>CM057380.1:47285000-49685000 GCA_030015415.1 Cynopterus sphinx
TGAATTTTTAATCCATCAATGTGATGAGCACATTTACCTCTAAAAGACCATTAAGTTAAATTAGCTAACAGAATATGAGGAAATATAAAAATACCTAAAACCATGAATGCTTTATTAGATTTGGGGTACGCAAATGTTCTGATAAACTCAGTGTTTTACCAATTGACAATATTTCTGCTACATTTATACTTGTTCAGGATTTATGAATAAATAAAATAATGCCAGGTCCAGAAAAATAGACCTGGCCCATTAAAACAGTCTAGTAAAAGAGTTTTTCAGAACCCTTGACTATTAGGCAACTACATATGAGAACTGAGCAGATGCTGACTTTACCTTAGCATTAAGCTTTGCAATTTTATTTCGGAATTAATTAAATTATGATAATTTTAAAAATAACTTTAAGCTTTTAAAAATAATTATGGCTGTGGATTTAGATCTCTATAAAGTTATTTTTAGGTTTCTAGCAGATCTGTCTTAGATTATTAATAGGAAAAACAATTTCATGTTTTATTTTTTAATATCCTCCCAAAGTACATTCTATAAATATTAATAGGAATAATTGTCCAATAAAAGAGGGGAGGGTAGGCATTTTACCTTCTTAAAGTTAAGGTTTGTATCAATTCTATGCTAATTTATTCTTATTCCCAGATTGTTATTTCTCAGTATAATACATAGCATAGTTAACTATAAAGAGAATGAGATGACCCTGACAAAGATGAAGCCTTCCAGCTACTAAACACTGTAAGACCTAATCTAGAACAAAGAGAAACAAGACTTCACATGCCATGTTAGATGTGAGAGCAGTCCTAAAGGTTTGGAGCCAGGATAGCTTGAATAGCTTTAAAGCAAAGTAAAATCTCAGGCCTGATGGTTGGTGATTAGAAGATGGGGTTAGAAAATGCTTCCCCAAATAGTACAAGAAAACCCTAGGCATCTTTTACAAAAATGTTCTCTCCTAACCCTGAATTTCAAATTTAGCTTCTTTTATAGGCCTTAAAATCTGTTTCTGAAATCATCATTTCTTTCTTTTTTTTCCTGGTAATTTAAATCCTGGGGAGAAATTGGTTTAACTAGCTTCGGAAATCCTGCTGAGCTGCTCTGAAGAATAAAATTCTGCTGAATTTAAAAAAAAAAGAAGAAGAAGAAGAAAGAAAAAAGAAAGAAAGAAGAAAGCTCTGAGCTCCTGGTCTTCTTTAGAAATACATAGGAACATCAAACTGATGTGCCGTGGAATCATAGAGTTGAATGACTGAGGAGTTTCTGAATTCAATAAGAAACCTTTTAAAGGCTCTGGGACTAGTTTTATCCCACACCTATATTTCTTGTGATGTTTCCTGTGTTCTTTTTTAGAAAAAGGAGCAGAAATAAAAAATTACTAGAAGACTGGCCATAGCAATTACTGTTTTTCTGATCTCTTTCCTATCCCTTCAAATCATTGGCCATTTCTTCCGGGCATGACTCTAGACTTTCTCAGTTGCATACATGAAAAAGCTCAGCCTTCTCCCTCGTTATATGGCATGTAAAACTGCACCAATCCCTACATAAAGATTACACACATTTATTTTTTTCCATGCATAAAACCATATTGTAAGATGTCTTATTTAGAAGTTCCATTAGAGACCCCTGGGAAAAACAGGTGCGGAGAGGTCTAGAGAGCCACCTGAGGCCTCCTTCCAAGTTAGAGTTAGCTCTGGGCCTAGAAACAGACTCTGATCTATGGGTTCAGAGCTTGAGGCTCTTTACATCTAACGAATCACCTCACTGTTGTTGCTCTCACATATGGGCTTCTTTTAGTAACATACCAGAATTTCAGCCATATTTCCTATATTTATTCATCCTCCATCATGGACCTTATTACCAAAATTTGTAGACCGAATCACACACTCTTGCCCATTTAGGTTGTGCCAGCCTGTCCCACATTATCTATGCCCCAACTGTCTTGTTACCAACCTCTAAGAGTCTTTTTCTTCTCTGATTCATCTGCTTGGCTAAGGCCCCTCTTCAGGTCCCAAGTCTCTCTTGGGCTATTGCTCAGTGTTGCTTTTCCTCTTCCGATGGATTCTTGTAAAGCTGCCAGCAAAGCTCTGATTCTCCACAGAGAATGCCATTCCCATCTCCAGACATCTCTGGAATATGACATTCGCTTTTCAACAGTTCACACCCGGCCCTAACTGGGCGCTTTGTTGAAGCCCGGGGATCAGATGAAGAAAACATGTGGTTCGATTATTTAAAGATAAAATTCTCATCCTGGAAGCAGGCTTATTCTGGTGGATTCATTATCAAGTGAGGAAAGATCACTCTGCTTTTAATAAAGTGAGAATAGTAATGGCAAAAGTAACTCACTATTTAAGGAAGAAATTGCAAGTCAAGTCAGTTCTTTCTAGGTAGGTACGAAATAGCACACAAAATGCTGGGTGCTGTGCTTCCTGCCTGTTTACACTGGCTTTACCATGTCATCTCAGACTTTACAAGAACCTTGGGAACAAGAGGAAACGATCCAGGTCTGTTCAATTCCAAATCTCTGTATTTTCTACGATATGTAATAAAAATTTGCCTATTTCCAGCTGGGGGCAGAGGTAAGAGGAAGGGGCAGTTTCAGGTACGCGACGAAATCCAACTCTAAATTGTGGTTTGGCACCACCTGGTGGTAGTTTTTTGTTCCACTTAAATGTCACAAGGGATTGTAGGCCCAGTGATTGGTGGATCTTTCAGATAGCAGCAGAGATTCTGGTACCAGTCTCACCAGCTTCACCCCAAGGAAATTAGTCCTGGAGAATTCTGGAGATTCCAAAACCTAGTCCTTAGCTCCCCATTTCCTGAGGAGGGGTCACCTGCCATTTCCTGCCCTCCATGAACTCCCCCTCAGCCACACACACACACCTCCCCATCACCCCAACCCACGCCCAGCAACAACCAGCCAAATAATAACCATAGGAGGGAAAATGGAGCCAATAGTCAATTGCTTTGCGTGGGAGTGGAAGATTAACCGTCTTTACAGAAATGAAATATTATGTCTAAGAGGTAAGCTTCACTAATGAAACTCTATGACTACCTTATATTTAGTTGAATGTATTTATATATATTTAGTTGAAATCTAGCAATATTTCTAAGGGCTAGTGAAGAGAGCATATAGCAGTAGCTGTAATAATATTTGAAAATGAGATATTGTATTGGGCTTAAATTAGCAAGGGCAAGAGCTTAATCTTGGAAAATTGGAAGTAGCCCATAAAAGAAAAAAAATTATCATCATCATGATTACTGCACATAAACATTTGCCAAATGCATATGTGAAACGGAATCATACAAAAATTGACTGAAGAGGTAGGAAGTCATTGCTTCTTATCCACTTGTGATTATTATTATTTTTTGAGTGGAGTTGTTGGATAACCCAGATGAGACAGGTATAGGTAACAAACAGATAAACAGCATGTAACATCCCCTAAAATTGATTCAGAAAATTACCAGATCAGTTGAAATATTGAGGTAGGCAGATTTAATTACATTGAATTCCTGGCTCTGCTATTTACCAGCCCTGTAAATTCATAAAAGGTAGTTTCTCTGAAACTCAGTTTCTCATTTATATATAGGACATAGTAACATTCATCTCATTGGTTGTTATGAAGATTAAAGAAAATTACATAAAAAGGACTTTCATATAGGGCCTGGTATACAATAAATCCTGAATAAGAAGTAGTTGTAAAATTAGCTGTTACTATTAACATATTATCATTAATTTCCTCATTCAAAAATGCTGCTTGAAAAACTAACTTTATCACCAGGAAGAACTTGGTTGCCTCTAACATGTTCTCCATAGCAAAATAACTTTACCTGAACTGGATAAGGAACATGAAGCCAGCAAGTGGAGCTCTATTTTTTTCAGGATAAAGGTGTCAAAGAGTACATTTCATTTCCTCACTTTACTAGAGAGGCTTTAGTAAATATACTTGCAGGTCTGGGTAACTCCACAGAGACCCATTTGTTTCTGTTGGACATGTGCGTATGTCCAGCTGCAGACCAGACCAAACTTATTTTCAATTCTTTTTACTTCACTGAAGTTTTGTTAAAGGTATTTCTATTAAAATGTTGACAACAGTACTTCCTTAGTTTGCATCTTTACACATCTACTCCTGTGTCTCTCCTCTACAAACCTAATAATTTATCACTTCAGAAAGAGTCTAACATAATGACTTAGATTATTTTTTGAGTCACTGACCTCTGGGAATCTCCTAAAATGATGTTTATAACATATGTAATACATTATATTATATATACACACATTATAAATACACAATATATGTATATGTACAATATACATACTATGCTTATTTTGTGTAGTATATGTACACACAATATATACATATAATATACACTTGCACTCACACAATTATCTTATCTAAATTTTGGAGACGCAAACCTACTTAAGAACTCCAGATCTTAAATCAAGTTCAGAATTACATTAAATCTTTAAGATTCATGCCCTCAAGGTATTCAAAGGGGAAGTGCTGCTCATAGTCTCTCCATCTAGCACTTCTCTCAGATGGAAGGATATTACCTTCTGGTAGTAATGGAGCCATAGAACTTAGGTAAAAATGTTCGAAGTGGTTACCAATCAGTCCCGCAGGGCATCAATTAATCAGAAGAGAAGCCTTAACCGCTCAAGCAAGTTCTTGGAGGCCCTCAGTTGTTCTAGTTGACCCATTTAGGGCCTGGTCTGTGGAGGGCTGGAGAAGAGCACCCTTGGCGGAGGCTAAAGTAGGGGTGATAGGAGTGCCTTGGAACTGCAGAATGTAGCTGTATTTCAATATTACAATATTCAAGACAGCAGTATCGATGGTGCCAGTAAGTATCAGCTCTGTGTTTAGGTATAATGACAATGAAATAATTTCACGCTCAAAATCAACTCAAGATACCCTTGCAAATGTTAGGAAAGAGAAAGAATTTCCAAACCTAAAACCTTGGGCACCACCTTCATGATAATAGAAGGCTGAAAAGAATAAGAAATAAACTTACTTTTGTCCTCTCTTTTAATTATTTAATTTAGTTATTGTCTCAATGATTATTATCAATTTTCTTTGGGCATCTATGATTTCCTTGGATTTTTATAGCACTTTTGAAAAACAATAACATATTAAGAAATCCATCATATTATATTGCATAATAAAAATTTTAAAAATATAATAGTAATAATGGTGTTACTGTGAACAAAAGTAAAAGTTATTTTATAATAATGCTAACTTTTGTGCTTTAGATTTTACATGTTATTTCACATGTATCAACTCTTCTAGTCCATGCAGGGATTGATTATTTTCTCTACTTTATAATGAGTATATTAAAGTTCAGAAAGTTAGCTTACCCAAGTCTACATAGCTAGAAAGTGGGAGGCAGTATTCATACCTACGTTATCTCATTTGAGTTTAGGTCTCTATTATAGTCAAGCATCCTGGAATTCTCGGGAATTTTCTTATTCAGAAAGTCACTAATTCATAGTATTCTAGAGATTAAAAGAATAAAACATCTTATCATTTTACCTCATTAGCAGTTGTATGTGTTTATAATCACTTCTTGATATCTGACACCAGAATCTTTCATACCCAAGTTCTGAGACTAAAAGAGGTGATAGAAGTCACTAGAAATCTGTGTCAGTCTGGTGCCAGGGACAAAAATTTCATATTTTATTAGTTTATTTTCAAAGCCTAGCCATACAATTGTTGTATTTAAAACATATAAATCAGCTATGTTGACCCAAAGAGTTTATTATTAGAAACTACAGGAGTGGGCAACCATTTATTCAAATAGATTGTGCTAAATTGTTAGAAGATATGAAATTATCAGAGACTTTCAAATCATAACTTCTTGAAGTGAAAAAGAAAGTCAGCTAACAAGAAGAGAAATACTATGCTATATGTAGCTCTCAGCAAATTCTTTTAGCCTATTTCTAAACGTAAGTCTTATCAGCAGGCTAGTGTGTCTGATACAGAGCACCTATTATGCAAGTTACACTGGAATGAAATGGGATTCATGGGCTGGATGGAGGGAATAGGTAAATGAAGAAAAGCTGAGCCAGGAAATAAGTGAGATCTCTAAACTCACTGACTGACAGTGATAGAAGATCCTTAGCAGTCACCTTTCGTCCCCTTACTTTAATTAAAGAATGACTGATAACCAGAGGACAGGAATTACAGTGGATGGGTGACAAGAAGGAATCATCATTCCGCACCTACCACATGCCAGCTATAGCGAGAGAAACTCACATTTCTCTACTAGGTGGAAGTTGGTATTGTTTGTATTACTATACAGATGGAAAAAATGACCTTGGCAGAGATTTTAAAAATTACCCAAGGCCACTAGTGGTAGGGATTCTGTCCCTGGTTCTTCCATCTCCAAGGTTGCTCTTCCCACCCCACCAACGCACTCAATCTAAAATTCAAGCTGCAGACATCCAGTTCATGTAAAAATTATGGCATGAGTGTTCAAGTTTAGGTAAACTAGCTATTTATTCTGGAACCAGTATATGATACAATCAGAAAGCTTTATTGACTTGGAATATATAGAGTATGTAAAGAGAAAATATAAAAAGTCTGGGAAAAAAATTAAAGCCTAAACTGCCTTGAACCTTATACATGAGTTAATTTATTGAGAAAACAAGTCGTTTTCAGAAAATTAAAACTTTACAATTCTAATTTATTTATCCTTAACAAAAATTTGTTAATTTATCAATAGGAAATCTGGAGAATTCAGAAAAAATTTGTAAGAATTAGAAGGTTTTTTTTTGCAGCAGCAAAATACTATTTGCAGCAATACAAAGAGACTGGATAATGTAGACATCAATTCATTCGAAATCAAAAAGCCCACGGAAGTCAAGTGCTGCTTGAAATTTGTCAAAAATTACTTACACATCCATCTTTAAAACAAATAACTTCCTTTTGCTTGAAGGCCAAGGATGGAGGTTCAGGTCACAATTACTCACGTTCCACTGCTCTCTGTAGCACACATCTGGCATAATCACATGTACTTTGCCACATTTTCTTGAATTATTGACTTTGTGAAATATAGACTTTTTGCCTCAGATTTTAAACCTTTCTAAAAATGGTACCACAACTTACAGTTTTGGCTTGATTAGGACCAGGGACTCCAGAAAAAAAAAATCAAGGACTTGATTACTTGCTATTCCCCATGTAGCCCTGCGTTCCCCCTTCTCCTCCCACATACCTGCTCTGACCGCTCTCTGCAGCTCAAACTCCCTTCCCTGTATATCACCTCCTAACAAAGCACCAGCCCAGCTCCACATGTCCTTAGTCCAATGAGATCCCCTCTCTCCATTTTTATTCATAGCTCTTCCTGCCTAGTAATAGAAGACAACTTGATGCAAGCCTGAGTATTTCACGTCATCTGGGGAGATAAAGTCAGTGAAATGAGTGGCATCTAGAGAGATCAGGTAGAACCAGAGTCCTTTGCGGGCATGATCAGACCCATGCAGCAGCTTTACTGCAAGAGGAGTACCATCTGTCCCCGATGTGAATGATCATGGCCACTGGAAGTTTCTAGCCAGCACCTTCACTTATAGTATAAAAAGAAATAAATAAGACTAAGGTTGCCACCACCAGGGGCGTCTTCAGCTTCACCGCATGTTCGGCTCCCAGTTTTAGTGTCTTAGAGTAGCTAACCATGAGGGGAAAGAGAAGGAATGAGTAGAGTTCAAATGTGCTTGTTTTATTTTCTAAGAGACTAAACCATAAAGTATTGAGGTGGGGACTCTGAGGAGAAAAGGTCATGAAATAAGCTGCCCATGGCTCCCAGCTTACTCTGCCTTATTCCCATCCCCCAATGAGCATCAGGCCTGGGTCAGTCAGACCCTTTACCTCAAGCAAGACCTTGCAATGGACTCAGTGTGCAGTCACCCTTCTCAGTCATCATTTACTCATAAGGTCAGAAGTTATTTAGAACCCAATATGAGCAAGGCAGTGTGCCAGACACTGGAGCAAGTGATAAGAAAGGGTAGAGCCGGCTGAAAAATGTCAAAGTCGCAGTAGCCAGAAAGTCCAGTAACTTGAGAGTATAAGCTCTTCGTTTTACAGGTAGAGAATTTAAGACTTTGGGGGAGGATGGCACATGGCCGTGGGTAGAAGGGAAGCTGGGACTAGATACTAGATCATTCTACTACAAATGAAACCAGAAAGTATTAGCATTTATTTTTGGCCACAGTACCCAATCACAATGGTTTTGCCAGAAAAAAATTATAACTAAATGACTACTCTTCTCATTCTACACGCTATGTAGACAATAAAAACAGATAAGGCAGGGGGAAATCTCTATTCAGAGCAAATAATCACGAACACTTGAATACCCTTCCTTGATTCCAGGTTCTAGAATTATATCTATTTCTCCTTGACTCAACCCTAACAGAGTAAACAAGAATTATATTTTATCAGTGTTGTCTTAATGTTGTTGGAGGCTGCATACGTTACAGCTTCTCTCCTTTGGAGGAAGAAATTCTGTCTCTGTAAACTACCCCATCTTTGCTGACATCCCCTGGGCATTGTTTGAACTACCTGGTCTTGGGCATTAGAATCTTATTCGTCTTCCTCTGCTGCTATCGTCCTCTCCAACCCTGCCACAAACTCTGGTAGACAAATATTTACATATTGGGTTTTCCTGGTCCTGGCCACAGGTCTTTGTGCTCTGCTGGCTTTTTCTCCTCTTACCATTATTTCCTTCTCAAGGTTATAAGAAATTTTGAGTTTCTCACCATGCAGTATAAATGAGTCTGAGAAATGGTCCTCTGGTACATCTTCTCAGGTTCTTCACCCCGTTAATGTTCCTCTAGCATCCTAGCATTATACAGGACTCAGCACTTGTACGTGAGGCTTATCATTGCCCCTGCTGGACGAAAATCTTCTGCTCCAGAATCCTCTCAAACTTGCCCAAGGGTTCTATCACCCCTTGATCTCCAGATCTTTGTCTGAGGCAAAGGGGACAGGTATTCCATTCCAATATTTCATTCCACTGCTGGGAATTTCTTGAAGACTCAGTACGTGCCAGCTCAACTCACAGCTCCTGCAACTGTTCCTTCCAGCCCTTTTAAGTCACAATCATACCCTCTTTAGTATATTATGGTTCTAACTCACTACTCAAAATACATGCTTTCAGGAGCTGATAATTCCTCACCCCTCCACTACTACCATGATGGTCTGAGCCACCGTCAT
The DNA here is from genome assembly GCA_030015415.1 of Cynopterus sphinx. Taxonomy (NCBI): domain Eukaryota; kingdom Metazoa; phylum Chordata; class Mammalia; order Chiroptera; family Pteropodidae; genus Cynopterus; species Cynopterus sphinx. The sequence goes on from CM057380.1 coordinate 47,294,204, forward strand.
CCTTCACTTGTGTTATTGCAATTGCCTCCTCATGGGTCTTTGTTTCCTTTCCTGGTTCTCTAGAGTGTGTATTCAGAACAACAGCCACAGTGATTCCTTTAAAAATTCAAGTCATATAACACACATTATCATTACTCTGCTCAACAAAACCCTCTCCTGGCTTCCCCTTTATACAGAGTCAAATCCCAAGTTCTGTCATTGACTGTGCAACCCTATGTGATTTGTCCTTCCCTTCTCTCTGACACTCTGCTCCAGCCCTCTCCTGACTCAGACCTTTGCACAGGCTGCTCCCTCTGTTCAGAGCACAGATAGAGGGACTTTCCTCCCCTCGCAACCACATATAAAATAGCCACCATACTTCTTGTCCGTTTCTCTCTGCCCTTTTCTCCCCATGGCACCTGACTTATTTGTTTATTCATGATGTGCTTATTGTCAGACTCCACCCATCAGAATGTAAACTCCATGAGAACACCTGGCTTTGTTCACTACTGTATACTCAGCACCTGCTATGTTTTAGATGCTCAATAACTACAGGATGAATGAACAAAGAGATGGATGAATGAATTCTAAACTAGGAGTCCACCCAACTTTAACTCTTTTTTATGCAAAGCCAATGTTTTGAAACTAAAAAAGAAAAATCTCACAAGGAGCTTGCATTAGGTTTCAAGACTGTTTCCTCTTGTTGCACACTTTTAAAGTCTATTTGGTAACAAAGCTAAACATTGATTTCTTTGTTCTGGATTGTATCTGCCCTCCCTCTGAGACTTGAAAGATACTGGCTCAGTGGGCAGAAGACTCAAACAAGAGAAAAAGCAGGAAGAAAAATATTTTTTAATGAAAATCCTCACATTGCATACCTTTACCAATGTTGTAAAAAGAATCTAAAATATTTTGGTCTTTCTGTGCTGAGACACATTCTCAATCTTCATTTTCAATCTTGCCTTGAACTCCTTAAATATTGATAGGGTAAGCAGCTTGTATCTGAGGTTGAAGTTATAAAAGAGAGCAAAGCTGCTGAATGTTGTAAAGAACACAGGGGGAGCTGAGGCCTGAAATATCTGGTAAGGACATTTGAACAAGAGACTGCCCTGTTAGCTTGGCTTTCCAAAGTTGGATAATAGGCTTTAATAATGAAACAAAGAGTGCTTAATGGGTCACAAGAAAAAACGAATAGAATGAGTGGCACCAAATGACAAATGGAATATTTTTGAAGTTTGCAAATTCAATAATGGCTGCAAGTCTGCAATCCACTGTTACCTGTCTTCAAGCATGTTTTATCTAGTCTGTATTTGTTAATGGAAAAATTCTACATATAAGTCTTGATTCTTGGTCTCCTTTTAAAATTAGAAGGTCTGCCATTCTTATTTTTTAAAAAGATTCCTACATGCTCTTTCAGGCCTAACAGAACATTGTCTAATAAGCCTTCCTAACATTTATACAATTGTCTCCACCCTAGACTTGAGGGATGCAATATTGTTTGATTTACTGTTTGCTATTGATTAGGGCCAAGACTCTTTAAAATTACATGTTAATGTGTAGAAAATTGGTTGCAAATTATTTTTGTAACAGTTTTATTGCTCTATAGAGTATTAACCAATTTATAACTAACTCAAGCTTATTTAAACATTCTCCTCCTATTAATTATGTAAATATGCCAACCTCTCATTTTTTCCACTGAACAAGATTTATCATCTTGCTAATTTCTTATTAATAAGTTAAATTCATCTTGGACTTATGTTCACTACACATTTATAAGACAGTCATATTTCTATCTTTTGGAAAATTATATTTAGACCTGCTTCACATTTCTAAATGGCAACCATGGATGAAATAATTAGTAGCTGCCACCATTAAGGAGAGATCTCTCCAATTCAATAGGCCCCTCCTTTTCCTCCTTATAATCTTATGCCCAGCCACCTCGCTCATTCATGCACCCTTCCTAGCCTGTTAGTCTGTTCAAAACTTCTGACTTGTACCTTGAGATTTCATTGAGGCAGTGGTTCCTACACTTGAATACCCACCAGAATCTCCAGGAGCACTTGTTAAAACAGAGTACAGAGCCCCACACCCAGTATCCGTGAGGCAGTAGGCCTGGAGTGGGGCTCGAGAATTTGCATTTCTAACAAGTTCTCAGGTGATACTGAAACTGCTGTGCAGGGACCACAATTGGAAAACCATTGCTGGTGGCTTTGAGTTTCGTCTTGATGAGTGAGAAGATATCTTCCATTGTAACAATTTTGCAAGGTGAAGAAAAGACGCCATAAAATTTCATTTTAACACCTCTTAAAATGTGAATTGTAAAATATCAGATAATGGGTAGACTTTTGCATGTGCTTCCTCCACCTGAGAATCAACTATTGACGGTACTGAAGGAATAAAAAGAACAATTATTAAAAATTTATTATAAAGTCAAGGCCCAGTTCAATGACTCCATTTTTTGTTTGTCTTTACTTTAAGTTCTTTGAGGGCAAGAAAAACCTAGCAGCCTCCCCAAGTGAGGAACATCAACCCATACTATGGGCCTGGCAGTTACCTAACACCTTATATTGATATGTTTCTATGAATTGTAATGGTTCCCAAAGCCTTCCATAGTCAGCACCTCATTCAATACTCACAATCTCATGAGGTAAATAGGACATGTGCATTTCACTATGTTACAGAAGAATAAGCTGAGTCTCAGAGGAATCACACGGCTTTCTCTAGGAAGCACAGCAAACACATGGCAACAGCAGAGCTAGTACTTAATCTTTTGTCTTGTTGAGCAGAATTATTTACTGACACAAAATGGTAACCAGATTGGTAATATCATGAGGGCTTATGGAAAACTAACAGCTTCTTAAAATACAGTCATATAATAAAAAAGTATCTTGTTCACTAATAGAAAAAAAAATCTGTTTTATTAATTTTTCCCCCCACAATAGTTTGGCAGTGACCACTTAGAATAAGATTTAAAAAAAAAAAAAAAAAAGACTACACACTCAATTGATCAGCTTCAGATAGCAAAGAAGTATGCTGACCTTTCTGGAGTTTATAATTTGCAAAAAGAGAAAATAGTGTGTGGAAAGGGGATGGATGCTGGAGTCAAACAAATCTCTATCATTTCACGACTGTAAAACCTTGAAAAATCATCTTACCTCTATGAATTCTAATTTCCTTGCTTATAAAATAAATCATATGTATATATTAAAACCCAAATTTCTTGTGAGAATTAAGGAAAAACACATGTAATAATGAGAATGAACATATACAGTACCTAATCCAGGGCCTTAAGCACATAGAGTTCTCAGTAATGGCCAGTTCCTACCTTCAGTCCAATTCCTTAAAAAAGCAGAAGAATCCACTGAGACTCTTAAGATTTAAATATCAAGAAAGATGTTAGGTGAATGTCAGTTGTTCATTCTCACTGAATCCTCACAATTTTGTTGAATTGTTCAAGCATCAAACTACAGCATATTCCAGAAAAAGCAAATATGGGCATATTACTGCAGAGCTGATACAATTGACCATTGACTGCTACACTAAGAAATCGCCAGCACCTATTAGCACATGGCAGATGGTTTAAATGGAGACGTCAGGTGCAACCTATTGTATTTTCATTTGATTGTGTTGTGGTGCAGAAATCAATGAGAAAGAACAAGGGAACAGCTTGAATGACAAAGGAGAAAGGGGGAGAAAATTGGCTGAATTGCCTTCATCCTTGATGCAAAAGTGTTATACAATTATAAGCGGCGTGAAAGGAAATATACATAATTATAGTCTGCATAGAACTGGGAACAAATGGAAAGGCTGGCTATGACAAGGGAGAATGAGAAGAGGAATCTGAGAAACTGGCCGCTCTGCATTCCAGACACAGAAGATGTCCTCTGTAAACAGCGCCCTGGCTAGACTTGCCACTTATGCGTATGACAAAGCAGAAAACAAATGCACTGTTTAAAGTGCTGAATTCATCTTTAGACTCAAATACAACTGACAAGGAAACAGAGCCTCAGTGGATGGCAAACTGGCATTCTGATGCAAACAATGCTGGGAGTAGATGGCATACTTGTTGTAGCTAAATGCCTTTTGCCTGGTGTACATGCTCATAAAAGGTAAAGTGGATCATGAAGGTTGCTTGATTGAAACAGAGACAATAGAAAATGAACAACACTTTGTTCCCTGTTGTAAGAACATAGCAGCCTCCAGTTGTGCTAAAACTGGCCACCCACAACATCCCTGGTGAAAATGCAATAGAATTTCTGTGATTTATAGTAAAATAACCCTTTCTGGCAATGTTCATTACTGCAGATGTGCTACAGTCCTCACTGTATTACAGAAATCTAACAAACTATACTTAGAAAAGCCTGACATTTACCCCCAGATACCAATACTACCACCAAATCATGGCAAGAGAAAAACAAGCTGCATTTCCTGTGCATTATTGGAAGAGAAGATTTTATACTGTTTGGGACTTAGAGGCTGGCTTGGTTACACTCAGCTACGTTTAGCTCCTCTACAGGCTGATGTTTCATTCCTTATGTAATTTATAATAATTCCAAATATATATTAAGTGCTTAAGTGCTAGGAGATGGGATAAGCACTTTCCATGGATGACTATTGCTCCATCTAAAATACAAACTGCTCTGAAAGCTAAAACCCTGGTTGGGACTTGGGAGTTTTTGGTCTTGATATCCTTACAGAGTAGTGTTTCCCAAGTATGTATATCTCACACACATAAATTTTCTGGGGATTTTGTTAAAATGCAGATCCTGTATCAGCATGGCTGGAGTAGAGCCTGAGACTCTGCATTGCTAAGAATATCCAAGTGATGCTCTAGAGCACAAGGCACAGCAAATAGCAGATGCTTTATAAATGTTAAATGAACCAGAGCGAAGGTCATGGAACTTAGATTGGCCAACCATGTTCCAAATCCAAGGAGCGAAATGGACCAGCTAGGTTTCCTCCAGCTCTAAATACCAACAGACTGCTTAAGAATGTCAGCTTTGGCATCCTATGGACCTGAGTTTGGGCCTTAATTTTGGAATTTACTAACTCTGTGACCATAGGTAAGTTAACTTCTCTGACCTTATTCTCTTACTTGTAAAAAAGCTAGACTACCTATATACTACCTGTATTACCTGTTAAACAGTACCTACTTCAGAAGACAGTTATGAGGATTAAATTAAATAACACACTTAAATACATAGCATAGTACCTGGCATCTGGGAGATAATAGAAATGACAGTCAATATTATCACTGCCATTTATGTAATTATCTCCAATTTCTAGTTTCTAACCTTAGCAGGAAGATGAGAGGAATTTCAATGGGAGAAAGATTTATTCATTTACCAAACTACAATCTATTTATTGAGGGCTCTCCTGAGCCAGGCATAGTCTAGCACTGAGGATTCCTCATTTAAGAAGTCAGAAAATGACTCTGCTTCCATGTAACTGACATTCTAGTGGGAGAGAAAAACAATAAATAATCATATATAAATAAATATAAATAGTGGTAAATGCTTTTAACAAATGAAAAATCCAACTATATGACATTCTGGAAAAATCAAAACTGGGAGACAGTATAAGTTCAGTGCTTGCCACGGACTAAGGGGAGGGAGGAATGTATAGGTAGAACACAGGATTTTTAGGGCAGTGAAACTATTCTGTGTGATACTATAATGGTAGATAAATGTCAGTATGCATTTATCAAAACCCACAGAATGTACAACCAAGAGTTAACTCTAATGTAAACTATGGACTTTGGATGATTATAATGTGCCCTTGATTGTAACAAGTGTATTTTCTATTGAGGACATTGATAGTGGGGGAGGCTGTACATAAATGGGTGCGGGTGGTGTATGAGAACCTCTCTGTATTTTCTCCTTAATTTTTCTGTGAGCTTAAAATTGCTCTAAAGTCTATTTAAGAAGGATGGATGGATGGATGGATGATAGATACATAGATAAATAGATGATAGATAGATTAGATAGATAGATGATAGATTAGATAGATGATTAGATAGATAGATGATAGATAGATAGACAGACAGATAGATATGGTTAAGGGGACACAGAGCCATTGGCAAGGGAATGAATAGGGTAAGGGTACTTGAGATACCAAGATAAGGGAAGTTCCTTCTGAGGAGGTAGGATTTGTGCAAGACTTGAATGGTCAGAGGGAGCCAACCATACAAACCCATCCCTCACCTCTTTCCTTAAATTTTCAGCTCATGTTGTAACTATGGACATGTTGAAGGTTACACATATTATCAGAGGTGTGAAGTGGAGTTGAATTAAGCTGAGCATTGCTCTAGAGGTGCACAAGTTGTTGCCGTGGTTTGTGTGCAACTAAATACTTACAGCAAAATTTCAGTAGGTTCATGCTGAGGAGAGAATGTGGGATACCGCTACGAGTATGTTGGAGCCAAAACATTGCTGTTTATGCATAGCTGGCTTTTCTAATTAAAACAGTGCACATTAAGAACAACCACTGTTCACTTGGCACTAACTAATCTATGCACCATGTATTTGATTCTCTTTACCTATTGATCATCACAGGGAGCCCTGTACCAAAAATATAGTTATTCACCTTTAACAAAGGAAGAAACGAGGCTTAAGAAGTTGTAGAAACTATCCAAGGTCCTACATTTATTAAAAACCAGAGGAAAGATTTGAATCCACGTCTATACTACTCCCAGGTCCAGGCTGCCATATAAAGTCTAACCAGAAACTTCCCTCCAGCAAATTTCAGTCTTCTGTTTAACAGCATAAATCTTCCTCTACAAACAGTGCGCTATAGAGCAATCTTAGAGCAATCACAGTCGCAGGCAAACCACGTGAATACAAATGTCTATTACTGGAATGTAAGAATTCAAGACACAGCTTCAAAGACAACACACACACACATACACACAAACACATTTGGCTATAATTTTATCTTTCATCTTCTGATTGCTTATCTGTGACTTTTGAAATGTTTTCATCGTAGGACCACAAAATGAGTCATTAGTCAGCCATTGACTAATGAACATAAGAAGCTTGCTATTTGGCTAAGGCAGGGGCCGGGCGGGGAACCCACACCAAGCTTCCACATCACATAGCAATTCCTGTGAAATCCACCTGCGTCCAGAGTGACCTAGTTAGGGCCCTTAGGGGCAGTGTCAGCAGAGCAATTCTGTTGAGAGGGAGTATGGAGAGAGGGTACCTCAACATCACAGAAAGGAAACTGAAGTTTGGAACAGGAAGGGGAGTAAGGAGAAATAGGTGGTATTTGGAGTCAGTAGAAGAGGAGGGGTTTTAGAGATGTCAGACCTGAGTTTTTATCTTGCTGCAGGGTAGACCTCCAGTTTCTTAATAAAATGCAGATAGCAAAGCCAGGCTGAGGAGAAGCTCCATGTGATATGATTGCTATTACCTAGACCCAACACATGGCACTCTCTCCAAATATACAAGCTTCTTTTTTGGAGTAAAAGACTTTCTTCATTTTCAATCCACTGTTTTAAAAATAAGCTGATCATTATTCTTACTCTAGTGCATGCTTCAATGATTTTATTTAAGCTCTTCATCTATTTCCATATGAGTTTGACAATTAAAAAGAGACATAAACCTTTCATTGGTAAAAATTTTCTTGTCAGCCCTCTCTGTTTTAACGCCAGAAAATAAGAGCAGCTAACATTTCCCTGAGCCCTACTCTGAGCCCGTCAGTATCCCGAAAAGACTGAAGTCAGCCTCACAGCAACCTTGCTAGGAAGTTGTTATCATCACCTGTTTACAGATGAGGAAACTGTGCCATCAAGGAATAACTAATTTGCCCGAGTCACATAACTAGTTGGTGGAAGAAGCAGGATTCAGAACACAACTCTGTAGCTCCATAGCTATGCGGAGCAACATTTACCAGAGGAGAGGAAGGTGTGTAAAATCTGATGCTTTCTCTTATAAGGAGCAATCGGCAAGATGCAGAGCCTGCCTTTTAGATGTGCATAGAACCTATTCTCCTATGACAGAAACTTTTACATTTCTGGTCAAATAAATAGTCCATGTTGGGCAGGACCCAGACTGCCCAGAAAATGGAAAAGGCTGTAAATTCCTCCTGACCTTCTTGAAGCAAGTAATTCCATTACTTCTACTTTACTGTGAACCTCAAAATTTCCTGATGATTAAATAATTCAGCCCTGTGGGAAAATCCAGGTCCTAGTTTTAAATCTCTACACCTTATGCCAATACGATAAGCAGTACAGGCATAACATGACTCTCTAGGTTGTCTAAATTTACCAGTTCTGAAAGATTTAATGCAGAAGTAGCCCATTACGGCATGGTCAGTTTCACATATTCTGGCACTTAACTGGCTTAGCAAGGCAGGCTTAAAGAGGAAGATACTAAAACAGGCATTTGGCTGAGCTATAATGGGCATCTAGCTTAAGGAACAGAATCTGTAACTAGTTTACTTTGGAAACTCTATGTTCCTTCTGGATAGAGCTTTTAGCGCTCTATTCTGCCCCTAGGCACCTTTTAATGATTGAGGTATAAGTAGGTCAAATAAATGGAAATTCTATAAATTCTCTGTATTTGCTATACAGATCTGGTGTGTTGATTCTGGACAGTATTCATAACCTTGATCCAGACATCTGCTTTAAGGGCTGAATGGATGAATTTCATCCAAGACTTGAATATCTTTAGTCAAATCCTGTACACAAAGGTTTTCCTAAAGCTAATCATGAACTGCGGAGGAAGCAGGTATAAAGGCTGCATTGCCAGGATTGCTTTTCCCACACTCCAAATATTTTTTTGGCTTATGATGGTTGGTTCTTACACTGCTGTGAGCACCTAAACCAAGAGGGGACCATCACTGTGGAGAAGAAAGCTCGCTGAGTACTGTCTGAGTGTGATGGATGCTGGCTTGAAACACTGCATTTCTGTTCCCATGATGCCAGCAAGCTTCTAGATCAACAGCATTTCCTAAAATCTTATGAGTCGGCTTGGTTTCTTCTTTCATTACACTACTCTGAAGCCTCAGCAAGGACACAGCTGCTAAGGGGCCAAGAACCTAAAAGATAGCTGTTATTGCATCATATGTTGCATGAACTCAATATGGTCTGAGTGCAAAGTGAAGTCTTCTAAAATGAATTAAAGACTTTCAGAAGGTCACGACTATATCTTATACTTCTTTCATATTCTTCTTAAAGTGTCAGACACAAACTTAGGCACAAAATCTATGCTCAGCTGAACTGGCTTAAACTGACACAGACCTTTGTCAAGGCATGATTGCTACTCTACTCTTTAATTCACACTTGAGTGGAAGCAGAACTGATATTCAGTCAGATGCATGACTGTACCTATTGTTTTCAGTTGGCATCTGTTCTGATTTGGTCACTGTCTCTGCTGGGCCCATAGTAAAATATTTTGAATATCACCATGATAATAACCATTTGTTTCCAACTTATTGTGACAACTTGTGCCACTCTTATATAGAAGTTTGAGTTACTAGGGATCACAGAATCATAGAACATCAGTATTAGAAGGAACGCTCGAGCTCATCTATTCCCCCTCTCTGCTAGGTACAGAAATCCCCTCTTTAGCTTCTCTACAAGAAAAGCATCTAAGAAAAGAAAGCTGAAGACTTGTTGAAAATGAATCACATTTTATTTCCTTTAGCTTGCATTTTTTTGCAATTATTAATAGGGAATAATCAGATGTTCCCACAGGTCTCCAAGAAAATCTGAAGATTAAAATTGTAACAACATATGTCCAGGGAGGAAATTGTCTGTTCTCTCTAGTCTTAATTCATTGGTCCATAGATTAAAGAAGAGATTCACATAAAACCTGACCACTGTTTTTCTCTTGTTTGTTAACACTCGAGTCCAAGCCACCATCATCTCATCTGGATTGTTACAACTGCTTCTTTACTGGCTTTCTTCCTCCCTTCCTCCCACCTTCAGTCTATTCAACATGGCAACCAGAGTGATCGATCCTGTTAAAATATCATGTCACTCCTTGTTTCAAAATCCTCAAAGACTTTCCACCTCTTTCAGAATTAAAAAAACAATGTCCATACTACACCTAGAAGGAAGATCCTGCATGATCCAGCCTCCTCGTTTCTCCTTTGGCTTTATCTTTACAACTAATTACCTGGCTATTTCTTGAATACACCAGGTGTGTGTTCATGTTACAGAGCCTCTGCTCTTGCTGTCCCCTTGGCCTGGGAAACTTGTTCCCAGACATTTCTTCACCTCCTTCCACTGTTTACTCCAATATCACCTTCTGAGTGAGGTCTAGGCTAGCCCACCCATCTAAAAATTTCAGCCTTACTTCAACTTCCCATACTCTTTTTAGCTTAATTTTCCCTTTTAGGAAATTTTACATCATTGTCATTTTCCCCAACTAGATTGTAAATTCTGTAATAACTTTTGTCTGTTTTATTCATCAGCATATTCTCAAAGCCTAGAATGATGTGCATCATACAGCAAGCACTTAATAATCATTTGTGGAAAGAAGGGAGGAGGGGAGAAAGGAAGGAAGGAAGGAAGGAAGGAAGGAAGGAAGGAAGGAAGGAAGGAAGGAAGGAAGGAAGGAAGGAAGGAAGGAAGGAAGGAAGGAAGGAAGGAAGGAAGGAAGGAAGGAAGGAAAGGAAGGAAGGAAGGAAGGAAGGAAGGAAGGAAGGAAGGAAGGAAGGAAGGAAGAAAAGAAGATAGGCAGGAAGTCAGGCAGGCTGGCTCCCATGTAATATTGTACCCAAAACTTTTAGAAGGATTCTGCTTTCTGCTTTACTTGTGGGAGAGAAAAAAAAAATTAAAACTCTATAGGCCTCTAAAAGATCTGAGTATCTCTAGGAGGCATTTATGGCTACTTATCAGAATAATTTCTACCTTTTAATACCTACATATCTAGAAGTAAGAAAAGGAAGCAGCAATCAGAGATTGTTTCCCTAACTTTGATATTAGATATCACTTCCATACATGTTGCATTATTGTGTTTTAGGGTTGTATTCCTTCATTCAACAAAACATTTATTGAGAACCTGTAATCCATGAGGTCCCTGAACTGGAGGAGTGAAAGCTATACTAAACACACTCCTACAAACACATAGCAAACAAACAATCAAACAAAAACACAACTATACCAACACAGCTACACAACAGTCATCCAGGAAACTTAAAAACAAACCAATGCTTGGGGCCCAGTTCCAGAAAATCCAAAGAGCAAGGGAGGATTCTTAAATACTTCCTAGGTGATTCTAGTGCTCATCCTGGGGTTTTATCACAGTTATAACATAAAAGAGAAAGATACAATGGGAGCGACAGATGCTCTAGTGCTAGGGGAACGCTAGAGAGTAATCACTTCTAGTTAGAGCAATGTTCCTCAAACTATGTTCCAAAGATCAGTCATTTGTGAAATGTTAATAATTGGGTTTGGAGGGGAAAAAATAGCCCCATATTTGAATAAATGCAGGGAATTGTTTATTCCCCAGTCCCCCTCTTGGAGATTTGGTGTCCCAGGGATTTCCTCTGCATTCAAGTGAATTGGGGGAGATGAAATAGAGACCCAAGAAAGAGCCTTTCTTAGGCTTAGCACCTATTAAACAGCCATGCAGGGTCTCTGGAATTATATTCGTGTTTGGGCCTCATGCCACTACCGAGTACTATATAAGACCATTTTTTTCTCAGCCAGGGAGAGTAGCAACCCAAGCCAATTCTTTGCCATGCAATAAGTCTGCTATAGAAGTAAACTAATGGCTACATTCTAAAAATATGCTTAAAGTGACCAGACGAAGAATGCTCTGGTCTGCCTTCCATGAATGACCCTCCCCTTTGGGTACTCCTACCTGTCTTCTTAGCATTCTCCTTACACTTTTGGACTAGACTTTTGCATTTGTTATTTTTTGGAGTTGATATATGATTTTCTTTGTCTGCCTTTTAAATCATTTGTAGGAGAGAGAAATCAGGTTTACTTTATTTTACTAAATTAGGATCTGTAATGACCATTATCTAAATTTCATCACTTTGGCTTGCCTGATATCTTAGTCAACTGATACTATACTTCTTAATTAAAACTAATGAATAAATAAATAAACAAATGGACAATAAAGGAAACATTACAAGAATTATGATTCATCTATAGTATAGAATACTTTGCAGAATTAAAAATAGCATGGAAAAAATGTTCACCATATGATAGGAAAAAATTTTGAGTGGAGGATACAAAGCTATTTACAATATGATACAAAATAATATAGAAAAGTTACATATTGGATAAGGTTATGACAGTTAAGTATTTTCTTCTTTTACTTATATATTTTTTAAATTTTCTAGGGTAAACACATATTAATTTCAAAACAGAAAACAGTAAGACAACTTAAAGCCAATAATTTATGAAGTTTTAAATGGAAACCAAATGAAGAGAAATCAGTTTACTTTACAGCCCCTCTAAGAAACATGCTCCTTGATGACCATATTTTACTTTGATATTTAAACTGGCATAACAGTTTAGTGTTAAATGTTCCCAGATTTTTTAATAAGACTAACAAATTAATGCTGATAAAACTCTTTGAAACCACAAACAGTGAGGTAGATAAATAATACTGAGAACACAAAATGGTGGCCTCTCCCTGCTCAGTTTTCTTGCTGAGAAGATATATCACTCCTGTTTCCTGCTCTTTTGCTGATCTTTTTTGTTTTGTTTTGTTTTGTTTTTACTTCAAAGCAGAAAAGTTTTTGCTGACCAGTAGAAAGCTTCTTGAAGTCAGTTATCCCTTAAAGGCTTTCTTTGCACAATTTCCCTGTTGAAAAATTTCTCAGAAAAGAGATTAGTGATTTTATTGGGCAATTTGTGTCTTGCTGATTGCCCCCATACTCTTTCCAATTTTGTTTATGAGCATGTTTTTGTATCAATGGATTTTATGGTAGTGGAAATAATGTAGACAGTCTCCTCACAGGTGCACCACAGATACCTCACTCTGTTTTATTTTTCTAGAAGAGTGTGATGAGAAAATGTTTTCTGCACTAACATGACACAGAGAAAAAAAAAAAGCAAAACAGTATGGGACCCACTTTTCTCCTGATCTGATTGGGTGACCATGTTTGGGTTCCAAATACATATGACTGATAAAGAGTCCAATAAATGAACCTCTATGGAACAAACGCTCTTTGACCTGCAGAACTTTAATACAGTTTTCCAGAGATTTACAAATATTTTCCAAGAATTATGGCATGTTCAAAAATATTAGTTATGGAGCCATTTCCCCATTATCCTTTCAATTAAAGGAAGTGGAGGATGAATGATTCCAAGTACACCAAACACACAAACATCAGACACATTACCACTGACAGTCATATTATAGGGAATGTTCAAAATGGAATCTTGATAAGTAAAATTTCAGCCCTGTGCGCAAGCTTCAAAATGCAAACTTTTTCTTAGTAATTATGCATGAGATTTCTAAAACGTACTTATAAATTTGCAATTGTAATAAGGCCATTAAATGGAGGAATGTAAATTAATTCATTTATCAATAGCAAGAATGATCAACCTTGGAATGATGGATGGGTTACTTGTTGGATCTAAGTCACAGTGGCATACAGTTCCCTGGCATCTTAGCATTCCTCTTCTTCCCAATTGCTTCCCACCCTATGACACTATCATTCATCCCTCCCACATATACAGGCTTGCTGCCAGGAGTTACAGGGGATGAGAGAGTTTGATGTGGTACTCCATGTATCCTTACTCCACAACACTTTATTTCTAAATTGTCATTTCCCTCATGTTTTTTTTCCAAATTTCTTTAATAGCATTTTAAAGATTTTCCCCTCTAAAAGTCAATGTTCACTGTGATTAAAGCTAAAATTATTTTCTGTAAACTCCCCTTTTTTAACATATCCACTGTATAGATAGACTCTTTGCTCACTGACCATTTTATTTACACATCTAGACAAAAATAAAGAAAATAGAATGAGGTTCTTAGTATTCAGAATGCTTTTAACTGGTGATAAGAAAGAAGAATCCTATAGTCCCCAAGCATTTTTTTTTTTATCCCTAAAAACCTTCAATGGTGGTTGAGTAAGAATTTGAACCAGTTCAGAAAGACAATGTTTATTTTAAGTTGATTCACCTGTCTTTCTCTGTACTATTCCTTAATATCGTTCATTACCTCGAATATGTTGACAGAGAAAAATATGTTTTCCTAATGTTTCTGTGGAGTTCAGATATTTTAAATTAAATTTCATTTTTTTCCCTTAATACTACTAGATTAAATTTTCGAAGGAAACACTTTTAAAAGTGTTATTGAATATTCTCTATGCTGTAGTAAGGCAAGGGAAGACAGAGAGGCTTCTGCCAGCACGGTGTCAGGGGACTTGCCTTGGGACAGTGAGAGAGATAAAAGTCTTCTGTGAGTTCCAGATGCTCCTGTATTCTATCCACCCTTCTTTCTAAACACAGGAGCACTTCCTGAACTTTAGATTGGTCTTTTGGAGCTCATTTGTTTGCTTGTTGTTTATTTGTTTGTTTTACAAATAATTTTATTCTATTATATCAATCTCCACCTAAGAATTTTTTATGAAAATAAAATTATCTTGACCAGATCTATTTAGCACTCAAAGAGTCATAAGAAGAAGATTCTCTATACTGTTCAAATACCAACTATCCACCCTCAAGATCCTATTGGGAGTTGAGATACAGATTCCCCAAGGCAGGTGCCATTTCTGCCCTATGGAGTTTACAGTCTAGCTTTTCTGTGTCTTTGCTTTTATGGCATGATGAAAATATTATAAACCTTTTTTTTTTAATTTAAAGACATTATTCAATCTATTAATACAGCTTGAGCAAAAATAAACCACTAATCACTCACTTAAAATATCTGTGTGTGTTTTCTATTAGGAAATCAAAAGTTTGAAAATTTTCCCTTTTCTATAATTATAAAACTAAGATTTCCTATTACAAAAATCATATTTAAAGTACTTCAGATTAGTTAACTGGTAAAGTCTTAAATCACTTACTAATAATCATTTTCTTTTTCTTTCTTTGAAAATATGTAATTCTAATTCTCTATCTCCCTCCAACTCAACACATACATACTACCCACTCCACCTAAATGGCATGTATTAAATGTTGCTTTAAGTAGATGACAAACTAAACACCACGTACATTTAAAAGACATGCATGATATGTCCATAATTTTTAACTCTTCAGTCCCAATTCGCAGAATCCATCATGAGGAAATAATTACTGAAGTGGTAAAAATTTACATACAAGGATATTCACCCCAGTAATTGGGGAATGGAAATGAAAAAAAATATACATGTCCAACAATAGGAAATGGTAAAATAAATTATTCATATCCTGGATAATTGTACAATAATTAAAACCAAAGAATATATGACAGATGATGAAAGCAGAATATAAAGTTGTTTATAATCAAAAATCATATCTATGTATATGTTCATATATTCCATTGGTTGAAGAAGAGGATTAGAAAATAGTACACCAAAATGTTGTGTTTGTCTAAGAGTAGTGGGATTATGAATGAATTTCATTTCTTTGTGATTATAATAAATTATAATTTTAAAAGTTCTACATTAGGTAGTTATTGATTTTATATTTTAAAACCTTATATCTTAAAATATAACACATATAATCTTAAGTGTATTCTATTGATAACTACTGCATTGTATATTTTTCCATCTGTAATCTCTCCCCGTGGAGCAAATTTTACCAAAAGGGTAAACTAAGGTTGCATTTGATTATTTGAGTAACTAGCAGAAAACAAAAAACAAAAAGCAAAAAACTATGCTACACTGTCTCAGCCTCAGAGAAGCTTCAAAAGCACTGATGTTTTATTTGGTTTATTTTTTGTTTGTTTTTATTACTTCTAAAGCATTTTGACCTATAAGCTGAGAAGTAAAAAAATATCATAAGTAATTCTTGACTAAGATAGCTTACTGTTTAGTTAGATATCCATCTCATCTACTTAAAAAACCTTTAGCCATCACAATTCTCACATTGGATTTATTATAATCTCTAAATTTATTGTTTTTAATATTTGATTACTTGAATAGTCCTGGATATACAGAGCCTTTGAAGTCTAAACTTCCAGAATTTTAATACTTGAAGAGTTCCTAGAATAAGCTCTGAGAAAAATCTAAAATAAAAATAAACTGAAAAAAAAAAGGGTGATATGGGCAATGATATTTTAAGAAGGTTTGTGTTTTTATGTTTGTTTTTTAAGAAAGCTCATATTGAGGAGCTGAGAAAAATGCTAAAGTGAGATAAATTAAGCAGAGAATGCTGTCAGTGGAATTGATTCCAAATCCATAGGCATCTTTAAACTCAGTGTGCATCCCATGACCTTAGATTAGACTCTATCCAATTTTTGGCAGAAATGCCATTCAATATAAGGGAAGATAATAAATAGAATTCTGAAAATTAATTACCATTTCTAAGAAGGAAGGAGAAAGGACAGAAAAACTTGAGAGGAGGAATTGTGAGACAGGAGGGAAGGAAGGAAGGAAGGAAGGAAGGAAGGAAGGAAGGAAGGAAGGAAGGAAGGAAGGAAGGAAGGAAGGAAGGAAAGGAGGGAGGGAGGGAGGGAAGGAGAGAGGGAGGAAGAAACTTAAAGAGTATAGTATACAATAAGATGAGAAGAGTTAGGTAATGTATAAGAAAGGCAGCATATTAATGATAAATCTGAATATTCTCCTTCTCAAAAGTGGAACCAAAAATATTCTTCCTAACCCTCTGGGCAAGAAATTGAAGCCTTCAAAATCTTAGCTTTGAAGCTGCTAAGGCTTTTTAATCAGATTCACAGATGGAGAAGAGAAAAGTAATAAACTTGTTCAATTAAAAATGCTGCTCTCCCTTCATAGATCAAAGTTTGACTCACACACACACAGACACACACACAAACACACATTCTTTGCTCCTAGGCTGAGAACAGCTTTAAACAGTGACCTCAACATTACTGAGTCTTCCTACTAAGTTTGAAGCACTTGACAGGGGCTGGGGATGCACAGATAAGACCTGGTTTAGAGTGTGATAGAGGTTACAGACAGATATTCAATTAAAAAATAACATAGCATGCTAACTACTTAAAATAGTACTATAAATATAATCTTGAATTACAGAGGAGGGAAAGTTTAATCCTGCTTCCTCCCCCCAAGAGTGGGGACTTGAAGGAGATTTTACAAAGTAGGTGACATTTGAGCCCGGCCTCAAAAAGGAATAGGCATTTCCAGGCAAAAGACAGAGCATGTACAAAAGCAGAGAGGAGTGAAAACACAAGGCAGAACTTGGGAAAGGTGCACCTGACCAGTGTATATGCCAGAGAGGTGCAGTCTGTGGCCAAAGAAGTGCCTTTGGGCCTTACCTGACATCCCTGCTACCCTCTCCTACCCAGTTTCCTCTGAGTACTTCCTGCTGACATCTGTGAGTTCTTGCTGTCAAGGTCACGGCCTTTATTTACCTCAGAGGTTTCACTGGCAATACTGGACATAGTATAATTTGAGGACTATGACCTCCCCCTCCCACCCAGGCATGAGATTTTGGAATCCAAGTACTAAACCCAATTCTGACACTTGTTTATGGCAAGGTTTTAGTTTTGTCTGTTCAATTTTCCTATAATAAGAGAAATTTGAGATAAATTGCTCTATTCCAAACTTATTTGACCATAAACTCATCATTTTGAGGAAGAAACTGGGACTATCTCAACATTATTCTTTCTTTTGTAATATCCTAAAATCAGAAAAGCATCTCCAGCTGGGTGATTTTTAAACAGGTGCACCTTCATGGAGGGTAGCAACCCGGGAGAACTACTCCCCAGTCCCAGGAGGCAAAGGCTTGCTTCTCAGTAACTCTTGGGGAAGATTGTTGAAATGGGCTGAAAAGACAAACAAAAAAATCTATCGAAGATACTACTGATTGCTTCAGGCCTGGATATTCTGTTGTTATTTACGGCTGAGGGGTGAGAAGAGCTTCTAACTGCCCACAGTCACATATGAACTATCTTTGGCATCAGCTTCATATTATCATTACCTTTTTGCCCATCCATCCCCACACCTCCAGTTAAGGGAGACATGAAAATCTATTCTGGCTTTGAATTTAGAAGAAAAATTCATGATTCAGTTCAAAAAGATTAAATCGACATTCATACACACACACACAGAGACACATTTATACTCAAAGCCGAAAAACATCTCAAGGTTTCAGTAGACTAAAAAAGAGCCCACATTCTTCTTGCTTACAAGCATTTCTCTCAATAATTGGAGAATTTGCCAAAAGGACTCTCAGGACCCATATTTCAGCTACCCCAATGGATATAATACACAAGACGTAATCTGCATCCTTCCCTGCTGAGAATCATTTACTTGCCGTGTGCTCTGCATAAAAACTACATGGTAGGAAAAATGCCACCCTGCCAAAGCTAGCCGACATGCTTCTACCTGCTGCCCAAGCTCCTCACCTGACAAGCTGCCAGTAGGAGAGGCCACATTGTCACTCAAAACCTAATAGACTGGTCTCCCCTGTGTATCATTCACTGGGAACTTTAGTCTATGAGTGCCACCGTCATGTTTTATTTATGAGATCCATTGGGCCCCGAATTTTTCCCAGATAGATTGTTAGGCCGAAAATGTCTAAATTGCTACATACCCAGCTCTAATAGGCCTTGGATTCACCTTCGAGATAAACCAGAAAAGATGTCTATTTCACTGCATTTTGTGGGTGACCAACTCATATCACGACAGCCCACAAAAGAGAACTGGGCTCAAGTTCTAGTTCTACACTTACCTATGTGAGCTCTGGGAGCATCACCCTTTCAACGCCCACCATAAAGCTGGGGGATGGATGCCCAGTACCGACTCACTTTAATATATTAATTTTGTATTTCTGGTAAGGAAATACAATTACATGGAATACAATTACATGTAATGGAATACAATTACATGTGATTTAAATTCAAACATCCTCTCTCTTAAACCTCACACTCTCTTTAAGCAATCCACTGCTGACTTAAAAGCCAACCATCGCTTTTGTTTTTACCTACTCTCAAAATGCTATGCTTATTTTCTACTCATGTTTCCTGCCTGCATTTAGCCAATTAATTTTTATAGGAAAACTTATTTTCTCAAAATAATTGATAGAGGGTTGAGTAAGAAATACTATAAGAAATACTATAAGAAATACTATAAGAAATACTATAAGAAATGGTTGCTTTTGTAAAAACTAAGTTTCTGTTCAGTTTATCTATCTAATATTGTACGTGGTAAGTATAAGCTTTGAAACCTGATGAAACCGGGATTGGAATTCAAGTTCTGCTGTGGTCTTAGAGAATATGAGAGAATCTCTCATTTTCACCATTGGGTTTTGAAAATAATTGCCCTCACACTATGGGGCCATTTTAAAGATTAGAGATAATGTAGATAACTCACAGTGCCTGACACAAAGTAGGTATTCTTACTGATGGAAAAATTACATCTCCAATTTAGGAAAGTAGCAAGGTTAGCTTAAATAAGTAAAGAAGATCATAGGCAAAAACCAAATACAGATTAAAAAAACATGCCCACATGTACTCACATAAACACATACACACTAACCCCCCTGCATCCAGCCCTAAGAATCATAGACATGAAAACCAAAAGAGACCTCAAAAAATCTGGAAAGATGCTTGGCACTGTACTCCACTGATAGTAGTGGAACTATGCCCACAAATTCTCTTTGGGGCCACAGGGCCATGAATATGTGTCTCCTACCCAAATATTTATTCTGTGCATAAAAGTCAAAGACTGCCATTCTTATATGAAGAAAGTTATAGTTGGGATTGAAAACTCAGATCTTTACAGCTGTTGGTGAGTAGCCCACTGAAGAAAATCTTCCTTCCCAATTCCTTGACAAACGCAAGCCAAATTCTAAACCTTTCTGTTGTAAAGTGGCATGGGCACAAATAAGCATGCACAGTATGGCTTCCTTGTGCCAACTGGCATGTAGGTGTAGTCATTTTGCACAGCATGCCCTTCTCAGCCCAAGGACATTGAGCAAAATGCAGCAACCGAGAGAGAGGAAGGCTATGGAGCAGTGTGAAGGGAAGCAAAGGGAAAGACTGAAACCCAGTAATTAGTCAAGTTCTCCTTTCAAATTCTCCTGGAGCCATTCTTTAGAATTATTGCCTAAGGGATGAAATAAGTAAGACCTTTGGCAGAAAAATCTCTGAGCAGAAAGCACCAAACTAGAGTCCAATCATTGGATCAGAGATCTGCATATCTCACTGCATCCTAAGATACCCCAGGGATGCAACACTATCTCATGGAAACAGTGATGAGGGAAAAGGGGAAGCAGGGTACACTGCTGAAAGAGGCTATATGTGGAGTTTGAAGAATCTCTAGGTAATTATGAAATACCATCCTCCCCTTTCTTTGGAATACTAGATCCAGGGGCCAACCTTGGCAATGTCCCTTACTAGCTAGGAGAACCTGGGCAAGTCATTTAACTGGTCTGATGCTTGGGTTACTCAGTTATAAGCTAGAGAAAGTATTCTCATACTGTTTTAAAACTCAAATATTATAGTAATGAGTATAGATGCACTTAGAAAACTTTGAAATGCCTCACATCCATAAATAAGCAAGGTTGTCACTTTTTTTAAACCAGGTGAGGACGGACACACACACACACGTGGTTGAAGAAATCAGGATTTTGTCATTTTCTTCAGATGGCCTGTCTAGTCAGGTTAAGAGGCTGGCAGGTGAGCAAATCAGTGTATCTCTTCCACAGACAACTTTCTGGATTATAACACTTGCAGCCAAAGCTTAATATATTAGAAATACAGCTAATTTATATGTGATACTTAGCTTACGCCTTCCCACTTTCCACTTCTAGCTCTTTACATTTGCACAACCAAAATGTCACTCAGAATTCAATTCAATCAAATGAACATCAGCTGTGTAACAACTATGTTCAATATCCCCAGCTAAAGCTATGGGAGATAAGGAGAGAAGTAACATAGTCCATGCCTGCACCTGTTCCCATTCCAGTGGCGAAGAGAGATGAACAACCATTAATAACAAGGCAAAGCAAAGTAAGTAATAAGTGGGCTAGAAGAGGACTAAAGAAAGTAGCATCTATTTCTAACCAGACTTAAATAAATAAACAATTTAAACAAGTCAAATATGGTTTTTGTTAACAGCTCAGGATCAAATTTCTCATGAGGGATTAAAATGTTTGCTCGAGTTATGTTTTGATACTTCAGTAGCTGAACACTCATATAAGGTGTGACTAATACTGATTTTGGGGTAATACCACGGGACTGACTTAATTATTTCAAAGTTCCTCTGGTATAAAAAACATAAATGGTCCCTCCTGAAATAGAATCAGCATAAGCATGGAAAATGGCAAGAAAAGTAGAGAAGGTAAGTGAAGACTGATCATTTCACCTCCCCCTGAACTGACATTAGCTCTTGAGGTTTCTTATGGCACATCGGATCTGAGTCCTTTGACTCAGTAAGTATGAGAGAGGAAAATAATCATGATTAGTTGCCAAAACCGCATGCTTAAATGTAATTATTTTATGGAGCCTCCCAAAGTATGTACAAAGGTGTATAATCAGTGTTAAGATTGGGTTATCATAGGATTAGACAGAGGTTAATTAAATATGAAAACATTCTGTACCCTGAGCTGGATCAGGATGGAATTACGAGGCTCAGTGGTTTAGGCTCCTTTTTTCCATACCTCCTTCTCAAGCATTGATGGCAAAAATTAGTGAAATGCATTGATGATTTTTGCAGAAATATATATAAGGCACATATCCCCTTAGCAAATGTGGAACACTCTCTATTTTATATTTAAAAAAAAAAAAAACAGTTCCCAAAAGAAACTAAATCAAAAACTAATAAAAGCCCTATTAAAATGAGGGTTATATGTATAAAAGCTATTTAGTCCAGTTTCCATTTATATGACCATGGAATGGAAAACACTTAAATTTAAGTAAATATATAAATATTAATGCACATGGGCCCATACTTTGGTGACTATATTTTTTGAAAATCCTCCCAACTTTTACCAATGCTACAAAAAAGCTAAACAAGAATAAGACTAAGAAAAAAAAAAGAGAGAGAAAGGGCTTCATTTATTTAGATGTTTATATTTTTGTACATAAACGATAACTGATTTTTCAATACTGTAAAGCTCAATTCTTCTATTTAAACTTTAAAAAATAATTTTTCATCACAAAGTAGTATATGGCATTCAATAAACATTAGAAGAGAAAGAGTGAACAAAAAATGAGAGTAATTAATGGACACAACAATTATTAAATATATGTCCCTAAACTTTAGAAATCTAATGTCATGAATTGAATTTTATTTCAAAGGATCTTAAGTTTGGGCAAAAACTTTAAAAAAGATTGATAAATTGATGGATAGCTTGATGAAGAACATAAGATAACTTGGATTAGATGAGACAGAGGAGCTAGTCCCTATTTCATGTGCATTCTGTAGTGTCTTATCTCCCAAGATCACTCATCTCTCTGACATGGCTGCAATGTGTCAGGTTTACAAAATTTTCTACTATAATGTCACAATGGCTGCCATTTTTAGGCAAATTAAAGTTTACAAAGAATAAGTAAATGATTAAATTCATCAGAATATGACCCATAAATGTTTAGGGTTCTCAATTCTAATTACTAATAAATCATATCCAGCTTTTTCAAATTACCAGCATATGTTATTTATTTCAGGAATGTATCAGTGATTAATTTCTCAAAAAATTATTTAATAATCTAATGCCAAAATGAAAAGTAAATATTTCTCAACACTTCTATTCTTCAAGATCAAATCATTAGCTATATTCTTTAACTATAATCTCTAAAATTGGTCATAGTTAAAATTTTTAAAAAATTAACTACTCAGTTTGAAGGATGTCTCACTTTCTGAGAGAACCTCTAAGGAAAGTTTCAATTGGATAGAAATTTGCAAAATCCTTATCTCTCAGAAATGGACTAACTGAAGGCATTCTGGATATGAATTAAGCATCAATAGAAATTAATTATGATTGGAGCTAGTTCAAGTTAAACATTACATATATAACATTATTTTAAAATGCAAATTATTACATGAGCATTGTGGAATTGTTTTAAAATACAGAAGGGTATAAATATGGTTAGCATTACTATTACCAGATAAAACTACTATTTAATGTCAACTAAAATGTTTGTGCTAAGATACTATTAGAAGAGTTTTAATAATTTTTTAAAAAGATGAGTATTTATTGTTATATCTCCACTGTACAGATCAGAAGCCCACAGAGAAGGTTAACAAATTGCCTAAGATCACATCAGCTGGTAAGTAGAGGAGTCAGGTATATAAGTAGATATGGAGTTTATGCATAAAAAATAACATATATTTTGTACTTAATATTATGTGATGAGATTTTTACAAATAATACTTTTGAGAAATACAATTTTGATGAAGCATGTAAAAAGACTATCTTTTATTTCTTTTATTATGTGGTTTATTTTTAGTTTCATTTTAGTTTATGAAATTAAACTATATGTTTCATAATATGTTTTACTCTTTATTATAGTGAAAATATTATACATAAATTTAATTCATATCTCTGAATTTCCTAAGACAACTTATAGGTGTAAAAAATATAGTGTCAAAAGATTTTAATATGTACATTTATTTTAAAAAGTATAGCAATTTATACTCCTAAAAGTACAGTACAGAAAATTGTGTTTTTAACTATCCTCATGGACACTGGAGCAGCACAAAACCATCCTTTTATTCTTTCCAACAACAACAACAAAATACTAACAGTGTTTAAACTTGCTTATTAGTAGTGTCTTTTATTTAATTGAAATTTTTGAGACAATTGTAAATTTACATGTATTGTAAGAAATAACACAGAGAGGTTTTTGTACAACTTTAC
The DNA here is from genome assembly GCA_030015415.1 of Cynopterus sphinx. NCBI lineage: Eukaryota > Metazoa > Chordata > Mammalia > Chiroptera > Pteropodidae > Cynopterus > Cynopterus sphinx. The sequence continues at coordinate 47,318,076 of CM057380.1, forward strand.
CTAATTTCCTCAATGGTAACATTTTTCAAAACTATTATATTGTCACCACCTGAATGTTGACATTTATATAACCCATTGATCTCCCAAGTTTGACCTGTGCTTGTGTGTGTGTGTATTTCGTTCTCTACAGTTTTATCACATGCAGAGTTTCATGTGCACACCACCACAATCAAGATGCTCAATAGTTTTATCACTATAAGAATCTCTCATGCTACACTTTTACAACCACGTCCACTTCCCCTTCTGCCCACGCCACAACTCCATCCCTAAGCCCTGGGAATCACTAATCTGTTCTCCACTTCTAAAATGTCATTTTCTAAAACAGTTATATAAACAGAATCATGTAGTATGTAACCTTTTAGGTCTGGCTTTATTTCACACCAGTATAATTCTCTGGAGATTCTTCCAGATTGTTGCATGTATTAGCAGTTTGTTCTTTTCTATTGCTGGGCACTATTCTGTGGTATGGATATGCCAATTTGTTTTAAACCATTCACCTGTTAAAGGACATCTAGGTTGTTTTCAGTTTTTCACTATTACAGATAAAACATGAACAATCAAGTACTGTCTCCCCCCCCTTTATATTTTTTTAATTGCAGTTGACATTTTATTTATTTTATATTAGTTTTAGGTATATAGCATAATAATTAGACATTTATGTTACATACAAAGTGATCCCCCTCCATTTGTCTAGTAACCACCTGGCACTACACATAGTTATTACAAATACTATATGATCTCACTTATATGTGAAATCTAAAGAACAAAACAAAAAAACAACACAGCAGAAAAAACTCATATATAAAGAAAACAACCTGATGATTGCCAAATTTGGGGGGGGGGCTTGGTGGGTTGGGCGAAAAAGATGAAGGGATTAAGAAGTATTGATTGATAGATATGAAATAGTCATAGGGAAGTAAAGTACAGCATAGGGAATATAATCAATAATATTGTCATAACCATGTACATATTTTTGAGTGAACAGTTGTTATTTTCCTGGAATAAAACTTGAGTACAGTCATGGGATTGTATGGTAATTTAATGTTTAATTTTTTAAGAAACTGCTAAACTGTTTTCCGGAGTAGCTACACAATTTTTTATTCCTACCAGTAATATATGAGTAATTCAGTTTTTCCCACATCCTTGCCAACATTTGATATTATCTTTTTTTTTTTTTATTTTAGCCATCTGGTAGATGTGGAGGATATTTTTATTGGCCACTAAATGCAGAGTTAAGAACTAGAGATTTAGATTGTCTTGTCACTCATTTTTTTGTGTGTGTTTTTGAGCAAGTCATTTTCTCTCTGGGACATAGTCTCCCCATATATAAACTAGAAAATTCCTCATAGTGCTTTCAATTATAATTTTAAGATAAGAACAGACTTCTATGGCTGATTACAAAGGTTTAGAACTTTGGAAGAGTCTATAAATTATGTCCCTTCTAACAGAAAAATAATTACTGAGTAAGAGGTTATCTTCCTGGAGAACCAGGTAACATGTGAGCCCTAGGACATATTATTTTTCCCAAAATAAACCTCTGTACATGGCAAGGTCATTTACTTTATTTAAGATGAATTCCAAAGAAGTCTCCCCTTTGTCCTACATGGCAGTAGAAATTACCTAATCTCCATGATAACTTCATTCTACATTTATTTATGAAGACTCTTTTTCTCTAAAGAATTGGAAATGCTAGCTAGATGTTACTAATCAGATTTCAGAAAAGTCTCAATACACAGGAAATGGATACCAGAGTTCTCAAGAAAGCTAAATTCTGCCTCTGCAAAAATGGGCTCTGGAGTCAGATGAAATACAAAGGGGTACAAAAGCAAATGATGAAAACAGAAAATAATAAGAACAAATGTTGAAGAACCCCCAATAACTAATTTTATGTAAACTTATGTATTCTTCTTCCTTGGAATTGTGTGGGGTACTTGTTACAGGCACAGATTTCTGGGATCCACTACAATTTCAAACACAATCTTAGGGGTTAGAGTCTAGCAGAAGGTATTTTTAATAAGCTTTCTGAGAGATTCTTACTAGTAACCCAGTGTCAGCCTATGGCCTGGCATTTGGGAACTATTGATATAGGGAAACACTTTCATTTTATACATAGAGAATTCAAGGATAGAAAGAATTTTTCCCCAATAAGTCAAGGTCTTACATCTAATAACCAAGAAAGGCTAGAACTAGAACTATTGCTACCCTTCCTATGCATTTAACCCTTGGTGACATATGGTCTCTAACAACAAGAAGAACAAAACTCTACTTTTTGGAAAATATGTAGAACTTCATAAGTCCTAGCCTGATCCCAAACTTCATCCTCCATCTACCTCATTGCTGAGGCTATGGCTATATTTCACACCTGCAACCTCATTTTCAATCCTTGTTTTCCCCAAAACTTTTGTCTTGCGGCACAATTTACTCAACTGGCTCCAGTCTCCATACTTGAGTTCGTAAATATCAAGTCCTTCTTGCCCGCAGCCCGTTCCCCATCTCACTTCCCAGTTCCCAAGCCATTGCCGCTCCTTTTGCCTTTGTTCTCATAACAGGGGTCCTTTTCTGCTAACCTGCCTCTTACTCCCATGTTCCCTGTCTATTTATCAGCCTTAATTTGCTTTTCAGTTCCCCTTTCATATTCCTATATCTGAGGCCAGTGGCTAAGTGCTATTACTCTGATGACAACGGCCCACATGTTTGAGATAGGCAGAGCCCACTACATTTAACTTAACTACTGGGATATAATGCTGCTTCATCCAATGTACCCTTCGTGGCTTCACATGGCAACTATTGAACTATACCTGAAAAACTTGCTAACATCCATTGTTCACCAGATTTAGCCCATTTTTGCACTCAAAGTTGGATAATTTTGCTGACCCCTGGTACCACACCAGTTGACAACCCTAACAGGATGATTCAGCCTACTCATTTCTACCATATCTTGCTGAAAGTAAGCAGCCTTGTCTAGCTAATCTGGAGCTCTGACAAATTTCATGCAACTTTCAACACTGTGATTCAATTGCCTATATCCTCTACTAGGCATAGGACACTGAATTCAAGGGGCAGAGTCCATAATATTTTACCATTATATTTCTAGATATAAGGCAATGGAATAGAAACTAGGAGACTCAAGGGAGAGCAAAAGATATTTCAATAAACTATGGAATGTAAGCCTAGAAAAATTCTTTGACCATATGCAACACAGTCAAGGGCAGTATGTAAGTGCCCAGGATCTTCCCATGTAACGGGGGCTGAGATGGAGCTCATCAGCAAGTAGAATCCTAAAATTCCAGGAGTCCTGCTCCAGCAGCAATACTCATTTTTTGTAAGCATTTAGTAAGTCACTGAACTGCTCTATTTCAGCTTCTGTGTTACAAAAGAACACAACTCAAAGTTCTCTCAAGAGAGCAGTGAAAACAAATTAGCCAATATTTACCAAATCATGTGAAAATAAATTGAGCTAAATAGCTTTACACACACATTTTCTCCTGGGGCTCCAGGTTACACTTACGATATTATATGATACATAGAGTTCCTTTACACAATCCCCCCATCCCACTCCCCATCTAATCCAGATCAGATAGGAATGAAGTATGATTTTACTAGAAAAAAAAGTGAGTAGTAATTGAAAAGCAGAGCATAGAAGGCAAATGCCCAGTTAGGTTTTTATTTTAACCTGATGTACATATTTTACTTATTAAACCATAGCATAACAATTTGCATATCGGCGGGGAAAGATAAATGAATCTGAAAATAAATGGAAAACATTGCTAGAGAGTACAAATGCATTTACCATTACATTTTGGCCAATGCATTTCCCCCAGTAAGAAAATATTGTCGCCATTAAGTTTCAAATGCCAAGAAGGCAAAAAGACATGAGATTAGACAACTAAATACTGCCATTTCTACTGTGAAATAATAAGTATAAGATGCCTAATGCTTTCCTTGACACACAGTCAACATTCAGTAACTGATATATTTCACAGTCCTGGAAAATTGATATTGAAATTTGAAAATATCTGTGGAGGACTTAAAAATTGACAAGTGTCTTCTTATTTTCATTCTGGTTCATTTAATTCCCACCAAAACTCTCAGAGGGTAAGCATCATTATCCCCATTTTACAATGAAGAGAATTAAGGTTTGGAGGTGTGTTAGTTTCCTAGGGCTGCCAGAACAAAGTACCACCAACTGGCTGGTTTAAACAACAAAAATTATTCTCTGACAGGTCTGGAGGCCAGAAGTCTGAAATCAAGGTGTCTGAATAGTCGGTTCCTTTTAGAGATTCTGAGAAATAATCTGTTCAGTGCCTCTCTCCTCGTTTCCGATGGTTGCTAGCAATCCTTAGTGTTCCTAGGCTTGTAGATGCATCACTCCAATCTCTTCCTTTGTCTTCAGTAGTGTTTTCTTCTGTGTGTCCTCTCTTCTTATAAAGACATGAGTCATTAGATTTAGGGCTCACTCTAAGCTGGTATGACCTCACCTTAATTTAATGACATCTACAAAGACTCTATTTCCAGGTAAGGTCACATTCTGAGGTTCTGAATGAACATGGATTTTTGCGGGGACACCATTTGACCCACTACAAAGGGGTTAAACGATTTCCAAAAATTATAGAGCTAATAGGTTGTGGAGTTGGGATCCAAACAAAAGCCTATAAAGCCATATCCAAATCACATACTTTTCCCATTAGATTATGCTGCTCAAGTCAGACAAGTCCAGATGTGCCTCTATAGCATTGGAGTCATTCTGTACCACTTTGCAAAGTAGCCCATGCTTCATTCAACTTGCTCTAAACTATGGTAATCAATACAGAATGAAATACCTGTGCAGTTTTTTACAGAGCCTCCAACAGCTTCCTTCAGCCAACATCAGAAAGCTCAGGTCTCCAGACCCATGATGCTCCAGGTTGTTACCTGACCATCACAATCAGCAATCTCTCTCACATCTTAGCATCCCTTTGTGTACCTTTATGTTCAACAAGATGAGTTAAATAACTGCCCCCATTCTCTTTAGCCTTTATATAACTTTATATCCATGTTTCTTCTTCTGGAACGCTGTTCCCCCAGCTCATATCTGCATGTTCAAAATCTGCTTAAGTTCAAATTCATCCTTACAAGCCCTAGGACAGATATCTCTTTATCCTCTCAATTCCCAGTCACTGTCTCTTTGCTTTAAGGTTGTTCTAACCAAGATCTAATTTAAATAAGAGTTTATTCTTCCTTTTTTTCACTCCTTCATCTCTCTCTCTCTTTCTCTCTCTCTCTCTCCCTCCATCCTTCCCTCCCTTCCTTCTCTTTCTTTCCTTTTTTCTTTCTTCTTTCATTTCTTTCTCTATATATACACATATACATGTGTCCAGATATGCATATATATACATATTTGCATGTGCATGCACACACACACACACACACATACACACACACCCTTAACACCAAAAGTAGAAGCCAAACTCTTAGGAGAGGAAGGATAACATCTAATTATCGTTCAGAGAGAATATAGCACTATATTTTCTACAAGGAAGGAGTTCAATCATTGACGAATAAACAAATTTATATATTTAAAAATAAGAATAATTATGAGAGCTTTAGAAGAATATGAATTTTATGTATAAGGTCATAATTAAGAAATTGTTTTTAATACCATGACCTGTTACAATAATCACAAAATAATTGAAAAATATTCTTACAATTTAAAAAATCAGAGTTATAAAATGGTCTTAGAATGGTCCAAATCACTCAGCCACTGCTTTTGTATTTAGAACATTTGAAATTTTTGTCAAGTAATTTCATACTTATAAACTTTCTTCCTTTAGGCCAAACCTAGTTTGAATATTACTGTCAAAATCATTAAACTAACCACAGATATGATGCTAAAACTGATGCGCCATATATACACATAGATCATAAAACATTAGTGTTTTACTGAAGTACAACATAGTAAAGCCCTGTTGATTTGCAGTGCCACTTTACAATCCTTAATAACTTGGCATTGAATTCCCTAGGTTTATCAGGACATAAGAGTACTCGACCTTAATAAATTTTTATCATGGTTATGACTTGGCCTGAGGCTGTGTGTGCATGAAGCCAGAAACAAGAGAGAACAATCAGTTATTTGATATAATTTAAGCCATAAATTGATTCTTTAAAATCTTCACTGCACGTTTTTTCTTTCTGTTCTGTTTTTATGTGGGGAGAACGGGTTTATTGGAAGCAAGGGGCCAACATCTTAGTGCTACACAGATAATTTTTCTGTTGAATTTCTATAAACAAGTGTGGATAAAATGTAGTACTTATTCTCTTTTAATTAAGGGAATCACATGATCTCATGATAAGAACTTCAAGATCATCAGGTCATCAACTCTTAATTGAAGATACCTGTATCAAAGTACACTCTACATTTGTCTCTATCTCAGAGATGACAAACAGCTTTCTCTTTTTTGACAAATTTGACCAACTGATACTAACTACCTAGAGCAATGCATTGAAGGCTCTGACACTGAGTCTGGGATCTGAAGGATAAATGGCACATATGTACTTCTAATAAATATTTATTAAATCCAAATCCATGATACACTCAGGACCTCAAGTACAATTATTAACAGAAAATTATTTTATAAAATATACTATATGACTAGAAAGATATCATCTAATATCAATGTAAGTAGACTAGATCCTCCTAGACTGTCAGTTCTGAATATCTGGATAGTTTTACCCATGGTTTCTCTATCCTATATGGTAGCCACTCGTCACCTGTGGCTACTTAAATTTAAATTAACTGAAATTAAGTAAACTCTGAAATTCATTTCCTTTCTTCCACTGCAAGTCCCACATTTCAAGTTCTCAATTGCCACATGTGGCCAGTGGCTACTGTGTTGGAAAGCACAGATATAAGACACTTTCCTCACTGCAGAAAGTTCCATTAGACAGCAATGCAAAATTTTCAACAACCAATATAAACATAATCATTTTATGATGTTGAAATTTGCCAAGTCAACTTTAAACAAATGGGTTCATAAATCTCTTCCAAGATGACATTCTTCCTTCTTTCATGAGTCAGAGATATGGTAATGGCTGGTCTGCAAATGAGCATGGTGCATGTGGGTGTGTCAGAGTCAGTGTGAGGAAGGGGAAAGAGTCATAGCTATTGGCTGCTCTGCCCGTTGAGTCCTTTTTTGCCATAAGGTGGCTGAGCCACGCTGGTCAGCAGAGGTGACTTCAGGGGACTTTTCCCCAATGACTCAGGTGTCCAGGAGAAAAAGATGTTATCAGAGAGGCCTGTCCTAAAACTCTGCAGTTGCATAATCCTAATCTGAAAGCACAAATGGAAATTAGGATATAGTCTAGGAGGGCAAGGTGTTTGGAAAGGCGGAGAGAGGAGACAGGCAATGGCAATGAGAGAGTGTTACTGACAAGGGAGGTAGGAAAAGCCAAAGCCCCACTGGGTTGCACAAATCACCCGACAAACCACCTTTGGCCTGATCCTCACAGGATAACAGCTCAACCCCATCGTGATGACTGAGAACACAGCTGATAAATAGATGATTCCTTTGTTCTCCTTTTTATAACATCTTTCTTATGCTCCTATTCCTTTGGATAAAGGAATGGAAATCTTGTTAAATGCTGACAATGCTTTTGGCTGGATTTCTAATGACACTATGGTGGTGCCAAGTTCCTACTGCCCTTTTCTTAGGACTCCCATAATAGCCATGCCCTGGACCTCTCCTTTGGCTACCAAAGGACAGGCTGCCTGGCATTCCTCTTAACCCTTTCACTTGTATTTTCTTTCAGCTTAAATACAACTGGAAGATCTGGGAGGACAGGAACTGTGTCATGTTTGTCTTTGCGGCCCCTGACAGGTCTTAGCATAGTGTTCCGAACAACTGGAGCCAAAATAGTATTGACCTTGCATTGTGGGCCCTGGAATCTGATTGCATAGGTTTATACTCCATATCTGCTACTTGCTAACTGTGCCTTTCAGAGAGAGACCTCCCTGCTGTAAGGCTTGTTTTCTTCATCTGTTAAATGGGGATAATAATATTCTCAGGAACTTACGATAAAGTTTTAAACAATGAAATAAAATAAGAGCTTTAATGAAAGTAAAGCTCTTAGCACATTTTGTATAATACAAGGTCAATACTCATAAAAATCATTATTGGTTATTAAATAAATACAAAGTAAACCAAATTGCTTTAATTTGCCCTGTGCTAGGTAATAGGGAGAACTTAAACATCTTCTTCTACAACACACACATTTTACATATGAGGAATTTGAAATGTACACAAGAAACAGCACACGCCCAAGCTCACAAATCAGTCAATGGCAGAATAGCAGATACTCAGTGGCAGATTTTCCACTTTATCCTTTGAACATACAGAGAGCACGCCATAGGCATTGCATGGTGGAAAATGCCAGGTGAAGAGTTTTCTGTATTGTGCAAACAACTTAAAATTTTAGGTCTGAAAATAGCAGCAGATATGTTCATGCCCCTGTCACAGTGTCCGTGAATTCACATTACCAAATGACAGACAATGACTACAATATCCTGGCAAGTCTGGTTTTCAGATAGGTAACTTCGAGTGCCACGCAAAATATTAAGGATGGAGCTATTTTTCAAGTTAGAGGATCCAAGATTGAGTGCTATCACATCAACACAACTCAACATATGTTTCTGAGCACTTACTTCTTTTTTGTTTACTAAGCAATAACATGTTTGCACTGACAACAACTAGATAGCATTTCTTCTTTTAAATATACATGTATATGTATTGTGTATAAATATACATATACAAATATGTGTGCATAGTTACACACCCCCACACACACTGCATATATGCCTACCATTTTATTCTGTATAGCATATGAAAAATGCAATCCCAGCTTTAACAGCTACTTCTTAAATTATTACTGTGAGTCAGAAGTATGCTGTTTCCATAGGGGAAAGAGAAATAGACATTGGAAGTGGCATTTTAAAAGCCTCTACCTTGTAAAATGAAAAGTGCTAATATAGCACAAATTACTGAGTTCCATTCTCCTCTGTGCCTTATATCACACCCCAGGACAGTGGAAACTTAAGCAGGCATACTACAGCTCTTTCCCATTGCAGCCACACCTACATGACTTAAAATAAGTCCAGAGACCCTGGAAGTGAAAATTTGGCTACATCAAATACTTAGGAGGGAATGGCTATTGAGAGAAATTAAAGTAGGTAATTTGCCAAGCATTCCAACAGCCGTTTCACAGAGCGTGTGCCTTTCAAATACTATTTATTTATTCATTGAGTATTTTATTTATTTAACAGAGCTCATATAGTGCATAAGCCTCAAGAATTAAACTTGTTTTTGGTCCCAGATTGAAATCTTCAAAGACTTGTTTTAATAGCTGTGTGTGTGTGTGTGTGTGTGTGTGTGTGTGTGTGGTGTTGTTATTCAGCTTCATTTGTGATGCAGGATCATAAATTGCCAGAGCTGGAGGGGATCTTTGGGATCACAGAATGCCTTTGAAATTTTTTCCTAAGCATATTAAAAATATTATTAAATATTTTTTCCTAAGCATATTATAAAAATATTCAGATGCAAATTCAAAAGGAATCTCAACATATATAAGAAGAAAGGCAATAAATGAGGTTTTTTGGCCTTATAAACCTTCAGTGTTTGTTTGGAAAATACTTAACCGTTGGGAGAAACCCTGAAGCACCTGTTCTGAGTCTGAAATTCCAATGGGCACAGTTTGAAAACCAACGGTGTGCTCCCAATGGATAAGGAGCCTGAGACCCAGGAAGAGAGGAAACTTGCTAAGAAGGAGAAGAGTTGAATCTCTAAAGAGGTGGTTTGCCTCCAGCCCAGTGTTCTTTCTATTATAACATGACAGGCTGGCTTTCACATTTTTGCAAATGCGCATTAAATGGCACAGCATCTAAAAACTGCAATCCCTTTCCAGCTCATTTATATATTATGAAAGAATGACTTAGGGTCTGTCTCCAATGGCTCTTATCCAAACTACAAGGTGTACCAACATAAAAGGTCAGTTACAACTATTAGTAAATTACTAGATACAACTTTTCTTTTCTCCCTTTAGAAACGACCTTAGTTAACATTAAGAAAATTATAAACATAGATATGTTATTTGATATAATTGGGAAAATATTCTACTGAATCTTTCTTACACTGATAGCGAGGTTACTATTACATACTAAAAAGTCATATGGACATCTAAGAGAAAGAGGCAGTGACTGTGCACCTCATGACTCTGGGGTGAAGGGGGAGATTTCATTAAAACATGATCTGTAGGTTCATACACTCTGCAAGCAAACTTAAATGTCGACTTGTTTCAAAATGACTGCCATTATAACTTAATAGCAAAGCACCTACTGGGAAATACTTAGAGAAAGTAATAAACAATAATAGCTCTTAGCAACTGAATAATGCATTTTATCCACGGATTTGAAATTTCTTTAGAAGCATTAACTAATTAAGTTTCACCACGTACCCACGAGGTAGGTATTAGTTTCCTGTTTTCGTAAATGTACTCATTTAGTATTAGTTACAGCCCACATTCGTGGGAGTACTGGGTAGGAAAAATTCCACCAAAGAAAAATATTTTCAGATTTACTGGGCAATGCAGTGATAACATGGCAGTGCCCCAAGTGATGCCCAGGAGGCACTGAAGAATTAATGCACATCCAAAATGTCTCATTTGATACAGAGAAATTTGAGAACCAAGGAAAACTGAACTAATTAAGGTGCAGAAATAACGCTCTAGTTATAAATACATTTAAAATATTAAAAGCCACAAGCTTGTTGGGAGAAGGGCCTTCGCAGGTGCATTTTATATGTCACGTATAAGTAAAGATGAACCCTGGTAAAGAGGTTATCCAGAACCATTAAACCGCAAGATGTGAGAGAAGGAAAGCTCCTGAGAGTTTATGATAAATGTTTCTCTCTTGTGTTATAGAAAGAAGAATGCAGCTTAGAGGGTGATGTGGCCTGCCCTTCTTCACAGAGTCAGGCCAGTCTTGCATAGAATATGTTAAAAACTTGAGTAAGTAAATAAAAAATTTGGTTGGTAAAAGTTAATTTTTCTTGACACAAATTTATTCTAAATTAGTTGCCAGCAAACCATGGCTGACAGGCCAAACCTGGCACACAGCCCATATTCGTATGGGCTGAGAGTTAAAAATAGTTTTTGTATTTTTAAATAGTTGGAAAATAATAAAGAGGATAACATTATGTGATTAGTGAAAATCATGTGAGATTCCAATTTCAGTGTCCATAAATAAAGTTTTATTAGGACACAGCTTTGCTCATTTGTTTGTTCATTGTCTATGGCAGCTTTCATGCCCTGATGACTGAGTTAAGTGGTGGCTACAAAACACACGGAGTTCACGTAGTCTCAAATATTCACTCTCCAGTTCTTTACAGAAAAGTCTGCTGACTCCTTCTCTAAATGGCATATCTCAGAAATATGTTATATATTTACATGTATCTGAAAATAGATTGTCTTTTGATTACAGATAATCAGAATTTGATTGTATCTTTCTGTATTTTATTTACAGATCCATGAGCTTATCAAACTGTTTCATTAAAGATATCAAATATCTGAAATTTTTTCTAACTTCTCAGCAATCATCAGCTTATTCTAGAACCATATTTATATAGTTATTTACTGTTTAAAACATTTTCACATCCATTATTCCATTAATCTCTCACAAAAAGTATATGAGGTACCCATAAAAAGAACTACTATTTCTGCTTTACAGAGCGGGAAACTGAGGTTCAGAATATTCAAGTGACTTTCCTAAGATCATGGAGCACTCAGCAAAAGCTTCCTACCCTGACCCAGAGCTGAGGGACGCTAGGAAAGCAGTACTCTAGCTGAAGGAGGAAATGTAGTCACAGCTGAGACTGCAAAAGCCAAACACATGATAAGCATGATACGATCAAAACACAAGTTCTCCTTCTCTCTTATAAGCCTAGTTGTCTCTGGAAGGCTACCTAGGATGGATTTTGTCTCTGGTTGGCTGAAAAGGGAGTTAAGGAACACTTATTATTACTTTTTTGTTTGATATTTGTGCCATGTCCTTATATTACTCATCCAAAAATAAGGTTTTTATGTTTTCAAACTAATAACTTAGTGTCAGCATATCCTGCCAGTATGAACTGTCTCTTCCTATTTGAGGATTTCACATGATTCCAGTTGTCCCCAAGGAAAAGAGAATTTCCAATTAAATGTTAATCTAAGGTCAGTGTAGCACTTGCCATGAAGTCCATTTTAGTGGGCCATTTGTTTGTACCTTAAAGGAAATGGTGGAGGCCATCACTACTCTCTGTCACCATACCAGCCCTGGCAGGTACTGATGAGGAGCCTGAAGGAATGTCCTGACTAATCCATCTGGAGTGATACTCTTTTTTTTTTTTCCTTTTATTCCTTTTTACGACTGAGTGCTATAGTAAGACCAACTGTCAATTACATTTTCTTACCAGTAACAAATTACCTTGCAATATATTCACAATCAACATATGTTTCTTGAAGGAATAATATTGCGCAAAAGAGTTTTTTGTACATAGTTGGCAAATATGATTTTTAAAAAACAATTTAGATTAAAGTTAAAATTATTAGAGCAATTTCTTATTCTTCCAATCATGTGAAAACAACTGAGAATTCTCTAGAATAGATTTTTCTATCTATCTACATCTACCTCTAGGTAGCGGGAATATTCATCATTTATTGATCCTGGCATCCTGGAGAATTATAAAATTAAATAACATTATTACTGAATGAATTGTTACAAATTATCTGGTCCACTGGTCCTAATCAATGAGGAAAATGACACCAAAGGGGATTTTTTCCAATGTGAGCCTTTAAAGTAAAGATTATATATACTTTCAATTTGCCTGAAAACTGGTTTTAACCTATATTTTTAATCTTATCACCCATCAGCTCTGCTTTATGCAAATTATACTCGGTATTCCTCAAACCACTCCCAAAACAATCACGTTATGCTTTTCCCTCTTCGTTCTTTCTAAATGAAATAAATGTCCTTTCCCCTTACTTATTTTATTCATATCATGTCCACTTTCCAAGGCTCTATCCTCTGAATTCCCAATACACTTTGCTGGTGGCTATTTCCAATGCCACACATTTCTTTTTATTCATCCATCTTTCTGGTTTTCACTATTTTGTACGAGTGAAAGGATTATGAATATTTTATGCTTTTGTATTGTTACTAAACCATAGAAAAGACTGTTATATGATAGAAGACTTTTGGTACCTTAATTTTGGTGAAATAACAGAAATTGAAATAGCAGTTGAATTCCTAGGCTGTAATAAACAACATACATCAATTAGTTGTTACAAACTAAAAGGGTTTTGATTGCTCGGGAATTTTCTTGTTTAGGAATATCACTGATACCCTAATTTAAGAATGACTCAAGTCACCTTACAATTTTTAAGTCTAAAAAAACTTGAGGGATTTGCTAGGCCAAACTTCCAGTCTTACACATAAAACACAGAAATCTGAAGGAGTAAAATGGCTTACTCAGAACTAAAACCTGGGTTTTCTGGTACTTTGTACCCATACATTCCCCTCAATCATATTGCCTCTCTTAATAACCATACATTCCCCTCAATCATATTGCCTCTCTTAATAACCATTTTTAGTTGGTGACATCCATTGCCAAAACATAGGTATGTGTCTGTTAATATTATATACATGTATTTTTAGAAGATTCCTCAAGAAACCATAACTTCATTAGATAGTTTTGTCAGGACATACCTGAGGGATCATAAGCCTTTCGTGAATTCTCTAAAATTTTTAGATCTTGCTTTCAGCAATGTTGGAGTAAAGAAGAGCTTGATTCATCCAGCCCTCTTTCTAACCACTGGAGACTAAAGTCATATCTCTTCCAATTGTGTTTCTAGACCCAGCTCCCAAATTTATGTTTACCCCTATTTATTTTATTGCAGTTTGATTATGCTGCACCAAAGAAAGTAAAGTTTTATTTAATTATGGATTTAATAAATGTCATTAGCATTTGTCAGTCCTACCTTTAGGGTAGTATAGTCACTTCTACTAATAATAAAAATAATATGATCAATAATTACTATGAATGGTAAATTCTTAGTGTATAAATCACTTTACACACATCTCCTCACTTAAAATGGTAATGGCTTACCCAATGCTCAGGACTGTAAGTAGGGATCAGGATTTGAACCCAAGTCTGTTATCATTTGAAGCCCTCAAGAGAGCACAATTTTTCTATTACAGGACGTATGTCTAGTATCAAGGAGAGACATCTATCACAATGATTAAACCAGTGTGGTACAAGTTGTTATTCAGGTAAGCATACAATGTTACTGAGCATAGAGAAAAGAACTCTAACTCTTCTGAGAGCAGTTAGTCAAATCTCTGAGCAATATATGATATTTGGGCAGAATCCTAAAGTACAACTAGAAATTTGTAAAGCAGACAAGAGAAAGAGGGCTTTGTAAGGGGATCCCTGGAAAGGGTGCATTATTTTAAATATAGCTTGTTTATGGGACTGAAAGCAGTCTGGCAGAATTAGAATAAGTGAGAGAATGACTCCTACTGAAGCTGAAGAGGCAGGTAGGGTTTTGCAGGCCAACTAATAGAATTGGGACCTTACCTGCAGAAAATGGATATCATGAAAGGCTTTGAAGCAGAGAGACATAATCAAATTTTAGATTTAAAAAAGATAACAGTTGTGTGGAGTATGGATTAAATAAAACCAGAGATATTAAGGATTGGGAAATGGGAGTTAGGATGATATCACAATTGCACAACGGAGAAAAAAATGAAAACTTGAACTAAGCTAGTGGTGGTGGAAATACAAAACATATTAAAAGGATGTTTAGGAGACTGAATCAACCGGACTTTATGGTAATTAGATATAAAGGGCAAAAGAGAAAAGAATCTAAGGTGATGCTCAGGTTTCTGGCTTAGATAACAAGAAGCTATTAAACAGGGCAGTTAGCAGCAGTGTTGGAAAGGAAAGATAATGAGCCCAGTTTTAGAAATGCTGACTTTGGTATATGGGAGGGACATTCAAACAGAGATGTCAAGATGGTGGCCCACAGGAGAATAGAGTGTCGGCTAGTTCTGGGACAAAGATGCTAAGTAGGGGTCATCAGGACACAGGTGTAATTAAAGCCAGTTGTTTGTTTAGCAAATATTTATTGAACACTGTGTGTCAGAAGCTATTTTAGATGCCAGGGATATGGGAGTTAATAAAACAGGTAAAATAAAGAAGACCAGCCCTATTGGGGCCAACATTCTAGTGGAGGTTATATTTTAGAGCCCACAAATAAATCCACAATTAGAAACTGTGTTAAGTGTCTTAACGGAAAAGTATAGAGTGCTATAAAAAAGAATAACAGGGAACATGTAATCTGTACTAGGGGAAGTGGTCAGGGAAAGACTCTCTGAGATATAGAGCATTTAATGGAGACCCAAAGCCTAATAAAGGGTAAACGAAGACTACTTCAAGGGGAAACAGCCTATGCGAAGACCTGAGGCTAGAGTTAGTTGTATTGAAAATACTAGAAGGTAAGTGTAGTTTTAACCCAATACATGAGGCCAGGATGGAGAGGTAGAAAGGAATGAGTTCAAGCAGACCTACATCCAGGGAAGGTTTGTAACTTGAGACACAATATCAATCAATTAACCATCATTCAATCAGAGCATGAGACAAGGGAAACCAATATTTAGTTAAGGGAGAAAGGAAAGAAAATCCTATAAGAGAAACAGATTTTTATCATCCCCAACACGGTACAGTTATCTACTAATGAGTCCCTTCCTCTCAATTAATACAAATAACAGAACTATTCATGGCTAATTTCTCCACCAGAGGTGTTGTCTTCTGGGAGGTTGGAGGAGAGATCAATGAGGTACTTTGGTGAGAGTAAATATCTCATGGAATGGATAGACAAGTTTGACAAAATTTGGGATATCCATACAATGGAAAATTATTCAAACATAAAAAGGAACAAAATACCAATATGTATTATAACATAGATGAAATTGAAGACATTATAATAGTGAAATAAGCCAGGCACAAAGGCCACATATTGTATGATTCCATCAATATGTAATGTTTGTAATAGAAAAATCCTTAGAGACAAAAAGTAGATTAATGGTTGCCAGGGGATGGAGTAAGGGAAATTAGGGAGTGACTACCTAATAGATATGGAGTTTTCTTCTGCAACAATGAAAATGTTCTAGAATTTGATAGTGGTGATGGATGCACAACTCTGCACATACTAAAAACCACTGAAGTATATACTTTAAAAGAATGAACTTTATGGGATGTGAATTATATACCAATAAAGCTGTTAAAAGGAAAATCACATGAGATACCTCCTGGCATTCTATTAGTCTCAATAGATGATAGACATAAAGATAGACTAATCTAGATAACTTGTTTATATAGGGTTTTGCCAGAATTAAGTTTTTTCAGCTATTATCTTTGACAAGCTGTGGCTGGAGTTATGTCTATGTTTAATGATGACTTTGGAAGTTCAGTTCCCTAAGATTACTTTTTTACATGGAAAGATGCTGAAAGAGCTTGCAGTAATCCATCACATAAATAATGTGAAGAAGACAGAGTTCATGTGTTATATAAAACACTGTCACTTAAAACTACCTATAAAGGTACTATCGAGGAGTCTCACCCTTTGTGCTAAATGATAAGGATGATAGATTTTTTAAAAATGAGACAGGGCTATAGTACACTGGAGCTATAATGAAGTTTTGGACTCTACATGACATACTTGTCAGTGAACCAGATGTGTTTCACGCACAATTTATCTTTATAGTGCTAACTTACTAGTTTATTTCAGACAAGAAAATAGAGATTTAAAAGTATCCAATATCTTGAAACAGCCAAGGAAAGATTAAAATTTGAATATATTTCTAATTTAAGAAACCTAGTGACTTATGAAGATGTCGAATTGTCCTAATGTCAAGTACTCGGGAAATATTGAAAAACAAGTATTATTATTAATTTCTCAGTTTTCCCTTGATGTTAGTAATTAAAAAATAGTTACCTAGATTTATAACATGAGAAACATAGCTTGATACTTTTATTATGAGAAAAATGGATACGTAAATATATGTGATGGGGATGGCATCAAATTTGAAAATTTCTTAGAAAATAAGATGCAGATAAATGAATGGACAAATGAATGAACGAATGAATGAATAAATGAATGAAAAATGGATAGATAGATAGATAGATAGATAGATAGATAGATAGATGATAGATAGATAGGTAAATTTGCAAGCAAGCAAACTAACTAGAGGAGCTGCTTAAGAAGAAGCAGATTGAAAGTATTTATGAATAAACACAGTTTAGTATTTTAAAGGTTTCAATGTGTTTTCATATCTATTATCAAATTTAACCTTTATATCTGCTCTATGAAATAAGCAGTGTGAAAAGGTAGGCCCATTTCACAGAGGGGCAAAATAAGGCATACCAGAGTAAGGCCACCTTGTGCAGACTCACGCTTCTAGTAAGTGACATATCTAGTTTTATATCAACTCACATCCTCTGGCATCAAATACAGTGCATTTCTAATATGACCCAGTATTTTATCATTATTTTAAATTATTATTAATGTTATTTGTATTGTCACAGGATAAAAATATATATACAAATATCAGATAAAAGTGAATAAATATTTATGGAATAACAAAAATGGTCTGTGGCACAAAAATAGACTAGTGGCCTAGGAAATAAAATGTTGGTTTTTGTCAATTATATTTGCTCATTTCATTAAAAAAATCAAGGCCCTAAGATACCTATGTATACATGAGATGAGTGTCTTCTCTTACTTTATGGTCAAGCCTCAACTATCCATCCTTATAGGGACAAAAAAATATTTAGCATTCGTGTAAACTTTTGGAATTTCAAATTCTCATATCATTGGGTATTTCCCCTTTGGGTAGAAAGAAATTATTTTTAAAACCCACCAAACTGCTACCTTTTGTTTCTTCCTTCTTCTACAAATAGATAAGCATCTCCCAAATAAATGACAGTTGCTTTGTTTGAGGTCATTTACTTGTGATTCTGCCTTATGCTCCAAAATATAGGAAAATATGAAAAATGAGAAATAGCATCCAAAGAAAGCAAAGAGGAAAAAATGCTGGGGGAAAAATAATGCTTGCAGAAAGCAGAATACTTTAGCCTTGAGATAAGTCTTTCAATTAAGTGATAATGCAATGTGAATTAAATGTATAGTATGGGGCTTGAAGGCAGTTGGGAATTTCCTCCAACTATAGGGGTTGATTAATCTCCAAAATGGATTCTCGGGTAGATCAATGGACTCACTCTTGGAACTATTTCAAGTCATTACTCTCTTTGGGGGATAGAGCAGATGTTGAGTATGGAGGAAATAGGATTTCAATCTTGAGAGGTCACTGCATCATACCGAAAATCAGTTCAATAAGACTGTCTAAGTTAAAGGCTTTCAAGTCACCCTACCCAGCTGCAGATATCTCAGTTCTTAGATCAATATACCTATAAGTGGTCACCACCTGATTTAACAAATAGTCCCCAGACAGTAGAATAATAACCACTGTGACCCAGCAAGTGGTCTCATCTACCCCTCATCTGTCAGAAGAGGATTAATCCCCAAAGCCAAAACCTCAGGGACTCCACACAAGAGCAAGCAACTGCAATAAATGGGGTGGTGACTCAGTTGATTGTGTGTGCTCAGTCGGCATGCAGATGTTGTCCTCTCCAAAGTGCCATGGATTCCATTACTGATTAACTTCCCCATAAGATTAGTGCTGCTTAATAACAGTTTTAATTCTTAAGTCATAGATTACCTTGACAATCTAATATTCTCTTTCTTGTTTTAATTTTGGATTGTAATAAATATCTTGGGGTTTGTGTGTTATTAAAATTATATTAAAATCTCATTTAAATATTTTTGCTAATAAATGCTTTTCATATAAGGTAATAAGCTTTTTAAAAATTCAGTTTATAGTTACAGTGAGGTATATTATACTCTTGATATTTTTATTAGCAGCTTCGAGTGGGGAGAATTGTTGGTTTGGAAGCAAATACTTTATCTTTGATAACTTGGAAAAATGCAAATCTGTTTCCTCCCCCTCTTGCATACCTCATATAGAAAATCATCTTTTAATCTGTTATAGACTACAAGTAAGAGGAACTAAAGGGTCACAGGGAAAGCAACAAAGAGATAAAAAGCATCTTAAGTATAAGTCTGACCATGTCACATGTTCCCCAAATTATACACTCAGAACTCCTCTTTGCCTGCAGAATGAAGTTGAAACCCTTTAAGAGCCTTTATAAGACCTTCTAGAAACTCACCTTTACCTATTTCTTGCCCCTCAGTTTCTACCAGCTACCTTCAAATTCTGCATTCCAGAGATATCAGCAGAGTTGTGTTCACCTGAATATGCCATACTCTTCAACATCTTCACGTCTTTACACCTGCTATTTCCACTACTAAAACTGCCATTCCTTCTCCTAGTTCCTGGCTTCTGATAAACTCCTACTCATTCGAAAGAGAGTTCCCATCTGCAGTGCTTCCGTGAGCCACCCAAACAACTGCCCACTCCCTTATGCATGTGCCAGCCTTCCACCTATTATTTACTCCATTATTGCCGATAATATACTTCACTGTAATAATTTGTTTTAAATACTTCTTTCTCATTGGTCTGTAAGTTTCTTCCAAACAAGACCTGTATATTGCTCAACTTCATATCATTAGCAATTAGCAAAGTCCCTGATACACGGAAATGTTCCATAAAAGGTTCTGAATGAAGCTGAAACATTCATGACCTAAAGAATGAAATGTTATAGTTTAAATAGTAAAGTTTTTTAACTTAAAATAATATGTGCCATATTAATATATGTCTAATGAGACAATCCTGGCTTTAAAAATTCTGTCCTGTCATCAACCATAGGATGGTTAGGTAACATCCTGATTTTTATTGAGAAAATATGAATAACATAGACATAAAATATAAATAACAGGTTTTATTAATCAACATTTAATCCCAAAACAATAAATATATTAGGTTAAATTTATTTCATTCCTAATGTCTCTAGTTGCTAGGAAGATGTTGGTGATGTAAACACCAAAACATAGCTTTCAGCTGTGATTTGTATATCTCTGTCCTTTATAGTCATAAACAAAGGTATCTTCTAGGAGCTAAAAGAGTAAATTTAAGTAAAATTCCATAACTTAAAAAAATGTCCAATTACTTTGAATAGACTGGTAGAAATCAGTCATAGGGCTGAAGAATAGCAGAACACTGAGCTTCTTAGACTTACAGAAATTCATTATGGCCTTCAGGGTGGGATTTTCAGGTGGGGTGAACTGGGTACCGACCGGTTATATGAACTCTGAACTATAGTTCCTCCTCTATAAGATGAAGAGTCTAGATGACATCCCCAAGGGCCTTTCACCTCTCACATCCCCAGTCCTGGAACTGTTTCACATTATATAAAATGATGAGTGATATTGATTGATAATTACTGATAAATGACAAGTCATAGAACTTTTTCTAAATTAACCCTTCCATCCTTTCTCTCATCTTTGAAGACAAGCAAAAACAAAAACTAAATAGTTTTCTTGTAGGCAACATATTTAATATAGGCAACATATTTAATAAGGGCCAAATCTAGTACATCATTATTTTAAAAAAATGTGTTAACAACACTATTACTTTGGGTCATTCTGGACAATGTACATCCTTTTGTTGTACATAAAAACTTGCAACAACTAACATCATATTTATATTTATATAGGATTTACAGTTTGCCAAAGCATTTAAAGACACTATCTCATTTAATCCTCAGGAAATCTCTCATAGTTAGGATTCTTTCCATCAGACAGAAAATAGAATTGAAGTTCAGAAAGTTTCACTGTACTACCCCAAGTCAGGAAGCCAATGAATGATGAGCTAAGTTTTAATTGTCAGTATATAGATTTCAACGTTCCCCCTCTCTCTACTCATACATCATGCTGCTAAGTGAGAGGGGAAAAAAATAATTTATTTATTCACTCAATAAACATTTTTCAGGACCCTACTTTGTGCCCAAGACTCTGTTAAATGCTATGGAAAATCAAATCCCACTCAAATCCTGCCCTCCTGGACTTCCAGCTTTTACAAGTACTAGACTGAAATGGGTAAAACTAACTAGATGATGTGTACAGATGTTATTTATACTTGCAACATAAGGATTTAAGCAAGGAACTACGGGAGCAAACTGAACAATTCATTCTGTTTATGAGATTCAGAGACAGCCTCTGGTATTTAGCTGAACCTTGATGAATAAGAAGTATTTCAATAGGTGGACAGGACAATGAAAAGAAAAGACAGGATAATGTGAAAATAACAGCATGAGTGAGCTCAGATGGGTGAAGGGCTCACCTCGGGAGGCAGTTCTTTTGGGTAATGTGGCAATACGAAGACTGAATGGGCTGCAGCTGTGTTCAGGGAAAGCCAGACCAACTCTGAGGCTGCAAAGTAACACATCCTCCCTGTGCTTTCTTCTCCAAGCTTTCTCTGATAAGATGCCTACTTGATTTGGCTTGAGAATATCCTTAAAGAATGGTTCACAATAGCATTGGCGTCATGTGGCAACTTTCATAAATGTAAATTCTCAGGGCCTGGTCACAAACCTACCAAGTCAAAATCTCTAGGAGTGGGTCACAGCACTGTTTAAAAGTCCTGCTGGAGATTCTGGGCCCTGCTCACGTTTGAGAGCCTCCGCCTTACAAGATTTCGTCTTCCAATTTAGATGGCTACCTTTTACCATAGGGCATCAATTCTAATCCAGAATGACATGACCTACCCCCTAAGTATACGGACTAGTTCTGTGTGTGTGTGTGTGTGTGTGTGTGTGTGTGTGTGTGTGTGTGTGTGTGTGTATGAGTGTCAGGGGGGTGGTGGTGTGGTACAGGGTCACCACTCTTCTAAACTATTTAAGGGGGATGTAAGCATGTTGATTTGAGTGGATGTCATCTATGGCCCTACTCTCACAAGAATAAACTTCTCTTGTGACAGAGGACTTAATGTTAGCCATTCTATAACACCATATTCCAAATGGCTCACACAAGGGAATTCCAAATTACTCATTATGGAACACCAATGCCACATTCAAGTATAACAGCTACAGAGAAGGTAGGTGCACTCATTTTTCTGCAATCTTCTGGTTGCAGTCCAATTTGATAACTAATCATCCATTTCTCTGTGTCATCACCATGATGTGGTAATGGGTAATAGTTGCAGTTCTTGTTTTCAAGGAGTTTACAATCTATTTCTTTGGAATGTTCAAAAAATGCTCTCACTTTTCTCCAACCACCTGCAGGAGTTTCTCTGCTCCCTACTTTAGGAGTCCCTTCCTAGAATGCTTACCCAGACTTACAGTCTCTGCCTATTAAAACCTGTCAAAGTTGGGTTCAAATGCCACCACTTTCCCCTCAACTCGATATAATTTTCTCTTACACAGTACAGGCCAAAGACTTATTTCTCTGTTACAAAGCTCTGTGGCCTTCTGGGAACATATTATGGATGTGTATTATTAAAAATATTTTAATTATTTCCTGTATCCCCTGTAAGAAAACCTTGATGCAAATCATTTCTAATTTAAAAAGAGACAATGAATCAAATTTTCATTAAACCAGAATAATAAATAAAACTCCTTCCTTTCAATATCTATTCCTGATTTTAAACTTCTTAAGGTGATAGTGCCACCCAAACTTTACAGATACTGCATGTTGCATAACAAACATATGAAGGACCTCAGGATTTCACCTGTGTTACTTATAAATTTTAGACTTGGAAGTAGGCATGAAGAAACTTTCATGTGTTTTGTGGAAGTTTATGTGACAAGGTTATCTGGTTATGCTTTAAGTGTTCCTTAACTAGTATTAATGGGTAACACATCACTGCAATATCGCACAGGAGGGAAGAGTTCTTTTTGAGATGATTGCTACCAGGATAATTCTGGAGAAATAGAATTTATTAATTGCCTTAGTTGACAACAATGGCTAAAATCTAGTCTGGATCTACATAATGAAATCAACGCAACCAATACAATAACATCTTAAATTTACATATGCTTTTATAGATGTTTGTTTAGGGCTCACAATAGCTCTCTCCTATCACAGTGTCTTGCCATAGGCGAGCATTCAATACATCTATGAGAAAGAACCAAACAAATAATAGAAAGGTTAAAGATTATTAGCTCCCTCTTATAGATTAAAAATGAAGCCTGACAGTGATTGAGCAAAAGTAAAAGAGTCAGGAAATAGTCAAGTTGGAGCAGAATATTTCTGAAATAGTCCATTCCTTCTCCCATATCATTCTACCTCACAGTTTCACAGACATGAGTACCACTCCTCGCCTTGCATGTCAAAAATGTTCACAGTTTTTTATATACACAGGAGAAAAAATATCCTCTTGATGTTCCTGGATAAACTCTAGCTACTTATAAAAATCTATAGTTCATCAGCCATTTCTGACAAATCAGTGGAGGAAGAAAAATAATCAACACATCTCTCAATTTTCAGAGGAATGTTAGAGTTGTTCACCTTCTTCCCTGGGACAATGATAGAGAATCCTTCCAACTCCATACTTACAGAAAAGGAACCCAGGTTAGGAATAATAACCCAGCACTAATGTGATTAAAAAAAATCTCTGCTGTACAGAATAAACATTTTATTCAAGTTCTACTTCATGCATGAAGTAATTTCAATGATATGAATTCCTCTCCAAATTCTCTGTGTGGCAGAGATGTCTGTTGCCTGACCAGTGTCTATTCTCACTTCCTCCTTATTAACACAATCTGTATATCGTTGGCAGCAGCAATGTGCCCAGCTACACATAACAGCTTCCGCCTCATAGACAGATTTTCAAATTTAGAAAAATGTTTTCAAGAGGAAGTTGGGGAAAAGAGAAAATATTCCATTGGCAGGCCATCCTTTTGCCCTTATCTTTTTCTTCATATCTTTGCCTGAAATGCAGATGTGATGGTTGGAGCTGCAACAGGCAGACATCTTTCAGCCACAAAGTGACCATAAAGATGGAAGCTACAAAATAAGGAATAGCATAACAGAAAGATGGAGAAAAACTGAGAGACTGATAAAATCATAACACCATAAAGCAGTCTTTGACAGTCTGCCTCTTGACCACATTAAGAGAAAATAGATTCTATTTAGTTTGTCACTATTATTTCAGATCTCTGTTACTACGTGATCAACTTAGTGATAACTGATACGTCCCTCCAAATATGGACAGAATAAAGTCAGAAAATTTTTATGACTGAATAGTAGAATTAAAGATCAACTGAGTATAGACAGGCCAGTGTTCCATATCGATGTGGACTAAAAGCAGCATATAATTTTCCCTAAATAGGCAACCAAAAAGGGAACTTTATCAAGAGTCTGAGTCATGCCAGAAAGATGATGGTGTTTGGAACCCTGCATAGTGATGCAATAGAGGTGGGGGTGGAGGATGGAGAGGTGAATTAAGGCATGAGAACTGTAGAGAGAAAGATTGATGGAGTTAGAGAGAAAGGCAAGCTGTTTGGAATGGGAGGGGCTAAGATCACTGGCCTCCAGAGACATGGGGCCAGAAAATAAATTTCGTTTTCTTGGTGGTTCAGATAAAAACGTCTTTCCCTTACAATATCTGGCACAGGACTTAAAAATGAGCATGTGTTCAGCATATACGTGTTGATTTGTTTAAAGCTGTCCAGAAAATCAGTGATTGAAGTTGACCGGGGAAGGTTCATTTTTAAAAGACTGCATGAGAAATACTTTCAGCCCAATCCTTTCTCACTCTCCTCTCCCTGTCACTAAAGAACAATTAATTGGAACAAATAATTGGAAGGGAGAAAGATACACATAGAGGTAATTGCAATAAAGCAGTTACATGTTACCAAAGCCCAGTAGTACAAGGGAAGGAGAATTTTAAAACACTCAGCATTAACTTGTGACTTCCGTTTAAAACTCTCCACTTGATATTTACATATTTGTTTCTCTGGTTCTCAACCAAGATGATTTTGCCCCCAGTCTCCTGAGCCATTTTTGGCTGTTATAAGTGTGTGGGCTTAGGGGAGTTAGTACTGGCATCTAATAGGTAGAAGCTGCGAATGCTGCAAATCAACCATCCTGCAATGCACAGGACAGTCCCTGCCCCCACAAAGAATTATTCCACCCAAAATATAGCTACTTCAAGGTTATAATGTAGTCTCCCAGTGTTGATGGCCTTTCAGTTCATGTAACATCTAGTAGTTCGTATTTAGTTCATGTAATATTTCTCAGGCATTTTAACAAAAAATAAACCTAACAGTGTAAAATGTGATGTATGATCTGTAATTCTTGGTACTACTTAGCTTTCAATGCATTTCCTTATTTACATAATAAGGCTATACGTAATGGCCACAATTATTAAATACACATTATTTGCCAGGCACAATGCAAAAAAACTATACATCGAAATCTTGTTGAATCTATAGAAGAACACTCCTGAGGAGAACCCAAAGGCTTATAAGAGATAAAATCCCAAGCCCGAAGTTGCAAGAACTTATACATAGTATACCGACCACACAAAGCCTAATGTATAATCATGAAATTGCTGCTCTTCTGGATACCTATGTTCTCTAGTGAGTCAAGAGGGTTTTTCCCCCTTTAAGTTTATAAAAACATTAATTTTCCTACATAGAATGCTTCCTGAAATGCACTATATATTTCTACTCTATAGTAGGAATACCATATTGAACATAATTTAATCTTCTATTAACATATCAGGATGGTTATGACAAACATCCACATTGTCCTGTACTGCAATATCCTCTGGAGCTACTAAGATGGACAGAGCTTCCTATCTGCTCACTACATGGCCTCAATGCCTTTAGAGTTTTTTCTGCCTGATATTTATCATTTTTCTTTCTCTACCTCTTTTAGCAGTCATAACTTCATAACTGCCTCTTTTAACTATAGCTAATGTGCCTACCTTCAAATGCTTCTAGTCTCCTATGTGATGAGAAAAGATGTCACCAGGTCTATTAGAACTGTATCTAAAAAACTAGATTCTAAAAGAATCTCCCACAGTTTGGGGGATGTGATAGGAATGGTGGGTAGGGACTGAGAACATACAAGCTTCAAGACACCAACTTTATCTCTTCCAAATCCCTTTTAGCTTATTTCCTGCTTTGCAGCTGGTTTCCAATCAGCTGAATTTGTTGGATCTATAAGCTTCAGACTCATGAGGTGCTACAATAGTGGACATTTTATTCATTGTAGCTTAGAAAATCCTGCATTTGGCTATATTTTAGTGGAATGTTACGTTTTGCTTCCACCACATTAGTATGTCTACTAACACTTAATCCCAAATTTATTTCCTATATGTATCCAAACAATGCCTTTAGTTTTTAAACATGCAGTTCTCCATTTTTAAATTGAAAAATGATTAAAATGCTAATAAAATTCTCAAAACTAATAAATATGTCAAGATAATATGAAGTTTCAAAGGCTGCTTTTTTTCCTCTGGGGCAAACTACATTTCTCCAATGAGGCCCACGAGGTCATTTTTTTTTTTTTTCACTCCATCATCGCTCCTTTGGAGAATGGGAAGGATGCTTATCAGCACTTGGCAATTGCAGATGTAAAATGATGCACTCACAGAGATGCTCTGAAGTTTAATTAACTAGGACCAAATACAATCAGGTGCATTAGTGATTCTTGAAATTGCAAAAGACCATAACAAATCTGCTAAGTAACCAGTCAATTATTTTTTAAAATACCACATTTAAAAAGATTTCCTGTATTGTTTTATGTCAACAAAATAGGTGGTACACTGAGTCTGTGCTGGTATTGAAGCTACTTTTTGTCAGGCACTCAGCACTTGGCATTTCAGAATGCTGCGTTGCTGCTGTGGATTGGTGCTTGCTGCTTTTAACTCAGGATCAGCTGCTCGTTTGCCAGAATGTTCCCTTGGGTGCCCAAGTGCTGCTGCCAGCAGTTTTATTACATTCTTCCATGATTCTGTGAAGTGGAGAGAGCTGCAGCCTTTGCATTAACAGCAGAGTTTGGAGCATGCTAACTAGTAGATGAAATTTTAGAGTGCATTAGCTTTACCTGAGAAAGCAGGGCATTAGGTTTATTTGGGAGAATAAAGAGAGGGCTTAAGAAGAGATAAAACTTCTACTTTTCCTTTAAATCATGGTTTTATGTAACTTAGCTTTTCAGTGAAAATAATTTATTTCTCTAGAGGAAGATTTATTATGAAATTACCACTGCAGTTAAGATGATTAAAAAATTCATTGGCTACATATCAAAATAGTTATCCATTTAGGGGCTAAAGATGTAATGACTGAAATGGTGGCTGTTTTCCCTTGAAATCTTTATAGGCCTCTGCACTCACTCCAGAGTAACTATAATTTGGTACATTCTAGAATCCCAGGTACTAGAACCTTTTCAAAGTACTGTAAAAACAAAATTATATTTGGCCTCT
The DNA here is from genome assembly GCA_030015415.1 of Cynopterus sphinx. Lineage (NCBI taxonomy): Eukaryota > Metazoa > Chordata > Mammalia > Chiroptera > Pteropodidae > Cynopterus > Cynopterus sphinx. The sequence goes on from CM057380.1 coordinate 47,345,587, forward strand.
GTCTTCCAGGGATTCACCAGTTCAACCAGTATGCAGAGCTGCTTCCCCACCCGCTTTGAGTGGACATGGGACAGGACAACACAGTTTTAAAAATCACCACAAGATTGTTATACTCAGCTGTTGATGCTAGCCTCGGTTGCCACTGAAAGAAAAAAACATGAGCTAAAAAATGAATATCTTCTCTTCTAAGACTCCAGGAAATGATAGCCACTTATAGTAAGTTTATGGCAAGATAGTGTGACATCATAAGGAATGAAGTGTTGATACATCTTATGGCACTTCATCTTTTTCTCTCCATGTTGCATTAAAACATGCCCAAATCAAAAATATAACCTACCCTCACAATAGCAATAGAAAGATATGCATATGTGTACATATATAGCAACATTTTTTCAGCATCTGGGATATTCATCTGTAAGAGACAAGCATGTGGTCTCAAGCTCAGATAATGTACCTATACAGGGCTAGAAAAATAGCAGAAGCCATCACTGCCCCCCACTGTGTACTTCCATCTCAGAGATGCAAAATTAAGAAATATGGTATCCACCTACCTACACATACAGCAAGGAAATGGTTTACTAAGCCATCCAAGATGATTTTATCTCTCTTGATATTTTCTCCTTTTCTAATGCAACATCAATGGGTTCTCATATGAGATAATTTGCAGATGGCAATGCTCAGTGGTACAGAAAGATCAAGTATGAAAGGACTGTGAAGCTGGTAGTGAGCACTGAAGAAGAAAGAGTCTTGACAGTTTCTCAAAAAAAAAAAATCAGGACTAAAAATTGTTTCAGATCACTCAAGAAAAATATTAAATTTTTTCACAGCCAAAAGACCGGGCTGTGATGGTTAGTTTTACATGTGAATTTGACTGGGCTAAAGGATGCCCAGAGAGCTAGTAATACATCATTTCTAGGTGTGTCTGGAGGGGTTTCAGGAAGAGATAAACAGTCAAAGCTGTAGACTGAGAAATGCCAATGGTCATCATGTAATCTTTCCAGGGTCTGAATAAAACCAAAAGGCAGAAGAAGAGAGAATCTATTTTGGTGGGGTTTTTTGTTTGTTTGTTTTTTGAGCTGATAAGTCCATATTCTCTTGGTCTGGGACACTGAAGCTGCTGGTTCGTGGACCTTTGGATTAGGACTGGCTTCCCTGGTTTTCAGGCCTTGGAGCTCAATCCGAATTACACCACCAGCTTAGGACTTCTCAGCCTCCATAATCACGTGAGCCAACACATATCCTACTGGTTCTGTCCCTCTGGAGAACCCTGAGTAATATGCAGGCATTAGAAGCAGAAGGTATGTCCTAATTGATCTAAAAATTAGTGAATGGCTTTGCACATCAAATAATTTAATGCCAGAGAGATGAAATCTATTATTTTCACAGAGAAATTACTGGGAGAAGAGGGAGAACACAGAAGATTAGTTTCTGAAAAACTACAGGCTTGAATCCATACTCTAAAAGAAGTAAAAAAAAAAAAAAGCGCAAGTGAGACACATGCTATGAAATTGGAATGAGACAAAATTACTCTGAAGTTTCAGCAGAAAGTCATATTAAGAAAAAATATTTTAATGTTAAAAAAATGAAAAATCTGGAAATATTTGCTCTGTGCTTTCAAGTAAATAACCTGAAGCAATGAACTTGGAAAGGTAAGGAATGAATGATGAGGTAAAAAATAATTTACAGACATTTAGTCTGAAATTTTTAAGGAAACTGACAGAATAGCACTGTAGTAAAAGCCAAATTAATTCCATTGGAAATGGAAAATGACAAAATTTGCCCTATAAAATAATTAAATCATAGATGTAATGAAAGAAATTTTCTCCCACATCAAAAAATATGAAAAGTTATTAAAGGGAAGATCATACAAACAGCCAAGACTATAGATTTATTTTTACAAATAATCTTTATCCAAGCAAATAAAGAGTTCCTGAGTTGAAGATCACCCAGAGTCTGAGATTAACGTATTCCTCACAAAATTTAATCAATCTGGCAAATAAAATAATGACTGGCATTTCAAGGGTCAGCCTCTTGCTATCCAAAACCAATGGAAGCCAAACCTGGTAATTCCTTCAGTCCTCTGAATTCAGGCCTGACAGACCCAGCTCAAATCATGGTTTTACCACTTACAAGCTGTATAAATATGGGTAAGTAATGTAACTCGAGCTTGAAGAAAAAATGCTACTTCGAGAAGTTTTCTCACCCCAATACATCCCACTCCCTAATAAAAAATCTTTTTCACTGATCTCCTACTGTATATGCCTTGATCTGATAGGCTTCTTTACTCCTCACTCCATGTCCCACAGCCTCAACATTATCCTCCCTAGAGTAGCAGCAACTGACCTCAAAAAAGTCACAACCAACTTTTAGTAAAATATTCCCAAAGACATATCATCTTCACCCTCCAAAGGTAACAGCTTTGTCTTATTGTAAAGGCAGGTTTGCCTGGGTAGTCTAAGCATTCCCTTGTTTATTTCTGCCATTTATTTTCCTCACAAATTCATTTTCTTAAATCTGAATCACTACAAAATAAACATTAATAGCCTCCAATAACTACATTAGCCACCACAGTAATTAACACTCTAACATGGTCTTTTCCATAGACTTATCTGAAGCTGCCCAGGTTACAGCACATTCCATCTCTATGAAATGGGTTGACTTTCAATATGCTTTCACTCTTTAGAGTAGGCTGAGCTGGGTCTTCCACAAAGAAGAGGACTTGGTGCTATCAAATTTTCTTAATGACAGCCCAAATTTTGTCTTTTTTTGTACAGATTTATTGACTTCTACAAACAATGTAAAACTCATTCAGCTTCTTTTCCTTTGTCCCCAAGTATCATTTTTATTATAGATCAGGATTAAACCTTTCATAACTCTTTTCATACCAATGTTTTCCCTTATCCCATTTCATAGTTAAAGTTTGATCAACTATCCTAAGGAATAAATCATAATTAAGGCCTTTAATTAAATAATGACCTCAACAAATGCATAAATACTTATCTATTTCATATGTTTTATCTCCAGTGATCTCTGGAAGACATAGTTCTCAAGACACTTGAGTTTTGCTCCAGATTCTTCTACCAACTAACTAGATTAGAGGCAACCCAATTCTCTGTCAGGACTTGAAGTAACAAAGTAAAGAAGGTAAGGCCAGAGTTCTGGTTCTCAGGCAGTTCTCTTTTCAGTTATCCTTTAGAAATCAGAAAGAAACAACACACAAGCATGTTTTGGGACATCTAGGGACAGAGAAAGTAGCAATAAAGTAAGGTGATTTGTAGAAGTATTTTGTAAATGCATAGTTACAAATATATGTGGCAGGAACTGGGGCAGGGTCTATAAAATGAAAAGAGTACTGGATTTAGAATTAGAAGACCTGAGCATAATTGTAATTTAGAGTATGTCACATCACCACTTGGAGTATCAGTTTTCCTAAATGTATTAATGGTATAATAGTATTCTTCTAAAAGAACTGCTCTAAAGGTCAGAGGCAATACTTTGGTCAAAGAGTGTCCCACAGAGTTTAGCACATAGTAGAGTCTTAATCAATGAAGTCCAAGGCCAGAAGTCCAAGGTTGGTCTTTCACACGCTACCAAACTGGCCTCTTGAAATCTATAAAGCCTTAGGCAGCCAATCCCATTGACTCCTTCCTGGTCATCTCCCTGAGGGAACACTTTCAGTACATTGTAGCTTGCCTGAATTAATGGGCTCTCATGTCAGGGAAGTCACTTAAAAACTAAATTATTATTATGAAACATAAAGAAACTTGTTCAAGCTGTCAGAATATTAAACAGGCTCTGACACCTATTCAGCATCATTTTCCCCCTCAAAATGGTTTTCTTCCAGCTGCAATCAATATACATTTTTGACAGAAGAGATGCTAAAAAAAAAATCTTCCAGCTCATTTCCAAGGATTTCACTTTTGCCCATACTTACAGATCCTACAATAACAGTAACAGCATCCATTTGTTCTCTGATTTGCAATTAACCTAGCATTTTCACTTGCATTATATAACCCTATTAAGATAGACTGGCAGGTAAGAATACCCCTGTGTCAGATAGGAAGCTCCTGAGGGTCAGAGTAGCCAGGTGAGCTGCCCCAATTCTTACCATGAATGAGCAATAGAGCAGATCTTAGGCCTGTGGACATGGAGACAAACATGCTTTCCAACCCACTATCTGCTTCCGCTTTTCTCAAGATATGTTGGAAAGAAAGTGGTTGGAATTTTGAAGTTAATATGTCTTCCTCATTATAATATACTTTAACATTTCGTTTTGTGCCAACCAAATAAATCCATCAGGACCTATATAAAAAGACACCTTTATAATAAAATGAAGATACCTCGTAACCCAATAAAATTAGTATTGTTTAAATTCGACAAGTAGTAGCAACTGAGGAGCACCAAGCGAGCGCTTCCTGTTGTAAATGAGCAACAGACTTGCCAAGAGGATCCCACAGGATCCTTGGACTACAGATTCTGACTTTGTCTTAGATCCAGCACTAAAACTACCACCAGCATTACTTCCTTAATTTACATGAAAAAAAAACTTTTTAATTACCAAAAAGCCAACCCCACATTAATTTGATTGTATATTATTATTTCTTCTGTAAGGAATACAGAGTCCAGTACAAATCTAAGTGATGTCTACTTTCAAAAATGTTATTAACATTTAGTTCTTATACAGCTAAGTAATACCTACCTAGTATAGAAAAATTACAGAAAAATACAGAAAAGCATAAAGCAGTGAAATAAAGTATCCAAAAACTACACCCAGAGTTCAATGACATTTTTAGTGCATTACCCCTAAAAACCCAGCAAAATTAGGACCATACTTGATCTAATTAATAAATATTGTTTCCGTATTAGAGAGCTGAAGCTTTTTATTGAAATTCAGACAAAAATATATCCTGAATAAATGCTTCACATTGGTACTATGAGTAGCAGGAGGTGGGGAGGAGTATAAAAATGACTTAGATACAGTTCCTCTTTACAGAATCTCGAGTTGACTAACTGAAAAAATCTTTGACCAAGTCCTAGTTCATGGAAAAGTCATGGAAAGAGAGAAAAAAAATGAAGACTGAACCAGATATAAGCCAAAAAGAGAGAAAAGATTGCTGTTCTATCACCATAGATAACAAATCTGAAATTGACTTATTTGTAGGTTTGCCTGAGGTCTCAAATAGAACCAGCACCTAAACACAATTTCTGGTTTAAAGTACTCAATTTAATTAATTATAGAAAAAGTACTTTCAGAGAAAAAACACACTCCATAATGGTGTAATTCAATTGATTATCAAAAGGCCTGTTTTGTTTTTTTGTTTGTTTTGGGCTGAGTTCATACCTCATTTAATATCACTAAAAAATAACATTAAGTTTCCATGAAATTAGAACAAAACCAAGATAGGCTAAAATGGAAGACATAATTTTTAGAAATAAATAAAAACAATAGCTCTCAATTTAATAACACTAAAATAGATATAAAAAAAGCATTTGTCATTTTATAATACCTTCTTATCTCCTAATCAATTAAAGATGCTATCTCAAGTTTTTTTATACTCAGTTTTATTTAGCTTTGCTTTAATTGAAGAAATTATTTTCACTTCTTGAACTTAGTTTAGAAAGTAGCAATGAGTTCATCATTTTTGCTATTATATCCAATTCATCAGAAATATAGGTGCATGCTCAGAATATTTCAAGAAGGGTTTACAAGCTTCTTTTCTAGAACATGCATAAGTCATTTTTCCAGATGTGTGTTTAAACGTAAATGCAAATGTTATGAATCCTCTCTTAGCACTATAAATATCCATTGGAAACACGAACTACTATAAAACATGAAGTTAACTCTTTTCTCATAGAACCAAAGCCATAGACTAAGTTTGGACATAGGACTATAATTGATAAGATAAAACTATTAGAACTGGAAGCTGCCTTGGAGGCCTTCAAGTCCAAAGCTAGCCTTTGTTTATTCTGACATAACTAAGAAAGAGAAAGACACTAGTCTAAGGTGAGTATTGAGTGCAAACATCCTGATGGTCTAGCATGTAATGACCTGTAGGAGAACTCCACAATAAATATTCTTCAATCTCACTGATGCTGTAATTTTGCCTAACAGTTAATCAAACAATACATATTTAGAGGGTGCCAAAAATATGACTGACACTCCATTATTAGATTGGAGATAAAAAGACTCTATGATAGATTATATAGATGATACATAGATGATATAGATAGATGATAGATAGATAGATGATAGATGATAGATAGATAGATAGATGATAGATAGATGATAGAATCATGTAGTCTTCATTCAAAACAAGTTTACTGTGTGGTTAGGGAAGAAAAAGAAGTATGTTACTCACAAAGTTATATAATATGAAATACTCATACATTATACATTGACCAAGAACTCTTTATGTATCATGTACTGTGCTAAGTGCTGGGGTCCAGACAACGATTTCTGAGGATTCCCTAACCTAGTGGTGGAGACAGCATGGAAATGCCTGTAGTAAATGCTATAACAGAGGAACTATAATAGCACAGAAGAGAGAAATGCATTATGGAAAAAGCACAGAGAACTTCGCAATAGAGGGCCCACTTGAGCAGTGTTTTAAAGGATGCATAGGAGATCACTGCAAAGGGATAGAAAGAAAGCATCCTTGTCAGAAGGAACAACACAGGTAAAGATATAGGAGAACGAGAGAGCATAAACAATTGCAGAATTGCAAGTGTTGTGAATGAAGGAGAGTGGTGACATATAAGCCTTAAAAGGTCAGTAGGAGTTATATATCAAAGTGTTTCAACAGCACACCATACTGTTAGGGCTTTATCCTGAAGAAAATGAAAAGCTAATAAAAATCTAGAAGAATGACATGGTCAGACATGTATAATAAAAAGGTAAAAATGACAATAATTTTATTTCTGAAAATGCAATCTAAAAATGTTGTAATAGATACATGTAAATATTTAGCTATAAAGATGTTTATCATTGTGATATTTGTATTAACAAATGTGACATCTTGTAATAACAAGAACTCAAAATAAACTAAATATCCAAGAATGTGGAATTAGTTTAATAAATGTTGGTAGATTCATGTAATGGACAAGTGGGTCAAGATGGCAGGTTAAACACACACCAAAAATTCTCTCTTCCACTCTGAACTCGGAAATAACTGATAAAATAAATAAAAAGAAATGACAACATAAATTGTGTATAATTGAAGACAGAATACACTCAACACAGAATGGAAGAATTGTACATGGCAGAAACAGAGAAGCAACCCACTGTAATAAATGTGAGAAAAGTTACTAGTCCATGAAGGATTGGGAATAAAGATAGACATTGGGTCAGGTTTCTTAATGGGAATATGCAATGTAGAATAAGTATGACTACTGTGTGGCAGGAGGGACAGAGATGGGCTCACCAAATCAATCCAGAAGCTGGGGTTATACTGCCCACCTGCAAAAAAAGATAATGGAAAAGGTCTTCCCACTCTCTTAGGAACATTCTGAGGGCAAAGGCAGAAATATTCACGTAAAAATGGAATTTGTATCTGTGTAGCACATGGATGTGAGACCTGAGATTGTATTCTTCCTCAAGGAGAAACTCCAACTGAGCTGTTATCATAAGACTTGATTTGAAGCTACACTTTGTAGGACCAAGATCTAAGAAAATGCAAAATTTCTGTTCAGAACTGAAGGGAAATTCCCCTAACTCAATGAGAAATCCTCAGAAAGAAGAAGATATCTTAAATAAGAATTTTAAAGCACATAAAAATGCCCAGGAATGTGATATAAAATAATCAGACCCAACAAACAGGATAATTCATACTCATGAAATAGAGAAAATAGATAGAACAAAAGTAGAAAAAAAGGTTTTTAAAAGTAAAGTTAAAACTTTCAGAGATAAAAAAATAATGAATGATCATAATATAAGAACTGAAGTTCATAAAATAAGAACTGGAAGTTAAGAAACAAAATAGGCATATATAAGAAAAAAGATAAAATCTTAAATATGAAATAATTAGAATAAAAATCTCAGCAGATGAGCTTAACTTTTATACTAAGTTAGAGTGGGATTTAGTGTTGGTGAAATGGAAGTTAGAAATAGTATGATAGAAAATGCAAAACAGATAAATATGCTCTAGTATGTTTAATAGATATTTCTAAAATTGATAGTAGAAGAAAAGCAATATTATAGTGGTTGAGAATTTTTCAGAACTGAACACTGGCATGAGTTTGATTGACAGATTGCACCAATTCCTAAAATGGGATCCAGAGAATCCTAGAGGTCCCTGGAGTCTTCCAAGGAGGGTCCACAAGGTCAAAACTATTTTTGTAATAATAGTTCGATGTTATATGCCTTTTTAATTATCAATTTCTTATGATAATTTATTTTCTAGAAGTTCCAAGGCATGTGATAACATTGTATAATGTATCAACATTTGAAAGATCTGCTCAAGTCAGTGAACCAAATAATCAATGTATAATGGTAAAACATAATGTTTGGGTAAAAGATCCATCAAAGTAGAAAGCAGACTAATGTAAAAGTGTATGAAATGTTTACTAGTATGAATTCAAATAGCTTATTGCAACTAATCTTTAAGAAACCACCACTTTTGAGTACTGATATTGTGTTAATGATAGACACAATTCATTGAAATAACTATTGAAATAGTTCCTTCATTTTCCAACTACATATATGTGTGAGACTGGATTTTTTAAATATACTTTAACCAAAACAGTTTTTGCCACAGATTGAATACAGAAGAAGATATGACAACCCAGCTGTCATCCATTAAACCAGAGGTGAAAGAGATTTGCATAAATGTAAAACAACATTAATATTTTTATTTTGAAAAAGCTAGCTATTTTAATAAAAATGTTGCTTAGATTAACATATAATCATTATTATTACTTATTTTTAAATTAATTATTGTTTTCAAATTTCTGTTTTAATTTCTAATAAGATAAATATCAATACACAGCTCAAAAGCTCATTAGAATCTTCAATAATTTTGAAGTGTTCAAATCTCCTGAGTCCTAAAAATTGGAGAATAGATGACATATGAATAATTTTTAAGAACAATAATTTTTAATGATAATGTAATATATAGTGATATACAATAAAAAAATCATGATACAATACATAAAAAGCATTTCAAACATGTATGACACTTTTTGAAATAAATATTGATATCTTATATACATATGGAATATGTACACATGATAAAATCAGTTATTTGATACTTATCAGCCAATTGTTATTTTTTTTTCCTCTATTCTATGCACTTGAATTTTCTAAATTTTCTGTAATACATTTATTTAACAAATATTATTTAGCAAATGTTATCTTGGCACTGGGCTTGCAGTCATGAACAAAAAAGACATAATCTCCCCTCACATGGACCTCACAATCGAGCCAGGAGTTATAAATAAATCAAATGCATATACAATGTAAATATTAGACTGTAAATCTTAATTAGTTTTAGAGAATAACTGGTGGTGGAGGGGACATAATTGAGTTTGAGGATAAGGAAAAACAGACAGACATAGATGCATGATAGATCTCATTCTTGTGAAGTGTGAAAAACTGATTGAATAAACATAAAAACAAGACAAAAGCGAACACACTGAATATGCAAACTAACAGGAATTAATAGAATCCCAAAAAGAGCCAAAGTGCTAAGGAGATGTGGATGCATTTAAAGATGGGTGGGGTTAATGAGGAAGGCATTTAAAGGAGATGACTTTGGACTTGTGTCTGCAGAGTAACAGAAAATGTTATCTCTCAACTGAATGCACAAGGTATATGTAGGGATTGAATTTAGAGTAAAATACCTATTAGAAATGGGCGAATCTACAGCATGGGTTTCAGTATCAAATAGCAATTATATCTTCATTTGCTATCAAGTTTTCTGTGATGACTTTGGAAGGTAGGAAGGTTTGTATAGATTCACTAAATAATATATACTAACAATAGCACAGAAGGAATCCTGGTCAGAATTAATTTTCAGTTTTTTATACTGTTTCATTTTCATTCTCTTGTATTTAAACATGCTGTTTTTTAAAATCAGTAATTTTTAATGTTTTAAATATATATCTTGCTTTTCTAACAAAGGTAGAATTATATGTAAATGTTCATTTATTTTGTAAAATCATAATAGTAGATAATCTAAAATAATCTAATTTGGGCACAAAGCAGGGCCTGAAACTAGCTATTTCCTCATTTATATGTCTGCAACAGAAGTTTATAATGAGTGTAAATGACTATAGCATACATAAGGCTCTGGTTCACCCATCCCTTAGCTGTCACCTTCTCTGGTTCTCTGAAAATTAATTCAAGTCATCAGTCGAGAGTCTCAGTATACTTTGCTGAAGTATCAAATAATCTAGTATATGATCCAAAGCAAAAGATAATCAATTGGGATATAGCTACAGGCAGATCAACTAAAACCAACATAAGCACAATAAATGATTTTTTGCTTCTGGGCAGAGATTTATTGATTGTGTAGAATTTTGACTCAAACTGTTAAATTACCAAATAAATGTTTATTAAATATCCTACTTTCAAGGTATCTGCAGCCTACTACACTAATACATATAATTAAAGTGGTATTGGTGCTATCAGAGATATATATACAAATTACAGTGAAAGCTAAAAGGACAGTTTAGTTCAATTCTCCTTCAGACTTAAGGAAAGGCTTCATAGAGGTGATAGAGCTTGAGTTCCAAATATGAGTAGATATTTGATAGGTGGAGGGAGAATGGAGGAAATGAGACAGAAAACTGGGCTGAGCAATGTCAAATGCCTGACCTTTGGCTGAGCTGGATTATAGGTGGTTGTCTCAGACAGGGCATCACTTAGGTCTATCTCATTTATCAGCTTTCATCTCCATCTTAGCATCAGAACTGAAATATCATGAGCACAAAAGTCAGTTTTGACAAATAAATGGAGAGTATGGAAAGGGGAGGAGGGTGCTTTTGAAGAAGGCAAAGACCAAATAATGAACGGTTTTATACATCAAAGAAAGGAATTTAGATTACATTGCAGAGCTGCCAAGAAGACAGTAGGAAAACAGTAAAGGAGAATGGCTGTGATTATTTTTGTGCTTTAGAAAAAATCCTCTCTGATTACAGAGCAAATGTATTGAAGGAGACAGTAGTGGTGGTCAGGAGCCTGGGTAAAATGTTAAGAGACTCTTTGATACGAATAAATATAAAAATTCCCAGCTGATGAGCACAAATTAAAATTGTCACTGTTACCCAGGTACTCATCTCTCTTTATCTCAAATTTCTGCATACATATTGTCAAGCAGCTTGGAAATATGCATACAGCTTTTTCCCATGACAAGCCATCACATTTTACCACTGCAAGCACAAGAGGACAGATCAGTGAAAAGACATAGCTATTTACCAAACTGTTGAAGTGATAATACAGTCTAAAAAAAATGCACACAGGAGAAGACTGTGTGAGCTTCTTTTGTCTTGTTATTAACCAATTTGCTTAAATTTCCATAAATGTTTCTGAGCTTCCCTGCTGCCAAGTTGCTGCCAAGGAATGTGTCCAGGCCATAGAAATATTCAGCCCAGGTACAAAGATAGTTTAGATCCCTTGGCACTAATGAAAGACCTGAAAGTGTTCCACAGGAGTAGAGGGCTGGCCCTGATTCACTGAGTTCTTTCACCCTACCTTCCCTGCTCAACTCAATTTCACTGCATATTTCATGAGATCCTACAAAGTGTCCAACTCTGTGCAAGGCATGCTAGGAATTATAGGAGGAAATAAGGCATATACTATACTAGAGCACAGTATAAAAGGCAAAAAGAGGTCTGTATGCAAAAGAGGTACAGCTGCCATGGTTTAGATCAGGGGTTTCCCAACTGCCAGGCCATGGTCAGGTATAGGTCCATGGCACAGCAAGATGTGAGTAGTGGCAAGCCAGCAAAGTTTTATCTGTATTTGCAGCCACTCCACAGAACTAGTATCACTGCCTCAGTTCAGATCAACGGACGTTAGATTCTCATAGGAGCACCAGTCCCTTTGCCAAAAATGTTGTGGACCATGGTTTAGAGGAATGAGTGATCACTTCAAGTTGAAGAATCTAGCTAGGAGATGATAATGTTTGAACCAGGTTTCAGTAGGAAATTAAGGATTCGAAGGGTAGTTTTTGTCTATGAAATGAGTAAATCCAGGTGATTCACCTCCCTAGGCCTTCAGGCCTAAGAATGTGCTCTCATCACTGATTCATTCTCTGCAAGTAACATGTTCACGCTAGCAAGTTGCCTTGAGGAGCTGCAGAAAGATGGCAACCACTATAAGGCCAAACATAAAGAGGCCATGGTGATAACAAGAAAAATGCAAAGATCACTGTTACATGGAATTACGATAGAGCTCCTACGTTTATGAAGACTGGATCCAGAGACCTTTCTAAATCGCCCAGCCCTTGAATCCAGTTCATTCAAATGTCAATGCTGAATGTTTTATGACTAGGCTCTCCCACTAAGTAACCACTCCCACATTCAGCTTTGCAGCTCAAAGAATTCACATTCAAATTCAGAATTTTTCATGTCCTATCTCATCTAATTCCTAGAATAACCCAAGTGGTAGTTATTATCCTTGTGACAAATTATCACATGCCATAATAATTACATAATAATTACATGACAAATTATTATATGCACAGACCAGGGTCAGTTGCTTCATAAATAATCAAAACAATATGAATGGTAAATGTGGCCAAAATCTAGCCACTGTAATCCACTGAGGGAAGAGATTGAAAATTTAGAAATCATACAATCCATCTAGAATTTCATTATTCATTGGCAAAACTCATAATTTCAATACCTCATGGTAAGATAAAAAATAAGTGACTATGAATCGTATATTAAGAAGAAATCTTAAACCTAGAGACCTTGCATGAGGCCGATCCTGTGATCAAAGAATGATTACTGATTTCTGAATATCCATTTTCTTCAACTGTACAAAGGAGGATGGGCACCATACATTCTATGATCTCTAAGTCTGCTGCTAAAAATTTTAATGATGATGATAATAAAAAATAATAATAATAATAATAATAATATGCCATTAGATGAATAAAATTCCCTGTTAAATGAGTATTCTCCAGTCTGCAAATTGTGAGATGCAAATGCTCATTCAAGAAAGGCTGTAACCTATTATTCAGTATTAGTTGAAGGACAAGACTTTGATGGAGATGTGTTTTTTCCCAAAGGAGCAAATGGAGTCTAAAGAAAAGGAGAATTGTGATGTATTCCAGCCTTAGGCAGAGAACAGAAGCCCACTGAGGTTTGCAGTGACTGTCACAGCCAAGTGAGTAGAGAAATACAGACCAAGGAGTTTGTAAGAACATCATATCTTTTCATAAGCTTTGCAGCCTTCCCATGGTTTTTTTTTTTTTTCTGTTTATTACCATCTCTCTAAAAGTGTGACCAGTGGTTTTATCTTCACAAGAGACAGGGCCTGAGTGCTTGTCTTTAGATCAGACAGGAAAGGCAAATCAGGAAAACTGGTATCATCCTGTAGCCATTCCTAGGGATAGAGTAAGTGATAGAGAAACATCAGTTGAGTGACTGGATCCTGTGAACAGCCTGAGCACTGCAGCAGGGCCTGCGATGGTCTTGGGGCAAAGTAGCATCAGGGTTTCCTTGAGGTTCACCATGGCCATAACATCAATTACATGAAAGGGCATGGGTGTATAAGGTTCATACTTGGTCTGTAATTCTGCCATTCAAAGTGAGCAAAAGAAAAAGTCTCTAAAAAAATTTTTTTAAATGAGACTATTTAAGAGCCCAGAATTTAAGATCATCTAATAGTGAAATGAAAGATAAAACCAAGAATCTTTATATTCATTATTGCATAAAATGATCATATACTTTGTTATATAAACTCAAACTTTTTTGAGAGTATAAAAAGACGCTATCACCACCCTTAGATAATAGGTATAAACAGAGACATATAATCTCTCTATCCATAAAGTCCATTGCTCATTACCCAGCACTTTATGTGATCCATTTTCATAATCCTAAGGAGGGGACAGAATGAAAGTTTTTATGCCTATTTTATAGATGAGGAATCTGATGCTCAAAAAAAAATAAAAGCTCCTTTCCCAACACAGAATAGTAAACTTATAATATTTGATAATTAGTGCTCTAATCAAGTATACATACACATACAAAACATTAGAATACAAATGAAGAGTCAGAAGGTCATACGTGCATGTAAAAATAAGTTACTGAAGTGTGTGAAATTCAACCCTCCCCAGATATGCTTCACAAGGCATTCAAGAATGGCTAGGTAGATCAATGAGATCTATACAGTGTGGCCCAACATTTGCATCAGCTACAAAGACTTAATGGGATCCAGCAGTGTCCATATATTGATAGGGTCCTAAACCTTAGACACCACCTCAGGTGATCAGGCTTGTTCAGGATGATATAGCCCAGGTAATGTCAGACTAGAGACGTTATACTTTGGTAAGATGTGTTCATATGAAGAATACAGAGGAAAATCAAGGCACCACTGGGAACCCACCTAACATCCACAAAACCAGAAGTTTGCATGAATATTCTTTACAGTTCAAATAAAAGCATAAATCAGTTCTTCCTCCCCCATCTTTGAGGCAGTCTCTGGCCCAGCTCATATCACTCCAAGGCTAAATGGCAAATATAAGACTTCCTAGACAGGACAGGAGAACTTCAGAGAAAGAAGTACATAGTCCTAGAAGACTAGAGATGAAAGAAACCTCAGAGAACAACACCAAGCCTTCTCATTACAGAAAGGAAAGAGGCATCAAAGTCTATGTGTCTGAGTCACATCAAAAATTAGAGGTAGAGCTGACATCACCTCTCAGGCTTCCTGTTTCAGGGTCCACACCTCTCTCCATGTAAGTATATGAGACTGAATTACAGTGGATTCATTAGACGTGAGTGTATTGGTTGCACTGTGTTTCCCACAAATGCAGATATTGAAGTCCTAATACTCAGTACCTTAAAGTGTAACCACATTTGGAGATAGGGTCTTTACAAAGGTACTCAAGTTAAAACAATGTCATGAATATGGGCCTTAATCCAATATGGTGGGTGACCTCATGAAAAGAGAAAATTTGAAGATAGACATGAATGTGGGGAGAACACCATGTGAAAATGAAGGCAGAGGCAGGGTGAGGGTTCCACCAACCAAGAAACAGCAATGACTGCTAGAAGCCACCAGAAGATAGGGAGAGGTAGAGAATGGATTTTCCTCAGAGCCCTCAGAAGGAACCAATCCTTCTAACACTTGATCTTGGACTCCTAGCCTCCAAAACTGAGAGACAATAAATTTCTCTTGATCTAGCCACTTGGTTTTGTTGTTTTTGGTTAGAGCAGCCCTAGCAAACTAACGTAGTGTGTTCGGGCTAGACACAGTTTTTCACAAAAATCTAACATGGCCCTGATCTTCTGTCAGATTTGCTCATTCATTAGTGATAGGCTGTCTTCCTGACCCCAGCCTAAACATTTGCCACAGAGATTGCCTTTGTGTAGTATAAACAGTCCATTGTCCCAATACACACACTTTATTTGGATGGCATCCTAAATCAAGGCTTCACTCTTCCCTTACCTTTCAAACTAGAAACCTCCAGACAATCAGCACACAACTCCCCCAGCTCCCACACGGAGAGTTGACTTAGCCTAGTTCTGTAGGTAAACCTGAACCCAGCATTTATTATAACTGAACTTCAGAGTTGAGGTGACTTCACCTGGCCCCTCCATTCCTTATGTTACCTCTGAAGACAGGTAGGCAGGAAAGAAACTCTAGAGGTTGTCAGGCAAACTCTAGGACATGCAGTGATGCTCTCAGAGCTCTGCCCCATGGCATGTTAGATATGCACGTAGAGAGAACTCCCTTCTCTGACTGAGCTGTATTTCCAATTGCTTCAATATAAATATTATTTTTGAATCATTTTACTAGCTAGTTCAATAAATTGTCTTTTCTCTTTTTATTCTAACAGGACGGTGCAGATGACTCCAAAGAACAGAACTAAATTTGGAAATTGAAAAAAAGCCGCTTGGTTTGTGTCTGAGCAGAATGCCTTGGTACCAATGGGGATGTGATGTGACCTCACTCTCTTCGTTACATGTTTTAATGCAATCTGCCCCACCCAGAGGCCTGTGCTAATGCAAAAGACAGTTTCTGGTATGTTTTTATCTTACACAAAGGTTGTACCCTAAGTGGACTGCCTGGCATTGGAGGTTTAGAATTAGGCAATATGCACTAGCTTATGGTTTGGAACAGACTGATTGAGAATCTATCCACCAAAAGAAGAAGCACTGAAGTCATTTTCAGATTAAGTAAGTCCTGGCACAATACTCTTGACCAATACAAAGTAATTCCACCAGGTGGGCTTACTGTCTGAATGTTTTCTACAGCTATTCTGCCATAAGTATAACATATAACAATGGTTATATTATAGAACACCCACTCCGGATGTGTTGTACAAGCTGCTATACAGTACTTATGAAACAATAACTAACATATACTGAGCCCTTACTATGTACTGGGCTAAATGTCGCAAAGACCTTTTGTTTATTGTTGTGTGCTAATCTTCTCAATTTTGTGAAATATTTAGTTTAATTATTCCCCTTTACAGATGAGAGAACTGAGGCAGACACAGAGGGTTAAGTAAATTACTCAAATTCACTTAACTGGTAAATGGCGAAGCCAAGCTAGTAGCGGGGCTCACACTTTTACCCACCACCCTTGACTGCTTCTTGCACTGATACCCATGATTTTGCTGTATCTTTCTTTACCCATTGTGAGCTTTTCGAGGTTACAGACTATTCCTCTCTCTGTCTTGTCCTCATCATCTGCATTTAAGGACTGTTGTTGAATGATTCAAACTCATTCATGTCCCCATGCCATAATAAAAAACATTGTCTTCTTCCCCTCAACTTTCTCAGGTCTCCTTAGATCATTTGGCAATTTCTTCCTCATAGTTGTTGGCAAATCTTAAATCTTCCTTCAATCTCCACTGTTTATATTGTGCAAAATTCATAGTTGAGTCATGCCTGAAATGTCTCCAAGTCTCACCATATTCCCTTGCATTTAGTAGATCTTCTCCATAAATATTTATGAAATAAATGAAAACAGGGTCAGTGCCATGGCATGATACAGAATCCAGGGCCTTCCAGAAAGCCCACACAAACCTACCATTTTACACCTCCTCTCCCAAATGAGACCTCTGACAGGGTTCACTAGGGAACTGGGAGGACTTGGAGTTCATTCTAGAGCAGTGGTTCTCAAATTTGACTACGTTTCTGAATCACCCTGAGGGCTAACTGACACATAGATCACTGGGCCCCACTCTAGGGTTTCCAATTCAGGAGGTCTGGGATGGGTATGTGATCTGCACTCTTAAAATTCCTTTGTGAAGCTAATGCTGCAAGACTGGGGACTGCACTTTTGAGCACTGCTCTAGATCCAAGCTTTGGAGAACATAAAGTATTTTAAGTAGAAAAGAAACAAGTAGATAAGTAAGCAGCTCCCTGGTGGAATAGGCTACAAAGAAAATAAAGGAGGCATGGAAGGTCAGATTTTTATGGGAAATATGAGCAGCGAGGTAAGGCTAGAGTGTGAGATATGCAAAGTGAGGCATGGGAAGATAAGCAGAAATTTTGTACTTGACCCAAAAGGTAAGCAGTTCAGCTCCACAGATCATAAAGTGATTTGGATTCACCTTCTCAGACAGGGAGGCCCCAGCTCCCAGACCCCTCTCCCTGACCACACCCAGGGATCAGAACCAATGGCCAAATAGCTTATTGTCCTAAAATTTCTAAACCATTATGACTGTTTTGTGTGGCTTTTCCTTACAGCTGTGAAATATTGTGGGGTCCAGCTGAACAGGCAGTGGGCCTTTAAACTTGGAGCATAAGGAGTTACATTTCAGAATGGCAGGGCAGGAGAGAGTATTTCTTCCTAAATTAGAGGACCATAAAATTCTCTTCCCCATTCTCTTTGCCACTAAGATGCATGTGTACTTGTGAAACATTATAACTTAAAAGATAGAAATAATAAAAACTACCCCCTTCTTTGACTCCTGTGTTGGCTAAAGGTTTCTATACTTAGGCTTCTTCCATCAATGGAAAAAATTAGTTTACTCAATGTCTCATTCCCTTAGTGCAAAGAAAGCAGTTTTTAAAAGGCAGAAGCAGAAATATATCAGGGGAGGGATTCTGCTGGACGCTCAGCAAAATGTGGAAGTAAGCATCACGGCTGCAGAGTGTTTGAACAATGAATTAGAGGGAGTAGGGAGTAATTAGAAGACTCTTGCCATATCCAGGTACAAAATAAGACTTAAAGGGTGATAACTGCTGCAGAAGGAGGTAGCCCCCCAAAAAATGAGATTTTGCTCGGGGCCCAAGCTGACAAGGTAAAAGACCTAGAGGAGCTATACACCGAAGTGGCCCCAGCTGGAAAAGCAGGAGGTGGTGGCCTTTGGTCTGGAGGTGGTCATAGGAAAGGAAAATGAAGAAAGGGGTTATTCAGGTCATTAAATGATGAAAGCCAAAGAGGTTAGACTGTGAGGTGAGGTCAGCCACAGACAGAAGGAAAATCAGCAACAGAAAAGACCAGTGATTTCACAGCAGGAAACCCACCAGGAGATGTGGGAAGCACCAGAACAGCCCAATCAGACAAGCTGGAGTTCACAATGTGACTTGCTTCCTCTCCTTTAACCACAGGCTTCTACATTTATAAATAAATAAATTCTTTTAAATTTCTCTAAGGGCCTCCTAGCTCTCAAATACATGAGGAAGTACATTCTTACCTTCATTCAGCCTACAAAAATACAAGCACCTACTACTTGTCAGGTAGTTTGACCCTATACCTATAAAAGTCTACCCAAAAGAGAAACCTTCCCATTAAGGACTAGGCCTTTGAGCTGCCAGGATCACAGAATGAGAAGGCCTAACGACTGCCCTAAACTAAACTAAATAATGTGGTATTTACAAAAAGGCATTTAGTAAGGGCCTGATGCTGAATTCAGCTGACTAGCTCCCCTGGTTGTTCTATTGTTCAACAACAGCTCAGGAATGCACTTGTAAACATTTCATTTCTTTAATACTGTTCCTGAATGCAAGCAACCTGGCTCAATATAATATAGTGCGCAGAATGTATGTATGATTGCAAGTGGTAGAGGGGAGAAGGGGTACTGACAGAAAAAGGGAGGCCGGTGAGGCGGTGTCACAGGAAACAAGATAATAAGTGATGAGTGTCTGACCTGAGGGAGGAGAACTAGAGAGGCATCATAATTTAAACTAGAGATGATAAAAGGGTACATGGAGTCAGACTGAGCGAGGAAAAAGGGAGTGCTATGGATGACTCAATGTTTCTGTTTTGAGTGCCTGGGTAGATTGTAGTGCCATTTAGCAAGCTGAGAAAACAGGGAAGGAAAATATTTGGGGAGAAAATAAAAAGCTCAATATGAGCCACTAGAGGTTGAGGTGCTTTGGGTCTGAAGTTTAAGAGAAAGTTCTGGAGTAAAGATTACAAGTAATAGGAATGCAGGAGGCAGTTGAAGACAAGGAGGAGATGGCAACTTCAAGTGAGAGGAACTCATCTGAAGCCTGTCTTCCCTTCTTCCTTCTCTAAATCAGACAAGGCCTAGCAGCAGAGGGCACCTACTTTTACTAGTTGCTTTCTGATCAGAGAGATTTTAAGAGGAAGAAAGTATATGAAGAAAAATGTCAGCTAGCCGAAGACATTTTTTTTAGTTTTTTTTCTTTCCCAAGCATTACAAAAATCCTTCTTTTATTTTAAGGAAGTATCTACAGAGGGATGCAGAGAGCAAACAAAAAATTACCCACATACTCACTATAAAAGTTGGTTGGGGTCACAAATGTCATCTAACCAGCCCAAGCCATAAATCTAATAGAGGAAGAAAATGGACATGCTCTTGGTTACAATATGGTAATCATATTAGTCTCCCTTCCATTTCTCTTTATTTGTATTTCAAAACAAAAATCTCAGAATGTTTCATAGACAGTGCAAGAATGTGACGCTATTCTTCTCTCTCCTCTTTTTTACAAAAATGAAGAAGTTAAGACAATGGGAGGCAAAATTGTTTCCTGACCCATTTCTCATGAGTTGTCCCAGAGTCAGAACAAAGCCAGACCCTGGCTCCTGATTTCTCTTTTATAACAAGGTTCTCTAGACCAGGAGAAATGGTGACACACCCTCCAAGGTTTTTGTTTCGGTAATTCCCCCAGAAGTGGTCTAAAGGGCTCTTTATTAACCAGATGGCAGCTCCAATATACAATACACAAGGTGAACAGTAGCTGCCAGAGATTCTAGACTGCAGCCCTTTCACACAAACACACACACACACACACACACACACACACACACACACACACACACACACACACACACACACACACACAATGTACGTTTTCTCCCCCTTCCTGCCTCCAATCCCTGTTGCTTCCCACATGGATATATATAGATCTAAAACACTTTCCATTCTGGTCTCACATCTCTTGCCCTGAGATAAGAAAATTGAAACCTGGCCTGACTTCAGCTCCACCTCTACTATTTTCTAGTTACTAACTTGGAAAATGCCCTTAAACTCTGGACTTCAGTTTCCTCACCTGACAAGGGCGAGGTTTGGACTATATCATTTAGAAGAGTCATTCCTCTTCTAACAATGTGTGATGTTTCAATGACTAAGATTATTTTATCTGAGATATAATTTTCTGGAAGTTAAGGTGTTGAGTAATAAAAAAAAAAAAATGTGTCTGGTCTTTGTCCTGAGTTCCTAGAGTGGAAGTTCTAGACCCTTAGAATTTCCCAAATGATAGAAGAGTCTTTCCTATTCAGTGCAGGTCCGTGAACCATACCTGAGTTTAAGAAGATCACTCATGACGGGGACTGTGCCAGAAATACGAACTATGTGATTAGAGTGTTGGAGCTTTAAGCCAGGATTTGAGAAAGGAGGAAAGCTGGAGAATAATTTCATTCGCTTGACCAATGGTTCAATCAATAATACTTATATAATGAAACCCTAATGAAAAACTCTGGCCACTGAGACTCAGGTGAGATTCTTTGTTGGAGAATATATAAATATGCCATGATGGTGACATGTCCTAATTCCACAGAAAGAGGGCAAGGAAGCATGTGTTTGGAGCCCTCCCAGACCTCGCTCTGTATGTCTCTTCATTTGGTCCTAATTTGCTATAAAACTATAATCCTGAGTATAGTGCTTTCCTGAGTTCTGTGGGTTGTTCTAGCAAATTATCCAATCTGAGGGGTTCCTGGGAAATCCCCCTCTAGATTTGCAGCCAATTGGCCAAAAGTGAAAGTGGCCTGGGGACCCCCCAAATCTGTGGCTGGCATCTGAAGTGAAGGTAACCTTTTTGGGCCTTTATCCTGTGGAGTTGGTGCTTACTCCAGGAGGTCAAGGTCAAAAGTGAACTGCAGTGTTGCATATGATATACCTACTGGACAATAATTATAATTTAAATATGGCCTTAGACAAATGCTATAAGTGCTCTGTGGCTTACAGTTTGTGGTGTGCTCTGGCAGCAGCATGGGTGTTACGTGATTACTAGAGATCAACGGCTGTCATCATTTTAAAATCATGGTTATGCTGGTGTGATGAGTGACGTGAAAACCATTCCAAGATGTCAAAAAAGGACACGCTCATCTGCACCAGCACGTCCTAAAAGTAACATTTCCCTGCTATATTAAGCAGCTGTTACAAAGTTTAAAACATTTTCTGGGGGGCAGCTGCCATCGTTCAGGTGTTGACTAAAGCCCTGCCTAATTCATCATCTCTTTAACCACTGCTCTGTGGGGCTTATTTTTATCATCGTCAAGCAATTCAAATGCTGGTCATCCAGAAAATTTATTCTTTTTTTTTTTCTTCCTACATGCATAGGGAACAGAATTGAAAACACTGGCACAACTGAGCCAAAACAGATTTAAGAACATCTTTTTGTTCTAATGCAAACTCAGTCTCTAAGCTCCTCTACCATTATAAACATCAAGGTTTGGACTAAAGCATTTTGGAGAGTCATTCCTCTCCTAACAATATGTGATGTTCCAATGCCTAAGATTATTTTATCTGAAATACATTTTTCTGGATGTTAAGGTGTTATATAATAATGTGTCTGGTCTTTGTTCTGGGTTCCTGGGATGGAGGTTTGAAACAGAAAAAAAGAAAATGAGAGGTAGAATCTGACATTCTTTAGGGAACGGTCAAACTAAGTTCTAGCGTCATTCTCATCCTTCATGACGCTATAAAAGGTGGTCCCACCTCAGAGGTTGTAATGGGCTGAATGTCTGCATCCCTCTCAAAACCCATATGCTGAAGTCCTAACCCTCAATGTGATAGTATTTGGAGGTGGACCTTTGGGAAGTTAGTGGATTTAGATGAGGTCATGAGGGTGGGGCCCCTAATGATGGGATTACATCCTTGCAAGGAACAAAGTCTCTCTTTCTCTCTCTCTATCCCCCTCCTTCTCCCTCTTTCCCTCTCTCTTTCTTTCTCCCCCTCCCCCCCCCTCTCTCTATCCAGGACCTTACACTGAGGAAAGGCCATGTAAGCATGCGGTGAGAAAGTGGTGGCCATCTGCAAGCCAGGAAGCAGGGAAGCAGGCCCTCACAGGAACTGAATCTTGCTGACACCTTTATCTTAGACTTCCTCAGCTCCAGAACTGTGAGGAATAAGTGCTTGTTGTTTAAGCCACACAGTCTGTGGTACTTTGTTAAGGCAGTCCAAGCTGACTACGACAGTGGTACACAAATTATGTTGTTCTACAAGTCCCCTTGTGGGCTACTTGATCTCAATGCAACATCTCAACGAAGTTCTAAACCCATAGGTCCAAATTAGATCCCATAAACCTGCATGATTTAACCCTTCTAGGTAATCCTAACACAGGTGATCTACAGAAACGCTAAGAAACACTTTCTAGTGATTCTCCCCATAGGTCACCACTGTCACAGCACCAGCACAGCTGACTGTGTTTATGGAGCTAAAATGGAAACACACATCAGACCCACCAGATCTGCGGTATAATGTTAGTGAGCAGTGAGTAATCATCACGGGTGATTTGTTATAAAAACCGATCAAAGACTCCTTGACTCTGCACATGCCAATCAAAAGCAACTGATCGCGGCTTGTTTTTTCATTTGGAAAAAGGTCAAGCAGCTGCCTGTTTGCTTTTTTCTCTCCAGGGCCATTTTAGGAAGTTCATCTGCTCCAAACAGATGCTCACAAGTAGAATTGATCCTTGCAGAAAAAATGCCTGGGGAGACTGCACGCCAGAGGTGACATATGTTAAACTATTTTACATTTCTGCTTTCCTCTATGGAAAAGAAAATAGGAATGGTAATTTCCTCTTTCAGTAATTTAAAATCAGGATAAAAATGTTTTGATGATAATCATCAAATTTTTATATAGTGCTATATTTATAATGCTTTCTTTTTGCCATTGTCATGACATACATTTACATAGCACTTTAAACACGAATCAAAGAACTCACCTTCCTCATGCATTCCACATTTTGCAACTTAAAAAATTCACTTATATCTTTTATAGTCTTCATGATAATGCTTCAAACAGACAGGCACATAATTTACTCCAAGAGAGACAGATAGTACTGGACTCAGACATAGATGAGAAATATGGCCTGGGTTCAAATCTCAGCTGTCCTACTTATTTGCCAAGTGGCCTTGGATAACTTAACTTCTTGGTACCTCAGGGTTTTTTTTTTTTTAATCTGCATAATGAAGACAATAGGGCCCATTTGAGCATTGTTATACAGATTAACAAATTAATATTTCTAAAGTACCTGGCACATAATAAGCACTATTAAAAAGTTTGTGAAATAAATTTAAATTCAGTAAGCGTTTACGTATTCACACATGCCAGGTCCTGAATGAGGACACAAAGACAGATTTATACCACAGTCGCTGTCTTCAAGAACCTCCCAGAGTAGTGTTGCGTGGGAATCAGAATATTCTACAAATATAAAACAACTTCTTGGGTACCATAAAAGTGTAGCAAGAATGTGCTGGACAACAGGGAAGGGATGAGAAGGAGATGGGAGCAGGTAGCAGCACGGGGAGCCAGTATTAAAGGATGAGCTGGAATTGGCCAGGTCAACTAGAAGGATGTGAGAAGAAAAGTGTTTTCAGGCCAAGGGTACAATATGTGGGAATGATAACAACACTGCCATGTATTTAGTATCTATTATGTAAAAGAACTGTGCTAAATAAATTACCTACATTTTATTGACTCCTGACAACAGTATGTCAAGGTTGGCCTCATTGTTATCCTTTCAAAAATTAAAACCTTGAGACTTAGAAAGGCTTACAGTATATTTTTGAGACTATACAGTAAATGGCAGAGCCCATCTGTCTCTAAGACTGGAGCTGCACAGGCTGTTTCTCAGGCATTCCTCAGTCCTGGAGGCAAAAGTCTGTGGCACAATCAGGGATTTTGTGAAGAAGGAATGAGCTAAGGAAGGAGCAAGAAAGAGACGGAAGGTAAAGAGGACTTTTCATGTGCTGCTCCTGTGTTTAAGGATAGACTTGGGCATGTTGATAGGCTGAGAAGTCAGCAGAGAGAGGAGATTTAGGAGTAAGTGCTGATACAGCATCCATCCCACAAGACACAGAAAGTATCAGGATCCAGGGTAAAAGCTGACCAGCTTAGAATGAAGGATGGTGAGCCAACTCTCGTTCTGAGCAAGGAGAAGGGAAAGGTAGGCACAGATGAGGCATATATGATGAAAGGGGTGAAAAGCTGGGACTGGGACCAAACTGGAGGTCCTAAGATGTTAGTCGGGAAAGTCGCCAGTCAGTGGAAGATGCTCCCTCCACTCCTACTTCCTCACCCAACAACATATATAGGGTGGGCACCCACCATTCTCCTTCACCCACCTCATGCCCCAGGTGCCCTGCATGTGGTGCAGCTGCATATTAAAATATTAATTTGCATTTGTTCTTCTCTTTTTCCTTGGTTATTTGAAGTAGGTCAGTTACTGTAGTATTTCCTTGACTCAGGGATTTTTCCAGTAAAGAAAACAGATGCTATCTGAAGATTACAGCTCATGGAAAAGAATAAAATCATTGATGAGACTATGAAAGGGGTCTCAAGACCATCTCAATGGGGGAATTTTTTCCCCTGGGACTAAAAACTTATGGAGGGGAGCGCCGAGGGGCAGCTGGGTGGAGGAGAGCAGCTACGCTCTGGGACTGATGGCTACACAGCTTGCTTGAAAAATTGAATGCCAGGCGAAGAACAGTTCTTGGCAGCAATAAAGAGTCTCATGCCCCAGGCATGGCTTACATTCCACAGCAGGGGATGATGACCATAAGTGCTCTGAGGCTCATAGGACCCAGGCAGGGCCTTGAATTCACCTGGGAGGGGCAGGGTAAGGCCCAATAATACATTTACCAGCAGGGACAGAGAATTAAAGTCAGATTTAGTTTGATTTAAGTAAAAGAAAACAAAGGCATATTTCTTTGCCTCTGAGTTAATAGGTTGCAAGTTGAATTCAATACGATGTTCATTTTGCTGCTCTAAATACAAACCTAGCATTTTCATTTTGTGTGTTTCCTTACAATGCCTCCACCACCCCAGTGATTTTCCTTACTCTGTAGACTTTGAATGCCCAAAGCATGTCCCCTTTGTCTCCCATTAAAGAAGTTCTGTACATGTGTGCACATTCCATTAATCTGCAGGCTCTTTGAGAGGACTTCATTCGTTACTGAACCTTTCCTACCACCACTATGCTGACCCTCATGCATATAGCAGATTTATAGGTTAAGTCGTGTACCACTTTTTTACTGAACAAATGGACTAATAAAATATTCAATTTAACATTAGTGAGCTTTAGTTACTTAAAGAATTATAGTTCAGGATCTATGAGTCACATCTTTAAAATTCTGTTAGAACTTTTCCTCACCCAAAGCATGATTCCTGAAGATGAAGAATTATTTACCCAGTAGATTCAGTTTTGCCTACTGTCAGATTAATTAGTCAGCAAAAGATGTCATCTAAGTGGCATCTAGGCATAGTTTTACATCCTGAAAATGGGAATACAAATGTTTTCAAGATTACTGGAAGCCGTGGTGAGTGGTGGGCTGGGAACATCTCTGCAGACATGGGAGAACTTTATACAAGTGTTTTCCTGTGGCACTAAGCTAGATGTCATCTGTCATCCTATAATCATGAGCAAGAGCAGAGAAACTCATCACCACCTATCAGAATGTCCCAGCTACATTCTTCAGTTGTCTTGTTCTAAATTTGTACCCCTGTCTTTCAACGAAGCTGGAAAGGATTTGCAAAGAAGCCCAGTACAAGACACTGATGCCAGCAACTCTTATCAGATTCACTCATTATTGGCTCCATGTGGGCAATGCTGTAGAGCTTTTCAGGGTGTTTGCATTTCTAGATCCAGCAAGCAGATGAGGAAGATGCCAAGGCAGCCAGTAGACAAAATAAGAGAAGGTCAAAGTCTAAGTTCTGAGAAGAAGGGTTGCTTTTCTTTCAAAAGCTAGTGTATCACAGGGAAGCCACAAAGAGATTGTGGAGTGGGAAGAAGTGACTGTAGCCCAGAGACTGCTGGACCATGGCGCTAAGCCATGAGGCCCAACTTCACTATTGTCTCAGTCACCCAACAATGCTGGTCCTTCATTTCCTAACTATAATGGAGATAAATTATTGTCCTACATACTTTATAGGCATGCTTCTTAAATTTTAAGGCTAACAGTTTTAGTAAATACAAATGCTAGCTCACTGGGTCTGGGTGGGGCAGTTCTAATAAGCTCCTGCATGATGAAATTGCTGTTTTTGGTCCCGATTTTGATAACAAGGCTATATAGGTCTGCAGAGGAGACTGAATAAGGGAAGGGGTAAGCAAATGCTTTATGCACTGTAATGCATTAGAGAAAACTATAATTAGTAGTAATAGAAATAGGTGCTTTCTCTAAGTCTACTTTAGTACAGTATTTCCTAGAGGCACTTGCACTCCACCCTACCCTGAAGATCTGAACCTGTTTTCAGGGTTTCCCCACCCTCTTCAACCTCTCATTTTGTTCTCAATGTGTTGGTTCCAGCCCAAAGGCTGACTTATCCCTCTCACAGGACAAGTGGGATTAGCTTTATCTAGAAGGCAGTAGGCTAATTCAATGATTTGGCAACTCAGTGAACCCCTAAAGGTTACTTGAGGGGAGAGGGGGCCCAAGGAATCTTGAGGAAAAATACACAGCTCCCTTAAAAACAAAACAGGGTCTGGATCTCCAGCAGTTCTTCAGAAGTATCCACTGGACTCACGCTGTTTTTGAAAACTGGATACAGAGAATTTTATCTTTTGTAAATGTATTTACATTTTTGTCTCTCTCATCAGCAACATGAAGCTCCCACAACATCAGAAGAGATGTTCACATTTTCTAAGGGAAAATTACTATCCTGAGATTGTGGCATACAAGGACATTTACCACAGGTCAACTCCCAGCCCCAGTTCAGAATTCCAGAGTACTCATTTTTAACCTGGCAGACTCCGAAGTTAGCCGTCTAAAGGACTGCTTATAATAGAAAGCGCCCTAAATTAGGGAAAGGGTGGACTGACCAGTCCTAGAAATGTTCTCTTGCACATCTGAGATTTGACTGTGATAGAAGCTACCAGTCAGGAGAAATGGAGTGTG
Source organism: Cynopterus sphinx (assembly GCA_030015415.1). NCBI lineage: Eukaryota > Metazoa > Chordata > Mammalia > Chiroptera > Pteropodidae > Cynopterus > Cynopterus sphinx. Next base: position 47,373,296 of record CM057380.1, read on the forward strand.
AGGACTGAATGGAGTATGAGGACATGGGCTCACCAAACCTCATTTCCTTCTGGTTGACTTTAAAGGCCTCTTTGCTGCTGGGCAAGCCTACCCTGCTCACTCCCACCTCAGAATATTTGGGGTTCCCTCTACCTGGAATGCTGTTCCCCAAGATGGGTCCTTGCTTTCTCATTGTTTGATCCCTTACCTATTCAGGTCCTTGTCTACATGTCACCTCTTTAGTGAAGTCTTCCATGACCTAACTAATTAAAATCCCCCATTGTCTACTGCAAATTGGTACAGCCACTATGGAAAACAGTATGGAGGCTCCTCAAAAAACTAAATTGATCTACCATATGATCTAGCAATGCCTCTACTGGGTATTTACCCCAAAGACTTGAAAACCTGTATCTATAAAAATATTTGCACACCATTGTTCGTAGCAGGATTATTCACAGTGGCCAGGACGTGGAAGCAACTAAAGTGTTCTATGATAAATGACTGGCTAAAGAAGCTGTGGCACATATATACAATGGGATATTACTCAGCCATAAGAGATGAAATACTGCCATTTGCAACAATATGATGGACCTCGAGATAACCATGCTAAACAAAATAAGCCAGACAGAAAAAGTTGAAAATCATATTTATATGTGAGATACAAACCTAAAAGCAATAAACAAACAGAACAAACAAACAGAAACTCATGGACATGGACTATAGACTAGTGGTTACCAGAGAGTAGGAGGTGGGGGAGGAGGAGGGAGGTTGACAGGGTAAAAAGGGTCAAATATAGGGGGGTAGGGGTAGGGTGAAGTGGGTAAAGGGGATAAATATATGGTAGCTGAAGGAAACTAGACTTGGGGTGGTGAACACACAATAGAATATACAGATGTCAAATTATAGTGTACCCCTGAAAATCATATAATTGTATTAACCAACGTTACCCCAATAAACTTAATTTAAAAAAATAAAAAATAAAAATAAAATAAAATCCTCCATTGTCTACTATCATTCCCTACCCTCCTTTTCTACTCATTTTATGTTTCATGGTACTTTTCACTCTCTGACATAAAATGTTTCACTCATTTAGTAGTTTGTCTTCCACCAAGACAAACTCCATGAAATAAGAAAATGTTTGGTTTCCTTCACTTGTTCATGTAGACCAGTGCTTAGTACACAATAGGTCTCAACAAATACTGGTGAATTAATAAACAAATAATTTAATTCATTACATAATTAATTAATAATGGGATTACTGAAATGTTGAATCGCAGATAATAGGGCTGCTCACCACAGCTATGTATATGAGCTTTTCTAATAGTTATTTACTTAAATATTCAACATTCTGGCCTGGGAGATAAACAAAGCTGGTATATTGAAGTTCTGTTCATGGTCAGCAGCTACACAGCCAAAAAAAATTTATAATGGTCTCTTTCTTAGTCTTAATCTCTGCCGCAAAGTCTATTGGCATTTCAGCAGATTCTTAAGTCTCTTCCAACACCAACATTATGTAATACCGAAAGAAAGAAAAGCAGTGGTTTCATATATAGAAATAACAAGAAAAATATTTACTGAGTGTTAGTTATGTGTCTAGGACTTGAAGGCCATAAAGACGGCTAAATAGAAACTTTCGCTCTAACAGAACTTACAACCAATAGCAAGAATAGAAAAGACAGAAATTTAGTGAAAAGTTAAATATTAATCAAAAAGATATATTAGATTCCTACATTGAGCAGAAATAACAAATTCTAATATTCCTGCTAGGTTTATAATTTACCTTTGGTTCTCCGGAGATTTGAAAAGGGTTAGATACTTGCCAAAAATGATCAAATAGCAACAGAAATTCTACTATCTTTTTAATCTTCTTCCAAAAAGTGGTGATCACTCCCATTTTTCACAAAGAAACCACAAAGCACCAGTGAGAAGACCTGAATTGCAAACAGCTTCTCAGCCTTTCAGAGTGTGCATCCTATCGTTCACTTCTTTTTTAAATATTATTGTCCTTTTCTCCCTTTCAGAAAAACTCTGTTATGTTAATGCAATAAAGAGAATTATGTGTCATGAACAAGATGTCTTCCCTCATCCTGTCTAAAGATGTGTGTGATAACTTTGTCTTTGTCCTTAAAAATCTATAGTCACTGTTTCCTAATGAAATTCTGTAACACATTTATAACTTCCAAATGTTTTTTTTTTTTTTTCCCACCTCATTTCTGGTTTCTAATCCTCACCTGCCACCAAATACCAGACACATCTTTGTTCCAAATTCAGGTTTTACATCTGTCAGAAGAAGGGTTGGGCAAGAACATCAATGTCATTAGCAACTCTATCACTTTGTTATGCCTTAGTGTTTTCCACAAGGAAATCTGTTTGGAGGTCTCTGTCCTTTCCTTTCCTACACAATTTAAAGTTGCAGAAAAGGAGTGATTCAGGGGTGATCATGGCTCTCAGGAAGCTACATACCTAATGGGACATTAACACCACTTCTGGGTGTGAAAATGCCAAGTAATAACTGTTTGATTGGGGCAGGGTACAAGATACTCCTACTCATTTATTTCTAGCTCAGGGAGAAGAGCACAGTGATCTAAGACACATAACAAACATTCCATGATTTTTAACTGTTAATCTTCTATAATTAACAAATCTATTCTTTTTTAGCCACACTGGCAGAAAGCCACTGATCTCACAGAATAAGCTGTCACCTACAATGCTTGGAAATAAGTGCATTTCCCAATTTATCCCAAGTTTGCTCTCCCATCCCAATTATTACCTTAACCTTGTGTAATGCCAATCAAATCCACTGCATGTCAGATAGCAAAGGATTTAGAAGTAGTGAAGAAAGATGGAAAACCCCTTAATGTAAGTTCTTTCTCCACTACTCTCTCTGGCTTCCAGTTCCTTCTCTGCAGGATGAGGGGTTGGAGAGACAATGCCCTCATTTTTTTGATTCAGTTATTTTATTGTACATAACTATTTTCATTGAAGAATGAATTGCTTGAATCTCTCGGCCCCTAAAGTAATGATAGAACTTAAAGATGACTTGAGGGATCATTTTATTGAGACATAACAAAAAGTAATTTAAAAAAACCAATGGTCATCAATTCTTGTCTTAAGAAATGAATTAAGATTCAGTAAGAGTCCCCTTGCTGAATCCCTGCTATGTGCCATCACTAACATAGAACCAAAATCTCTCCTTTCTGGGTGGAAGTGGAAACTACAGTACTCCTCATAAAATCACTTCAGAAGCTTAAGTGGTCATTATCATATTTCCTAAACACTTTCTTTTTCAGGTTAAAAAAACTTCAATTCCTCAACCTGACATTAAAATGCTCATTTTGTACACAAACACTCTCTACTTTTTCTAGGTACTTCTAAACTGCAGAGTTTGAACATGAAGATGATGCTTTAAAAATATCCAAATAAAACAGAATATAACTATAGATCACATTCATGAACCCTGAAAAATATACTTCTTTTAATAAAAGATGCACATATTTAACTTGCTTACATAAAATAAAATTAGAATTTAACTTTGCAATAAAACAAACTTAATACCCTGTAGCATCATAATAAAATGATATATTTAATTGTGTAAAGAATTTTTACTAAAAATGAGGCAGAGATGAAGCATTGACTTCTTAGCACCATATTTCCTAATTTTATGAGTGGAAGTCACTTAACATATTTGAGTAGATACATTATTAAAAGCATTTGGTACCACAAAAAAAAAAGTCATGCTTTCTTGAAATATTATCATTTCACAGGATTAGTAACTTTAGATACAGCATTAATTATTTTAAAAGGCATTCACAGGAAAATTACAGTGCGAACAGCAAAACAGAGCCTGAGATCATTTTTGTTATCTCCCATTTCAAATGAAGTTCTACTTGCTGAAGTGTTTAAATAGACTCCGGACTGCAATATAGAGACAAAGACCATGCAGTAGACCATGATGACAATCCTGATTTTTGTACTTGAGCAAAAAACTTCTTTTGTGAAAAATAAAAAATAAACTTTTTAAAAAAGGCATATTATATTTATTATTCATAATGTTAGGCAATTGAACTAAGAATTCCCCTAGCTTTTTGATCACAAACCAATGTGCTTTAAATATGAAATAAATTCACCCTAAAATATAAGTAGAATGAAATCTTTATATTAGTAACTTGGGAGTTTCTTATAGCTTCTCACTCAGAAAGGGAATGGTTAATTAGATGATAGTCATGCTCAAACATAAAAAAAAAAAAAAAAGTCACTTTCAACAAAACATTCAGAAATTTGAAAAAGTTGATTATAGGTACTAGCCGTGGTTCATAAAGTAACAATATTATTTATTAGTATTTTTTCTACATTGCTTAAGCTTTCAGAGTTTCATAGGGATTTCAAACTGATTCCTGAAAGGTGGTATCCTGTTCTATATCTGACAGAATCTGTGTAATGTTTAAATTAGATAGTATATGGGGAAATGTTTATAATCTATGAAGCATTTCGAAGATGCTATCTTTTTTACCTTCCCCTCAGCTCCTCAGCAAAATTCATCTCTCCTTATCTTATACTACTGGAACTTTGTTTCACCTCTCATCATTTTTAACACATGCTCTTTTCTATACTAGATCAACTGTCTCTTCTAACAGAAATCATCATACTCATGCATCTACAGTGATTAGCAGAATGTCAGGTTTTTAATAAAATACTCAATAATTTTTAGTTCAAGGAAAAAAATAACAAATTTAAAGTTACTAGAGAATATGTCACAACCAAATGTGCTTTAGGTGTTGTAGATATGATTGATTTCTCATACAGAGTTTCATTCATTGTTAATACTTAGCCTCTTTAAATAATCACATTACTCTGAGAGACAAATAGAAAAATTTAGTGGATAGAAGATTCCACTGGGCCTTTACATTGGTAGAAAGATTAAACTTTACCATTTTTCTTAAAATCATGCATTGAAAATATATTATTTGGGTTTGTAATTGGTAAGACTTCTGATTAAATAATCTAAACTTGATAACACCTTTAAATAAATTATAATCTCTTATCACCTATACTCAAAAAACCCTAGATCTTTTTATAAGCTGGAAAAGCCTCTAGGTCATCATGTCTTTAGCCAACGTCATATTACTGATGACATAACAAAAAAGCAATTGAGGTAAAGTACTTTGCCAAGGTCACAGCAAATCAGTGACTGAGGGCTGAACAACCCCAGGATAGATTCCAGATCACCTGACTCCTGACTCCAGCCCAGTACCATTTCCTTCTTTCCTGTCCTCTCCAATTTATTCATCCAGAACTAACTGACCAAGCAGAAACAACAGGGAATAGTCAGAACTCTATTTATAACAACTTGCTTTATTATAGTACTATATGGTTTACAAAGCACTTTCCCTAGACTCTCTCTCCTTGAGAGTCTGTTGAAAACCCTAGCGACAGGACATTTACTTCCTTTTACAATAAACTAAGGCCTAGAAATGAAAAGTGATATTTCCAAGGTCACTGAGCTAAATCTAAACCCAGAATTTCTTACTATAGAACTAAAACTGTGTACCTAACATCTCAGGAATCTCTGTTTCAAAGATACAATCTTGTAAAGCAAAATAATTATTCCACTGTAATCCTCCTTTGCAGCCTATTATGCCAAGGGGCCTGCCCCACTAACTTTGTGAAGGGTTTATGAACATAAAGTCTGATTTCAAAAGGACTGTAACATAACAAGATGAATAACCCATGTAAAAGTAATACATGAACTGAGAAACAGGACAAGACAGCCAAGAAAATACATGTCTATCAAAATGACTTAGACATCAAGGACAAGAAAGTCCTTCTTTGCCTTTTTATTTCAGCCCCTACTTTTGCACTGAAACACCTTCACCTTTAGCCCCAGAAAATGGAAATCCCGAAGTATCTTGAAGAAGAAAAGTTATGGTAGTTGTGCCTCCAGAAATGCCACCCTTTTGAACCAATACGGAAGTCTGTTTGTTGATACAAAAGGTCCTGAGAAATACAATCTGTACTAGGTTCAGGAATGTAACTAAAGACAAGCATTAGAATGTGAGAAGGTGTTCAGAGCAGTCTTCATGGGAGCTGACAAGGAACAGCACATCTCTGCTGGAAGGGAGGAGAAGCAGAAGAGTGGTGACAAGGTACATGCACAGAAAAAAAATGAAGAATATGTTATTCCCCATTGCACAAGGATAGGAACAACAGATAATTTTATTTCTCATTTTTTAGATACAGCAGAGAAATGACTTCTAACAAAGTGAAAGAGGAAGTTTTTATGCATAACTGGATTTCCCAAGGGATGAAGATTGATAGTTCTCTTCCATGGTCAATAGGAAGTTAATTCAGAGTGAATACGATCCTTTATTTTACATGAATCTGTTTGAGCTTCAGATGAGATCTGAGTGATATTTCAAACAGAAGGAAGGAAAAGTGAAGACTGCCTGCTACATGTGTGTCAGCACACGTGTGTGTTACATGTGTCTATACACATGGGGGTATAAAGTCTTTAGCTATTTTATGCCTGGGATATAACGAAAAGTGCTATGAAAATAAATAACTATTATTATATATCAAGGGCTTTATCTCTTTATGTACTCAGTTAACTTTCTATCATACAATTAATACGTGCCAAGTCACTGGGATTACAAAGAAAGACAGAGCCTTTGCCTTCATGACAGTTACATCCTAGAAGGGAAGCTGTGTCATGCATCCAAGGATCTATACTACATAGTGTAGAAAATAATCAACACTGCAAGGGATTCACAGGACCAGAGAGGAAAAGACTGTTCTCAGCAGAGAAGGACCAAGATAAATTATGCGAAAATTACAATCTAATTATTTGTAGATATAGAAACTTAATGTACTTAGGAAAAAAACATTATAAGATCTGTTTTAAGTTGTCACATTTTGTTTTTAATAGATATTTTAATTGTTAGTATTATACTATTGATAAAGAACTGACTATTGAACAATACGTTTTTATAGGTCTTAGCTTACCCATGATACACTATTTACAAATAGTTGTCATGAAACCATAAATTTAACAGAACACATTACATTTTTAAGTATTCATTGAAGATGATATTCTCCACCTCCCCAAAATGTTTAAATTCTATGTTTATACATCTGTTGTGTGCTTTCAAGACAATGTAAACATGAAAAAATCTCAAAAAAAAATATTGCAAGATGGCAATAATTTGGGAAGTTGTACCCTGAATTTGCTGAGTAAATTTCAATTCAATCAATATTAACCTGTGTAAATAAGCAGAGCTTGGTTCTTCCAGATTAAGAACTGAGGCCTTGCTTTCATAAAAAGTAATGAGAACTCCAAGTCATTCTATCTTTATGATATTACATTACATAACAGAGTTTGAAGACCTATACCTACGTTCAAAGCATAGCTCCTTCATTTGAATTACTCTTTTTAAAGAAAGCCTCAGGAGTTTTCAAAATTGGTACTTCCAGACCTCTGAGACTCAAACCTACTACTTAATAATTTTAATTATATTTGTAAATAACTGGGTTTTAAGATAGGGTACAATATGTTCTAGTGAATAGAAAAATACTATGAGAATCAAGACACCTGAGTTTCAATCCAGGTTTTACCAGGACTGAGTTACTTTTTCCTCTACATGAAGGAGCTAAAAATGACTTACGAAGTCTCTTCTGACCATAAAGATTTTATTACACTGTGGGAAGTTAGTAACTTGCCAGTTAATGAATTCGGAAGAGGATTTTTCTGAGAAATTATTACTTGAATTGTAAAAAATGAGATTCATTTCCATTGTGAATATGAAGGCAGACTTAATCACTCCCACCCCTTAGAGCCTCTAGCACTTGTTAATATCTCCATTATGGCATTTACCATATTGCATCTTTTTTGTCATTATTCAAATCAGTTTTTTATTTTAATATTTATTTTTATTGAGATTTAAATTACATACCATAAGATTCACCTTTTGAAACTATAAATTCTACCACACTGCATCTCAAGCAGTGCTGTCTGTCTTTCATGCTAATGCAGAAGGTTCAAGAGGTCAGGAACTATCTGTTATTCAATTTTTACCAACCCCAGTAATGCATTACTAGGGTAAGTATCCAGTGAATGCCCAGGTAATGGAAAAATGAATGAATTAGTATGTCAAAGAAACTTTAAACAAATAGTCTATCCATGGTCTTGGTAATTCCCTTAATCATGGTGTTTTCTCATGGGAAGACTATTTTAATGACACTGATGCCTGACAACCTAAGTATGTTGGATAAACAAAGGAAGCTAGCATGGGCACTGCTGAGATTTCCACAAAATGCTTCAGGACCTCTGGGCTAAGATGATCTTTCTGCAAGATTATTTAGTATCTTTTGATAGTATAGAGACTTCCAAGTAAAGATGGGGAAATTGAACACAGGCTTTTACTTTCATTTCTACCTGAAACACCATTAAACATACAACAAAAAGGTATGTGTATATTTGTGTATGTGTTCGATAAGTCTATGAAGATGGAGGAAAAGAAAGAGAACATAACAACAACCAAATTTTAGAAATGAGATCTCAGCTGGTGAAAATCCAAATGATTCAGCAGACCAGAGAAAGCTGAATTCTAAGTCAGCAGTGGGGAAAGACAATCAACAACTCAACTTAACCTAACTTAACTTCAGAATCTTCAAATATTTCAACAGTGGTAGCACAAGGTTTGTCTAAAAGTAGGGTGAAGGGGAAAGGGATAAAATATGTACAACTGGTGAAAAGTTTGTTTTTAAGAAGGTATTATAATTTCCAAACCTCTCCTGAACATTGAGCATCTAGAGCATCTAGACAACTATCTTCACCAATTCCAGTAGAAAACTAGAGATTTATTCTTTGTAGCAAACAGAACAGAAGTTCTCTATCTGGGGAGCATAGTAAGTACCACATTAAAAAATGGGAGATTAAGAGGACATGTACACACTGCTGAGATCCATAGAATTCTGGCAGCCAGGTCGTTACTACCCAGGCAAGAGAAAGAGTCTTCTTTGAGGAACCTATAAATTATAAGAGGCAAGGCCTGAAGATACTGGTATGGGGAGTTGCACAGTGAAAAGCCTACCAAGATCACCCTAAAACTAAAGTCATTGTCAACAAGTCCCACCCATGTGCAAAGAGCTTCCAGCAACCTTTCTAGCTTCCCACACCAACTCTTAAATATGAACAAGTTATCACATTTAGAAATATGTGCAGAAAGTCTCTAACATGAAGACAGAAATCAAAACAGTAAAAAAAAATGGTTTACTAAAAACAGGTCATGGAAGCAGAGAAAAACTTTAAAAACTTTAAATAATATATTACATTTTCAGCAAGGTATTAGAAAATATTGCCTCTGTCGAACATTCAAAGAAAACAAAAAAAATAAGGATCTTGGACACTATAGTCTGATATCAGAAATAAAAAATAAAACCTAACAAAAAGACTAAAAGATATATTGAGCTTATCATCTAGAAAATAGGTGGGAAGTGCAAAAGAGATGAAAAATAGGCAATAAAATATATGAAAAATATAAACATAAAAACATAAATTTAGGCTATCAATATCTAAGTAACAAGATTTCCAAAAAGTTGGAACCAAATAACAACCACAAAAAAAAAGAAACAAAGCATAAGAAATTATGAAGAAAAGAATTCAAGAAAAATTTTTAGATGTAAAGAATATGAGTTTCCACATTTAAAAAAGCTTACTAAATACCTATCATAATAGGTGAAAATGAAACCACAAGAAAGCAAATCTTTATAATCTTTCAGAGTTCTGGGGAAAAGTATAAATCATACAAGTTTTCAAAGATAAGAAGTCAGGTACATTCAAAAAACAAGAAATCAGAACCATCAGAACAGAATAAAAAACCAGAAGAGTGAAGATATTTATAGAGGTGATATTTAAATTCTGAAGGAAAATTATTTCAAAGAATTCTATATCTAGCCAAATTATTTTTTCAAATATGAGGAAAGAATGGAGACATTTTCAGACATGCAACAGCCCAGAAAATTAACTACTATGTATCCTTTTTGTCCACCAAAAATAAAGGAGTGAACTATGAAAGAATATAGAGTATCCAGGAAAACAACGGATCTGAGCAAAGAGACCTGCAGAGATTTTGCAGAGTGGTGGAGAGGGAAATTCCAGAATCGAATCAGAGCAGAGAAGAAAGAAGGTTCTGAGAGAGATTACTTCATGAAGATGAAATTGATTTTAAAAATCTATGCATCTGAATTGAATATGTTGAGATGATACTCAGACCACTGGCAGAGACTCGAAACTAAAGAGCGTATGTGGAAAGCTGAGCAAACAAAAAGCAAGACAGCTATCAAACACAGGGGAAAAAAATCTTAAGAGGAAATAAAAAGTAATCATAGTTTAACTTGGCTTAGTCATAAAATGTATTTACCTAGTCAAAATAATATAACTACTAAATACTGATCTAAATCCAAATAACAATGTAACAGCCCTGGGAAGGTGAGGCGATGGAAAGGATGTCATTGAGAAAATGTGATGATGAGAGAGATGAAAACTTAATTTCTATGGTGGGACATCAAAAATAAGACAGAGAAATTGAGAGGAAATAAAAAGAGAATATTATTTAGAACACAAAGACAAATATCAAAGAGTTGAGAGTGTTTCTGGAGAGAAAAAAAAACATTGAGAGAGATGAGGAACTATTATCTTTGATAATATACTTTCCATGTGACAAAAGTAACATGTATTAAAAGGAAAGGAAGAAATTACCTCAAAGCTTATTCATGAGGAACTGTCTTTATACCTCTTCTGCTCTAGAAACATCTCTGAAGGAATAAGTTGCATAGGAGGATGCAGTGTGTTCCCTGACACCCTCACATCTTTACTAAGACATAATTCAAGGGTCAATCATGGTTTTTAAAAAGGCAAGAGAAGAAAAGACAAAGCTGTCCTTGCCATCTAACCTCTCCTTATAATTATCAGATTAAAATCATCTGCCCACCCTCATTTTCAAAATTTACTCAAAACCCTTTCACCAGTCTTCTCTATTCAAGGTGGTATTCTAGATTTCAATAATTGATTATGGCTGTCCAATTTGGCTGTATCTACCTAAAAGTTTTAAGGCTTTGGCCTAAAAACAATGTCCTTTTAGGGTTATCATATTTCACAGCTCTATGTTGAGTTACAACTAATAGCTCAAAATGGAAGTACTTGGAGTTCATTTAAACAATTAAGCAAACCTTAATCCATCCGACTCAGCGAAAGCTTGTGGCTATGGTTTTGTACCTTGAGGTTATAATAAGGCAGTTTTGAGATATTTAAAGATAGCTGCACTTCATTGAGTGCTTAACATACATCAGGCAGTGTGGTAAAAACTTTCATGTATTATCTCATTTAACCTTAAAAATTACTCCATGAATAGATATTCTTGTTGTCTCCATTACATAGATGAGATAATGCAGGGTTAGGGAGATTAGGAACCTTGTCCAGTATCTACAGCTAAGAAGTGAACAGACAAAAATCAAAAGCAGAATTGGGTTCAGAAACTGCTCTTTTAAACTTCCTTGTGTTCTCTAAAGAAGGACAGCCAGAATATCCAATTATACCATTGAAAGAGTGATAGGAAAGTTAGACAAACATAATTCCTACTTGAGTCTTTATATACTTAAAGATAGGAAAGTCTGAGGAATATCCTATAACATAGTTGCATAGTATTCACAGAACTTTGCCCTATCATTATAATTTTGAGACTTGATAATAATTTATAGAACTTTGGGGAGCCATTTTTAAGCCTAATGCATTTCAGACAGATTCTTTAGACCATTTTCCTAAAATATCAATCTGTAAGTTTTAATGTAAAAACTTAGGGTGGGGGGAGCCAAAACTGAACAGAAATGAAACTCACTATTCATTAAGCAAGGGATGTGTGTCAGCAGCAGAGGTTGGCAAAAGTCGCAGAATAAAATACTGGACCACATAATATCTTCTCGCCCTGGCAGTGTGCTTATAGGTATCCTTGCTTTGTATAGCGGAGGTTTCCTAGAAAAGCTAGGGAATGATTTAAGCTTTGCGAGTAGAATTATACTCTAAAAGCCTATATCTTTGAAATGTTGTATCTCACCTACATTATATAATTTGAATCGTCTTCACAGTTTTTGCCCAGTCTTATTTTCATGATTTATCATTCACTGTATCCTGTTCCCAACCCAACCTGCTTATGAGGTCAGGGACTCTGACATGTCACTACTATACTATACTATACTCAGCACCTATAACAGTGTCCAGCATAACAAATATTTGTTAGATGGATGAATTAACCCATCACTTAATCTTTTCCTAGTTGCTCCATGTATATTAAAGACTCTCTATCTTTATTTATACTATGCCATCAGCCTGGAATACTTTTCCAGTGTTTCAGTCCCATCACTTCTATAAGACCAAGCTCAAATGCCAAGTCCTTTTTCTATATTCTCACATATTCTATTACTATATCTAGTATAATAGTAGAGATTATAAACCTTGTCTTATTCATTGGGTCTTAGACTATTATACCTAACCAGAGCAATCCACACAGAAGATATGATAGTAAAAGTAAATGTAAAATTTAATCTAAATTTTTACATGAATTGTCAGTTGTCAGCTTTTCTTGGGCTTCTGTTTGTATCTGTCTTCAAAAGTTTGTCGGTGAGGTCTTTGCGAGATCAAAAATTGTGTTGTTTTTCACATCTAGTACTTATGATAAGCAATGGGCATGGCACAGATAAATGGATAAATAGATACATCCAAACATGGATCTTTGTATAATTAGCTAACTGGTGTGCTTGTGGGCAACACTGAGGTGATTTTCTAGATGTGATCTTGTTTACTCTTTTAAACTACAGAGTTCCCTCATGAGATTGCTACCTCATGACCCCTTATTCTGACATTCCTCAATAATCAGCAAAATATACATTTATTTCTAGACATAATGGCCAAATACAAAGAATCTTAGACTAGGTCATACATACCAGTGTTTCTCAAAGCGTGATCCCTAAACTAGCAGCATCAGCAGCCCTTGGAAACTTTTTAGAAACGCAAACTCTTGGGCCCATCCCAAACCCACTAAATTAGAAACTATGGTGAGATCCAAAAATCTGTGTTTTAACAAACTTGCAAGTTATGATACACACTTAAGTCTGAAAGCCCCTGTTCAGGCACACTGGGCAGAAAGTTGTCCTTACCATTCTAGCATAAACAATGAAATATTTCCTGGAGCTAACCAACAATGTCAACATTTCTATCACGATAGTCAAGTTTTCTTTTCTCAGGAAACTGAATTTCATTTTAGATCAGACAATGAGAACAAATTAGTAAAATTTAATCAAAAAGATCAGTGGGTATCACTACTACCAATTGATGTCACTACTCTAACTTTTATAGCATGACAAACCAGTCTGCCCTAAAAACTGTCCTTTAAACTATGAACCACACAGCTGTGTGGCATCCTGGTTGTCCCAGAAGAGAAAAATGAATGAACTAGAACTAGGAAGGTGAAGTAGAAAACTAATGAAAGCAGCAAGGGTCAGCAGTCTAAAGAAAAGTAAGAAAAAAAAGAACCAGTTCTAGACCAATCACAGCTGGTAACAAAGGAGGAAGGAGGGGAAATGATAAAGAAGGAAGGAACAACGCAGTAAGAGTAAGAAAGAAAGATAGCAGCTTCCAGCATGGCGAGGTAGGAATCTTGCCACGTATCAGAAATGTCTCAGGGGAGTACAAAAGACACCAAAAGCTGCATCTAGTTCTAAGTAAAGGAGCTAACATTATAGTGGAGAGTTTAAGGCAACAATCTAACCACACACAGGAAGAGAGGAAGCAGTAAGCCTAAGTAAGGGTTAAATAGCAACCACAAAAGCAGCAGCAATTATTATTGAGTACTGATTTCATGTTTGGTTCTTTACGTATATTCTCTTCATTTGCCCCATTAATCTCAAGAGAGCCATTGTACAAATTAGGGTGCAAAGACACAGAGGTATATACCTTATTCAAGTCATAGAAATTAAACAAGTTGCTAGCTATGTATATGATTTTAAGTTTTGTAATCTTTCTACCATAGTACTGATTTTCCCAGATGGGCAGGGCACTTATTCAAGGTGAGATGAGAAAGGAAGTCAAGACCCCATTTTTACTTAAGCTCCTGAGATTGGAAGCCAACTTAAGGCACAGGACATCAATGGGCTCCTTCTCAGACTCACCTGATAGCAGGCAGAAACTCTTAAAGATTCCCCAAGTTTGGCTCTCACTGGCCCAGGGCTTGGGGGAGACTGAGCCTGCAGAGATCAGGTATTATGAAGGTTAATATAATGTACACTACATTTTAAGTGCATGTACACAGCTGGATTAGGTTTCCAGGAACTAAGAAGGTTAATTGACTTATCAGACTTTAAAAAAGTGTACCTTAGGTATTCACCAGTGGTTAAGCTCACAGACTCTGAGGCCAGTCTGCCATTTTCTAGCTGTTTGATCTGGGCAAGTTACTTAATGTCTCTATACCTGGATTTTCCACTTCCTAAAATAGGGATAACAATAGTGCTTGCCTCACTGGATTGTTATAATAATTAAAAGAGTTAATATATGTAAAACAGTGCTTGGTACATAGTAAATGCTACATAAGCATTATTTCAAAAGACTCAGTTATTTCTTCAATGTCCTTTCAATGTTTCACATGAATAAAGCATGAAACCAAGAAGCATGAAGAGATTTGCTTGAGTTCAGTTTAAGTAGGTTTGCTTAAAAATTTATAACTGAATTTAACACCTAGTGTACTATGCTTTATTTTTAAAAACTGTAATAAAATACGAGAAAAGATTCAAAAAAGGAAAAAATAACTCACAATTCAATTGTCATTACCCAAACATGGCCACTTTTTGCATTTACCATCTACTCTTTGTTCATGAACATATAGATTTTATATTACTGTCATCAATACCTAGATCCACATCACTATTTTTTAATAATCATATCACAATTATTTTTTATTATAATTCATGTTCATAAACATATTAATAGCTGTTAAATAGTTCATCTCATCACTAAATTTTATTATTTACACAATCAATAAATTCAGCTTATTAATCATGAAACTCTTAGACTTTGGATAACTTTAATATGGAAGTAAAAACTTCTTCTATCTAAAATGATCAGTAGCCAATCAAACATTAGAGGAGTTGGTTATTGGTTTTTAAATTGTTTGAAGACAACGAAGGACTGAATGCAATTTTTTTGAATAGTATATTACTGATTGAAAACTAGAAGAAAAGCAAATCTTTCTATAATGTCAGTAATATACTCAGCACTTGGACTCTCAGCATTATTCTGTTTGTTTTTTCTTTTTTTAGTGGGGATGTGCTGGTGAGGGTTGACAGAGAGGAGGAAATCATATCCACCAAACCATCTTCACATATGAGTGATATATAAATAAACTAATCTTAATGGTAAAGAAGACACATGAGGATTTAAAAAAAAGTCACACACACACACACACACACACACACACACACACACACACGATGTACAATCTGCTGAGCAAAAATGCCACTGAGTTAGCCAAAGAAATAGGAGAGATCAAGGCATTAACCATAAATCTTTAGAACATAACCACTGTAGTCCCTACATAAACACTCAAAAATGTTGGTTCCTACAATCCCAGAGATAAAAAGAATCTTGCCTATAATCCATCCTTGTTTCACAAGTAAAGAAACAAGGTCAGAGAAAAGAAGTTACCAGCCCAAACTTACACAATGAGTTGGGACAGGAATCAGGATCCAAGTCCCCAGATTCTCAAGACGGTCAACTCCACAAGGCCATTGCAGCCATCCATCAGTTCAGACATACCGTCCTTCTGCTGTGTTCACAATCATGCAGTCTACAAACTTCAGCCAAGGAGCAATTTTCCTCCAGTCTTAGTGCCTTCTCACTTGGAACCAAATTAATTCTTCAACCCAGTTCAATTGCTCAACCCAGACACAGACCCAACAGCTTTAGTCACACAACTCACAGCACTATAAAACCAGCTCAAATCTACACTAAGTCCTTAAAAATGAAGGTGGCAATTACGACCACCCAGTTTTATTTTCTACAGTTGTAAGGTCTAATGAGGATCAAGTAAAAAAGAATACAAACAAGCCGAAAAAGTAGTTTTTTTGTAATAAGAAAGTAGAAATCAATAGGCAGAGAAATTTTTTAAAAAGTGGTTTAAGACAGTGAGCTCCAGAGAGAAAAAAGAAGAGATTTTTTTCTAAGGTTGCACCATTGAATAGAGAAACTGGAACCTGAATCCAGGTTTACTCTCTTATAGTCAATATTACTTTTATTTCATGAGAACATGTACTATGTTTTTTATGACTCAGCGAATTACCACCTCATAATCCCACCAGAAGGTATACCCCAGTTGGCAAAGCTCAGCCTTAAAGAATCTAACTCATAGTAAATACTCAATAAATGATGCTTATTAAGTCAATCAATCAATCAATCATCTTGTTTTAAAATTGCTTTCGTTGTCTCCTTTACCTCAGTATTATTGAGGGTTTGCTATATTTGCACTATCAGTTTGCTTTTTATGCTGATGTTGATGCGAAGTCCATGAGTAAAATGTACCCATATCATCACATTTTAAATTATGTGTAGGCTTGCAAATAAAGTGACATTTATGTGGCAACCTTTCTCTTGACACATAGCTTATATTTCTCCTTTACATTCTGGAAGAAGGAAGCAAACCAAATTCAATTTTAAATTGTGCTGAAAATGTTGAAAATATTTTGAAATGAAAGAAGAGCCCTTTGAGAAAACTGCTTAAATAATCAAAATTTAAACTATCCAGATTATAACAATGAGAGTAATTGTGTGATAAATCTTGTGTAATTGATTTATTTATAGAGCTTCTAAACGCAATTTAGTGTGTGAATGAGACAAAAGGCAAAAGAAAAAAAAATCTGACTTTTGTTTTGAAGTCACAAACGTATCTAAATTTTTAGTTTCAAAAAGCTAAAAAGGAGTTTCCCAGTTTGCCTTGCACTGAGCTTTGCTCGACCTGTTTGAGTGTTAGCAGTATTTGAAGGTTTGAGAAAAATCTAATTATTTCACATGGTGACAAGTATGGAAATAGACGGTATAGGGAGAGATGAACACTTAGCAGACTGTCATTGCTGCTTCCCCATGCCTGCTGGTTAAGGGAATCTTTGATGTGTTTAGTCATCTGAATGGCCTCTGAAAGCTTCTGGATATTTTTTCTGCAGTGTATTCCCTTTAGGCTGTTTCTCAGGCTAATGGCCAGTCCGCAAAGAGAAGAGGAAAAAAAATCTAACCACAAAATAGCAGCTTCCCTTTACTTCTTTCACAGAATTTAAAGCCCCACTTTCAATTATCTGTCCTCTGAATCACCGATGGTAGAGTTTCTCTCAGATAAAGAGCAAGACAGAGTACAGAGTATGTGCTAAAAAAAGAAGGAGAAGAAAAGTTCTGTGGAGAGGCAACAGGTGTCCTTTGGGACTTCTGCCAAGGTACCATCAGTTGCATCACAGCCCAAAATACCATGGTCTGTCTGGGTGGGAGTTCCACATTCCCAAAGACAAGGAGACAGAGACTGTTTCAAAAAGTAACTGGAGAGAAGAGCAAACTAAAATTAGAATTATAGACATAGATTCTGGAAAAAATCCCACCATACTCTGCATGCAAGGATGCTAATAAGATGAGGATGAAGACGTTGGGGGAAACAACGTGTCATCTTAGCCTCAGACACTCCCCATCTACTTTACATGTCTATTTTCTATACCAAGCCTGTAGCACAGAAATTAGGTCTCTCTTCTATATGTATACTTTCATAATACTAAAGAGGATAATAATAAAAGACAAGGCACAGGCAGTAGGAATCCTATAGTGTTCCTGATAAGGGACACAGGTACATGATACAGTTTCATAGTGACCACCCTGCAGCTTATCTATTGATCCATAATTGAGAATGTACACCCTAATCATCTGAGATGCTTCTTAAATATCTGAGTACCATGTGCCATGGGGTACTCAGTGATTCTGATGTGCACCCCTGATTGAGAAATGCTGTTAGTGGCCATATTTCACACAGTCTATGTTTTAAACCCATCCAAAGTATGATACAGACCCAATGTATCTCCATCCCCAACTCTGGAAGATGTTATATAACTGCCTTGAAACTAAGACTGAGTAACATAGAGATAAATTCGGGTATTCTAGAAGTTACTATCAAAAATATAAAATAAGCTCAAAAGAAATTCTTTCTGATAAATTAAAGCCTTTATGAGGTCAGTGAAGATGGGTTGTTGCGTGTCTATGCAGTATGCTTGTTGCTAAAACTACAAAGGTGGCAAAGGACCAGCTTTTCCTCTCCAGGATCTCACAGTGAAGAGACAGGAAGTAAATAATGATGAAAGGCTAAGATCCTAAAGAACTCTGAATGCTTTATTGGTATGAGTTTCATTTCATACTCATGTTACAGTATGAAACTTGTGATGGTAAAATAACTCTTTTTTATAGAGAAACTAAGGTAAGATGAGTTGCCTAAGCCACTTAGGTTTCTGATCTTCTGTTTTTTAGTCTATTAAAAGAAGTTAAAATGTCTAATTGCAGGATTTTAAGGGAGATGTCATATATTAAAAGCCCTTTGAGAAAATACAAAGTGTCTCATGAATATTATTTATGGCTGTTAATATGTGACAAATCAGGAACCCAAATATAAACAAATCCAATATACAGTTAGTGGTCACTTGGTACTGACCCTAGAGGGGTTAGTACTTTAGACGCTTAAAGACATAAAAGTCATAAAATGGCAGGATAAGAAAATGACAAGAGATAACTAGCTAGCCACCTTCAGACTCATTACTAATGGTAACAAGCCTCATAACAGTCACCTAAGCCCAACAATAGGTAGGTAGCCAGCCAGTTGGAACAGCTTTTAGAGTAGGTACTTAGCTACAGTTCTAATGTTCTCTGACACAACAATTGTGTTTAAATAAACCAAAGGGGGAATAAAAGGTAGACATTATTGCTATGGATTGTTGAGCGCTGCTGTGGTGGTCATTAATTACTGTGTGATTTTATATTCTAGCTTCTTGGGTAACCGCCCAGAACTCTGAAAGATAAATGGAGAAGAGACAGACGATTTTAGAAATCCACAGTTCTTGAGCCTGTTCACGTATCCCTGGACTGTAAGCTTCTAGAGGGCAAATGGATGCACTGTTTATATCTCTCCTCCTGAGCTTAACAATGTACCTGAAACAATGTGGCAACTCAATAAACATATTGAATTAAATAAAATAAACTTCCTGTGATATTTAAGAATCTTGGGACTCAGAAAGGTAAAATGCTTTGTCTAATGGTATGACATCATTAAAGCTGGGGTAAGAGCAAGGATCTCTTATGCCTACTGCCCATTCTATTACATTATGTACTTTACTACATTATATTTTACCTATCCCACCACAATGGCTTCAGTTATCTAGTTCTTGTCTTAATCACAAAATAGCTTTTTTTAAAATCACTTCCCAGTTCACTAAATGAGTTATCATGTAGACATTTCCTTTCTCTCCTGCAGGGTGAACCATTTGGTTTCAGAGAAATGACAATTCTATACCTTAAATACATTAGTGTATGGCCCTGGCTAGAATCTAATGGTGTTAAACTGAGAACAGAGTCAAATCTTCATTGAGGCCATATGTGGAAAGCAAGTCAGGTTACTGCCTTCTATATTCCAGAATCAAACTGATGTTTCTGTAGCCCTCCAAGTAGCCAAACTTATCTTACCTCTATCAATTTACAGTCTCCTGGATGCATAAAGATGGTATGATAAACTAAGGCTTTTCAATTCAACATACATAATCTGAGTCCCTAGAGTATCCATTTACATAAAGGAGAATGTCTTCTCTGAGCAGATACCTGAGTAGCTGCAGGAATTAAGTCATGCACACAAGAAGGTTAATCCATTACAGAGATACAAGAGAAATGTAAGTTCAGAGATTGCATATTAGTTTTTTTTAACATATTCTCAGAGTTGGGAGCATAGCAGGTGTTCAATGATTATTTGTTTAAATACAAAGCACAAAAATTACAATGCTGATTGTAAGAATATAGTTTGAGGAATGAACAAGTACTTAGGTCATAAAGAGTATGCCAATAAAATATCATTTAGATATGGGGAGGGCAGGGGACGTTTATGGAGCAAGGGCCACATCAAATAAATCTCAAAAGATTTGAACAGGGCATATGACAGTGGAAAGAGTAAAGCTATGTTTGCTCTGTTAACCTGTACCTTGATTAAGAAGTCTAATATCACACTTCCACAGATAAATATCAGGACATTGTTAGGAGCTCAAAATCTACCTAGAAAATAAGTGTTTAAAGATAACTAGGGGTTGTAAGTAAATGGCTTGCAGAAGGACAGAGAGGGTATTTAAAAAGGAGTCTGTTTTCTGATCTAACTAGAAGGAGGACAATTTCTTTTGCATTTCATTTCCATTCTGTCTAAAAGCAACCAGAGATCTATAACATAATTACATATCCAGGGGCTTCCATACTGATTACTAAGATTATTTCAGATTTTCTCTACTGGGGCACCTGGAATGATGTCATTTTCACATACAATCAGCTCCCTAAGATTTAGACCACCACTTTTAAAACTTTAATATGTATATAAATGACCAGAAGATCCTGTCAAACTGCAGATTTGGCCCAGTAAATCTAGGGTGGGGCCTGAGATTCTGCATTTCTAATAGTTCCTAAATAATTCAACTGCTAATGTGGTCTATTGACCATACCTTAAGCAGCAAGGACCTAGCCCAGTGGTTAACTCTACTATCCATTAGCATCAGCTGCAGATTTTTTAAAAATACTTAGGCCCAGGTCCCACTCCAGAGCCAATGAAATCAGAATGTCTAGAGATGTGGCGTAGGTATCTTTATGCTTTAAAAGCTCCACAGGTGTTTCTAATACGACAGCCTGATGTTGAGAACCTAGCCAGACAAAGATGTGATATAGTAGACAGCAGAGGGGAAAAGATAGCATGGAGACAGGGAGAAAGAGAGTGACAATGGGAGGGAGGAAAAGAGAGAGGGAATAAATAGATTGATAGATGATAGAGAGATATGATATAGAAAGAACAAACTCCTCACTCTAAATCAATGCTTCTCAAATGCTAATATGCATATAAATTAATTGGAGGTTTTGTTAAAAAATTAGATTCTGATTCAATAGACCTACAGTAAAGATCAAAATACTGCAGTTCTAAAAAGCTAGTTTTCAAACCACATATTGCTTATCAAGAGCCTAAACCAATGGTTCCCAAACACTACTGCATCTGGGTTCTTAAAAAACTACCTATGTCTTTCTTCTACCTCAGCATTCTGATGTAATTGGTATGGGCTGCATTTTCAAAAAGCATGCCAGATGAATCTACTGAGCAGCAAAGTTTGTGAAACTACTACAAGGTCCAAATTCTGTCAAAGCTATTTATATTATGCACCAGCTCAAATCTTTGAAGCAATATTAATTACCATGGGACATAAAGATCACTGAAATTAGATCCTCGATGACAGGAAGTAATGCAAAGCAATAAGTAAGGAAGCAAAAGAAAAATAATCTTATTTGTAAATAACTGAAGTTCAACTTCCTGGAGATTGTGGACAAGTATTCTAAGAAAGATTTTTAGATTCTAGAGGTGATATGAAGTTTGTCAAATGCCAGCAACAGGATTCAAAATTAATTGAACCATTTAGATATTTTTTCTGGGATGGAGAACTCTTGAACCTTCAACTGAATCATGCTGTAACTCTGAAAAAAAGAGCTTCCGGTTGAAAAAATAATGATATGTACTTACATTTGAGAATGCCTTCCTAGAAATAGATTTGAATTTGTTGGGGAAGAAAGTTTGTAGATGGCAGAGTAAAGTATGAAAGATGTACCAATTTGAAGAGGATACAGATACACTCCTCTTAATACACTTTTTTTTCTTCTAATAAATATTTTAAGTTAGCTACAGCTTTCAGCTGTGCTATTTGCATCAACTTAGAAAACGAGGCCAATAAGTAAAAATTTAAGCCATTCTTTATGTGATCACTACCTGGCTAATTCAGCTTTGTTAAGAAAGTTCAAGAACTAACACATCAGAACTTTCATCATGTCTTTTGCCTGAAGTAATTATGGTACCTCTGCAAAATGACCATAATATTGGCTTGGGGCAAAATACTTCATTGCTTTCTGGTCAGTGCTGTGAATCATGTCTATGTCACTGTTATCTGGATAGGCATAGAAGTTCTGGCCTGATCCTTCTCTGATATATTTCTTAGTTTCTTTCTCCTTTGGAACTCCCAAGACTGGAAGAATAGCTAGACCTCTACTTCTGTCAGTCTGTGATATAAACTACTTGGAACTTTGAGTGACATGTAACATATTTTATGGACAAAGAAGGGAAATAAAAATTTATTGCTAAGAGTTACATCCTCTTTATGATGAACCAGGAATTAGTGCATCAATTGGAGACAAAAATGTTACAAGAATCCTTGCCAAAAAAAAAACAAAAAAAACAAAAAAAACACAAGTTTAATAACTAAATAGCAGGAGTCATCTAACCATGCACGCACACGCGTGCACACACACACACACACAAACTTTTATAGTAAAATGATATTCTCTCTGTCGGTTATTAATTTTGCATTCCAGAAGTATTTTATCACCTAGAATGTTAAAGAACTCTATGAGTTAAGATTGCCATCTCCTTTTAAAATGAATTATACAAAAGAGTTAATAAATATATGCCCCAGGTATATTTATAGACATGGATTTCCTTACATATATACACAATTGTTAGTCATAGAAATGCCTATCTGAGAATCCTGAGAATTTATCTAAACTGAAAATTGCCAGTCTGAGTTCATGTCAATTCAGTTATTTTCACACTCAAAATGCTTACCTAGGTTCAAAAACTTACCTCTACTAATTAAATACTTAAAATACTTTATTGAACATATACCTGCTTTCATTCAACACTCCAGTTTTATTAATCAGCCCTAAAATAGGTAACTCACCACCACTCCCTAATCCTGAGCACATTATCACAATGACTGACATTCCTGGTTTAAAAATAAAACCTTATTTCAAATATAGCTTCTCGAGTTCTGGGTAATGAATATAGTTTCATGAAAGTTGACATCATTTCTTCTGATTCCACCATAATTAAATACATCCAATATTCCTACTGGATATCTGACCACATCACTCAAGGCTCTTATAACCTGGTGGGCGTTTTAAGGGGGAGGAAGAGGAGGAGAAATAGGAGGAGGAGGAAGAGACCTGCATAGATGGAGTGAAACCCAAACGATATCCAACCTTACAAATCTAATAGCCATTTTGTTTATGTGTGTAAAATATGCCATCAGAAGTTGATTTTTACAGTTTATTTCCCGGTGAGTATGTGCACCTTATACAGAATTGCTTAGAAGAAGAATATTAATATAAACATGTCCTGAACTTGGACATGTATATATTATGCTTGAGAGCCAAGCAGTACTCCGATACACCGTTCTTCTTAGAGGTCAGCTCACACGCACACTGTTTCAAATAGACCCAATTTCTCTGCTGATAGATACATGTATTGAAAATGCAGTAGGATGTGGTCATACACACCCAGAAATACCATCCTCATGGGGTGGGGGTGGAGAAATCCAAAATTTTTTTATAGCAATGCATTATTGGATATCAGATACAAACGCGCCTGTCAGCAGTCCTAAGGCAAATAAAACATCTTTATTTGAGCCCATCCATTCTCCAGAGAAGAAACTGCTTTCCCAGCACATCTCTCCTCTCCCACCATCGAAAGGCTCTCCTCCCCACCCAAAAAGAGAAAGGATAAAAGAACTCATTACACTTCACTACGCAACTGAGAGAGTATGAAACACTGTCTTCCAAGCTGTGGGAGTTAAAAGAAGTCCCCTTCCTGCCACACTTCCCCGGTGCTGCAACGGACAGAGCATCTCCTCCTATCATCGACCTAGTATGATGCTCGCTTCCCAGGCACTGCAGTCCCCTAGCCGAGGACTGCCCTGGCCACACGCACATGCAGCGGGAAGTCCCCCGATGGGGTTAGCTACATACCTTTGCTCTCCATTTCGGCCCCTTTGGAGTGCTGGGAAGTTCAATGGAAGTTGGCCGGAAGATGTGGGCCCGCTTCAGATTCCCAAATCTGGGAAGCCAATCTGATGATTCCTCCCGTACTTCCTTCCTTCCCCTCGGGCTTCCTGAAAGATGGGATTTCTTAAATCTTGAAGCTGCAATCAGTCACCAAAGGACACTTAGCAGCAGCAGCAGATTGCCTCTACGGGGCACAGGCTGCTACGCACATCTGGTTCTGAAATGCATGCACTGTGCCCTCTCGGATTTTTTATTTTTTATGTTTATTGCTTTACCTGGGTCCGGAAGCTGCAAGCAGGAGCTGTCCTCCAAACGTGGTGCTGCAGGTGTAGTGACAGATCATCCCACTTTGCTCTCTGGATGTACAGCAGATTTGCATGGGCGCTGGCACGCATGCGCAGGGCATCCCTCCTCCCCTTCTCACCGCCTCCCGCTCCCCCTCCCACCCCCCTCCCCTTCGCTTTTCTCCCCAATACGGTCCTCAGTTATCCCTGCTGAAGAGCTGTAGCATTCGGTCACAGACAACGGCTGCTAAAAATAAACGCCGGACTGGATTTCCTTTGCAAACTAGCAAACGGATTGGGTTGGGATTGTGCATTAGTCCCATACGCTGTTCCAGGATGGATTACAGAAGCCTTAGAGGAGACTAAGGTCCCCGAGCTAGGTATGGTTTTATTTAAAGGGCAGAAGGGAAGGAAGAGGAGGAGATTTAAGAGTCCTATTTAATGATTATAATTTGGATTTCTCTTCCTAGCTGCAGCAGTAACTTTCCAGGTGTATGCTTCCCCCTCCTCTACCTACTTCCCCTCCCCCCCCCCCGGCTTTATATATGTGTTTGCATTCCTCTATTTGTGTTGTTTTGGTTTTTCGGGGATGGGGTGGGAATAGTCCTGAAGCTACAGAAGGCAGCTTTTTTGCTACTCAGACTTGAGTTTTCTTGCCTCCCTAACGTCCCTTTGGCCTCCACCCCAAAACTTCTATGAACAGACTCCAAGGCTTGGAAAGTTCTCCAAACAAAGCCATTGAGGACATTTTAGGTGCTCTTTTTATCCTCTTTCCAACAATAAACTGAAACTCGGAGTCTCAAAAAGTGGAGAGGCACCTTATTGATAATAAGTACTTTAAAACTGTATACATAATAGTTTTTATGGAGGTACAGAGGGAGTATTTTTAATGTATAAAGCTCTAGAGAAGGACAGATACAAAGGCAAAAATCCCTTGGGCAGCTAAATAGCCTGTAGAAATACTACTTTCATGTCAAAATATTTTAAAAGCCCACACTATATGTAGCTTATCTAAAAATTGTTTAATAGGAAAAAATAAAGTGTGTGTGTACTACCTTTTTGCTTTCAGTAATCTAAATTCTCCTGAGAGAATATCCTGTCCTTGAGAACAGTCTTATTTGCAGGCATAAAAACAAATTTAGAAAACTCTTTCTTAGAAATGGCTAAGGAATGAGACCTGCAGATTAGACACTCACTCCAGGTTACACTAAAATCTCTCCACAGTAGACTTCTAATCCCAGTTTTCAAAACACTGAAATGTAATAAAATGTACTCCCAACAAGAAATCTGAGGCTGACTATAATTCAATTTTCTGGTGATTTAGAAGGCATCCTGGGATTTTCCAATGCCTTAAGGCTTTCATTACAAATATTAATCATGATGGTTCAGCCAGACTTGGACATTTATTAGTGGAGGACTCCTGTTGAGGAACTGCATTTTTCACCAAAGCCTGTCTCCATGCAGGGATTACAACACTGGAGTATAAGATGACAGCAACCACAATCTAGAGACTGCTAACCTTTATGCTCTCCAGTTGCATACCCAAGTAAATATTTAGAATTATCACAAAACTCAGGATTTCTTTTAAATTTGATAGGTTTAGGAAGTAGGTTAAAGATCTCAGTAGAGTTGTTCCTTAAGAACTGTAGTGTATTTCATTGGTATAAATTACTTCTGCTCTCAACACTGAACCCCATTACATTCTCTTACCCTCTCAAAAGTTTTAGAAAAGAAAAAAGATACCTTTAGAGTCAATCTAGAGACTGGCCCTTAATATTTATTATTTGACAGATGGAGAGAAAGGAAGGACACTTCATAAGAGTCATACAGTGGAGCAGAATCAGGCTTGGAACCTGAGAGGCAGAGACAACCCATCTACTTCAGGATGATTTCTTATTTCGCTACCTCCCCATTATCTACAGTGAACAAGAACAGGGACCTCCCCATTATCTACAGTGAACAAGAACAGGGAAAGCCTCTTAATTCATGAATTTTCATTATTTTTACTAATAACTTTAATAACCCAGGTGCTTTATTAAGTAGGAAATAAATCAAATTTAATACAAAATCTGTTATCTGGATCCAGACTACCTTTCAAGACTTAGTGAAGCTTAACTCTTAGATTAATATTTGCTATATTCTAAGCAACCTGAAGATGTTCCCTTTCCATACTTTTACTTATATAGTCATCCTTGGAATATCTTCATCTCCTTATACCACTAACACAAATGTTTACATATCCAAGTCCTATATTTTCTCAATATTCAACTTTTTAAACCAACAAGAACTAAAAAGAAATCCTGATCTAATTAGCCAAAAAAAAAATCAACTAAAATTGCATCTCATTCCTATAATCTTCCCTGATCCTTTCAATATGAAAACATTCTCCATTATAAATAGCAATACTGTTATATCTTTACCTCTCTTACTGATTCTTCGTAGTGTACAGAGTATCTTGAATATAGAAAACAATAATAAATGTTTGATGCAGTAATAATATTTAGTATACAAGTTGTTGTATATATGACATTGACTGAAGGTACTATGATAACTAATAATGATGATAATAATATTGAACTAATACTACTAAGAGTATACTAGGTACCAGCCACTATTATAAGTAGTCCAAATGTTTTAATTAATTTCATTTTCATAAAATTCTACATGGTTAATACTATTATTATTTGTACTTTAAAGATGAGCAACCAGAGGTGCAGAGAGGTTAAAGTATGAATAAAACATAATCTCTGTCCTACAGAAGCATAAAGCTTATTAAAAGCTAGAAACATAAACAATTTTTAAAAATATGTTAAAGGCATAAGATAGAGATTATCACAGGTGAAGTGGGAGGGCAGAAGAAGTTAGGCAGTTAGCCAGCCTGAAGGTTTTAAGAATTAGAGGCTAGAAGCCTTCATGTTTCTTCCTTTAAAAAAAAGATATGGGTCTGCTTGCTCACCACCACACTACCAAAGTGAGAGAGGATAAATTATATGGCCCTATTACTCATACTACACAATTGAATCAGGATAGCACCACCAACATTGACACTTCAGCCTAATTTTGGTTAATAAGTGTAATTGATTAGCTACATGTATATATTCAGATTCTCTAGCTTTAATTCTTACTAGAACATACAGAAATGATATAAATGATTGGGATTATTTAACAATGTATTATATTATAATGAACAATTTAAGGAGACTTGCTAATATGTCAAATCAATTACCAGCCCACATAGATTTTTTTCCATATACTCACTCTGTTCTTTCAGAGGTACTGAATATCAATGAAAAGAATTTGTGACCTTTTATTTGTGCCCAATTATTTTCTTACTATTCATCATTTATAATTGGATAATCTGTTATTAAAAAATAACAACTGACCATTTAGAAATATTTTCAGTGATGATAATGAGATCAACTCACCATGACAAATGAACATATTCACTGTAAGCAATAAGAAGTGATCAGCTCCCAATCTCTACTGAGGGTATCAGTTCCAAACTGTCACCAGAATGTAAGCTCCACAAAGACAAAGACCATGTCCATTTGTTAGCTGTTGTATCTCCAGCATCTAGTACAGTGTGTGGAACTTAGGAGGTTTTATTTAATACCTGATGAGTAAATGCCTTTAATGAAATAAAGCTTTTCCTATGGCCACAAAGTCAGTTCACTTGACAAGTGAGAAGCATCAATCCAGCAATCCTAATGACATAAACAGGATCATAAGTAACCTGCAAGAGGCAGATCTGTTATCACAAGGCAGTTAATAAATGTGTTTAGTGTTTACTCTTGGGCAAAAACCATAAAATATCAGGCCTAGGTTGAAGTATTTCTTAGGCAGACTAATATGTGGGCTATGTCTTCACAAAGCATCTAGGGGCTCAGAATAAATTAATGATAGAATAAGAATAAAGAACATGACAAAAATTTCTAAGAAAAAAAAATGATAAATCAATGTGGCAAGCCATGTAAGAATGATAATACTTTAGAGATTGGGTAGCATCCCTCAGAGAGCCAACTTACCTTGATTACCTACCATGCGTGAGGTTTTTATTATCTTCTTGGGTGAGGGTGAAATAACAGCCTTCCTAAGAAGAAAATGGCAACTGATAAAATTCCAGCAGAAATGGTTCAGGTTGCAGGTACAAAATAGTCTATAAAAGATGAGAAATGGCAGAAGAGGATGCAGGTTATCTGGGTGTATTTTGCCAAGGAATCACCTGCCCACATGGTTTAACCATGATTTCTCTGGAAACTGTTAAGGGTCTAAAGAGACTTGCAGAATGGTGAGGCAGAGTAATGATAAGGTAAGGCATCTGGATGCCAACTGACAAATATTTTTGACATTTTTTGTTAAGGACCTTGTCCACTTGACAATAGTAGAGATTTATACACAAGCTATCAACTGACCATTTCAAAGCCCATCTGTTACACTGGCATAATGCCTACTTAGAATGGAGTGTGCCAATCTCATTAATGTTTAGGTGCCAAGTAGACACAGATTGAAAGAATCAGTCCAAACAGAATACTGGGAAAAAATACTTTTGAATCAATTGCCTCCTTCCACTCTGGGGATAAGAAATAGCATGGCAAAATAACATGCAAAAGTAATTTCTTGAATCCGGTAAGGATCATTATGAAGATCAATCCAATTTTTGAGTTTTTAATGGTAGGAGTAGACCAAATGTTTTTGTCTAAAGATGCACCATTAAAATGCTGCCTCAGAGGAATGTAGACATTTGTAATAAAGCCATTTCCTCACCCTATACTTTTTCCCACCCCTCCAAACTTCAAATACATGGATGTTCAATATATTTTTTCTAGTAAAAATAGCACACAAATAAGTAGTTCTAAAAAGTACACAAAGATAACCAAAGTATATTATTAATTCATTTAATAAATATTTATTGAGTACCTACTATATACCTGATACTATTCTGGGTGGTGGTTATAGCAGTAGTTTATGGACTCATGGTGTTTGCATTGCAGTTTCATACCTAGAAGAAACTTCATAAATCTTGTAGTCCAAACATTTTTTATAGAAAAAGAATTAAGTTGAGTCCCAAAGTGGGGAAAAAACAACTTTACCCAAGTCAAGTGGCAAATTACAAACAAGATTAGGAGTTAAGTGTGCTGATCCCCATTCCCTTACAGCTTTCTCCATAATGGTACACACACTGTGTGCATTCTTTGGTTGGAGAACTTGTATCATTTGTATTACGCTGCAAACTTATTTCAGAACTCTATTCATTTCACTTGGTAAAACTACTGGAAGTTCTTGTTGGAGGGCTGAATAATGGTAACTACTAAGTGTGTTGCCAACAGTAAACACCTCTATAATGTGTTCTATGTAATGCCTGATTGATGTGGCACAAATAGATCATTTGTGTGATAAATAATAACAAAAGTTTCTTTCACTACCAGTGCTCTTAGTTGGTAAAAATATTTCTGACTTATGTTTATATTCAAATTCCCATTCACTTAGTAGCTGTGGCTACCCAGGCAAAGTAAAATGCAGAGATGAAGCAATTAGCCATGTTACTAGTGCCAAAAACCCTGCTATTAAAAAAAGAGAAAAAATTAATGAGTAATTTTAGCCAACTGAAATTAAATAACAGCAAAAGAATACAATAGCATAATGGATCCCACAGGTGTATTAACCCAAGGGCATTATTAACAAGAACTTGGAGGTTCATGACCAATTGTGAATACTACTGACAGTCTACGATTTAAAAAAAAAAAAACAAAACCCACACAAATGGATTTGTTTTATTTGCTATCTTTAAAAGAAAGTTTTGCCAGAATTTTTTACAGTCTTTTTCCTCTTTAATCATCTTACCCTAATGCGATGACTCTACTGGAAAAGCTGTTAAGGAAGCAAAGATCAGGGTTGTAAATAGAGGTGGAACCAAGACTGCTGCTCTGCATAGAGGGTTTTCTTGTGTACTGATTTCTAGATCCTGAGGTTGTGAGAGCATGATGCTGCTGATGCTCCCATGCCCTCTCTCAGTCTGTTACCAATTTAAAATATCTATACTGATTTTAAATTTGTGCCTATATATTATGATTGGCAAACCTCTCATTCAGCCTACCTAACCCTTTCCAAATTCATTCAACAAACAGTTTTTCCATCTCTGGAGAATTGCAAGGTATTAATAATTAAAACTGGTTGTAAGAGGATAGTGGGTAGGGTTGATGCTTACCCCTGGTTCCTTCCTCTGTAAAAGAGTTAGACAAAACAGTCTGTAAGGCCCCTTTCAGCCCTAACACTAGGAGTTTCTACATGTGGACCACAGCATCACATCTCATTGGATAGCAGGTTGGATAGTTCTTAGCTATCACATAGGATGTCACATTCCTTTTGGCATCAGTGTCAGAGCTCAAAGGGCCACTAGGACTCTGCCCAACTCCTTCAGTTTATGTATCAGAAACCTGAGGCCTGTGGAGTGGAAGACTCTTAGATCTGAACTTGGAATTGCTTGCATCCAAAGTCGGTCCTTTTAACCATTATCATATAGTCTCCTTATTCCTTATTTCAATGAAGTACGTGAGTACAAAGCTAGTTGAAGTGAAGAAATTGTTGTCTACTAGGCCCCATTAATGCCATTCATCCACTGAATAAAGAATTACAAATCATATAAAAATACTCTCCTTCTACTTGCATCACTGCCCATTTCTCTACTAATCTTTTCACTTGTTTCTTTGGTTTTCACACCCTGCATCATGCCAACAACACAAGTTGGTAGATAACTCAATGCCATAATAATAAAGGAGGACAAACTCAGTTTCATAGAGCTATAGTATTAGATATAAATCTTGGGCTCACTCTTTCTCAGACTATTCTTCAAAATCCAGTTAAAATATGCCCCGAGAAACCTCTGAATCTTCATAGTGGTTTCAGTATTTTTTATTCATGTCTATTATTTACTAATATGTATGTCTCTCTATAAAGGTGGGGTATTCCTATCACATAACAGTTCCCAGCACATAGTAGGCATGCAGTAATTATACTCTTAATTAATTAATCAATCAGTAAGTAACTAATGAAGGTCCAGATTGTTCCTGAACCATTCAATTCAGTTTATTTCTTCATTCATTATACCCCAGGCACAAATAAAAGTGAGCTTTGAATAGCAGTGCTTGTTCTATACCAGATCTACTACTGAGTCTCTCAACATTGCCCATTAACTTGCTTTATTCTTGTTCTTTTCTGAGTTTCCAGGTTGGAGAAATAAAGCTCTCCACTGTTGTATTCTTAGACTTGAGCTTTCTTCATTTCTTCTCTCTTTATTTCTTCTCCCTCTGGTCTTGGGATTTCCCATCCCTCTAACTGCGCCTGCCCACTCATGAGCTTGCTCACACATTCTCGCTCTCTCCCTCCCTTCTTCTCTCTCTCTCTCTCTCTCTCTCTCTCTCTCTCTCTCACACACACACACACACACACACACACACACACACACACACACTCCACATTAACAATTTTCCTGCTTGCTCCAAGGACCTCCATGAGCTGAACCAGCATCCTGACGCAGTCAAGGAAGAAGAAATGATTTGGACAAAGGAACGCATGAATGACAAATATTTCATGGATTTTCATTTTCCAGTTCCAAGTCCTGAATATAACTAAATGTTACTGTTTGATCCTTTTACTCATTTCCTTAAGTTTTGTCCCAGTTACTATTTCTCCTTTTAAGCAGGGAACTTAAAACACTTCAATTCTTGGTTTTCTCCCTGAATAGGTTTTTCTTTCCTCCCTTAAGAGAGATGTTAGCTTCCATTGTTAAATATAGCAATCATCTATCAAGAATCCTCCCAGAATACATAGAGCCACTCTACCTTTCTAATAATGAATGTGGTGTTTTCTCAACTCAACATGTTAGTTGTTAGGGAAGCACATTTTAAAAAGACGACATATTCTTGCAGGATACATTACTGTGTATTTGTAAAACCTATTTTCACATGGATGCACGTGCCAAATCATTTGCTATTATTACACTCAGCAATATTTGCTCCAGATAACAGTGCTAAAATACTAATGTCTTGTAAGTACAGAAAGCAGACATTGGGGGGCAGCATAGATGATGAGAGAATCACCAACAGAATAGTGTCTTTTTATACCTGAGTTTTTGTTTCTTGATTATTTTAAAAGGTAGATATTATGCAACAAGTATCACCTATGCCCTGAATTGAGAAATGGAGGAGTCTAATTGTAAACAAAATGAAAGGAAATTGAAAAAAATTGACATAGTTTATCCATCCTAATGATAAACTGAAAATCCAAATTTAGAAGAGATACCAACACTGAGATGAAATGTGTATAAAATTAACTTAAGCATCTTCCTTTGTGAATTATATAACCAATAAGATTAAAATGGCACCATTTTATCACTCCAGTATAATTGCTAAGAGAAGGAAATGACTTGTTCCTGTGTGGCATCATTTATCAAAAAGACAGAGTGACAATGTAGGAACTCAAATTTCTTGAGCTGAAGGTACCCTCTAGAAACTATTTTAAGATACTTGAATATTTATATCATGGATTGCATACATTGTATTTAGCAAACATCTTAATTTTTGTCTAACATCATACTGGTGCTTTATATCCACTATCTTATTAAATCCCTATAATAACATTGATGAGGAACCAAGGCTCTGAGAAGATCTACTATTTGCCCAAAATGCACAGCGAGTGAGCTATAGAATTAGAAACCCAACTAGTCACTTTCAGAATTTACATGTTTGGTCTTTGTACATGCCTTAAGGTGTGTTCTTGGTAGGTAAGACATCTACTATTAGCATTTACATAAACCACTGCCACAGGAACTCAAGAGAAACGCTGTATTTTTTTTAACAGTTAGAGAAGGGGCAAGAGACCCTGAAGAGTGAAAAAGCTCTTTCAGTGAAGAAGAGAAAGGTATTTGGGGCAGAAGTTTCGCATTTAACTCAAGTGAAGAGAGAATGTACAACAGCTTTGAGGCAAAGAACTATCCTGATGTTGCTGGAGTGGAAAGAAGGGGAAAAGGGAGGCTGAACTGAGGATAAGACCTTAACACTCCCAGGATTCTCATTAGAACATAGCCATTACCATATCTGAGAGGCCAGTTTTAATTTCTGCCCTAGGAGCCTTGACCATTTCGGGTAGTATTTATAATGTTGGAGCAGAGGAGTTGCCTGGCTGAAAGGGCCTTCAGTGTAACTTATTTCCCTCTATTTAAGCCTTTGGCAAGCCCTCCAACCCCCCACCCCCGCCAACTTGGACTTAGCATTGACTGTCTTCACGTTTATTCGATCTATCAGACTTAGCTATTTGACTGCAAAGACTGAATCTTGCACATATATTTTCCCCTAGACCTACCCTTTTCAGTTCAGCAACTTTGAGGGGCCAACTTTGACTTTCCAAGTCGTTGAGACTGCACAAAAGAAATCTTGGCCAAACACAAAGTTAGAGCTTCATCTTTTGACCTCACCACTCAGCAATTTGATTCTGGATTCTTTCTCTCTACTTTGCCACCAGCTTTGCATGTGACTAGCATTTAATTGCCTCCTTAATCAGCATGATGCAACATCCAACTTTTGACCTCCCAGCTGTGCTTTTATCTCTCTTCCTTAACTCCATGAGTTCTAGAATTAGAAACCCAGGTTAGCAGCCTTTCCAGCTCTTCCTCTCCCAGGGCACCTCTCCCATTTGCCCTGCTTTAGAGGCATGGTCAAAAGAGTATTTGACACAGAGACTAAAAAGTGATGGCACAATTTATTTACCATTTACTCTATATTCTTTCCTCTTTGTATATATTATTTCAAATCCTTACAACTCTTCAAGTTTGTGAATGATTATTCCTAAGGGTATAAGTAAATAAAGCTAACAAAAGTGATTGAACTTTTTATGTGGTTGGAATCAGTAATCGTGGTAAACTGAATCTCAACACTTCTTTCCCATTGCAATTTCTAACATTAACTTTTTCCCATTTATTTCTCTTTAATTTTTAATATGTTACTGCTACAATAAACAGGAAGAATTGTTTAAATTGAATGCTCATGAAATCATGCCGGGAAATGAAAAATATCCTGAATGTCTATGCTCAGGAGAACTAAAATAGGATAAATATTACCCAGTAATTGAACTCTTATTATTCTCATGAACATGCTACTATATGGACTACTTTATCAAAGCACTTTGGTAAATGTTTAAATGAGCCATTGTAAAATTTTATATCATGGAAGGACATCATCATATCTATATTTTCTCAGCTCTTGATATTGTCAATAGATCTTAGTTAAGCCACTAGATCTTTTTAATGCTTGTTTATCTTTGAAAAATGGTAAGATATGTATTCAAAATTATTATTTGGTAAAAAGCTAGGCACTATGCTAATTTTGCTTATTTTTAAAATCTAAAACTATGCTTAATTTGTATTCTGAAGTCAGTCAACAAAGGTTATCATTAGCAGCAGTGGTTTGCTCAACTGAGCCTAGAAGGAAATTCCTGCTACATTTCCAGCCCCTTGTTTCACCTCGTTCCAAGCTTATCCTTCTCTCCAACCATGAGCTTCCCATTGCTCCACTGTGTCATGTCTCTATGCATTTATCTGTGCTGCTTTCCCTGCCTGTGTAGACCTCATGTCCCCTTTTCTCTCTAGCTCACTCCAATTTCATCGCAACTGTCAGCCCCTCCAGGGAGCTTTCTCATATTCTCCTGTGTGATTTGATGCTTCTTGCCCGGATCTCTTATAGAACCCTAAACATTTCTCTTTCGTGACACAAACTGCTGGATGACCTTAGGTCTCCCCTTTCAGACTTTAACCTTTGTGAGGGAAAGTACCACGAAATTATGTGCACAATATCTAGCACAATGCAAAATACCTAACAGATAATAATAAATATTAATTGAAAGCAGGAAAGGGGTATGGGAGGGGGGATTTTCCTGAAGGAAAATTGAGGCATACAGCAGGCATGTGACTTGCCCAACATCACAAATCTGAGGCAGAGTCCCTATAGAATTTCATCCAGGGCTGGGTCTAATCTACTATTCCCTGACTGTCACTAGTCTGGGCTCTGTGTATTTTAGAAAGACAGAAGCCATACATACAAAGATGTATAAATATTCATTTGATAAATTTCTTAAGGATTTGAAACAGAAATGTTTAAACTTAAAAGTGAATACATTATTTTGACAAAAACTAGACAACTAGGTAAATATACCAGTTCCTAAATCACTGAAATAAAATGAAGAGCAAGAGAAAACTACTTTAAAAATATACCTATATATTTACCCATATTTAAACCAGGGAGAAAGGGGATTCCGTGATTCAAAGGAATATAGTCAAAAGGAAGATAAGGGAGTTTTCTTCTTTTATTTGGTCTCATCCAAGCCAAAATATTATTTATCAAAATAAAACGAATGACACATATGGTTATTAAATTTCTAGGGCTATTTTGCCTAAAGCAAGAAAAGCATTCATGGTATTCACATCAAATTCCAACTAAAGTCGTAGCTGGAAAACTATTTTGGTAGCTTTCTCTGAGCTTTCATTCATCAGGAATTTCAGTGTCATTTATTATTTGAGAAAAGATTTTCAGTTGCTCAGAGCAATCTATGACATATAAGAGACTAGGTGAATTGTAAAATTGTAACTGTTAACCAAGGATTTAGGTTGTACAACTTAGGTAAACAAATTCTGTCTAGAACTATTTGTTCAACAAATGTTGAACTATTTGTTGATGAATACTTCTAAGTATTTTTGTATGTTCTTTTATTTCTCTTTCTTTTTTCCTTTTTAATTAAAATTATTGTGGTGATTTAATGATCTCATAGTGAGCTTTTAGAATGACAAGGTCTTGTCACCTCTGTGTCTTTCTCTAAATCCATAATCCCTAAAGATGTCAAATTGGCTATCAACAAACAACATATCACTAGCAAATGATCTATGTCATGTTTCTCTTCTGACTAAGACTGCTAGGGCTATCCCAAAGCTGGGGAAGTTCACTCTGAGCCCTTGTAGCAAAAATCTTTGAGAGGCTTCAAGGCTGAAAATGAGAAATATCCCCCGTATTCTCCTGTAGCACTTTAGGCTGGCTTACCACATCCTTGCTGACGCCCTGCTCTCTGAGTCACCCACACATGAAAGGGGAGCTTTTGTCCTAGCATCTTAAAAATCCTCCACTTGGAAAAAAGAGCCTATTCTCTCTGGAGGATAAAAGTGAAATTGCAACTCTGTGAAATGTGTCTGCCGCCAGGTGCAGGCTCTGCAGGAGTCAGCTCTGGGACAGATTCAAATCTCTCTCGATCAATAGCTACATCTCAACTTTTCTTCCCAAAGTGTCTGAAATTGAGCCGACTAAAGCAGTTCAGAAATCTAACCCATGTAACTTGGGTCACACCATGTGCCTTTTAGTCACTGACATCATTTCTTATTACGGACAAATAAGGCAAAGGCCCAGTTTGCTGTAGATGAAGATATGTGACTCAACTCAAAGAGGCCAGTTCTGTTCATAAGACAATTATTCTTTGCACAGTGTAGGCCACTAATTATCCTAAGCTCTGAGCTGCACTCTTGACCCCCACCCTGTCTGCACATGTGACTTTGTAAAAGTTCCTTGTTGTCTGCAGTTCCCTGTAATGTAACAGGATATTAACAATATCAGCAACCCACCCACTGTTGAAAATACTTCCTGACACATAGTAGGCTTATGATAAACATTTGTTGAATGAATGACTGAATGGAAATTGACTAAAGAATAATGGATCTAGCTTTTAACAGCTCTTGAGCTCACAGGAAGGGCACTCTGTAAATAAAGACCCAAGGCTATTAGCATTGATTGGCTGTTGTTCAGTCCCATCTTGGGTATAATATAAACTTCTAAATACAGTCTGTACACTTAGAGGCTCAAAGAAGCTCTAGAGACTGCATTTACATTCCATGGAAATGACTGCTAAAATAATAATAATGATAATGATAATAATAACCTCTTTTATATGAGGAGTTCTTTCAGCTTGCAAAGCATTTTCACATCCATTATCACATTAACTCTTGCCAACAACCCTGAGAAAAAGATCTCACCATCCTCAGGTTGAAGATATTG
Source organism: Cynopterus sphinx (assembly GCA_030015415.1). NCBI lineage: Eukaryota > Metazoa > Chordata > Mammalia > Chiroptera > Pteropodidae > Cynopterus > Cynopterus sphinx. The sequence goes on from CM057380.1 coordinate 47,410,810, forward strand.
GACTCAAAAAAGTAACGTGACTTGTCTAAAGTCACACAGCTGGTGAGGAATAGAAAAGAATCTCAAGATTAACTCTTCCTAGGAAAGATGCCCAGGCAGCTTTTTTTCTATGACATGGCACCTACCTTTAAATGAGTTTCTTTTTAAAGAAACAAGAATAATTCAGCCAAAACAGTTTAGTTTTTGATTTAACAAGTGTCAGTTATAATTCTGTATATAATCTCTCACTACTAAATGGATTCTTGTTAATCTTGCTTCAGAACAGGTATTATGTTGCCTTTAAATTGCAGAGAGTTGGTGTTAAAAGGGGCCTTAGATTTCAGTCATTCCTTTATTCATTCAGCTTTTTATTGAGCTCTTATTTCACTGTGAAGTAAATGCACAGGTCTGGAGAGGAGACAGGACATGACGACGTGTTTGTCATGAAGGATCTCTGTCAAGCAGCAGCATAAAATATGTAACAAACAACTATAATACAAGGTGGAAATAATTAGATATCAAACAAGTAACTGGGAGGTTAAGAAAGAGTGCCAACTTCCAGTTAGGGAGTTCAGAGAAAGTTTCATGGATTTCAGGGAGAATTTAAATAATCCAGAGAACAAATCAAGGAGAGAGGGGCTTAGAGAAGCAGAAGCAGAGTCAGGTTGCATCGTGGGCAATAGAGAGACGTTGGGTTTTACAGAGTAGAGGAGTAGTCTTAGAGAAGGCCAGAACCAGATGGCAGAGGGCCTTGAGTGCAGATTCATTTACAAAAGAGGAAAACAAGGCCCAAAGAGGTACGGCCTCCTCTTTTGACACTGCTGACTCGTACATTTCTGAAATTACATCTGCCAATACCCGCCCAGCTCACAAGAAAAGCCGGTGCCTTGACTTATAAAAGCTAAAACATGTCTGGGGTATTTTCTCCCCCAAATAACAATACTGTCAAAAGGAAGAAAATGCTATTTAACTCTGACCCACAATACGCTTTAGAAAGTCTTTGGACATGAGGCAGGTCACAAGTGTCTTTTCTCTGGAAAAGCTCCAACCATCTTCACTTGTCTATGGCACCTTGTCTCACAGTGAGTTTCCTCACCTCCTTTGGTTTCCCTTTGTGTTCTAGTAAAGCATTTCATTGGTGTTGTCGAACTTGGTCCCTCTGCACACCACCTGTAACACCCCAAGCCCCTGCTCTAAGCCTGAGGCCAAAAAATCCTGAAATCTAAAACAAGAGGTAAGCGATTGTTCTGCGTACAACTGGTCATAAGTAATGCTCTTCCCTATTGTGAACACACAAGTGTACGTGCATTTTCATGATGCTACTAAGCAAAGCATCTCTGAAGCTAGTGAAGTAGTGAGGCAAAGTAGAAAGTACATAGGCTAGGTAGTTAAAGAGTCAGAAGATGCAGTCTGGACCTTTCTTTATTAGACACTACTTTGCTCTATGACCAAGGTCACGTCACTTCCCTTCTCTCTGAACTTCTTTAGAAGAGAGTAATAATAACTAGTTGCCCAGGTTATACTAACAAGTTTGTTGTAAGAATCCAATAAAATCTAAATTGCTAAACAAACTGGTGTCCTGTTATAATTACCATGATTCATCTCATTACTTGCAGGCTCGGTATTAGCCATAAAAGAGATTTCAAATATCATGCTTCCAAGCCTCTTGTTTTCTAAATGAGGAAATGAGTCTAGAGGGAAGTGACAGGCTGAAGGTCACACTGGAAATTAATATTAAGGTTGAAAGTAAAGTTGTGACTTCTAACTCTCAGCCCAGAAGTCTCCTCCTCCCCCAGAACCAAAGGCTGTGCTATCAAGTAACCTACCAAATAAGGCCCATGTGAGACTTAAAGTCTTTTTTAAATGATATTTTATGTATTGATCCAGAACATGATAAGGAAAGCTCTTCATACCATTAACACTGAAATGAAAATAAAGGAGGCACACAGATCAAGGGATTTGGAAAAATTCCAACAAGAAGAGATGAATAAGAGGTTAACAGCAGAAAATCAGCTTCTCCCTGGAGATCAACCTGATAGAAGAGACAGTATCATCAAATTCTTGCTAAAAAAAAAAGCAAAAAACAAACAAACAAACAAAACACAGCATTCTGTTTCTGTTTCAGACCACCTCCTCAGAAGCCTATATAATGAATCCATATATTTTGACCTAAATCTTTCTTTTTAAGAATTTCATGACCCCGCTTGCAGTAATTGAAGTCAGGTAGACTTAAAATTGCCAGTTCTGCACAACTCAGTCCCCTTCCCACCCATACCCATTCTAATGGCTTCAGCAAAGGCTCATTTCCTGGCAACTCTGGGAAAAATAACTTCTGCTTAGCCTGGCTTTTCACCCACTACCATTTCACATCATTACAGTCTAAAACTTTCCCTGTCTAAAACCTTTGGGGCCACATGTGTTTCAAGAATTCATACTCATCTAAATTTTAGACAGATAGCTCAGTACCTTTCTCAATATAATACAAATACCCTGGCAGGATCTGGGGCAGGTCCCCAGAATCAAATGATTTAATAATTCTTCAGCAAAACACAGGAATATTCTCAATAAGTGGAATAAGTAAAGAGAATAAATAACCAGCCTCATATCAGGACAGGTCAGGCTTTGTCACCAAGTGAGTTTGCTGCACATTTACAGAAAAATAATCAGATATTGGAGCTTTTTGGATTTTGGAATTGCAATTAAAAGATTGTGGATCTGTACAACTTCTTAGTTTGTGCAACTACTCAGTTAAATTCAACTAACACTGATATGTATTTCCATATGTTTCTTTAAGAGAGTTATCAGTGTTAACTGAGTTGTACTGAGTTGATTTTTCCTATGGACCTTTCCTGTTTCATAAGGAAACACCACAGAAAATAAAATAGATATAATGTGCCATTATTAATAGATATTTTTGCCTCCTCTTTCCTTTCAAAAGCAGTATCTTTGTTATTGGCAGTGAGAGCAAGTAGCTGCCTCCATCTAAATCATCAGCATGACCACTGGACATTGAGAAAGTCAGAAGATGAGGGCTAGTATGAAAATGGTTGTTGCTATAAACTGAATTGTACCCCTCCAAAATTCATATGTTGAAGCCATAACCCCCAATGTGACTGCATATGGAGATACAGCTTATAAGGAGCTAATTAGGTTAGATGAGGATATAAGTGGTGGGGTACTAATCTAATGAAATTAATGCTCTCATAAGGAGAGAGCACAGTGATATCTCTCTCTCTCTCTCTCCCTCTCTCTCCCCCTTCCCTATGATGTGAGGACACAGAAGGAAGGTTGTTGTCTAACTACAAGCCAGGAAGAGAGTCTTCACCAGGAACCAACTACTGGCACACTGATCTTGAACTTCCCAGCTTCCAAAACTTGGGGAAACGAATTTCTGTTAAATCACCCAGTCTGTGGCATTTTGTTATGGTAGCTCCAGCTGACTAATACAATCATTTTTACAATTTTGCTTCTCTTATTGGCTGTCTTCTCATGTCTTATAGACGGTCATGAGTTTTATTCATAGAAATTTTGTTTGGGGTACACATAACAATGCCTCATGATTTGTAGAGCATTTATTGAACTCTTAGCTCAGTGTTAGAGATCTAAATTCTTGACTTGGCTCTGCCACCAAGTAGATGTGTAAACCTAGCCAGGTCACTTCTTTTCTCTGGGGCTCCAAGAGTTATAAACTGGATAATCTCTAGGTTTCATTCCTGCGATGACATCCTAAGATACTGAGCATTTAACCACACCCAGTTTCCATTTCCCGGTAATGCTTTTTGGCAAAGCCAAGAAGCAACTCAAGAGAATCACTATGCCATCCCTTCTCCCCATCTACCCTCAAGACCATTTTTTTTGGCCTCATACTTACCTCTAGGGTGTTAGTAAGATCGATGGAACTGTTTGTGTTTCTCAGATGAAAAAGCTTCTCAGGAGTGTGCTTGCAGCTTGATTGTGGTTAAAACTGCTCCATGAATTGCTGATAACCTCCCTTTCTGAAAAAATGTTGAGGTAAACGTAAGTTACAGTAGGGTCAATTTGGGGGTAAGAAGTAATTCTTCCCAAGATGCCCATCTGGCAATAACTCATGAGATTAGAAGGCAAAGATCAGTGGCATGTTCCCTACATCTAGCCAAGGGAAGGTCAGGTCAAGGAAGAAGACACAAAGATATGGAAATGACCTCTTCAGTCAAAAGAGCTTTAGTCCTCCTTTGCTTGCCTCTTGCTTCTGACCAGACATGCCTAATACTATTATTGCCCCTCAAGTCAGGCAGAGGGGTGTCTCTACTTCCTCTACCCACCCACCACTTCCTTTGCCTTTTCTACACAAAATCTCCCATGCTGATCTTCAGTTCTTCCTCATTCTCCACCAAACCCTTTTATCCCCAAGTCTGACTGCATTGCCTTCTCTCTTCTTCTCATTCTAGCACATCAAAGGGATAGTAATCACATAGAGGAAATGGTATTTTTAACATCTAATCAAAGCTCAAACTGCAATATAGCTGACGTATTATAATTGACATGACCTGCACCATCTTTAAGTTACATTGCCGTGTGCTTCCAAAATTTACAAAAATATTTCTACCAGAGGCTTCCTGTTCTGACTATGAATCAGAATCACTTAAAAAATCTTGTTAAAAATATAGATTTTGAGACCAAATTGCAGATATACTGAATCAGAACCTATGGGAGTGGTGCCTTTGGATCTGCATTTTAACAAGCTTCCCAGTACGGGTGTTGGTTTCTTACTTACAGATGCAGAGATCTCATGCCTTTAATCTTGATATTAGTATTAATTCTGAATATTTGCTGCATGTAACAAAAATATAATTCTAACTAGTTTAACCAAAAAAGAAGATTTATTTTGTAATGACACTGGAGTAAATCATCACACACACACACACACACACACACACACACACACACACACACCACAGTTGGGCTCAAGAACTAGAAAGTCACCTACGGAACACTTTCTGTCTCATGTCTCGACTGGCTTCTGAATGTCTACTTGTTTTTTCTCTCTCACTCAGCCAGGCTTCCTCCTCTCTTCATTGGCAGAACGTGAACACAGTCATTTCCCAAATGCTACATGTTTTCATCCATATACCCAAATAATGTTCTCTGCTCTAAACACAAATTGTTAGAAAGTGAATTTGAACTGGGTGACACCAGGTGACCCCCTCCCCAAAGTAAACACATACACACACACACACACACACACACACATATTCATATTCATGTTCTCATTTTCTCTCTCTCTCTCTCTCTCTCTCTCTCTCTCTCTCTCTCTCTCATCCATAAACTATGATACAGAATCTATTTAGACATTTCTAAATCTCACATTTTGTATCAGGTGGTTCCTTTGGCTGGTTACCATGGCTCAGATGAGATTAACATGGAAGCTTTCTCAGTCACCCTATGCTTAGAGTTTGGTGGGTAGAGTTTGGTGGGTTTTGGCAGTTCTCAGAAAACTCTAAGAAGCTCCTATAAAGGTAATTGCAGGGAGAAGTGCTGTATGAAAAAACGATGGGTGCACATTACAATATATTTCTTTTAGTGCTCATCATACTGCTTTGTTCCTAATAAATGCTCAATAAACATTTATTAAATAGAGTACTAGACCAGAAGTGTCAGAGGATCTGGTTCCAATACCAACATTGTCTAGCTATGTAAACATCAAAACTCTACATCATTTTCTTCATCTAAGAGTTGGAAATAATAATATGGCTATTTAGTAGACAGGAAAAAATCAAAATTATACACACACTTTTATTTATCTATGAAAGTAAATGAACTATAAATATTAAGCACTATTTTCTTTCTTTTTCCTTTTTTAAGATTTTTTTAAATTAAAATATAGCTAACATGCAATATTGTATTAGTTTGAGGTGTACAGCATAGTTATTCAACATTTATATACCTAAAGAAGCCATCATCATGATAAGTCCCACAACCACTGTGCAATGCTATCATAATATTGCTGACTATGTTCCCTATGCTGTACACTACATCCCCATAATTTATTTGTTTTATACCTGGAAGTTTGAAACTTTTATTCCCCTTCACCTTCCCCCCTTTTTTTCATTTTTCAATTACAGTTGACATTCAATACGGTTTTATATTAGTTTCAGGTGCATAGCATAGTGGTAAGAAACTTATATAATTTATAAAGTGACCTCCCTGACTAATCTAGTACCCACCTGGCACTACACAGTTATTACAATATTATTGACTATATTCCCAATGTCATACTTACATCTCCATGACTATTTTATACTAGCAGTTTGTTATTAAGTACTATTTTCCATTATCTAAAATAATTATTTGGATCGAAACCTTCCCATTTATTATTAAAGACTCACATGCTTAATTTAATAAGGTAATTTTTTATGGGAATGAAAACATAAACCTGGAGTCCACCTTACTTGGAGATTCTTCCTTTTACTAAAGTTATCTACAGTTTGTCTTCCTTCAATAGAGCCTACTCCTGGGAGTAGAGATTGAACTTATTAGATGCCAAGCTCCATACTAAGATCTTTATGCATATTATTTTATTGAATACACACAACAATCTTTTGGATTAACTATGAATAGTATCTCCATCTTTTCATAAAAGGAAGATGAGTCTTAGAAAGACTGGGTAACTTGCTCAAGAACACACAGATAAAAGAACCCAGAACCTAGATTCAAACCAAAGTCTCTCAATAAAATGAGTACATCAAAATTGTCTTTCTTAAAATGTCATGGAAATTTCTACATTACCCAGAAACACATTATTGTTAATAGTCTCCCTGTAACTTCCTTTAAGGTATGATAAATTCAATAGTATCTTTGTAGCTAAGCCTTAAAAAATGTAACACGTTTATTCTCAAGGCTGAAGCTGTAAGTGCTCTTCATGAATTATTCTCTGAACTTGATTCTAATATATTTTTAATTGAAAAACATTGTGCTTAGAATAAATGCAAAAAAGTAAATAGTAAAATCTGTTTGCAAGCCAGCTGCAAATGGTAAGATGACTCCTAAAAAGCCTATAAACATTCAACTTGTAAATTGCCAACAAATAAATCTATTAAATTTCAGTCTTAATTTATATCACTTCTAGATTTTTGTCCTTCTGGTCTAGCTCTTCTTCTCTCTCCATTATTTCTTTCTCTTTTCTAAGTTGAATTCAATCCATATTTTCAAAGGAAATCAAGGTCTCTGACATTATACAAACATTATATAATGATATTATGCACCATAAAATCACTAAGTTATAGAATATTAGAGCTGGAGTGAATCTTACTGATTACCTAGTATAACCCACTCAGTTTATGGAGGACAAACTGACACGCCAGAGAGAAAAGGTCATACAGAAAATTACCATTCTTTTCTTAGAGAATTATATACAGAGTTTATATAGAAGTCAAGAAAATATGGTTACATTACTGATTACTATAAACCAATTCCCCATTTTTGCCTCAGTTTATCCATTAATGGAATGGAAGAGAATTAATTAGATGATCTCTAAGAACACTTCGACCTTTCATGTTTTTTTTTCTTATTTGTCTCACCTGTAAAGAGATATGCAACTGTTACACTTAGTTCACATCATTATCTATATTTTTGTTACACTTGAGAATTCATATCCACCATTCCAAATTAACTCAATATTCAAAATTATGAACTTACTGATAAATAGAATTATTGGTACACAAGTTATCATAATTTTCAACATTAATATCTAACTCATTATTAGCAGAGACCATGGATATTACATGTTCTCACTTCTTAATAACATAGCATTTCAGTCTGGTTCCATTGGACACTATTGATAATCAGACACAAAGACAAGCTGTGTTAGATTCTACTTGGTATAAGTAACAAAATCCCAGCAGATTTAAGCAAAATGTGAGTATATTGGAAGAACACATAAGTATCTTATAAAATAATTGAACAGCAAAGCTATAACTGGCTTCAGGGAAAGATGGAATCAGGAACTAAAAAGTCTCAGAATGTCCTCTACCTTCTTCACTGTTTCTCTTTAAAAATGGCTTCGGTCTTTTCTTAAAATAGACCACTTTTCTCCACACTTTGGAAAACATAATTGCCAGCATCAACAATGTTTTACATGCTAAACTTTCATCCCACAGAGAGACTATGGCCCTATCCTTAGCCCAAAGACTAAAAATCTCAGAGAAAAGTGATTCTGACCTGGTTTGCATCATGAATGCCCAATTCTAAACCAAATAATTGAGATCAATGGTTAGGGTTTGAGGCATTAATATAATGATTCTCTTAATAAGCAAATTAATGAGAAAAAGGACAGTTAAAGAAAAGGGGTTCTTAGCAGACCAACTCTAGGTTTCCACTCCATCGATTAAGTTACGGATCCTTTAGTATAAGTTTGGTATTTGAAATCAAGTGGAAAGTTATTTTCTGAGATGTCTGAAGTAATTGAAAGATAATAGTGTAAGATAATGCTGAAAAGAGAAAATTAATGCCTGGATAAAAGTTCAACTTCAAGCACATTTTATTCATATTTTACATGACAATATGCCATGGAGATTGTAATCAGTTTAACCTTTTCTAAACAAGAAATATTAATTTAGTGTTTGAAAGCACTTCTTGACATGGCAATACATTTTTAATTTATAATGATTGACAATAGTGGAAAAATAAAATTTTGATGTAAATTTATTTTCAACATTTCAGTTTCAAGTAAAGGAACAAATACTTGCATTTATTCCCAAATATGTCTATATATACATAAACATATAGATATGTTTTATCCACTCCTTCACAGTTTACCTAAGCTTTCTCCTACTTTTTCCAACTTTTTTTTCCTCCTACACTATTGGAGGTGAAATTCTAGCCATTACAATAGGAGATTATGGGGCTGTTACTGGTACCAGAGCCATTCATGCTTTTCAGTAACACCTAACCCTTTACTCCAGTTGTGTGGGTTAAAACAGCTACCAACTGGCAGTTGTGATCATGTGAACAGGAAATGAGAAGACCAACACTATTTCCCTTGAGCTAAGAGTGACAGCAGTATTGCTCTCCTGGGAGCTTAGTGACAAGAAAGGGAGGTTCATATCATGAATATGTACCAGTTGTTTTGAATTATCATAAAACAAACATGAGATTTGTTTTACTTTTCTGGTAAAGATTTTTTTAGAGCAGTTTTAGGTTCACAGCAAAATTGAGAAGGTCCAGAGATATCCACACACATGCATATTCTCCTCTATTATAGTGTAATATTTGTTGCAATTATTAAATCTACATGGAGACCTCATTGTCACCTAAAGTTTATAGTTTGCACTAGGGTTCACTTTTGGTGTTTTACATTCCATTGGTTTGGACAAATGTATAGTGGCATTAATCAACCATTATAGAATCATAACAGAGTGTTTTCACTGCCTTAAAATTCTCTGTGTTCTTCCTATTCACTTCGTCCTCCCCATTAACTCCTGGCAATCACTCTCATAGTTTTCTTTTTGTCATAATGTCATACGGTTGGAATCACATAGTGTGTAGCCCTTTCACATTGGCTTCTTTAGCTTAGTAATATGAATCTAAGTTTCCTCCACATCTTTTCATGGTTTTATAGCTCTTTTTCTTTAAGTACTGAATGAAATTCCATTGTCTAGATGTACTACAGTTTAACCATTCACCTAGTGAAAGACATCTTGGTTGCTTCCAAGTTTTGACAATTATAAAGAAATATCCATATGCAGATTCTTGACTGAGCATAAGTTTTTAGATCCTTTCAGTAAATACCAAGAGTGAAATTAGATCTTAAGAGTATGTTTAGTTTTGCATGGAATTAGCAAACTGCCTTTCAAAGTAGCCACACATTTTCCATTCCCACCAGCAATGAGTGAGAATTCCTGTCGTGCCACATTATTGTCAGCATTTGGTATTGTCAGTGTTCTGGAATGTGGCCATTCTAATACGTTTCTAGTGGTATTCCTTTGTTGTTTTAATTTGCATTAGATAAATGGTTTAAAGACACAGAATTGAAAGTCTTGAAATAGACCCACAAAAATAGTCAACTGATGTTGGAACAACTTCACATCCACAAGCAAAAGAAAAAAAATATGAAAAAAATGAATCTAGACACAGACCTTATACATTTCACAAAAAGTAACTCAAAATGGATAACAGACCTAAATTTTAAATGCAAAACTAAAAATCCCAGAAGATAGCAGAGGAGAAAATCTAGATGGTCTTGTGTTTAGTGATAATATTTTAGATATGACATCAAAAGTACAATCCTATGTAAGGAAGAATTGATAAGGTGGACTTTATTGATATTAAAATTTTCTACTATGTAAAAGACACAAAAGAATGAAATAGCAAGCCACGAACTGGGAGAAAATATTTGCAAAAGACATATATGAAAAAGGACTGTTACCCAAAATATACAAAGAACTCTTAAAATTTTACATGAAAACAAACAAACCTATTTTAAAAATGGGCCAAAGACCTTAATAGTATCTCACCAAAGAAGATATTCAGATGGCAAATAAGCATATGAAAAGATGCTCCACAACATATATCATCAAAGATGAGACTTTTTATTTAGGGGAAAAAAAAAAAAGAGTCTGTGGCCATGCTACGCTAAATACACCTGATCCCATCCAATCGCGGAAGCTAAGCAGGGTCAGGCCTGGTTAGTCTTGGATGAGAGACCACCTAGGAAGAGCAGGTACTGTAGGTGAAAAAATAAAAAATTTAAAAATTTTTTTAAAAAAAGTACTTGGTTGCTCAATTTTCAAAAAAGGTTGATATGATTATTAGATTTCTTAGTAACAATTGTAATAAATTAATATTATGTTTCACACCTTAATCTGTTAGAGACATTTATTTTACTTGTAAGATGACTACTAACTAGGAACAGCACCTAAGATATATTTTCACTCACAGAGAATATATATAGTTTTGGTACTAGTTGAGTTAATCAAGGAAAATTAATGAGGTCATAGCAGGTTAATTATCAGCTTTTAAGCATGTATAATCGTCCATGACAAACAGTTTTTGATTTTAAATAGCTTTTTTCAACAAATATTTTTATGAAATACATTTAATTATAATAAATATAATCATAAGTGTATAAGCCAACTGCCTTTGAAACTATTAAAATAAAAATTTTAATATTATAGGAGAGTTTATCCCTCCCTTTTAGTAAACTAGTTTACTAAAATAGAGAGATAGACTCTATTTTTTAGTGATTAGACACAAATATAGATTTATTTAAATTTTGTGATAAATGAGGACATGTAAACATTTACCGACCTTCTTCTTGTCTAATTAAACATAAGCTAGTAATTATTCTATCTTCTATTCTCAAAAGCACTTGTGTCAACAGCTTATCAGGCCCTAAAATTTCTTGCTTTAAAAAAATGACTTGCATTCTAAAGCTTCAACTTTCAATTTAAACAAGGCTAATTCAAAGATATTTTAAGGTTTATAATTATTTACAGAAATATAGAATTTTACCAGAACTATAGCATAACAGAAATTTTAGAGACTAACTAGCCCAAATCCCTTAATTTTACAGATAAGAAAGACAATACTGGAAAATGGGGAAATCTTCCCAAAATCACAGTACCAGACTTGGAGTTGGGAATCCAGGGCTCTCCATATTCCCAGTCCTCTGACTCCTAACTTGCTTAGATTTCTTTTAAAGTCATGTATCATTAGGCAAAACATAGCTGAGTAAGATGGGCACCTATTATTTTCATCAGAATATACTAGCTTCACTGGTTGTTAGATTTCTTAAAGAGATGTAAACACTGTCCTCAAAGGGAATGTAATCTGACAGAAGAACCCAGGTAGACACATGTAAAGGATAAAATATAATGCAGTTTATTTCCAATCAGTACAAGTAACAGAAGGAAACAGTGGTGTCCTTTAAAGGATTAAGCAATACAAACTACTAGTTATAAAATAAATAAGTCACAGGGATGTCATGTATAGCACAGAAAATATCATCAATAATATCATAATGACCTCATATGGTAACAGATGGTTACTAGACTAATTGTGGTGATCACTTTGTAAGCTGTAAAAAGTTAGTCATTATGTTGTACACCTGAAACTAATATAGTATTGTATATTAACTATATTTACTAAATAAATAAAATCCTAAGAAATACACCTATATAAGCACCCCTGCCAATTTTATATCTTTTAATTAATACCACATGTAGAATAGGACAGTTATGTTAGACATAAATTAGAAGAAGGGGAAGGACACAAAGTACCAGTGGTTCTAAAAACAACCTAGAAAAGATAAAGCTGGGTCACAAGTATTTGTAAAATACTGATATTTATGGTCCTATATTGAGGGACACCATGGAACAATGTGACAGTATGATATCTTTAATATGTCTCAGATGTGTAATCTGACCCACACTTATAAAAATTGTTTTAAAATTCTTTTCTAACTGCTATAGGAGATAATACTTTTGATGTCTTTACTTCCCAGGGATTAATCTTATTTCTTTCTATAATAAATAACAATGCTAAGTGAGAGTCCGGTATTTCAGACCATTTCAGCCCTCATAGGTCATAATCAGCAGCTTGGTTTAAACAGATCCTAAGCTGCCTGACCTTTATATACATGGAGGGTAGGGGGTTGGTCTGCAGTTTGATCAAGAATTTTAGCAGGCAAGAACAATGTGTAGACACCAACAAAGGTATTTTAAATGTTGATAGAAAAAAGGAAAAAAAAAGAAAATCTGTATGCAGAACAATCTGGGTGATTAAGCTTTATATCTTCAGATAAATCAAGTTATTTGCAATGAAAGGGAATTATGACTTCCACTTGCTTCTGCATAATTTGTTCTATTTTTATATCAAACTTCAATAGTCCTGATATGTACTAACAATAATTGCTACTGTAGTTGTGATAGCTGTAATGGCAGACAGTGAAAAAAGAAAATTCAATAGGTTGCTCAATTCTCACTAGATGATAAAACAAGTTCATGTCAGAGAATATCAACACATTAGGAGTATTTGAAAAAGGTCCTATTACATGCAGTCTGGATAATTTAATAAACAATATCTAAAACACTGAAAATGTGGCAACTTTTCAATCTTGGACTTAAGCCAAGTGTAAAGAATTAAATCATAAGAACTAAAAGTAGTTCTCAAGGAGCCAAAAACAAAGTCAAGTGTCCTAACTAGTCTGAGACCTAGAGCATGTTTTCCTCCTCTTTCGTGGGCATGCATATCTTGGTACACGAGTAATAATATTGTTGTGACATACTAAAAAAAATGCAAGTATTTTGGAGATTCTCTAAAGATAAATAAAATATTAAAAATATATTAAATACCTAATTTAATAAAATTTATAAATAAAATATTTTCAAAAACTTGAAGAGAAAATTGAAATCTTATTAATAGACTAAAACTTTTAATTCAGGTTTTATGCTAAAATGACTGCCAGCCAGTTCCTGACAAGACTTCTTAATGATGAGCTCTTTGAATTCTTGATAGTCATTGTTGATGAGAAACAATTCACAAAAGCAGATGATAAAAAATTTAAAGCCATTGTTGTTTTTTACAATCATCTAAATATTTAAAACAGTTGAAATTACATTTAAAAAAATCTAACAACACTTCCTTAACTTCCATGATCAAATGTAATAGTGAATTTTCTTATGACTTGTAGGTGGGGTTTGAATACAATAATTTTTTTATATCAAATATTTCAAAATACTGATAATTCTTTTACTTGTGGGTGGTATTTGCAGTGTTAGAGCAGTCACACTGAAGCCAGCGCAGACCAAGTAAGGGGGAAGGACACAAGTCGAGACATTGAAAAATACTGGATCCTTCAATACTTAAACCTGAGAGTTTTGAGATGGCTAAAGCTGCGAGGAGAACAAAGGTTGTCGCATGAGCTGACAAATTTTGTCTTTCCTGGTAAAGTCTCTTCACTCCACTTCAATGCCCCTGCCTTGCAATGTGGTAGCCGAGTGAGGGCCTGTATGGCTTATTTCCCTTGAGACTTTCTGACATTCTCACTCTTCAACTCTGGTCTGCTGGTCGGTCTTCGGTTCATGCTGGAGCTACCCCACAACTCCAGTTCCATCCAGTTACCACCCCACAACTCCAGTTCCATCCAGTCACTGCCAAGTAGATGGCAACTGCTACTCTGCTGCCCCCTAGGGGATCTCAGCCAACAAAGATGGACTTTGCTCTACTAGTGATGTAAAGAACTTCATCAAGGGAAGCATCCAAGTGGTCATGGATCTCTGAGAATAAAATGATGTTTGTTTCTGCAAATGACTGAAAACAATAGATACAATACTAAGTTAAGCCTGAGGGTTTAAACTGTTTCCCATAATATGGAACTGTATCTCTAAGCATCTCAGATTCTATAGATTGCATTGCAATAAACTGGTGTCGGTTGGGCTTCCTCACTATTTGGCCATTTTCTTTCTGGTTGATATTCAATATTTTCAAATAATTTCAAAAATGCTTGAGCCATTATAAAAATTAAACAGAAAGGAAGAATCAAAATGTTTAGTGAATGAAAATTGTCCACACACACACAAAAAAACAAATGTAACAAAAATTCTTCAACATAAATGTTAAACAATTAAATACGAATTTGCAGAGATGAAAGAGTATTTCAATTCAGAAATTAAAAAACCCAGAAATAAACAAAAAACAGGAAGATTGTGAGACAAAAGTGGGCTGAAGCTAGGAAAGACAAGAAAGGACAAAATCTCAAATTAACATCACATTACAAGGTATCCAAAAGAATAGATTAAACTGAAAACATAATAAAAAGTCATTAGACAATTAAATTTTTAAAACGATACCATTTACAACAGCATCAAAAAGTCTAATACCTATGAATAAATTTCATAAAATGTGTGCAAGATCTCTAACTTAAAACTAAAATATGGCTGAAGAGAATTAAAGAACACTTAATAAGTGCAGAGCTGTATCATACTTATAGATTGGAAGATGCAATGCTCTTAGTTGCATCTTCTCTCCAAATTATTAAATGTCCTTCTCAAATTAATCAGTAGATTCAACACCACCTCAGTCAATCCCAGCAAGCTGTGTGTGTGTGTGTGTGTGTGTGTGTGTGTGTGTGAAAATTGATTACATATGATTCTAAGATTTATATGGAAATACAAAAAACTAAAATAGGTTTTACTTTTTTATTAGTATTTAGTATAGTTTATGCCTACAGCACCTGATCTTCCTAGGTGGTCTCCCACCCAAGTAACTAACCAAGCCCAACCCTGTTTACCTTCCAAGATCAGACATCAGGCTAGCTCAGGGTGGCATGGCAGTAGACCATGGTTTGTGGCTCCACTGAGACATGAACCCAGGGCCTCTGCATGTAAAGCAGATGTGCTAACCACTGTACTATGGACTTACATCTTAGAATAGGTTTTAAAGAAGAACAACAAATGTAAAAGATTTACGCCTCCAGATTCCAGCCACAGTAATTAAGACAGTGTGACATTGTGTACAAGGATAGAAATAAGCCATAATTTTAAAAAGTATCCAGAAACGTGTGTGTGGAAAGTGGAAGTTGTTACTTGGTTTTCAACAAAGGTACTTTTTAATAAATGGTACTGGGTCAACTGAATAGTCCTACAGAAAAAAAAAAACAACTTTCTAATTCACACACCAATTTTAATCTGAGATAGATTATGAATCTTAATGGCAAAAGATTAAACAATAGAGCTTCTAGAGAAAACAAAAGAGAATATGTTCATGACATTTTAGGTAGGCAAAGATCTTTTTTAACAGACTGTAAGTAACAATAATCATAAAAGAAAACTTGAGAAATTGGACTTCATTATAGTTAAGTATTTGTTCATCAAAGACATCATCAGAAGAGCTAAAAGACAAGATATGGACTGAGAAAGATGTTTGCATGTATATAATAAAGGACTTATTTCTGGAATATGTAGATAATTCTTACATATTAATAAGGAAAAATTTAAAAATCTAAGTTCAAAAATGAGCAAAAAACCTGAACAATTTGCCAAAGAATATACACAAATATCAGCATTAGAAATATTATTCAACATCATTAGTTATTAGAAATTTAAATTATATGGTAATGAGATACCAATGTAGATCCATCCAAATGACCACAAATAAAACATCTAGCAACATGACTTGCTGGGAAGGATGTGGAAAAACTGGAAATTTCTCTCATACATTGTTGGTAGAAGTACAAGCTGGAAAACACTTTAGGTAACTGGAATTATCTCCTATAATCTAAATCAGAAATTCTATTTCTAGACATATACCTAAGAGGAGCAAGAGCATACGTCCAACAACAAAACACACGCACAATGTACATAGGAGCTTTATAACTAACCATGAAAAATTGTCACAAACAAGCAAAATTTGGAAACAATCCAAATATTTCTAAATAGACTGTAGACATGAATTTGAAAAATAGATATATAAACCTTTTAGAAGATAATATGAGAGAATGGTTTCAACCATCAGGTAAAGAAGAAATTTCTAAACAGGATGAAAAGATTGATACATTTTATATGAAGATAAATTAACAATTTTTGCTTACCAAAAGATATGACTAACAGAATACAAAAACAAGTCACAGAGTGAGAAGAATTATTTTAAAATTTATAACTAACAATTCTACGCCTGGATTTATGTCCAAAATAAATAGGGGCATATGAGTACCAGGAGGCATGAATAAGACCATTGTGAACAGTATTTTTCGATAATAACTAAAAACTGGAAATGAGTGAAATATTTGCCAAAAGTAAATAGTTAGTAGTGGTATAATGAAATGTCAGATAGCACTGGCAATTCATAAATTATAGCTTCCTAAAACAACATGGATAAATCTTATAAATAGAGTAAAAGAAATTGGACACCAAAGAATGATTCCATATGTACACAATTCAAAAACACAGTCAAAATAAACTATATCATTTAAAGGTACAGTGGTATACAGAAAAGTTAAAAAGAAAAACAAAGAAGAGTATCATAAAATTTAGAAAAGTTACATTAGTTAGGACAAAAGGGGTTACCATATTTCTTGATTTGGATGGTTAAATGGGCGTTCACTTTCATAAAAGTTGGTTGAAGTTAAGTTATATATTTACACTTTATTAATTTTTCTGAGTGATATTACATTTCACAATAAAGATATCATGAAAATGAACTCTGTTTTCATTATCTATCTAAAATTACATGCTTACTCTTGGAAGTATTATGTCACTCACTTAAAGACTATAATCCCAAAGGTATAAAATAATTTTAAAGTTTTCCTTTCATTATACAATACAAAATAGAACAGAAAATTACATCTCAATAATAATTATATCTCAATAACATAAAATTACATCTCCCTGCTATTCTAATTACACAGCCTATTTTCTTCCCTCCTCAGGAAAAAAAAAATTACAAATAACAAACTGGGATGAAATTAGACAAAGCTAGAAAATTAGAAAGATAAAACAGGATATTTTCATGAAAAAGCAACTCCTAGACTGCCAGGATCCAAATGTTGAGTTTCAAGGCTGACACAATAGCTCTGTCTAACTTATATTTAAAAAGGAAGGATAGGAGTCATTGCCAGACAAAGTGAAAGAACTATCCAGTTACAAGATAATCCTAATTTAAGCCCCAACAATTAGATCACCTGTAGTAGAAATTATGTAAATTAAAATTATTTTGTTTTGTTTTGTTTTTTAATTCAGAGACCGAGCCCGGATCTATGCCTGCTGTTCCACAGACTGGCCCCCATACAAAAGGGCAAGAAAAGACTAGAAGAAAGGGGTAGACAGACCACTCCAGGTTTGTAGGTGGCAGATTTGATAAGCAAAGGTACTTACTTACATACAAGGCTTGTCTTAGGTGCCACAATGAGAGTAGGTCTCCACACCTGCTTGCCAGAATCTAAAAAGTTTATATCAGGACTTAATGGGTTTCAGTCACATATACTGTCCAGATATCTCAACAATGTGTTACCTTCTAAAGGTCACGTCCTTGAAATCAGTAACTACTATGAGAATGGTGGGGAAAACGCTCACTCTGAGGCCAGGAGAGGGGCTGAGGAGCCTCCTATTTACTCATTGCCCAGGTCCAGCACTCAGGTCAATTGAAGGTTACATCCTCCAGATGACCTCCTCCAACAATGCCTTTGAGCTTCTGCTCACTAGCTCTCTGGCCTAGGAAAAATTATTCTGCTAAAGCCTCGGTTTTCTCAATTGTAAAATGATGGACTCAGTCTTTGCCCTAACTATCCCAGAGGACGTTCTGAGAAGCAAATGAAGAAATGGTTGTAATACATATGTATACAATTATGTATATCTTATCGATAAAAAAAAGGACAAATATATGTAAGGGATTTGTGTGAGTTTCCTAAGCTCCAAAAGGTTATTTCACATGTGTAAAGTGAGAGGTAGGGAACCTACATGGTATTTCTTCATACAATTCAAACACTAACCCTATGAATCACTGGCATTAATAGTATTGTATAACAGACATTGGGTATGCTGGGTGGGATAGAAATAAGACTTACAAATGTTACTCTAGCAGTTATAGTGGAGACTCAAATAGAAAACTGATCCATGATTCATTTTAGGATTATTGCAGTCAACCATCTATAATTAGTTTAAGGAGTGAAACATCAAATGAAGGACTTGTCAAAAGAACTTAAAATCAGATTACTTTTCCAGTGTAATCATTATTTAATATCAGAACATGTGCCGATTTATTCAGTTAAAACGAATTCTCAAAAAAATAGGAAGCAAAAAACACGTGTTACCTCAGAACTCTCAACGCAGCGCAGTGCCTGGCATTTGATGTTTACTGCGTGAGTGAATTAAGCGGACAGTTTTGTCTTTCTTATACCTTGTAATATCTACTAAAATCTTTAAAAAATGCAAATGTTACCCTTTCACAACATGCCATCTCTCTTAGTTTGTTTTAATAAAATTTATTTAAATATTCAAGGAATAGATAATTCTTAATATTTAAACTATTTAATATTTAATGGCAATCTTTTCAATTAATTTCACAAGGCCATTTATACATTAACATTTTTTCTATAGCTACAGTAACTATTAACAAACTATATAATGGAATAAGAGTAGAAATCACATTTGCAGTAGTGGGAAATGTGAAGATAATCAAAAAACTTTACAAATATACTGACATAAGGGAAATGAAATCCATATTTTTGAAAGGGATCTCAAGGGTATAAAATATTAATTAATCAAAATGCCTCAAAAATAGTTGGAATAGCAAAGATAAATTTTGGAAACATAGAGTGAGACAAACTCATTTTTCTTATAATAAAACACATATTCAAGATACAATAATTAAAACATTGTGGATCTGAAACAGAAACAGAACGACAGATGATTAGAATAGAACAGTACATGCAACTCCCAAAAGTCTACCAAAGAATTTAATACATTTTGTGTTATTTCAGAACAATGGAGAAAGGACAGATATAAACAAATAGTAGGGGGAAAACAGACTAACCATTCATACAAATAAATAAAGTAGACATTTAAATTAAACCTTAAATAAAAATTAACTCCAGCAGGATTAGGAAATTAAGTATTTTTCAAATGTCTAAAATAAAACATGAAAAGGAAATATATGTGAACATGCTTATAATTAAAGACCTATTTCTAAGAATAACTTTAAAATCAATAATCATAAAGATTGATAGGTTTTAGGTAAAATTCTCAATATTTTTGTATATAACAAGAATAAGCAGCTGAAGAGTTGTAAAATGGTAAAGGTATTTTTGCTTGCTTTTTTAAAAACAATCAATTGAAAACGCAATAACTAAAGTGAGAAAGAAACAATCATCCTTTCTGAGACAGAAACACCCATATCTGCAAGTCATATCTATTTGAGAAAGAACTGCAAGGATGGTAAAACCTGGACCAGGCAAAGGAGGATATGGAGGAAGAATGTTCATGATAGAGCCCAGGTGAAAGCCGCTGATCAGTTGCCTCTAAAGTATAAGGTACATGAAGGGGCCAAAATCAATGAAATTTTGTTTGAAGGTGAGGAAGCAGCACCTTGGAGATACATTAAATCCCTTCTAACACCACAAAAAGTCAAAGGAATTATGGATAAAGAGGAAAAAAGCAAAAGAAGCTTTCAAACATGCTATGATGGCTACCCTGTGACAGGGTAGGAAAGAATCTGTGATGGGCAGAAACTCTGCAGTTGCTAATTTTTCTCTTCTAAAGTTTAGAACAGGAATTAAACCCTTACAACTACACACCCTGTTTTACATGGGGCTTTATTCTGTACCAGTGAGAATTCCTGGCCCTTCCATACTTTCCTGTTGCAAATAACTGGCTTGAGAAGAATTCATTTCCTTCAAAAACTAAGACACTTGCCACGGATTGGCACTGCATGATGCAGTTTTAATTTTACCAAAATTTCCTGAAAGATACGCATCCACCATGGGGCAGGGGGTGGGCATAAACAATATCTTTAATGATACCTGCCCCCGCAGAGCCATTTGAGCCAAACCATCAGTAGTAGTAGGGCCTGCATCAGATAACTGTTGTAAGTATATCTCACCACTATACCCTAAAAGCTTTTGAAACTAAAAAGTTATCAATAAGTGCTCATCCATAAGAAGAGAAAACACCATCCTGATGAGAAAGCAGTATAGATTGTTCTGAGAAATACCAACGGGAGAAACTTTCACAAGGTCAGAATTCTGGTAAATACAAAAAGAGTCACATGGATTGAAAAGTCTTAAGGCTGTCTGGGCCCCTGGAAATCGCAAAAACAACCACCAAGTCTTTTTCTCTGGAAGGATAAAGCTCTATCTCGAGGGGAAAGCACTGGAAACAAAAAACAAATTGAACAGAGTAAGGACAGTGAAGATGAAAATGAGGAAGGGCTCTGAGGAAGCAGAATCCAGGAAGCACCGTCTGAAGCAGAGCGCACCAATATGAAAACAAGGCCTGTAGAAGGGGAGGCTGGAACACAGTTAAAAGCCAGAAAATGTTATTAAATTCAACTTGGCTCTAGAATCCAACAAGACTATACAGATGCCATATTTAAAATTTTAAAGATAAAAACAAAGGGAGTCACTAATCTCTGAAGCTAAGAGAGATACCCTCCTTCACCCTTCCCACCCAACAGGAAACTTCTTCTAATAGCCCAGAAAAACTCACCTTATTTAAGCATAGGAAACAAATATATATGTATGTGTGTGTGTGTGTGTGTGTGTGTGTGTGTGTGTGTGTGTGTAATTTAACCTTATATAATACAAATTATAAGAAAAAAATTATTTACAGAAAAAAATTACTGAAAGTCTCTTGGGTGGGAGTGGGCCCAGAGGGGCATATGTCAGAGCTCAAGTGGGATGAGGTATTCACATTGGGAAGTGGGAGTAGCAAAGAGGTGGCAGAAGGAACAAAAGATTAGTTTTAAGCAGAAAAACTGACCAAAAATATAAAGAAAGGTCAGGTTTCTCAGAGGATAGATACAACATGAAAAGATGAAAAGGGAGGAAACTAAAATGAATACTGCGGAAGTGAACTGGAATTGGATGTGTTGGAATGACCTCTTTGTTTTGAAAATATACATGGATATAGAAATAAATATGTGTGTGTGTGCGCGTGCATACCCTAGTCCTCTCTACTGAGAGGGACTAGGAGAAGTGACATACCAGCAGCAATTAGCACACCCAGAACTCAGATCTCGGTTTCTAAAAGCCATTTTCTACTAAAAGGAAACAGAATTTCTTGGGGGGGTGGGGGGCAGGGAATGATTCCAGGCCTGGGAAAGTAGGGAAAGTAGAAGATAACCCTGGAACATCTTTTTGCGAATGAAAAAAAATAAAGAAATGCTCAAAGAGTGAAAAGGTCAAGAGGAAACAGAAGCCATCTTTAAGGGACTCCCACTGACCAAATCTGAGATAATTCAAACATCAAAATAATAATAATAATAGATTATAAGACATTAAATTTAAAAATCCACAAGTCCATTCTAATTTAAATAAATGAATTTAGCAATAATTGTTGAGGAATAGGATATTTACATAGTTTGAAAGTACTTACAAAAACTTAGAAAAAAATTAACTTTATAGTAGAGAAACCTAGCAGGCATTTTAATCAGTGGCAAAGTTATCATTGCCAGTAATAGAAAACCTAAATAATGTACCACAGGATGAAATATATTAAAAACAGCATAGGTTTTGTATTTTTACAACCAAAAATGCAAAATTGAATTCTAAACCTGCAGGAAACTGACAAGTATAAACTGAGGGGACATTCCACACGTTAACTAACTAATAATATTCAAAAGTCTCAAGGTTTTAAAAGCTAAGGACAAACTGAGAAGTGGTGCTAAATAGCTAAGGAGACTAAATATGACAACCAAATGCAATGTTAGAATCTGGATTAAATCTTTTTGCTGTAAAAAACATTACTAGGAATATTGGCCAAACGTAAATAAAGTTTGAGGATTAGACATAATACATTAATGTCAATTCTCTAATTTTTAAGTAGTGTTATGGTAATGTAGGGAAATTTCTTTAGTAGGTAATATCCATAAGTATTTGGTGGTGATGAGACATTATATCTACAATGTATTTTCAGAAGATTCCAGGGGGGTGGGGAGGAATGTCTCTGTATCTTACTTTCATATTTTCTATAAGTTCAACATTGTTTCAAAAAAAAGAATAACTTAGAAGAATAGATACATAGAAAGCAAAAAAAAAATTTTAAAGAGTAAGGAAAATAAAACAAAAAATAAGAAAAAAAAAGATTTTAAGATAATGACATATGAAAGACCAGAAAAGAAAATAGAATATGGGTATTAATAGAATCCCCAAAAGAAAAAAAAATCAAAACAAATACAAATATTTAAAACTATATATTAAGAAAGCTTTCTAAAATTACCAAAAAAAAAAAAAGCTTGGAACATGCATGCCGAAATGAAACTCTAAGGAACTGATAAATGTTTAGCAGAATGGTCAAACCAAAACCTATCCTAATGTGGAACTACAATGCTGGAAAAAAATTTTTTAAAAAATGGGAGCGGGTAGTCTAAACAGAGAGACAAATGATAGTGGGAGTAAAATCAATCGTCAATTTAAAAACAAGACATAAGTTTGAATGGTTAGCATTGGCTCTTGACGAGTTCATAGGTGTATCAATACTGCTCAGTTGTTTGTCTGAGGAATCGACACAGAGTTTGAGATCACTAAAGATTAGTCAAGTGAGAATATTTTCAAAGAAGTTAAGAAAAACACCACTTCTGTACAATCTGAAGTAGAATCTGCCAGGTTGTGTTGCAACTGATGGTGATTAAAAGAGTGGAGTGGAACAGAAGCTCAGATTGAGAAATTTACAAAACTTGTAATATTTAAACCTATTATTCATTGTGCTATCAGCAGGTACTCTTGAGGACAATGTTTAAATTAATCACGTGTTATAAATACAGTGGCAGCAACAATGAACTTCATGTGCTCTTATAGCGCTAACCACTGACGATTCTGAGAATTTTCATTCAGAATTAGAAGTTCTATAGCCTTTATTGCTCAACCAGACAGAAAGTTAATAACAGCACTGGTAAACATTTTTTGACTTTTTTGGGCAGAGGGTTGAGTTTAAAATTTTTCTGAATATTACTCAGCCATTAAATAAAATGAAATCCTACCATTTGCAACAGCCTGGGTGAACCTAGAGGCTATTATGCTGAGTGAGATAAGTCAGACAGAGATAAATACCATATGATTTCACTTATATGCGGAATCTAAGAAATAAAAAAACAAACTAATCAAAAACAGACTCACAAATAGAGAGAAATATAGAGAACAGTATAGTGATGGCCAGAGGGGAGGGAGGTTGGGGGACTGGGAGAATGGGGTGAAGGGTTAAAGAAGTACAAATTAGCAGTTGAGAGATGGTTAAAGGAATTGGGAGCACAAGATAGGGAATGCAGTGAACATAATGTAATGGCTAGGTAGAGAGCCACAGGAGGGGGCGCAGGAGATCATTTTATAAACTATATAAATGACATACCAATGTACTGTATACTCAAAACTAATAAAATATGATTAAAATTTTTTTTTCTGAATGGGAAAAACTGCCCTCAACAGCCATTGTTAAACACTGAATGGCTTTGGAAATGAGCTGTTGCTACAAACTTGAAAATGCATCTTCAACTCAACGAAAAATAACAGGACAAAACACTGCTTATACATGAAACTTATTCAGCTTTAAAGTCATTTCAGTGACAACTTCTGTTTGAACCTCAAGTACTGTCGAACTGCTTTGTACACTTCCCATGCTGTCAAAAGTTAAAACAAGAAGTGAGATTCCATTGCCACATTAACTTGCAGATGTATTTTCCAAGTTTAAACTTTCGTTCCAGCAGCATTTTTCAGACTGCAATATTTAAAAGAATGAATCTATGTGGATTTCTTATCCTTCATTCCCACGTGTCCTCTCCATACTTTCAAGATTCTCCATTCTACAGCACTTTCCCAAACATTTCCATAGTTTACAAATCCTCTTATCCTTCAGAGATTTCCCTAAACATCCCAACGCCAGATTTTTCTCTAAGCCCCACTCCTGTGATAATTACCTTCTCTTTCATTTGACTATTTCTGTATATACTTTTTCTGTTTATTATATATCCACCAACACAATCAATATTCCCCCCGTATACACTGTAAGTTCTCCGAGGGAAAAAGGTACATCTTAAAGTACAACTCAAAACCCCCTGTTGGCAACACCTGAAACACTGGAAAATGTTGGTTCATTAACTGCTTAAGCAAGTATTCTGATAGTTACAAACATAAAAGTGAGGAAAGAAGACTATGGAGAGACTCATCAACATTGCTCTTACAGATTTAATTCAACCAACATTTCCTAGGTATTTACTTACTTTTGGCTAGCCATAAAAATGAATCTAAAATTGTCTCTACTCCCAGGGAATAAAAAGTTAAGGTAGAATTAATTACTGCAATGGTTCTCAACTATAGGCAGTTTTGTTCCCCAGGACACATTTATTAATGCCTGAAGACATTTTTGTCACAAATGGGAGGTGCAAGATGCTACTGTCATATAGTGAGTAAAGCCCAGGCGTGCTGCTAAGCATCCTACAATTACAGGGCAGATGTTCACAATGAGTTACCTGGGTCCAAAGGTCACGAGTATCAAGGGTGAGAAACCCTAATTTACTGTGCCACTATGGGACTATATGACTATATGTGACTATAGTTTTCAATACTTATTCTCATCTTTTAAATTATAAAGTTTTCATGTGACTTATTATCTGAGAATCCAGGGCTGATGTTCTCTCCCAATACTCACTCCCATTTCACTAGCCTAAAAACTTTACGAGGCTGGACAGTGGTCCCTTTGTTCCCTGAGGTGCTCAGTACATGTCTGTTGAATGAATAATTAAGTATTGAAATGTTTGTTATCCACTCTCACTCCCCAGCACGTTGGTTTAACACTTGCTTTCTAGAACCAATGACCCTTCAGAAATATAGAAGGACCTTCAGAGATGTTTTCAACATTTAAGAATTTTATACCTTTGCTTTAAATAACTTATTATGGGAAATTCTAACATGTAAGGCAGATCAAAGTAGAGATACTCCATTGAGTCAAAAGTAAGGGATCTGGAGCCCAAAGGCCAGCACAATTTGGTGTCCCCTAAGGTAGACATTGAAAATCCAACCCATTCAAATTACACTCAAGTAACAAGTGGGGAAACTGAAGTAGAGTAGAAGTAACCAGAATAGGCATAAGGCTAGATAGTGCGTTCCTTCATTAAGTGCCCTGAAAGACACGTGCAGGATAAAGTTCCCATTTTGTTGAACTAACCTATTATACTATGCAATTGTAAGTGTGTAGTTAGAACTTTTTTAATATCTGAGCATCTAGGGCTGTTTTTCCCCCACATTCACCTCCACTTCACTAAGCTAAAAACTCCATGAGGCCCCTCTTCACTGTGGGGATTCAAGACTTGAACAAAATACGTGGATTGACTAGCTGTGGGGGCATTTACTTGTGCATCATTCTTTCCAGGGAGATAGGTACAGCTATGAGATCAACATAGGCAGAGGAAAATTAGAGAAGTCCTTCCATGTAGACAGATTCTTAATGGTGCAGGCATGTTGCATAATGGTATTTTGGAATTAAGAGAATGTGTAGTTTGAAAAGGCACAGTCTGTACATTTATTTTTAAAACCCCCTAATACCTATAATTTTCATAATATAAACCTCAGAAAAACTTGTCAAAATATTTTTGGCTGGCTGGTGGGAATACTTAGAAGACAGTGGTTCTCTAACACATGAAAGGAAAATGAAAACGGGTGTCTAAGAGAATTTTACTAGGAGTGGTTAAAGCATGAGGTTTTTATCAAAATTGCAGGGTATTTTAAGGTGGGAGGTAGAAAACAAAATTTCACGTAATGACCTGGGGCCAATGTCCTACACACCCACTGTTAATACAGAGGATTGAGTCTGGGCATAGAATGTACGGAAAACAAACAAGCAGTTCATGTAAAAATTCAGAGATCTTCGACACCAGGACCTTCATTGTGAAGAGGAGGAAAACTTCTTGGACTATGCTGCTTGTTCCTATTCTATTATACTCTGTTATGACTCTTCTCCACACGACTAGCATAAAAACACACAAGATGACTGGAACCTCAATATGATGGCAAGGAAGGCTCTCGCAGGCTGGAGTCATGCTGTGATCTTGTCAGAGTCACAAGATTATGATGGGAGACACTGCCCCACAGGTTTCTTCGACAAGGTGAATACGGAGTAGGTAGTGATCAAATTTACATACACAACACAGTCTTACCTTCTTGTCATGCAACACCCCTCTTACAATTTTGTGTAAAAGAAAGCTCAACAAAACTGATGTATGTGTGAGTTCACTAAGGCCAATGCACCAGCTATATTTAGTGACCTGCCAGCCAGAAAAGGTTTCAATTTTCCAGTAAAATCCTTTTGTAAGCTATAGCTTTTTAAAATGTCACAAACACAGCTGTGCAGAGGACGCAGAGAGCTCTGTACCTATGACCACGAGACTGGCCTTGGAGAGTTCTTAGAACAATAATGCTACCCTGGGGTGAAAAGAGGAGGAAAAAGAGGATAAGCAAAAGCAATGTCCTCTCATCATTAATCTAACCTAGTCGAGCACTCCCTGCCATTTCCACCCATCTCAGTTCATGTGGAGCCCCTGCCTAGTCTGCGAATCCCATTGACCAGTCATAAACTGTCATTGGTTATTTTCAGGTACGTAAATAGATGAAATTAGAGGTCTAAAATGGAGATTTTAGCAACATAGGCAATCTTAGATAGGGAAAGCCAGAAAGGAATAGCTTTGTGTACTTATTGAAGAAATTACAGCATAAGAGGTACATATTTTAAATTGGCTATTTTCCGTAGAGAGGAGCATTAAATCAGTTCAATCAGTTAAATATATATTTATCTGATATCAAGAGAGTAACAGTAACAGGAAGTGACACCCATCCTCCCTTTAGTATCAGTGCTCCATTTAATAGCAAAAAGTTTGACCCTCTAGGTCGGAATATGAGGAGTGTGAAATAAAAATCTCTCCCTGCCTCCTATTAATAACCAGCTGGGAAGTGAAATAGCCATACAAACAGCGCTTGGCTGACTCAAGGGACAAGGTTCTGAAGAGAGCTTATCAGGATGGAAGTTCAGGTGCTTCCCTGAAGACCTTGGCAGAGCTCTAGAGCAACGGGAAGCCCCAAATGATCTGATCCAAAATTGACACTTAGCTCTGATTAGCCAATGGGTTTAATACTCCCAGAAAGTATTACAAAACAGTCACCCTAAAGAAAGGTCCAATCAGTGATATGAAAGCAAGTGGACACACTTGTCCTTACTTGTGTGTGTATATGCATGCAAGCGTGTGTGTGTGTGTGTGTGTGTGTGTGTGTAAGAGGGTGATGCAAAAGTCACTGTGGGCTCTTCATCTGGCCCCAGAAGTCTCCTCCATGCTTCCTCACATCTACTCCTGAAAGTAAAGCTAGCCACATAGGCCAGCCTCTCATTTTCTCTAAAATTATTCTGTAATTTTAGGAATATTCTTCTTTTTAAATGTCTGGTCCTAATTGGCTCATCCACTCTAAAAAGCAATGTTTACTTGCGTATTTGGATCTCCCATTTCAGATGGGAAAGGCAGAGGGCAGGGGATAATCTACTCTTGAAATATGTGACACCAGGTCCCACAGAGAATTGAAAACCTGTTGAGTTATAACAAACAGCAGAAATTAAAAAAAAAAAAAAGTTTTAAAGTTACTAGATCCTAAGGGTCTTTAAACTTTTTTATAAAGTTGACCTAAGACTTTTTAGTGTTCTCTACTGTGGCTAGAGATGGCCTGTAATAATTATTTTTCTGTACACACAAGGTTAAAAATATTGTAAATATTGCTAATGGTATTTCAGATGCCAATTCAAAGCACAGTTGTGGCAATTTATAGCTGACTTTAAAGGAAGCCAGTGCCTTTGTAAAAACCAGCTTTTTGTTATGGGTATCTTTGATATCTATCCCCAGAGAGAAAGGAGACATGTATCAACTTAAACACACTGAAATAGTTTGGTACATCAGATTAAATATTTTGATGAACTGAACCAAATTTAAATGGCTAAAAGAACTAAGTGTTGAGTTGTTTAACTGGAAAGTCCATTGGGAGGAGAGGCCTCAGACGTGGGAGTGGGAAGGGCAGTGTCTGCTGGCTCATGCTTTTTCCCCCCATCTCTCCATAGCACTGCCCAATGCCAGTTTCATCCTCATGGCTCTAGCCATGATTGTGAGATAGGTGGCAGAGGTAGAGGTCAAGTGCTTCCTCTTCCATATCCAGTGCATGCCTCTTCCGCTTGCCCAAGCTAGAATCCTGAGCATGTCTCTGATTAGAGCGGCTCACATTCGATGCCCAATCTCTAATTAATGATTGTGGCCAGGGAAATGGTTACTCCAATTGGCCTATAGCAATCAGGGTGTGGTCTGGAGCCGGAGGTGATATCATTTCCCAAGAAGGACACAGATTATGTAGAGGATAGGAAGATACTAGCAGGAAAATTGGAGAGAGGGAAGAAAGTATACTGGGTGTTCACTACTTGAACATCTGGCCTCAAAGACAATAGCAAGCCCCAATTTTACTGAAAATTACTGTTGGTATTACTAATAAGAAAACAGTTTCAAGGTTACAAACTTACAACAGTAACAACAACAGAATTCCAATGCCAGTATGTTTCTTTTATTATTAGTTTTGTGTTTGACTTTAGATGGTTGAATGATTTCATTTTCATTTATAAGCATTACATTAATTCCCATGCAAACACCCAAGACCGCAAATGCCTGATTTCAAATGGCCAA
Organism: Cynopterus sphinx; assembly: GCA_030015415.1. Classification (NCBI taxonomy): domain Eukaryota; kingdom Metazoa; phylum Chordata; class Mammalia; order Chiroptera; family Pteropodidae; genus Cynopterus; species Cynopterus sphinx. Next base: position 47,440,165 of record CM057380.1, read on the forward strand.
CACTGAACCAGTAAATCTGGACATTCAAGATCGAAACCAAAACGTTGCTTGATCTTTCCAATAGTAGACATCATGGTCATCCTTTCAAAAATCAGCAGACCTCTAGCCTCTCAAACACCAGGCTGCCGCAAGTCCATACCAAAATAGGGAGCTAATGCCTTGTGGCACCTAAGCCTGGCAAGTCACTTCATTCATGAAGACAGGACACCTCAACACCTCGGCTGCCACCCCACAGACATGTCCTGGTTCCCACTCAATAGCAAAACCTGCTGATTTTGAACAGGCATGGTGGCATCTTCTATTTGGGGATTATAAATCCTTCCTGCCAGTTTTCTTTAAAACTCTCAGCAGAAGCAAAGAGATCTTACAAAAAAGCTTAGCTCTCTAAGCCAAAAGAAACACATATAAAGACGCCTATTCAATCCAGCTTCAGATAAAGTCACTTGGCAGGTATAAAGCTTTAAAAACTTCTCTCAGTGAATACCAAGGGCAAAACAGGACCCCAAATTAAAGGAGAACTAAATGAATGTAAAAAATCCTTCTACTGATTGAGAGAAATGAAAAGATAACAGCATGTCAACAGTGGATGTCAATTTATATTGAAATACACACACTGGAACTCTGACAATGGCAAAGATTTCATTAGTGCAAATAACAATTATAATGGTATGTTCTTTAACAGGATTTAAATAAGGCTTCAAATAATTACACACACGAAAACTACCACTTGGAAACCTTAATTCTGTTTGGAAAGTTGTCAAACACACCCTCCAAACCAACCAAAGTTCTGATCTGAGGACAATTACATTCAATGACGTTGCTCCAAAACACAATTTGTAGCATTATCACTTTCAGGAAAAGGGAAAACTACTCTGGCCACTGGTCAAAAGAATTCAATCCAGCTAACACGCCAGGTAGCTCCCAGGTTCAGATGATTCTCGAATATCTCTAGTGAAAAAAAAGACAACCAAAAACAAAAAATAATAGAATCCTTATGCCAGAAAAAGATTGTTTCCCCATCCCTATTAACAAATTTGTACAAAGTACAAAACAGAAAAAAGCAAGAAAATTCATGGGCATTTTCACCTATGGCTCAAGTTCTTAAAAAACAAAAACAAACTGTGACAATAACTATAAAAAGTAAACGACAAAAACGAAGGCAGAATATGAAATAGTAATATACTGTTTCAGAGTCTGCACCATCCTGCAGAAACAGGAGACTTAAAACGTGTTCTTAACAGATCCAATCTCGGCTGGATATGTAAAAAACGAAAAGACAGCATCACAAACTGCACGACACATCATGAGAGTTTTAGAATCAGGAACCAAAACCAAGGCAGCAAAATGCTCAAAAAAATTTATCATCGATTCTGAAATGGGGCCTCGTGACATCATCGGGGTTAATAAAAACAGAGATGGACTTCCCCGGGTTCTCAGTCACTAGCTGCTGCAGTTTTTTGGCCAGACGGTCATCGGGCTGGCTGGGGTCCCCTCCGTCGGACTGCGGGGAGGGGATGCTGGTGGTGCTCCCCCGCCTCTGGAGCTCCAGCGTCAGCCGGTTGGCCGCCTTGACGTGCTCGATGGCGGTGCGCAGGTGCTCCGCGGGGTCCGAGCGGACCGAGGAGAGCTTGCGGGCGTGGAGCATGACTGTCTCCTCCGAGAGGTGCTCCAGCATGTTGCACTGAGGGATGAAATAATTGGGGCACATCTTATTGACCAGACAGTGTTGCAGGTCATCGATGAGGCCCAGCAAGAAGTGGGCTGCATAGTCTTCTTGAGCCAAGTAGTTGGCCGGAAGTCTGTCACAGGCCCAGAGCATCATGCTCCGCAGGTGATAGGGGCTAATAGCCTTGGGCCGGGACAGGAGTTTAATGATGATGGCTTTGCAAGCCTGGTACGCCTGCATGAGGCTGCTGGAGATGCATTTCTTCAACTGCACCTCGCTCCTGGCAAAGGACAGCCTCCATTCATTGTCCTTCTTACCCTTGTAGGAGCAAGCGGGCACCAGGTAAAACCCACTAATGACCTCTTCCTCAGTGATCTTCCCATCCCAAAAGTGGTTCTCCATGAGCCAGCTCTGGGCCACTGCGGGCCAACCTTTGAAAGACACCACAGGGACAATATCGTACAACATGCGACTGCTCCCCACACCCAGGATGATGGAGATGATGGTGCCATTCTTTTCTACCTTCTCCACCTTTGGCATCCCTCGCTGGGGTTTCTTCTGTATCTCTGATAAGACAATGCTGATGGAGTCATAGAACCAGTCAGCCACTTTGGTTGGGGAGAAGAAGTAGTTGGTGGCACCATTGATGTGATCTACAATGGTACAGCAGTCCTTCCATTTCGTGATCGTACCCTCGTCGAAGAGCCGAAGGCTCAGCCAAGAGTGGCACAGGGCTGAGTGGCGCATATCGAGTGTCACAGGCTGATTGCGGTCATGCAGCTTAAGGGCTGGCACCAGAAGGGTGAAGTCCATGTCGTAGTCAGTCCCCCGGGCATAGACATTAAGCTCATCTAAGTCCAGGTCCACCACACCTTCCCGGACGCCTCCAGAGAGCAACAGGTACTCATTGGCCACTGGAAGCTTTTGGTCCAGCTTTTGCACCATTCCTAGAAACAGAAATAGAAAGCACTATTACCGGAAGCACAGACACAAGAGTCATGCATCAATACAAAATGTGACGAGCTTCAAACACCACTCTTCATTATCAGTACAAAAGCAGATCTCAGGCTCCTGCGCAGATCCAGCTAACAGCACTTGGTTCTCTCTCTTCAGTGCTGGAATCCATCCTTTTCCAAGTGGGAGCATTATGATAGATTTTTCTCTCATAGTGAAAATAGAATCTTTTCCAATCATAACCCGGGGCTCCTCTTGCCCCAGGCATCACCTTGGTCAACGGTGCTGCCATCCACTCAGTCAACCAGGCTGAAAACCTCAGTAAGCTTCAGCTCTTTTTTTCCTTGTTGTCTATCTCTGCTGCCATTATATAAAGCCAGGTTTGTTCGTCTCTTGCCAAATCAGTCTCCCTCCCCCAGTCGCTCCTTGCTTAAAACTATTCTCTATAAGAATCAGTCTCAGTGTGGGCCGTGGACATTGAAAGTGGGACACTTCAGGGCAGTGCGGTCATAATTCTCTTCATAATAATACTATTTCATCGTTTGCTTTTTCCAAGTGTTGACACTTGAACTGATGGTACGAAAGCAATGGAGGACAAAACTGCTGATGCCTTAATTAAATCAAGACAGAGGCATGAAACTGCACTGGCAGTCACTGCGTTCTTTACTGCTGACACACACTGGCATTCATAAAAATACAGTTTCACTTAAGAAAATCCTTAATGAAAAAAAAGAATTCATTTTATTAAATCACATCTCTTGAGCCACTTTCTTATATTCTGTGTAAAGCAATGAGAAGTAACCACTAAGCACTTCCACTTCACATTTAAATACAAAAGATGTCTTTTAAAAAAGCACTCATGTGACTGAGTTGCGGACTAAATTAGCTGCTTTGTTCATGGAACATTTTTACTTTAAAGAACAATTGATATAACATGGGTATTCAGACTTAGGTACTCGATAGACATTTTCCGTAAAAAGTGACCACAATGAGCCTGTTTTCATGAAAACAAATGAAATTCTTCTTGTCAATGTAAAAGCTAGAGCTTTCAAGAACAAATTAAATTTGAGAAAACTCATCTCCTGCACCATGAACTTAACGCCTTCCCAAATTGCATACTTTTCTGATGACATTGGTGTTAATATAACAAATGTGATTTTTTTGATGACACTGGGAGCTCTTTGAGAAAGAGAATCAGGTCTCAATTATGGTTAAGCAGGCATAAGGGTCTGCACCCAGGAGGCACACAATTGAAGCTATGACTGAATGACAAAGGAATAGGTGGAATTAATAAGGTTTAAACATGAAGTACTTAAATAAAAGCTAGACATAAACGACTGTTCTACGATAACATGCATTTACAGCCCCTGCCCCGTTTTTTATTATGCCTTTACTTGTGCTTCATTATCTGACAATCTACCAGCATCACTCTCTGTAACTTAACTTTTCCCCAAAGATAGAGAGAACCACAAACCACAATTCCATTACTCACTGTAATTACCTTTAATCAACATAGTTTGTTATTCATAGGACAATCTCAATGCAAATAAATAAACCAGGTTTATGTGTTTATGCTACCACTGTATCTCAGAACTCAACACTCATTTATAAAAATATCCTCTTTTCTATTCTTTAAAATCCTATTTTCAAACCATGTTAACCATTTCCTTCCATACAGATTGGAATACAACAAGCTATCACTTTCTTTTCAAAGCAACCAATAAGTTGTCTACCATTACAGAGTCAGCAACTCATCAAAAAGAAAATCCAGTGTATCTGATTGTTCGAGCTGTTTTTCTCACACAAACTGTGTTGTGCTGTGCCACCCAAATCCCTTTTCAATAAGGGACTTCTTGTCTCAGATGCTAGGAGTGCTGTCAGTGCAATCCCTTATGGATTGCCTCAGCTACAAAGAGCCACCTCAACCAAAGTCACGTCCTGTGGTTGGGGTAGTGGTGGAGTGTACACATCCGATAACTGAGACACATCAGATAACTGATCAGCTTGGGAGTGCCCCAGGTTAGGATATTCTGAAGAGTCATTTGAATCCAGAGTTCCCAGAGGGGTCTACAGGAACACGCAGCTTCTCCCTCTGCCCGATCCTGCTTCCATCCCCTCCTTTCCACTGGTGTTGATCCCGAGGGTGCTCCTTAATAAATATCAGGGGCTACTTCCCGAGGAACCCAATCTAAGACATTAACATACTATCCACGCAAAAACAACCTTCACTACAAACCAGCATGGAAAATTCATTTTCCTGTTAAAAGTGTTTTTTAGAAGCCAAGCTTAGTGAATTATATAAACACCAAGACAAAGATTCGCTTCACAATTGTCATCCTTTTTCAGTATTAACCTCATATTTGCAGTGTTGCAAATACGACCACCCCAAGTTGCAGCTTCACTACAGAAAGATTGACTTCTCAGAAGCCAGATGGGTTGTAAAAATCGTTTTCACTATTTTATAGACGTATACGTAGGCACAGTTACTTTAAAAGAAAAACATATTTGATAATTACTTATTCATTATTTCAAATATTCTTTCCATCTAGCATTTGGAGTGCCATAAACATAAAAGGTTAGTAAAAAAGATCTGAATTGAGTAGAAGCAGCATAGTTATTTGAGCACCACACTACTGTCCTCTCTTGGCATAAATACTCCATAATCTACACATCCTTTTGCATAGAGAGGATTGAACTGGCTCTGAGCACACTAGCTAGAACCTGCCTATACAATCAGAATAATCTGCATTCACAAGCTGGAGATAATTTGTTTACAAACACGCCTCTAAATTTTGCCTTGAGTTGTCACAATTTTCTTTGGATAGTCATAGATAAGAAAAGCTAGAACTCCCTTCTGCCCTCTGCTGGATTCAAGGAGCTATATTTTCACTTGTTGCTACACTACACACTGGACTATTCCTTTCCTCTCAAATGCTGCTTCGGCACTGGGTTAAAATGCTGGCTAAACGCTAATATTTAGGAATAAGAGTAATTCGAGCACTTCTCATTCTTTTAAAGTGCAGAGAGAACTTCTGCAGCAAAGCAAAGGTGGCAGAGGCTCATTTGCCAAGCTCCTAGAAGTTAGAAACCAAGTCCCTAAGGCCACTCTGTCAGGGAACCTAATCCCTCGTGACATCCACATTTACATTTAGTCTGCCAGAACCAGTTAGTCTGCAGTTTTACAAATGATTTGGTAACACAAATGGGAGCCTTCTCCAGCATTACACAAACTCAAATGCCCTTCTTGAAAACTTTCCTGGGCTAAGTTTAAGTGAAAATAAGCTGACATCAGCTATCACAGCAGATGGGTTGCCATGCAACTAAAACAGAGCCAGGGGCTGGGAGGAAAAGGGAGGAGGAAAAAATTCAATTGTATACTTTAGCTGTAGGCATCAGTTCCAGTGAATGCCAGCTCTGAATTGACCCAAGGACTTGTGTGCAATTGCAGGAGGGTAAGATACAGTGACTCTGGCCATTTAGCTATCAGTAAGTTATCCAAAGTCATGAGTGGAAAAGAAAGGATGACGCACACCTACCACTGAGCTTGTCTGCAGCAAAGAAAAGGAGGAATGGAGAAAGAGCTTATTGCCTGAGTGGGTCTCTCCTTTTCTTGGAAGCATTGGCATATACCTGCTCTTAAGACACAGAGTAAAACTGCCTCAATTCCTGTAATTGATTCTTTGATTTCAGTTTATTTCATAGTTCCTACTTGAGAGGACCCTAATATTATTGGGGCCTTCAGTTGAATGAATGAGTTCGATGTCACCCACTTATTCTTTGCTGATTCTCGTTAGAATATCAAATACAGAATGGAACTCTATCCCTGACTCCATTATTCTAGTGAATAAAACTTTATCACATTTTACTGATTTCAAATTACTAACCTCCATCACTCAAACACAGAATGCGATTGCTAACAACAGTGCACAAGAACTAGGTGTCACTTGAAGTCGGGCAAGTAGTTTAATAAATACTAAGTAGATAAGTGAAATTAGTACTTGTACAGATTCCTTATAACAAAACAAGACAAAAAACCTTTCATCTGCATTGATGAGAGAAAGATCTATCAAAGCGTAAAACTTTTATAATTAAAGCTACAGAACTAGATAAATTCTATATCTGTGTGTCTTTATGTATATAAAAGATTCTTCTGAAGATTTTAAAAAGACCTGAATATTCCAACAATATTTGTTGTTTCATGAAATAGTATTATCTCTTTCATCCCCACTTATGTGACGCACCAATAACCATGCCCCATTATGCCAATGATTCTTAACAGTACAAAGGACACAGAATGGACAACGTTGACAATTTCCTGTGATTCTGATACATCCCCTAGGGAAGCAGTCTCCTTGGTTGTAAGTAAACAACATAAAACCTTCTTGTAATATATTATGATTTATGCTCCAAGGGAGTAAATGTTTTTGCAAAGCTTATTTGACATTCTGAGAAACATTCCAACAAGTAGACACGGCTATCTTCTAGCAAAGTCACCAGTCTATGGGATTTTTAATGACCCCAGTTTGGGGAGGATTTTAACATTTCCCGCATACATGGCAAAATCATACATATGAAGTCCTTCATTTTATAAGTGAAAAAAGCTGAGGTTCAAAAAGGAAAAATAACTCATTCAAGGTCACACAGCCCTAGTGACAGATTAACAACACTGTCCTATTCCCACATTTGCAGCAAAGGTCAGAATGGCACAAACACACCATTCTCCCTATGACACAATGACCCAACTTGCCATGAATGTAGAATGGCTTAGCAAGGAAGTAGCGGAGGTCTCAAGGCACAGTGCCAGCTTTGTGCTTTCGCTGGTCACAGCTTTCATGTGACCTTGGGAAAGCAGCAGGACATATCTGCCATCCACATTTATCACAAAAAAGAATGGACATGACCTGACTTGCAAGAAGCTATTAGTACTGTATTCCCAAATAAATATACTACTACACACAGGAAACACAGAATTAAGATACCAAGAGAACATTCCAGCTTTTCAATAATCTGCTGAGAGATCATTAACATTAACAATTATAGTAATAAGTTTTATAAATCAATGAATCTGTTTTATTTGGCATAATTTCTGAGATGACTGCATGTAATTTTATTTAAATCTTTTAGAAAACTGATTAATTTGTGTATGGTAATGATCTACTGGCCAAATATATGTAGGGATAGAACTGATTCAACGATGCCTCCTCAAATAACGTTTTCCTTGCTCTTTTCCCATTTTGACACTAATATACGTACAAGAGCATTAGAGTCAGAATAAGACAGCTTTGGGTTTGAATCCTGAGTTTGTTCTTTCCTACTTAAGATCGTCACATTATCTAACCTCTGTGAGCTTCCAATCCCTCATCTATTTAAAACAAACAACAAACAAACAAAAACTCTATAAAATTGCTCTTATAGAGTTGATGTGAAATGTCTAAGCACAGAGTAGATATTTTGTTCATTTTCTCCATATGTTCTTCCCTTTCTCCAACACATATAAAACTGGATTAGCCAAACAACACATTCTCCAGAGCTGTTTTGAAGATTTAACTGAACAAGATAATCTATCTAAATCTTCTAGCACATGTAAGACATACAAAACACGTTAGATGAAGGGAAATGAATGGGATGTTCTCTCTCTCACCATACCCAGACTGCTGTTAGCTCAGGGATGGCAGCCCTGGTGGATGTCATCACATAGCATGGCGCACAGCTCAGCAAGAGGCTCGGCTGGATTCAAGACCTTTCTTGTTCCGTCAGAGCAACTGTCCCATGCAACGAAGCACTTGCACACCTGCGTGAAGGGTCCTGATCTGAATTCTTACATCAGCACTCTCCATACCTATTTTTGTAATGGGCTGTATTCATGGCTTATTTTCACTCCTACAGGAGGTAACAATATAAAGCATTTGGCACAGTAACTGGCAAAGAGGCACAGCAAATTAAAGATATTATCATGGTCAATAGTCTACTGCAGTGGCTAATACAGACTTTGGGGTTAGAAGGCAACTGCTTTTTGAGTGTATCATTTGTTTCAATCAACCTGAATACCTTATTAACTATAACCCAGGGATTATGGAATTTGCTACATGGCATAATATGAAATATTATTTGCATATGTACATAAAATCACTTACTAACATTCCAAAAGTCAGACCAGGAACAAAAAAAGCCTCTAATTTTTGTGTGACCTTCTTTCTTAAAAATTAAAACTAAAGTTCTAAAAATTGGCAGGCTTCGTCAAAATTTACTAAGGTATTTTGGACAGAATGAACATGAGTTAGGCCTGAATTCAAGTCTAACTCACTCATAAACAACATAATTAATGACTCTGGGCTTCAGTTTCCTTAAATGAAGATGGAGGATAATAATTAAAAGTTGGTTGCTTGGCCACAGGAATGAAACAAGAAAATGCACACCGAGTTACTTAGCATGCGGTCTGGTGCTTGCTTACTTGTCAGTCAATTAACGGACATGGGTTCTGGACACGTGCATGCACACACATTACCAATACATTTCCCCACCTACTAAGTCTAGCCCTTTACTTTCTTTTTAGTTCTTAGGACAGTCTAAAAACTCATGGTTTCTGCCAATCAGAACTTACTGTCAAGACTCAAAGGAACTGTAATTAGCCCACCTAGCAGTTTCCCCAGCCCTAACGATGCAAAAGCTACATTTTCAATTTAAGGGAGGAGAGTTCATGTTAGAAGGCTCATTCTTGAAAGATGAAAACAACAAAGTGAAAAGTAAGAGTAATGTCAATATGGTACCAAGTGGCTACATCAGGATACAGAAATGTATCAGTGATGACCAGATTACCTCTCTCCTGACCTTCAGAAGCAAGAAACTTTTGATGGAGATGTTCAGAATTAAGTCAACTATATACCGGTGACACAGCGGAGTGTGGTTTACATTCCTTTCTCATTTGGTGATGTATATGTACCATTCTCATATCTAAACAAAATTAATAATAATTCCTTATAAATTTCACTTTACCTTTTTCTAATATATGTAAATACATGAAAATGTTTCAGGTGTGTGTGGAGGAGACACTGTTGATGCCCTACTCTGCATCCCAGGCCTGTCCTTGACTTCACTTAAGGCTATGATAGGTGGTTTCCTGTAAGCTGGCAGCCTCCCTCCTCCAGGCCAGGGATTCTGTCCCGCTGCCTGAGGGCTGTCTCTATTCCAGGAACTACCAGGAGGTTCAAGAGAATTAATGCAGAACTCACATCGGTGGGGACAACCCTCCAAGGTAGGAGGGCAGGAGTCAGTGGAAAAATGCCCCAGACTCTCCAGACTCTGGTGGAACAATTCTAAGGTGGGTTCAACACCACTTCCTAGGGGTTCCCACAAGGTTAATGTTCTCATCTGCTCATAACAGACCCTTTATTGACCCTTTATTTCTTCTCTGTTTCAATTGCCCTACTCCCTCTTGTGCTTATTAGTATCACTTCTCAAATGAACTACCACACCAAGGTGGTTCTTGTTTCTCAGACTCGTGTGTGTGTGTGTGTGTGTGTGTGTGTGTGTGTGTGTGTGAGTGTGTGTGTGTGTGTGTGTGTGAGTGTGTGTGGTGTTAGTAGTTTTAGTAGTAGTGCTAGACAGGCTTGTCTCTACTAAATTCTGGATAGAATCAAAACATCTCACACATGTAATTAGCCATGAAAACAGAAGTATAAGCCAATGATACTGAATGACTTGCTCCTTCTCACATCGAGTCATTGATCTGGTACATATATGCAACTTATAAAACTAGATGTAAGTACTGTTCTCAAAAAAGAGTTCATCAGCTTTCTCCAATCAACACACATGTTTTCCACGGCATTTACAGTTAGCACCTTGCCAATATATTGCTTTGTTAATATCCTAATTCTCCTCATTTCCCAAAAGACATCCTAAATCTTCGCTAAATTCTGGAGAACTCTGGAGACATAAAAATCCATACATTACTTAAAGATAGGCATTTCTTCCCCCAATTACAAAGAAAACAATGGGAACAAAGTTTGAGGAGAAAAAGTGAAAACATAGGTGAGCCTGGCTTCCAGGTTTACTGCAGGAACCAACTTTCAGAGTGACAGGTTGTTCAAAAAGACCCTCCTCATTAGGATGTAAATGTCTCGATCGAAATTCAAAGACCAAAAATGCCATTTCCCATTTAGCCTCTGTTTCTCTAAATTGTACGGGGGAAACAACTGAACATATTTAAACTCCCCATTCAATGACCTTTATCCAAACTTTCTTAGTGTACTGCTGAGACCAATTATCAATTATTTGTTAACCTGTTGGTGTCTCTCTGTCTGATGATGTGTGGACTATATCCTAGGCATGATAGAAGTCAGTTGAATGAATGAGCAGATGGTTATAGCCTAAGACAGAGAATCTTCCAGGATGGAAATTGTCAGGGAGATATACTTAGGTGTCAATCTGATTCTGTCATTTTCAGACATGATGAAAGACTCCAGAGCCACTATACCTGCAAGCAAGGAAATCATATTACATACTCAGAACAGATGAAAGGGAGAAGCTAAGAACCTGCTAATGAGCTGTCTATAAACTATATGTTCTTTGAGAATAATGTAACTCTAGTACATTCCTCAAAGCACCAATTTTCAGTCAACAATCATAACTGGAGATTAGGAGAAAAACTACTATATAATTATAATGTGATTATAATGTGACCTATTATAATTATAATGTGATGAAAGTCTACTACCTGATATTTTTACAAAAGATTACGAGGGTGCATTTTTTCTTTGATGCTCCAAAACAGCTTATAGATGCCACCCACTAAGCAATTTCCAACAGCTGCCAGGAGATGGCACTCTCACTCCATTCACTTACTAAGATTCCAGCAGGGCTCCCAAGTCATGAAATCCTAGAATGGAAAGCTCTGGGGAAATAGAGGCTTAAGCAAAGAGATAAGACTCCGTAAAACGATACTAAAAGCATCACCCCAGGGCCTATTTACCCCCAGGTACAACCCTGTGACTAACAACTTTGACTTTTGGTCTCCCAGAGAAAATCTAGTAATTCAGAGGCTGACAGGCTTCAGAACTAATTAGAACCAAGACTAAAAGATGCTTTGTCTGAGCAGGTAGTAACATGGCTGACAAACGATTCTCAAAGTATACTGAAGAGCTTGTTGCACGACAGAGTTTCAGCTCTCATTTGCTGCAGCTGAGATGAAAAAAATCACAAACAAAGCCTCAGGTATCAAGAATAAGAAAGACAAAAGGCAGAGGAAATAGTCCTTGAAGTTATGATGTTAAGGCACTACTCTTTCTGCAAAACTGTTTAATTCTGACTACAAGTAAAAACATTAAAAGATTTTAAAAACCAAGATAATTAATAAAAAGGAAACTGATTTTATCTGACTTCAAAACAAACAGTGCTTTATACTGTATGATATTTTGCAGTTCCCAGAGAATGGCCATTTTCTCATTTGTTCCCACCAATAATTCAGTGAAAGTCATTATAGTTGCACAGATGTGGAAACTGAGGCTCTTGATGGCTGACGAGGCCAAATAAGTACACAAAATAGTCACATAGTTCTTTGGCTTAAACTAAATTAAAAAGTAGTCTGACCACACAGAATTATTTTGAAGGAAGTGTGTGTCACTTGGATTCATCAGATTATTTGTTTCTTGCAGGATGAGCAGAAAGGGCAAGAAAAGGCTCCGAATGCAAAGCAGGCTCTGCTAGGGGCAATCTACAGATGGTCAACCTCTAGGTCTCAGTTACGCCTAGACCAAAGGGATATTGATAAGCTTCATTCCTTATCTATAACAGCAAAATAAACATATCATTTCTAGACAACAACTTGTAATACTTAATATGATGGCTTATATTGTCTTTATCTTCATTCAAAAAATAAATGTTATTTCAAAATCTAATATCCTTAATCAAGTTTCTAAACAACAAAGTAGTAACATCTTAAAATTCTGCTGTTTCAGAAAACAACTCAGTTAACAAGGCATGAAAGTTTTCCACTGTATAAAGGTGGAACGTTACACACAAAATTTCAGATTAGTACAACTACACTCTATCTCTAATTTAAGGAAGGACTAAGGGATCAAATAAGTGCCTCCGGGGGAAAAACAGACATGGAAACAAAGTACTAATAGTCTGACAGACAACTAAAGAGCAGAATCTACTTCTGAGCCACAGCTGTCTACCTGACAACTCCTTCAGTCTCTGGGTAAAAACATACTTTACTGTTTGGGCTTACAACTGTTCACATTAAAATAAGTCAGACTTAAACAAACAACTATCAAAGGCTTGTGGGGAAGTTGGCATCTGCAGTTTAAAATCATGAGTGGGGCAAATTGTTGCAGTGTCTTAGATCCATGCCTGCCCAATACAGAAGAAAAGTCAAAAAGCAAGAATGGTTTGTGTGGGGATGAAAAGGGGAATTCAATATTCTAACCAGTAACTGTGAGCTAAAATGGTGGCTATTAAGGAAGATAGAGGAGGGTTGTTTTCTTTTAACTTTATAGCGTTGAAGGACGTGGTCCAAATCAGTTGCCATTCTGTAACTCTTGGACTACAGGAGATGAAGTTTTAGTTGTATGTGTGTACCCCACACAAAAATGAATGAATCACAGACTGCTAGAGCCAGAACTGATTGTCAAGGTCTTATACTCCACCTGCCAGGGCCCCGATCCGGTTGGCTAAGCCCGAAAGGCAAAGATGCTGGGAACGAATCCAACATCTTCATCTTCAATCCAGGGTTCTTTCCATTCCACTTGCCTATAACCAAGTCTCTAAACAAGGGGTCTGTGGAAATAGGAGTCACCACATCCTCACTCCAGAAGGACCAAAACATCATATTCAAGGAGACGTGTTTTAAACCAGCAATGTGAAATGTTTTTAAAACTTGAGACTGTCTGCTTCCTCCCTCAGCTTCAAAGCAGAAAATTTAATTACATGGCCTCGAGAAAGGCGAAGCTTAAAGGGATTCACCATATCGGTAAATCTCAAAAATCCTGAAAAGCCAAGATTACCAGAAAAAACAACTTCAGTGGAACTTTGGAAACATGACAGTAAATGAGATTCTGAAAAGACAAAACATATCTCATGCCTCTCAGTTATTCATATTGCTTTGAGTGAAAAAGATTTATATATATATATATATATATATATATATATATATATATATACACATATATATATATACATACATATATACATATTTTTTTTTCTGGGGCAGATAATTTTTCACACCTTCTATCTCCCTCCACCCAGAAGATAGTGGTTGATTTTTGTCCTCTATTCAATCTTAAACTTGAGCAAAGCAATTGTGTAATCAACCTAGAATCCTTAAGGGTTCTTGGCATCCACACCATTCCTCACTTGGGAACACATATGTGGGTCAGTGAGTATCAGCTGTGAGACTGACTTGGCAGTCAAGCAATAAACCTGTGGTGATGGGCACAATTACAGCTCAGTCCTTGAAACCAAAGATCACACGGTTTGATAGAAGTATATAATTTCCAAGGCTATCAACTGTCCTGGAAGTGAACTCAGACACGATGGATTAAATATAGACACCATATACATAGTGTCCCTTCCAAAAATCCACTCAGGTTAGGTTTTATAGTTAAGTAGGAAAAAGGCTAAAGGACAAGCATTCTTTTATAAGACGGTGCTGGCTCGAGAAAAGTCATTAAAGGACTCAAACCCGAGTGTGGAGTGAATTTGAGACCCAGAAATCTTATTTTTATGGTAGTGACCAAAATGACATCTGTGCACAGACCCACATCTGGTCTTGAGAGCATCTTTTTCATGAAAAGTCCCATAAACCCGTTTTAAACAGGGGGAGGAGGAAGTGGTGTGGGGAGAAATCCTCCATCAGAACCACAGTGAAGTTCTCAGCATTTCCACTAGAGGTCGAGCCTCCCTAATTTTCCTTTTCAGTTGTTGGGCAGACAAGGACAGGAAAGGCCTGATGGTTGGGTACGAGCATTTTAACTTCATACCTCAATTGTCCCGATATGCTTTCAAAGGGAGTCAGAAATAGATTTGAATTTCAGAGACAGTGCTTCTCACGGGCAAAACCAAAATGCCCAAGTGCTGTTTCCAGAATCCTACTGAAACGATGGGATGTCATACATTTAGTGAGAAATTAGACAGCTGTGGGATGAAAGGGGCATAGGAAAAAGAAAGATCCCAAAGAGATAATGTGATGGAGAGATTACAAATCTAGAATGCAGAAGACCCTGAATGTGCACCCTAGCATCATGATTTATTAATATTAACTATGTGACATTTGGATAAGTTGATTTTTTGAAACTTTCGTTTCCTAATTCTTTTTTAAATGAGGATACCACCTCTTTCAAAAGGCTATTATGAGTCATGACTGAAAGTTACATAAAGCTCCCAACACAGTGTTTGAAACTTTGCAGATGTTGAGAAAATGTAATTTTCTTTCTAAAATAGCATTCTGTTCACACTTCTCTAGGTCAATTAATAACACTGGTTTTTACCTTGTTAATTGGGCATGTGACTTTTTTAAAAAAGATGTTCCAGTATTCATTTATTCAGCCATTTCCTTTCCTCCCTTGTTTTTTTTTCTTTTGATTTTAGTTTCCTCATGCTTTTTATGTATCAGGTAATATGAGTTGAAGGAATAAAAGTTCATGATAACTCTGCGAGCTTTGTAATGAAAAGTTACTACAAACTACTTGATCAGTAAGAGCAACGAATGAAGAGAAAGAGGGGAGGATGGAAAAGAGAAAAAGACAGATGTACTGATTTTTATGGTCAGTTTTTAATATTATCTTTTCTATTCTCTCATAAATATATGAGCAAAGTGTAGAAAAATCCCGGAATTGAACAGACTGTTTTGCTACCACAGTGGTTCTCTAACTAGCATGCAGAGTCATCTGGTGAAATTATTATAAAACAGACTGCTGGTCCTCAGTCCCCAGAGTTTCTGATTCAATGGGTCTGGAGCAAGCCTGAGATTCTGCATTCCAAACAAGTTCCCAGGTGGTTCTGATGCTGCTAGTCCCAGACCACATTTTAAAAACCACTGATTTAGCAGAACCACAGAATTTACAATTCAACCGTGAGAAAGAAAATGGAATCAGAGGAAACCAAGGCTCTAAGACCTGATTTTCCATTAAGTCACCATAATGTCAGTTAGGTCACTACCTGTCGTCACGTGTCCATTTGCTTGCACCAGTAAAGAGAAACAACACCTACCAGTGAGATCATGAGGGTCAAAAGAGGAAACAGGTAAATTAAAACCGAAAAATTAGAAAATGCTCTCTAAGAACAAAGTATCAGCAATTCCAAACAGCCTATGATAATTAATACGAATAGTCAATCTCTCTGCATCGGGGGTGCCCAGGTTTATGATCAAGTATCTCTGGGTGGGTCTGTGAGGATGTCTCCAGGAGTGTTTAGCATTTGAATTGGTGGTTCAGGAAAGCAGACCCATCCTCCCAGATGTGGGGGCAGGGGCAGCCCCCCTGCCCCTCCCATCCCCATCCTGAACAGTACAAGAACAGGAAGGAGGAATTTGTTCCTTTTTTTCTGCCTCACTGCTCCAGCTGGGACATCTCATCTCATCTTTGCCCAGATTTATACCACTGGTTCCCTGGTTCTGAGGCCTCTGGACTCAGACCAAATTAAACCACTGGCTTTCCTGGGTCTCCAGCTTGCAGATGACAGATATTGGGGCTTCTCAGCCTCCGTAATTAAATGAGCTGATTTCTCACAATAAATCTCTTTTTATATCCCATTGGTTCTGTTTCTCTGGAGAGTTCTAACACACAAAAATTACTTAAAAGATTTTCTAAAGATTGGTAAGTGGTAGGCTTTGGTTCTAGTCTGGGTTCTGCTTCTGGCTTACCCTGGACACATAGCTGACCTTTCTGGGTCATGGTTTTCCATCTCACAAAGGATTTAGAGATAAGATGATTTCTGAAGTCTTTCAAATTTTAAAATGCTATGGTCCTGGAAACAGAACTGGGGCAGGGACTGGGCTCAGGTAGGTAAGTTTCTCAATACAGGAAAAAACCTCTCCCCTCCCAGAGCTGAGGGCAAGCTCTTTTATTTTATCTGCACGGATCACACAGCGGTAACGTAAGAGTCACAAGCTTTGTCCACACTTCAGCACAGACCAGCTGCAGAACCCATAGGTGTGCCATGGCACTCGCCAGCCCTCATCATGAGTCCTCAAACATTCCAAAACCAAGTTCTATATTGACTATCGAGAAACAGTAAATATGTCATCATTAGACAGGTAATACCCAAGCCTTATACCATCCATTCGGTTTGATAAATGCTTAAGATTCTGTCTCCAAAATGTCTGTTGCTTCGTGCCTTCACCGCACATCCCACTGCCACTGTGTCACTGTCACAGTCAAGCTCAGCCCTCACATCTCTAAAAGCGATAGCTATTAACACCTCTTAATTGGACTCTACTCCCCACCACCATCACCCTGCATAAGCTGCCAAAGGAACTTCTTAAAGGATGACTCTCATCACATCACTTCCCCGCTTGAAATTCTTTGATGACACCCTTACTGCTGCAGTCAAGGCCTCCTACATCCTAAAGCCAAGCTCCATTTCTACATTTATCTCATTGCTCCCATATGTCCTTCAGCGGCTCTAGCACCAAAATGCCTCCCCTCAAATATGCTAGTTCCCCAAATATGTCCTATACTTCCTGGCTTCCTCCATTTCTTCTGTTTGTCCTTCATCTCCTGGTGAAATCCTGCCAATTCTACTCCTGAAAGCTTTTGCCTCATAACCCTCCACAGTTGGAAATAGTTCCTGATTAACCTGACACTGTATGAGATTTATGATGTGACTTGTACTGCAGCTATTTGAGTTCATTCCCTTGTCTCATGTAGGATCATGAGGTTTTGTGAACAGGGAAGAAAGCCTCACTCAGCTGTCTCCCCCGCCCCCACGCACCCCCATCCTCCGTGTCCTCTGGGGGTTAGGCTACTGAGATCTATTCTGTCCAGATACAGTCTGTCATTGTAATATGACCTAGCTTGTATGAACTAGCAAACAGTGAAATCATGTCACACAATAGAACTGTTCATATGCAATTTTTCCAGAATGTTAATATTTTGTACAACCAACGAATAGCAATTAAACCAAACATACTCAATCACAGCAGAATACAGAAACCCATGGAGAGGATAACACTCACATTCTTTCTGGCTCAGACCAGCATGTTGGCTGCCGTGAAAATACTGTGTGTGTGTGTGTGTGTGTGTGTGTGTGTGTGTGTGTGTGTGTGAGAGAGAGAGAGAGAGAGAGAGAGAGAGAGAGAGAGAGACTTTAGTCCATTTTATCCTTGTCTCCAAAATTCAACAACTTTAATCCTTCTTTACAACCTTTTCCAGCAAGCCTTCTTTAACCTTTTTAAAAGGTAAGGTTCTATCTTAGAGTGACATGTCTTTATTTTTTAGTATTGTCATGGTTTTTGTTAACATCCCGGTTATAAAGTCAAATGGGTTTTGAGTGGTTTTCTCATAACCCTGATTCCCACGATCCCTGTTGTTTTTAGAAAGCAATTTCGCAGAACCTGAGGATTTTAAGGGATGCACACACTGCATCGTTAGGTAAGCGCCCAGACAAAATGCAACCAGGGACCGAAGAAGTCAGACAGCTGGTCAGAAGGAGTGACTGCTGACTGCAAAGTCCCTCAGGACAATTCCCCTGAATGTTAACGACTCAAGCCAGCTCTCAACTAACGGAAAATTAAAGAGAAAGGTTGAAGCTCTCCTGCCAGAGTCTGGAGGTGCCGGTGGAAATGCTCCGGGAGGAGACAGTTGACCTGAGCTGACCCTAGAACGTAAGTGCCTCTTACTTTTCCTGGAGAACTGAGCAGGTCTGGAGAGTGCTGGAGCCACAGATCGCTGGGCTCCTGAAGAGGGGGAGGACATCCAAGGGGAAAAGGAACGGTGAGGGGGGAAGGAAAATGAGACAAAAAGAGAGGCAGGAATCAACATTTACAGAAAGTCTGCTCTGAACCAAGTATACTGCTAAGTCAACATGTACATGCTGATACTCTGTCCTCAATTTACGTGAAAAGAAAGTCAGCCTCTGTAGTTGAGGGAGTTGCCTAAGGTAACTGAGTGGGGTTACCTGAGTCCCATACACTGGCTTTTCAGTGCAGTGGTGGCTTCCAAATGGAGCACCAAGGGCCAAACCTCCCCGGGAGTCCTGTAATGCGTGGAGGCTGTGGGGAGGTCAGAAATGTAAAGAGACTGTGCGCCAAAAGGACAGAACCTGGCCTCTCACCCCTCCTTAACCGTTTTTATTTGTTTTACACATTGGGCTTCCTCTGATGCTTCTGTGTGAATAAGAGTCCACCCTTTAGAAAGGGAGGTGGGAAAAAGGTTTGAAAATCACCGAGTCGTATCGAGCTGGCCATTTCCCAAGTCGGCCTGAGGCTAGCCTTCAGCAGAAAAGTAAATCAGTGCTTACCAAAGATCTGCTTTCTACGGAATGCACTGTGGGGTCCCCATCTCCCTGCTCTCATCATCCCAAAGCTGTCTCAAAGGCTTCATTCTTTGCCAACTTCACTTGCTCATTTGACTATCTCTACGTCTTTCGAGACATTCCAAGGCGGCACAGGAGCTTGAGAAGTGCAGGCAGCTTAGACAGCACCCCCTCCACTTCTGAGCACCGGGGAGAAGCTGTGGACCCCAAGGGGCTCTGAACCCAGAGCAGCACACCTGAGCCTGGTCCTGGTGCTCGGGAGAGGGCGTCATTTCCCCTCCCCAGGCCATTTCCTCACCACTCATACGCTGGAGGACCAGATGGCCTTTATGTTCTGACTTTAGGGAGTTTATACAGAAAAAGAGTATGTTCTAGAGCCAAAGGAGAGGAGGGGGGATATATTAAGAATGAGTTTGCAGTAAGTCAGAGCTAATAGGTGTAAAGTGCAGAGGCAAACAAACACAGACTCCTCAGACAGACTATTTCTCTAAAATTCATACTGAAGAACAGATGGGGAAAAAGACAATCAGATTGTTGATGTAACTTAAGCAGAAGGGAACAGAACACATCTTTAATTCCTCTGAAATAAGACTCCTAACAACACAATAGGTAACTGCAGTTCTACAGACCTCTGCAAGCCCAGAGGTGAGGCTCTGTGCGGCAGCGACAGGACGCGTGTGGAACTTTCTTTAAAGTGGTTACAAAGAAAATAAACGGGCACTGGATTTATAGCCAGTCTCTGGGCAATGAATGATTTGTCACCTTCTCCTTCTGGTATTGATTCTTGCCTCACACAGACGACGGATGACTGCTGATGAAAGTGCACGTCTCGGGGACTGCGCAGGCTGGGTGTGCAACCCTCCTCCAGCATCCTGCCCTACGGTCTCTCTGCAAAGGCCTCACCCTCCTCAGAGAAGCACATCTGGCCTCATCTGCACACATCTGGAGGTACTACCCCTGGGGTGCTACATTGCAGCTTCACACCTGTTTTCCGTTCCTAGAAATCTATGTAAAACAAATAGAATACTTTGACATTATCCACCCTTCAAAGAACAATGTACATACCACTTACTGGAAAATTCTGCTGCTTTCCAGGTTCTGTTAAGGCCACTATCCAGCCACTCTTTGCCTCTTAATAACATAACGCATTTATTGAGCATATATGTTGGTCTAAGGGTTCTTTGCTTATTACCATTAATCCTTATAACACTCCTGAGTAATGTGAAGAAATGGAGACTCTGAATTTAAACACTTGCCTGAAGTTACAGTTTGTGGATCTTTGAAGCCAAGTGTCTCATGCAAAAGACAGAGCTGATTTACAAACATCACACGCAGGTTAAGCGGTGACGACTATCCACATCTGCTTTCCGTCATTCCTCTCACTCAATCTCACAGCTCCACTACTGCCTTGGGAGATGGCAAAGTAGATGAAGCTTTCCAACAAGAAATAAAAGAGCTGGGAAGTACAGGGGCAGACAAGGAGAACCGAACTGAGAGACGTTTTCAGGCCTGAATTTTCTCTTTTCCCTCTCCTCATGCCTGAAAGTCCACCAGTTAGGTTCAGTTACACAACTGGAAAACAAAACAAAAGAAAACAGAAATTGCTTCTCGGAAGTCAGAGCTGTAACTACAATTTCCTCCTTAGTATAAATGTGTCCAATCAGAGTGCAACATTCTCACCTCAGTGTAGACAACTGCCAGCCAGAATGGGGGTTTTGAATCTGAGTGGACTGAGTGATTTCTAGATTAACAAAGGACCATGATGGGACATCAGAATGCTGCAAGGCCCTGAGGATGGTAGTTAAGAGACAGAGAGGCCTCAATAGGTAGTGCCAAGAAAATTATGTCAATTTCAAAACTCTGCTCAGTTCTCTTCCTCTTCCTTCCTCTTATATAGACTCCTACTCCCTAAAGACTAGCTAATAAGATGAGCATTACAGCTGAGCTGCAAACTGAGTTAAAATGGCTCCTGTAAATCTAGCCATTACTTGGAATATTTTCACATGGAAATATGTGATCTGTTTTTAAGCAATCAGATATATATGGCCATCACATTCCTATATATGTGGCTGCCAAGGACACTATTCACAGAAAGTCACAAAGCAACTAATTACACACTCCACAAACTTAATAGTATTAATCCAAAGGAAAATGGGGAGTTAAATTCTGCTTAAATTCTTCATTCCTAATAGGAGTTGTTTCTAAACGTAGTTGAAGAGGAGACTCTAATATCCTGGAGAATGTCTTCTCACTGTTTTACTTTAGTTATTGGTTTCTCTCCAAAATGAGATTCAATAGAAAAGATAATATAAGTTCATTTAAGACACCAATTTTGATTGGCATGGTGGGAGAGAATTCATTATTAAAATGGGATCTTTACGGGAACTTTAGTCCTCTCATGCCTTTTAAATACCTACCAAGAAGTTATCCTAAGAGACACAAGAGCAAATGCCAATGACTAGGCTTTGTGGACAATGAAATCCAGTATCAGATGGGTTGTATTGGGGTGACTTTGAGGATTCGTAAGGTCCAAAGGGATGGACAGGCCCAAAATATCTGAAAGAGCCTGCCCTATTCCTAATAAGTTGGTATTCTCTCTGTGGCCATGAACATGTCACTTACCTTTCATGGCTTTTGCTTCTCCATGTACAAAAGAGAAAAAAACATTCCATCACCCACATTCATCTATCTCAAAAGTTCATGAGGCTTTAGCACATTTATTCTAATCCCTATATTTTGTAGATGAGAATACTGAATGGCAAAGAGGTGCTGCTAGTAGATAAAACCCACAAAACTAGTGTGTGTTAGAGCCATAACTAGATTAAGGTCACCTAATTCTTAAACCAACACTATGACACCCTGGTATGAGGCAGGTGGTGGTGAGATGGGTGGGCTACAAGTGTACAAACATAAATCCTTTACAGGATATCCTGGCCATCACACTAACATCAACAACAATCAGCTAACATTTGATTTGTATAGTTTCTACTAACAGATATGATAATGATAATATCATAGAAATCACTCTGATACATTTATAAGCCAGCATAGTATGTGAAGCTAAATTTGCATTTTTTACCTGTTATTTTCTCACTGAATATTATGAGTTCTAGTTTATTTATGGTTTTAAGCAAACACATGTAAAATAAAGAAAAACGGGATTACCTGTAAGGAAATTCTGTTTAGAACAGGTTTCATTTTAATTAATGTCATACAAACATATAAATACAATTTGCTTTAAAAACAGAATAAATAAACGTCTGAGAATCTCTAAAATGATTTGCGACTGGAGAATTCCTAACTATATCTACTCACGGCTTAACAAAATACATTCCTCCATGGTAAGTCTTCTCAAAAAATAGACAAGAAAAAGGTTGTTTGTGATTGACTTGGAGTTCCAGGTACACATTCACATGTGTAAAAGGTTAATTTTAAAAGACCAGTATTCGTGCCAACCTGCTTTATTCAAATCACTTTGTTTTTTGTTTTTTGAGTTTATTTTGATAAAATAGATTAAAAAGATGAGAAAATACAAAAATCCTGGAAATAATAATTAGCTCCTATGCTAAAATATAACAAAAATACTTCGACTAGAAAGATATCCCTAATGATAGCCTCATTACCTCTGGGACAAAAAGACAAAATCACTGCATCTCCTCGCTATGCTGATATATATTTAATAAAAATGTGAGAACTCTGTGAATGGAAGTAGTAATCTTTTGTGTTGGCAACACCCCCGACTTTACCAAGAGGATCCTGAACAGTAGAAATAGTGTCAGATCACTGAGGAACTTAAATTCCAAAGGAAAAACTTAAGATTTCATTCCTTAAGACCTGTTATCCACCTTCCTCTTCAGAATGCAAGCTAAGGACAAGAACAATGTCCCCCAGGGCTTAAGGCCCTCACAGTCAAAATTCAGTGCATGTTCGTTGAATTGAAAAAAAAAAAAAATACTAAAGAATATTGGGAGGTCTCATAAGACTTCAAATATTTTGGCAAAAAATTCAAGTTATTTTTTTAAATGGGGGTAAGTTTAAAGTTGGAAAATAGGGGGGAAAGAATGGGGTATGGAAGAAAGCGCTTTAAAGGGAGTAACATCTTGAGCTGAGCCTTGAAAGAAGATGATTTGGAGATGTGGGCAGGGTTCTAGAGCTGGCTCTGACTTCTGAAAAAAATAATTAACTTTTCTGGGCATTGACTGCCTCCTGTGTGAAATGATTAGTATAGTTAACGTAAAATATTTTCCAGCTCTAACTATTTGATTAAAGATGTGTTTGAGTTTGTGGTCCATAGAGCATATTTAAGGAGGAAAATGTAGAATATATTAAGGTTGTCATTCCTTTTTATAAACGTCTGCACTTTGAGTGTTAAACTTTTGCCATTCCTTCTCCAAAATTCATTACTGCTTCTCTCTACTTTGTGTTCTGACACAAGGTGCAGCCTGCGTTTTATCACATTCTCATAATCCTCTTTTACACTATATACAGAAAAGATGCTCAAAATATCCTGGGAGCTACACAGAGGGAAATCCAACCAAATACTTCTTTGTCCTAGTCTTCATCTTCTTATTTGAAGGAGCAACTTAAAATATGACATCCTCCAAGTAGCTTTTCTTGACTGCATCAAGCTTAAGGGTCCTCCTGTGTGTTTTCATACTGCTGTGGGCTCCCCCTAATTTATTCTTGATATACTACTTACCTATTAGAATGTACTCCCTTGAGAGTAGGGGCCTGGTAGTGTTCTGGCATATTTCTAATTGCTAGCACAGTAACACTGCAAGCATCCAAAATGCTTATTGAATGAATGAGAAAATGAATGGGGAAAACAGAAGCCTGGATAAATGTGTGTGGTGGGGGCAAGGGGAATGCAATTCATTGCAGACAAATTCTCTTGCCAAGCAAGTCACGAAATGGTGCATGGAAGAGACCTCAGAGATCATCTGGTCCAACCCTCTCATTTTCCAGAAGCCAAAGAATCTTGGCACAGTGCCCCACGAAATATAAAAGAATGTTTCAGGAAACATATAAAAGGATATTAGGAAAAGCAAATATTCTCTCTAATAAATGATGATACCAGAAAGTGGAACTTAATTAAAATAATCAGCACTGATTTTATTTGGCCTTTACTGGTACCTTCAAATGTGTCCACCTATTACCTAGTGATGTCAAGTCTACATCATCCAGGCTCAATTACTTAGTATGTAGATCAGGCAAGATTCATCCCTTGTCTCCCTCCTGTGTTTCTCCAGACTTTCAATGATCATTAGCACCTCCAACAGAAGGCTGAGGAAATGAAACTCCAATTTATCTGTCAACTGTTGAACCAGCATGTTGTGTCAGTCCCACCCCCACGTGGAAGTCTTTGGACAATTCTGAATCAACAAGATGTTGGCAGCTGTGTTCATGTGGTTCAGTAATTGCATTGTTTCCTACTGTGCTCTAAGGGTTGTAAAATGAATTTATTAAATAACCTACACAAAGAGAATGTGCTATAGGCTAGCAGAAACAGCTCTGGGCTGGTGCTGGGAAACTGCCTTTACAGCCTCACTTTGACTGCTAAGTTTTTTTTCCAGTCCTCGGGCTCCTAAGTATTTAAGAGGATAATAATTCTGCCCTGGGCTGTAGAGAAATTTCTGGCATCTAAACCATGTGTGCTTTCTCACTTGCCACACATAGCTTTAACAATTAGCAAGTTCTCTATACGTGAGAACCGACTGCACTTACTTTCAGCCTAAACTATGCTCCTTGAGTACAACAGCTATGACAGAAACTGGTACCCAGTGCTTGATGGGATGCACCAGAATCTAACTGGCTGCTTCATATTGGAACACAATGATTAGGAAAGGAAAACTGAGCCCAGGCACATGAAGCATATAATGGAGGAATCTGAAAATACACAGTATAGAAATCAAGTCTATTGCCCTTGGTAAGTTTGCTAGTTTAGTTGTTGGCTTGCTAGGTATCTTAGGTTATCAAAACTAGTTGGTGTTTCATACATCTAGGCTTATGCTGGCTTTGTGACAGAAAGAGAAATATTTTCAAGTGAAAATAAAAAACTTACTTGGTATGTAATTGTAATTGTAAATAAGAAGAAAATAAATAAAAACAACCCTATTTCAGTTAGTGCTAAACCAGTCTCTAAATCTCAGAAGGCAGACAGGGTTTGAGATTACAGAGAATGTCCCCAGAGAGCTGCCCCACTGAGGGGCAGGTGGAAAGTCTCCCTGGCTCTCTGGTGTCAGCTGAGCCCTAAGTAGCATAAGGTCTCTTGCGTCATTGAAGTATTTTTTTCTGGACAGAGAGGAGGCTGAGAAAAGGTGCGATCAGGGAGGACACCTTCTCAAGTGAGAGTTTGGCACTCACTCAGGGCCCAAATTTTGCCCTCAATTGTTTTCTCGCTTTTTCTTTAAAAGCAAAAAATAAAATAATAAAATAATAATAAAATAAGGCTCTCTTTCAAACTTCTTTTGAACCTCCTCTACCAATAATTTTATAAATGGGGCTCAATTCAGATCCACAATCATTTACTGAAATCTACATATAGCCCCACAGTTCTGGCCAGGCGGTACAACTGCTGACAGGTTACTTACCTTAGGCTCCACAGTAGGGATAATGACTGTTAAAAGTTTACGACAAGGCATATAAAGCACATAGCCCAGTGCTGGATACTAGAGAAGTCTGTCATAGGTAGGCTAGGTCCTCTATTTCCCGATCTCTCATTTAAATATATATGTTACAGACAGAGAAGTTAAGTGGCTATTAAGGACATGAAGTTAGAAAGTAAAAGACTTAGGAACTAAAATTAGGTCTGGCCCACTTTAAATCTCACCTGCTTTCTGCGACAAGATGTTGGTGCGAATCTCTGGGACATTTTGCTCTATCCAGACTGACTGGGTGGCAATGCCCTTCAAGGCACTCTTCTGAATAAATTAATGGTACTGTTTTGCCTTTTTTCACCTCTCTCTTGAAATGAGAGAATGGAATATAAATGTAGATGTTCATTATTGGAGCTTTATGTTTTTTAGATTCTGGCTGAATGCAAATTTACTTTATTTTCTAATTAGGAGCCTTCTAGACAATTGCAGGTCAACAGCCTGATCGACAGCACAGTGGAGTTTGAGTTTTAAAAAGCCACCCACAGTGCTGCGGTGAAAGGTGAGGAATGTGCTGTGGACAAAGGCAGGAGGACAAGGTTTCAGTTTACTTCTACCTCAGGACCAGGGCCAAGAAACCTGAATTCCTAACTCATGGCTGCTGTAGCAAGTCACTTCCCCAGCTGGAGCCGGTTTAACCCATCTGGAAAACAGTAGATTTGGACTGGCTGATATAGTTTTTAAAGTCATGTTTATTGAGGTATAAATTATATGCAATAAAATACATCCTTTTGAAGATACAGTGTGATGCATTGACAAAGGTATACAGTTCTATAATCACAGACACAAGATTTAGAAGACTTTCAACACCACAAAAATGTCCTCATATCCCTTTGTAGTCAACCCCCTTCCATCCCAAGCCCCAGGCATTCTCTGATTTCTGTCCCTATAGTTTTCCCATTTCTTGAATGTTATGAAAATAATAGTATGCAGCCTTTCATGGCTGGCTTCTTTCAGTTAGCATGAAGCTCTTAAGATTCGTCCAGGTTGATGTCATCAAATCGATAGCTTGCTCTTTCTTATTGCTAAGTATTCCATTGTATGGATGTGACAAACTGTGTTTATCTACTCATGAGCTGACCCCCAATTGGGCTGTTTTTAGTTTTTTCAGTAATACGAATAACTGTTGTAAACATGTGCGTGCAGGCCTGTGCGTGGACATAAATTCCATTTCTCTCCGGTAAAATACTTAAGAGTAACACAAGAACAGATGCAAAGTAAATGCATGGACTCAATACTGAGAGCCTTTCTAGCCTAGATAAGTCTTATCATTCTCTGGACATACCAGCTTTTGGCCGAAACCAGCCGGGGTGGACTGTAAAACTAGTACCTACTAGCTGTGTAAGGTAAATGCCTTCACCTCTCATGAACTTGGTTTCCTCCAGTGCAAACAGGGAGTGATCGCGCTCCTCTCAGGTTAGTGGAAGAGTAAATCATGGCATGTATGTGCCTGGCACACAGAAGCACTCAGTAAATAGCAAATCTTACCTTTTACAGTTACAGACTAGCATGGCTGATGAAGTCGTAGAAGGTGATAAATTTGATCCCCTTCCAAAGGTCCTCAACAACCACCAGTATGTGAAAATGTAGTTTCCTGGGTCTCACTGCAGAGACCTCACCATGCTCTCCTCCATTTCAAAAGGTTCAAGAGTTCCCTCTTCCCACATACAATCTCATGTGTCCCTCTTAACTGATGAGCAGGAAGACACAGGACAGAGGTTTTGTTAAGGGGAAGAAGAAAGAGTGCCAGGGACAGTACTCAAGATGTCTGCCAAGCAGCTGAAAGTGGCTAAAAGCATGGCAGCATTTAAGGAATTGTGAGTTCAGAGTTTTCCTGAGTGTTAATGGGTATGGGTATGGGTGTGTGTGTGTGTGTGTGTGTGTGTGTGTGTGTGTGTGTGTAAGGGAGAGGAGAGAAGCAAGACAGGAGGAGAGAATCCACTGGTGGGCATCTGAATAATGCACTGCCGCATTTCATTCTAAGCACTATTTATGTTCTATCCCACCCCCAAGCCCTGTAAGCTCATTACCTCACCATTTTGAGCATCCAGCTGTTGCTGTCTGAAACCTGACCTTCACAGCGAAGAGGCTGGCAGAGGCTTGCAGCTGCAACGAGCTGCAATGGGCTGCCTACCCAAGGATGCATGGATTCCTATCTGCTCACCCCTCTCTTTTCCTTAACCAATTTAGTTAAGTAAGCTGGTTTCCTTAGTTCCTTCTCCCCAATTCGACTCTCTGTCACAATAAAAGGAAGTAAGTACCCTTGAGAGAGGACTTCTGGTTGCAGTGCAGCTCTGCAGAGTGTGCTACTGAGGCCTTTCTGGCTCTGTTCATTTTGCTACTAAAATTCTCGATCACTGACCAGAAGCAAGGGCATCAATCACACTGGAGCTTGTTAGAATGAGAGCCCTTAGGCTGCATTCCAGACCTCCTGAATCAGCCTGTGTTTTAACAGAAACTCATGGAATTCATAGGCACATTCACGTTTCAAAAGTGCTACAATGGGACAGACATCCCAAAGAGTTTTCATTCACTCAATTTAAGAACTTGACCTAAGGTATAAGGTGGCGAAGCTGATCAAAACAAAACTTGTATTGGAAAAGTAGTGTGGTGGAAACAGCCAGCTCCCAACGATTCCCACTTTCTGATACTCATGCCCTTGAGTAGTCCTTGCGGACACTGGGTCAGGGTTGGTCTGTGTGGCATATCAAATGTGCAGAAGTGATAATGTGAGGTTTCTGAAATGGAGTCATCAAAAGCATTGCAATGTTTTCCTGCCCAGTTCCTTGGGTCACTTGTGCTGGCAGAAGCTGGTCACTCTACTATGGGCACTTTTAGGAGCCTATGGAGAGATCCACAAGGGAGTGAACTGGGGACTCCCACTGACACCAGCATCAACCTGAAAGAAGTGTGAGGGAGCCAGCTTGTCAGGGGAACAGCTTTCCGATGTAAGGCCCAACCAACATCATGAGAGACCCCCAAGACAGAACCCCCTAGCTAAGCCACTTGCAAATGTTGGGCCCAAGAAACTATGTGATAATATTTAATGTTTTCAGGCACTAACGTTTAGTGTAATTTATTTACTCAGCTATAAATAACTAGTATAAGAACAGAGCGCTGCATCTGAGACTGGGCTCCCCCAACTGGTAGTGACTTTCCAAGGTCACATCAATATCTTAATGTATCAGAAGGCTTATCTGTACAAAGAGCAACCAAAGTTCATCAAATCTTCACACCTTTGAACATACAGATGCACCATTATTTTACATATCACTAAAACAGAAAAAAGATGCCATCAAATTCATACAGCCTCGATTCTAAAATGCATACTAATTTGAGAGATGTAAAATCATGGGAAAATGTGCATCTTAAAATCAATGAAATACAGCCTTATACTTGTTCTGCCCACCACATGGGGATGCTCTAAGGGTCAATGGTATAACAGATGAGAAGGCACCTGGAGGGAACTGCTGGCAGCATCCTGAAGCACCAGAGCTTGAGAAAGGGAAATGATATTATGGTTCCAGGCCAGCTAATTAAGCTGGCTCTGCTGGGGGTTATCATCTCACTTGTCAGGCTATTGCCTCAGGCTCCTATCATAATTTATGTTCAAAATGACTGCTTCAAAGCATAGGAATAGTTAGGGAAAACCACTTACGGCACACTCCTAAACTTGCTTGAGCATTAGAAACCACTTGGTGCATTTGTTTAACAAGCACCCAGGCCTCTTGCTAGACACTTTGACTCAGCAAATCTCGGGCAGGCATTGGAACCTATATTTTAACAAAGGCCCCAGGCAGTTCTTGTGAACACAAAAGTTTTAAAACACTGATCTAAACAAGATAATATCCATCCACTCACTGATATTTTTCCTTGCATCAAATCATAATAGAAAACTATAAACCTGAATTGCCTGGGCTATGTTTCTAATATAAAAAATGCCTTCAAACTAGTATAAGATTTTGCTAAAGGTCAATGTCAAACTACAACAACAAAAACAAACAAAAAAATGTCCTACCAGGCTGAGTTTGCCAGTGGCAGGAAAACTTACTGAAGTTATTATGAAAATGTATACTATTTAGTTATAGAAATTTATACCATTAATTTTATAATATAAAAATTGGCATAATTAATAGATTAAGGAATATATCTCCTGATAGACTAATCTGTTTCCTTTTTCATCAGTCAATAAAAGTTGCTGGGCAACCATATATTCTTTTTTGACTTAGATTGCCAGGAATCTTTCACCTAAAATTCATGTCCCAAAACAAAAACAATATTAATAGTAATATACCTTTGTTTTAAAAAAAAAAAGCAGTTGCTATTATGCAAAACTTTTTGTGAGGTTTTGCTTTTGTAGTGTATTTTAATGGTCATGTTATAGTGATGTCTTTTTTCTTAAGACCTTCAAGTCCTTATGGAAGTAGGGAGGAAATAAATTTAAAAATCAACACTTAGTTTTGTTCTGTTTCTCATCACATTTACACTAAGCGACCACGACCCAATTTCTAGCAAATGTTCCTCAAGTTGTGTGGGTTGTCTCCTCTCGTGCCAATCCCTTGGCCAGCTTTTAACACACCACAGGAATGCCAATCCTATCTTGGCAAGGAAACTCTATTTCGTATTCAAGCCAAATACTTAAGAGAATAAATAGAAAATAATTTTAGAGCAGCTCCTCAGAAGGCTCTTCTTGTCCCTCTCTGGTGGATAACATAATTTTCTGACAATCTGACCCAACTATGGCAGCAGATCAGGCCATTAAAATCCTTCTCCTGCAAAAACGAAACAAAACAAAAAACAAAAGCAAAAAAACCTTCTACTTCATTTTTAAACATCTTACTTATGTGCCTTCAGTTCTGCAACAGAAATTTATCCTTGACCTGAACTTCTAAATACCCCATAAACAATAATTAAGTCACTGGAATCCCACTGTGCAAAGGGCATTTTGTGACAGATGGGAAACCAAGCGAAAGCATGTAAAACATTTTCACTCCTCCCCAGCCTCACAGAACAAGGAGAAACAGGGTAAGTATTTCCAAAATCAACCTTGGAGATTGTGATGCACGTGCAGTCTCAAAAGAACATGACTAACTTGCAATACTTTAGTGTATAGAGTATGGTTACTCATTGTTGTCCCAATAAATATTTATAATCTCCACAAAATTTTTCATACCATCTTGGCTGCCCAAGCTAACTAACTTCACTATGACCTTCTAGCAAAAGGTCTTTTACTCTGTTAAGTCCTCCCAATTGCCCCTCTGCTCTCCTGTCGGGGTTAATTCCATTCTCATCTGTCTTCCCATGACACATACAACACAATACCCCAGTTGGTTGTCTCATCTGTTTGTGTCTCCTCCTAGACCAACCTACTTGAGGTCAATGATCCCAGTTAATTTATCTTTGAATTGCAGGACCAATCAGATAATCAGGTACAGGGGAGGTGCAAGGCAATCTGTGTGAATGAAAGAATCTAGTTCAAAGATCCTCTAATTCAAATTCATTGGTTATGCAAATAAGAACATGAGGCCCCCCAAAATGAAGTAATTTCCCCCTAATTATAACAAAAAAGAAAACAAGATAAAAACCCAATTCTCTCATTCCCAATCAATCCAGCATTTTTCTGTTATGTCACATCTTTGCACATGCTGTTCCCTCTGTGTGACCCTTGTCTTCTGCCACTAGCTTTCAGACCCTTGCTCAGAGTCTCCCTCATCCAGCATTTCTCAACCCAGAATCAGGTTCTCAGGGGAACCTCTGAGCCTGGGGCAGGATCCTTTCTGATCTGCCTTCATACATCCTATGAAAGGAACCATGTTCCTTTCTTTGGAGAATTTATCCCAGCGTGCAGTTATACTTTCAAAAGTAAAATTGTTTTATGAAGGCCTTTCTCACTAAAGTATAAACTACTCCCTGACAGTAGAAACATGTCTTTGCTGATGTTCACTGCTATATCCCTAGTGGCTAGCACAGGAAGCCTCGTTAAAAATGTGTTAAGCAAATAAATCACTTACAAACTCTCCAAAAGTAGAGAGTGGGTCTGTGGGACAAATATTGCCTGACAAATATTGTATGAACAGCAGACATACAATAAAAGTGGCGAATCATTCTGTACCACATTAAAAGATATCTCTATTTTTATATTCAGATAATTCACTTTATAAATAACATGTAGCCAGTGCTTAAACTCATATGTCCCTGTTTCAACTCTGGGAAATGTGTGGGCAGCCTTTCTTCTCTCAGTGGGCTCAGAAAAAGGAAATGCTGCTTATTTTACCATGTGCGTAAGATAAACTGGGACCACCAATGTAATGTTCACAGAATTTCTTTCCCAGGAAAGACTGATATGTCTGCTGAGTTATATAGACAATTGCTTTCTACCATACGCACAAACATTTGATAGGATTATTCTTATTTGATTTGCCCACGATCTTTAAAAGCCCACAACAAATGCAAACTTTATTCCACTTAACCCAGAGAAAGGATCAGGTCACATCTTTGACTCCCAAGTCACAACCTGTTATACAGAACAAAACTTTGCCAATTTGCACATTTATTAGCCTGGATCCTGTAGCTCATGGTGAGATATCTACCCTTATTGGGGGGGGGGGGGGAGCCCTCCTTCGGACAAAAGTCTTCTCTTCTGATTAGAGGATACTGCTACTTCTAGAATGTTCTTAGCACATTCCCAGTGAAGTACTATTATAAACTTCCTGACTGGAGCAGAAAAAAATGTCACACCCTCCTCAGTTGGAGTATCTCAGAGGTGTTGGAGTGAGGTAGTAATGAGATCAGAAAGTATGGTTATACTCTCCCTGGACCTCAGCTTCCTCTAATCTCTATATGGGCATCACTCAAAGGTCCCCTTTATCACTAGTATTCTGTGACTCTAACTTTGACTCTACTGAAACAGACAGATAATCTCATAGCTTTTCTGGAAAATCAGAAGAAGGACCAGATGTCTTTATGGGCTTTATCTGTTCCACCTGTTATAGACACCCAAGAGGCACCCTGCACTCAACCCAGCCATTGTTCCACAATAGACCTCTAACACCCAAAGGTCATTTGGATAGTTGTTAAGAGGTGAATTGAGTTTCCCAAAACTTCAAATTTTGAAGCTCTAACCCCTAATATTTCCGAATGTGACTGTATTGGAAAGTAGAGCCTTTAAAGAAGTGATAAGTTAAAATAAGGCCATTAGAGTGGGCAGTAAAGCAATCTGACTGGTGTCCTTATAATAAAAGAAAACTGGACACACAAACAAACACCAGGAATGTGTGCATACAGAGGAAAGACCATGTGAGAACACGATGAGAAGAAAGCCATCTGCAAGTCAAGGAGAGAGGTCTCAGGAGAAACCAAACCTACTGACACCTTGGTCTTGGACTTCCAGCCTCTAGAACTGTGAGAAAATAAATGTCCATTGTTTGAGACACCCAGTCTGTGGTATTTTGTTACAGCAGCCCTAGTCAACTAATACAATACTAAACTGAGGCATCTATCTGTTCATATGAGAACCTGGGTCGTCATCTCTACATCGTTCCTTTCTCTAAGGAAAAGACTTTAGTTCTAAAGCAGGAAAGCAACTTTCCCAAAGTCACACAGTTACTTAATGCCAGAAGAGGTACTAGAACAGAACTCAGTACAGAACAGAGTAACAGGTACCCTCAACCACCTGAACTTTTTCCTTTAAAAAAACTGCAGATCCTACAATAAAACATTACACTTGACATCAAAATCCAAATGGTATGCATCACAGAAACCACACCCAGTTACACTTATAAAGTTGAAAGCGCCAATTTTATATTGATTATAATATATCATTAAAGAACTAAAAACACACATTTAAAATATGCTCTGTTTGTGCCCAGAATTCTGTCGGCATCCACTGACCAGAGTAAGTATTAGGACTTCTTCCTTCGTTCCAGTAGGCCAACTACTTCCCTCCAGTGAGTGCTCACCATAGCTACTGACTCTCCTGTGCGTTTTTGTTTCCCAAAGGAGAGTTCTGAAGTCTGTATATAAGGAGACACTCAAACATAAACATACCTGCTTTCAGACTAATACCAGGTATTAGTTTCAATTTTTGCATTGGAACCTGTCTCCATTCTCTGCTCCAGGTCACACATATATATGCCTGATGGCACAGTTCCCAGCCCTGGTCCGACATGGCTCCATGTCAAGCACTAGATGAGCCTGAACAGAGATCTAGCTGCAGATGCAACAACAGCTTGTCATGCCAAGGCATGTTCCCCAACTGCAGACGGTATTAAAATGAGGCCCTGAAAAAGAACCAAAATGTAATTGTCCATAGCAAACTTTAATTATCAGAACTGAATTAAGAAAAAAGGAAAGAGTTCTAGTTTAGTTGTTCCCAAATGATATTCCTTGGACATGTTCAGGCTGTTTGCATCTGAATCATCTCAAAAGGTTTTTTTTTTCTTTTTTAAAATGTAGATTCTAAAACCCGATTCTTAGGACACTGTATTTCAAAGGCTGAAAATGGGACTTTGGATTGTGTATTTTTAAATGATCCCCAGATGATTATACAACTTGGGAAACACTCAAAACTTCTGCACACTTTTTGGAGTTGAAAACAAATGAGAAGTAGCCAGTGTCACAATCCACATCACTGAGTCGTTATCATTAATTGTCAGAAACCTCATAAACCTGAAGCCCCTAGACATACTACCCATCCATTCCTACATTAGTTTATCCAATATTACATAAAAGAACATGCCAAAAGCTAGTGTCTTTCAACAATAAACATTTCTCATCTTCCAATTTCTGTAAGTTAGCAATTTGGGTGTGGTGGGGCTGTACATTTCTAGCTCAAGGTCTTTCATTAGGTGCAGTTAAGTCATTGGTTGGGGCTAGTCAAATGAAGGCTTGACTGGGGCTGAAAAATCCATTTGCAAATTGTTGACCAAAGGCCTCAGTTTCTCACTGGCTGCTGGCAGAAGGCCTTAGTTCCTCACCACATGGGCCTCTACACAGGACATCCCAAGTGCCCTCACGACATAGCAGCGAACTTCCCCCAGAGTTAAGTGATCCAACAGAGAGAGCAAAGGGGAAGCCACAGTGCTTTTTATGACCCAGTCTCTAAAGATGCAATTGTTATTTTCACTTTTTCCTATTCAAAGAAATGAGTCACTAAGTCCAACCCACATTCAAAGAGAAAAGGCTCCATCTTTTGAAGAGTGTCAAAGAATCTGTGGTCACAGTTTAAACCATCACAAATTTCAATGCGTGTTATATTTTGAGAATGGAATAGGAACTATAAATACAAAAACTTCTATGGTCTTGACCCTGCCCTGATAGAATTTGGGAGCAGGGATATAGAAAAGAGAACCAGGGCACCCAATATATTATTCTCTCATTATGAAATCAAACTACTGAATGCCCAGTTAGGTTAGGAGCAGAGACTCCTAAGTGTACTAAATTAGAAGTCAAAAGGCTTGGGTGTGAGATCCTACTTTTTCAGTTTTAGCTATGTGTATCACTTAGCCACTGAGCTACTTACTGCTCTCTCTCTTTACAAAATGCAAATTATTTATTACTTCATGCTGGTGAGGGGGTAGAGTCAGGAGCAGGGATTCTGTGAGAGCCAAAGACAAAATCCATGACAGTACTAGATAAATAACTAAATACCTACATGTTAATAATTACGATTACTCACATTTATTATAGGCCGGGGTATATATATATCAGAAGGTGACAAGGCTAATAAATCAGGTATGTTACCTCCTTTTACAAACACCTGCTCAGGGTTTGTGTACCTTACTTCTAGGGGCAAAGCAGCCCCTCAGTGGTCTCAAAGGAAATCCCACCCACAGGGACACTCAAACCTGTGCTCCAAACTGTGTTTTCTTTCTGGCAGACATGTCCTACCTGTGGTGTTCCTAGCAAGCATGTCTGAACAGGTCCTGCAAAATGTACCTAACCACCTCCAGAAGCTACCTGATGAGGTAACTCCCCTTTGGGGGAAGTCAGCTCCCCGGAGTGTTTAAATGTCTATTTATATCAAAGGTGAGAGAAGCAACTTCAAATAAATATGGATGTTTCTGAAAATGTTTTGTGCTTGTGTCTGTTTCCACATATATATTTAAGCACTGTTTACCTAGCTATTGATATGGATATAGATATATAAAAAACAAAAACTAAATAGTGAGACAGAATTCTACTGTCACCAGAACAGGAACTTCCTCAGAGCTCCAGAGAAAAGAATTTGACTCAGAGTACAACTGCTGAAGGAAATGCCAAGCTACATAGAAAAAAACCTTATAATGGCCTAGGTGTATAAAAGTTTCTGAGAAAGCTCTTCCATAATTCTTTTTCAAATCCTCTTATTTTCTCCTCCTCCTTATTGTTTCTGGACTCTTTAAGTTAGAGAGCCAAGAAATTCCACAGTTTGGGGTAAACTCATGGTGGCTACACATACAATAGTAAACCACCTTATGGCCATTACAGGAAAAAAAAAGATTAAAAGTATATCCACACAGAGACAAGGAAAGAGCACAAAAAACAATGCCCAATATTTTTCAAAGCATTGGAGGTACAGGGCATATCTAAATCAGAAAGAAATTTTTTTTAATGTATCTTTAGCCAGTAAGTCAAAACCCCAAAGAGAATTACAACAATAAGTCTAAATGTCCCCTGCAGACATAAAAAATGATCATGAGAGGGAACACAAAAAATCAAGGTGTTCAAGTTTTGGAAAACCACCTGCTGTGTTTCCCTTTTAAAGAGAATAAAGGGAGAGTCACTGAGATTAGAAACATTTACATTCATTCCACATTTTGAAAGTCAACTAAAGAGGCCAGAGTTTTGTTCAAAATGAGAAAGAAAATCAAAGCTTCTTAAAAGCAACCACCATAACGTTTGAGTTTGAGAGTCCAACAAGGACTTTTCCTTTCCTCCCTTTCCCTCTAACCCCCACTCCACATATATATATATACCCCTCTGAAGCTGAGTCACAGTATCTGGGGGAATTTATCAGGAGATACTCCAATTTAAATTACAGCCCAATCCCACCAAACCTAGAAAACCCAGAGTCTGCTTCCAAGAGCGTTCCCTGTTTAAAACAGATGAGCAAGGCAAGAAGGAGGTGACAGGCTGGACCTTCCCCAGACAACCAAGTTTGAAAATCCTGACTAAACAGGGCATTCTACTGAGCCTCTTAAGCTGCCTTGTGCAGCAGAACAGTCAGAGAAATCAGAGGCTTTGATTTAGGCAATTACCGAATAAATGAAGGCCAGAAAAATGAGGTCTCAGCTGATTAGACAACTTCTTAGAAACTTTTCCTATCTTGGAACTGTTATTTACAAATACTTCCCTGTGTCATTGCGCTATCCAGTTGTTCCTCTTAATGATCACCAAAGCTAATGGACAGGAAGCAGATTGTAGAAAACACAGAAATTAAAATCATCATGGGAATCACAACACTGAATGAGACTGGCCTTTGATCTCAAATAGTTCCCAGGCTATCTGGAAAAAAAAACAGAATATATGCATGCAAAAAGACTAGGCAGATACAGTAACCAGCACCCAAGGGAGCCCCCTGTTAGTCACATCCTTGATTATACCAGGGTTGGTCAGTATAGGCAATAGAGTAATGGTTTTTACTTCTAAGATTTGGTTACAAAAGCCACTGCAGCTTCATCTTAGCCTTCCTCTCCCCTCTCCTCCCTAACCCCGCTCCCTCCCTCTCATTAAGCCAGCTGCCCTATGGAGATGACCAAATGGAGAAGAACTGAGATCTCTTGCCAAGAGCCTTTTGAGTGAGCTTAAAAGTCATTCCTCTGGCCCCAGTCAAACTTTAGTTAACTAACAGATTGATTGCAACCTCATGAGAAATCCTAGGCCAGCACTACTCACCTAAACCACTCCCAAATTCTTGATCCTCAGAAACTGTGAAACATGTTATATGTTTGTTGTCTTAAATTGTGGAATAATCTGTTGCACACTGATTAACCACTAATACTGTTGTGGCGCAACCAAAACCCACGAAACCAATTAAGATTAATTATGAGCCTTTATTAGCAGGCCGGCAACTGACCCTCTACTACACAGGGTTAGAAGGGACCAGTCCTGGGTTCTTAGGGAAGGCAGTGTATAAAGCCTCCCCCACTACTGCATTCCGGAACAAAGTAAGTTAAAAAAACAGAACTCAGTCCTTCACAAAGATAGCAGGAGTTAGTCATTACAAAGATAAATGTCCTTGCAGATGGTCTTGTTATCTGTATCCTGGAATGTTGTGCTCTTAGCATATGAGCTCATTGTCACAAGTTTCAGGACAGATTGGATTCGGTTAAGGGTCCCAGGAACTAGGCATTCTTGTCCTAGTTAAAAATTGCTAAGGTAAAGACTTCCTTTGTCTAGTTTCAGGGCTTTTAATTAACTTTTACCCCTATCACATTCCAGCAGGCTGTCACAATACCTTTGGCCACACTAAGAGTTGCAAAGTTTGGAAGAGAAATTACTAGAGGCCAGGAGTCCTTTGTCAAAAAACTAGGTTTTGAAAGAAAGATGAGTTTGTGACAGATAAGGGAGTGGTAATATGCCACAGACATGCGTGAACCAGGCAGAGGGACAGGGAAGTATCAGATGAATTCAATGTGCAGTGCAGACAGAAACATGGATGCCAGGCCTACCACCTCTAATTCAGGCAATGGAGAGAAAGTAAGGCTCCTTAAACAAGCAGATGACTAGGCAGTAACCAGGACTGAGAGTCTGCACTGGTGAGAATGAACAAGATGGACTGGCTATTAAAGACAGAAGAAGGAAAGTCAAACAGGAGCCTTTAGTAACAACAACCCAAGAGAGGAAATAAGGAGCTGAGCCAGAATGCAGCCAAAGTAGGAATGGAGAGAAGAAACAAATGGGAGGTTCATCATGAATATGATCTGCTATGCTGGCCTCCCATGGCCGCATGCCAGAGCTGGAGGTCTCTGAGTACTCCCTTGGTCATTTAATCTGCGTGCATATTTAGTTGCATGCCTGAAGACAAAGCTCCCAGGGCCACATCCTTCAGTCAAAACACCTCCATTCATGTGTATAACATGCTGCTCTGGTACACAACGCATTGCACTACAAAATTAATGCCATAAATGCTGTATATGTCACAGACACCAAATTAGAGTAAATGTGTAAGCTTTGTTTTCTCTTAAATCACCTCAACTGCAAGAACTGACTCCATATTACACAGTTATCTTTAATAAAATGAAGTCAAATACTAATAAAAGAGGACACGCTGTGGAAATGATACATAGAAAATTCAAAAACAGTCTTTCACAATGGTGAAGATCTGAAGAGGAAAGCAATATTAGTATTATCAATCTCACCCAGTCACCCTACATAGCAGGAAGAAAAATCATCCAAATGTCAATGGAGATTCAATGGGGATCTTTGGGCTTCTCTGGGAAGTGGACAGTGTCCAATTACTCAGAGGCTGTTGAAGCTGCTGGTCATGCTGGGTGCAATTAGAGCCATTCTACTGAAACTTTAGCAGCAAAACTGACAAAAGGGGCCTGCCCTTTGGCAGTCGGTCTCCGGCAGAGTCTTAAAGGCCTCGAGGAAAGGAAGCAACATGCCACCGGGGTGGAGGGGGCACACGTGGCCTTTGCTTCCCATGTATACAATGCCCTTTCGACTTAGCACGCACAGGTGGTAGTCTGACCTGCACATTTTGCAATTAGGGAAACTAAGGCTGAGAGAGATGTACAGCTACTGGCCCAGGTAATACAGGCTAGAGAGTCAGTCAGAATGAGCATTCTGGTTTCTCGGACACCAGGCTCAACATCCTTCCCCTTTCACTCAACCCCATGGAGAGGAGAAAGATGAAAGATTTTTCCAAAGAGCCTCCAGTGAATGAATGCACTATGCTCTGATTTACTGATTTCATCCAGAAATCAAACTTGTACTCTTCAGTTCAGCAAACTTTAAGCATCCCATCTGTGAGGTTCTGTGAGGCGCCGATGAGTACATAAGCTTATGGAAGCAGGGACTGGATCAGTTCAGTAGAGAAAGTGACCAAGAGTGAAGGGGGAATGGAATCAGTGGAGAAGGTAACATTCAAAGCGCAGTCAGTGTCCTGATGGGGAGGTGGTGACAAAGGCCATTCAGAAAGGCTGAGAAGGCCAGGGCATAGGTGGGGAGCCTGGCTGTAAAGAGGCCTGAGGGAGGAGGTGTGAGAGCGGGAGTAACAGGAGTCGCTTGCAAAGGGAGACCAAATTGCAGAGGCTTGGGATTCCAGAAAAAGTTTGAACTTTACTTCACAAACAATGAAAAGACATGGATGCTTTTAGTAAGGGAGTAACAAATGTGATTTAAACCTGGACAGGGAGAGGCTCAATCATCCATATCCATAACTTGCTGAAGGACTGTCTGTTAGTCTGTCCTATCAGTGGAACTACAAAAGACAAGTGCTAAAAGCTCCTTCCTGTCATTGATATGTCATAGCAGAAAGCTGATCTGCCTTCTCATGAGGGAAGGCACTAGAAACCCAGCTTTAGTGACCTGTGTTTCTCCATCAGCTGTGATGAAACAAGATGTCATCACAGCCTAGGGGCCAGCTTTGCTAACCCTGTACTGTGCTGGAACTACAGAGATGCCAAGCATCCTTCCAAGTTCCAAAGCAAAAGAGGTAGAAACACTTGCTCATGAAAATTGAACTTGATAAATTCACAGAAATACAAACATCTCTCTATTTGTGAAACAGTGAAATCTGTCAAAGGAAATGTATCCAACATGTACATATAAACAACCAGAGCTGGGTCAGAGAAGAAAAAGCTTTGAAAATCTGTATTCCCATGCTGGCTCTGCCACTTACCAGCCATGTGACCCGCAGGTTATTTCACTTTCCTGAGTCTTGGTTTCCTCACTGATAAAATAAAAAGAAATACCCTCTACTTTGCCCATCTGTCAAGAAGACTACAGGGGAAGGTGCTTCCACAGTTTACCCGCCCAGGCTAATGAGCAGCCTTGGCTACCCTCCAGGCAGAATCAGAGAGGGAGCCTCCTGGAACTAACTCCCCTTTTGCACACTGAGTCCAAACTGCCCGGAGCAACTGTCCTTCCAGCTCCTGAATATCTCCTCCTTTTAAACCAGGCTCGCTTCATCTGCTGATTATGGAATGAGCTGTTATTGCCCAGGTTTTGATTTCTGCTCATTTTCTCTGGTTCTGCCTCTCTTAGCCAGCAACCCACACTGCGACCATTTGAATAGGACCCACCCATTCAAGAGACCTCTGCTACGGCCAGGCACTCTCATTTATCTTGTCCCTGCCTCTGTGGTCATAGGGACCAGATAGATACACAGTACCTATCGAAGGGCAAGTTTGTTTTTATTTGACTTTCAGACTTTTTGGAGGAAATGAGTGTAGACAATTCTTGTTGCTCCTGAATGCTAGTTGGCGCTCATGTGCATTAAATCTCCTTGTCTCCACTGACCGGGCACCAGCTAGACATCCACACTAATGTGGTTATTTCAGAGGCACCCTTTCCCTTAAACCTTTTGTAGTCTCCACTCACCTCTTCTCCTGGCAGTGCTCCTCATTTTCCCCTTTTCTTCCCTTCCATGGATTGATGGGTAAATGAGCAAATACACCACATAGCTATCATGATTTCAAAGCTTCAAAAGCAATCTATCAGTGAGAGGTAAACAAACGGCACCACCCACTTCTGTTTACAAACAGGTCTTCCTTGTCATTTCTCCCTTCTGGCAAATGGAGCCAGCAAAACCCAATGAAGAGAAAGTGGGTGAAGGCTTAAGACACCTCTGTAACAGAGCTCCCAAATTCCAGCAGGTTGGGGACTCCAGAGGGAGATGAAATGCTTCCAAATCCTTCTCCCCACCATGGTCCTTCTCACGCATCAACTCCCAGGGCCCGATTCCTGCCTGTTCCTTCACAAGGACACCACCCACACATAGCCATATTTTGCCTGAAAAAGGGAAACCCGAATAAGCAAAGGGCCCTCCCTTGATCTACAGCAGAAAGTTTGCTTCTAAGCCTCCCACCTCTCAGCCAGGAGGCTGTCAGCCTCTATCCCGAACAAGACAGCCATGCAGTTTCATCTAAAATCAGAGAAATAATTATCATTTGACCAAGCCCCTTCAGACATTCAATGCTGGAAAGAGCTCCCTAAAATAAAAAAGCCAGGGACCACCTATCATTCCTGTTTCACAGTGTAACCTTTTGGTCTGGGGTCTGCATGAAACTTATCTTCACTTTTCTATCGTACCTGGGTCAAGATAGAGGAGTGTGGAACACACACAAGTGACTGTCTACATAGG
This sequence comes from Cynopterus sphinx, assembly GCA_030015415.1. Lineage (NCBI taxonomy): Eukaryota > Metazoa > Chordata > Mammalia > Chiroptera > Pteropodidae > Cynopterus > Cynopterus sphinx. The sequence goes on from CM057380.1 coordinate 47,482,199, forward strand.
CACCCCGATTCCTGCACATTTTATTAAATACCAATTAATTTAAGGTGTCCCGAGTGACCTGATTTGGGGGGTCCCTGAACACTTGTATTTGGAAGTAGCAATCAAAGCCCAGTGGGGGAGGACTAACCACTGCATGGAGGCAGAGACTCTGCAGATACCCCGAAGGCGCCATTCCTGAGTCTTTGTGGTCTCAAGGTCACAGAACTGATACAAACTTAAGGCTTTATCATTCCCCAAGATAATCACACAATTATTTGTCAAAATAAAAGCCGGATTATTGGGTCTCACAGACCCCACATTACTATGCTGATTAAATGTGGAAAATAAAGTCATAATCAGGTAAAAGTTCTTTGTTTACGTATCTAGAGATTAAGAAACATCAGATCTGTCAGATCTAATCATTTGGACATGCATGATACCAAATACCACCCTGCTCCCTCCTTAGAGTCAACCAAAGACAGTGAAAAGAACCTGGGCTTTTGGAATAGGCTAGAACTGGGTCCAAATCTTACCTTTGCTACTAATAGCAGTTATGAATCTTGGAAATGCTGTTTCTCAAATGCTAATTTTCCTCATTATAAAATAGGAATAAGATAAACTGTCACGATGAGTAAGTGTTAATGTGTAAAGATTAAATGAGATAGCATGTGACAGGATGGTCCTTGATTCACAGTAGGTCCTTTATCTTCCTTCATTTCTAGGTTATAACAGTGAGGCACCATTCCTCATGACACCCCAAAATCTAAGTTCTTGCAGGACTAAAAACTCCCGGTTCAACATAGCAGCACATCAGTTGCCCAGATTCTTTATAAACTCAGTAACCTATCGACCTAGCTGACAATTTACTTTAACTAAGATATCCTAAAGCTGTTTGAAAAGAACTTTTCCCCCTGAGGAACTAAAGATAGAAATGAGTATTCAGATACCACCTGAAGTGTAAACAGTTGCATGTATTTTAGATGGGGTTAAAATATTCTAGCCAATAAGGTCAGGTAAAATCAATACAGAAAGAAAAGCTCTATCAACAAAATTCAAATAGAAACTCGATTTGGGCTTAGATTCAAAGTACTGTATACTCTCAAAATACATTTATGTCTACAGCTGTGACACTGACGTTAGTGGAGATTGTTTAGACTTATCGGCCAAGAGATGCTCTTATATATGGTCAGATACCCAGCATTACATACATATTTTAAAGTTATTCAAATATTTCCTGTGTGAAAACAGAGAGGTTATTTCATGTAGACAAATTTGGAAAAAGTCAAGTGCTAAATATGCTGCAAAGATCCTGTTTAACCCACAGAAACTGACATTTTCCCTTCCACCTGCAAGTTAAATGCCTACTCTGCTTTTTAATTCTTTCACCCACCTCTACAAATGATTGAATTGACATTTTGCCAAAGAGCTATCACACAGATCTCTAATAGGGAGGAGAGAAGGGAGTACAACAGCTCTAACGTAAATTTAAAACACTGAAGTCATCTTCAAAAAATTCTGGCCACAGAGAAGTCATCTCACCAAGCCAGATAAAATAAGTGACATGGGCACTTTCACACACTACTACTATACATTTATGCCACAAGAGACTGTCCATTCATACTGTAGATAATGTGACTACTGTCTGATCCATTTCCTACTCCCAACGGAATAAGTTGGCACTGTTTAATAGACACAGTATTTTGAAGACTATAAATACACTTCTGAGTCCATAGTTCTAATCTGAAGAAAACCTTGTGAAATGTGAATAAATCTACCTATAAGAGTTTAATACTGTCAAATCTTCCTAGAACAAATAAACCCAAGGCCTGGTCAGGCACAGCCGGAGTGGGAAAACCCATCTGGCATGACTATGGCATGGCTAACCTTCTGCTGTAGAAGGCGGTCACTTCCCCTGGAGGCTCTGATTGACCAAAGGAAAAAAAAAAAGGCAAACATATTCAGAGGGCTCCTGGAAGCACTACAGAGGACTCCAGAATACTCCAAGGTCTGGACCAACCACAGGTATGACTTTTTATTTCCCAAGTAGTTCATTTGTCTACTCAAAGTGCACTTAACATATTATAGATTCAATATCATTCTAAGGTTCTCAACACTGCAGCCAGAGAGATCATTTTAAAGGATGTGGACAAATATGTCACTCCTCTGTTCAGTCCCGAAATGCTGCCGTTTCACTAAGGGGAAATAAATGATGTCTCCTGATGGCCAGAGAGGTGACAAACCTTGCTGCCATCACTGCCCCCATGCTCAAACTGGCTACACCTGCTTTCTCACTGTTCCATGAACATCTATGGAATTCTGCCCTGGCTGGAAGGTTCCTGCCCCCATGATCTCATTGTTCACCTTTAACTACCTGCAAGTTTTACCTCAACATCATCTTCTTACTCTATTTAAAATGTCACCCTCTTCCCATGCCCTTCTAACCTGCTCTACTTTTCCTTTTTTTTATAACACAGTATTAAATTTTAAAAAGATAAATTTTTACCATGTCAGTTGTTAACTGATTGTTTCCCCCAACACAATATTTATATTCCAAGAGAGTGTGAGTCCTCCATTCTGTTCAGTGATGCGTGTCTCAAGTGCCTAGAACAGTTCCTAGCACATAATAGGGTCTCGGATATTTGTTGAATAACTGATCTGCCACGGACAGAAGTGTTCTATCAGAAATCAGCTCCCTGGAGCTCTACTAAGGCAAAGACTAGGCCTAAAGATTCCCATCTCCCAGCACAGTTACCCTAAATGCCCCAGGAAAGGACCTGGAATGAACCCCAGACAGATGCTGCATCGACCCTCAAAGAAAGTCACAGAAACAGAGAGAGACTTGGGCAAGACATTCACTGTCCAAAAATGCAAATATCGCAGCACTTCAGGTTTCAACACCTTCTAAGGCATCCCACTTCATGGACTCTTCAATTTGCGGTTCAAGGCTCTCCAATCTGCTACCCACCCATGGAATCTCTCATTCATTCCATCAGTATTCATGTGTGCTGTGAGCAGTACCACCCTTATGCCAGCATATGCTCTCCTACAGTCCAGCAGAGAACAACTGCTTGCTATCAAGTCCGTGCCTGCCCCTGCCTCACCCAGGTACACAGACTGTCTGAGAATGTCTGGGCTCACACGCAGCCCTGCCCACTGAGTCAGCCATGACCAAACCTGGCAGTGCATTGGGAGCCCCACCCTGTCTCCATGTAGACACCATCATTTTGCTGGCCCGAATCCACTAAGTACCATAATCCAAAGGATGCATAAGAATGGTTCACATTGTATCAGTCACCCCCGAACCACAAGCCACCCCAACTCTGAACTACTGACCCCCATGGTAGCTTAAGAGCTTTGTAACTTTTTCTCATGTTTATAGTAATTTCTTATGTCCTCTGACTTCTGTGGGGTTGGGGGGGGAGGTTTGCAGTGGTTAAGAACACAGACTTGTTAAACCAAACCTGTGACCTACCAATGCCTACTTCTTTAGGTGTAAAATAGCAATTACAATGGTATCAACTAAGTAGGTTTAATATGAGGACAAATTAACTGAAAAAAGGAAAGCTCATGGAACAATTAACAGAGAAAACACCCAAGGCAAATACTCAAGATATTGCTCCTGTTAAAAAAAAAAAAATATATGTGGTATAGCCATCCAATGAAATATTTAGCTATAAAAAGGAATAAAGTACTAATTCATGCTATAACATGGATGAACCTTGAAAACATTATGCTTAAGTCAAAGAAGCCAACACAAAAGCCACATATTACATGATTCTATGTATACAGAGTGTCTAGAATAGGTAAATCCATAGATCCAGAAAGCAGTTTAGTGGACACCCAGGGGTAGTTGGGAAGAGGGAAATGGGAAGTGACTGCTAATGGGTGTGGGCTTTCCTTCTGAAGTGAAAAAATGTTCTGGATTCCGATTGTGGTGATCACTGCACAAGTTTGTAAATATACTAAAACTACTAGATTGCACTTGAAAAGGTATTCTTCCTCTTCCTCCTCTATGAGCTACTTCAGGAGGGTGCCCAAATCTTATCACTGTGTTCCCTAAAGTCCCCGACAAAAAACAAGTTGAGCTAACTGTCAAATAAACTAAGTAACCAGTGACAAATGTGGAGCCAACATTTTCTAGGAAATATCAACAAAGACTAGAACTGCTGAGCAGCTGCAAGGAAAAACTGGCCAACTTGAGCAAAGTTTTATCCCCTAGGCATTTGGAGTAGTGCCAGCAAATCACAGGTTTTGACAACAGGGGAAAGGATTAAACAGCAAAACTTGGACAAACCAGTTTAGGGACAGAAAAAGCATGTGTTTGGGGTGGGCAGGTGGGGGAGTGGGAACAGTGTGGGTGGGGGAGGGGATGGCTAGCTCATCCTTTCAGTTGGCTTCATAACCAGAGACTGCAGTCAGCGTGCACAGCACCAATTGCCAACATGCAGACCTATCTACATAGTCTCTCTTTAATTGATGCAATGGCTACAAAATGAATGAACTGGAAATGAGGGCTGGAAGCGGAGAGAATGCTTTGGGAAACAAATAGGCACATGTTTCAAAGCAACAGTTTCCTCGCGTGAGCTGGCAGACAATAAAGATTTCTTAAATATATTCTCGCTTTCAACTGAACCATCCTTGTAACCTGTTCCATATACATGTTCTAGAGGCTGTTGGCTTAGCAGAAATTTTTAAAAGAGGGAAGAATAGAAGTAGGGCAAATGAGATACAGCCTCAAATAAGAAAAGGAAAACGCTTTTTATTTTATGGCAGAGATAAAAGAAAATAAATTTTCTTTCTTGCATTTGCTAGAATCCAAAGGCTATATGTAGGAAATTTAAAACAATGAGAACAAAATGAAATTTATCAGTAGTGCTGACACAATTAGCAAAGAGGTAAAGAAGCAGGCCCAGCTGTCCAGCAAATCTCAAACTGTGCCTTGGAATTTTCAGAACTCCCCATCACAGACCTCTGTACAGTCTTTCCAGGTCACTGTAATCGATGCCCATCATTCTCTTCCTGTAGCACTCATTACATTTTGAATTACTCAGGTTTGCCTGTTTCTCCTTCCATAACCACCCAGAACTCCAGATTATTAAAAATGCTTTTAAACTACCTCATCATCTTTGATTTCTTTTACTACTTTTCTTTCCTATTATCACTGCCCTGAGTCCAGCCCTCATCATCGCTCTCCGAGACTGTTTTAATCTCCACTGACCTAGTTTATCTTCAATATATTGACCCTTAGATCCAACTTCCACACACCCCAGCATTATAAATGAACAATAAATGAATGAACACATGAATGAAGCCTAAAGTCCTTAAACTGACCTTTAAAACCAAACATACTCACCAACCACATCATACTTCCAGGCTCTTCTCCCACCCACTTCAGGCTACATCACTTCACATCTCTATACCATCTACCAGTCGTTCTAGTCCATGATGACCCTTTCAAAATCCAACACTTCTTTCTCTACAGGGTGATTCTATGAAAAGTGGTTTTTCACACTGAGGTAGCATCTAATGCAATATGACTTTTATCATTTGACACTCACAACTGTAATCACATCTTATCTACAATGCCTTAGTAAGTACCTACAATGGACCAAAACAGGGTTACAAAAGTGCTGTCAGGGTTACAAACTGAGTGTCACTCATTAAATACATACTGAATATGTAAATGAATACATGACTCCCAGTAGAAATAACGCCTGCAAATATTTATTGTGCACTATGCTAAACGCAAGGTACTATAAATAATAAACCCTTCACATATGTTCCTGGTTTTTGTTTTTTTAAATTAAATCCTCAAGTGACCTTTCAGGTAGGTACTTTCATTTTCATTGTACAAATAAGGAAACTGATGTTTAAGTTTCTCAAGTCACAGTCAACAAGTAGCAAAGTCAAGATTTTCTACTAGGTCTGTTGACTCCAGAAACTGTTCTCTCAAATATCATCCTCCTCTTATACCCTCCCTCCTCCAACTTCACCCTCTTCCATTTAATGGATAAAAAATGAAGCCTTGGAGAAGTTGTAAAACAAGACATAGGCAGCAGAGATCTGCATGCCATAACGTTTCCATTATGAATAAAGATAATTGGGAATGCCTCCGAGAGCACTCATGAGGGGCTGCCTCCGCCGAGACTTACTATAGGTCAAATTTGAGGGGGTAAGACATGGGAGGTCTTCCTTCAGCACTCAGACTAACACTGGCCCTGGAGCCTCCACTTGTGGGTTTAAAACCCAGCTCTGGAACTTTTTAAGTGCGCAAGCTCCTGCAGACCACTTTAGCACCCTTAGTCTCAGGTTCTTCGTGCTTTAAATGAGACACAGGAAAAATGAGGAACCATGGAGGAAGCCAAATGCTAAGCACCAGTTTATCTTTTTCACAGCTGGCACTGAGCTTTGCATGTTTTCTGAAGTCTGAATCATGGTTATCTGGGTGTTTTTCTTATCCATTAATAACCTTTGCCTACTTGATATCTAAGTATAGGAAATGATTTAAGAAGAAAAAACTTAATAGTAATAATATCACCACCACCACCACCACCACCACCATCACCAGGACCCTTAACCTAAGGGGAAAAAAATCAAGCAAAAAGTAAAAAATCGTACACTATAGCAGGCAAACAGAAAAAAGTTCTTGCATTTCATAACAGCCACATGACCGCAGGCTTTTCACAACGGGACACGTTTAAAAAGAGAAATGAGAAAGGCAAAAAGACATGTGAATGAATAAATTAAGAAACCTAGCTGATATCCTAAACGTGTAATCAAAAAGAACAGGCCTTGGAATATAAATTGAAAGGTCTGCTCCAAGAGAACCAATTGAAGGACCAAATTGAACAGGCTCAGCAATTTGTGGGAGAAGAGATATTGTGAAATGGCATAATCTAGGAACAAAGAACAAAGCATTTTTATCTGGCTCCCAAACAATTAAATGAACCTGCCAATTCTGTGTGGAAGATGGACTTTAAAAAACTGCAGCGGAGTCAAGAGAACATTTAAAGTCAGTCAGCATTCATTACATACAAAGAAGAAACTGCTACAGATTTCAGAACAGACATCTCCAACCCAAGCCAAGACGAGTCCGAGGCAGTCCAGGGCTGCTGAAGACTAAAGGGAGCTCTTTCTTCTTAACCCATCCAGCCTGCACATCTTGACCAGATTCTGGGCTCGTTTCCTCCCACAGGCATCACTAGTCCACATGCACGAAATCCCACAAAACTGCAGAAGTGAGGCTAACGAGGGAAAAGCCCTGGCTGTGGGTTACAAAGGCATGTCATACTTCTCACCCTGCCTCTGATACAGATGGGGAAGTATGGTGTCCAGAAATCAGTTCCTAAGTCAATGGGTAAGGTAAAAATCACATATGTTAAAAGCAGTCTTGGAAACCCCTAAAATCACCCACGAGGTAGGATCATGTCTTAATGCATATACTGTGAGAAGTACATAGGACCTGAGCACATAAAAGAGAACAAATTTATGTCTCCATCAGCCACGGTCTCCCCCTAAGGACATGGCCTCACAGTGGGACTCCAGACTCCAAGTCACCAGGCACCATTAAAACTGCATGCACCCTCAGGTGCTCTCTCTCTCCCAATTTTTCCAAGTCCTTTTACCACACATAATTTAAAGAACACAAACTATATTTCTATATTATAAGTCCTACCTCAATCACAAGGATGTCTAAAGATTAACAGGGTAAAATAGATGCAAAAGCACTTTCAAAACAGCAAAGTGCTTTACAAAAATATCATTCATCTGACATGTGAACTTCCACAGAACTCCTGGGAAAGTATTTCCAGTATCTAACACAGACAAGGCCTGTCAGACTTTCCAAGCACTCAAAAAATAATAGACAGATAGCTGGATGGAACAATGAATCAACTAACCCTGAATACAAAGTTCTGTTGCAGGTTACAAAGGGGACAAGGTATGTTTCCCAGCCTATCACACAACTTCTCACAAACTAGCTGAAGAAGACACTTTTCCAGGATGCATGATACCAAACACAATACACCTGTCGGTGCTACTTACAGGATACAGAACACAGCATAAGCAGTAGAACAATCTGTGAGGTAGAGCCATCAGATAAAAATTCAGCACAGGATGAGATTTGAACCAGCATTTCATAACACACAGTGCAGGACCTTTGGAGCAGGGGGAGCTCTTAGGAGTTAGTTATTCAATGCCCTTATTTAAGGTCGAGAAAACTAAGCTTGTCAAAGGAGCTCTTGGCAGCACCATCACCAAAGACCATGGATCCGGAGGGGTCCCTGATCTCTCCTTGGACAATACTGTACAGTCCAGAATAAATCTTGCTTCACCTCCCTGGGAATACCAGGAAAACAACCCTGGTCAACAATACTCACTCCAAAGTCATTCATTAAAGCACCATGAGACAAAATGCTAGACAGCATAGGAAGCGTGTGCATTTAGATACATATACACACACTCTCCATCTTTCTCCCTCCCTCCATCCATGTTTCCGACCCACAATAGAGCTGAGAAAGTGCCAGAAGATCAGTCAGGGAAGAAGACAACACATTCATCTTCTGATCCTAACTCAAATATCCCCTTCCCAGTAAGGCCTTCCTCCCAGACAATTCTATTAAATGACAACCTTGCTCCACTATCTGACATCTTATATATATATACTTTCCCCTCCCTCCCCAGAGCAGAATGTGAGGCCAGTGGTCTTTGTTTTATTCATACTTCATCCAGAGCACCAATCATATATTAGGTAGTCAATAAAATGTGCATTTAAAACAATGAATAAATGAATAAAAACAGAACTCAAAGAAGGCTTCCATGAAGAAGACAACATTTGATCTCAGCCTTAAGTGATAGGTAATATTCAGAGGGGAAAAAAAGGAAGAAAACAGAAATTGGCATGAAGTAGGGGCCACAGTGGATAACACAAATGGCAGAAACAGTGTAATACCACTTAGGGATTCCTTTGTCTGAATATAAGATGTATAAAGAAAACTAAAGCACAGACAACACAGAATGGAGCCCCAAATGTCTGGTAAAGCATATAGACCTAATACTATATAAATTAGGGTATACCACCCAATCGCAGGCCACTTCAGTGTCCCCAAACTCACAGAGGCCCTGTTAGAAAGCAATTCAGCTGGGAGGGTGAATGATTCCTGAAAGCCAGTAAAGGCAGCACAGGCCTTCAAGCTTATGCCCACAGGGCCAAGAAGTTCTGAGTGAAAATCCCACCTCACTCTTCACCCTGCCTTGGCTCTGAGTTAGGCTGCCCAGCTGGGTCTCTCTAGCACTGCAGAGCAGTGTTTTCAAACTCCATTCAGATTCATGCCCCAAAACGCTAGGCAGAAACTCACAGTGATGTAGAGGGCTTTTTTAATTATTTTTTTGTTTGTTTGTTTTTCAGTTATTTTATTTATTTTTTTAATGTTGCAAAGACTGCTTTGGGAAACAAGTACATTTTAAAAGAAGAAAAGTCATTAGCATGCATAAAAAATAAAGACAGCAGAATGTTGATTATGGCAATTTAGAAAAGCTGCACAATGCACCTCTCCAATTCACAGGAAATTGAGAGAAAATACAGTCCACACTGCATGTTAAATGGAGATAACAGGGCCCCAGGATGCAGGCAGTTGCTGAGCTTGTGTAGACAACCTCTGCACTATACCTGCCTGTCCCGGAGCTTGCACCGCCAGGGCTGCCCAGAAGAAACAGGTGACGCTACCAAGGTCTGGCGCAACTTCTTCACTTGTGTCCCTGTCTCAGAGGGCCACTATCACCAGTAATCCAATATCTGAAATAAATCTATAGACACGACAGAGGAACTCATTCAATGTTCCGGTGAGGAAGGTTTTAAATACCAATTTTATTTATTTCCCTTTATTCTATAAGCAAAAGCAGATTGATAAATTAATCAAGTAAAATGATGATTTCTCAAATGCTGGGGTAGATGAGAGCAAGGAGTCAAACTAGAAACAGAAAGGCTGAACTTCCTGGTTTGGGGTGGCACACACCAAATGATACTATTATCTAATTTAATTATAATAACATTCTGAATTGATACTATTGTTAGACCCGTTTTACAAAGTAATTTTTACAAAGTCATAACCAAGAAGTGGAGTCAGGAGTGCAAATCTGTCCCTTTTCTAGGCCCCATGTTCTTAATCCAGATCCCATACCCTCAGGTTGTCATCGCCATGTCCCTTCCGGTTCTGACTATCTATGGCATTCATTTATTCACCTGCATTAACTTCACTCAAATTGGAAGAGTCAGGACCACCAGTCTACAAGCATCTAACTAGCACACAAGCATCAGAGAACTCCCACCTAATGAATGGTAAGAAGAAGCTGTCCCCCACCTCAGTAGCAAATTAGAGTAACGAGTCTTTTCCACAGCTAAAATCATATCTGGGTTCCATTCTGATTAGCTGTCCAAGGACAGAGAAGCAGCACAAAGGCCTCTAACACAGAGCCATTTCCAGTGACTGCCCTCCTCTACCTTCCCCCACTGAAAGCCATTACCACACAATGTCAAGGACAACTCTATGACATGGTAGTTTCATCCACAAACCAGTGCAATAGCCCAAGTGCAACAGAGAAAAGTATAATCAGACAAGGGCCAGGCCCAGCTCTTGCAGTCAAAATACTAATGGAGAACAGAGCTCAGCAGCACCACATACAAGCAAGAGCAAATTCAAATGTTTCAAGAGTGTCCACTGGCCAAGATAGCGTGACTGCGGCTGCAGAACAGAAGCAGGGTCCCTGGAAGCAGCTATGTCTGCTTTGCTCTGTGCTCAGGGCACCTGGAAAAGTCTCATTTATTTTCACCCAACACAATTACAAACCAGAAGTTCCTTCATTGTGGAGGAAACGTGGTAAGGAAACTATACCCTGGAGAGATTTAGAGAGAAGCTACCCTGGAGGTCAGGAAGGTCATCTTCAAAACCTGAAAGCTTGTCCTCCTCCTCAAAGGGATAAACTTATTATTCCATGTTCATTCTGGCTATAGGATGATGGAGATGGCAGGGAGGTAGAGCTGGGTCTAATAATAGGGAAAAAATCCCCAACAACTGCCACTGAAATATAGAAAATTTATCTCCGAAGGAAGTAACTCTCCAGTGCTAAAGACACTGAAGCAGAGGCTGACAGCCACTGGGAGGGGAGGTTGAGGAGTTAATGAGTCCAGATTCCATGATAAGAGGTCAAAGTGCTGTTGTGGGTTGAACTGTATCCTGAAAAAACAATAGTGTCAAATCCCAAATCCACCCACCCCCTCATCTGTGAAAGGGGCCTTATCTGGAAATAGGATCTCTGTAGATGTTCAAGTTAAAACAAGGTGTACTGAATGAGAGTGCGCCTTAAGTCCAATGACTGGTGTCCTTTAAAGAAGAGGGAAATTTGGACAAAGATACACACAAAGGGAAGGAGGCCATGTGAAGATGGAAGCAGAAGCTGAGGTGATGCAGCTACAAGACAAGGAATGCCAAGGAGTGCCAGCCACCACCAGAAGCCAGAGCTAGAAAGAGACAAGGAAGAGGTTCTTCCTCACAGCCTTCAGAGGGAGCATGGCCCGCCAGGTCCTTGACTTCAGACTTCTAGCCTCCAGCACTGGGAGAGAATAATTTGTTTAAATGCTATCCAATCTGTGATAATGTGTTACTGCAGCCCTCGGAAATTAATACCTGTGCCAATGCCTGAACCTGGTGATATTCTATCTATGCCCTAGGAACTGATGTTTGCTTTCCAAATGAAAATTTTGATGGACACTAACACGAATTCTTGAATTGGAAGAATGTCAGTAAACCGGCTTAGTTTAACTCGTTCATGTCCTTATCCAACATTCACTGAGCACTAAATACATGACAAAAATTCTGCTCAGCCCTGAAGACACAAGGATGAAGGAGACACAATTCCTGCCATTGAGGAGCTAACCCTCCACCTCCCATCATAACGCAGCAGATGTCTTTACATTGGTGATGGGTGCCATAACAGAGGCATTAGAAACATAAAGATAAGGAAAAGACAAGAACGGTCACCCATAACAGAGGGTATCAGGGGAGACTTTTACATCTGCACTAGATCTTTTAAAAGTAGGTGTTCTCCAAGTAAACAAGGTAGAGAAATCCTTTCTAAACAGGACAGCCCATGTCCAGAGGCCTTGTCCTAAATCCTCCAGAAATGAGTATATTCAGAGTACAAGGAGGGATGAGAAATCAAACTCCAGAGCTATGCACAAGTATCTCAACTTGTACATGAACTAGCTAGCCCAGGAAACCTCACAGGCGCTTGGACAGTCTCAACTCTGATTTTTAAGAGTCCTACTCAATTACTCCCCTCATTTTCATGTTTCATTTTAGAGTAACTAGACCTTATATTCATTCCCCTCCACAGGTTATACGCCTACCTTGCAGTTTTCGTGAGGATATCAAAACTTAAAATACTCACTGATGGAAAGATAGACAGAAGACACATCAGGTGGTTTCCTTGACCCCCAGTAGATTTCTAATCCCTTCACTTCCCCTCACTCTGGCATATGGAGAAGGGAGAGGAAGAAATGAAATTAACAGCTGCTTCCCAACAGTGGAGGAGCATGAGAGCATGTCAGTGTGTCACACTTGTCAGCTGTGAGCATCCTCAGAACATAATTATGTAACCTCTCACATACAGAGCTTCCCCTTTCCACAGCACTCTCACATGTCACTGGGTTTTGTTCTTACAGCAACTGAGAGAGCTGAGCAGTGTAGATGAGGCTGGGAGGAGGCTCTGGGGTTAGGTGAACCACAAGTTAGAGGCTGACCCAGATTAGATCTCAGCCTCCTGACCTCGGGGTGCTCTTGCCGTCATAGCTTTGTGTGTTTTTCTTCTGAAGCATGTAAAAGGGCTTCTGGGATTCTGTGCTGGGATAATAGTTCAGCTGTAGTAAACGGAAATGTTCCAATCACATGGATGACGACTCCAGTGGAAGGGCAAAAAGAGCAAGTCCTGCTGTCCTTCATCTTCCAAGTAAGAGACATTTATACATATGATCAGAATCACCATGCCTCCCCACACTGGTTTGAGGTCTCAAGAAACAAGTTGAGGGTAAAGTAGGAATTCAAGCTATGGGATGCGTGAAGCTATGCTAGAGCTCAAGAAGCAGCCCTGCTCCTCAGGGGCCCTCTGAATCCCACGCCCACTATTCTTCTATGTTCAATGTATGACTATATCTGCCTCCTTTAAAAAACAAGCAGTAGAAGTTGCTCACGCCAAGAGTAACAATGAAACCAACTCCAGAAATAGAGAAAGAAGCCTCTGACCCTTGTACCCCATGAACTTTTCCTTAAATATTATAATATTAAGCTAGTTGTTCATTTCCAAGACTCAAATTTCTCCTAACTGCTGAAGAAAGCAACTGTAAACTTTAAACACAGACTAAAACTACAGTGTATGAATGTAATAAGCAGAGATCACATTCTTCTTGAAAGAACAGAAAATACTACTGGCATCGTCCCTTTCCTTTGCAAGGACTGAAATACAAAAAGAACATAATTTATATCGCATCTTCTGGTTATAAGACATCTCTCTGATTAAGAAGGAAATTAATGCAAGGAAATAAATGAAAGTTACATTTAATTAATCTCCTCATCACATCAAACCCCCTAGGCCCAACGTGTGTTTTTAAGGATGTCCTTTTGCCTGATCTGGAATGTTAAAGACACAGTGTATTTCAGTATGCATGGATACATTCACATATACATACACATGCACAAGGTGGTTGTAAATGAATTATAAACCAACTTGTCTTGCATTTCCATAAAGACAATGCCTGCTTCTGAGGCATTTGGGTAATCACATGAAACATAAGGACATTAAAAAAAAAACAATCTGTCCTCACATCAGGTATAAGAAAACTCAGGAGAGAAAAAGTTCCCATCTTCAGGAGAGAAGAGTTCACTTTCTGAAGAAATTGCTGCAATACCCTGTATAACCACCTTCCTGACCATCTCTCCTCCTGCCTCACACATCTAGAAACAGATGTTAAGTGCTGTGTGCGTTTTCCCTCCTCCCAGAAGAGAGAGGGAACAAAGAGGGACAGGGTAAATCCACTTCCCTTCCCCCTCATACCTATCAGTTGCATACCTATCAGTTGGTGTGAAGCCACAGGTTGAAGAGACAATAAACCCAGGACTTATTGAAACTTTAGGTTATGAAGTGACTGACTTTCAAACAGGAGTATGTCAGCAGCCTACTAATTAGCGGGAGAATCGTTGGGGAGAAGGGAAGAAGAGGCACCTGGAACAAGCAGTGGAATCCTCAGTCCCTTCTACCCCATTCTTCCCATCCCTTCCAAGGAGAAGACGCAACAAACAAAGGGACACTCCACCACACAATCCTAACAGGCTTGTTCCCTTTGCTCTTGACTAAAGGAGTCCCAGCAGAGCCAAGTGATCTGTGGCTGATGCAAAGCAGCTCTCTAAAAACTGACAAGTAGCATTTTATCAGCCTCTTATTTGCAAAGAGGAAACCATACACCTTGGCTCGCCCGTGCTCTGGGCCCCAGAGGCTCACTATACAGTATAAAAGGAGGAGAAAAGGTGGTGAGTACAGGTATTCTGGATGGATTAGGGCATGGACTTTTATCCTGGTCCTTGTTTGTTTTCATATTATTTCTGAAAAGATGGCTCTGAGAAATTAGATCAGTCACTGCTTCTTTGGGGGCCTCAGGTTATTTCAGCTGTGACTAGAAGACGTCCTCTTCCCTTGAATCTAGATGAGCACCGTGACCTCTTGATCACCAAAATACCATGTAAGGGACGTTTTGCAGGTTTTTAGGCCCAGACCTAAGGAACCTTGCAGCTTCTACTTCCTGTCTCTTGGAGCATTCTCTCTGGGAACCTTGATCCTCCTTTTAAGAGGTCTGACTTACACTGAGGCTGCCAGGCTATGAGAAAGGCCAAATCGTCACATAGAAAGACTGGAGGTGGAGGAGACATTGGAAGGAGTGACAGAAAGAAATGTCTGGCCAGCTCTCAGCTGAGGAACAAAAGCCAGATAACAATTATAAGCCAGCCCCTCTGTGCCCTGTCTGAATTCTTGCCTCACAGACTCATTGGCTATAATAAGTTGTTATTTTAAGCCACTAGGTTTTGGGGTAGTTTGTGTGCAGCAGTTGGAAACTAAAATGGGAACCTATAAAAGCCCTCCCAGCTTTAACAATTCTGATTGTGACCTTTATGCATCTCTATCAGCCTCCACTTCTTACCCATCTCACTAAAGCAGCTAGATTCAGAAGTTAGAAGGTTTGGATGCATGCTTGTGTTGCGCCTTCATTGTCTGAGTCTTCTGCATCCATCCTCCCCATAGCCCAGTAACAAGATTTTTCATTTGAAGAACTGCCCCTTCTCCACTCTCAGTCCACAAAAGAGGGGACTCACCTCCCATTGCTCCAGGAGTAATCCAATCCCTTGTGTTCAATCACCTGATCATCCCTCTCATCACAGTGATCAATTTAGGGGTAGGTAACTGACTCACTCAGAGCCAAATTTTGCCAGGAAAGCTGGAGCAGAGGCAGAGCTTCCCTCCCACCCTGACCTACTGGATTTGAAACAGAGAAGAGGCAGGTAGAGGAAGAGTAGACCTCTCTCTGAAAAGAAAGTTATCACAACAGGAGACAAAGCCAGGGAAAGAAAAGAAACAAGGATTGATGACATAATTTGACTTCTTTCATCAAGGCAGCCCTACCCCCTGGACTTGTCAGTGGCACAAGTTGATAATTTCACATTTCATTTAAGCAAGTTTGTGTTGTGCTTTCTGACACCTAGCTGATGAAACTCCTGACAGTTAATGAAGAAAGGGGTGTCCTGGTGCTCTTCCAATCCTGGGCAATCAGTCATCAATGACAAAGAAAGAACTCTTCTTAAAAGAGGGGAAAGACACACGGGCAAATTTTTTAAGCACACTAAGTCTCCAATTTCTGGTCCTTGAAAGGAAAAAATTGGACTGAGCTACGTCCAGAGAAGAAAAGATTCAAACATCCCTGGGATTGTGTGAGCACAACTCTCCCATGCCATTCACTGCCATACACAATTGTGAAAGACAGGTGGTAATAGAGTGCACTGGTATTCATGGGTAACTAAGAAAACTACCTTATAAAGCACAGTGAGAAATGCTGAAACCAATGAGTGGTAAAGGGCCTATGCTACTAACTGAAAATGTGTCCATAAAATAAAACACCGAGTGATTAAGCAGGCCACAGAGTTGTTAAAATATCTGTACTGTATTTAGTAACAAAATAAGAGAAGGAAGAACAACATGACAGAACTGGATGGTAGAAGAGATGAACACAGTGAATAAAACAATCCAGAATCTGAAAGCTGTTCCAGCTGAGGTCTAATGGTCTAAATATCCCATCTCCCTATCACTAGAACAAACCCCAGACACAATTATCCAGTCTTCTTATGTGGCTGACCTTACCCAGGCTCTAATCACAGCTGGGTTTCCTGGCTGTGCCAAAGGAGACTGAAAGCTGCCAATTACCCAGATGAGACACTTTGCTCTGCAAATCTCACTCCACAACAGCCCCCCAAAACCTCAGCTTACCCTTAGGGCTATTCCAATTCTATAGCCAATTCTACTCCTCCTATAGAATTGGCTATAGCCAATTCTATAGGAGGAGTAGCTGCACCTGCTGTCATCAATGAGCCTGTTCCAGTCTGCACAAGCCAAAGCCACCAGCCTGCCACTAACCATGAATAATGGAAAAGGCCACTGCTCTCCAGGCAACTACCAGCACTGTCTACAACCTGCTAAACTGAGCTAGGAAAGGAAATCGAACAGCAGGAAACAGGGCGGCTGCAGAATTCACATTATATTAGAGAAATACAACGCAATTCCCAAAGGAAAATGAATTGTAAAGCAATAGCACTTGGATGGATGATGCTTGAGTGGAGCAAGGGGCTGAGATTTATCAAAATGGCTCACTTAAGGAGACAGCCAATAATAATCATCATGAAATAAATTACACACACAAATACTGATGATCTTGGCCCAGAACTGCTTAAGGCACACAATAATCCCAAAACCGTGCAATCAAGGCTTCTCCTCACTCATAGTGTACAGCGAGGACCTCCCCAACATGAGTCAGAAAACCTAGATCTGAATCCCAACTCCTCTCCCCAGCTGCCACCCTGGTAAACGACACCCTCTGATTCATAAGATGGGTAAATAAACTAGAACCTTTAAAGCACAGGGAGCGCAATGAGATGAGCACACTGAATCAGCTGGGGGTTTTGGTCATGCTACCCTTGTCCTTAAAAACACAAAACCCATGTTGAAACTGGCAGGTCCAAATATAGTTTCTCATCAAATGCCTTGTTAAGGCCAAAACATATGACTCCCAAACTGAGTCCAAACTAAGAATGGTCTCTGTGGCTGATGTAACTCGCCTCTTTCTCCTTCAAACCAGTGTGGCCTGATTGGTTATCTCCATCTTCAGAGCAAATATTCAACACAACTTCTCATCCAAACATGACTCATTTGTCATCAGAAAGGTCTCTAAGTTGTGAGACGGGGATAAAGACCTTTGCTCTGTCAATTTCAAATGGTGTTATTATAAGGCCATCATGGAGAGTGTGCAAGTGAAACTTTCCAATTATAAAGCTTCAGTTCACATGAAAAGTGAACATGTTCATGAAGCTAGAACTGACTCAGTCACTTCTTCATACAATTCGCCTTCCACCTATCCACCCTTTCACCAATCCCCTAGCATAAAAAATTACAAATATTTTCAGATTAAAAGTATGCAGGCTTATTTGAAAAGAATACTAACTTGTTAAAAATGATGGTTATCTAAGAGTAGATGGGACCTGCTAAATGTGAGTCACTCATGTCAAAAAAAACTTGACTACTATAAAGCACACGTTTCCTTTTTATTTCAACAAATCTTTCCTGAGCATGCACTGTTTGCCAGGCACTGAGCAGGACGCTAGAGATGAATCTGTCCTCATGGGAAGTATTTTCCATAGAGAAGGACTAACATTTTTTAAATAATAACAAGTCAGAGGTACGGATGTGGGAGTGTAACAGAAAAACCTACACTCATCTATGGGAAAGATCTAAGAAATAAGGAGAGGGAGAGAGCAGAGAGTATGTTCCAAGGTCTGAGGTCAAGAGTAAGTCAGGTGAAAGGATCTTGAAGGAATACAGAGAGAACTAGAGAGGGTGGAGGCAATAGATGAGCTTGGGAAGTGGGCAGAGGCTAGGCAGTCCTTAAAGACTTGCTAACAGGAATGATTTTTAATTTAATGATAATGGGAGCCATGAAAAGCTCTGCCTGAAGGAACAATCCAGTCTTCTCTCCCCTCCCTTCTTTCCATCCCCACCATTCAGTCAATTTCACAGTTGAAGAAACCAAAGGCCTCCCTCTGAGCCTCTCCCCTACTACCCCTCCTCTTCCACTCTCTGACCTGATATCCTAGTCTGTGGGCTTCACTCCTGGGAGGCAGAAAACTCCCCCAGTCCATCCCTCCCTTCTCTTCAGCGCTGAGCACATGCCTGCCTAACAGACTTGGTGCTTTTAAAATGTTTACTTTTAAAACATCTCTGCCCTTGGCCCCTTTAGGTGAACAGGTGCTTCACAGGGACAAGCACTAAAAACTGCACTGTCTTGCACGTTTCCTTACACTCTGACCACACCTTTGTTGTCAACTGTCCCTACAGGGGTGTGCCACTTACTTGCTGCTGAGACCCTCACTGACGCACAATGCTGAACAAGGAAGTAGTTATGTTACATCAACAGCATGAAAACAATAGTGCTACGCCATGTCTATTAAGTCAGCGGCAATTTTTTCTGTTAGGCCTTATTATGTTAATATGTTATCCACCCAGCTATCACCCTGTTCTGCAAATGTCAGCTTCATAAGGACTGACACTGCTATACCCTGTAACACCATGCAGAGTACCTAGAATCCAGAAGATACTCAGATGTTTGTCAAATGGAAGAATGAATGAACAAATGAAGGAAAAAATAGCAAAATATTTAATGAAAGAAAAAAATTAGAAAAGTGAATGTAAATTAACCTCACCATGTGGATGTGGAAAGAGAATAAAAGAACAAAGCTTGAGTTTTGTTATTATGTAAAGACTGTGGGTGGATTTTTAATTTTTAATTTTTCATTAAATTTGCTTTCTTTATACAGCAATAATACTTTAAAAAGAAAATATTTTGTGTAACTGAAATCTGGAATGGAAATGGAAATGGAAAAAATATGCATTTATATTGCTTTACGGGTATATAGAGTACATTTAAAATAAACTTTTTCAAGTGACAACCAAATGATTAAACATTAAAGTTGACTCTCCCTCCATACAAAAGCCATTAAAGAGTAATTAAGCCTTTCTACTGTGTTAAGCAACCACTTGCCTAACAAAGCTGCCGTAATCATGTTAAGACAAGGCAGATGGAATCAAATGAGATGCAAATGGGGCATAGTCCCCACATAAATTTATGGCCCACATTTTTACTGGCAGTTCCTTCCAAGCAAAGGACAACATGGCTACCTAAAATTTATTTCTGTACTTTTTCAGATGCTACTAAACCAACAAAGGAGAGTGGAAACAAAAACAAACAAAAAGAGTGGAAACACTCCTAGACAGATGCTACAGACTTACATACCCGATCCAGATTAACCAGTAAGTAGCTGTGTGACCCTAAGCAAGTCGTTCCATGTCTCTGGATTCCATTTTCTATATGTACAAAATTAGAGGTTCCTTACCAAACTGGGGAGCCGCTACAGTTTTGACATTCTACACTCATTACCTGTTGTATTAGGGCACCCAATGGCAAAGGTGAAATGTCATATAATTCTTTGGATGTTTCCTGGGTGCTGCCAACTCAACAGGCCCAATGCCAAGTTCTTATCACCCTGAAACATTTTCACCTTTGCTTTCCACACTCGTCTGTGAACAGCTCCACCAAGCATTCTGTGCCCAAGACAGCAACGTGGCTATCACCTTGGATTTTTGCCTCTCTTCACCACCCACATCAAAAACAGTCAATGATCAACTTTACCTTCTCTCTCTTGAACCTGTCCTGTTTTGTTCATAACTGCCGCTCCTACTCCAGTTTAGGCTCCCACCATCTCTCTCTGGGGCTACTACTATACACCGCCTTCTGTCATTCATTCTGCTCTCAATGCTGTAGTCACAGTGGTATTCCTAAAGTGCATTTCATTCACCTGCTTTAAACCTTTTGGTTGACAACTATCTGGAGGATACTGCCCTTGATTTTGAGGTTGGTGAACAAAGCACTTCATTTTCTGACCTCTTTTTACTCTCAGTCTCCCTTCTTGCCACTTCTTCCATTCACTTCATTGTCATTTATACTTTGGTACTTGTGCTCCCCCATAGGATCATGGCCTCTGAACAAACAGGTACAGTTAACAGTGTTGTAAAAACTATGTATGGAAGAAGTAGGGACCTCTCCTATCGAATGTTTGCCTTCGAACCATCTCTCCCCTGCTTCCCATCACCCAACATCCAGAATGAAGAGAACAAACTAAATGATTTTGAAAGTCTTTTTGACTCTATGGTGTATTATCTACTTATGAGTTCTCTTCCCTCAGGCAAATTCAGTAGCTGGGCTAAGTTACTATAAAGGTAGACACAGATGAGTGCCTTTATAGACCTCTCTCCCCCTACCAAGAAAATTGGACAGGAAATAAAAAGCTTAACAACTTCTTTGCCTATTACCTTTCATAGAATAAAGACTTATTCAGCAGCATCCTCTGGTCTAGTTTTTCCTTTCATGAAAAAAATAACTTTTTATAGCTTTAAAAAGCATCCATTAAGCAAGTGAGGCTTTTGAATGTCTGCATTATATGAACTATATCTTGCAGGAACCTTAAGTCCTAGCTAACATGCATGCTGATCAGGTGGTGGGCACTTCGTGCTGAAGAGCAGGATTACTATGCCAGCAAAATTCTAAAGGAGCCACCCGCCCCCCCCAAAAAAAAAAAAACAGATAGATGCTAAAGAAGCAATGGCCAAACCTTCAGGCTTTCCTTATCTCCCTAAAATTTACATGGATTCCAAAATACACACAGCAGTTACTGGCTAAGGCTAAAAGTTAAAGGCACCAAAAGGAACTGAGTCTTGGGGATTAGGAGGAGAGAGCAAGAATGACTCTCTTGGCCTCGAATGCTACTTAATAAAGAGAAGAGAGATTCCCAGGGACCCCAGAGCATGTGTGACTCTCTTTAGGCCAGATGTCACCAGCACCAGAGCTGGCAGTCCAAACAGCCTTGAAATAAAGGTCTTCCGGGGTCCCTGAGACGATAGAAGGACAGGGTACATTGATGATTCCAGAATTAACCAAGACAACAAAGCATTTGAGCAAATGTTGTGCCTGGAACAATCCCCCATTAGGCCTCAAAAAGGCATGGCCTCCTTCTATCTCCATATCCATATCAAGCTAATTAGTGAAATTATAATTTCTGCTGGAAATTAAAGAGTGATTGGAGAGGTTATGCAAATAGAGGACCTCAGGAGAGGACATATCCTGGGGCAGGTTGGAAGTAGGGAGGACCAACAAGAGGGGTTACAGTTGGAGGGAAAATCAACAACAACAAAGAAAAACCTTCTTAATCAACTCTTAGGCAGGAAATCTCAAACTGTTCAAGAGAAATTTCTCCCAAAGCAGATAAATCTTTAACTGATTAATATCATAAACAATTAAAATAGATCTTTATTGTAGAGACTGCCCACAGCAAGAAAGCCTTTTAAGTTTTCTATTAAAACCACAGAGCAGTCAGCTTGTGCACCTAGCCCAAAGCCAAATACTTCAAATGCCAAACTTCTGAGGAGGGGAAGAGGAGGAAAGGGCGAGCTCACTGTGAGGAGTGGATTAGGAGATCTGAGCTCCCTGGAATGCCACTGGCTTCCAGGACTACACTCCAGGAGGGGCTGGACTAAGGGCTAAGGAACTACTGCACAAACAACAAACAACTGATGCAGGCTGCATTCTTCAAAAGCTGGAGCTGATTTGGAATCTGGAGATCAAGGTGTTTATTAGAAATCAAAGACAATAAGAAGCAGATTGGGCCGAGGAAGAGGTGAAATACCAAAGCAACCAGACAGAGCCTTGGCCCATCAGCAGGGCATTCTGGTGTCTGGGGAACCTTCATACTACTTATTGCCAGATGTTACTGTATGTCATCAGAGGCAGGTGCCCCAAGAAGGGCATGACCTAGGGCAACCAGCTCTCTGAGCAGCTGCTGCCCAGGTGGACCCTGAAGGAGCTGAGAAGCTAGCATAAGACTGTCTGCACACCTCCCTCCACCCAACGGTCAGCAAGCCCTTCCCTCAGAGGAAACCAGAGCAGCACATCTCTGTGGTTAGCACACCCACTTCTTCCAAAGACAGACCCTATCTTTACAGTATGATTAAGTTTAAGAATATTAAAATTTAAGTTGTACTACTGAGAATTATTAATAGTGAAATACAAACCAATGGAAAATGTTTCCATTTGTACTTTAAGTTGAAAATCATTTTTCGGATAAAAAAAAAATCAATTACAAAAAAAAAGTTGTGCTTCCCCGTAACTGAAAATTATAAAGAAATGTATATCTGCATACAAATATAGATCTAGATGCATATATTTATATGGAGGATTGTCTAGAAGGATATCCCAAACATGTTTAGTATAATTATCCCCGGGTCTATGATTTCAAAGGATATTTGCTTTCCCCTTACTGTCTTCTAGTATTAATTGAATTTTCTGTAATAAGCATCTCTCTTCATAAACAGACTCAAAGATGCAAACTCAAAGCAATTTACCTGGAAGACTTCTATATCCCACCCATGACTCCAGGTGAGACCTACCACTATAGAAGGCACCCAAGACTATACAGAAGTATCAGATCCAGGTATGACTTGCCACAAAGAGCAAAGGCTAACCTCTGGCCACTCCGTATCTCAGTTTCTCCACATGTTACCTGGGGAACTCTACAACTCCTTGCAGCTTAATGTTTTATGGTTTGAAGATAAGTGTCAGCCACTCCCCTACTCCATTATTTTTTGAAATGAGAAATTAAATTTAACTGACAAACACCCCCAAATACCCTAAATGCACATATATGTTTGCTGTAAGAAAACTGTACTGACAGCCATGAAGTGTGAGTTGTTAGTTACAAAAAACCCTTCTGAAGAAAATCAGCAGCTCTGGCAGGTCTTTGCTACAGAACTTACTAAAGTTTGTCACATGCTGGTCACATCAAGACTAAGCAAGCACATCTGTACCTGTGGAGGCAAACAGAGAGGCCTCAGGAGGAATCTGACAAAACAGGCCAATGGAAGTCTTCCATGTCAGATGGCAAAATCTTGATCCTATGAAATTTTATCACCAAAAAGGTATAAATGCAATGTGAATAAAAAGAAGCGGCATCAGTCCTTGTCTGTTCTTGTTCTGGAAAGTATTGGGCTCTGGTTGGCATTCTTTGTAATATTCTATCCTTGCCGTATATGCACTGCGACCCAATGGGATTGTAAGCCAAAATCAAGTTCATTCCCACTGCTTCCTATCCTGAAAAAAACTTGCTGCCTCACTTTCAGGATGGCCATGGAGTATCCTCTGAGGTCCAAGAAAGCAAAGATCATTCAGTTAACGCATCTCTAATGCCTACCCTACTACTTGGCACAAAACTGACATTCAATAACTATTAAACAAACAAATAAATGCATAAGCTCCTTGGTGTAGTGCCATGACATTAAGAATGTTAGAAAACGTTATGCAATGCTTAGACATAAAGCAAAAGGAAGGCAGTATAAATTTTCAGTGCCAAAATGAAATAGTCTAATAGGCACACTCAAGGATTATTTGATTTTCTAAGAGATGTGCCTGGTTTGATTTGCTAATTACCATCGATTTGGGTTCTTATTTTGTGAAGTTACATGTTAACTTATAGATCTGTATCCATTATAGATATATAAGATTTCTGATTGTTAGAAATGAGAGCCCCAAATGTTTTATTGCACTGTAGGACATTAACCAGTTTTGTGTCTAACCTAGAAATCTTATTCCAATATTCTTCAGTCTCAAAATTGCATAGTTACTCAAGTGTTTTTTGTACTAGCTTTATCTTCCTACTGGTTTCCTCGTTTATTAGCTTAATACTCCTTTGACATGTGCTCATTTTATATTTCTTTGAGAGTCATGTTTATAACTTTAAAAAAATTATACACTGACAGGAGAAATACAAGAAAAAAGGTCTAGTTTCTCATCTAGCATGGAAGTAAATAAAATGTATTCCTAAACGTTTATATTCTAGGTCAGAAAGGGTAGTATGAAAGATAATGAGATTTCAATATACAAGGAATTAAAGAAATTGCTTCTAGGCTAGTTCATAACTTGGTTTTGTATTTATTGTTAAGGATATTAATCCCTGACATTCCCTAAGAGAAGGGAGAAAAAGGAAGCAATTCATTAGCAGGTACCTAGAAACTCTACACGGCAGTTGTAATCTCTGTGATACTTTTGTGACAAGGATCAGCAGACTGAAATCTCAATCCCAGAGACACCGTTGGTATCTCTGAATCCCGGTTCCCAGCTACAGTTGATAAATAGATTAGATAGATAGATAGATAGATAGATAGATTGATTGATGGATGATAGATGGATTGATGGATGGAAGGAAAAGAGAGAGAGAGAGAGAGAGAGAGAGAGAGAGAGAGAAAGGAAAGAGGTAGATATAGATAGATATATAGATAGATGTATATAGATATATAGATACAGATATATAGGTATATAGAGACATATATACATATACACACACACAAATATACACACACATATATTCATATATATAATTATATACACAGTTATTTAATAGTTCCCTGACTTCAAGAGTTAGTTCACTTCTGTTCCAGCTATTTTCATTCCCCTTCAGAGGCATCTCACTACACAAGACCAAGACAGGAGAGACTTTCATTTTTTTTTTTTTAATCAGTTCTATTAATTGTGGTGCTGCTGCCTGAAGGCAACAATCGATTCTGGATAAAATTTCACAGTCTCTCAGGCTTGGTCTGTTTGTAGGTTGTCTCTGGACACCTGAGAATCCTGTCACAGCAAAAGAGGTGGACAAGTCAAAACCACTTAGATTTACAAGGACACAGGTACATACATCTGAAAAGCCAAGGCCAAATGCCTTGGCATGGGAACGTATCAGATATATCAGATGAGACATTCCCCTACCTTCAAGGCTAGGGTCTAGTGTCTGTACAACGATGCTAACAGGGAATTGTACTGCATTTCTTTAGTTGCTATTGTTTTATTCTAAACCAATTGTTCTTTTACTTCTCCACCATTCAAACACAGTAAAATCATCCTGTGATTTTGCACTAACCTTCTCACCCTTTTAACTACCGGAACTACAGCAGCACTAGGGGGTTGAGGTAAATAACAGTACATAGGTATGTTTCAAAACAAGCAATTCTTTCGTCCTGATCAAAGTCAAATGAAAATTCTGGAGTTGCACTGAAAATCTTTCTTACCCACAACTGTCTCCCGAAGAGCATCGGCCACAGCACCTTACACAGAATACAATAAATACCTGATGAAAACCTGAATGAGAGGACAAATCCATGAATCAAAGAGAGAAAAAGAGTATCATTTCTACTCTAATGAGGTCAAACCTGATATAGAAAGATTTAGTGTTATGCAAGAGACCGGGAGCAATTCTTCTGTTACATCTGGCATGATTCAGGCCCTTAAAAGATAATTATATATGTTTCTGGAAGATCAGAGATATTTGAAAGTTGAGATAAGAGCAATAAGTGTGATTAGGGGGACAAAAATCCATTCTGTGAGAGAAATAAAATAATAGTTGCAAGGGTTACGTTAGACCAGAGGCAGACCTCCAGGTACCAGATGTGACTACAGCTCTGTAAGCTCAACTTAATTACTAACAAAACATCGACAACCAAGGGATCTTGATGCCAGATAACCTGTAGAAATAGCACATTATTTAAACTCTTGGTGTGGCACATTCTATCATTTCTGTCAATGTGGCTTAATTAACATTCTGCTCTCCAATCCCAGCACACAAACTTTCGTACTTTCGTTTAAAAGCCCAAATCTTCCCCATTGCAAGCAAGAACAGCCATAGTGATTGGTTTCAGTTCCATAATCATGAATAAAGATCAAATCTGTGACCCTTTAGGCAAGGATTATCATCATGAGACCAATGATCAGTTGTCTGGACCTGCACAGCAGGAAAACCCATGTATGAGGAAGGCCATAGTCAAGGGAAACCGATTAAACATGCAACAGTCCTCCAGGAAGTCCCAAGAAGCCATCTGGGTAACATTTAAAACTACCATCTGTCTCAGATGACCCAGAAGTAGTACTGTCCACAGATGGGACAGCAGTAAATGGAAGTGAGAGCAATGTGCAGGCTCTGTGAGTACAACATGCTCTCAAGGCCATGACGCCACAGCAGAGCTGGCACTTTGCCACCTCGACTCCTTCTAGGAAGCAGCAGAGCTATAAATTCCCATAAAATAAAAAATGGACCTGGCCCACCATTATAATTCTCTGGAACTTCACCAGAATCTACATCGATAGGGCATACCGGGCACAGAAGACTAGTTCAAATTTTGGACAATCCCACACACCTCATAAGTGGCTCCTTTTTTTTTTTTTTTTTTTTTAATATCTTTAACCCTACAAGGAACCCCGTCAGTTAAATTGTTTTTATAATTTTTGTACACAATATTAATTTTTTTGTGAAGAGCTGGGGGTATAAATCATATTAACATTTTTGAGTTTACAAAATATTTACACATAAATGACCAGCTTGAAGTATTTCTTTTGTAGTATTTCCAAACATGCTTAACTAAAATAATACCATGAACACCTATGTATCCATCAGACAGCTTTAGCATATCTTGACATTGACGCATTTCCTTCCGATTCTTTAATGATAAAAACTACAATAGTTATTCCATTCTACTCTCCTGTCATTTAGAGAGTGTGCAGATGTCATTCTCAAGCATTTTTTCATATGTTTACTACATGTGTATACTCATAAACACTTTACAGTAGTTTCTGGTTTAATATTAAACAAATGGTGTCATGTTGTATAAATCATCTGGCTACCTGCTTTTACAAACTTTACATTTTGCAGATTTACCCAAGTTGGAAATATGACTCTTGTTCATTCATTCTAATTGCTATTTGATATTTCAATTTAATTCTATTTTTCACAGTAACTCTGTGCTTGAAATGATGAAAGAGCAAATATTCTGCCCAATTCTATGAAGTAATGACTCAGATTTAATTCTTCTTACACAAAACTCTGTGCTCTTTTTACTGCATAACTCTTGACATCTGAAAGTAGAAGACCAAAAATTATAAAGTCTTTATGCAAAAATCCTGCCAGGTATATATTATGGAAAGATGTAAAGCCTCCGCACTCAGCACTGTCTCTAATTTTTCACTGAACAAACACGGACACCAGCTTCAGGTAGGGAAGATGCTTAACTAAATACCTTCATTTCCTTAAGCTAAACTACAATCTGGCAAATTTGAACACCAACCAGGTACCTGATACTACTATTAAATATTTATTAACTTTTGTTCAAAATGTGTCAACACTGTGGCACATTCATGTATTATAAGAAAAGAGATGTTTAATGCGTTTAGAGTTTTCAGTTTTGCAAGATGAAGAGTTTCTGAAATTGGTTAAAAAACGTGAATGTATTTAATACTACTGAAACATATAATTAAGAATGGTTAAGATGGTAAATTTTATGTTATGTGTACTGTATCACAAATTTTTAAAAAGGAAAGAGATATATGTAGAGACAAATTACATGTCTAGGGTTTGCTTTAAAATAATCCAAGGTGGGATGGGGATTATTGATAAAACAAGTAACATAGGTTATTATACTAGTCTCCCTACTTCATATGCTTGAAGTTCTCAAAAATAAGAAGTCTTAAATAAGAGTTTAGGCCAATCAAACAATTTCAACTTATTAACAAGTTGGTTCACTTTTAGGGTAGAAGTAAAAAAGGAGCTTATTTTTCAAATGCTAATGGTCTGAGTCCGGCTTTACCTGCTATGTTAGAGAAGGAACAGTGGTTCTCAAACTTGATGTGCATACGATTCGCCCTGGGGCCTTGTTAACATGTGGTTTCCGTTCAGCAGGACTGGAGTACGGCCTAAAATGCTGCAATTCTAACAAACTCTCAGATGATGCTCTTGGTCCATGGATGACACACTGAGTAATAAAACAATAGGGGATTTACAGGCAGGGAGCAAGCATTAGCAAGAGGAGAAGCCAGCAGTTTAGAGAGCTTCTCTAAGAACTAGAAGACCTTTCTCCTCACTTCTTTGCACCCCAGCACCAGGCATTACAGGTCACCACCAAAATGAAGGACAATACAGAAACAAAAGAATCCCAGCAACTGGGTTTATTTTTTCAAAGCCAGCCTTGTACATCTAAGTTAATTAAATAACAATGAAAAGTCCTTGCCCTGATGGATTTCTGCTCCTAAATTTATTAAATAATGACTAAACCAAAGATACATGTCCAGAAGTCAAAGTTCAGAGGCTCAGGCAAGACCTGGGAATCATTAACAAACTGTAAGAAAGTTAAAAGAGCAAACTATCTTGGAAACTCTGGCAAACTGCATCTGATAAAGAAATAAAAATCATTTAATTATGCATGTCCCTGAACAATCATCAAATCTCTGAAGAACCAAAAAAGAATTTCTGTCCATAAAAAATCTTGTCCGCAAAATGCAATTAGTTCCTCAAATGTTTTATGGTCATCAGGTGGACCTGACCAAGTCCTTAGAGAACCCTCCATTACCTGTGAGACTAGCCATGCCCACAGGGCAGGGATTATAACTCCAGATTCCCTCCTTTAGCCAGTCCAGTTGTGATTAAACCATTACCATATGATTTTACAGCGCCCATTCCTTGAGAGCTTGCTAAGTGCTAGGCAAGCACTAAGCGGTTTATATTAATTATTTCACTTAAAATGCTTTGTCTTCACTCATTGTCTTTTGAAATCTAATTATAAGCTTCTAAATCCCTCTCCTATTTGCAAATATTTTTCGTAAAATGTTAATTCTTGCTTCTCTCAACATGGAGTGATGCAGAGAAGGCACTACACCCTTTGCCCTGTGAATTCTAAGTCCAAGCTATCCAAAATCTAGAGGAATAGATGAGACCAGGTCCCTCCCTCACCATTCACACAGGGACTAGCTGCAGACAGGGGTGCAGAAGAAATCCACACAGTCCCTGTCTTCAAAAAACATACAGTCCTGTGGAAGAGTCACCAGCAAAAAATGAAAATATATTTATTAGATAGACACACATGTACATATCCACACCCACTTATTAATTCTGTTAGAGCATGCAGAAGGAATCCTTCTGACAAATGGATTATGGAGGACTCCAGTAAAATAATTTTCAGTCTAGGCCTTGAAATATAGGTACTTATAATACATGAAGGAATAAAAATATGAACAAAGGCACAGAAGCATGTGAGAATCTAGATGGGTGAGAAGCTTGGAATGGCTGGAATGCAGAGACTGCTGGAGCTCCCTGGAGAAGGGAATCCATGAATTTCTAATTTTTAATTTCTAATTCTGAGAGGTTTTTTGACTCTGAATGTCTAATTTTGTGCTTAATGCTTAAGACATTATTATTTTTTTTTTTTTAGTCATGTTGTCTTAGCTCCAGTAGCATTTCCTTGAAGCTGCAGTCTACAAGATACCTGCACAGGGTCAGGCCTTATTGGCCCTATGTGCCCTTGCCCTACAGAATATCACAGGATGATAAAGAAAGATGTCTGTAGTTTCTAGAGGCACGTTCCAGGGTGGCTCACACCCAAGCCAAAGCTGTCACCCAAAATATTTAATGGAGGAGCAAAAAAAAAAAAAAGAAAAGAAAAAAACATGTATTATTTGCAAAGTGTACAACCTAAAACATTATGATAAAGGTTTTCATCCACAATGAGAAATAACTCTACCATGCCTAAAATTAAATCCAGTTCAAAACCCTCCAATAGAAAAACTTCACATCCCGAACATCCACATCTAGACTTGACACTCAGTTTAACAAAATAAAATAATAAAAATGCTGTTTAGTCAGTAAGAAACCCAAAGAACCCAATATTTGGACTTCAGAAATGTCTTCCCTGTAAAGGATGGATCTCAAGATATAAGAAATACCTAATCCTATTCTGAAACTATATAGAAAAACAATTCTTTTTATTTTTACTTTTTCCCAGAACACACAGAAACAAAAGCAACCTTTCCTTGACATTTTTCGGTGTTTCTGGAAAAACATCTCATTGGAATAAGTGAAGAATGTTCCTGCCTCTGGCACAGAAGTATAAGGATCGGATATGTAAAAGCAGTTTGTTAAACAGTAACGTGCAAAAAACAAACAAAAAGCCTCACTGTTGTACAGATAGTCTATTTTCACAGCTCACAGTAGCCAGGGAAAGTTCCTATCTGGAAAAAAAAAAAAGAACTAAGATTTGCCTAGTGTTTTCAACTTTACAGATTTAGGGAAATCATGATTTGAGGAATCCTGGAAATTCAATATAAACAAAGAGCTTGTATTTGTCCTTGAAAGGAAGCCTGGGTTTTGGAGGGTGGTGGGCTTAGCTTTTAATACCTGATGGGACATTGTGACAAAAGGTAAACCTAAGATTCCTGCATAATTTTCACGGTATTAAAAAAACCTCATGCAATTTGTTTCATAAGCGATGATTAAAGTAAAAAAAACCTTACCTATAAAGTTAACAGCTGGCATACGAGGCCTCTGTCTGACCAGACCACAAAAGTGCAAACTCATAAATTCTGAAAGCCATGAAGCCAAGTGTTTGTGTTGTCTTGTAAAAACCTTCAAAATAAGTGAATTTCAGCAAAAATGATATATGGTGTGAGACTATGACATAAAGTCATAATGGCTGCCCTCACGTTCCCCATGGCAGGTGGTTACTGATACAGGAGATGCATTCCTCTGAGAAGTCCCTAAATATCAGGTCTGAGCAAAGCTATGAGGAGAAGGAGAAAAAATGGCAATTTAAAAATTTCATTAAGAATAAAAATTCAAAGATTGCCTTGAGTGGGGGGAAAATGATGATGACATGCTTACAGTTGTATTTTTAGAGGTCATTTTCATCATTTTTTTAACAGCTTATCTCAGAGAAAAACAACAGCACTTGGGGGGAGATTAAATCGAAGATTTATTTTATTTCTAATACAAAACACATATCTTCTGACTTGTATAAAGTTCCTCTGGAAGCTTCCTACCCAAGTTAATTGGGAGAGCCATTTTATCTCAAATAGGTAAATAAGAGCCTGCCTTGATATTCCTAAACTTGCTGTCTTCGCTCACTCCCCCAAAGAGGCAACTCAGTCTTGGACATAATAAATACACACCTCCCCTTGCAACGTCTACCCTCTCCTCCCAACCACACAGCCACATCAGGGATGTCAGCACCAGCTCCACACACCACAGCTGGTACCTTTGACCATCCATTCCTATCCCTCTGGGCCTCCACCTCCTTTTCGTAACAATGATGGCTGGCATTTTTTTCTAGGTACCAAATACATGTTAGGCATCATGTTGAGAATGATTTATACTTAATCTAAGCCTCACAAATGGAGAATGAATTGCCATGAGGGTCAAGGAAGCTAAGAGTCACATCAACAGTTAGATGAGGAAAAGCAGGGATTCGGTCCAAGGACTGCCCAATTCCAAAGTCCTTGCTCTTTGTTCTTTCCATATCTCTACACAGCATTAGTAAAAAGAAAATCCTGAGCCTGATGAATGCTAAGGGCCATTCTAGATCTGAGTGTTGTTTCCAATAGTTTCAGTCTCCAAGTCCAGAATTCCATATGACTGAACTCATCTTGCCCCTGCCTGATCATCTGTCTACAGTATGCTCTGCGTAGGGAAGGACATGGTTCAGAGCATCTGGGCAGCTCTGGCACTTGTGTGAGTTTGCTTCTGTCCATCCATGTCTCACATACAGCTGGAGCTCTGTGACCTCCTGTCACCTGCCTGCCAGCATACACACCAGCATACACTCAGTTCCCTTCCTCCATTGCATAGATGGTCCCCCAGTGTGTGTCCAGGATAAAATTTTAGAAAATAGGCTAAACTAAAAACGGCAAGCTTTCTAAAACATGCTGACACACTGCTATATGTTTTACGTGCATTAACTCAGTAAGGCCTCAAAAATCCCCATGTTTCTTTATTCACTTACCCAGCACAAATACTGAGCACATTCTCTACGTCTGGCAGTGTATGGGGTGCCGGGAGATAACATCCACATGTATATATACTACCTGGAAAAGGCTCAGAGAAGGTAAGTGGTTTGTCGAGCCAGCTACAAACTGGCAGAGAGGAAAGACTTAAAAAGTCTGTTATAAGCTTTAAATGAAGTGATGATAATCTTCTCAAAACACCACTAATAACTCGGTTCAATACCCGATAACATACAAAGTGCTTTCCCATTTCAACCCATCAGATCTACAACTTGTTTTGAAGAAAATATTGTTTCCTCATATTCTCCAATGCTGGGTAGTCTAATAAAAGTAATTTTATAGAGAGTCGGTCTAAGTATGTTATCTTTTAACTTTTGATAAGTCAGAAACCTTCAAGCAGCGGGATAGAGCCCTTCTTCCCCTGCATAACAGATTAAGCCTGATACGTCCCCCTGTGCAAAAAGTACAGCGAGAACAAGTCACCTCACAAACAGCTAATCTTTTTCGAACTAAGCCTATTTCTTAAGCCACCAACTTTAATTCAATATACACATACTGAATTTTTCTTCTCCATACCAGAGTTTATTTATTTTCTATCTTGCAAAGAGTATACACTCCTAGGGACCTGAGTGAGGTAGTCAAGAGGGGAATGGAGAAAGGAGATATGAAGAAAAATTGACAATTATTCCAGTCTAAGGGGAGTAGTTTGATGCTGGTATGTGAGTAAGCAGATCCTGTATTTTTACAGTTTTTCGTAAGAAACCATAAATCCAGATTTTTTAAATAGTCACCTGGATGCTTAGATGTTGCTATCTAATTCAATTGCTTGCTTGTTTTTAATATAATTGGGGCTAAATATGACAGGACTGCAAGCCAAATTCAGGCTGCAGGCACTCAATATATAATAGCTGGACTAGAATAATGAATACAATAGAAAGAAAAGCATCATAAGAGGCACTGACCTTTGCTGTTTAAAAACTGATAAGCAAAAAGCAAAGCGGGGATATCTGCAAGCAGACTGAGAGAGTGGAGATGGCAGAGCTTCTACTTGCAGGACATTTTCACAGGGCTAATGTGCCAACAAATGAGGTTCTGACTGGGCATCATTTAACACAGTGCCTTGCACCTTGTACACAGACAGGGAATGTTACTGCTTTTATCAGTAGCTGTAGGACAGAAAAAGTTCGAATGGGTCTGCCACCTAACTGTGTTACCTTAAGCAAACTGCTTAACATCTCTGTGCCTCACCTTCCTTGCCTGTACAATGTGCTGGCATAGACCAAGCTTCAATAAGCATCAGCTATTGTTCCTATTACAGAGGGGATGTGAAGCTCTTCCCAATGTAAAATGTGACAAACAAGAAAAGCTCCGAAAGCTGTGAATACGAGCAAAATTTGAAGCAAATTATTTTAGAACAGTGTAATCTGATTTTAGGTATATTGCTTTGCTTACAGGATGGGAAAAACAAAACCACTTACCTCACAGGGTTTTGGGATAAAAGCACATTTTCTACTATAATGTGTCAAATACAACAATTGTTGGCCTACACATGAAGTATAAAATTTCTATTCTATGAAATACATGCATAAGACCACCCAGAGGCACCTGACAAAGCAGCAGCAACTTGTCACCCATATGTCAGGAATGCTGCTAAGGTAGCAACCTTCTCTGCTTACTGTTTGTGCAGTCCATTACCAGCTTACACAGCCAACAGACTCACTGGGCCTCACAGTGGTTTGGGTAGTTTTGTCCCAGTTTCACAGATGAGGGTTTAGACTGAATCGGAACATCTAACCCTAAGAACATCCCCATATATAAGCCTGCCTGCCTGTAGTAGCACATAAATGCTGGCGCAAAAGGCTCAGAAAAGTCTTAATTCAGGAGTCTACTAAATTCTTTTTAATTTTCCATCATTGCTTATTAATATGGCCAATACAGGCAGACTCGGGGCTAATGTTATAGCAATTGAAAAGCAGAAAGTAACTCTGTAATTACCCTACTATTTCTAATAGAGTTACATGATGGGCACAGAATTATGTACAGAGGGAAGAAAATTGCATTAGACACCTCTGGACCTTTGAAATTGTATTACTTAGAACCCTGGCAAATGAGCAGTAAGTATTTAAAGAAGATTAAGATGAATTTCCCATTTGGTGTCCTATTTAATTTCTACAAAAGTATTTGGCTGTCACCTTCAGTGTATACTGCTCATGGCCTACTTGGTGCCTTCCACAGTGTAGCCACAGTAGCTGAGAGGGCAGCCCTGAGCTTTTGTGCTACCAATAGCTGTAGGGCAGAGGTTCCCAACCTCCCAGCCAGGGCCAAACTCCCCTGGAGCTTAATGAGTCATCTTTCTGAAAGCCACAGGAGAGAATCTGGGCTTCCCCATGTGTTATACCATGTGACATGATGCCATGACTTCCTCAAATGAGTACAGAAACTGCTCTCTAGACATCCCCTTGAAAAATAAATAACTGCCCCAAACCAATCACCATAGAATCTGTGAATCTGTAAATCTACCCCAGAATTACAAAAGTATAGCAATTTGATGCAAGTTTTGATATCAATTAAGAATGAGAAGACTATTTATGGAATTCCAAAATGGTTGACTAGAAAGACAGCCTAATTTCCTTATTTTATAGATGGGGAAAGTAAAGGCTACAGAGGGGAAGTGACTTGCTGAAGATGACATAATATGGTCTCAAACACCATATTATAGGGAAATACTCCATTTCCTGAAAGATCTGGGAAAACATCCTTAATAATTATTTGCGTCGTTGAGGCAGGCTCCACTGACCACCTCTTGGGTTCCAGTCCAGGCATTCCCATGCGTAGGCCCCTCTCTCCCCAGCTGGTTTCTGAGTACAGCATGGTCTCCCCCAGGGTTTTTGCCCAGCCTTCCACCTGCCCCTCTGAAGATAAGTGCAGGGCATTTTTCATGTGGGAGATCTCTATCTCTCATCACAACAGAGAGACAACAGGTGATTGGAGCAATGAACCCAAGGGCATCTTAAAGCTGCCAGTCTTCTTAAAATTTGTCCATGGTCCACAAGGTGCAGTCTAATTTTTTTTTTCAGAGAGTTAGTACACCTTCCACTTATATTCCTAAAATGGGAGATGAAGCACCACCCCTCCATTCTTTGAGAAGCCCTCTCTCCTCCACACCCACCACCCAATCCCTCTGTCTCCCATCTAAGCAACAGAAAAAAAGCATTCTGACTAGGGGTGCACCCATTTCACAGGGCAGCCATCCCTCAAGGGAAAGACTGCAACACAAAAATGTAACACAATCTCTAGTCACAGAGTCCTACAGAAGTAGGAAATGAAAAAAACTGGGTGGTGAGTGGGAGAGTGGTGGACCTGCCAGGGAACTGTTCATGGCCTCTACTTTTCAAGGGAGCTGGAGGAGCAGAGGTCTCCTCTGATACCTTTACTTCTGGTCCAGGGCCCACCTTCTTGCCACCAGCAGGTACCCAATCTCCAGCCCAACCTAAATTCTTAAAAAAACTGCTGTAATCTTAAATTCCATTTGAGTGGGAATTCCACAGTCTCCCACACCCAAACGTACATTTCAATCACCTCCAAGTCAGGGCTCCCTTAAATTACCTCCTTCTCTTCTAAGTGAAAGTTATTAGTGTAAGTATAGGTTTAAAACCTTGGCTTTATTTTGATTACTTTAATCCAGCCAGAGAAGAGGTTTTCAATCCATGCAGTCAAAATAGCACATTTTTAATTCCCACTACATGGGAGAGGACAGTTTTGCGTACCATGTTGCTCATTTAACATACTACATATGCGTTAATTTAATCTTCAAAAAAACCCTATGAAGCTAGATTTATTTTCAAAATTCTTTAAAAAGTGGGACAGTATAAAATAAAAGATAAAACATCTTTTTATCCCTGTTTTATTAATGAAGAAGCAGGCTCAGAAAGAATAGTTTGCCCAAGATCATACAACTATCCCGTCACAGATGCAGGTCTGCTTGACTCCAAAGTCAAAACGTCACATCTTTTCTTCCCACTACACCACCCTGCTTCCTGTCATCTGAGACAGACATCCCTGTGTATTTCCTATTTATGGCATTGACGCCTGCCCTCCCTTCCAGATTCAGAAGGACAAAAGCACTGGTATTGTTCCTCTCAAGCAATAAAGAATCACAAATTTTGCCTACAAGGACATTGCCACTAGAAACAAAATCCTCTGTGCTAGCTTGGTGTCCTGTTAGCATTGCATAGATTTTTGCATCACCACAGTTGGCCACTTACTAAGAATCTCAACAGGCAATAATGCAGCTAAAATTCTGTAATATTCAGAGTTCAACTTTGGGGTTTCCTGAGCATCACTGCAGAACCTTATTATGGCTGTGGGACACCCAGCAGGAACAGAGTTCATGAGATGAGAATAGACTGCCTCCAGACAAGATAGGTAAGAAAATGGTGGGAGAGAAAAAGAAAGGGAGAACAAATAACTCACTTCTTGTATTTCTAAAATAAACATCAAGGTGCAACAATAAACAATAAATTCCTCCATGAGAGAGACAGACAGAAAAGACAAGATGGGGCAATATTAACAAAAAAAAAGGGAAGATGGGGCAATATTAACAAACATGTTCTATGTTCTCCATTATACTAAATAATTTTCTCTCCGTGGACCAAACAACCCTGTAGGGTCCCAGACATGTTTATTATAAATTAGTGACAAATGACAAAACTGAGGCTCAGAGAAGTTATATAGCTTTTTCAAGGTCATCAAGCTGGTCAGTAACAACAAGAAGTTTCTTGACTCCTGCCCATGCCTCTTTCTGCTCATAAGCCTCTGATGAGATGGACAGGAGGCCTCATTGTCTTAGGGGTGCAGTCACTAGATTCTGAATTCTCATTCTACCAACAACTTTCTATTGAGCAATAAAGGTAAGTGAGGACTGTAGTAAACTAAAGCAAGTGTGGCACTGCTAAAGGAGGCAGCTGCGGTTCAGGACCAGGCAATTCTAGCCATAGAAAAAATAAGGCCTCATCCTCCTAATTTTTCAAGTTGGAAATCTGCTTTCGTGAAAAATCTCCCATCTTTTAAATGTATGCTCTGAATTTTTTAAAACACCACACTGGTCAAACCGAACATATATAAAGAGGAAACCAAGCTCACATGTAACCAGTCCCAAATCTGGTACAACTGCAACATAAAGAACCAGAACAAATGGCTAGTTCCTGACTGAGAGACCCAAGGGTCATGGAGTTATTGACGCTATAAATGCATATGCCCACTAAGTATGCATATGCACTATTTTTCAAATACATGTAGATGTTATTATGAAAAAATTTAAAGTAATTTACATGATTAACTAAATTCATAATAGCTTTCTACAACTACTCATTTTCCCCAAAGAACTGATAGTAATAATATAACCACTATCATTTGAATCCTCATAATTTTTTTCATTAAAAAAAATCCTCATTTAGAAAAGATTAGCAATAATTGGACTAGATAATTTCTAAAGTTCTCATTTTTATAATTCCATGATTAGATGCTGCAGAGATGTGAAAGACTAGGAAAAGAAGAGAAATTCCCTAAATACACCAAGGTATATATCTAAAAATCAGTACACACATGGCCATCATCATAAAGTCATCATGAAGTATATGCCTAACCTAATTGTTAAGTTCAAGAAGTAAATAGCCAACAATGCCAGCAATATTTCTTGAGGCCCTCCCAAATATTTATTGAATAATCATATTTCAGGCAAGTAAAAAAGACAAAGATATATGATAGGCTATCATTGAGTTTTTATGGCAATGAGAAATGCTGGACATCAATTACAAATAATTAAAAACTCATGATCAATGCAACTAAGAAACCTATGAAGCTAGAATACTAGTTTGGGAGAATTTGGCCTGTTCTGTACTAGCCTAAAAGGATTCCATAAAAAGTGTTGATTCAGCTGAGCTGAGATCTTAAGGGTAAGAAAAAGTTAACAAGTTGTGGGCATGTGGTAGGAGGGATGGGGCTTTCCAGCACAGGGCCTCAATGGGGAGAAATGACAGGCCTCAGTTCCTTTTCAGCATTGGGACAGGAGGATGACGGGAGAATTCAGATGATTGCTAAATTGGTCTTGGGCACTCTGGTGAATGGTGGTATGGCTGAATGAGGAAGAACAGGTTTGGGGCACAAGCAAATTCACTTTGGACACTTGATTTGCAGCACCTTTGGGTCATCCAAGTGGAAGTGTCACAGAGGCAGTCAAGAGGACTGGGACACAGGCTTGGGAGGCAGCAGCAGAGATGCTGCTGTAAAACTGGAGAACGTATGAGGAGAGAACAGACAGAAGCAGTCATCAAGGGCTAGACAAAAGAATACAAGTCGGTCCTTTAAATGGAGATTGAGAAAGAGGAGAAAATCAGGAAGAGCATGTTGCCATAGAAGCCAGGGGAAGAAAGTTCACAAGAGAATGGCCCACAGTGTCGACCTGGATAAAGAATGACAAACCAGGGCACTGTGTTCTCTTTTGTTCTGGTTTTCCTTCAGGGCATTGATCATAATCGGCATTGTTTTTTTCATTGTCCATCTCCTCCTAAAACTTGTATGAATAAGATGGTTTGTTTCCCCCTGGTACCTCTACTGCCAGGCAGAGGGCATGTTGCACAAAGGTTCTCCAAGGTCTCGGCTGAAAGAATGTATGGAGAATGCATGCGTGAATGTTTAGGAAAAAACCAGTATAAAAGGAGATATGGCAGATGAAGGGGACAGGAATAATCCCCAGGGGAGGTGGCTGAGCCAGAAGAGAAAATGGGAACCAGGAGACATAAACAGAAGTTGGTTGGTGTTGAATGACAGAAAGATACTTAGTAAAATCATTTATCATCCATCCCATTCTCCAAGAACCAGATTATAAAGTTCTCTCCCATGAGTTTCTACATTGTCCAGATGTGTTCGCCAATCCAGGATGTTTCCATTCCCACTGATGTTTTATTGCATGAAAACCATGAGTAAATAGGCTGGGAATTAGGCTTCTCTGAAGATTCTAGTTTCAAACGTCTGAATCATGAGCACTACGATCTTTCATCCCAATGACTGATTTCATTTCACGATGCCAATGTGCTTCATTGCTTTAAGACAAGTCAACATACAAATATCTGCCCCTACAAAGCAGGGCAACTGGAAAGGGTTATTTAATAAATAATTATTTACTTTTCAAAAGTAGTCGCAGCACCAAAGGGGCAAATCCCTTTGTTAACCCAGTTCGATTTATAAATTCTGATTTCAAAGTAACTTTTTTAAGAGTATATTTGGCATCTCCCTTTCACTGAAAAAAAAT
The DNA here is from genome assembly GCA_030015415.1 of Cynopterus sphinx. Classification (NCBI taxonomy): domain Eukaryota; kingdom Metazoa; phylum Chordata; class Mammalia; order Chiroptera; family Pteropodidae; genus Cynopterus; species Cynopterus sphinx. Next base: position 47,521,756 of record CM057380.1, read on the forward strand.
CTGTTCCCCATTCTCCCCACAATGATAGACTACATTAACTATGTCCTAATTAAACCTTCTAAATCTGGAATGAAACCCGCTTGGGGGTGGGGGGAGAAATACGAAATTGTCTGTGCTTTCATAAGACTGCCCTAATTTACTTAGCATCAAGGGCCCAATTGACCTTTATATAGCCTTCAATCAATCACTTAGCTGGGACACATACTTTCTTACTTTCAAAATGAGGAAACAGTGGATAAGATGAGATTTCCTACAAAGGACTTTTAATAAACATAAACTGTAATCATCAAAAAAATGTTTTCTCTGGGGGCTGCCAAAGAAGGCCAAATGGCAGAATGAAGAGACTCTGGCTTCAAGGACAGTAAAATCACCATCTTTTCCACACTGCCCACCATCCCCTCACTTCCATCGTCCCCCTCAAGGTTCAGCACCACCTACTGTTTATATGCCAGCAACCGAAGCAGGGCCTGGCATTGTGATGGCTCCCACATTTGGGCAAAGTGTAATAAGGAAAGGAGTGGGGCGGCCTCGGTTTGATTCCAGCCTCTATCACCAGTTTGAGCAAATGACTTAACTGCTGTAGTTTTCTTATCTGTAAAGAAGGGATGGTAAAAACACCCTTATCACAGGATGGCTGTGAGGATTAAATGAGTTAATCATTCTAAAGCACTTGGAACGGCACCTGGCAAACAGTGGGAAAGAGCTTCCCAAGATCGTCATTATCACCACCTCCACCAGTTGGACCCTGAGCAAGTCACTATCCACCACAAGGTTGTTTCCCCACAGGTGAAATAATGGGGCACAGGAACTAATCTCAGGGAGATCCCCACTGGTTTAGTTCCTCAATAATGCTGAGGATCATATTATTATGCTCTAAATCTTCAGCCTCTGACCTCTCAGACCAGCAGCAGAGAGGGGAGGTAGTGCTGGCTCTCCATCAGGTCCTAGAGGCTTACTTACTGGCCCACAGAGATTCAGCTCTTCCCACCCACAGGCAGCAGTCCACCCAGAATCCCCCTTCCTTATTAAACAGGTGGTTCAGGGATGAAAATATTTATTATGATACTCAAAGCTGTGGAACACCATAGGTGGGCGAAAAGGACACACTTCACATGAAAGAAAGCAGAGAGGGAGAGACAAAAAACAACTAAATGACAAAAGCAAATAGGACAGACCAGAAATATGGTGCCCATGGGGTTTATTTAGCATCCTTCATCTAATAGCAATCAAGAGAATTTTAAACTACACAAGGTGGCTCTAGAGCCGGGAATTTGTTCCCTGTCTTGAAGCACAGCCCTCTCTCAGTGACTCCCCATCACTTCAAACCCAGGCAGACCTCCCTGGGGAGCAAACTCTATTAAATGGACAGTCTCAGGTACAGATTTCTCAGGAAGTAGTCACTCGCTGGATATTAACCTAACCTCAACTCTGCCCAAAAGTAAAATCAGCGTTCAGGATGATCAAGTCCCCTTTTCTTTCTGGGCCTCAGTTTCTATTTCTGTAAAATGGAGGCCTTCTAATCACAGTAGCTGCAGCTTTAATACACATTATACAGTTTTGAATCACATTATGTTCCTTTAATATTTGCTTTTATTCTCAATATTTAAAAATCTAGAGATTTTACATAAATATCCAGATTCGTTGAGTCTCTTAAAACTTCCAAGGTCTATGGGCTCTTGCCACCTAATTTCCAAGTTTCCTAGCAATATTAAAATTAAAAGTATTCCAGTAATGATTTCCATTTTGCAGGGGGAAATGTTTTTGTTTGTTTGTTTGAGATTTAAAAAAAAAAAAAAAGGTTCATAGTTATTTGCCATTTTCCACCTGAATTTAGACTTCCTTGTTCAACTCTCCACTCTACCATTAGCTTTCTGACTCTGGACAAATTACATAATCTCTGCTTTTGATTTCTCATTGATAAACAAGAATGGGAAGAATAACCCTTCCTCATATGGTTATTAGGATTAAATCAGTTCATTGACATAAAGTATAAAGTACTTAGAACTGGGCCTGAGACACAGTCAACATTAATTTAGGGTAGTTATTGTTATTTTCAAAATTATGTAGCTTTTCTATTTAAAGGAAATATTTCGGAGACAATATGCTAGGACTAACACCAACACACACACACACACACACACACACACACACACACACACACCTGCCAGGTAGACAGAAACCTGAGTTCTAGTCAGGCCTCTGCTCCAAAACTAGCTGTATGTTTCTGAACTACTGCCCCTCTCTGGGCCTCAGTTTCCAGAACAGACAGCTCAAGGGTTGCTGTGAAAGCATTCGGATCAGAGATGATACACCGGCAGCCACAGTGTTCTGTGTGATCTGCAGTTTTAAACAACATTATGTTCCTGTAATATTTTATTTTATTCTCAATATTTAAAAATCTGTAGATTTTACATAAACATCCAGATTCATCAGGTCTCTTAAAACATCCAAAGTACTATCAACTCTGGCCCTTTTGAGCAGATCTTAAAATGTGGGCTCTGAACCAGCAGCAGCAGCTGTATCACCTAGAGACTTAGAAATACAATTCTTGGGGCTGGATCTCAGATTTACTGAATCAGAAACTCTAGGAGTGGGGCTGTCAATCTCTGTTAATGAGGAGCCTGGTGCACAGTAAAGCTGGAGAAGCACTACAGTAGAACAACTGGCAGCAGCTGAAGAGCAGTGGCCCCTTTTAGAAGTAAAAAGTGATCACTCCCCAGTGCGCCCCCCACCCCCTGGTGTGTCTCTGATTCTGACACCAGTTAGCATTTACTGAGTACACTTGTCATCCAGTCCCTGGTGGACCTTTGGTTCACCAGCTCCTACCTAGATGGACCACCCTTCCTCACAACAGGGCTATGAGCCCCTCAGGCACCAATGTCAGTAGGAACACAGTCTGTAAGAAAGCAGGCTGTGCACACCAAGGGCACAGTTGAAAAAACAAACTGTTGAGTTTCCTTTATTAATCACAAGCCACACAAGCAGCTGCTAATAAGAACAGCTGTGGCTGCTAAAAGGGTGATCTTGAAGCAGCCTAGAAAAGTGCTTGCAATACCAATAACAGGCACGTGTAGGCTTGCAGTTTATTGGCTTGGTTCTTCCTACTGATCATCAGTGCCTGTCTCTGGACCAGAAAGCTTGCTTCTTCCATACCCTGGGACAGGATCAGCGGGTAGGAAAGAAGGTCCTCAAAATTAGCATTAACACAAAGAATTTGGGGTGACATTTAGAGGACTTGAGTTTGATCCCACCTCAACCCTTTGATGACCTTGAATGCCTTAACTTCTCCTGACCGTTGGTTTCTTCCTATAGTAAAACAGAATAATAATAACTACTCCACATGACTGTTTTGAGAAGTCAAAATTAGGTTACACATATGAAAGTATTTTGTAAACTGTGGAGGACTACATAAAAGGCTTATTATTGTCCCATGAAAACTGCTATTTGACCCGTAAATCATCTAATGTAGAACTCACTGTTTCTAGACTAGGGCTATCAGGTGAAATCAGAGAATTCTATGGCTATAAAGGGCCTTTTGGGAACCTGTAACCCAAGCTTTCTACACTGCTTCCCTCCTCACCAATCCCTGAATGCTATGAACGAGAACCAAGCCAAAGGGTGGCCCAACCTGGAAAACGTCCACCTGCAAGGTCACTACATTCCAAGGCGGGTGGCCCATTCCTTTCCCCTTAGTCTCATCTGAACACAGATCATTCCCTCTTGTAGAGGCCAAATCAGACTTGTGATCATTTAAACTGCATTCAAAGCTGCTTGCAAATTTACCCCACTCAGGGCCTTCGCCTATGCTGTTCTGGATACCAAGAATACTCTTCCATCAAGTCTTCAGATGGCCAGGTGGCCAGGGCCTTATTATTCTTCCATTTCAAATGTCCCTGCTTTAGAGAGGACTTTTATACCACTCTTCACTCTATCCTGCCCAGTTACCCTCAATCATAATATTCTGTGTTTTAATTTTATAGCACAAGTCCCTATTTATTTGTGTACTTAAATCTTGTTGAATCTCTCAGAGGACAAAAGTCCCATTGACACAGTGACCTCGCTTTCATCATTCACCACTTTGTGCACGAATACTGTAATTGCACCACGGTAATTACACTAGTACGTGATAGGCACTATAGCATATGCTGAATGAACTTATGAATTAATGAGTGAATGCTTAACACCATTCTATGCACAAATAGTTGTTAGAACAAAAACCTAAACAAGATCTTACAGCAAATCCCACTACTGACTGAACTCAATTCACAAATAGTAATCAAGTCTTCTTGCACTGAAGAAAGAAATAAAAAACTAAACAAACTGAACAACAGCTCCCCATGCCAATTTCATTCATAGCAGCACTGGCCCTAGTTATGTCTCTTTATCCTGTACAGAGAGAATTCATGAAAAGGCACTTATGGTGGACAAAAAACAGATAGCTATTTCCTGAGACAGGGCCTCACATAATGGCATAATTATAACCTGTCCTTAAAGAAATCACTCAGCTAGCAAGTACTTACTCAGGTCCATTGTGAACACTGTCACAGACCCTAAGAACCGGTAGGACAGGGCCTGACAACTAGATGAGGAGAATGCATACCTACAGGGCATGTATTTACCCATTCCACTCTCAGCCAGGCTCACCTGCTATATAGCTAGGTTCAGGGGGAGGGAAGAAAAGCACAGAGTGGAATGAAAGCTGCTACCCTTGCCTTACCTGAAAATATTGTCTCACCCCAGCAATTCATGAAAGATGTCAGAGGGCAAAAAACCCGCAAGCTCCTTGCAGCCTGTGCTGTAGCAGAAGACACTCAAGATCTGGGTTGAGTCCTGTTCTACAACTTATTCTGTGACCTCCAACTAAGTCATATCACTTTCAGACTCTCATCATTGCTCCTATCTGTAAATGGGGGTTAAAAGCTTCTACACGACCTTTCTCAAAGGCTTGTCCAAAGAATACCATACCATACCAGTTTTGAATATGTATTATAATCTATAAAACACTATACAAAGGTGAGTTATTACTACTGATGGCAAATAATAGTAGTTTATACTAATAAACAATTGCTACAATTTGGATTCCAGAGTAAGCATCCGAACAGTTGGAGGTTGACTGATAAGCACAGCGAACATCTCCATGGGAAAGATGACTTACTCTTTCTCTGCACTCTGTAAGGAAGGCCCCAAGTGTAGGCATGCAAGCAGTCCACAAGTATCCTAGATGCCATGGAAGAAAAGTCAGTGTATATAAGAAAGGGGACATTCCACAAGTCACTATATGCTGCTCTCAGCCAACAAACTGTAGCAATCACTCGGGACATTTCTTAACTCGCCCTATGGTAAGTCTTAAGGGTGTTATTCTTGGAATCCAGATAAAACTCCCCTATCACATAAGGAGGTCAGATCACGATTATCTTGCCTCCAGAAAAGATGATATAGCATGGCTTAAAGAAAAGGGAAAATCAGAGACAACGTCATAAAGTCCTCATTTCTTAAACAGAGCCTGAAATAAGAAGCTTCACACAGAAGTACTCTTTCAAATTGAACCAAGTCCTACCATGTACATGACTTCAATGGATGCTGCAAAGATAAACAAACCAGGGGATTCTTAAGCCTACAGTGTAGGGAAGAATGTGCTAAGGGATATAAAGGGGACCAGACGTTAGGAAAACATGGAGAAAAGGTAAATTTTTTCTCCTTGGAGAGATACAGGAACACTTCATGAGTCAAGTGACATTTGAGGTAAAGGTGTCAGAATGTGTCTTTAGAGGCTGAGACTCTTAACTGCCTCTGTGACATAGATATCTTGATGAGCTGGAAAAGCCTATGAACCCCTGCAAAATATAAATAAATAAAAATAAAAATAAAAAACATATTTAAATGAATATGATAAAATTACAAAGGACTTCAAAGAAAATTAGTGTTGAAACACAAAATGCATTAAAAAAATAAATCTGTGATTCTTTACTAATTCATTACATAAAATCTAGCAGCAAGTCTAAAATCCACCATAATTTCAAAGCAGCAATAAATGGTTACTGAGATATCTATAAAAACTCTAATGTGAAATGAAAATATGTGATTTCTGTTGGCAACAAAAGCAAAAAACAGAGTTCCTGCTATTACTACTATGGTTTGTTACCTTTTCTTTGGAAGGAAATACTACTTTCAGTTAGACGTTAACAAAAATGAAGATGTATTATTTTTACCATTCAAGTTCATGACTCCATTGACCCAGTGTAAGAAATCCTGATAGAGAAAACAGTCTAAGCAAAGGAAGAAGGTGAGAAATATGGGTAGTGTAATGTAACTGTGCAAAGACACAGATAGGAGGAGGCAGTGAAAGGCAGGTAAAACCCTCAGAAGTCACCAATAAATAGGAAGGTTCATCTCTCCCAATTATTAAATCACTGAATGTGGTCTAAGTTTTAGAATATCTTCTTTTGGAATAAAAGAGGAATGAAAGAAGCTAGGAGAACATCTTTCCATAGGTTTCAAGTAACATCTTTCCATAGGTTTCAAGTTACAGCTTCTTTTTAAACATGTGGTATATGACAGTATATTAATAAATTTACCCCCCCAAAAGACATATTCAATACAAATACTGTTATATAAAACTGTACGGTTTGTAAGTATGAGCGGGTGTAGGCATGTATATAAACACAGATATCTATAAAAATGTACATCAAATATCACTGTAATTATAATTTGGGGATGCTTGTATTTTCTATACTGGGAAAATGGGTAAAAAGAGTCCCAAAAGAGATCAGAAGACTTATCCAGGGTAATACATATACCACCCACACAGTACAAAACTACACAGAGCTGGTACCTGAACTCAGAAATGTGCTTCTTTTGTACTGCACACAATTTTTCAGATTCATAATTTAATGCGCCTGAATACATGAGGTCATGTACCACACACATAAGGACATTTCAGCCAACGATGGATCACATATATTATGGTGGTCCCATAAGGTTATAACAAAACTGAAAAATTCCTATCATCTAGTGATGTCATAACTTGGTAGTACAATGCATTACTCACATGTCTGTGGTGATGCTGGTGTACGGAGTTCATAAAGGCTACGTAAGTAGCATATGGTATTGTCCTAGGCCTTCACATCCACTCACTGCTAAATCACCCAAGGCAACTTCCAGTCTTGCAAGCTCCATTTATGGTAAGTGCCATATACAGGCATACAATTTCTATCTTTTATTTTTACGGTAACTTTTCTATGTTTAAATACGCAAATATTATTGCTACAATTCCTTATAGTATTTAGTACAATAACATGACATACAGGTTTGCAGCAACAGGGTCTACCATAAAACCGAGGTGGATAGTAGACTATACCATCTAGATTTCTTGTTAAGTACACTCTATGATATTCGCATGACAAAATCACCCAATGTATTTCTCAGAACAGATTCTCATTGTTAAGTCACACATGACTAATTATTAGCCCCAACTTACATATTCAAATATTGAGTCTCCAAGTCTGTTAAGTGACTTGCCCAATGTCATATAGCAAATAATAGGAACTGTCAGGGCTAGAATCCAGGTCTTCTCTATGACTTATAAGGGCAGAATACCAGTGTCATTGTTAAAGGGTTTGTATTAGTCTGTCCCAGCTATGCAACTTACTTGCTATAAACTTAGAATATTCCTTTTTTTCTCAATCCTATGATTCCCCATAGTTCTTCACTTCAAAGGGTTATGGTTATGATTAAAAGGTACAATGATATAAAGCTTTATTACAACCGCTGATTGAGTACTGCCAGACCTAGTATTCTAATCACCTCAGTCATTATGCCTCCCTGCCTCTGTCCCAGATGGAAGGTTCCAGTTTCAGGAACCAGCATACATATCTGCTCACTAGGCTCAGCAGCCTGGTTCCAGTCTCAAAAGTCAACTGGGATCACACTCATTGTGCTAGGAGCAGCTCTACTGAATGGGGAATGCACGACATCAGGCCTAACATGGGACAGGATGTCAGAGTGCTGAGCAGCCAGTTTAGAGATCTCTAGGGATTCTGATTCAATAGGTCTGAAATGAGACCAGAGATTCCAAATTGTTAAAAATCTCCAAGAGAGTCTAAACAGCTAATATTCAATGACAAGTTCTCAGTTTGACAAGAGAAAATCTCACATTTCTGTACAAAAGGGTCCCAGTCTAATCTACAGCAACGCATTATCCCATGTGCAACACAAGGACATCACAGGAAGACCTAGGATCACAAATCCAGGGCTCTTCTGTCAAGGAAAAAGGGCAGCAACTGCCCAGAACCATGAAGGAGAACTGAAATCAACACAAACCAGCAGCAAAAATAAATGTTGGAGGGACCTCTCTATCCTAGATGCATAATATTTTCAGAGCTAGAACAGACTTCAGAGATGATCTTGTCCATTATACAGATACAGCACATTAGCAATTTGAACTCTAAGGAACTCACCAAGACTTGGAGGCCCACAAAGCAATGATTCACAGTAAATTCCCTCAATAAATAATGCTGGATGAATACATTAAGAGAAAAGTGGCACTCATACATTGGAAAGACAAGGTTTCAAAATAACCTACTCTGAAGATATATAGAAAGTGTCTAAAAATATAGTAGGTCTGGCAGCACTCAGAAGTGCCAGACCATAAGTTTAGAACTTTGAAGTGTCCATGTGGTATTTATGGCCTGAAAAGAGACAAGATCCAGCAAAACTATTTTCCCCAGAGTTGGTGGGTAGAGGAGAAGGAAGGGTCTCCAAAGGCCCATTTGAATTTGGCTCACTATTTTGTCCTTAGGACTCTGCATACTACTTGCAAGCAATTTAACAGTCAGTAAACATTTACTGAATGCATGAAAGTAAGAGAGGTAAAGGAAGACTGAGATAGTCAAAGAGAAACCATTCCTGCTTCTACAGGCTAAGCTGGCTACTGAGTGTAGCATTCCCTAGGGAATGAAGCCTGTTGGTTGCCTGACCCAACAGCAATGGAAACTGACTGCAAGTACTTTGAATGGAACGTGAGTGAGTCAGATACTCCTGGGTTCAAATTCAAATTCTGTATGATCTTGGCATAAGTACTTGACCTCTTTGAGCCTCAGTGTTTTACCTTAAAAATGGAATACCACCTACTTCACCTGTAATATAAGCATGATGGTATTTACCCTTACGAAGTTGTTAAAAGAAAATTACGTAAACTAATGGATTTATGCAAAGTAGCCAGCATAATGGCCAACACATAGTATGAGCTAAACAAATGGCAATGCATGTTAGAATAATGCCCTCTACAGCCATAGCCTATATTCTCCTAAGCTGCCTCTAATCATACTCTATCAGTTTTTTCCAATACCAAGATGTAATTCCAGTTTAAGTTCACTAGATTTCTTAATAATGCCTATTTCTTTAAATAAATAAGAAAATCATATATACATTCCCATTCGGTTTACAAAGTAACTTCACAATCACACATAATTCTGAAAGGATGCATTACTGTTATTCATATTTAGTAAATGAAACACTAAGACCATTCAACCAGCAAGAAGCAAACTGGAATTGGAACAGATTTTAACATTTTATTATAATGGCCGTCATTTTCTTAACCAGAAATTCAAACAAGTGATTTCATTATGGAATGAAATACTTGAACTCTGACTGCTCCAGAAATCACCTGAGATGCTATTTGGATCACCCTACTACTTATAAGCTGAAATCAGAAACAAAATCCTGAAAGAGGCAGTAACTTTTTTTAAACAGACGTAATGCATCTATTATTAATAGTCTCAAGTAAAAGAGGAACATCAGTCAGAATCAGGCCAATGTACGTTTTAGCAATATCTCTCCCATTTATTAGCCATAGGATCCTCAATGATTCTTAACCCAGTAAATTTCAGTATCTTCATCTTTATAATGGGAAAACATCACTCCTAAGGTTCTGTGAAGTCCCTGGCATTGAGATGTAACTTAAAGTTACTCAACCAGTAAATTATAGCTATTCTAATAACAATGCCATGGTACTGACCATTTGGACTGTAAGCAGTCTTAAGTGACTGCTTGTCTTCCTCCTGGCTGCTTCCTCTAGCTTGTGCATACCTCCTGTTCTGCATCTGTTCAATGGGGATACAACCAGTCTCCATCCAACCTCACCAAGGGATGAAGATAACAAAAGAGCTAACAAAGACATTATGCAAATACCAAATATTATTAAAACATTGGTGGCAAATTCCACGAATTTTGATAAATGGTATTTATTATGCACTGCCAGCCCCTCATACAGTCTGGGCCCTCAAATATTAACCAGATAATAACAGCAATCAGTTTACTAAAAGACCAAGGTGTAGAGAAATAAGGAATCTAGATGATTCCAGAAAACTGTCTCAGTCAGAATCTCTGTGCACACAGAGAATGTCAGGACAGGCCAGAGAGACCACAGTGAATACCTCAGGCTCAGATCAACTCCACAGCCTATGTAAAACTCAGTTTTGATAGAACAGAGGAGTTTCTTGGTGCTGACAAGTCACTGACTATGAGAACAGTCTACTCCCACTTGGCTCTTCCGTAGATAGTTACCTCCCAACTAGACAAAAACAAAAAGGGTCTGGGAAGCTGGGGGGCCAATAGTCTTATTTAGAAAGTGGCTGCCCTCTGCCAACTGCCTAAACACAAAGGTAGTGTTATCCACAGCTTCATTAAAGAGGCTTGCACCAAATTGCTCTGCCATTTCTATCTGTGTGAGGGGATAATAATTTTAAGCTGTTGACAGTCCTCAGGTATAGCTCAGAGGCAGAACAAAGCCAAGAGGACTCGCCCCCCATAACTCCCAGAAATAAAAGCATGGCGCCACTCCAGCGACACCTTAACAAACTGAGGATCATTAAGACACCTCATTCGCATATTCATGAAAGATTCAAGGCCAGTGGCAAGTGAAACAAAACGCACAAAAAGAGATTTTGTTTTTTAAGCCAAGCTAAAATCGGCTTTAGAAAAAGTAAATCCACACAGGGACCCTTGCTGTCTCCAAACCTTCACTTGTCTAGAGCAGCCAGCACCTCATTAAGGAAAAGCAAGGAACTCGCAAATGAATGCAGCACAACACACAGGAAAGCTCATTTCACCATCTGCCTTCTAGTGTCCAGAGGGGCAAGAGGCTTAAATGACACTCCTGATTTTTCCCTCCTGCAGGTGGAACTATCAGATTCCCAGGGGGCAAGAAAGACGTCTCTTGCAAGGTCAATTGGGTAAAAAGGAACACCAGTCAGAATCAGGCAGAGGTATGCTATAGAAAAGAATTTAGTTTACCTGACATAACAATGCATTCATGACATTAAACATACTCATAAATTAAGCACCCTGGAATGAGTCGCTCTTCACATTTGTGTAAAGGCTTTGCTAAATCAGTGCATCCGCTGTGGGGGTTAGCACAGTTCATGAAGAGGTACACGTTTAAACTCACCACTCCTCACGCCCTCCCATTTTCTGTTCCATGCCTACCCTGACTGATGGTGACCCAGCATCTTTTTCTACCGAACCACCTACCACAGGAGACACCGGAACTGATGCAGGGGCTGTTAACAACACAATGGCAGACTTCCACTAGTTATGTCAAAAAGAAAGGCCATCATTAAGCAACTTAAATAACTGTCCTGAGCCTTCTCTGTGTGACCCCACCCTCTTGAAAATCACTGTGCTGGTTTTCAAATCTGGTCTCACTGTAAGCTTGTAAACTACCCTGTGGAAGCTCACTCCCACCAGGTTGGGGAGTCGTTAAAAAAAAAATAAAAGAATCATCTAAAGAGCTGAGTGGTCGAATATTTCAACGGAGAGCTTTCCAACCCCATACATGGTCTAGAATACAGAGTACACTTTGGGGAGTGCGGAGCAATAGGTAAAATCCGGCACCAAGTTTTAACATGCTTCATCCAACTTCAAAGCGTTACTACTCCGGGACCCCACACGTTCAGTTTGTATCACCACCACACACATACCCTCCCCCCACACACACACACACGCGCACGCACATCCAACTGGGGGTGGGAGACAACCGAGAGGGAAAAGTGCCCTACGACAGAACCAGCAACAACAGGCGGCCAGCCGGCTGGAATCCAAGTAGATGGCAAGAGAAGGGCAAAAGCTCTGTCCCTTCCTCTATGGTCCCAGACCTTTTGGGGTCAAATTTTCCACGACCTGGGAAATCAGCGGAGGATGCCCAGTGCGCAGCGACTACGTGGAAGGGCTGCGCTACTCTCGAGGTCCCAGTTCTGCGGAATTCACCGCCAGGCCCCCCCGTGCGTGGGGCCAGCGCTGCCCAGGCGCGGACACTCGCACTGCACACCGCAGAGGCGACAGCCCCGCCGCCGGGGCAGCAGAGGACGGCCCCGGTCTCCCTGGCCAGGCTGAAACATCTATTTGCGTTCACACACCACTCAACAGTCAGTTCAAGAACCTGTGGGTGCTGGGCTGTGGGGGCGCGGCGGGCGGGATGTCTCCCCCATCCCGCTGTCCGGCGAGCGCGAGGCCAGCACACAAAGGGGGGGCGGGGGCGCACCCCGGGGAGTCGGAGCTCTGGGCGCGGCCGTGCTCCCGCTGGGAATCGGAACGCCCAGCTCCGCCAGGGCCCGGGCGAGCACCGGGGAGGCTCCCGCCCGCTCCTAAAGGGAAGGCGGTTCGCACATCAAAGTTGCGGCAACTCCCGGCGCCCGCCCAGCCTGCGCCGGCGGTACCCGCCGAGGGAGCCCCGACAAGTTGGGCCCCCGCGGGCGCGCCGCAGGGCGAGACGAGCAACTTGTCGCTCGGGCCACCTCGGCGCCCCGAGCTCAGGGAAGGCCCCGAGGGACCGCGCCGGGGAAGCGCCGGTCCGCGCCCCCGGGGCCGGGTCTGCGGGTGGGAAGGAGGGCGCCGCCGGGGCTCCCCTGGACCTCGGGGCTGCCGAGGGCTCGTCCCCCCCCCGACCGCGACACGGAGGCGCGTCACCACAAGCACTTCACCTGCCGCCCCGCCCCGGCCGGCGAGGCGTCAACAAAAGAGCCAGCGACCCCGGGGACGGGGGGACGGGGGGACGGGGCCCCGGCGGAGAGGAGGGGGGGGGAGGCAGCGCCGGGGAAAGGGGAGGGGGACGGGGCCGGGTCCTGCCCCGGGCGCCCGGCTCCGCGGAGGGAACCAAGGAGCAGAAGGAGAGTGCGGGGGGGGGGGAGCGGGTCCTGGACCCCGCTCCCCATCACACACTCACACTCACACACACACTCACACACACACTCACACGCGCGCGCGCGCCTCCCGCCGCCCCCTCCTCACCCAGCATGGAAAAGATGAAGTCCTTGGCCGTGTGGATCTCCAGCGCTCTCTGGTCGTCGTACTCCCGCTGGTCGTGCTTCGTGAATTCCTGGATGAGTCTGTTCAGCTCCTCCACGCGCGCCCCGGACCTGAAATCCAGCTCGGGGCACGCAGGCTTGTGGCTGCAGCCCAGCGAGGCTGCCTTGCTGGCGGTGGGCGCCGCCATCTTCATGCAAAACGCGCCGAGCAGCAGCAGCTCCGCGGCGGCGGCGGCGGCCCCCGCCCCCACCCCGCCCCCCGCGCCTCCTCCCCGCGCGGGCCCCGGCTCCGGGAGGCGCCGGCTGCGGCCGCCCCGACCCCGCCCCCCCCCGGCGGCCCCACACGCGCCCGGGGCCCGGCGCCGACCCGAGCGAGCCGCCCGCAGCGGGGAAAGTGAGTGGAAACAACGTGCAATTCCCCGGCCCGAGATCAACAAGCTGCCGGCTGCCCCGCTCCCGAGCCGGCGCCGGCCGCCCCCTTAAAGGGGCAGCGCACCCGGCGGAGAGATGACGGGCGCGGGGACGGGTCCGCGCGCCGGCGGGGGCCACCTGCCCGTCCGCGCGGGGCGGGCGTGCGCGGTGGGCGCGGACGGCGCTGCACTCCCTCCGTCCACCCCCGGGGCGGGGGGAGCGGGGGGCGCAGGGGGGCGGCGGGCAGGGCTCGCCAGGCGCGTCAAGGAGACGGGAAATCCTCTGGTTTTAAGGGCGGCGTCCGGGACGAGGACATCTGTTGGGGAGCGCTGTCATCTCAAGAACCCCAGTGCTTTCAGATGGTGAAGGAAGCGGCCTGAAGGATTATGAAACCAGTCTTCTGCCCTATTCTGCATAGATTGCCAAACATGACAGGATTAAGCGTATCAACAAAATAAAAGTGCCCACACCGCCCCTCTGGAGGCACGTAGTGGGAATCAGCCACTCAATATCCCTACCTTTGCACTAGGTAATTAATTTTCCTGGTTAACAGCGGATTCAACGTAACGTTCAGTGAGTCAATAAGATTCAGCCTGTTCCAACACAAAGCTAGGGAAACTAAAGTGTGGGAGTGGGTGTGGGACAGCGGGAACAGAATGACTTGCCCTAGGTTCCAATGAAGAGGTGAAAATTCACTTCCTAAACAAACACAATTTTTGAGCACCCACTGTTTGCCAGGCAGAGTGCCAGAATCTGGCTGGACAGTGAGAAGCCAAAGGACATGGGTTCCTACAGGTTAGTTATATTTATTTGACAAGGCAGCTTCCACCTAAGTCATGGTCCTTTAGACCAGAACTCCCCAAACCCCCAGGCCACCCACATGTACCAGTAAGTGGCCTGTTAGGAACCAGAGGCACAGCAGGTGAGCTGCCAGCCAGCGACGAGAACTTCATCTGTATCTGCAGCTGCTCCCCAGCGCTAGCATCACTACCTTACCTCCATCTCAGATAGTCAGGCGTTAGATTCTCATAGGAGCAGCAGTCCCCAGCGCCAAAAATGTTGGGGACTGATGCTTTAGCCAGAATAAGACCTCAGAGGTGTTTCCAGTGTTTGTGAAGTTTTTGACTCGGACACTTAGGAGGCTTGTTGATTCCTGGAAACAGAGGTAATTCTCCAAATCCATCTGTTCTCCATCCCACAGTCCCTGATTTAGGCAGGACCTTTTTCATTTTCTCACCTAGTTTCTCATGGCCAAGAATACTAACAGAAGTCCATGCCTTCCCCTATTAAATGGAAATGATAATCATTTCTATCTCATAGGTCTTTTTAAGGATTACATGAGATAAAATGGGTTAAGTGCTTAATGCAATGCCTGACACAATAAGTACTTAATTAAATGTTAGCTGCTACTGTTGTTTTTATAAACTTTTTCCCACAGCATTTAGCTCTACATAAGGTTCCTCAATGTTTGTTGAATCAAATAATGAGTGAAGTACTTTGGCATAACCAGTTAATTTATTTTGCTTTCGATTTCTTTTGAAACATAACTTCTCCCTCTCTCAATATTAAAAAAAATACATGCCCAGATAAATGCTGGTGGTCTGATCAGGTAGCTTACTTTAATCTTCTGGCTTTTGCAGGTTTGCTATGCTGCCCTGACTTCTCATGTGAGAGGGTGTTAACATTACCTGGGCAGTGGTATAAGCTATGCAAGTGATTAAAACTCCAACACAAAGTGATCCAGTCCCATCTGGGAATGCTTCTCTCATGATCAATGGTAGGCATCTGTGAAACAGCTGTCTGAAGCGCAGTCATTCCATGAATCAAAAGATCGTCGTTAACCCATGCAAGGAACAAACTCCAACCTACATGATACAGTTTGAAATAATTCAATAGTCAAGACACGTTTTCTTTGTTAATTTCCCAAAAAAAGCGTGAATGAGGCATGCTCCTCCCTGTTTCTACTTTTTTTAATGATACCTGTATTCACAGAAAGAAAACAGATAGTTAGCAAGAATTATTCTGATTGTGCCTTAGCCCTGGGTCTTGAATGTTTTGAATGAATAAGTCAATGATCTCTCTTCTTTTCATAGTCTCTCCTACTCTCCATCAGGCAGATCAGAATTCTATGAATCATTGACCTTCAATAAGCCTGTATATTTAAAGAATTGTACTGAAAAGTAAACTAAATACCCTTTTATATGCTCTTATAGAACTCCAATAATATAGTATAAATAGTCCTTGTTGAATTAGTAAAACAAAGAGGATCAGAAATCATAATTTCTTGAGTTGGTTGGGAGAATTTTAACATCTGGGTCCTTAGATTATGAGTGCTGTCTCTTGACCTTTGTAAACACTGCACTTAATACAGTTCCCAGCCCATCATATGACCTTGATTAATATGCTTGAATGAATGAATGAATGAATGAATGGAGAAACAAATTAATACCATCTTTTAAAGTCCAGGAAACTAGCAGTATTAATGTTTGCTATAATTATATATCTTAATGTAAACTATCTATGGTTTCCCAACAATCACTTATGAATTGTCATAAATGTAGGTTTTTCTGCTTGAGTTCAATTAAGTGCTTCTATTTCCGTATGTGTGTGTGTGTGTGTGTGTGTGTGTGTGTGTGTTTACTAAGCATGCTATATGGCTCAAGAGAAGGAGGTAATAGAAAGTGAAGAGAAAGAGAGAGAATAATTATTAGAAGATGTTAAAGAGTGCCTCAGTATTGAATAAAAGTGCATATTTATAGAGTTTTGACAAATGGCTCAAGAAAGGTCAAGAGAGTCTACCATCTAAATGAGCATTAGGGTAGGTTGTTCCATCGCTTTGTTCCTGCAGGATCAAACAGACCAAAGAAACTTTCTACCTTTCAAACTGCTATTCCCCTTAGAGATATAAACTGCCCCTTTAGTTTCCCACTCTGAAATTCTATTAGCTTGTGAAAGAAGCCTTCTTCTAGCTTCTCTAGAGCTGTTTGTTTTTAAATACAGCTCTAAAGTTCTGTGGTAAACTCTCAGCCATGAATAACTGGGCTGTGCAGAACATGTATTAAAAATAGCAAGCTCCACATCCACATGATGGATTAACAAAATGTAATTTTAAACAAAGATTCTCTGGTCTGACAGAGATTTAAATAGCAGCCCAGGCTACAAGATCTGGCCTTCTTGGGCAGTTAGATTTTCAATAAAAGTCTAACAAAATGGAAATGGCCCTAACTTCCTATTTGAAAATGTAGGCAGGAAAAAGAGAGGCATGTGGAATATTGACCGTAGAAGGAATGGGGGGATAAATTTCTTCCTCCACCTTCGTTTTGCAGATAGGAGAACCAAGACACAGAAAGAGAAAGAAAACATGCAAAATAGTAGAGATTTTCTCCATTTTTCATACTAACTTCTAATTTAGTAAATATTGGTGTTTCTAGACCACCAGAGGGGGCATGAAAAATGCCATGAATTTAACCAGAATCATAAATACAGTCAAAAGAGGAGAGTGGCCTTTTGGCAAAATGTACTTGTTGCATTTGAAAGTTAAATCTCAATAAACCAGTAATTGCTGACATTTGGAATTACTTGGCTACTGCTTTTTCCTGCCAATAGGGGGATAATCAGGACTTGAGCCAAATCTCCTTGGTATCTCACAAAGTCACGCAGGCACACACAGCCCTGTTTGGGGCAAGTTGAGCAACTTTACCTCTGGTGAGGTTAGGCCATTGAAATGTTAATGAGGCTTCCAAGGCAGTGGCTACAACCCTCTTCACTCAGTCTATTCAGTTCTAATAAGGTAAACTCCCAGTGAAGCCCCCCACCCTGATGCATTCTCATGGTTAAAGGGCCTTTTACCACGCTGTTCCCCATCCTGAGGGCCTCGGTGGTCTAGCTGTGGAGAAACTGCACCACTAGAAATCTCTCCACCCAAATCTGTCATTTCATTCTCTATTCCTGCTATTCTCAGGAGAGCAAAATCTATACAAGTAGGAAGAAAAAAAATGGACCATAAGATTCACAATAATAATATAACAATTATCAACAGTTTGTCACTCATTACAATCATAGAGCACTTTAGGGTTCAATAAAGCACCTACCATAAAAATCTGTTGTTTATCTGATCGTAACAACCTCCTAGCAAAGCAGGTTAGTCTAGATTGTTGTTATTCCCATTTTACAGATAAGAAACTGAAGCTCAGAGAGATGGTAATTTTTCTGAGGCCACCAGCTTCTCCTCTCTATCTCAATGTAATTTCTGGCAAATAGCTTTTCCTGAACCTCCTCCACCCACCCCACATACCCACATATAAGTCATGTCAGCTCCCATTGCCTTTGGATTCTCTCACTACTCTTTCTCCTACTTCATGGTAACTGCCTGATAATGTGTCTGTTTCCTTAACAAACACATGTGTTCAATGTGTGCAGAGACTGTGCCTTAACCACAGATGTATCCCCAGTGCCTCTCACTGGGTCTGGAGTATAGCAGATGCTCAATAAATAAGAGAGTAAATGAATGAACCAGGTTCTGGCTAGGTCCCAAACCTGGATCTTTTGATTTACAACACAGGCTCTTTTCATCAAACTTTACTGACTGTTGTTAGCAATCGCCAAGTATTCAGAAAAACACCAAAAATCCCTTCCATTTTACCCAGCATTTCATATATACAATCTGATATCAAAGCTCAATTCAAGTTCCATCAAGGCAAGCAAAGCCTTTTGTTCCTCTTCTTTCTACCTTAACATCAGAGCCCAGGTCATTGCCCAGTAAATCATATGACAAAATAACAACAAAAAATTAAGTCCAAAGTTGCAAATCTCCTTCTTTTGGGGAAACCTAGTCTACATGACCTCTACACATCAAGCAAGAAAAAGCAAATTGCCCTAGAAATCCTCTTTCTGTAGAAATGCCTTAACCTCACTGACTGTTCTGGAGATACTATGGGCCCCCCCTTACCAATCCCTTGAAATTGCTACATCCTTTTCTTGCTCTTGAACTTGCTAAAGGGCTAGGCTCTAGGTCCTCTACACCAATTCATATCCTGCCTTGTATGTGTACCTCGGATGCTGGGCCACATGCCGAGGATGGAGTGCAATACCTTGTCAGTGAAGACTGAAGATATTGGTTTGTTTTGCTTTGAATAATTAAACAAAGGGCTGTCACAAGGGAAATTCGTTTATTTATTTTTTCGGGGCATGGGAGTGGAGGTGGGTGGGTTAGTGGTTATAAAGGACGGAACCAGGAGGGATGGGTGGCAGAGAAACATAATCTTCAGCTTAGGATACAGAAGCATTTTCTAACAATGAAAGCCACTCTGCAAAGAATATGCTGCCTTATGAATTAGTAAACTACCCATCACCAGAGGTGTTCAGAGCCCTGTTATCCATCTGTCAGAATTATGCTAGAGGGGGTTCCTGAATTGGTAAGGAGCTTAGACTTTGACCCCTTAGATGCCTTTCAGCTCTGAGAAACTACAACTCTATGATTCTTTTTAAGTAACATAATAACTGAAAGCTAGTTTCCTGCAACAATCCACCTCACAACGAAATTACACCTGCACTCTAAATACAAGGTGTTTTATATCCCTTTCCACATAAGGTCTCACCATTGGGTATTGTGTCTTTCTTTTTCTAGGCTTAAAATATAAACATGTTACATGGTTTTTGGCTTTTCTATTGTCCAATTCTAGCAGGCTATTTCATTCTACCCCAAAGAAGTACCGTGGTATAGACATATGCTGCAGACATCACACACATATTCCACACCAAATTCTCATTCAGAGAAGCTCTCAGGAAAAAGAAAAGGAAGGTATTGTCTTTAATACATTTATTTACACACTCGTTTTGTGATGATAGGAGCTGGCTCTCTGAGTAGTCCTATAAAATTGACCAGGGAATGGTAGTAATGCCTGTTTGTTTTCTAAAGCTTGTCAAAAATGATTCTCTATATGCTGCACTATAATAAGTCTATTTGAAAAACTTGTTGTTGTTGTGGTTGTTTTTCCCCCAACTATGCCTAGTGCAGTACGTGAATAGAAGGAGTTGTTTTCCTGATCTGAGACCTGGTGTGTTGAGTTGTGGTCCAAAGCTCATTTTAAATTCCAAGTTGCAAAACCTGGAGAGAAAACATTTGAGGAAAATGCTGACATTCCTTCAGCTCAGACAACATTATCACACACAACCACAACTATACTTTCTGGGCCATGTCTTCTAATTTGTTTTCTGTTGTAGTTTCTAAGTAGCGGGGGAGGGAAACACCCTCAAATCCTTTAAATTCCCCAGTGTTTCTATATACTCAAGGGGGAAAACAGAAGAAAAGAAAGAAATAAAGAAAAGAGGAGAAAAAAAACCATAGCCTCCTTACACTACTTAGTTTCTGATGATTCATGTATATTTAAACTACCTTAGGAATATAAGCATGAGCATTTTATTGCAAGCCTCAGAATTGTTTATTTTTTGGGGGGAGATGGGGTATATAGATATATATTACAAATAAATAAATTTAGATAAAAGCAGTGGTCTGGAGTAAGGAGACAGATTCTAACCCAGTTTTTGTCATAAGTTATTTCCATGATTAGAGGATAGTCCTCTCCTCTTCTCTGAAACTCGTTTTCCTCAAGTGTAAATGAATAAAATGTCACCCAGGTATGACATCTTGAGGCTGTGAGTGATATAAAAAGACAGAGGAATCTTGTGCTCTGTATAATTTCTTAACACATTTTGTTTATTTGTTTATTTCTCCTCAGTCTATCCTTGCACAGGTTGATATTCCATAGTGGGCCATTCTAAGAATATTTTTTTAGGATCTTAGCTCTAAAAGAATTAGCCTGAAATCTAGAGAGGAGAATCTGTAAGTGTATGAAGACCACCTGTCCCTCAGCACATCTTGGCTAAGAGCCTCTTATCCTCTCCTGGTGGGGGATGAAGCAAAGCTTGCTGCTGAAATTCACTGGTAGCTTTGCCCTGGGGTGTCGGGATATGACCTCTGGGGTCTTAGGGCCCAGCCAGGTCTCAGCAGGTATGTTCAGACTCTAGAAAACCTTCTTCTCACAGAATGGGAGGAAACAAAGACAATCCAAAGAAAGTACTCCAGGAAGTATTTGTAAGAAGCTGTGGAACAGTTATAAAATAATTTCCTGGCCCTAAAATTAGAAGCAAAGCTTTGGTGTTCTGAAGCTCAGGTGCAGGATGAATGTATATGTGGGCCTTGATAGCCAGCTTATAAAGCACTTGGGGACAAGGAATTGTGGTTTTGGCAAAAAGCCTGAAGGTGTCTTTTTATTTCTTTACAACATGTTATGGAAAAAGTCTGAATCTAGAAATCTAGGTGAAAGTTTTTTCAAGTACTTTGTAAAAGAGCAGCTTTATAAATCTCAGGTAGTAATTGCTGATAGCATGATTAGTAATAAAAGTAATTACAGTCATCATGCAGTAAATAATAGTCAAGTGTGTATGATGACAAAAATAGATGCAAGATTAAGACTTTTAGAGCCATACGTAAAAATCATAGACATCAAAGAAGTGTAGGAGGAATTTTAGAGTTCTACCAGATCAAAATATTAATAATACAGATGACCAAGATGAGGTGCCGAAAATAGAAATGATTTGCCTATGGGAACACACAGATGGCATGATAGGGATTTTTTTCTGTTATACATGTCAGCACAAGATCCAAAGTATGTGAGGGTAAATTTAATTCTACCAGATAGCCAAAAGTAGTGTTATCCATAACGTATTTTTTTTTTAATTTCTTCATTCATTCAACAAATATGTGTTGAACTTCTAGTAAATGTCAGGCACTGTTCTAGGCACTGGGAATACTGTAGTGAACAAAGCCAAATTCATGTCCTCTTGGAGCTTATAGTTCAAGGAAGTCACTCAATTTAAATGATAAACTGAATATATTGTGCTAAAATTAACCTCTCCATCTGTATCAGTCAGGGTTCCCAAGAGAAACAGAACCAATAGCATATACATATATACAGAGATTTATCTCAAGGAATTGGCTTGTGCAATTGTGAGGACTGACAAGCGCAAAATCTGTAGAGCAGGCAAGTCCAAAATCTATAGGGCAGGCTGGCATGCTGGAAACAAGTAGGAGTAGATGCTGCAATCTTGAAGTAGAATTTCCTCTTAAAAACTCTGTTTTTGTCCTTAAGAACTTTCAGCTGATAGATCAGGCCCATCCACATTATTGAGGACAATCTTTTCTTTAGCACATGTACAAAATACTTTCTCAGAAACACCTAGATTGGTGTTTGATTAACTAACTGTGTACTATAGCCTGTCCAGGTTGACACATAAAACTAGCCATTACACAATTTACCCAATAAACATTTAAGCACTTATCACATGCCAAGTTCTGAGATAAATCATGCAGAGTCTCTGCCCTCAAAATGAATGCCAAAGGTCATCTACTTAAATAAATACGTAAAATACGAAGGATCTACAAAGTTGTAAGAGAGGTAGAGACCAAGAGCTGTCTTTGAAGATATGAAGGAAGAAACAGTACTCCCAGGTAAAGAAATCAGGAAGAGCTGAAAACAAAAGGCAGTTGACCTTGTCCTTGGAGAATGAGTAAAATTAGAACAAGGGAAACAGGAGGGTGAATTCCTAGTGAAAGAAATGGTATAAGCCAAAGTGCAGAGTAAGGAAAATGTGTGATGTATATAGAAACATTAAGTGGTTCAGTTGGGCTGGAAATGTAGAGCATTCATCAAAACCTCTTTTATTTAGCCAGTAATTGCTCAGTGCTTGTTCAAGTACTCATTTCAAAGACACTAAAACAATTGCAGATGAAACAGAGAGATCAAGAGACTCCAGCAAAGTCACACAGAAAACCTTCATGCACAAGTCAGTGCCATATTTTTTCAGACACTGGACACTGTTGGTTCTTCAAAAATTAGAAAAGGAGAATGTGCTTTTTCTGTATTGTGTCAATTTAACTACCTTTGGAAAAAGTCATGTTATTCCTTGATAAGTGGAAGAGATTTATTACACCCTAACTTTCAATAAACATATAGGTATCTATCGATGCCCCAGGTGAGATGCTCAGAGATTTATATATCATAAAATTAAAACTTCATTGGTTTTACAACTAGTCAAGGGCATTTCTTGGTTTTTATACTATAATTAAATTACTATGGTCAAGGGAATGGTACGCAGAGAGAAAAGTAGCCTCAGGGTTCACAAAAAAGTAAAATTCACACAGGACTCCTGTTATTTCACAGTTGTATGCGTTGTATATTCCGTGTATTATCATTCCTTTCTGTCGTCTTGTTTCTACGTCCTAAGCCCTTTTCTTATTTCAAGGAATAGCTGTTGATTTAGCAAGTCACTATGAAATAGACATGGTCCATGACTTACTCCACCAGCCTCCCCATCCCTGAATTATATTAATTCTCTTTTTGCCTACATAGGAATTCACATTTTCTACTACTGAACTAACCGGCCTAATGGTTTTATGGCACTCAAAACAATGTGCCAGGCTTTGAGGCTAATGTAACATTAAGATAATTATAGGAATTAGATGATGCCTGTTTCCAAGTTTTTATTCAGCTTCCTACCACTGCAAATTGAATAGAAGCAAATTGTACCTCTCCTTACCCTCCTACTTTCCAGTTTATGAAAGGGAAACTGAGGATCTAGGAAGTGATATCATCAAGTGCCTGGTTTTATATCTCCAAAAAGTGCATTACTTTAATTAAATCTATCAAAGAGGGTAGTAAAAGAGAGACTAGGGAGAAATGAGGTTATTGAGCAGAGGTATTAAATAAATGGACATCACCAAGGAGTGATGTCCAAAGATGTGTGGGATGCTCAGGGGGCACCAAAGTTCAACTTTCTCACTATATGTCACATGGTAATGTTTTTTTATTATTTCCAAGGGTGGGCAAATATAGAAAATATATTAAGGCTTATAATCATTATGTTACTTCAGATTTACATAATGCTTTAGATTTGTTGTATGCTATCTCATTTTAATGCTAATCTTGACAATAATGCCGTAGGACAGTCAAACCATAGATTCATGAACTATTGGATCACATTTTGGAGGGCAAAGTTCAACCTTTCACACAGCACATGAATAATGCTTCGATAGGTGTGTGTCTAGGAGAGTGTCTGTGTATTTCAGAAGAGCAGGCATGTGGAGAGAAGCATCCTGGTGAAGATAAATGGTAACTATCTAATGGTCCTTGTTAAATAAAATTTCCCTTTCAAGAGTGGGTATTAATCTATTGTAAGGAGGTTTGGTTTATTGTGTTTGATTCTAGCCTCAGGATAAGGTCACATCCTTTTGGACAGAAAGCAGATTTTTATCTAAAAACAATGGACTTTCTCAGAGAAAATCACTATGGCAGAGACAGAGCCCTAGAAAGGTACCTAAGGCAGGTCCAAGGCAGGTTGAAAAGAAGAAAGCTTACTCACTTGGGACTTATAGTATGAAAAGTCAAAAGTTGCTTCCAGATGGGTCTGGCTCCATTTAGCTGGTTAGGGGTTGGGGGGTATGTCAGCAGGCATCTGTTCCTCCCAGAGCTTGACCACACCACAAAGTGAGGTGGGAAAAGCTGCAGGAGTGGTTGATCATTAAGGAGAAGGCATTGTCATGTGGAGAGAATGCAACAGTGCTTTCAAAATAGGAAATCTTAGATGGCACAGGATTAACAGAGTTTCAGCCCCTCTGCTCAGGGATTCTAATCCTGCCATTGCTCTCCTTAGGATGCCCTAGTCTGAGTTTACTCAGGTGGACTGCCTTGCATATTTATCCAGGGATAATATTTCAGTGATAAACTGATAGAGCTAGGCGCTGAATGCCTGCCATCTCTTCTAGATGTTCTCCAAAGGGGAAGCACTTTCCACAGTGGCGGTCCTTCACAGGACAAGATAACTAGTGTACTGAATCCGAATGGGGCTTGCAGTCTGGTTTACAGACCTGTGCTAAGTATTCTCTGCACCTGGCTAGTTTGTCCTTAATAGCTAGTATTTTCTAAGCACTTATCAAGTTTCAGACACTATGTCATTCAATTCTCATAATCTCCTTAGGAGGTTGTAGGATTTCCCCCATTTTCAGAGTAGGAGACTGAGGTTTGAATTGATCATGTAATTTGTTCAAGGTCACATGGTAGTAAGCAGCACACCTGGACTTTCACTTATGTCTACGTCAGTTCAAATTGTGGTCTTGAACACAGCCCCGGGCTGCCTTCCTAGTTGCCTCCCAGAGCCTGTGACAATATAGGGTTTGGAGTGCTGGGTGGGGAGTGACACAGCTGTATTAGGAGGCCTGACACCTTGGGTCTGTTGGTTGCCAGCTGTATGACCTTTTAGAACCCTGGCTTCTCTGAACCTCAGTTTCCTCCTCTGAAAATAGATATTATTCTTCTTTCTTAGCTCCAAAGTTTTTATAGAAGGTGGATGCAAAGATGGAATGTAAATAAAAACTATAAAAATACTTAAAAGATATGAGGAAATGTTATACCTTAATTTTACATTTTCCTAATATTTCTCAAGAATTAATGAGGCCTGGAGTTGGGGTAAGGAATCCAAGGGAAGGAGGATATCATTCACTCATTCAGCTAACACTATACACCATGGTGCCCCAGAAATAATGAAGAATAGGTATTTCACAGATCGGCTGTAGGATAGTCGATCTGTGAAGAACTTGATTTCTTTTTTCATATTTAAAAGAGACTACCACTTAGATTAGTTACTGGGAAACCCTCTCTGCATTGCTGCCTGAGCTGTAACTGTTGAAAATGAAATTAAACAAACAAAACAAAACAAACAAAAAAAAACGTGAACCTAATGTTGGCCTCCAAGAAGGCTTTGGACAATTTAGCACCTTTTCAAGCTACACAATACTCCCCAAATTGTCTACTTAGTTTTCCCCCCTCTCAGAAAGAAAAAAAAAATTGTAGACAGTTTAAAATTAAAAGTCTTATTCCCAAAGAAATATCACTGTGGAAATATAATTCAACAAGTATTTGCTGAGTGTTTTATGGGTTCCATACCATGCTAAGAATTGGACTGTTGCAAGAACTAGGAGTGTGGATGGTAACACTGATTATCATTGTCTATCAGAGACTATGGCCCCAGAGAAAAAGCCTCAGGAGAAAAAGCACTATAAGCTGATAGGAAGCCTGGTTAGGTCGCATACTCTGTGGCCAGGGGGATGAAACTGCTTGACTGGCCAGTACTGAGTCATATGCAACCCTGAGGTAGGGAGGTGACTCTGGTCAGTTCTTTCCCCACCTCCTGTACCTGCAAACTTTGAGTAAGATAATTACAGAATGAGGGTAGTTTCTCAAAGGAAGATACATTGGGCAAATACACACACACACACACACACACACACACACACACACACGCACACACACACACACCGCGTTACCCAAGCTTGACTTTAACACATTTACAATCTCAAATGGAATATTTCTCTTTTCTTTAAACTGCAGTTTGTTCCTTTAAAAATTACTTTTACCCTTTCATTTTGTAGGCACTCAATACTGTGAGTCACACCTCCTATTTTTGAGTATTTAGTACAGAAGTTTCTCTATTTCTCTACATGCAAATGGGTTAGGTTCTGAAAAATTAGTTGTAAATCCTTTTGTTCACAGCTGGAGTCAGAAGGTGCAGCAGAACTGGATAGCTGATCTCCAAAGACTCCTTCACAGTGGAGGTTTGTTGCTAAAAAGTTATTCTCAGCCTAAGATTATAATTCCTGCTCCAGCTAGCTCTTGCCAACAAAAACTGAGAAATGACGTGTGTCCCTTCTACGTGGTATGGTTAAGAGGTTGTTGTGTCCTTTCTCCGTCTGTTAGGTGAATAGAGAGGCTCCTAGGATCTGAAGAAGAGATGAGCCATGAGATGGAGTTCTTGGCTTTCTGCACATAAAATAGCACCCCATAAGCATTGCAGAAATTCATGTAAAAATTCTTACATGAATGAGAAATATACCTTTATTGTGGTAAGCCAATGACAGTTAGAGCCTTCCCTTAACAGGTACAGAAGGTTTCATCTCGTTGTCTGCATCCTCATTTCCACCACATAGAACTGTGGATGTGACATTTGCAGCTTTAAACCAAGTATTAATTTCTTCTTTTTACAGATACGCCTTTCTTCTAACATCTTTTCTAAAAATATGCTGGAAATCTGTTGAGTCAGGTCACCTTTCACCTTGATAATTCCTCTAAATATTATGTGAAATCTTTTAGTAATTTAGTTCCTGCATGTACACTCACTCCTTTTTCACTGAGATCCTTAAACCCACAAACTATTCAAAGCTTGTGACAAGTCTCATTAGTAAGATTACCAAACTTCACCTTTAAATTCCTTAACAATCTCTCGGTCTTCTCGATTCTGAATGAACACATTGCTGCTGACATTTAAATGGTGCTCTGGTTCATCAGTCACTTTTCTTTTGCTCTTAACGATTATTGCTGATTACAAAGGTACAAACAGATCCTTGCACCTGCTTCATGAATAGCTCTTTGTCTTTAGACATTTTCCTGCAGTCTAGTGAATCATGCCACTTAAAAATTTTCAAATATACCCTACCTTGTTTACATAATTATCATGTGCCTTTTCCTATTAGCATTTAAATACTTTCCTTGCTTTTATATTTATTGGATATCACGGATTAATAAGCTTTGTGAAACAGATTGAAACCTAGACACATAAAGCAAATATTCAGGGGAATTTGCAAAAAAAAATGTTGATCGTGTTACACAAGACAGTAGCTGATGTCTCCTGGTGTTGGTGAGCCCAACAGATATGTTTATACATTTTTACCTTGTTGTTAACTTTATTAATATGCGTGAATACTCTTAAATTCTAAAATCTTAGAGTGCCAGACCTAGAAAGGTTGTTCACCAGTTAAATGCTTACATTTTACACATGCAGAAAGAGAAGGAGTGAGGTGGGGCGGGGGAATGAGCGAGAGGAGTAACAGATTTCTGATTACATGAATGAAGAAGAATTGAATGCAAATGTGAATGTATGTTTGATCAATTCTTAGGCTCTGCACAACTGAAAAACAGTCAGAGACACTGAATAGATCTATATAATCAAGATCTAGGAAAGAGAAAAGGGGAGATTTATATGTGATGTTAGGAACTGAAAGGCTCTGAAGGACTTGATGCTTTTGAGAGACTTTAAAAAGTGAAGTCTATCACTTTTACCTTTGCTCTCAGAATCCAGGGCTAATTAGTTGGAAAGATAGCAATTTCTGAATTATAGCCAATTCCCAATATGACTAAATATTCCCAAATGTTATTAAATACATTAGACTATGTAAAGTGCTACTTTTCAAATGTATGTTTGATGTCAATGGAAAAGAGAAGTTTTATTCCTGGGCCTGGAGATGAAGCTCAAAGAAAAACATTTCTGTTACATTTAAAATGTATTAGATTAAAGTATATGAATTGTCATTTTTATAGGACAAAAGTGGTTGAATATTGGGAATTTCATATGGTTCAAACTAATGTAAGTACGTTCAATTCACAGTATTCATGTGTTTATTTTAATATAAAGATAAGATTTAAAATTCCATGTCTTTGAGTGGAATTATGAACCAGGAAGATATGCTTGTTCTGGCTGTGGCTTTGAGTACCCAGTGGAAGTTTGAAGTTTGGAGAACAAAAATAAACCTCTCAGACACACCAAGTTAGGCAGCTTAAGAACCATCTGAAAGGGGACAGTTTGACAGAAAATCATACTTGATGGAGGGTTTTGCAGGATGGTAAGAGATCAGAGTATAAAAATGAGCAGAATAAAGTTCCTCCACTAAGTAATCTGGTCCCCTAATTATTTTAGTTTTGTCACCTCCACAGTACTGAGTATGTACTGTGTCAACCATTCCTATGAAAAGTTCAGAGAAGCTTGGTCTGGAGTTTCCAGAGACAACAGTTATACTCTTAAGAGTCAGGGACATCCAGTTTGTCTTGATTGTTTCTTCAAATGTGAGTGTGTGTGAGAGTGTAAGTGTGGTAGGGAAATTTCTCTGTGTGGAAATTTAATCATGCTTTATTGGAATCAGGCTTTATTGGAATAATAAAAGCAAAGGGTTAGAAAACTCAACCCTAGCTTTAGATACTGGCTCTATGTACTTTGTAAGATGCTAGAAACTTTCCATATTTCCCATTTAGTTTCTGTTAGCTAATATCTATTTCCTACTCTGATTGGTAGTAAAATTTTTAAAATTAGACCTCTGGTGGCTTATCCAAGGATTAGAATAGGAACTGGTGGTAACATTTAGGAGAGAGACAGTAGGGAAATTCTTTAAAGTCTAAGGCAATGATGATGAAAAGATTCTAGGTCTGAGAAAGAGCTCCAATAATTACTGTTAGAAAGATAGATGGAGCAAGTTTCCTGAAAAGCCCTACAAGGGCCTGAATACTCTTCCGCAGTACTCTGGTCATGAAAGTGAGACTACATGCATAGGCCTGTGGATGTTGCTGGCTGTGTGGGTGAGAACCTCCAGGATTAATGAGTGAAACTTAGAAGGAGCACTTTAAGAAAAGCAGAGGATCCTCATATAGCAGCACACTTGGCTCATAAAAACATTCATAGCGATGCTCATAAAAGAATAAAGAAGGGCAGCTTCATAAAAGGAGAAAAAGATGATTTGAAACCCAATTAGTACGAGAAAAATATCAGTCACTGGTTTCCTTTCAAAGATCCAAATTAATTCAGAAAGTGGTTTTTTTTTTTTTTCTATTTTTCAGAGTCATCTCTCAACTTTTTTTATCCAAGCTTTCAAAGAGGGGGACAACAGTCAAGAAAATATTTTATCTACTCCATACCAAACATTAGGTATTTAAGCACTCATTTTATTTCCAAATGAGTTTTTCTCGATTCTTGGGTAAAATCCAATGTTTTTTCTTTAATATATTTTCTTGGTCACCACCAAGACTTTAGAAAGAGCTCTCATTTGATTTTTAAAATAATTGGCAAACTAGATATCTATATAAAAATAATTTTGTGCCTCAGCAAAAGAATGTAGTCAGCAGATAATTCACTTTTGTGGCTTTTCATTAGCTAACTGTCCCTCAGAGCAATTTATTAGCTAACTCTCAGCTGTTGTTAGAATCAATGTTGCAATTTACCAGGAGAGTCAAAAAAACCATGACACTCTCATCAGAACTAACCCTTATAATTGAGGTAGATGTCATTTATTGTTTCATATGGTATTCATTTTAAGTATATAATTTAGCCTCTCAACAATCCTATGAGTTAGTGCTAATCTTAATTTTAACAAGAAAGAGGTTTTGAGAAGTTAAGTAATTTCCCCCAAGTCATGCAGTTAATAAATGACTTTGTGACTCCAAAATCCATTACCTTTCTACTCTGCTCCTTGGCCTTGCACCATCCCTCCTCTTTAACCTTACACATAGGATAAAAAATCTCAAATATCATGGCTTCTTGAATTAAGAGAGTCTAAGAGGAAATGCAAATACCTCATCTGCTAAGGGCAATACATGACCTCATTACTATAGTGGCTTTCATCATTTTTAATGCAATAAAATCTTGCCCAGAACCTATTTGTAAGATAGAAACACATTTTATTAATGGACATTTATTTGGTAAGTTCAAATGTATAGCATTTGCTTAGTACAAAGAAGTGAGCAATTTTTATAAATGTGAAAATTAAAAATTAAGAGTAAAGATGGCGTTTTAATTTTTTATCAGTTTAATTATTAATGAAATATAAAATATTTGCATACCCCCTAAAGCATCTTCTGAAAACTATAACTATAGATTTCTTCTTTCCTTTTTTCCTTCCTTCCTTTCTCTATTCATAATGTATCAATCCATCTTCTACTAAGAACCAGAAATTGAGGGAATGAGAAAGGGACCCTGCTTTTAATAGCTCATGTTTTTATCCAAAAAGACATAGCATGCTCACAATTAATATAAAGATGAAACGTGTCGAGTGAACTACAAAATATTATGGGGGTTTGGAGCAGGAGTGGTTCTCCTGGCTGGGCATGGGGGTGGGGATCTTGGTGGACTTTAAAACAGATAACTTTTCGAGAGTGCTAGAACAGTACATGCTGTGATAAAAAGAACAGCTAGGGAGAGACATGATGATGGAGGAGAAATAAGGCAGGTGACAGAACTAAGGGACAATCCAGCCCTGGCATGCATGGAGGAGAGTCATGAGGGTAGGACTGAAAGGTGAGTTGGTGTCAAGTAGTAAAGTCTATGAATGTCTTTCTGAGGAAGTGTGGCCATTATGTCATAGGTAACAGGGATTATCAAGTGAACATACTCAAGCTGTCCTTTTTCTGAGATTAGTCTGACAGCAGAACCTGTGGAACATAGATTGAAAGAGAGGGAGCCTCTTGTCAAGCTGAACCATGAAGATGATCCTCCTGACTCCAGTGAGGAAGGGAGGTCATTCTGGGGGAAGGATTTTTCATGATGAGAGTGTGAGACAAGGCTTAAAGCTATGGGAGGGGAGGAGTAAGAATGTAGAGATGTCCTGGTATGCTAGGCCGAGTAGCGTTTCTCCAGAATTCATGTCCGCTTGGAACCTGTGAATGCGGCCTTAATTGGAAATAAGGTCTCTGTAAATTTGAGTTAAGATGAGGCCATACTGGATTAGGTTGAGCCCTAAATCCAATGACTGCATCTTTTATAAGGATAAGAGAGATTTGGAGACATAGAAAGACATACATAGGTAAGAAGACCATGTGACAATGGAGACAGTGGTTGAAGTGATGTGATTGCCAAGGCATACCGAGAATTATCAGTAACCATTGAAATTTAAGAAGAGGCAAGCAATGATTCTTTTCTAGAGCTTTCGGAGAGCATGGCTCTGTGGACACCTTGATGTTGGATTTCTAGCCCCTAGAACCATGAAAGAATAAATCTCTTTTTTTTTTTTTGTTTAAGCCACAGAGAATGTGGTAAGCCACATTTTTTTTTTTTTTTTTTTTTTTTTGTTTAAGCCACAGAGTAGTTTGCAGCTCTAGCAAACTACTGTACCTGGGCAACCTTAGAAAGACAGGATGGTAGTGACCACCCCCATGGACAAAGAGAGAGTCATAAAAATTCAGCACACCAACAAGAAGATAGCACCTTCCTATGACAAATTCCACAGTGGGCCTATGTGGGGGACACAGATAAAGAAGGCATCACTCCTAACTCAAGAACCTTGTATACTAATTAGAGGAGACTGTGAATAATCAACAGAAGAGACTGTAATCGTGGGAGCAGAGAAAGAGACTCGATGAATAGAAGGAACTTACTAAAATCCACAGGGATGTAAGGTGGTGGAAATGGGCTTGAACCACTCTCTTTTGCCTTCTAGTCCAATTCTGAAGACAGATTTTCACAGCAAAGTAAAAAGTGAAGAGGAAGGGAACTATGGAAGGGAGAAAGAGGTTTAGAAAAAAAAACCAAACATTAGAGCTCCTCAAGGATCAGCTTTTTTAAATTGTCTCGATAATGGAGAAAACAAAATGGAATAAGCATTGTTATGAGGGTCACTTAAAAGAGAGGAGGCTGTCAAGAAAGTGGAGCCCATGCATATCTTATGCCTTCCTTCTTAGAGCTACTATACATTGCTAAATCTGTCACTAAACTCAGCTGAAGGCTGAGCCATAACTATCCTGGAATAACTGCTGCAAAGACAGACACAGATACCTTCCCCTTATGGTTCCTCCCTCCTTGTTTGCATATGGAATTAACCTGTTAACCTGGCCAGCAAGCCTTCATTTGCGTGAAAGAGTCACATTTTGTGTTTTTTCCCTTTATGAGCCCTGCCTTTCTTTGTTCTCTCCTGAGCACAGTTTGGGTTGCTACCTGAATCTGTCTCCTGGTTGCAACTCTTTTTACTCAAATAAATGCTTTTTGTTCTTTATTATAGCCTAAACCTCTTCTTTGGTTAACAGTCCCAAGATGGAAACATGGTTATCTGCCTCCAGATTCCCATTCCCCAGGCCCCTAACTCCTCCACCTAGTGTCTGAGAGTGCTGTATCATTTCTTTTAAATCTCCAAAGAATGACTGTGATGATTTAATTTCTTTGACCATTTAAATCTCAGTGTCTAAAAGATTGAAACTTAGAGTAAGTTGGTCACCACTCCTTCAGGACAGATGTGTCAAATGTTTCAGAAGGACTAGCTTTAGAGCAAAACTAGAAGTCTTAGCTAATTGAGATAATCGAGATAACCAAGATTACCACTAGAGGCATTTGGTTTGTGTTTCTTATCTTGAGATAATGTTACCAACTCTTTGGAGGAAAAAAACAAGCAGGTCACTTAAGTTCCCCTCCCCTTCTTTTAAGAAGAATGGCAATATGAACCATTCAGAAAAAAGACAATACGGCTGATCAAGATGTTTTTAGTCTTTGGACAAGGGACATACTTGCTGACTTCTAGACTCATGGAAATATTTATTTAGAAAATTGATGTAGTACTTCAGTTGGCACTACCTCAAGATTATCTCACTTAACCCTCAAAACAGTCTGAGAGATCTCAGTCTACTCTTTCGTTTTAGGATGATACAGTTGATCCCCCGAAAGGAGAAATAACTCGCTAGAAATAAACTAACACAAGAGGAAATCTCATATGAACACT
This sequence comes from Cynopterus sphinx, assembly GCA_030015415.1. Taxonomy (NCBI): domain Eukaryota; kingdom Metazoa; phylum Chordata; class Mammalia; order Chiroptera; family Pteropodidae; genus Cynopterus; species Cynopterus sphinx. The sequence goes on from CM057380.1 coordinate 47,555,041, forward strand.
TGGAGAGATGTTTGGTTTATTTAGCCACTAAAGAAATAAAAAAAAAATAATAATAATTTTGTGATACTATTTCACATCGACCAAGTCATCAAAAAATAAATATTTTAAATATAATTTTATGTTACCCCAATGATGATCAGGCAGGGAAAGATACATGCTCATACACTGAAGATCTAGTAAACACTTTAAATTGGTACAATTATTTTAAAGGCAATCCTCTAATTGAAACTATAAGTTATAAAATTGTCCTACCCTGTGATCAGTAGTCTATTTTCTGGATTCACATCCTAAAGATTATGTTTAAAAAAGAGTATTCTTTGCTCAAAGATTTTTAGAATAGCGTTATTCAGAATTTGAGACCGCAAGATCACATAGTCAGTCTGAGCTCCCTCAAAACCAGATGAGCAATTGCGTGCCATAGAAAAATGAATTCTCAAGGTTCTGAGTCAGGGTTAGAATCTAAGATTCCTGTCCAATAATCTTTCAGTTGTGCTCTGAAGCATTTCAGGGAAAAGCTGAAAAGAACTGAAGTCTCCCCAGATCAAAGAGCTAGTTTAGCACCATTGTTAAGAGTCTGGCTTTTGGGGTTCGAACTGTGGTCACAGCAGTTACTACCTGAGTGGTTTAGGGCAGGTACTTAATCTCTTTGTGTTCTATTTGTAAAACCAGTGCAATAATAGACCCTGGTGTATATTCCAGCCATTGCTGCCACACCATGTTTATGGGAGCTCTGACTGACTTTGAGACTTCGTGCAGGCAGACTGCAAAGCACCGAGGCTCAAGTCCAAATGACTGTCTCTTGTCACCTTCCCTGAGGCTTCTCTGCTGATATTGAGGTATACCATATAAGTGTGTGTGTGTGTGTGTGTGTGTGTGTGTGTGTGTGTGTGTGTTTCTGTCTGCTCTCTGTCTGTTGGGGTGGTAGTGGGTGGATAAAAAGTCTCATGGAGAAGATGGTAACTGGCGAAAAAACAATTCCTTTCCTTTCTTTCTTGTATAAGATACAGTCTGCGCAGGAGTTTTTAGGATGGTCTCATGGGAGGACAGTCTTGTGAGATGGAGCAATCCATCACAGTTGGTGGAAACCAGTTTGATAACACACCTTCAAATTGACTCTTCCCCCTTCCTGGTCTCATTACACTTTTCCCTCACCCCTGCTTCCTAAGGACTGTCCCCTAAGTAAGTAGTGCGTGAAACCCTTTGCTTCAGGCTCTGCTTTCTTTTGAAGACAAAGACAGATGGTATTCACCTCAGAAGGTGGTAGTGAGGAAGCATTAAAGGAGTAAAAATTGATAAAGTGCTTAGCACAGTGTGTGACATATAGTAATTACTATGTAAGTCAGAGCTATTCTTATACTGTATCACTGAGTAGTTCTGTCAAATGGTAAATATTTAGACTGTGCTGCCTCATGGAAAAGTGTATGAGAAACAATGTTAAGCAAAAATCAGAACACTAAGAAGCAAGCATCAATGGATTGTAACTCCATAAGAATTATATATGTACACTGATAATAGAAGGGATGACCTAGAGTTGGACTCTAGGGAAGAGGTGCTATTGTGACTCTGGGGAAGAGGTGCTATGTTTACATTTGTCCAGAGGTGTTTATTTATCCAAAGTGGAGTTTTAATAAACAAAACGAATACAGTCTCCGGGAGACTGCACCTATCGCCGCTCAGAAATACAATCCAGTGCTTTTTACTCCTTATAGTTAGTTGGAAAATCATTCCATAAAGGACTTTAAAAAAAAAATGCTACAGTTTTAAGCCGAATTTCATCTTCCCCCTTTAATTCTAACCCCCACTTTCACTTTCACCTCTGACCCATGAATATTGCCATTTCCCCTGAAGAAATGGATCTCTGAAGGTGGGGTGTCTCCTCCCACAGGCTCGAGGTGTGTATTCAGGGTCAGGTGAACCCAGGGTATGGGCTGTGGCTTTACCTGGGGTGCAAACCCAGGATCTTTTGCGTGTAAAGCAGATGTGCTAAACACTACACTATGGAGCCACCCTAAGCCAATTTTTTAAATTTGTTATTCATGAAGATTGGAAACCATAGGGCAGTCAGTACCTGTGATGAAAGAACTCATTCTATCTGCAAACAGGTGTCTCCACTTCTACTTTTCATGAGGCTGAGATGGCAAGTTCACATCCCACTCAGAGCCTGACCTCAGCACATCACCATCAGTTCAGCAGTAGACTGATGGTTACTTCTCCCCTTCCCTCTCAGTCCCCTTAGAGTCTAGGCTAGGAAAAGTATAAGTAAATTATAAAAACTGAAGCCCTGAACATAACTTATGCAGAATCACAAACACCTCGCCTGTGTGCAGCAAATAGCTTAATGTGGGCAGGGAATATTTTTTGGTAGGGATGAGAGTTGGAGAGACTCATTCTACTCCCTATCCCCATTTGCTCCGGAGCACAGCTTTGTTTTTGGTCACATGATTCATCTAAATTTAAACACTTTAATGTTTTAGAATCCAAATTCTTGTCCTGGTTGCAATTCCCTTCTTCAACCTGCACCTGACTGTCTCTCAGACCTTGTTTTAGACCTCTCTCCCTGGCTCACTCTTTTCCATCTGTATTAGTTAGTTAGTTAGTTAGTTAGTTAGTTGTTAGTTAGTTTTTCAAACCTAGCAAACTCGTTTTCATCTAAGGCTTTTCAGACTAACAGCCTAGAATACTCTTTATCTCTATGTGTACCCATCTGGTTTCTTATTGTTTTCAGATCTCAGTGTAAATGTCACCTCCTCAGAAAAGCATTCCCTGGCCATGCAATCTAAAACATCTGAGTCACTCTACAGTTTACCCAATTTTGGTTCTTCGGATAATAGCCATTTCGTGTTGTCATTCAGTTAGGTGTTACTTGTTTACCACTTAGCATTAACTTCACAGCAGGAAAAAACTTGTTTACCCTGTTCTCCTGTTCTTTCTCAGAGTCCATAATAGTGCCCTACACAGAGATGCCCTCAATAAACATATTGCATGAGTATATGAATACATCGTGAGTGTGTTTAGGGGAGGTTTCCAGGTAGTCAGGCAAAGGAAAAACTGCAAATGACAGCCTTTCTTCTCTCTCTTAAGCTGGAAAGTAAGCCAGATACATTGCTTTTCTATACCACTGTACAGCAAAACACAAAAAATATTTTATTAACACATTCCAAGTGGCAAAGGACAAGAAGGTACTGAGGCTGATCTATCTGTGCCATGCAGTTTGTTGACTCAGAATTAAAACTTTTTAAAGACTTACTACAAAGCTACAGTGATCATCACAGTGTGGCATGTGTGAAAGTATAGACACATTGATCAATAGAACAGAATATGGAACCTAGAAACAGCCATTTAAACATGGACGACTGATTCTGACAATGTTCTAAAGAAAATTCAATAAAGAAAGAATTGTCTTTTCAACAAATGATCTTGGAACAACTGGATATCTATATGCAAAAACATGAATTTTGACCTTATACGGAAGAAACTCAAAATGAATCATGAACTTTAATATAAGACATAAAACTATAAAATAGAATAAATCATAGGATAAAAAATTTTGACCTGAAGTTTGGCAGTTTTTTTTTTTTAGTGGCTTAAAACAAATTTATTTCTTATATTTCTGAAGGTTAGAAGTCCTAAATGGGTTTCACTCAGCCAAAATCATGGTATTAACAGGGCAGCAATCCTTCTGGAAGCTCTAGGGTGAAACTGTTTCCATATTTTATCCAGCTTCTGGAGGGTTCTTGTATTACTAGGCTCTTACTACCTTTGTTTATCTTCAAAGCCATCACCATGGTGTCTTCCAACCTTTCTTTCTCCACAACCCTGAACCTTTAGTCAGAGAGTTCTTAAGCATTGCACCAAAAACATGATTCATTAAAAAAGCCAATAAATTGGATAAATTCAACTTTATCAAAGTTAAAAACCTACACTTTGTTAAAGACACTGTTAAGATAAAGACAAGCTAGTGACTGGATGAAAATATTTATGAATCATAATTCTGACAACTTATATTTCGAATATATAAAGACCTCTTAAGACTCAATTGTAAGAAAACAACTCAATTTTTATAAATGGTCAAAAAAACTTAAATGGGCACCTTGATAGAGAGGAAATATAGAAGGCAGATAAACACACAAAGAGATGTAATAAAAAAATAAAAATTAAACCACCACAAAATACCATCATGTACTTACTAGAATGGCTAAAATTAAAAAGAAAAATAAAAAACAATAACTAACAATACCAAGTACTGATGTAAATGTGGTGCAACTAGAATTCTCTTGCATTGCTAGAGAGAAAAAAATATATATAGCCATTCTGGAGAATAGTTTGATGGTTTTTATAAGATTAAAAAAATACTGACCATATGACTTACCCCCACTCATATATTTACCCTAAAACATGTTCACACAGAAACCTGTAAATAAATATTTATATACAAACTCTATTCATAATCACTGAAACCTGAAAACAAGCCAATTTCTTTGAACAGATGAATGTATAAGCACACCCGTATAACAGAAAACTGCTTAGCAATAAAATGGAACAGACGACATGGGTGAAGCTCAAAGGCATTATACTGAGTGGAAGAGGCCGTTTTGAAAGGTTATATATTGTGTGATTCCATTTATATCACAGTCTCAAAAAGACAAAATTAAAGTGAGAGAAATGAGATCAAAGTGCAAAGATTGGTGTTGGAGGAGGGTGTGACTACAAAGGGAGTGTTTTAGGGTGGTGACACTGTTCTGTGTACTAATTGTGGTGGTGGTGACAGAAATCTACACATGTGTTAAAATTCATAGAACTGTGTGACAAAAAGTTCAATTCTATTGTATGCAAATTTAAAAAATTAAAATAATAAAAAAAAAGAACTGATACTAAGACTTTGAACCCAGGTTCCACTGCTTTCTAGCTGTGCTATATTGGACCAGGTACTACTTTCTCTAAACTCCAGTTTTCTCATTACCTCAATGCATATAATAAGAATATCAATGTTTCATAGGGATGTTTCATGAATTAAATGTGTCAATGCATATAAAGTTTCATGTTCACTGGCCTAGAGTGAGTACACTATAAAAATTAGCTGTTAATATGGGGTCATTATTTTCAGAAGAAAAATCTTCAGGGGAGGTTGCATGGCATGGTAAAAAGAACAGAAGCTCTGTAGGCTGTTGTACTTGGCTTCGAATTGCTTATCATCTTGGACAAGTTAATCACCCTCTCTGAACTTCAGTTTTCCAATCTAAAACACAGGTATAATAATATTTACTTTATCATATTGTTGTGAGAATAACAATTAACATGTGCTTAATGACACAGACAACAATTCAGTGGTTACCAGAGAGAAGGGAAGGAAAGGGGAGGTAGATAAGGTTAAAGGAGGTCAACAGTATGATAATGAAAGAAACTTAACTTTAGGTGGTGAACATACAATGCAATATGCAGATGATGCATATAGAATATACACTCGAAACTTTATAATTTTGTTAACCAATGTCACCCCAATAAATTTGATAAAAAAGTATAGCTGTAATTATGATTTAGAGTATTTCAATAAGTAAAACATAATTTTTTCTAACACAGAAAATTATTATTACGAATATATAATCCCAAATGATTAATAATGCAACCAAAGAAAGAACTGGTGTTATGAAAATGTTTTAGTTTGTACTAGACTGGCCATTTATACATATTTTCCTATTTATAGACAAAATATTAATTGGTTGAAATGAGTGCTGTTGCATTTTAATGAGCTTTTAAAAGGCTAAAAGTATTCCTTCAGCACTTGCAGAATAAATTTCCTATAATAGTGTATATTTTTACATTTTGTTATTTTAATTTGCAAAAAGAGTTTACAGTTCTATTAAATGGCTTTCTTTATTTTATAATTTTTCCATCTCTCAGCTAAGGGTGTGCTTCAAAGTAAATCAAAGCAGGATCCAAAGTTACCCAGAGCTAGCTAAAAGGGCCTAGGCATCCAGAAACAAGTTGAACTCTACTGGATTTATGTTTGTTTGTTTTTCAGTTTGCTATCATCATCATTGTCATCATCTTTATTGTCATCATCACCATCATCAACCAGACTCTGGTAATCCAAGAAGGGCTTTTTCCTTCTATAGCACTTCCAGTCCTCCAGAGTATTATTTAAGTCATTTTTTTTTTTACTTTCTTTTTCTTTTGTTCACTGATCCATAAAAGGGAAACTGCTGCTTTAAGATGATAAAGCCTGCATGTTGAAAGAGGTGATGCCGCTCTTTTAGTTAGGTATATAAAAACACACCTTCAGCAAAAGACATTTCTTATAAGTGAGAGTATTTTTCATTCTGAAATGAATGCTATGGTTTTATTTTTGCTTATGACATGGAAGTTATTGATGGAAAACAAAGAACAAAGTACTTGAAAAACAAAGCTGGAAAAGATCTTAGGAATCCTAGCCTAATATCTTTGTCCTATCAAAGGGGAAAATGGAAATCTAGAGAAGAACATCCTGGGTGCATGTTACCAACATGAGAGGCCGTTTCAGGATGGAAAACCACTTCTGCCTGCAGGACGGGTTAATTTTCTCTGTATCGCGTCACCGCAACAACAACAGCTCTCCCTACTTTTTCTTCCCCATTTTTTAACTCTAGTTTTGCAGTTTACTTAGTTATATATTCATTGGTTCATAGAATCCATGCAAAAACTGTCTTGTTTTATTATTACCTATGTTCTCTTTTGTTCCTAATTGTCATTCCTTGCCCTTTCTCTTTATTAGGGCCTCTCTTATATATGATATGTTCTTCACTATGTAAATACTGTTCTATGTATGTGTGTTTTAATTTACTTAAATACATTGTGCTATAAATTTTCATCAACATTATGCATTTCCTGTGGCTATACACTTATTTAGTTAAATAACTCTGACCATGGCCTAGAATGATCTATTCTCCTCTGGTGGATATAGATGACTTCTATATTTGATGCCACAAAAAATCACAATTGACATCCTTGTATGTGTACCTTAGTGAACTCCTTGTATACCCATTTGTGCAATTTTAATTTCACTACATATTGCCAGATTTCTTACCCTAAGTCTGCATGCTTTACATTCAAATCAGCAGTACCTGATAGTTTCCATCTTCTCATATATTTACCAATATTTGATATTATTTTTCTTTCATATTTTGCCATTTTGATGGATATGAAGTGGTATTGCATTGCTATATTTTCAGTCTTCTGATTATTAATCTTTCCACATACTTCTTACATGATCTATTACAAGTCTTTCCTTTTACAGATTATCTTTGCCTATCCTTTGAGTACTTCTCTATTTGTTTTCCTGTCTCTCTCTGTCTCTCTCTCTCTCTTTTTTTTTGATTTGTAGGAGTTTCTAACATATTCTATATATTCATCCCTTAACTGTTTTAGATGTTCCAAATATATTCTTTCAGTCTATCCTCTGTCTGTTGACTGTTGTGTCTTTCACTGAGAAAAAGTTCTTAATTTTGATGAAGTCAAATCCACCAATTTTTAACCATATGTTTTGTGATTTAGGATGTTCCTTTAGAAGACTATATCTTTCACAAATTATCCTACATTTTCTTCTGACAGCTTTATAGATTTATCTTTAACTTTTAGGTCCTTAATCAACCTGGAACCCATGTTTATGGTACAAGGTAGGAGTACAGCTTTCTATTTATTCATATATTAACACTCCAGTTTTTCCAATTTCAACTCAATAGTCTACACTTTTACCACTCTTCCACTCTTGTGCCATTTAAAATGCTTTAGGATCTAAATATTTTCCAGTAAACCCAGGATGATATCCTGAACCATAGATATATTCTCTAACTCCAGAGAGGAATAGTACCCATACTAATTAGATATTTTGTTAGCAACTCAGGCCAAAAACCAGGAGCCGGGTTGCAGAGTTTAAAATCTATGGACTTTAATCATGGCATTGTAAGACTCAGCTTATTGCAATAAGGGAGGCTGCAATTCACCAGGAGAAAAAAAACCTTTCATAGCTACAGATGAGGACTAGACCTGACCATACTCTGTGAACTGGATTGGAGATGCTGGCCTACCTTACATCCTCTCTGGACTTCAGCTGCCTCAAGTAGAAAATGACTTTCATTTGAAGTAGTGAGCTCTCAGTTAAAATTTTATATGAAGAGTTGTTGAAACTAAAGAAAATTTTAGAAAACCACTGATATAGATGTTCTTGTGTGTTTTTCTAAATTTTCCTGTCATAGCACTACCTTTTTATTGAATATTAGTTTTGATCCATTATTAATATAAATTCAGTTTTAGTTCTAAGTTGGCTATTCAGAACAATCGGTAAGAACCACTACAGTATGCTCTGTACATTAATGATTGATGAATATTAGATGAATGAAAAAATGATGAACAAAAAAATTGATGATACCAGGTAAAAGAGAAAGGTCATTTTTATTTTTTACTGTCACTAAAACATAGGAAAAGAGCAAACTTTTTAAAAAGGTAAATTGGTAATTTTTTTCTTCACAAATTAAATAACACTGACATACTTTCTGAGAATATTGTACTAAGTCAACTTAAATTTTTAACGGTTGATGATAGAAGTGTTTTATATAACCACTCAAAGAGGCTCGTTGTGCTAGGCTTCTTCACTTTACTTGTGAGTATTAAAAATCACTTGAGTGAGCCTGGATTCAGTTGTTTTTGGAACAGATGATGGTGTGTGTGTGTGTGTGTTTGGAGAAAGGGAGATTTATTTAACAGTTACATGGTCACAGGTAGTTGGAAAGAAATGAAAACTCAACCTGAGCAGGGATGGCAAGCTTTTCCAAGCGGAAATGAGCAAGGTCGTCAAGAAAATGTAGTTTCAGTCTGTGGAAAGCCTGCTGTACACACTTGGCTTCCTGGCTACAAACCAAGCTTTATTCTTCAGCAAAATACCCTGAGATCTTAGGTCCTCATTGAATTCTTAATGAACTCTATAGTCAACAAGGTAGCTTGGTAAAAGAGTCCAGTTCTGCCTTTACTCTTGTGGAGAGAACTCAGCAAAGGCAAGAAAAGCAGCTCAACTGTTGAGATAAAATGTTGCAAAAGGAAGATATATGCAGGAAAAGCTTCTTTTGAGAGACTATCACAGGCGCAATTCTTGAACATACTATATCTCCAGCCACCGAGGACTTTTTCCCTTGGGAGGGTTTTGCGGATGTTTGGAGTCTCAGTTACGCTGGCAGATGGAGACATTGAACCATAGCAGGAGGCACAGAACCAGCCAAGGGACTGTTGAGAGCCTGCAGTGAAAGTCTTTCCTCATGGAAGTCTAAAAACAGGGTGAGGAAAGCCACATTAAAGGATTCTTAGTTGGTAATTCATTTGACACGTTTTACTGAGGGGCATGGAGAGGAGAGCTCTAGTTTCACCATCTCTGAGCTATTGAATCTGAAAGAGTTGAAGCTTCTGAAGGGATTCTGACCTGGTGGAGAGCCTGAGGCAGACATGATCCCTCTGCTTCCCTTCCTTTCACTCAAATTCATCCAAACAGCTTCTCCCTAAAGTGCTGCCTCAATGTGCTTAATCATTCACTCATTTACTCATTTACCTGTATTGAACACCTATCATGAGCCAGGCACTGTGACAGGAGCTGGGAAATCCATGAAGATATGGCCCATGCCCTCAAGAGATTCACAATTTGGTCGGGGAAGCAGATAAGAAAACCTGCCATTGAACAATTTCTGCAAACCAGGGGAATAAGTGACATGAAAGAGTCGGGGAGGCAGGCTTGTGTACTGTTGAGCATGAGCTCTGGCAGCAGGTGGGCTCAGTTCGTATTCAAGTTCTGCCGTTTGGTAGCTGTGTGATTTATCATGAATTACGTCAACATGCGGTGTTGCAGTCTCCTCTTCTGTAAAATGGGGATCATAACACCCACCCTGTAGATTTTTCGTATGGATTAAATGAGTTAATACACAGGAAACATGTATTACAGTACCTATCAGGTATGTATGCGCTCCAACAAGGTTAGAAATTGTTGTGATTTAGGTATTAAGGAAGCCCAGAAAAGGAGCATTAACTCATCTTGGGAACAGGTAAGAACTTACATTTATTAACAAAATCAGGATGTATAATAAAAATATCTCGTGTGGGGGCCATCTTTCTTGCAGTGGTCCTGAAGCTTTTTACCAGGCCGTAGTGTGTTCTCCATCGAGATGATCAGAAGCAGCCCTTAGAGAACTAAAAGTCCAGGGCTTTTTTTCCCCAGTTGTACCTCTGACCACTGTTTCCTGTCTTCAGTTCTCAGCTGAGTCCAGCAGTTTCTGGGCAAGATGAGGAAGAAATAGTTACCATCATTTCCCTGCCAAGCCAAAGGGAAATGAGTGACTCACCCCAGCATCATGGAATCTCTGAAAGGGGATTTTTCTTTTTATCTGAAGGAAATTTGGGCATGAAAAACAAGCTATAACTGTTCCCTCATCTAAGTAGCTCTCGTAAAATAGTTTATTTATTATTTCTTTAAACTTTTCTGAATACTGGATGCTAGAAAATGTGGGCTACAGGGCAAGGGCCTGTGTTTATTGATTACTCCGTGTATGCCAAACACTGTAAGAAGTATCTTCTATACCTAATCTAATGCCCACAGCATATCCTTATGTGTTAGGTTCATTATTATTTAAGGGAGAAACTGAAGTATACAGAAGTTAACAAATACAGCAAGATAGGAAAGGCTAGAGCAGAGATTTGAACTTGTGGAGAATGAGCTGAGAGCCCAAATGCCTAACCACCGTGTGTCTGTCTCAACAAACTATACTCACATTCCACGAGGAGCTCTAACTCTAGTGAAGGAACCAGAAAAGCGAACAGATATTTAATATAGTGTAATCTGTGCTCCATAAAGGTGTGAACAGGGCACTGTGAGAACCCAGAGGAGGGAGTGAATTACTCTGGGAGAATCAGTTTTAGCTGTAATCAGCAAAGTACTTAAGATGGTACAAAAATTTTCCAAATATGTACAAACCTGGAATGCTGAAAATCTGTCGCAGTGAAAGAAAGTTTAAACTCTAAGATGAGTAAAGACTATAAACAGACTAGGTAATCAGCCTCTAAATGAGCAAGAATCAAACTTAAATTTTTAAGAGTCTGTTATGCCGGGTAGTATGTGCTTACTACTGCTTCAGTGTAACAGAACTACACTTCATAGTGCTGACTGTCAAAATCTTGTGCAGTTACTTCAAGTTGCAGCTCAAATTTTATCTTTTGGAGGGTAGTGACCATCATTAATTTATTATTATTCATTTTATCACTCCCTGTCCCACCCACTTCAGATGGCTAGCTCACTACCAGGCTCAAGATAGAAACTTGAAAAAATGTTCATTCTGAGTCCTTTAGAAGTTGATTATTCTATTTGTGGTTAACAGAAGACCTTATTTATTTTTCCCTCTCACCTTGCTTCCCTTTCATTTCACACCTCATTTATATTTCTCACAGATGTTGCAAGGTGCCAAATTCTAAAATTCATCCCTTTTAACATTTGCTAGAGGGTACATCAAAATGAGAGCCCAAGATAAATTCTAATGGTAACTTCTGGGTTTTTTAATGTTATCATTGATTATTTTAATTAATTATTACAGATAGCCAAAAGTTAGCTTGAACTGAGTGGAAAAAAACTTGGTTCCATAAATTTAAGATCTGTCTTGACTTCCTACTTAGGATGATTTTGTGAACAGCAGGTACCAATTAGTACGCATCCTCCTCCAACACTTAGCACCAAAGCTATCTGTTGAAGCCAAAAGAGGAGAAGGGGTTGAAGAGAAAAAGAAAGTGGAAATAAATGAAGATTGTGAAAAGAGTCTGTTGTTCTAAGTTCAAAATCAATGGAGGAGGCGAGGATATCCTGCAAAATGCTGCTGATAATGTATAATATATCACCACTTCTTATGAAGCCAACTTTACTGTATCCTCCACCAGCAGTCAGTAAGGATATTTGAGGAAAAATTTCAGTCTTCAGTAAACTTCATTCTTTTGAGTGCAAATCAGTGGGTATCATTATGCCTGATCAATCACTAGTGCAGGTGTAACTAAGAACTAGCTGTTCCTTACAATACTGTAGAGATCATATTTGTCAGTTATTCTGCTCAGATGCCCGATCTCTACAGAGCTGCTCCCCATGGTTCAGACTTTGTTATCCTTCAGACACACTTCCAGGACATTCAAGATGCCTCCATTAATCCACATCTCTCACTGGGCTCATAGTAGACCTCTGCTACACAAATTTGGCCCTGCACCATCTGTTGTCACAGACTTTTCTTAGTTATTCATGGTTTCCTAGTAATTTTTATTAAAATAATATCTTGGCATATCTCAATATCTAATTACCAGTTGCAAGTTTATTTTTTCAACATTTTTACAGCACTTACTAAGAAGAAACTTTTTTAAATCTAAATTTTTAATCCAAATTTATTAATGTGCTTTTATGTATTTTTGTTTGAAAGTTTTCTTACCGCTTTTTTCTTTGCCAGAATCTTTATTTACAGTATTTCAGATCATAGCATCAGCTAATAAACAAATTTTTTAAATGTGTTTTTTTGTTTTGTTTTGAAAGTTAATTACTTTTTAATTAATGATCAATTAGTAACTTTAAAAAATGCAGTTAAGTTTTTAGAATGAAGGCTCCAGTTTTTTAAAATTGAGATGAAAGTCATAACATAAAATTAACCATTTAAAAAAAACAGTTCCTTGGAATTTAGTGCACTCACATTGTTGTGCAACTATCATCTCTATCTAGTTCCCAATCATTTTCATCTTCCCAAAAGGAAATTCTATATATATTAAACACTTACTTCCAGTTCTCTCCTTCCCACCAGTTCCTGGCAATCATTCACATACTTTGTGTCTCTATGGATTTACTTTAGATAGTTCACCTGAATAGAATCACACAAAATATAAGCTTTTGTGTCTCGATTCTTTCACAGAGCATAGTGGTTTTGGGGGGGTTCGTTCTTTAGTATGAATCAGTGTGCTTCATTCCTTTTTTTTTTTTTTTTGGCTAAATAATATCCCATTTTACATACGTACACAATTTGTTTATCCATTTTCTTCCTCCACCAGGGGCCAGAAAACCAATGGAAGCTTGAAGGAGCCCACTCTTCACTCCATGATGGTGGTTATGATAACACAATGGGAGAGTGGCTATGGCAAATCAAGGTTACCTCATGACAAGAAGTACATCAGGAGCTGCAACTGTAGCCTACACTGGGTGAAACAACTGATATGGATTTTTCCAGTGCATGTGAGTCACATTATGAGAAATAGGATGATAGACTTCAAGCCTGCCTCCCAGGGGTTTTGCTGAGGCAGGGGTTACTAATGTGCCCTTCAAAAATTCAGTTTCAAAAGTGACATTTTTGTGCTATAACTGTGCCAGAGGTGGCCACTGTCCATCAAAAAATTTGTATTCTCCTCCATGGTATAGAATTGTTGCTGAGAAGCAGCTGCTCAGTAAAAGGCTGTATTTCCCAGCCTCCTTATATCTTAGTGGGGCCACATGACTGGTGTGGTTAGCATAGTGTGAGCGTGTTACATGTCACTTCCACAGCATGGTGCATAAGAAGCTGGAGCCTCATCTCCATGTTCTAGATTTCCTGTCTCCGCTGGATTTCATAGTTCACGGCAACATTGGAAGCCACAAGTTAAAGCTGGCAGAGCCTCTATCAGCTTAGGTCTCTAAATGACTTTGTGGAACACCCACATTGGTCTGTTACATGAGTAAGAAATAAACATTTAGAGAGATTAAGCCATTTGATATTTTAGTTTTAGATAACTTAAAGCTAGTGATATCCTAGAGCAGTAGTTCTCAAACTTCAGTGTACATCAGAATTACCTGAAAGCTCATTAAGGCATATTGTTGGGCCCCATTTCCCAAGTTTCTGATTTAGTAGGTCTGGGAAGGGGCCCAAGTACATGCATTTTTAACTAGTTACCAGGTGATGTTGATGCTGCTGAGCCAAAAATCATATTTTGACAAACACTGTCTGAAATAATACAATAATATATAAAGGAGTCAGGTGAGGAATTGTTCACCCACCTGATTAAATTAAATAAAAACAATCATTAGTTTAGCACGTATTTGTTCAACTGTTTTTGTGCCAGACATTATGCTAAGTCCTGGAGATACAGTAATCAGCTCCTTGGGGAAATTACTGTCTAGTGGAGGAAAGATACATCATTTGGTACAGATATATAATAGTGGACTACTCAATGCAATGAAGGGAAAAGGTATGAAAATGTAAGACCAAATACTAAAAATCTTCCTCCAGTTAGGGGTGGGGGACTACAATCAACATTCATAAATGACTTCTCTATGAAGCCTTTTAAGGTAAGCCATTTAAAGGTAAGATTTGAAAGTCTGTAAAAGATAAAGATTTTATTTTATTTTTACTTTTTAAGAAGGAGGATGAATTCCAATGGGGGAGAGAATATATGATGAAATCAAGAAACTGGAAGGAGGCCAGTATTCTGGATCAGAGAAGTTGGGGAAAGAATGGTAAGGAATAAAATTAGAGAGGTGGAAATAAGCCAGATCATGCATAAGATAGTAAGCCACATAAAGATTTTGAATTTTATTCCAAGAATGGTGTGAATTATTTGAGTGTTAGAGAAGAAACAATTTGTACTTAGAAATATTTTTATTCCTTTCCCTCCATTTTTCTATTTAGTCTTTCTTTGACTGAAGGAAGAGCTGATAACCACAAGATCTTAGAAATACAGGAACAGAAAGGTGACTCTTGTGAGCCTAGTGACCTGTGGTCATGAAGAATGTCTTTAGTATCTTGCTCCTGAAAAAACTCAAGATTGAAGAGCTCACAACAGAATGGCCCTATGACCCATGACTTCACTCTACATTTGCAGCAGAGAGCTTTTTTGCTTGGCTTGGATCACATGTCCAACCTTGGTGTTTGTGTGTGTTAGGGGTACAGAACTTGGGAAGGGAAAACTGGGCAATGTATTTAACAATCCTACTAAAACCATTTGAAAAGATTTATTGATGACCGTAGAAGAAAGAAAGAATACTAGACAGACAAAACTACAGATGTCCTCTACAAATATCTGCTACAAGGACTTGTAGAGGCTTTTGAAAGAGAAAGGACTTAAGTTAGGCCTTGATAAGAGAATAGGCCTTTAAAAGGTAGATTCAGGCGACTAGGAGAAGGAAAGATATGACAATCAGAGGGAATAAATTGAGCAAAGGTAGGGAGAAAGGATGAGTAAAAGTACAAATCACGATTGGGGAGTGGAAAAAAGACTAATGTTTGGAGTGTACGATATAAATGAATTTAAATAGGAAGGATGGCTGAACAAACATAGAGTGCTAACTCAGTATACGAGTTTATAAAAATGATATGAAAGTCTCACGCAAACTTTAAAGTTCTTCAAAAATTATAAGGATTTTGACATTTATGAATTGTTTTAGTTAAAAATACTCCTCAGTAAGTTCACTTTTTTATACTAGCATTCTCTACAATGTGTCATTATTTGTTACATGAGAAATGTAAGTAGAAAAATCTGGACATAAAATTCTGTAATTCCTAAATATACCAGCCTCCATGTGATAAATGTCAATATATGATCATAGAGGGATTCATATATGCTGATTTATAACTCATCTTTCTAAAAAATAACTTTTCAATAAATCAATCTATTTTCCAGGGGTGATAGGTGACTTTTTTTTTCTGAGTATCTATGATTATACAGGTAATTTACAAACACCATGTCCTCAGTAGCATTTATATGAAATATGTATTATTATGCCTATTTTTCATAAGAGGAAACTGGGCCTCAGAAAAGTGAGATTACTTTCCAAGGTCACATAGCTAAAAGTGGCAGAGCCAAGACTCAACATTGGATCTATCCCTTTCTAAAGTCAGTGCTCCTCCCTGGTTCCACACTATCATTACTACTTCTACTCAGTATGCCACCAAGTCCCATCATTAGTATCTAAAGCCACAGGAAGAATGCCAAGACATCTAGCAGGAAGGCGTGCAGTATCTGGTAAAGGAGTAAGATGACTAAGAATTGAGTGTTCATGGTTTCAGACATTTAAAGGAAGACAGCCAGAGTTAATGAGTGCCACGTTAGGGTCTAGTACTGTGCAAAATATTTTCTCATATTATTTTGTTTGATCTTCACAACATCCCTATTACATGGAAATTATTCTGCCTATTTTGCATATAAGAAACTATGGCTTAAAAGTATGCCAATTGTCCAAAATAAGTGGTAGTTATTATTCACTCACTCAAAATTTTTGTTGAACACTCTGGGTCCTTAATAAATATGTGAACCAAGCAGATGAAGATTTTGGGTGGAGCTTACAATCCAGTGTGGGGAGTGAGATAATGTACAAAAAGCTTAATACAAAATCACATGGTAACTTAGTCATAAGTACTATAGGGGAAAAAATAGAAAAGGAGAAAAGAAAAAAGAATAGCTTGAAAGTTAAATTTTAAATTGAATAGTTTTGTCACAATATTGAGTTCTGGCAGTTGATTTGTCAAGGAATAATCAGTTTTGTGTATAAGACTGCCAAACTTAAGGTCTTCGTCACTTTGTAGTTATAGCCAGTGAACTGGCAGAATTGAAGAGTCATGGTAACAAACTGGACTCTACATGCATGGGAATTTCAAGGAATTGAACACCCCACTCTCACCCTCACCTTCGTCATTGCTAACTACTACACACATCCTATCGCCTGGAATTCCATCTTTAATTCAATAAGCAATAATGTGAGAAGCCATTTGATGAACTGGAAAAAGCCATTGCCTGGGAGCTGCAAAACCTGGGATCTAATCCCAGGTCTCCCACTAATTAAAAATTCACCTTGAAAAGTTTTCTTCTTCACTTTGAGGTGACTTTCCCATCTGAAAAATGAAAAGTGTTGGCATCTAAGGACAATTCCAGCTCCAACACTTTGTAGCTACAAGATTTTTCTGAAAAACTTCTAGGATGCCCCAGTTAAAATGCGTTTAGCAGAGAGACTAGAGCTCAAAGAAAGAAATTTATCTTTTCACATCCTGATGAGATTTCAGAATCAAACTTCTCTTTTAAAATCACCCCAAGATCATGTCCTAGATCATGGCCCTGTCTTCTTTTGAGGGAATGCTAGGAGCAGGTGCTCTGCCATGTATTGAGCAGCCTAACAGAACTGCCTGTTCATTTCCAAGGATAGCTCAAGGTGTTGGAATGACTTTGCAAAACCCCATATGGCTTGGGACCTGGTTACCTTAGCAATCACTTCCCTCTCCATGCAGTGTCCATTAATAGGCAATTAAAACTCTTGACTGCTCCAGCTAATAAGGGTACCCAGATTGGAGTACCAGAAAATGACAGGCAGGAGGTTTTTATCCTTTTAAAAAATCTATTTATTTTATTATATTTTGAACTTCTAACATGCCCTTGGCCCTGGAACCTGCCACATTTGGGAATTCCAAGGCAGATATATATTTGATCTTTAAAAATTTATTTGGTTTGTACATTTATTGTATTCTTTACCTGCTCAAAAAATGTATTTTAGTCATTCATGGAAACAATCTGAAACATTCTGCTTAATTTTATCTAAATCCTCCTTAATGTAGTCCCACTCTTACTGTCCAATCACATTTTTCACACATCCTTTCAAATATTTATTATTTACTTTCCTTCTACCCAAAAGTTTTCATTTTTGCCCACTAATTAAAATCTGCCCATTTCATAAAGTCCAGCTTAGAGCCAATATCATAATCATTCAAGTTCTCAATTATGATTCTAAGTATCAGGTGTAACTAGAATTAGAACAATTTAATTTCCCACTTATTCATAGTATTATCCTTATCATTTTTCTCTTTACAAATAGATTACGATTTCTGGAGAGCAGGTACTATGTTCTATATTTTTCCTTATGTCCTCAGACCTTACTTATCACAGTGGTACTCATCATTGAGGGCCACTTAATAGGGAGTTTAGAAATTGTTGCTGCTACATGCAATTTGACAAAATTCAACATTTGGATATTTGGGACAAGAAGATAGAATTATGCAGTCTTAAAAATTTAAAGCATGAGGGACCTTAGGGATTAATCTACCAAATTTTACATTTTACAGGCAAGAAAAACCAAGATTTAAATGAAGATAGTGACTGTACCAAAGGTTAAGTAAATTAAAAGCTTGGATCTAATTCCAAGTCTTCTGACTTAAATTTCTCCAGGAGTCTGAAACCCTTTCCCCACTAAGACACATTAGATAGTTATGTTCAGCTAAATTAGACATAGCCTGGGTTGTGTACAATAGCTGAAGAGAGTAGTGCAGCAACATCTCTATCTCCATCATTCAGGAATGATGTCACAATGCAAACAAGAGTCATGTTAACATGTATCACCTTGCCTTTTCACCAATTTTTGAAAAGTTCTGAATGTCAATACTTTAAATATTATTATCAACTGACTTGTAAAAAATGGTTGCTCTGTGTCTAAAACTGGTGTCTTTTGACCACCATTTAATAATACATCAATGAACTCACATTGTTAAAATCCCACTTTATTTTGTCAAATAAGTAGGAAGTTGAGAAGATTTAGCTCAGACCAAGCCTGGTTCTTACCAAATCCTTTGATGTAGAAATTTCAAAGCAGGCAGACGACATGGAAAATGGAATGGTGGGCACATGGGTAGCAGGAGAGGGGGAGCTTGTGGTAGCATGAAAGGGGAGCCGTAGGGATCAGATTGCAGGGCTATAGTCCAGGATCTGGTTGCCGGGTAATCACAGCAGTAGTAGGTAAATGGACTCAAAAGGAGATGGGAAGGGAAGTCCACAGGAGTTTAGAATTATGTGCTAGAGATACATAGTTTGCAGGTGGAAATTAGCAACCACCTTTGGGCAGAAAATGGTTAGAAGGCAGAAAAGAACATCACTATAAAGGTGGTGGGAATAAAAGGTTGAATGTGAAAAAGGGAAGATGGATGGAAAGAAGGAGAAAGAAAATAAAGGAAAAAGGAGAATTTTTTAAAAAGTGAAATAAGCCAGTTTCTGTGTTAGGCACGGTCACATACTTCCTCTCATTAAAGAGGGGAAGAGGCAGTGTAAATTTTGGGAATGGAATGGACCTGAAGGACCTCCCCATCTGTTCGCTCAAGTGTGTGTGTCTATGAATCCTCATTGTTCCACAGTGTTTGGTGGATGACTGCTGTTCTAGATTCTACAAAACCAAAAACATAACCAAAAATCAAATTTCAAAGGCTGCTTTTGCTCAGCAAAGCAAAAGTAAATAATTTATAAGTGTCTCAAGAAAAAAATATATTTTAAAAATTTCAAATGACTCCCTCTGCCTCAGTTTCATTATCTGTAAAAGGGGATAATCATCATTTTATTATAATATCTTATTATATTTATTACACAGCTTTATTAGAGATCGTAATGATATATACATAATAGGATAGTTATGACTAATAAGTAGGTTAATATTTAGAAAGTGCCCAGCACATAGTGCTATATACATGTTTGCTGAATAAATAAAAATCAAATAGCAGTAGACTAATGGATTGTCAGTATTGGAAGAGAATGTAGGGGCCGTGGGCCAAAACGTTTCTTTTAGAGATGCACTTGGGTTGCAAAGAAAGGAAATGATTCACCTGTAGTATTCACAGTTGATTAAGTTGGTGACAGAAGGAGTAGTAATAATCTCCTGATTTCCTATTAAGTGTTTTTACTAAGAAACATGAAATAGGCAGCGATATAGTGCAGATGTGAAAAATACAAACTTTAATGTTTGCCCTGAATATTGACTTTTGGAGGGCTGTATCTTGTCTATCTCTGTATCCACAGGGATAATCTAGATGGCCCATAGACAGTGATATTCTGTAAATGGTCACTTAAACTCTGGGTAATCTGATGAGTTGTTTCACATTCGAGGCATAAAAAGCTCATCATGGCTAAGAATAGTTAAGTAGAAATGTTTTGAATGAAAGAGCGACTTTTCTAGCCTCTTTCAAATCTTGCATGTAAAATCCACAGCCCAGTGTCTAACACAAAATAATACTTCATAAATGTTAGGTATTATTTTTAGGCACTTGCCTACAAGGCCAAGATATGATGGAATAACTTGGCCACTGGTCCAGAGGCATTGCCAGGTCTGATGCTCTTTCCCTTGTAGGTGTTGGCAGATAGCAGTTTGGGGAAAAAGTCT
The DNA here is from genome assembly GCA_030015415.1 of Cynopterus sphinx. NCBI lineage: Eukaryota > Metazoa > Chordata > Mammalia > Chiroptera > Pteropodidae > Cynopterus > Cynopterus sphinx. Next base: position 47,575,211 of record CM057380.1, read on the forward strand.
GACATGGTAAAAAGGGCTTGTAAGGAGATGATAAGCTGTTCCCCAAGTGTAGGTCATCGTTCCTTTTAACAGTAATTGATTACTATCATGTCAATTAAAAGCAATCAGTCCTGCAGAATTTCCCAATCTATATTGTCTCCTCGCTCCCTTTACATTTTAAGATGTTTGTTTCCTGTCAGCACTATTTTTATTCAGATGAATCCTGTTGGGGATTTTAAGGCACTTTTCCTGTTTATTTTTCTTCCTGTTTCTCAAAACAGGAATTGAAAGTTAAAGATGAACAATTGTAAAGCAATTTGAAACGAGCTTTAAAAAATTATTATTAAATCTTTCAAGGCTTCCACCCTTGCCAACCCTTCATCGAACAATATTTAAGACGTAAATAAGAGGAAACTTAAAAGGTTTCTGAGATATCTGGCCTGCCACAAAAACTTGCTCTTGCCTGGTCCAGAGGAGTTTAGAATCGTGTGATAGAGATACATAGTTTGCAGGAGGAAGTTCGCAACCACCTTTGGGTACAAAATGGTTATTTCCTTCATGAGAAGGCTTCAACTTTTTGGTGTGTTTCACATTTTACCTCTCGGGCAGCAAATGATTCCATTTTCTAGCTGTGCGCTCTTAGTAACATTCTTACCCTCTCTGAACCTCTGCTTCCTGTTGTACGTGTAGGAAGACACCAGATCAGTGTCTATCATTATAAAGGGTGGTTACTAAATACTAATTGAATGTAAATATTGAGGAAGAGGGGATCTTATCTACATCTGTTTAATTTCAAGATCTTCACAATAAGTGAAACCAAGCTAAGGTATAAAAACAATGTTTTATGAACATTGGAATCTCACTTAATTTGACAAAGAAGGGACCCTGTTCTTTGCCTTGGAAAACAACTGGACCCAAAACAGAAATCTGAGTTCTGGTCCATTGTGAACCTGGGTTGGTTGTCATCTTCTTCTAAACTCCTGTTTTCTTACCTGTAAAACAAAGGAGCTGAGTTAGATGGCCCATAGTCTATTTTCCAGTTTGAGATTTTAGGAGTTGGAGTTCTTAATTATATAGGGCAGCGTGTGGAAGCTTGTTCTTTTCCTCTTGATAGATACTTCAAATGTTTTAAATATTTGTCTCTTTTGTGACTGCAATAGGTCTAAACAACTTTGCCTAGGAAGAATTTTCCACTTCGTAAGTCGTGGTAGGGGATAGAACTTGTCTTCCACTATTGACACCAAGAAACCCAAATATTTACCTTTCCATGTCTCTTGTGCCTAGCATTAGGATACATGATGGAAGTGAGGGCCACAAAGACTGAATTGAGAGCTTGGGACTAGCTAGCTTCAGGGGCAGCCAAGAACCTATTTCAGAGGTAGGTGGTGGCAGCAGCTGCTGCAGCTTCCAGTGTTGACCACCATGGTCCCCTTTGTCAAGGCTGAAAAGTACAGTAGTGCCCACCTGGCATCCAGAGTTTGAGTGAGTGTGGGGTTCTCAGGGTATGAGATGGGCAACAAGGTGGCTGTGGTCCTGGTTAGCCCCCAGGTCCCATTTCTGCTCCTGTTTCTTCAGGCTTCTTGTGATTCTGTGAGCCTATCTGCTCACTATCTTTACAAGGAGTTCCTTTATCACCTAAATCTGTCACAGGTAGTATCCCCTCCCTGCCCATCTGCCATCTGTGAATTTCTGAAAATAAGAATGCTGATTTAAAAAAAAAAAGAAAAAGATTAGATAATATCTGATAGGTTCAGCCCAGTTAAATTGTGTTCATTACTCAGTCAGCATTTAACTACTTAATCAGCGTTGAACTCTGAGCTGCATCACATTAAAAATAATAAAAATACGAATAGCTTGATGTACTTAAATAGTAGTGTATCACTTCTTTTTTTCTTTCTTATAAGAGTTCTGTGAAATAGGCGGGATATAAATTATCTTTTAATGTTTCATTCACAAATTCAACAAATAGCTTTTCAGTACTTAGTACTCTTCTTGTCCCTAGGGTACAGAAAAAAACCTGATAAGGTTCCTGCCCTCAAAAAAGTTTACAGGCTGTTAAAATGGTAGCTTTTATGTTATGCATATTTTACCACAATTAAAAAAATGTTCATATACCCTTTACAAAGTATATATGCTACATGGAGACAAATAAGCAAGTAAACAAAAAATGATAATTATAGATTGTGATGAACTTTTAGAAAAGAAAAAAATCAAGGTCTATGATAGGCAGTAACTTGGGATGGAGTAAAAAAATGAAGTGAGGAGTGACCTTACCTACAAAGGTGCAGGGAGATTCCTCTGAGGAGGTGACTTAAGAGAGAAGGGGTCAGTTATGTGAAAAGTAAATTGTTCCAGAGGAAACTGCACATCCAAGGACACTGAGGCAAGAAAGAGCTCAGTGCATTGAAATAATAAGGCCAGAGTGCCTGGAGCGTAGACAGTGAGGGGCACTGGGGAAACAAAAGTACAAGGAGCTCAGAGGACTTGCCCAGGTTCACAGGTCCCGGGACATAATCTTTCTAATCAGTATATTGTTCACAGGGTAGTATTGACCTGATCATCTATCTAGATGGGCAATTCCTTGGAGCAGGAATCATGACTTCCTTTCCTTTCCGACTGATGGAGCCCAGTGATTTGGCTGATTAATTGGGAATATGAATTCAGAACTCATTTAACTTAAGGTGACTTGGGGGAAGTTAAATGATTTCTATGGACTCCTTTATTCCCAGTTCTCAAAACCAACTAATAAATTCACCATCCATTTACTTGCCAGGACTGAAATTTAACCAACGTAGTTAATCTTGTGCAGCCGTTTTAACTGTCTTGGGTAGGACTGCTTCAGCAGCTTTAGGTCTAATTCTCCTGTGGGTGTTGATGTCAATACATGCACACAGGCAAGTGGAAAGCAACATTAGACAGGATTTCGACCCTATTGGGAAACTTTCTGAGAAGCATTTTCTTATTATTATAGTTTGTTACCATTATAACTAAACTGGGACAACCACTTAGGAATTAAATTTCTTAGTAATGAGTAACACTGACTTAAATGTCACAGATCCAAAGGTGACCGAGTGCAACAGAAACAAGTTCTTGAGATGAGAAATCAAAATGAGACACTGTGTGTTCTGGTCTGTGATAACACTTACTTATGACACCCCTGATATTTGGTTGATTTATTGCAGAACTTTTTAACTTTCTCCTGTATTTTTACACTTATACATACATGTATCCATGTATACATGTATGGATTCATAATAACTTTTTAACTTTGAGGTCAAAATGGGCTGCATATACTATGGTGGTCTCATAGATTATAATTGTTCTGAAAAATTCCTTTCATCTAGTGATGCCATAGCCATTTCAGTGTTGTAAGGCAACACATTATTGATGTGTTTGTGATGATGCTAGTGTAAATAAACCCAATGCACTGATAGTAGTATCAACATATAGCACATACAATTTTGATGAAGTGACTTCATAATTTTTTTTTATAGATCTTGCATATGGTGTTGTATTTAGGAAATTTTTGCCTAATTCAAGGCCACAAAGATTTTCTCCTATTTTTTTTTATAGTTTTAGGTTTTATATTTAGGTCTATAATTCATTTTTAATTCACTTCTGTATATGTTATAAGGTATAAATCAAAGTTCACTTTTTTTGCCTATGGATATTCAATTTTCCATTCTATTTGTTAAAGGAACTATCCTTTCTTCTTTGAATTACCTTTACTTCTATTTCAAAAATCAATTACATATATGTGTGAGTCTATATTTGGACTTTCTTTTCTCTTATGTTTCATTTATCTTTATACCACTACTATGTCATATTGATTACTCTAAGTCCTCTAACTCTGTTCTTCTTCAAAGTTGTTTTGACATTTCCAGATAAGTTAGCTTGTCAATTTCTTTTAAAAATTCCTGCTGGGATATTTATTGAAATTGCTTGTAATTCATAGATTAACAGGGAAAATTAAGATTTTAATATTTAGACTTCCAATTCATAAATCTATGGTCATCTCGAAAATATACCAAAATATGTTTATTTTAGCTCTGCTATAGGTTGGTCCATTTATTATTGTGAAATATCCTATCCCTGGTAATATTCTTTGCTTTGAAATCTTTCTAGTCTGCTATCAATAAAGCCACTCCATATTTTATTTTCTCATTTAATGTTAACATGGCATATATGTTTTGTGCTTTTACTTCTAAACTGTTTATACTTTTATATTTAAATTGGTGTCTTGCTTTTTAAATCCAATACTATTATTGTTGCCTTTTAATTGGAGTGTTTAAACCATTTATATTTAATGTGATTATTGACATAATTGGGTTTAAATCTGCTGTTTTGGTATTTTATTTCTATTTATGCCATTTATTCTTTGTTCCCCTTCTCTTCATTTTCTGCATTGTTGTGGATTAAATAATTTAAAAAATCAGATTCTAGTTGATTATATTTTTTTGACAAATTAAATATAATTCTTTGTGGTTTTATTTTGATGGCCTCTTGGGGTTTGTTGTATTCATCTAAACTTCTAGTCTATCATCGAGTTATATTATACCACTTCACATCATGTAACCTTGCAAGAGTATACGTCCACCTCTCCTCTTGCCCTTTGTGTTGTTGTCCTACATTTAACTTTCACATACGTTATAAACCCCACAGTTTATCATTACCATTTTTGTTTTAAAATGTCTATTATCTTTACAAATAAATTATATTTATTTCTGCTGTTATCAGTTTCCTTGTTCAGAGCCTGCCCTGTTCACCACCTCCTTAAAAACAGTCTTAGAGTCAGTGCAATTTAAAAACCGTGGCTAAAACCTTCTTGTCTTGTTGTAGCCGAAGTTGGTTTATCTTGCTATGTTGTTAATAAAAATGAGGAAGAGCTGGCAACTAAAAACACATTGAAGGTTGTTAATAACTCACTATTATAGAAGCAACATACTATGCCTCCTAAAAGTTATCAAGCTCTTCATAATTTACTGAATCGTTTTGTGTCATCTCTGCTGAATTTGATGCTTATAAAATACAGCGCACCTGGAAAACCTCTTGGTTTTCCTTCAGCACTAGAGTTTGGAACCTCCAAAAGGAGGTGACAAGATAATTTGGATACTTGTCACCCCCTCAGCTGTTAGCATTTCTATTTTATCCTGGGAGTGCCAAGATCTTGATTTGATTGTTTGATTTGAGCTGCAGGTGCTATGGACAGACAGCCATAGATGACCATTATGAACTTGGCATCCACAGACCAACTTTTGGAGAGAAGAGAAGGTATGGTTTCTCTTTACTCTCAGTGTAGGCCTTGATGCAAAATGAAGAGCTGGCACAGAAAGCTGATTTAAGAGGGCAGGTGCCTGGTACAATTTTCTCCACATTTTCCAGCTTTTTTTTCTTGGCTAGCATCACCAGAAAACTTTCTCCTGATACCATCAGACACATGGGGGTTTACAGACATGGTGAGGCTCTGGCACAAGTAACACACCTAGGCTGGCACAAGAGCATGAGCATAGGTCAGAAAGCAGTTTCTTACTCCTGGCTGCACAATAAAAGTCACCAGGCTTCTGGCTGACAATTCTAACATCATAGCTTCCAAAGAGGATACCTATAGCCATATAGACACTGACTAATGAGGAGTATAGTTCAGGCTGTAGCTGGAGAAGAAACTACACTAAACTCAGTTAAAATTTACTGAGTGGCACAAAGTGTTGTGTCAAAGGCTAAGAGTAGTTCAAAGAAGTATGATCCATGTCCTCATTCTCAAGATATTCTATCTGGTTGGTGAGATAAGACATAAAGAGCAAAAGATGATCAAGAGATAAAAGATAATAATAAAAATAATGACTTAATGAGGCAACACATTCATTGCCAAATGAGAATTGTAGATGGTGAATTTATGGAGATCAGAGCAAATACAGACTAACTATACCTTGGTGGTATTTAGGAGGCAGAGATGAGCTGGTTTTTAAATGGAATAAAATCTTTAGAAATGGTCAGTTAGTTCAGAAATAGTGAACCAATTTGAAGGAGATAAAATCATGTACTTTGAATCAGAAACCAAGTGTTTTGGGGGAGAGAGAGGCCAAGAAGGAAGCTTAGCATCACCACTGGTTTGGGTAAAGTAAGAAGAATAATACTACTAAATTACTTCAAAGAGTTGTTATACGGATTAAGTGACTTTATGCATAATAAACACATAACAGTGTCTGACACAGAGCAAATATTTTACAAATATTAACTAATAGTGGTGGTTATGTCAATAGTAGTAAAGTTTAATGAAAAACTTCAAAGTCTTAGCAGTACCTTCGTTTGCATGGGACCTAAGGCTGAAAGATTACACAATCAACTAATTGCAGGGTCTGTGGGTAAACTCAAATATTCTGATTTGTCATGCCTCGCTACCTACCACACTGCATCATGGCCTATACTTAGAAAGCCAGAGATGGTGGATGTGGTCATTTAGGGGTTGGGGTTGGGGTTGGGTGGATTTGAACTCAATTTTATTTTATTATCACTCTTTTGATTTTGGATAAACTGTGATATTTTATTCAAGTTTCCTTATATAGTTGCCCACCAGCATCTGATAACCAGCTGGAGGGGCAGCAGTGAAAATCTGGCATTTGACAGTGAAAAATGCCTAGTACATCCCATAAGGTTCTGGCTGTCAGCTCAAACCTCAGCCTGGGCCAAGCACTCCCTGGCCAGCCTTCAGGTCAGCAGAAAGTGATTCATTTTTGTTATGCATTTGAAGAAAGCAGCAGAATCACAGGGCTTTAATGAGCATATTTAATTGGAGCTTTACCTCAGGAGGAGAGAACCTGTCCTCTTGATGTCTGTCACATGAAGAGAGAAGATGAGAATCCTAATGACCTGAGCACAGCAGGGCTCCATTTCAGCCATAGAAGATAGAGCTGTGGGAAAGTGCCACGCTGTCAGGAAGAGACATTTTCAGTAGGAGGGTTGCCTGAGAAAGAGGGGTGCTGTTCTTACAGGAAGCAGGAGAAGGATGCACGGTCAGGATAACTTTCCTTGGAACTCAGAGATATTTCTTATGTATGAGCCAGGTTGTATTACTCGTGTACTTGAATGTGATGTACATTTTTCAAGTGACCAAAAATATTTCATTCAAAGCCCCCTTTTTTTTTTTTTTTCAGTTGGGTTCCATAGCATTCTCAGCTTGGTTTGGTACGCCTGGATCAAAAGAAACTACAGATCTAATACATTCGAGTCCACAAATGTTCATTGGATGCTTACTACACACCAAGCAAGATGTCTGAAAATTCTGTCTAATGGTGAAATTGACAGAGTACTTTCTAGAAACTCACAATATTCTTGAAGAGACACAGTGAAATTAGTAGACACCTCTTGGGGCAGCTGCCCTGCTCACAATGGTTTTCTATTCTCCAGACAGAGCCCCTCAAGCTCTATCTAGGTGGAGATCTCCAGCAGAGCTATATAGCATAGGTAACCTTCCAACTCTCAAAACAGAAAGTTGGTCCAAGGGTAGACAGTGAACCCAAGCTGAATCCATTCAGTTCCTCTCTGCTTGTCTTGCTGTCTTTCTCTCTTTCTCATTTAAAACTGAGAACAAACGAGACAGAGACTGGGTGTTATTGGAATCACATTGCATTACTGCCAGTACTCTGGGCAGAAGTTTTATGAACCCCAGAGGTTGCTTTTTTTCTAAAGTCAACACTTCTTTCAGTTCTGGAAGACACCAATCTTTCCCAATATTTTTCCCTCGCCTTAATTAATTTTAATTGGTTTCTTCTTACCTGCACTCAAAGAGGCCTGATTGATATTAGTGATAGGAATTTAGAGGGTGATCAGTAGAAAAATTTGTGAAAATAACTAGGGCGGGGGCAGAAGGGAGAAACAACAACCAATTTCTCTCTAAATGCCTCTAGCAAAAATTAAGGGAGACTACACATCTAGCTACCCTCATAGAACAAAGCTCAGAAATGCCAATGAGGCGGCATATTTACAAATTTCTTGGGATCTACTAGCTGTATCATAGAGTAAAAGGAATTTTAACTTGAGATTGAGAAGGTATTTTTGTTGTTGTTGTTCTAGTGCTACTAAGAACTTGGATGACCTTGGCCATATTACTTCCTCTAAGTCTTAGTTTTAACATACATGAAACATAGAAGATGAACTTAATCTTGAAGGCCCCTTCCAATTCTATGACCATTGATTGGTAGAAGTAATAGGTTGTGATGTATACATCTACATAAGCCATAGTAAAATGGGTCCGATATCTCGAAGGATGTAGAAAAGTACTAAGTACAGTGTTATGTACAAAAGATTAGGAGCTGGACAAAGACAGAGTTCCTGCCGTTCATTAGAGGTTTTCTATCGTTAACTTTCTCAACAGGATATTTTTGTCCATCTTCTTTCAGTAGATATGTCTGATATTTTTTTCAATTAAAGAGATAATTGACAAAAATAATTTTGATAAATATATTTGTAATAACTAAATTTTCTTAGTGCTTATTGTCAGCCACTGTATTAAGTGTGTGGCTCCCATTATCTCATTTAGTCCTCTCAACACTGTAAAGTAGGAGCTATTATTTCTACATTTTATGAATGAGGAAATCGAGGTTTAGAGAATAAATTGCCCAATGTTACACTTCATCTCAGGCCAGCCTGCTTTCAAAATCCATGATTTCTATATACTACAGTGAACTGCTTCTATGTAATACTATTGACAAGAGTGAGGAGGTAGGCTAAGAGTTTATAAGCTAAGGTAATATTTTGGAACCTGGCTAGGAAGATAGATTTTAGACTCATGAATCTTAAGGAGTTTCTGGCCACTGGAGTCATCCTAAAATGAAAGAAATTAATTCAAGAAGTCATGAGTTCTCTGCCACTTAAATGTGCTCCCCTAAGTTGGATGCTACTTAGAGAAGTTTTAAGAAAGCATAGATCATGTGCTGAGGAAAGATAGTTAACGTGGGCAACCCATGAGCTCTCTCACATTCGGAGCTACTATAAAAATGCTGAGCTTGGCTGTTTAAGATATGGCCTGGGAGAAAAAATAACTCTTAGACCTATCAGAAAACCTGTCAAAGAACATGGGGTATTACCAAGGTTAGCCATGCAATCACATGACTTTTATCTCGCACAGACTGTAAATCAATAAAATTAATGAAATGAATTTAAGCCTAGGCTCTCACTGAGACAAGGGATATAATTGATCACATTTATGAACTGTGCCATGGATAGGCCTCCTGCAGCTGAAGTCAAGGATTGATCTTTGCTACTTTGCAGTGCAAACCCCAGTTCCACTATTCCTTTTCCAACATGATTTTCCCTGAGTATCAGATAAAACCCAATGCTTCAGGATATTTCCTTAGCCAAGGGAAAGATCACAGTTTAAAACAGAAATAGTCCATTGACTACTAGATTTCTACCACAGGTTCGGATGTTCCAGAAGGAATAATAAATGTTACTACTCCAGTTTGTTCTCAGCCCCTTCGTTTTTGTCTTTGTCTTGTTGCAATAGGTGAGCCTGCAGAAAGGCATTTTCTTGTCTTAAAAGAATATAAACAGGACTTATGACATGCATATGTTGGCTTTGTATAATCTTCAGTTGTCTCAAGCTTTGAACACGTGAATGAGCATGGAATTGTATGGATCCTAACTGAATGACCAAATGAGACTAAACTAGTGCCGGAAAATTAATATTGAGTATTTCTATTAGATAAGCTGTCACTTATTCTCAGTATGTCAATGTGATCATGAGGTTTGACACAGGGAAAACTGAGGAACAAGTAGAGGAAGTTACTTACTTTTCCAAGGTCATATGAATGCAGCAGTATAGTTGGGACTAGAGTGAGGGACCACGGAGTTCAGATTCACCCAAGGCTCTGTGCAGTACCCTCACACACCTTCATCAAGTCTTACTCCACTGTGGACGGAACTGGGCAATGACTTGCCCATGTGAGCCCTGAGATGGCACTGGAAGTGGCAAGTTTCCCAGCCCGTAGGCTCAGAGCTGGAAAAAGTGTGTGGTTAATTTGGGATGAATTCTCAGGGGCATTTTAGGTTTCATGCTGTTTCTTTAGCCAATCGGTGTAGGATAAGGCAGGGCCTAATGATTCAATGATGTAGGAGAGTTTCTTCTTTAAGTGCTTTGGAGTACATCTGAGGTGAGGGCAGTTTCTTCAAGCATGAATCTTTATGAGGGCTTATTTTTTCTTCTGAAAGAGAGTGAGGAAGAGGTTTGTAAATGTATCTAGCAGGAGAAGGGATGAAGAGAAAGGACAGGGCTCCAGGCAGAGGCTGAGGGAACTATTTTCCTGAAGTTCTCCAGAAGACAATGAACATAAGCATCCTTTCTTTGAACCTAAGTGATGTGGTGTGAGAAAATGAGACTATTTTCTCAGCCTCATTGAGGACCCTGTTATCTCTTTGGCCATCTGGCAGCTTGAGAATGCAGTTTTGGGAGAATGGGCGTAGGAGCCTTGGTTGAGGACCAAGCAGCTGAGGCAGAGAGAGAGATACCACGTCACCCTCAAAGAGCAATATGGGCAGATCACATTCATAGAAGTGTCTATGAGTTCATCTGAGATATCCACTTGGGAAGGGGAGTGGAGGGGAGGATTTTGTTGGGGATCGGTTTCTGCATTATGCTAGTGGGTGAACAGCCTGAGAAATGTAGGTTATTAAAGTCAAGAAATAGCGAAAAATATGAAATAACATAGGACAAGAAGCACTTCTTTTCTCTCTTTCCATCTTTCTCAACTGCCCAAGCATGTTCTTTTGGAATTTTTCCTTTTCAAGATTGCACTTGATTTTCATTGATTTTCAAATATGTAATTAAATGGCTATGAAGAGGAAAAGTACATGATATGCTTTCCCATCAACTTTAAGCCTTTTGGTTGCTTTTCAACATTTTTAAATTGCATTCCCTTCCTATCTACAAATTGCAAATCTCTGTAATAGATGCTGCAAAGCACAGAGCCATGAATAAGATAAGGTCCCTGGGCTGCATGAGCTAACAACACTGAAATGGCAGAGAAGACACATTCACAGCTACTGCCATAGAAGGCTGTTTGTGGTAAGTGGCCTGAGTGATACAGAGGAAACATTATAGGAATTGAGGCAGAAGGAAGCATATCTTGCAGGTGACAGCAAGGGAGAGTCAGCTGACATTTTTCTTAGACTTAGAGTCATCCGGGCAGTAAGATTTATTTTCATTGCAATAAAAATATTTTAATTACATTAAGTGCACACTAATCTCTAATAATAAGAGAATGTTTATTTCTACAGTGACATTTGTTCAATAATAATAATAATAATAATAAAATCCTGATCGTCTTCTGCTTTGAATACTTGTTGGTAGATTAGTGTCAGATAGTACAAGTCACTAGAACTAAATCCAGTTTGACCAGAGGATTGTTCCCTGCCATTCTGTGTAAGATTTGTTTAGATTTGAGCAGACCTTGAACCAAGGAGAACGTAAGACTTAAGAGTAAGGCAGGTGAGAGGCCAAGGAAGCTGATGTCAGAGAATATAATGTCTATTTAAGGGCTAGCAGGCTTACTAATGTTGAATCCCAGAAGTAGAAAAATTTATCACATAGATTCTGCCCTGTAAAGACCGTCTGCCTTTGTAAAACTCAGAGCATGGAGAAGTAGAACAGAATGCATGCGTTCTGCAGAAATATCAGATCTCAAAAGGAAAAATGAAAGGCCAAGAATTTACAGGTTGATTTCTTAGGTCCCACCAATCAGACAGACTCCCTCTCCTCCACAGGAAGGGTAATGCAGAAGCAGAGAGAGGACTTGGCTGGTACAGCAGTGACGATCCTGCCACATGAAAGGGATAGTGTAGAAGAAGCATTTCCCACTGTTCAGTCCCCATGATAGCACCTCTGGGAAACAAGCTGAAGCCTGTGTAGCAGGGATAATGCTTACCTAATTCCCACTTGAAGGAACCAGCTGCGGACTGGATGAAATGAAACAACAACAAAAAAATTGAAACCACAGAGATGTATTCCTCTATTTTCTCCTCTGCTTCTCACTCCTTCATCTCTCCTACATCACCCTTTTCCTTTCCCATGGCCACAGAAAATTCTGTGTCAGTTTACCGTTTACTTTATTATACCCTAAAATCATCATTTAATTAGTGGTATCATACTGAAGCATCATCTTTCAGGATGTGATAGGGAGGAGAGTGGGTCTTTGAAGTCATTTATTTCCCTGGGAAGTGTAGTTAGTCCATCAGTTTATCCCATACTGGTAGATTCTTCTTCTACCTGGTGTATGTGTCATCTCATGTTCCTATAAGTCATTCCTGTTCTAGTGTAGTCTCTACTTATTCAAGAGCTCTCTGGCTTACTCCTTTCTTACTCCCAGAGAGGAATATGTGTCTTTCCTTATAAATAGAATATATGCATACACCTTATCCTCAAAATTCACACATCACAGCCAGATATATACTTAATAAATAAAACTAAACCTGCACATACAGTAACAAAAGATACTAATGTATTGTTATGGATGAATGTTTGTGGTCCCCTCAAAATTCATATGTTGAAATCCTAACCCCCATGTGATAGTATTAGGAGCTGCGGTGTTTAGGATGTAATAAGGTCATGAGGATGGAGCCTTCATGAATAGGATCAATGCCCTTGTAAAAGGACCCGAGAGACTTTTCACACCCTCTTTCCACCATGTACAGATAGAACAAGAAAATTGTCTCCAGCCTCCAGAACAGTGAAAAATACATTTCTGTTGTTTATGTCACACAGTCTATGGCATTCTGTTATGGCAGTTTGAACTAAGATACAAGTCAACATCTCTAAGAGCCAAGTAGCCAAGGCTACCAGGAGACCTGGGTTTAGACTCAACTATCTGTGCAATTTTGATAAATTTCTGGTCCTTCTTTCTCTCCTATAAAATAAAGAAATAGGATTTCCCCACATATAATTTTATGGAGTCACATTTTAAAGAATTTGTTTACATGTATTTAACTTTGTATAATACCACTAGTTCCCATAAATGAAATTATGCTATATTTAATTCTATAACAAATTTTTTTTAACTTGAAAATATAGTTTGTGATTTTTCTCATTTCCCAATGCTAGAACTCTCCAACGAATGTCAGAGGTTTTACGTTATAGATGTACTGCAGTATATGAGGCACTCTCTTTTTCTGTGAATACTTAGGTTAATCTCAGTTGTTGATATCACAAACAATGCTACAGCAAATATCTTAGTACATGCCTCCTTGTACATATATGTCAGTATTTCCTCAAAGAGAGACACACAGAACTGAAAATTTTGTTCCAAGTGCATAAATGTTTAAATATAGATAAAAAACTGAATGGGTGAAAGTTTAGTGGTGATTGGTTTCCCAAACCACAAATCATCTTTTATTTCAAAACCTTTCTCTTATCCTTCAAAACCAATCCTCCACAAGAGTTGCTGGTCGTACCTTCAAAATATGACTGGAATCCATTCACTTTCTTTAATCTCTGCTGTTAACACTTTAGTCCAAGCCACCACTCTCTCTTACCTGGTGTATGACAATAACTTCTTAATAGAAGTTTCTATTTTTCCCCAACTAAAATGACCTCTCAATGCTTCAGCCAAAGTACTATTTTTAAACTATAAATTTAATTACATTACTTCTATGATTTAGAATTTTCATTGACTTCCTATCTCACTGAAAACAAAACATAAACTCTTTCACACAACCTGGTAGATCCTACATGACCCTATGTAATCCCACCACTCTGACCTCACTTGGGATCACTTATTATATTCTGGCATTTTTATTTCAATCCAATTGCCTGAACTTACCAATTCTGTACCCACCACAGAGCCTACCATTTTCTTTTCCCCTGCCTGGGAAGCTCTTTTCTTGTTCTTTGCTCAGCAGGCTCCTTTTAATTCTTCAATCCTCAATTTAATCTCATCTCTTTGGAGATACCTTCTTTGATATCCTATCTATGTAAAGCAGCCTTGTCTCTCTGCTCCAGCTAATCTTTACACATCACTCTATTGATTTCCTTCAGCTCTTATCAGAACCCAAAATTATCTTTAATTGTTTACTTATTTATTATCCCTCTCTCCCACTTACAGTTAAGTGCTATCAAGGCAGGGACCCTGCCTATCTTCTTTTCTGCCGGGAGCAGATAACAAATGTTCAACAAACAGATGCTGAGTGAGTGAGGTGACCTTTCCAGCAGAAGTAATACCTATCATGGGAAAGGCACTGAGAATGCAGAGGGGTGAGATCAAGACCAAAGAGAACCAAGGGTAATTGAGTGAGGAGAAAAGGGCAGGACATAACAAGAGAAAGGCCAGAAAGTCCCTACCAGATTGCAGAGGGTCTCTGATGACAGAGTTGATCTTTTGGGTTCTCTCGGCTCTCTGGTTTGGCTCCACATCATGTCACGTTATATTGCTGCCAGCAAAAGACTTCTACACAAGAGACTACCCATGCATCCTAGGATTTGAAACTTGGTTCAGAACTTCATTGTTTGAAAGTAGCTCTTGGTGCATCTGCTTTATATTTCACTTTCAAGAAGGCATAGTATCTCTTTAAATTCACAACTTGATTTTCTAGATTTGTCATAATTTGATGTATTTTATTACCTTGAGTTGGAAGAACTTAATAAAATAGCTTTCAATAACCTAGTGGGCCATCATCCATTTTCTTTCAGCAAGTACACGGATCTTCCTAACAATTAAAAAAATAGCCCACAGTGACTCTAGGACCATTAAGGTATCTGATAGATAATCTTATTAAATTTCTTAGTATAATTAGTTACTTCTTTTTCCTTAAGGGATATTCATATTCTCTTCAATTAAAATATATTTTAGGTTCTCTGAAGTATGAAGTATGAAGTATCTCTATTAAAAAAAGGGGTAAATTTTCTTTTTGCTGTTTGAACAAAACCCACTAATGCCTTTGAATAATTTTAGGTGCATGTTTCTTATTTACTTGGAAACATAAATTATGACATATAAAGATCAAGGAATTATTTCTTCACAGCACTGATATCTCATGGAGAAGGTGCTGAGGCCTTTGAGTTTCAACATCTGTCTACTATCAGAAACATCAATTATCAAGCAGGAAGAGCAAGAAATCATTTCACGAGGCCCTGGGTTTAGACTTCTCACTGGCAAGAACTGCTAGAACAAACCTATTTTTGTTGTCAAAATGAAAATCAAAAGAAAAATGTGATTTTCTTTACAGGTAATTCCTCAAGAGTACTTAGCTACAACAGAGGTGCCTATCTTTATTAGGTATATTAGTGAGGTTAGTATAGAAACTCTGTCCACAAAGAACAACTTTATTTTTGTTACAGGAATAAATTTTAAGAAAAACATAGCTTAAAACAGTCTGAAATTGACTTTATAAATATATAAATATCCTAAATTCTAAAATTTAAGCCAAGTTTTTCATTCTCATCCCAAAAGTTTGTTCTTTGTTGTTAAAATACATCATTATTAGATTAAAAGAGCTAACGTGGTTGTAATTGAAACGCTATTTGGTTCTTATTTTAGCCCAAAGCTAGCATATTAATAAAACAGCATATAAGCGTCCTGCTGTGTAAATTATAAATTACATTTTAAGAATGGGCTTGTAGCCCAGTAACAACTGAGACTTATTGGAGCATCATTAACTTTTCTCTGTCATTTAAGCCTTTTATTACTTTTTATTTTTTCGATTGTTTAGAATAATCTTAAAACGTATTCTTCAAGCTGTAATTTTGGAAAAGAGATAAGAGTGTGAGAAAAAAAGAGGAAAAAATGGTAACAAAAAGAAAGGAAGAAAAAAGAAAAGAGAAATAAGAGAAAAAGAGAAATGAGAGAATACAAGAATAAAAGGATAACCAATAAAATTTTGGTTTCTTTTTTCAAGGTCTTAAACTGCCGTTTGATTTAGAATAGTGATATTAGAATTGTGGGTTTCATTTTTGTAACAATCTATTTTATTTTATTTTACTAGTTCATTAAAAAACTTTTAATTTTGAATTAATTATAGACACATAGGAAATTACAAAGATAGTATGGAGAGGTTCGGTGTATTTTTCTCTCAGTTTTCCCCATTGGTTACACCTAATTTTATATATATTTATAAAATATCAAAACCAGGAGATTGACATTGGTACAATGTGAGTATGTAGTTCTTTGCTATTTTATCACACATGTAGATTGATATAACTTCTGCAATCGAGCTAATTCATCACAACAATAATCTTTTTTCTTACTTTTTATACCCACTCCCCCACTTCTCACCCTGCTCCTCCATCCTTAACCACTGGAAACCTCTAGAATGTTGTTCATAATTCTATCATTACAAGAATGTTATATAAATGGTATCATATAGGATATAATGTTTTGAGATTGGCTATTCCCACGCAGCCTAATTCCCTTGACATCCATCCTTCTTAGGTATTTATCGGTAGGTAGACCTTTTTTATTGCTGAGTAGTACTTCAAGAATGTTTTAAATAATTTGATAAATGCTAAAATTCTCTCTATTCATCAAGGCATTGTTTAGATAATTCTATGCTAACTGAGGACATTAGTAATCTTGTATGATGTGGTCAATTACTTTCATTTAGGTTTCTGATCCTTTTTATATTCTATCTCAATATATTATCTTCTAGAAGTGTTCTCATGACAGTCCCAGTTCAAGTATCAACTTCACAAAATTTCCTTTTTCTTTTTTATTATTATTATTTATGCCTACAGCACCAGGTCTTCAGGTGGTCTCTCATCCAAATACTAACCAGGCCTGACCCTGCTTGGCTTCTGAGATCAGACATCTGGCTTGTTCAGAATAGCATGGCTATAGACTATGGACCATGGCTCCACTGGGGCATGAACCCAGGACCTCTGCATGTAAAAGCAGAAGTGCTAACTGCTACACTATGGAAGCACATCCACAAAATTTCTTGCTGAACCTTGCAGTGGTCTGTATTGTTCCTCTTTCCCATGCTTTGTCCAGGGAGAAATGGCCTGCTTGCCTTCCTCTGTGCTCTCACTGCATATTGTTTTTACCTTTATTAACAACGTGTTGTCATGTATTTCTCCTTCACTGGACTGGTGACTCTTGAGGGCAGAGAGTAATGTTTCTGCAGTTTCTGACAACAAATGCTCTGTTTGCAATAAATGCTGATCATGTTAATTTTGAGTTAAAGTGAATTAGGTTAGGGGTTTTAACTTTGTTTGCACATGGAAGTTACATTTTAAAAAATCTGGTGCCTGGGTCTCACACTCAGAGATTCTAACTTAACTGGTCTAAGATGCAGTTAGGACATTTAGGTTTTTAAAGATCCCCAATTCATTCTACTGTGCTGCCTGGACTAAGATAAAAATCCTCTATATTAGACAGGATTTACTCCATAAGGGAGACACTGTGTTAGGCTATTCTTTTTTTTTTTTTTTTTTACTTATCCATGCTTGTTTTTGATCAAAAATTAGCATTTACTTGCATTTTGATGTTTAGATGCCTCCTATATGTTAACCAAAAAGTTTTGAGGTTTTGTGTATGAATCAGAATTATTTAATTAAATGAGATTTCCTGGAGATGAGACCCAGGCATTGGCACTTCGTAAAGGTCCCTGGGTGATTCTAACATATAGCCAAGGTTAAAAACCATTGCCATAAATGAACACAGCAACTTTTAAGCATTCTTCATTTCTCTTTGTAAACATATATGTAAATACTTTTTGTGTAGTGAATGATCTTTTATATAAATTGTGTGAAAAGTGGTAAGTGCCACTTATTCTACCCTCATGCTTTAAAAAAATCTTAACTGTCATAAATGGCCTGCACTGTGTTTTACTGTTGACAAAGTGGTTTGATGTTCACTAGTTCATCTGTTTCTTATGAAACAGAGTAAAACAAAAAAGAAGGATAAAAATGAGTAATGATTATTAACTTTATACTCCAATTTTACGGACAAGAACACCAAGATGTAGATAAGTTAAGTGATGCAGAGCCTAAGATGAAGCAAGCAAAGCACCTAGAGCTAAAGATCTTTACTCTCGGGGTTGTGTGAGTACAGGTTGGTGCCTGAGTGTGAGTGCTGCCTTAACTTGTGCTCCCTACGTGCCTCATCTCACCCTAGTCCCAGCTCTGAAAATGAGTTACTTCCAACTCACAGCTAGACAGTCTAGGGAGAGATACTATGAGCAGAATCAGGAGCCACCTGTGCTTTTCTCATGATACCATCTGTATAGGTCAGGAAATACACACTTATATTAGAAAATGCAGAATTGCCTCTGCTTTATTTTAGTGTAGGAGCCCAAATAATACCCTTCCTCCTACAAAGCAATCCCTAAACCTCAAACCCTGTGAATATGTTATCTTATAGGGCGAGGGAGATTTTGCCGATGTGATTCAGTTAAGGATTTTGAGATAAAGAGATTAGCCTGGATTATCCAGTGGGCCGAATGCAATCACAAGAGTCCTTTTAAGAGGCAAGCAGGAGAGACAGAGAACAGATAAAGGAAGCAGAGGTTGAAGTGATGCATTGTTGAAAAGAGGGCATAAGACAAGGAATGCAGAGAGTTTCTAGAAGCTGGAAAAAAAAGATGATTTTCTCCTAGAGCCTCCAGAAGGAATGCAGTCCTGCTGACATGTTGATTTTAGCCCATAGGACCCAGATTCAGACTTCTGACCCTCCAGAATATAAGATAATAAATTCGAATTGTTTTGGACACTATATTGTGGTAATTTGTTACAGCAGCAATAGAAAACTCATACACTTAGCCACTTATTTTAAAATTAATATTTTTGCCAAATATCAGTAGTTTGCCAAATGAAGTAGTTGGTTCATGTTTAGATTCCATGCTATTCCAAAAAATAGAAAAAGTCATATAAAATACTTAAGACATGCCTGTACTGTGAGAAACACCTGGGAAATGAGCCAACAGAGGAAAGAGATTCTTATAATGTCCCGGGGTACACACTTGCTGGGCCAAATGATAAAATCACCAGATTTATTTAAGATATCATTCTTTTTACTCTTGCTTGCTATTCTGATTCTCTCTCTTTGTCTTTCTCTTATAGGTGTATACATGCAATTGAATTTGAAAAACATTAAAAATTCAATTCCTGATGCCATTTCTTCATAAAATTAAGTTTCTCATTGGGAGCAACATAGCACTAGTGATATCAGATATTAGAAATGTTGCTGGTGGATGATAGAATCTAGAGAGGTATGGGCTAGGAAAATGATGAGATAGACTCATTCTGTGAGCCAGTAAGACCTGGCACTAGAACCAGTGGATGGGAATTGGAGGCATAAACTCATTATGTGTAAGAACTTACTAAAAGTCCAAGTATTTCAGAAATAAAAAAAATTTTTTTGATATGATGATCTTTCTATTATCCTAAGTATTCAAGCAGAGGTTAGGAACTACAGTGTGGGGAAGTGATTAAGGCAACAAATAGAAGTTATGAGGGATTTTAGATCCTTTAAAACTGAAATTCTCCATTGTGAGATTCATACCATTCCATTTCTCTTCAAGATTTGTTATTTCTTTCCAAGGAGATAAAATGGCCACAAGCACAGTAGTTCTCCATTCATGGTTTTGCTTTTTATGCTTTCAGGTAGCTACAATCAACCATGGTCTGAAAATAGTAAAAGGAAAATTCTAGACATAATTTATAAGTTTTAAATTGCTTGCTATTTTGAGCAGTGGGATGAAATCTTGCACTGTCTTGCTCCATCCTGCCCAATACATGAATTATCTCCTTGTCCAACATAACCACTGTTTACCCTCCCCTGCCCAGTAGTCACTTAGTAGCCATCTTGGTTATCAGGTCTACTGTCAAGGTATTGTAGTGCTTGTGTTCAAATAACCCTTATTTCACTTAATAATGGCCCCAAAGCACAAGATTAATGATGTTAGAAATTTGTATTATGCCAAAAAGGAGCTATAAAGTACTTTTTTTAAGTGAAAAGGTCTGTATGTACAGAAAAATACATAGTATGTATCGGGTTCTGTACTATCTGTGGTTTCAGGTGGGCCTTGAAATGTACCCCCTGTGGATAAGAGGGGATTAACACATAAGGATACACATATTTCTCTTACTTCTTATCCTCTTGGTAAGGTCATTTGTTTGCCATAGAAATTCCAAAATGCTATAGCACAGTGCTTCTTATGAAAGATACAATGTCTTGTTAAATAAGTTTTTTTCTAGAGAATAGAATTTAATAGCAGATGTTTCTTTGCTGGCCCATCAAATAGGGTTATGTGTGAATTCCAAGAAAGTCCACTTAGTATGAGACCTAAATTCTAATACATGAGAAGGTAGGTACCGTATTAAAGAGAGACTTTGGAGGCTATTCTATTTCTTTCCTTTAAAGTAGGTGCCACAAATATTTTCCCAATCACTGGGCTTTATGTTTAAGAGACCATGAAGGAGAAACCTTCTTCAGAGCCCTTCAGAGTCTGGCCATGGTCCACATTCGTCAGGGTCCTGCCATGTGTAAACCGCACACCCAAATACATCCAGATAGAGCCCATCCATCACCTGCTAGCAGTGACTTGGGCTGCACTGTCTGTAAATCTGGTGTAAATAATGTATTTGTGCTGTGAGATGACATCCCATAATGAGATTGTGATATTCCATAGCGTGTGATTTGCTATTTGTGACAAAGATGAATTTCACAGTGCACACAGCTGCTGAGAAGTTGCTGGGCCTGGCACGCATGTATAAAGGAAAGGCCCCTTTCAGGCCATGCAGCCATAGCTCTGCTCTACTGGAGATAATTTCTCAGGACTGCCAAGAATGAGCTGCCAAATTGAATTTTTTCTAAAGGGTAGCTGAGTATTTAGGCAAAGCAAAATCTATAGAAAAAAAAAAATATGGAAGATGTTCATCAACATTCCTTAGTTGTGTTTATGGTTTATGGTCACAGACCCCATAATCCACAACCAGAGTTATGTGCCTTTGGCACAAGCAATCAGCACAAAGTAAAAACTATCTTTATGTTTGAAATTAAATAACACAAGATGTTACAATTCTTACTCCCAGAATCATATATGAAAGCACTTTAGACATTCATCACTTCTTAGGATCTTAAGTTGTTCTGAATCCTTGCTACATAAAATGTGGTGCCCCAACAAGCTATATTGTGATCACCTGGGAGCTTATTAGAAATATAAAATCTTGGGTCCCATCCCAGACCTACTAAATTAGACTCTGCATTTTAATAAGATTACCAGGTAGTTCTTACCTACATTAAAAATTTAAAAACACTATAATAAATGATGTTTAAGATGTTTCTGTATGCCCATAAACACCATTTAGAATAGTGATGATACTATAACACAAAGAATTTTAAGTATGTGTATATTTGTGTATAATTTTTTGCATTTTATAAAGCATTTTCACAACTATTGCCAATCTTGAGCTTTCCAATAACCTTATAACATAGATAGATGCCATTATTTTCATCTTACATTTGAAGTGATTGAAGATCATTGTGGTTAACATTTTTATCCAAGATGTATGCAGAGAGCCTAACTCAAACTTAAGCGCAATATTCCTTTCTTATTGGTAAAGCATGTGCTGTGAGTTTAGTTTTCATCCTCAGGAGTGTTGGGAAACTCTTTGAAGCATAGAGTTTCGTGCACTCCTACTTACTCTCATCATAAACAAGAATAGGCATCCGTAAATAACCAGCTGGTCCCAGAGTTACCGTAAATGGCTGAGTCTGTGTAGAACTTTTCTTATTCTAATGGTATCAGAGCTGACCTCTGTCATATTAGTTCTGGATTCTGACAAGTCCAGCATCAGCTACTCTACGTTATAGCTTCATTTAGCTATATGGATCAACTTGGTGATAGCCAGACCTATGACAAACTATTAACTCTGCAATTTCTTTAAGGACCCTACTGCTCCAGAAAAATTTCCCAGGTTAGCCATTGAAACACAGACCCACATAGAAAGCACTTTGTATTATATACTGCCTCTGGCAAGACATGCTCAAAAATGCTTTTGATGATGATGAAATGACTTATTAGCCACTAACTGTAATGTATAATGCAACCATTGCTCTGGGGACTTTCATGCATTGGCACTGGCATTCACAAAGGGCCTTGTGACAGGATGAAGTCAGGAGTCGGGGATGCTAATGAGACACAGGCTGAAAGAATTTTCCAGCCTCTCTTAGAACCTGGTAGTCTGAGGAGCCTGAGGCTATTCAAGACCCTCCTGGGCTTGTGAATGCTGGGGCCTTGGAAGGAAGGGGATATGTTTCAGGGCAGGGGTAAAAGGACAAGCTAAGTGTATTTAACACTCGTCTTTTGTTGCTCCAGTATGTGAACCCTGAGAAAGAAGATGCCTACTAAGAAGGCCTCCTTGTGTCTAACTGGGCTCAGATTTAAAAACAGAGCCTAGCAGTCATTTCTAAAAAGGGAGACTCAAGCAAACTGATATTCAGGGAGAAGACTGCACTGAGTTGCCTCCTGCACTGAGCAGCCTTCCTGTACTGTGTTCCTGCTGTCTCAGCCAGCTCTTGTAAAGGAGTTCCTAGAATTGTATTACAACCAGTAGGATTGAGATGTTCTCCATCCAACCTGAGCTTGAAATAAAATTTTTACCAAGAAGGTTTTGTGTCAAAAAGAATAAACCTATTTACATATTTTGGGAGGAGGTAAATAAGTAAATTCAATGAGCTTCTCATTTAATATTCTCAATTAACATCTTTGAAAATCCATCAACTTATACAATGGGCTAGACAGGCCCTTAAGGAAATTTCAGAGTTAAAAAGGAATGTGGACAACACTGAATTTTTTGTCTGAACTGAGTGAATGTTGCAGAATATATGAGAACAGTAATGGAAAAAACAAACTGATGCTAACTCCGAATTTAACCTGTGTTCTTATAGATCAGAGAATCTCCTATTTAGATTTTAGTAGACTCAATTCCAACACGCATAATTCATGTAAAGCGCTTTCTTAATTGTATATAATCTTTATGGATTTTCTAAACATAAAAAATTCTCTTAGGTCTACGCCATGCTACCCTGAACAAGACCATATGATTTTGGAAGCTAAGCAGGGTCAGGCCTGGTTAGTACTTGGATGGGAGACCACCTAGGAAGACCAGATGCCGTAGGCTTAAAAAAAAAAAAAAGGGGGGGATTGTAAACTGGAAAATTCCTTGCAATCTGTAAGGTTGACCAAGTATTGCCTCACATAAAAAAAAAAAAATCTCATGGGACATTGAAGGCTGATTCTTACGCTCTACTGGCTTATTCTTTTTTGTAACTCTGAGATAAAAATCAAATTCTGACTATATTTCTATCACCTTCCTTCTTCATTCTCCAAAAGCTTAATCATGTAAAAAACTCACTGGCACAATCTCTTCAATTTATGGAATCACATTTGTAATAATATTACTTATGCCCATATCCTTGTTAAAATATTAAGCATGGTTACTAATTTCCATCTCACCTGCAGCCATGCTGGGGGAAAAGTCTACCTTTGTATCTGGCAGTGATTTTCTCTTTGGAAGCTTGCTTGCCTTACAAATTCTCATTTATCCATTTCTTATTTCTTTCACTAAGGATAGAAAGGGCCCAAATCTATAGCAAATCAGAAAGAAAAGAAATGCTTTGGAAGCTTCTTTAAAGCGCTCTTCCTTGACTAGTAAATCTCCTGTGCACTAGAGAAATGTCCCTACTCAGTGCAATATGTGTGTGTTTGTCTAGTGCAGATTCCAAACACACCTGCTCTGTTAACATCTCATCACATAGCATCTCTGGGAAAGAGGTCGGTAAAGATATTATTCACATAAAATAGTAATGATTTCCATGATAGAAAATCAGAAAATAAAGTATTTTCATACAAAAGAAGAAATAACTCAAAATTTCAGAGTAGATTAGAAAAGGCAAGAATGGCCTATTATGGGCACTTGTGCTTCAGGCTTTCTAGTTAAGATATTACTATAAGTCGGGTACTTTTATTAGAAATGAGAAAATGAAAGCTGAGAGAGGTTGGGTAACTTGCCCAAGGTCACACAGCTAGCTAGTGGGAGAGTGAGAAGCAAATGCAGAATTGCTGCTTTAAGCCACTACACTATAGTGCCACTCACATGAGGTGCTGGGTGGAGCGTGCTTTGTAGACTTTGCAGAGTGCTCATTGGAAACTGGCAAAACTTCCAATCCCTCGGTGTTTATGCTTCTCCATTCTGGAATGCCTTTGGCACATGTCTTCACCTGTTGAAAATCCTCCTCATCTTTCAAAGTGCTGCTCTAAGAAATTCTTCCCCTTTTCCACGTGTTTTCCTCATTGGTATTAATCCTCATAAGTGACACAGAAATACATATTGCTAAAAGAAATTCTAAGAATACTGAAAAAGCTGAAACTCTTTCTGTGCCCAATCTCAGCCTCTTTCCCTAAGGTAACCACATTAATTTTTGTTAAGCATTTACTTGCATTCATGCATAGAAATAAATTTTTGTTTCGTTTTTAACTACTGATTTATTTCTTTCGTATCATTCTTTTTGTTTCTTATTGTGATTGAGATTTTTATTTTATATTTTCTAATTGGTTTTGCAAATGTTTAGGAAAGCACTTGATATTAAATGTAGCCACATTGCTCAAATCTTAATCTTCATAATTTAAAAAAATAAATTCTCATGGATTTTCTACACTGATGATCATGTTCTTCACAAATAATAAATTTTTCTTTTACTTCTTTTTTCATAGTTAATAGATTTATTTGTTCCTTTCTTTTGTCTTATGTTTTTGGATAAGATCTCTAGTATGATGCTAATTAAGAGACAATGGTGTGCATCTTTAATTTTTTCCACATTTAACTGAGAATGTTTTGAATGTTATTACGACATCTATTTTAGATTTCTAGCATGTGGCCCCATTCTATTTTGAGAATATTTTTGTGTGTGGGAGTGTATCTTCTGGTGGCTTGTAATCAGGAATAGGTGTTTGATTTTATCAAAAGCTTCCCCCTTACACCCTGTACTATGTACTTACTTACTGAGATTATCTTATGGTTTAACTTACTTTCTCTGTTAGTACAGGAAATTACATGAATGTTGCCTCTTCTCATTCCATTCTGCCCTCCTCTTATTGACTTATCCATTTTAACCATTTTTATGTTACATTTTTGCATGCCTGTCACACTTTTATTTCCTGAAAACAACCTAAATGGTTCTCGAAAACCACATTACTTTTATATTGTGGATTCTCAATTAATGTTGAATGACACCTCTTTATAAAAATTCACATTTATTATGTCACCTGAGAAACTCTGTAGACATGCAGTTAAATGTTTTTCTAAAAATTTAAATATATGTAAACGGACACTCAGGTCTGAAGACCCAAACTAAGTTAGGGCCAGAGCCAAGTCTCAAATTTAAGCTCTATTGCTTTAGGGCTGATGCTCTTCTTGCTGACCCAGAGATGATAATTGCCTTAGTTTGTTGACATTTATCATCAGAGGCAGCATTTATATTTTTCTCATTTTTGGGGGAAACTGGGCAAGTTTGAAATGGAGTTTTCATTATGTGAATAATTTTATTTTTTAACTGGAGGGAGAAGGGGTTGATATGGTGGCAGAGTTTTATGGTAAGGCCCCATTACTTACTTCTGACCAGTCATCCAGCCCAATTAAGCTGCTGATATAAATACTTGCAGGAAAAAAGGATTACATTAAAAAGTCCCTCACTGCTTCTTTCAAGGCCCTGGTACTGTATCTAGGTCAGCTACCAGAACTTGACCTCTCAGAAGCACAGCTGTTCAAAGCTGGCAGGGACTTCTGAGATAATCTCTGCTTTCTCTCTCTTTTTTTCTCTCTCTCTTTATTTTTTTATTTTTTATTTTTTACAGATAAATAAATGAGATTTAAGAAAGAGAAAAGTATTTTCTCAAGTCAACCTATATGTTAGCAAATATTTCAGGCAGTCTAAAATTACTTCTTTTGATATAGTTTAATTATTTGTTCAATCTCACAAAGAAATTACTGGCTAAAATAATCTTCGTTTGGTATTCTGAAATAGAAGGCCTCTTAAATAGGATCTTGGGCAAAAATCAACAGATTCTTGAACAAATTCATAAATAAAAATGGTGGCAGTGGTAATTATAAATTTCATGGGCTGCAGGAAAAATTTTATAGACCTGGATGCTTTCCTAGGTCCTATTACTGGGGCACTATGACCACAGAGATTGAACCATGGTCTGTTTCTTAATGAAGCTAAATCCGATAAATTGTCAATTTTGAATCCATAGGCACAGACTATGTGCCTCATACCACTCAGTAAATAATTCCTAAAATTTAAAAAATCTTATTTCATTGTCCCAACATTTGATAAAATAAAGCAATCAGTAACAATTAGATTATACTTCATAGTCAATTTGGGTTTCATCACAGCACCAGCAAAATTGTGCTATCATCATTGTCAAGATAGAAAGCAAAACCAAGTCTAAAGAATGTGGTTATCCAAGTAGAGTATTGGAAAACAATATTTAACATGATGGTTAAAGCTGTTCCTTGGTTTGATATATATTAAATCTCTACATTATCATCGAAAGAACTAGCCACAAAGCTATTTGGTTTTACTAGACTATTACAGAGATATTTAGATAGATGTAGTCCCTGTTCTCCGAAGCATTAGTTTTACAATATGTTCAGACGACTGTCTTGTATCTTTAGAAGAAATAATGAAAAATAATATATTTTAACAAAATTAAAAAAAATTATTCTAAGAATACACATATACATACATAAATAAAGCATTTTGGAGATTGTGGTATTCAAGGTGTGACCATCACAAAGAAAATCTGATTTGAAATAATAGGTAGAATATATTACTCTGGAAAGCCTTATCATCTTTCTCGCTTTGACCACTTCTGCATTTGCAGGGCTTCCAATATTCAGCCAGCTGCACCTTTGTTTGTTCATGTTGATATGCTCTTTTGTGATGGCTTTCAAGCTCTTTAATGCTTGGTCTTCCAAATAAGACTGACTGTAAGATATTGGAGGATATAACCATTCAAAAAATTCTTCAGATAATCTCAGCAGCTAGAAAGTGTTCAGTTAATGCATGCGATTATGCTGATGTGGATTAACCTATAGGAGACAAGACAATGAGATAAAAGCATTAATCAAATCCACAAAATCAAAATATAACTCGCAACTTTAAAGAAGAAACAATGAAAGCATTTTATTTATTTATTTATTTATTTAATTTAAAAATTTTGTTCATTTTTTATTGCAGTTGACATGCAATATTGTTTTATATTAGTTTTAGGTGTACGGCATAGTGGTTAGACATAAATATACAATTAATGCAGTGATTCCCCCCATGATTAGTCTAGAACCCACCTAGCACTATACATAGGTATTACAATATTAACAGTGAAGGTATTTTAAAAAGCCACAAACAAATGTGTTGCCTTGAATGATATATACTCTGCCTGGAGGGGTGGGGCCAGATTACAAATGTTTTCTCTTTAAGTGAGCTTCTAAAAAGACTTTCGCATGTTAAGAGTTTTTTTTTATATATTAATCCCCCTATTATCTAAAACAAAATAAAGGAAGACAAAAAAGAAAAATCAAGGTGTTCAAACTCATATACTTTCCCATGAAGTTTCCATGGTTGCCTGAAATCTCCAGAAAATATCCCTAGAGTTAAAAGAGAGAATATGCCTAGCAAACAACATGCTGCCATCTTCTGGTAAAATACTGCAGTATATTTTCCCTGTTATTCCACTAAAAGAAAAAAGAAATAGTTATTATAACAATAACATTCTTATTACACTTTATGGTTAACAAACACTTTCACGTATGTTACCTCATTTAATGCTTACACACTTCTTAAGTGGTTGGTATTACCCACATTAGACGGAGGTAAAAATGAGGTTCAGAGAGGGTAGGTAACTTTCAGAAAGTCACACAGTGATGGGCAGATGCAGGACTTACACATTACAAGTGAAAATGCATTATGCATTAACACAAGTGAAGAGTGAACCATTATTCCATGCCTTGACAAATATTAAACATATTTGCTAAGCACTCAGCAGAAATGTGTGGATTTTTTCAACTGCAACTTAAGTTGCAGCCTTGTAGTTTGTGACTGACACATAACTCTCACTTTCTGACAATGCAGAATTTGACAACATTTTCCTGAATTGAGTTTTGGGAGGTGAGATGGAGTAGAATAGGGAGTAAAATTTTCTCCTTTGTCATCCTTGAAGGCAAGATATATTTTTCTCTACTCTTTTTTACCTTTTACATTTTCTTAGTAATTTTCAAATGCAAATTAAATTTAAAAATCTTTGGCAGCTTTCTAGTACTCCCACGTCCATACCACAATATTCAGGGTTCCCACATCCAGGTTCGTCTCCCATCACATACGTCATGTGCTCTAGCTCACCTGATCCCTGAACATTTCCTTTAAGATATTAAGTATTTTTAGCAGCTTTTCCATCTGATTCTGCTTAGCAATGCCCTCTTTATCCTTCAATGCCACCTCCTCTATTAATGATGCCCTGATCTCCTTAATGCTTATTGAATACTTTCCCAGGCACCAGTGGGGCTATTTCCTTCAGTTTTTAGAATAGCTTATTGTTTTCCTTTCTATTAGTCGGTCTCACTAGTTTGTCCATCTTTAGTGGAAGAATTCATCCTTATTCCTTTCTGCAACCTCTAACAAAACTTGGTATATATTAGGTGTTTAGTACATATTTGATTTGAATTGAATTGTCACACTTCTCGAAAAAAAAAAACAAGAACCACCACCCTGATGATAAGAACTAGGATAAATCTTTTCATAACATGAGGAACGTAGGGAGAGAAGTACCCCCGGTCCTAGCTCTTAAGTCCATTAAGAGACCACCTAAGTCAGGAGTCCTAGTTCGACTCTTATATTTGCTTTTCTCTGTATAGGAGCAATTCTTTTTAGAAACATATTTCTCATAGAGCATTTCCCACTCTCCCACTAGGGTATAAAATTGTCAAATTCTTGCTAACAGAAAGCATTTATGTCAGGGTTCTTGTTTGATTGATGGTATTTGCAATCAGTATATTGATCTCCAAGGAGGCTTGTCTGGTATTGTACCTAAATAATATTTGCTGTAGAATAATATTTGTATAAATATGCTAAAGTCATTTTATCCTTGTTATGGGATATCTTTTTAAAAAAATTTTTATTTTAAAGTAATTTTTAACTCAGAAAAATTGCAAAAATAGTACAAAGAATTCCCATCGTTTATTCCCATTAATTTACATTACAGTCTTTTTGGAGAGCATTTTGCAAGTAAAAAATGATTTGCCAACTTACAAGGATATTAGAAGCATTATTTATTATAACAAAAAGTGGAATGACCTAAATATTCTAAAATAGAGAATTTATTACACAATTATATCAAAATGATGACTCCTTAGGCATTAAAATCCAAATTCCTTAAAAACTTGTAAAGCGAAATACTCAATATTTTAGTTTGCTAGAGCTGCCATAACAAAATACCATGGACTAGATGGTTTAAATAACAGAAATTTATTTGCTTTGGTTCTGGCTTTGCCTTACAGATGGCTGCCTTCTCCCTGTGACCTAACATGACCTTTCCTCCGTGTGTGCACATACCTGGCGTCTCTTCTTCTTGCAAAAGAAATCAGTCATATTGAATTAGGATCCTACCCTTATGGCCTCATTTAACCTTAAATACCTCTTTGAAGGGCCTGTCTTCAAATGTAGCCATGTCGTGGGTCAGGGCTTCAGTATACGAGTTTTGAGGGAACATACTTCAGTCAATAACACTCAAGATATTCCAAGTGGAAAAAAAAATCATAAAACCATGTTGATAGTATGATTACAACATGTATGCAGATAAAAAATAGTGCAGAGGTTTGCATGTCAAAATTTTATCAGGTGAAATTTCTGAATTGTGAGATTATAAATTACATTACCTTACTTCATACTTTTTGACATCTCACAATTTTTCATAGTAGACTCCCATTACTTTTATAATCAGAAAAATATGTGTTATAAATAACACATAAAACTCTAATAGCTTGCAGTTTCCTTCACGTACACTAACATATTTGATCTCTGCAAACTATGTTTTTCCATTTATAGATGACAAAGTAGAGGCTCAGGAAGGTTAAGTCACATGCCCAAATACTCAGCCTAATGATTGGAATGGGTCTTTTGACTGTTAATCCAAAGATCTCTCTATTATACCACAATTCTGCAAGATACCTTTCTTTAATTAACAAAGTCTAACAATACTCTGCGTTATCCCCAACAACTTATTCATGATAATCATGGAATAGAAAAATAATAATAGCAGCAGCAGTAACATTTGAACAAGTGTTTCACGGGAATCATTAGAACTGTGGTCATCTCCGGCGGAAAGATTTAGTACTCAAATAAATGTAAAAAATAGTAACTGTTTGAAAATTGTCATTGACTTGCTTTTCTTCTGTACCTTACTAATATCCTATTTATAATATATTCTCTCCCTGTAAGGCTCCATTTCTATGACAAAATCAGCAATCACAATAATTACCATGTAAACTGATATTTTCTGGGGTACACTGGGTGTTCTTCTGGAAAGTGGGCATGGCAGAGAACAAAGAACTCTATTGCAATGTGGCAGAGAACCTCTTTTTTCAATTCAAGAAGTGGTGCTTTTCTAGTATCACTACTATGGAGCCAGGATTATACTATATATGGTGAAATTTTTTTTTTCATGTGGTCCATGGACGGAGTTTTGGGGCCAGACATCAGTGCCTGTTTTAGTGGCCAGTGCCACCTTGCTCTGTGCCTATTACACTTCATCCAGACATTGTGGATCTCTTAATTTGAGGAATGACGGACAACTGGAGTAAAAGAAATGACAAACTGTATTTTAAGACTTTCGAAGGTGTTCCATTACTTGGTGCCAATTGTCTTGAGACATGTGGCTGGGCGTTCCCTTTCAAGGAGGATCCTAAATGGCTGTCAGGGCTAATCTGGGTGAGAGATGAAACTGCGACCCAAGGTTAAAGGCTCCTCTGTCTGCTGAAAATCCTCCGAGTTATCTCATCTGTCTGGGGGCACAGGCTTTCTGCAAAGAAAGCGTTATTTTATAGCTGACCCTTTAACAAAGAGGAAATAGCAACTCTTAGAAAATGCAGTAAGTGATTGTCCTGAGATCATGCTGCCTGGATAAATCCTATGGAGATTTATTTTTTTAACGACAGATGAACATCTGGAAAGCTCACACAGACTGTGCATAAGAGCCACTGTATTGTAATGTGGAGTATTATTGCCTGGGTACCTAAAAGGACACACACACACACACACACACACACACACACACACACACACACACACACACACACACCATAAGCCTCAAGTCCTGCACATTGACCAGCTGCCTCCAGCCAAAATTCTACCTGAGAGAACTAGTCTGCAGTACTTGTGGAATGTGGGTAAGTCTTTCTCTGGCTTTCACTGTTCTCATCTGTAAAACAAAATGGAAAGGCAAAAATAAAAGAGGGGGTTCAGACTAGGTTCTATATTCTTGGCATACAATCATTTTTCATTCTTGTATCCATAACAGACATAATAATTAATTGTTTGGCACAATTCATTAGTATTTCTCCCAACCTGATGCAGCCCCAGAATTCTCAACAGCAGTTGGTATGAATGAGCATGTGAGATGAAAGTCATTTGATCCCCCTTGCAATTTAGAGATGCCTATGGTCCTTTTCCTCAGCTGTCTCAGCAGGCTTAGTGACTTTGACTGGTGGTGGTGGCCCAGCATAGCATAATTGACATCAGTGGGTATTTGGGAGAATAGTAGTACTAAGATAGTATTTGGAGGAATTCTTGGGTTTCCGAGATGACATGCCTGTTGCCCCTGGGAAGAGGAGTGTACTTTGGAACGAGAACCTAAGAAGAAGAGCAGAAAACTGTTGTAACTGAAATAAGGTGTTTATGAGTATATGCCCCAGCAAACTCCCATAATAGTGAAAAGAGGGGAATTGAAGTGTCTGCAATAGCAGGAAGAGGTAGAATTAGAAGAAAATTCTTACGTTGTTAGAAATAACTTCCCTGGCTTTCAGAATCTAGCCTGGCTTATTTTGACAAAAGATTACATTTATAAGACTATTTGTATTATTACTAAGTTAGGAATCAGAACAAAATTCTTAAATTGAATCGTGAGAGCTGGAGAAGACTATAGAGATCACGTAGTCCATTGGTTTTCAAATGCTTCTACCTGCATCAGATGGAGGCTGGTTTCATAAGATCACTTGAAAGTTTGTTAATATAATTCTTGAGTCCACTTCCCAAAGATTCTGATTCAGGAGGCTTAGAATGGTTTTAACAAGTTCCCTAGGATATTGTAATGATTATCCAGATTTAAAAATTAGCACTTTAAGATGAGGAAACTGAAGTAAATGACTTGCTCAGTTTTACCTAGCAACTTAGTGAAACATTTGCAAATAAAATCTAAGTTTTCTGACTACCAGTCCCAAGGGGTAGGTTAATTCTTTTGGAATTTCTTGGGTCGGGGCAAGAATGATCATGTCAGTGGGCCCTGTATTTCAAAAATGCCAATAATGCTGATACAGAACACTCTGTCTTAGAATGCAGTGAGGTCTTCAGCCACGGAGGTGGTTAAGCCTAAGCCAAATGCTGTCTAGAAGGAAACCTGAAGATAAATACATCAGCTGGGCAGTTGGAGTCTACCTTCTAGTTTAGATAAATCTATTCTTTGGCAACTCATTTCTTGAAACCAGTGAGGAATTGAGGCTGTATCACCTTTAACTCAAAAGTTTAATCTCTGGCTACTTTTCGAAAGGGAATTTGGAGCAAAGATAGATGACTTTTGGCAAAGATTTGCACCTCTAGGCAACTGCTACTCTTTTGTGCAACTGCTCACCCCCCAATGCCTCAGTTACTGAATAGGCTCTCTAACGGCTCCATCCCACTGATATTCCAAACGTGCTTCCAGAAAGACCATCTTATTGCGCTGATTCCATCACATTGTTCTGTTATAAAACCTCCAGTGACTCCCCATGGGCAAAGGTTATCATCATTTTGTCAGTGAAACCATTTTATAGTGTGGCTCTTACCCTGTATCTTCAAATTGCTCTCCTACTATGCTGATCATGCACCCTGTTTGAGTCTAAATAGATTTCTCTACTGTTTCCACTTTCATTCACATCACAACATATTTTTAATAGCTCATTCAGATTCTATCTACCCTAAAATATTCACCTCATATCACTTATTCAATAAGAAGTACCTATTGTGCCCTAGCTATGTGCTAGGCATTGGAGATTCTTGGGTGAATAACTCAGAGATGATCTGTACTTTATAATCATGGACAAGCCTGACATTAAAGAACTAGTTTCCAATGAGGTGAGGAGTGTCCTGAAAAGGAGAAGCATGGAAGCATCTAATAGGAAGAAATGACTTTCTGCCTGAGCCCTTCCTTCAGGGCAACGGTGACTTCATTATATTCTGAAATCTTTTTTGCCTTCATTAACTACATGTTATGTTTAGATACATATTTACCTATTATTTAGCTATTTCATTTGTGTTGTTTTGTTTCTCTAGTTAGATAAGCACCTCTAGTATGATAGTATCATACACTAAATGTTTTTTATATCTTAAGT
This sequence comes from Cynopterus sphinx, assembly GCA_030015415.1. Taxonomy (NCBI): domain Eukaryota; kingdom Metazoa; phylum Chordata; class Mammalia; order Chiroptera; family Pteropodidae; genus Cynopterus; species Cynopterus sphinx. Next base: position 47,608,809 of record CM057380.1, read on the forward strand.
AAAATTTAGTCTAAATCACGACAATCATAAACTGCTAAAGGAAAGACAATATTATGCTTTACAACCTTTCATTGTTTTATTTGATTCTCATAATAATCTTATTAATTAGGTGTTATAATCTCTGATTTACAATAAGAAAACTGAAATTTAGAGACCTTAAGTGACTTGTCTAGGCCAAACAGCCAATTTTACTTATGAAGTCTAGGATTAGTACCTAGATCCTTTCATTCTTATTTAAAATATTTTTCCAGTATAATATAATACCAAGTGAATAATAAATGAATAATTCTCTTATCATTTCTTACTAAACACTTTTTTGCTCCTTCTCCTTTTTCTCTGTCTAACTTCTATGCTCATCCACCTGCTTTACTTTCTTTTTTTGCCTCTTACTATGCCTCTGGCTTGTCCATGATGCCTCATCTTACATCTAGACTGTGAGCAATTGTTTTATAAGAGAGTCAGGAGCAAAGAGACTGTTGACATCCTACTGGCATTGTGAATATAGTTGTCTTAGGGCAGGTTTCTAGAAGGAAACCTTGAGACCAGAACTTGTGTGTGAGTTACTAAGAAAGTGTTCCCAGAGGAATCCAGGCAGGTAGTAAGGGAAAGAAGGTGTGGACTGGGAAGAAACCAAGCAATTTCCGGCAAAGCTCCAATGTCAGCTCGATTCCGCAGGCACAGTGGAGTGTAAAACACACATCAGATTGTCCCCACTGGAGGCAAGGAATCTGGGCTTTCATATTATGTCATCAGTCTGTCATTAGCTAAAGGCCACCCCCGAGAATATATCAGCTTTCTGTATGAGTAAGCAAAGTAATTCTGAGAGTCACAGCTATGAACCTTTAGAAGCAAAAGCACAATAGAATTAAGGGAAGAATGTGCCGAAATAGTAAAAGGAAACCGTGGGAATCTGACCAGAGTGTCAACAGTATCTGCTTTGGCAGGTCTAGGATCTATAATGTAAGGGGATTTTGCATTTATAGGGCATCATATATCACTTTGAGGACCTGATGTATGTATTAGACTCTTACTTCAGAAAAATGCTAATGCTTACAGGTCCCCAAACCCATGAGGCCTGTGTTAAAAACATCAATTCTAGTGTGTCTGAGATGCTTCAGTATGATTGTTTTACCTAAAGACTAACTTCCTTCCTAGGCCTCCATTCCAAAGATTTCATTCTCTAAGGAAATATCATATGCTGAGTTGCATAACCTCACATTACTTCATTACTCTCATAGTTACAGAACAGAAGGAAAAGGCATTTTTTCAGTCTGCCTGGTTCAAAGATAGAGCAGCACTGCCAAGTGACCTCAGGAAACCCTCATTCCTTCTAGCTAGAATGACATGAGGATAATGAATACTAACCTCCGTTAGCTGAGATGCACCCCTTGGGAGAGAAGGCACATAGGCTTGGGACTGGCAGAATATGGATAGCATGTTTCCTTGAAAAGGAAAATGTAAACTCAGAAAATTAAAACCAAGTCTGTGGGGTCCGCTGGTACATATGTGGCAGCTTTTCATCAGTCACCTCTGTGGGACTCACTGTAGACTCTCTCTGGGCTCCACATCTATTTAATTAACAAAAGAGGCAACTTCTTCCTTTCTCATTGTGGAGACGTCCATGGAGCCTTGTCTTGACAGGTCAGACACAAAACGACAGATGGGCCTGAGTCTCACTCCCCTCCCCGACATTTGAGGACACAGGCTGGTTATTGGGCTGCTGCATATAGGAAACTGCCGGGCTTCACCTGATTGCAATCTTCATGGCAATTAAGAAAAAGGCTATACCTTGTCATTTGTATATAAACCTTTAGAATTATTTGCATCTAAGCTGATTATTTATCCTTTATTGCTTAAAGACTTTTATGAGTTTATATTGTTTCCACTATCATAAAAAACTATTGGTACTAAAAATAAAAAAAAGTTATATAAAACAGAATGCAGGATAGAGTTCCATTTGTGGAGAAATATGTGTAAGTATGCATACTTATGCATTAAAAATCTGAAAAGTATTCTGGTTAAACATCTGCTAAAAGTGCTTACCCTATGGGGGGTCAGGTTATATAGAGATTTTAATATTCTCTACATGGTTTGAGTTTTTAAGAACAATAAGAAAAAGGATAATGCTATTTTCATTAGAAAAATAATTTATTATCAAACCAGTTTCACAAGGAATTATTTCTTTATTCTTTTTTGCTTAAACAGCTATTTTCATCATTCCTTGGCCTATTTTAAATCTTTCCACATGTAACCATTATCGTAATTATGGAGTACATGTACTAGTTTTTGACTTTTCCAGTTAATGTTATTTTATTTGCACTTTCCTAAGAATATGGTCTCACTTTTTTATTAATGGATGCTTAATTGTCCATTTATTTGATGTCTGATTTTTATGGCATAGTTCCCTTCGGAAATTACACAGTAACTTTTTGCCAATAAAATGTGAAAAAGGTGGCTGATGAGAGAGAAAATTTCAAATCTCTAGCAAGAACCATTAATTATAATCACCAGAAAAAGAGGTGATAGATCATTTGAAAACTCCACTGGGCTTGTTTTAAGCACACCTTTCCTGACTTCCAGTAGATATTTGCTGGATAGCTACTGTGCGCCAGTGTTGTGCTTGATACTTCACTTATATTTTTTAAATTGTAACATCATGGGGATTTCTCCTAGAAATCTAATAGGTGGAGGTCATCTGAGTCCGGGTAACCTATCAACCAGTCCCAAGAAGTAGCTTGAATTCGAAGAGAAGCCTGTAACACTTTTTTACTATTGAAACCATGTAAGTGAAAGGCAAGGCAGGAATACATTTCCCCAAAGGGTGGGGACAATGTGGGCATCAGGCATTATCCTCTCATAGCTAAGGATAGGTTCCTCCTACAAGGCCTTTTGGGGGCTTGTAGAAGAGACTTCATCTTCTCTCAGTTCTACAGTGGCCACTTAACCCTCTCCCTGCAACAGCTGCTCAGGAGTAGACAACAGACCCCTCTTTCTTCTCCTGGGCTGCTCCTCCCTGTGGCAACCAATCTAATCAAACTTTAAACATAGAATTATAAATTGTGCCTATGTTGTCCCTATGGGCCATTTTCCTTTATTTATAGGTATGAAGACATATGGCATCTGCCAGCCCTATGTATAGTAGAGGCTCGGGGAACCTTTAAAAATGGGTGGCTATGTGAGGTTTCTGTGTTAGCCTGGTACTATGTAACTCCAATCTTATGTTTATATATCAGGATTTATCTGGCCTACACCTGCCCAACTGCAAGTTCTGCAAGTTAATTCTCTACGAAATAAACCTCATTTGTACTTCTTTTGTGATAGCTACCAAGTTTTGCTGTCATGAGTACTTTTGCATCTATATAGAAGTGCTCCTTGAATTACATCCTGATAAACCTATTGTAAGTTGAAATATCATTAAGTCAAAAATGCATTCCATATGACACTGTTGTTTACCCTTGTGATCACGTGGCTGCTGCCCAGCTTCCTTAGATAGTATTCTATTGCATATTGCTAGCCTGGGAAAAGATCAAAACTTCAAATTCAAAGGATGATTTCTACTTGAATGAATATATATCATTGTAAAGTTGATAAATTGTAGGTCTAACCATCATAAGTCAAACCTATGTAAACCGAACCATTGTAAAACAGGGACCATTTGTAATATCTATTGTTAGTTCTCAAGTTCCTTAAGAAAAGGACCAAATTCCTGGAAGGACCTAATAAAATAACTCGTTTTGTTAATGTTGGTTGAAAGAAAGTATATTGCTTTTCTTCTCGAAGGACTCACAAATATTTTTTTTGTAAAACAAAATAACATAAAGGTTTGGGAAACTAGTCTATCATATTATATTAGTTAAGGCTTTGAAGTTTCAGAGACTACATATGTCTCTGAGTCACGGGATGACAAATGGAACTACAGTTCCACATTTAGTTGCCATTTTATCTCAGGCAAGCTACTTAACTCTATGCCTTGAAGATCTAATCTGAACATTGGAGGAAGTAACACCTTTCACAGGGGCTGTAGCTGTTTAGATGAAGTAATAATACGTACATACTATATGCAAATGTACTTTTTAAATTATACTTATTATTAATTGCTGTTAGAGAGTGGTAGCATTAATAACATGGTTTGTTGGTAAAGTACTTTGGGTTCAAGTATTTAAAACAGAGAAAAAAGAAAAGTAAGCAAGTGGTTCCTATTCTAACTTACTTGCTATTACCTGGCCTAGCCAGTCCTTTTTATTTCATCCTCTTCTGGAAACTAACACTCTAATGCTGACCATAGGCACTAAAGTAGTGATAGGACTAGGTACTAGACTGATCACTTGACAGGAGGAGCAAATATCTCTTCTCTTCTCTACAATTTGTTCTATCACTTAAAACAAGTGCAGAGATTAAAATGGTTCCTCTTCAGTTGGCCCAAATGCTGGAAAACTTGTAAAAAGTAGAATTGGACAGCAGGGTCTTTTCTTTACTTTTTCTCTCTCTTTTTTTTTTAAAGTGTTCGAAGACAGACTGCATGATTAATGATAAATGGACATGCCCCTCCTTACTCCAGTGTGAGAGAAGCGTACATTTAATCTTAAAAATATAGGCAAAATTACCAAGTGAAAATGTATTCCCTGGAGGAGTAGAGATAAGGATGCTGATGCTTACTGAAATGCTGTTGCTTGTGGACTTGTAAGGCTGATGGAATACTGATGTTTACATTAAGAACAGCTTGCAGTTGTATTGGAAACTAATGCTTACCCTTGCATTATTGAAATGAAGACGTATGCAATAAAATGTTCTGCATATGAAAATACAGATACATAATAATTATTATCATTGTGAGAATTTAACTGTATGATTATGAAATTCTAAGTTTCAATAGACAACATTAAGAAGAGATTAAGAAGGATCATCATTTCTTTAATCTCAATAAACAATTACATTAGATATTAAAATATGAGTACAAAGATTCCAACTTAGCTACCATAAATGTTATGAATATCTTTCATTATTTTCTCAAAATAATACTGGTATTTATATGAAAATCTAAAAATAATCCTAACAAATTATGACAGAGGAAGGGAACAGTCCAGAAACCTGGATCCTCAAATCCTGAACTCATATAGCCCTCTCCCCTATCTTTCCTACTCTGTCTGAAGAGGTTCCCTAGATATTACAGGCAGAGGACAGTCACCTGCTTTATTTCCAGGAGTGTTTTATTCCAAACTTCAGTAGAATGCTTCGTGATTTTGTTTATTTAGACTTGAAGTAGAACAAAGCTGTGTCTTGTCCATCTTTCACCAAAGTATCAGTACTTAGATACCTGACTCCATACTGAATATACCTTAAGCTGGCAGTCATGAATTTTTTTTGTATTGACTCTTTACGAAATGAAAATAGAAAATTCTAATTTACAACCATAGGTCATCAGAAATAGGAGTAAACATTTGGTGACTCTATCAGATAATCGTTGATGTTAGTGAAGAGCCTAGCCAAATGGAGAGATATTTTGCTTAAGGTTTTATTTTGTCATATATTAACCAGTAATATCATGTCCAAAACTGGAAGGTTGGATGTTTTAATTTGGGAGATGACAGGAAATAGATTACTATGATCCACTCTCCAGTTGCTTTAGATCTTAACATATTTATAGTCTTCTGCTGGAGCATGTGAATATGTTTTTAAAAAATATACCACGACATTTTATTGACTTGTTTTTCTACTGGAAGTAAAAAAAAAAAATTATCAAATTCTGGGAAAGATCCAAATTCCTGATGATAACACAAGCTTCATCATGTTTCAATCTTCTTAATAAATGTGATATATTTTTTTAAACATTAAAAATTATATTTACTCTCTAGGATAACAAATTCAAAGTATTTAGCTACTGACTCTAATTTTGCAACATTACATTTGAGCAAGTCACTTAAAATTATAGGCATAGTCTTTGCTGATTTTAACAGTGCCATTAAAAAATGCTTTATTTCATACCTTATTCAACCACTCATTGTAAACACCTTTTCCCTCAACAATTGGCAAACTTATGCAAGGAGAGATTCTTGTACTTGCTGCCTATTTCTTTGATGAACAAAAGGCTAAAAAGACATATACTCAGAGTTTACAATTGAATCATAATCACAGGTTTCATTACTTCTTTCAACAGTGAATCAAGGTCATAAAGTATACTGTTGACTGCCACTTGTTTGCTGTGAATAAACCAGTATGTGGACTGGCATCCAGGAGCAGTCCCTGTTATTCTTATGACAAAGCCCTTCCTGGCTGTCCATGTAGCCTGTGCACCTTTAGTTCTGACCTCAGGGGGCCATTTCTTATTCTACCTCATGGCTCACAAAGTCAGGTGTCATCTAACTGAGAAACCTCTCTTCTGTAGCATGTATTTTTAGAGATAAGCAGAATAAGAAGTCATGGGGCACTTTCCCTAATATAAAGTACATTTGCCCAAAGCTGATCTACACTCTGTTGAAAAAGTGTTTTCATCTCATTGTAAAGCACAACATCTCCTAGCATGCCCATGGAATGCTGGTTGCTTGAATCACGTTATATGCCATTGACCACATATAAAGTCTAAAAGGTGCCATTTGATAAGTTTGCCAAAAACTCATTCTGCTTTTTTTCTAAATACAGTATTGTTAATGACTTTGTCTCTGGTCTCACATACTTCTTAGAAATAGTAACCTATCTATTTTTGCTGTATATAATGAAAATAACAGACTGTGATGCCTGAGTAATTTAGGTGCATGAATAATATTTTCTCATATTGAACTTTAATAACAAAATTAATCAATTTGCAACAAAACGTTATATTGTACTCATTCTGAAAAAAAAATGTGACTGTTTTACCAGAGGCTGATGTTCTGTTTTAAAATGATGTAGAAATATTATGGCTTCATGCCACTAACTGAGTTTTATAGACAATTAAACTGGGCACAGGAAGCAAATAGGCCACTGTCCAGCATTATCTGATTTTCAAATATTCACTTTTTACTTCTTATGTGGATTTTCCCTTTCCTAGAAGCTTGTGTAAAATCACCACAACTTCAGAGTCATTGAGGTTGTATCTGCACTACTTTTTAAATGACTAATGCTCTAATGATTCACTTTTGAGCCTTTTTCAAAGTGAGAAAGTAGAAATAATTAAAATAGTTAATTTTATTAAAATAAACTATAATATGAAAACAATGAGAAATTACTTTAAAAAATTATACTCTCTTAATTGAAATAAAGAGAATAAGAGGTCATTGGATATTTTTCCTTATCTAAAGTACATTTGCCCAAATAACCAAGCAACTTTGCCATTCGTGTAGAGTTTAGGATTGTAATCAGAAGGATATAACATGATTTCTGGAAAAAATAATTTCAAATTTATAAAAATTGCATTGCTTTATTACTTTTCTTTTGGAACTGCCAGCTTGATCAAAATAACTACATGACCAAGGGCTGTTTGGGAGAGGTTGCATTATTTTCTAGCTTGGATAATTACCTGATCTCTCTGTGAACACCTTTATAAATATGCAAGTAAATTTAACAAATTTTGTGAAGCTTAGGTGAGATAATAGTGCTTGGAAGTTCCAGATTCTTAACAAATTACTTTCCCTTCCTCCTTCCCTCTCCCTTCCCTCACACACTATAAACATATTGTAGGCAGGGACTGAGTCTTGCTGTTACTGTGTCCTGTATATCTATTCCAGTGCTTTGTCTTAATTATGCTCAATAAATATGGATTTAGATGGAATAGTTTACTGATTGTGTTTAGAAAATAATCAAAAATGACAAAAGAAAGAAAGAAAGAAAGAAAGAAAGAAAGAAAGAAAGAAAGAAAGAAAGAAAGAAAGAAAGAAAGAAAGGAAAAGAAAGAAAGAAAAAGAAAGAAAGGCTTGACCTAAACACTGTTGGCAAAAGACAATTAATTAGGTACATATAGGCACAATGAGGCATTTAAGCAGATGGAAAAAGATGGATTCAACAAAATTATGACAACTATAAGTTATCAGTGTGAGATAATATTATCTACATTCCTTTTGTCTGTGTTTGTCCAGCTGGTACTACTAATAACACACTAATAACTTGTAATCAGAAATGACATCTTATAGCAGCTCAGAAATTTGAAGCATGCATTCCACAACAGTTATCACTGTCAGGCCTGACCCTCTTAATCCCTGTCTTCATCCTTTAAAATGCTAATTGAGTACCAGTCCTTTAAAGTAAGATTTTCTAAAGTCACCAGATTATCCAACTAGAAGAATTTGGAAAACTTGAAAAGAGATATTTTTTTTGCCCAACAGTCATTGTTACTGTAAATCTGGTTGGTTTTACCTCCAGAATGAATTCATTATAGAACAAGCATTTACTAGACCCAATTTTCTTCAGTGTTGTGTCGATATAGTTTAAAAGGATATTATTTTTCCTCTTAGCAAACATTACAACCACCACCAAACCCATGCCTGTCTGGATTATCCACACCAATCCTTATTGGAAAAAAAAAAAACAACAAAAACAAGTCAAAGCAACTCCAAACAAGAAGGCAGATTATAGTTAATCTCTAGTTCATTTAGTAATCGCATTCATTTTTAAGGCTAAGATTTAACTCTTTCAAGTTGCATTTTTACAAAGCTAGATAAGCTGATTTTAAAAATCCTTACTGGCAAGACCCGGGCCTGAAATCTACTCCTCTTTTGGAGCATTCAGCACCCATTTGATTTGCAATCTAGTACCAAACCTGGGTAGACTCTGCCACCTACCAGGTCACTCACTGAGTTAGAATACTAGAGTAACATGCTCACTTCCTCCTGGACACACACCTTTACCCCAGTTCTGACCTTGAGATTGCTTAGTTCCACAGGCCATCCATTTAGCACTCCCCCTGACCAGCTGCCTTTAATTATTTATGTGTTTATACTCCTGACCAGAATGTAAGTTCTTTAAAGGGCAAAGACCATGTTTCATTCACCTTCATGTTTCCTAATTGCCTTTTACACAGAAATTCTGAAATATGATAAGCACTTGCTAAATAAATATTCAGTAAAATAGGCCAACTCATTTACTGTGAGTCAGCATCAGATTTCCAATTATGCAGCAAAGTATTCATTGTCAACTATTTCTCCATTAAAAAGTTAATTCTAATTCGTATATACATAATATACATATATATAGTTTGAAAAACATTCAGAATAAAACATCTGACAATATCTATATATAATATCTGTATCTAAATATATCTATATATATATTTTCTTTTTCCTGATCATTGTCCATATGTTCAAGTTGACTTTACAGAAAAAGATATTTAAAAGGAATTTAATATTTGCAGTCTGTACTAACAAGATAACATTAAACTGCTATAAGCAAATTTCATTAGATAGAAATAAATTCCTAATTAGTTTAAGACTGCAGCATGTTAAACAAATTATAATATTTATATTGTCAGATAATATTCTGAAGAAAAATTACTCATGTTAGCCAGATAAAATTATAACATATATTACTCAACTTCGGGGATTCAAGATATGAAATCTAAAATACCCCTTATTATTAAACTAGTATAGGAATCAGGAGTTCAGATGACTACAGAGGCCGGGCCAGAAACCTACATGTTTCTAACTGGGTCAGTGGGATACAATGTGGAGAGATGAGGCCTCCCACTCTAAAGGGAACAACTGTTGGCAGTCCCACGTTCTGGTTGCCACATGGAGAAAAAGGCCTGTTATTGTCATAGATGAAGAGAAGCTGCAAATCTAGACATTCGTGGGAAATATCTTGAGTTTTAAGTGGACTCGGATATTTTTGGGGTGGAGGGACCAAGTACAGGTCAAAGAAAACCTTTCTGTATGTCAGATTTGACTGTACAGGTCATCAATTCCTGTATAAACCACAAATTCTTTAAGGTAATTTCTGACGCTGAAGTGTTGATCCTATTGCCTAGTACTTAATTTAGTTAGCAAGAATTCTGCCATATTTCCTGCCAGATGTTGCCTATCTTACTCTTCTAAAATTATCAAGCCATTATGTAAACAATACACTGTAGGCTTTAATTTTAAAAAAAGAAAAAGATATTCCCAGAATACAACTGACGGACTTAACCATATAAAAACCCTGCCAAATTTCAAGCAACATCATGGAGCCACTTAAAGATTTTAATCTCAACATTTTATGTCTTTTCTGGGCTATATCCATTCATCAGTTATGTTAAATGGCATTTTGAAAAGAAAAAAACCTGCAGCGCTATCTCATATGACTTAGGCCTCACATTTGCTTTTGATCTTTATCAGAGATGCTACAATTAATAGGTCTTGTGACTTTGACACAAAAGTATTAATTTGTTGAGGCTCAGACATATTCACTTTTCCACACTTATACTGACAACGCTATATCTAAAATCAGATGTCGATGAGCAATTAATGTCCTTAAATGCAATTATATTCTAAAGCTGATCTCTTCCACTTTGGTAACTGTTAATTTTTAGACATATATGTATAGTAATAGCAAGTGTTTTCTCTGATGTCTTAGGAATTTGATATGCCGGTCCAGAAAAGATACTCTGAGACTAGATTTGATAGCACAAATTAGTTTGAGTGTTATGAATGATTTAACTAGTCAAGTTAGTTTGGAAAATAGCTAGATGTCAAAAATGTCTTTAATCTTTCTTCAGATTATTCAAATCATGCTCCTGACATCTCTCTTATAATGCAGCGACCTCTCATAGTATATCTACACTTTCCATATCTTTCCATTAAATCGATGTAATTCAGTAATTGAGTAATTTGGCATTCTTTCAGTAAATTGTCTGAGTGGAAAGCTCTGTACTAACCATTGAAGACAATGAGATGGATATGACACTTACCTTTAAGCATCTCAGAGAGTGATGGAAAATTCCTGGAATGGGACATAATGCCCTTAATAACCTATATTGTTCTTCATTCAAGACCGTATAATGCATTAGACTATGATGAAGAGGACAAGCATGCTCTTGCCTTTATAGGACATAAAACGTCCCATAAAATTAAATAAAAAATAAACTCTAGTAACACAAAATTTAAAAAATAATAGTTTTCAGTTCTATACAGGACTATAAGGAAATGCTTCATCTTTTGTCATTACCTCCTTAAATTCTATGTTCTGTCCAAGTAGAATTACTCATTGGTCTCAGAACACAGCCTATTGTTTCATGCCTTGGCTTCTTTCCATTTATTAGTTTCTCTACTTGGAGTTTCCCAACCTATCATGATTTGTCTGCCAGGCAACACTTATTCATCTTTTCAAAGACATCTGTATCATCATCCTTTGTACACCACTTCAAAATCTCTTGGCCTCACCTGGCTCTTATTTCATTTGCTTCAGTGGTTCCATGTAGGCTTTGACCAGCTTCATGTAAGTGAGTCTGAAGGACTCTGCTTCAGGTCGCCACTTGTGCCTCTCGTTTCCCATGCTCAGTGCCTACATATGCAGAACTGAGAAGTGCCAGGAGTTGCTGTTCTGTGGAACAAACCCTGAGTGATCTTAAGACACTTTGTTTAACATATCACAGGAATTATTAAGGAAAAAATAAAGAAAATGAGGAAAAAGGGAGGGAAGAAAGAGATACGTACATAAATAACTCCAAATCCAGATGCCATAAGAAAGATGCCAATATAGACTGTGTACTGAGAGTTTAGAAAGAGAAATCAAAGAATGATATTGTGAATCCCATGTGATAGTAGATGTGAGTTAATCACCACTGCAAAATAAAAACAATAATTAACTACATATTGTTGAATGGCTAGAAATTCTAAGTCTAAGAGAAAAGCCATCATTCCCTGGTATGAATACATTCAGTCTGGCCATGGAGTCAGAATAAGCAGGGATAAGAAAGTATCAATTGTCAGGATTTGCACAAAGTGAAGAAATTCTTAGTTTCCCCTCGTGAGAGCTGTTTCAAAGATGGCACAGTGGTGGAAGATGTGAACTAGTGATAAGAGCATGGGGATTGGCAGATTATTTAAGACTTTATCTTATGTGGTATCACAATGTTATAAAATGGGATGAAATTTCACAATGACCAGTAATTCAGTATGAATTCAAATGCTTTTATTGTGCTGGCTAAAAAGGCTATTCTTTTTGTATGTTTTCAGTTTTTGATTTTTGTATTTACATTAAAAAAAAAAAACTTGACTATTTAGCTCAGAGCATCTAGAATAAGTGAAAAGTTGTGAATTTTTTAAAGTGGTAAACATCCAAGAATGGAGAAGCCTCTGGCAGTGATTCTCAAACATTATTGATACAGTAAACATGAAGGAGCTTGTTAAAATGCAGATTTCTAAGCCTTAGACTAGACCTTCTAAAACAGAATTTCTAGAGGTATGCCCCAGGAATCTGTATTGTTAATATGTACCACATATTACTGTGATACAATCTTAAATCCTTGGAGTTTTACAAAACACCGGCTTAAATAACAATCAAAATAAGTGTTAATCAAAAGTATATGTATGTATGTGTGTGTATTAATCTGCTAAAAGTAAATGTGTAAAAATCAAGGGCTAATAAGTTTCATTATTTATCATAATTAGCCAAGAAAATGAAATACTTGAAATTCCAAAGAAAGGAGATATCTTCTTTGACTCCAAAATTAAAGAACAGCTATTTGTTTTAGAATATTAGTCTAACTAGATGGAACATAAATCTGAAAAAGTCACTCTTAACTTTAAAATAAAAGTTGACTATTGTGTTGCGAAAAAATAAACAATAGAAAGTCCCAAAAGCATCATGAAAAAATGAAAAGCATGGAGTAAATCTGTGTTTATTTTCACTCTGTAGTTTTAACTGTGAAAGTTTTTCTATTGTGTCTTTTAAATGTCCTGCAACTCCCCAGGCTGTGAGTTCCCAAAACGTGCTCTCGAGGAGTTCTGTTAAACTTACCTGCAGGAAGTATAGACTTTAACAAACCTACACTTTCCAAGGAGTTCTGGAAACCACGCAGTGCTTAGATGTTCCCACTGCATCCAGGTTGCAGTCTGTCATTTCAGTCAGCTGTCCGGGTCTCGCTTTGGAGAAATGCTTTTTGCGATCTTGAGAAAACTTGTTCAGTTGTTCAGGTTGTTGCTGCTCTTCCAAAACCACTTAGAGTCCTTTCTATTAAGAGCCAAGACCATGATATAGCAATTAGAGGCATATTCTGTCGATAATTGGTGGAAATTTCAGCACAGATAAATTAAACATGGATATACATACGCCTTTTGGGAAGAGGCTATAGCCTAAAACCCTCATCATTGATTCCCTACTATGCAATTTCTTGTCTAGTTTCCTGTATTCTGGCTGTTTTAAAGGTCAGCCAGGCTATTTAATCTCTGGATTGCAGCTGCGATAAGATGTAGTCTGCTTTCCCCAATGAGAGACCAAATAATCATACCCTCTTTTTCAGAATCCTAGCCCCATCTCCTTGAATACCAGAAAGAAAATAGTTTTCCTTCTCTCCCTGTCAAAGTCCTGCCTGTAATAGTCATTCTTACCCATTCCAGAACAACTGTCATTAAGAATGTCATTTCCTTTGAGAGGAAATTCCAATATTATATACAGTGATAGGATCTGTCCAAAAATAAATCAAACCATAAGACATCTTATAATTTTCATCACTATATGTCTCAAATATGTTTTTTTAGCATATTTCTCAAAATTTTGGTTATTCAATCTTTTTTTTTAATTAAAAATTTTTTTATGGTGATATTGGTTAATGAATTCCAATAAGTTTCAGCTGTACACTGTAACAGCAATGGTTTTTCAATCTTGAATAACACCATCTGTCATATTTTAGTCCTTCAATCAGATTCAGCAACAGTACATGCCCACATCCAAGACTGTCCGGCATGATATTGTGACTAGGCATATACAACCTGCCAAGTCTTTTCAAGTTCTTACCCTGATCTCCTGTGAGCAATAATTTGATAATAGCATTTACATCTATCAAGATCCAGCAATAACATGTATGTGTATAACAAACTGACATTATCTGAAATGACAAAGATCTGATAAAAAAATCAATTGTATTTATATTACTAACGAGTACTTTAATTTTTCAATCTGAAGCATCAGTATTTGGGTTAGACTGCACATGAAAAGTCTTTCCCAATAATAATGGTTAGATACTTGTCCACTGGGGAATTCTCCAAGTACCTTGTTTCCCTCAACTAAGGAGATTATCTCCGTAGAAGTTCAAATCTCCCTTAGAAACCAGATACAGTTGGCATCTTTTATATATAATATTTGTCCAGTCTCTGTCAAGGGTTAAAAAATTTTTTATGACCTTGTTAAAAATGAGTTATTGTGTGTTTATTACTTGCTAGTTGGTTCGATTTGATTATTTGGTTTAGTTTTGGCCTAGGAATTGCATATAAGAAGTGAGATGATTATCCAGACAACTTTCCTCTTTTTAATACAGTTGCTAATTCTCTTCTACATAGTTAATCTTTCTATGTCTCCATTTTCCCAATTGTTAAATGAGAACAAGATAATATTTGCCAAGTACAGATTAATCTGTGTAAAGCACTAGTCAAGTGTTAAATAGTTTTGCTCTTGCTACTTATCTTTAATAAGAAATTATCTTAATCTGTGTAGGTGACAGTAATTTGTTGAAGTCTGGTGAGAAATTCTATTGTAACATGTGAAACTGACATGTAACAGTAATAAAATATGATGGTCCATTCCTCATGGATATATATGCTGGAACTTTCTAATATTGTGCTGTAATGGCTTGGCATTTAATTCATTTGCTTATTTTATTGTCTAATAAAAAAATATTGAAAATTTTATAAATTTTTATTCTGCTGGGATGAGTAGAAATTTGAAATATTTTTTTTCATCTTGAGTTCATGCATCTCTTTACATTTTATGTATCTATCTATCTATCTACCTACCTACCTACCTACCTACCTATCTATTATCTATCTATCATCTCTCATCTCTTTCTGTCTTAGCACTTAGCCCTGAGTGTTGCAGAAATAGCAAAATATAATGCACAATAAGACCCTGGACTTCAAAATCTGTGCTCTTGCTACTCACAGCTGACTTATTCCTAGTTTTCCCTTGCTTTATAATAGCTACATAAGGTGAATGTATCAAAGGCATCCTTTGCTATTTTAGTCTAAACTTATTTTCCAACCCCCTTTTCTACATGACACTCAGTAAAATAGAATTAAAGAGTAAATGTACATTTGACGTAAATAAAATTTTACTCATCAAATAATTCCCAAATGAAATTAATTTAAAGATTAGAAGTAAATAAAGAGAACGAATGGGAAAGAAATCAATATCAATGTATTCTGAATTTCTAGAAAACACGAGAGGTTCTTCTGATTATGTAATCTTATTTTGAAAAGAATGTGTGTCTTAACATCTGCGTATTCTTTCTCACCTATGAAATTCAGAAAACAAAGAGTGCACGACTGCTCATAGATAAGAGAGTAGCTTGTATCAGACTAAACTCTTGCTGAAAACAACTATAAAGGCTGAATAAAATACATAACACAGATGATGAAAAGCACTAAGGAGCAACCAAAGCAGTCTGGATTTGAGGGGTCATGATGATGGAGAAAAAGAAACTTTAGAGAATTAAACCCAACATATAATTTTCTATTAAGGCATTTGACGATTCCTAAACTGCACATGTGTGGGGAAAGAGGTCAAGAAACCAGTCACAAAACAACTGCCCGGAGGCTAAAATGCTAACTGATGCTTTTGGCAGTCTCACCGTGTTGGGAAGCATTATGGACTGGGTGTCTAAGTTCATACATGAAAGCCATAACCTCTAATGTGATGGTATTTGAAGATAAACTTTTGGGAGGCAATTAGGTTTAGGTTAAGTTATGAGGTAGGACTCTCATGATGGAATTAGTGGTCTCATAAGAAAGGGAAGAAAGAAAGAGAGATCATTCTCTCTCTCAGTGTGATACACCCAGGAAAGTCCATGTGAGAGCACAGAGGAAATGCAGCCATCTGAAAACCAGTAAGAAAGCTCTAAAGGAACCCAACCATTCTGTCATTCAAATCTCAGACTCCAGCTTCAAAAACAGTGAAAAAGAAAATTTCTGTTGTTTTGGCCACCTGGTCTACGGTATTTTTTATGTCAGTTTGAGCTAAGATAAAAAAAAGAAAGAAAGAAAGAAAGAAAGAAACTGGGAATTACGGGCCTGTCAAGGAAAAGAGGGCTAGGGGTATAGTCAAGGGGTATAGACATAAAGACAACCTAAGAATAGACAAGTTATTAAAAATCCTAAAACACAGCCTCAAAACAGCTCAAACACCGCTTAGATCATGATGATCTGTTTGTACTATATCTGCCAATCAGAGGAAAAATAAATCTTCTCTAGAGAGAGATAGTGATGCAGAGATGCAAAAAGTTTGTATTTTCTTCATATATAACATCTAGCATTCACATAAAATAAAAATAAATATATAGAGGAGGCACAACAGTACATAAAACCATAAAAGAAAAACCTGGAAGTCAGGGTTGAAAAGTGAGAAAAAGAACAACAGACCCATTGGTTATCTAGATGCTGAAGTTAATAGAAAACAACCCCATTATCCATTATTACATAACCTTAAACAGAGAAAAAAATGAATAAAGTAAATAAAGAGGTGAATAGTTTTTTTTTTGTTTGCTGCACAGAGGGGAAAAATAATGGAAAATAGAGAAACAAGTGCAAGAGAAATGTGGGACACAGTCAAAAAATATGATGTACATGTAATTGCTGTTCCAGGAATAAAAACCAAGGGAGGATGAGGCAAAATAATACTGGAAGAGATGAGAGATAATGCTAAGAATTTTCTCAAATTGATGACAGATGTCAATCCACAGATTGAAGACAGTCTACCGATTTCAAATAGGATTTTTAAAAAAGTCCACAAAACTCCCCACATCTACATACATCATAGTAAAACTGCTGCAAATAAGTTAAAAAAATATTTCAAAAGAAAATGTAGAAAAAATAAATAGCACCATAAAGAAGCAACAAAAAATGGACATATGATCTCTTGACAGAAATAACAAAATCTATAAGACAATAATTTGACAGCTTTAAAGTACTCAAAGAAAATAATTGGCAGCCTATAATTCTATATTTAACAAATTTGTTCCTCAAAAGCAAAAGATAAATATATTTTAATAAAAAATAGAGACATAATTTGTCACCAGCAGTCTGATGACAAATTATTTTTGTATATAAAAAGAAAAAAAAAATAAAGGCAAGAAAAAAACGTGTGGGTAAATTTAAATGAATATTAATTTTACAAAAAAATGATAATGTTTTGTGGGGTTTAAAAAAAAATATATATATATAAGGTTGTTGTAGAAACAAGACCATTGAGAAATCAAGCACCACTTGGAGAGTTGGAGAACTCAGGTTTATTATGCCAACGGTCCCAGAGTAGTTAGTGCTCTGAAAATCTGGGCCCCGAGCTCAGAGGTAGCCTTACTTTTATAGGGCTTAACAAGCAAAGGCAATACATCTGTTGTTAACAAGCAAAGGCAATACACCTGCTATCTAGACAGAACATTCAAAAGGGAGGGTGAGTCTTCAGTTGATTTCAAGATCACTCTGCCCTTTGGCCTATGCAGCAAGCATATCTACAGAAACAGAAGAAAGAACTGATTACAAGGTTAGCCATTTGAGTGGAAAATTCCTTTTGGAGGTTAAAGTTTATGAAAAAACATAATACAAAAGGCAAAAGGAAGAGAAATGAGATTAATAAGTTCTAAGGTCCTAGAAATACTGAAGAAATAGTAAAAAGTAATAAATTATTAGATGACAATAAGTTTAGGGTTTATGTAGAAATCTCTAAGGTGACTACTAAAAGAATAAGAAAGAAATATATGAATAACCACTTATTGGGAAAAATAGTGGCACGTTAAAAAATTGTAATTAATTAAAAAAAAACAAGAAAGAAAGAAAGAAAAAGGAACATAAAAGAAATGAGTCAAATGCAGCAAGTAATTGTGGAATCAAGCCTAAATACAAACATGTATTTCATTTCATTGAGTACATTAATTACATTAAAAGTAGATAGAGTAAATACTTCAATTAAAAGATAATATTGTGTTAGGGTAACACACTACTTAAAAGATTTATATTTTAATACAAGCACACAGATGGATTCAAAGTAAAAGAACGGGGAAAGATATGACATGTATACACTAACCATAAAAGCTGTTGTGAAAATTGTATTGTCCGATAAAGGAGATTTTAAGGACAAAAACACAATAATAGACATTTCACAATTATAAAAAGGTCACTTCACTAATAAGTTAAAACAATTAAAATTTTCATGTATCTAATATTTATTTTCAAACTATATAAAGCCAAAAAAAGACATAGTTAAATAAAAACTAGATAAATTCGTAATCATAAGGAGAAATTTTAATACATTTTACTCAACATATGATGGAATAAGCAAGCAAAGATAAACTCAGCAAAGGTATAAAACATTTAAATACTTACAAACCTGACATAACGAACATATAGAGAACAATGTGCACAACAATGATAGAATTCTCATTCTTTATATATTAGAAATTAAGTCCTATACTTTAAAATTATGTTTTAAAGAAAAAATCTCAATGGAAATTTAAAAAATATTTTAAGTGATTAATAATAAAATTTAATATGTCAAAATTTGTGTGATTAAGTTAAAACAATGTTTAGGAGGAAATTTATGGCTCTTAATGCACATATTAGAAAAAACATTGAAAATAAATTTTCTAATTTAATAAGCTAGAAAAAGAACAGCAAATTAAACCCAAGGATAAATGAAGATAGGAAGTAACAAAGAAAATAGCACAAATCAATGAAATAGAAAGCAGATGCACCATAGGAAAAAATAAGCCAAAACCCTTTTAAAAATTAGTGCAATTAATACACAGCAATATAAATCAAGAAAAAGAGAGAAAACTCAGGTTGCTAATATTAGGAATAAAAATGAGGACATGGCTATTAATCCTACAATGATTAAAAATTTAGTTTAAAAATATTATAAACAACTTTATGCCAATTTAGTAATTCCACTGAAATGCATAAATTCCTTGAAAAATAGAACGTATCAAAACTGGCCCAGGAAGAAAGAGAACATCTGAAACCCCATATCTATCAAGAAAATTGAATTTATTTTCAAAAACCTTCTCACAAAGAAAACTACTTGCCCCGATGGTTTCTCTGATAAATCTTCTAAATATTAATCTTACTTGATATCTCAGAGAACTGAAAAAGAGAGGTGATTTCCCAACACATTTTATTGCAAGGATATTAGAATATAAGAAAATTTATAGGCTAATTTTTTTATACACACAGAAACAAAAATCTTAAATCATTAATGAATTGAATAAAAAAGATAATCATGACCTAATAGAATTTATTTCAGGAAAGCAAGGGTAGTTTAACAATAAAAAAATCAATCAGTGCAATTTACTATATTAATATAATCACAGAGGGAGATTTTAGTACATGTTCAGAAATTGCTCATGCAGAAAAAAATAGAACTGTAGTAATATAAATAATATATTTAATTAGGTTGATCTGGCACCCATATAGAACTTAGCATCAAATAAATAGGGAACTTAAATTATTTCATCTATAAAATTATCTTATGATAACACAGAAAACATTCTTCCAAATTGACCTTCTTTAATGGCACAATGGGACTCCCAACAGATTTTAAAGAATTGGTGTCACACAGAGTACATCTAATTACCAAAAACAATTAAATAAAAAATTGATTAAAAAGTTTTAAAAATAAATTTATTTGAAAGCAAGGCAACACTTAACAAACATAACTGAATATAAGAAATATTTAGTTTTGAATCAATTGAATAAATTATGTATAAAAATAATGTGATGCTTCATTTATTTAAAAAATAATGAAAATAAATAGGATAAAGTTTTGAGTCAAGGAGTTAGAAGAGAATAAAAGAACAGAGCAAATAGAAAGACTATAGGAAAAAGATAGAATCAGAAATTAGTGAAATAATAATAAAAGAGAAAAATGATAAATAATCGAAAGCTGATTATTTGAACAATAAATCAAGCATCTGACAAAACTAATTGAGAAAAGGAAAAAATTACAAATAAATATTAAAAATATATAAAAAGGAAAATATTACAAATTCAGCTCAATTTCTAAGATTCACAAGAAGAATACTATGAACAGCTTTTGCCAATAAATTGAAAGTTTGATTAAGGTGGAAAATATAAATAAACTATCTGACTAGAGAAGATGTTTAAAAACCAACAAATTAAAAATTTGAAAAAATTGGTTTAATAATAAAAAGTCTTAACAACATAAGATAATTTTATAGATGAATTTCTCCAAACATAAATGACATAAATAATTACTTTAATATGCAAACTGTTTTAGAGGACAGAAAAAAGAGGTAAGTTACCTAACTCATGTTTTAAGGCTAGAAATATAGTCCAATATTACTAATGAACATAAATGCACAAATCATGAAAGATAAGATACAAACAGAACTTAACACAGTAACACATATGTATTTAAGCAAATAAGATTTATTCAACAGAACAGTAATTCAACATTGAGATTCTATTACTGTAATTTATCACATAACAGGTTTAACAGGATTGTGAACTATTCATTAAAAGGGGAATTCAAATGGAAAGTAATACCTAATTTATGTTTTATAAAGATCTGAAGCAGTTATGACAAATTCTTACTCCATCTGGGTGATGAGTATGTGTATTTATTATATTATTATCTATACTTTTCTGATTTTGAAATTTTAGACCCAATTCTACACTACATTACAGCCAACGTTTTCTGTACTAGCAATAGATAGAGCTATTTCCTACTGAAGCAAGCCCATAAAAATCAACCTCCCACTCCTTTGATTTATTCAATTACAGTAAGGCTTTTTCCTGTGCTCATAAGCCATCTGTATGGCTGTGAATAAGAAAATCAGATAAAGCTCAAAGGTCATGAGTGATTTTTTCAGAGGTTTCTTCGGGGTCTGAAATGCCTTTCTGTGAGAAAGAAGAACCTGTTTTCCTTTGGGCAAGTGCTGCTTTGTGTGGTATAAGAAAGCAACAGATCGTGGTACCTGAGGCAGATTGTGAGGTAAGATGCCACAGCTTCAGGATGTGGCAACTCCCTGATGCCTTCCTCTTAATGTAAGTATTTGATTTCGTTCTAGGCCACTGGCCTCATATAAAGCTGCCTCTGAGCCAGTGTGAGAGATATTCATCTCCACATGATCTTCTGTCACCTGACACACCATCTGTCTCTCTCCTCAGAGAGACACAGAGGAGAAGCAAAGGTGGAATTTAATCACTGAGGTTTCTAGGCTATTGAACTCACTCAGCTTCTGAGTTTCAGCTACGCTCTCAAATCCCTTTGCTGTAGGAAAGAAGAAAAGTCATTTTTGCACTTAACTAAAACTGTACTTGTTTTTCAAATGATTGATTCTCCTCTCCATCATTGTGATCACTGTCATCATCAAATTAAACTGGAATAATGCTGCTGATGATAATGCTAATTTTAACAAACTCAAGATTACCAGGCTTTGTCATGTCCCCATATCTACTAGGTTTGTTTTCATGATTTAGGTTTGTATCTTGCCTGGAGAATACCAGAGAGGGTTGAACCAGATAATGTATAGAAACAACTTAGCACATATCTGACTCAAGGTAGGTGTTCCATAAATGTTGGTTTGCCCAAGGCCTTTACCCCTAGCCTCATCGAAATCCTCTTGATTTGGAAGAGGCCACAGAAGGTAGGATTAGACGTCTGGTTTCAGGACCATCGGGGGATTTTGGAAGAGGCATGTAGACTTTAAATTGTTCCATGATTGTTTTTACAAGCATCTGGGTTATCCTAAGGTAATACTTATTTTAGATCAGAGAAAGAAGGATCCCCACCCAAGGCCTTAGACTAGGGGCAGACAAAGCTTTTCCATAAAGGCTAA
This sequence comes from Cynopterus sphinx, assembly GCA_030015415.1. Lineage (NCBI taxonomy): Eukaryota > Metazoa > Chordata > Mammalia > Chiroptera > Pteropodidae > Cynopterus > Cynopterus sphinx. The sequence continues at coordinate 47,630,752 of CM057380.1, forward strand.
AATAATTTGGCCTTTACAGACCACTTAGAATCTGTCACATATTCTGTGCATTTTTTTAAATAACCTTTTAAAAATGTGAAAACCGTTCTCAGCTTAAGGACAATATAATAACAAGCTGTGAGCTGGATTTAGCTTAAAAATCATAGTTTATTGATCCTTGCTAACCACCTGTGCTAGATTTCCTAGGATCAAGGACTGGCCAGGGAATGTTGCTTGAGGTGAGGGGTGTGGGCAGAGCTCTGTATGATAGATAGCTGGATGTCTACACATAAGTGCTCAAAGCCCCTTTTGGTAGAGAATGGACAGCAGGAAGAAAGAAACAGCGCCTGGAACTCCAAGATATCTGAGAATTTTAAGTTTAAAACTGACCTTCATGTAAGGTAGGTACATTTCTCAATGGAATATAAGTTTTCATTTTTTGAATAGTCTGTTAGCTTAAATTTGTAACGTCTATAAGTTTAGGCAGAGGGTAGGTACATGGGCCTTTATTTATATTCTTATCCAGGGTCCCACCAATGTTGAAAGCAAACTGTCTTAAGCTATCCAATGCCCTCTTTTTGTAAACAACCCACCAATTATTCCTAAATCTGTTCCGGGATATTCCTAATAAAGATATGTATCGAAAAATATTCCCAACAACTATCCTTCACATGAATTATATTTAAGCAGAGAGGCTAAAACTGAGCCAACCTCCAAACTTTATGGATCTGTCTCCAAAGTTCTACCTTAAAATTATATATATATATATATATATATATATATATATATATATATATATATAATCTAAGAGTTAAAATTCCTACATCCCCTTAGTGTCACAAATTCAAATGCCTACAGTGGTCTGGGTAATTAAAATAAGAGCAGTGGTTCAGGTGTAAGAGAAAATACACACTAGAGAGGAAAAGCACCTTCTAATCAGACCAGTCACCACTCACCTCCAGTGACTGCTGTCATAGAAAAACATTGGCCCACTCTTTGCCAAAGTTCTAATTTTTTATTAAAAAAGGGGGTGGTGGTGGTGGTCGTGGAATCTGGAAATCAATTTAAAATCCATGTTGGTCAAACAAACTTGTCCATAGGCTGGATTTAGTACTCCAAATGACATTTGGTCACTTCTACCCTAATTTTTTCTCATTGAATATGTCCTCAGAGGGGAAACTTTTCTCTTATGCCCATTAATTCAGGGTGTAACCTTCCAGAGCATGCTGTAGGAACTATAATGTGAAGAGCATGTGATAGTGAGTCGGGAGACATGGCCTCTACCTCCTGAATTGCCTTCCCTATTCTGTGAAATTTGGAGCAAGCCAGTCCTTTGTTTCCTCAGCAGGAGGGATAGGCTAGATAATATTTTAGTTCTCTTTCAGCTTGCATATTTTAGATTTTATAAATTTGTAATCAGAGATGCGACCTAAGTAAAATTTAAGCATACTGAACTTTGTTTCATAACACTGTACCAGTGCAAGATATTTTAAACCTATGATCTGTTTATCACATTTTTTTTCAGATCTGTACATGGTAGTACGAATTCGTTAAAACTCTGAGTTTGCAAGTCATTTGCAATACAATATTATTTATATTGAGTGTCAGTAGAACATGTCACCTTTATATTCTCACTTCACACGTACAAAATATTTTCTAATATAAACAATTTCTAATGTCCAGAAAGCATTGTCATTATCTTTTTATTTTCTTGTGGTGAAAATCCCCTACAGATACACAGCAGGTAAGTATGACAATACAATTTACATTTTGTTTCCCATGTTTTGTCCTGGAAACCAAGCCATGTATAATACCTCTTGGTTTCTCTGCTTCTAAAATAGACTGTTTAGACTTAAGCACTTTTGCAAGTCTGAGGAGTCAAATGTACTTATAAAAATGTGACAATGTGTCACAGAGAATGCTGTCACACTTCTATCAATAAAGGAGGAGACACAGGGCACATTTTAAAAAATCCTGAACTAAGTGCTAGGAGATGCCAGAGATCAGCTTTGGAGGTAAGAGATTTTGGCTGACATATGCAAGGCCGGTCTCTATTAGTTATGAGAAATGTTGTCGGCCATTCTTTTTTTTTTTTTCCCTAAAAAATATTTTCTTTTTAAAAGTAATTTATGTAGAGATAATTTATATAGCATAAAATTTACCCATTTTAAGTGTACACGTCAATGAATTTTAGGATATTCACAGAGTTGTATGACCATCACCAAAATCTAATTTTAGAACATTTCTATTAATCTAAAACAAAAACCTCAGGCCCATTTATAGTTATTCCCTATTCTCATTCCCAATCCCAGGGCAACCACTAATCTATTTTCTGTTTCTATATATTTGCCTTTTCTTGACTTTTTATATAAATGAAATAATGTATGTTCTTCATGTCTGTCTTCTTTCACTTAGTATAATGTTTCAGTTTCATCTATTTGCAGTACTTTCTACCTTTTAATTGCTGAATAATATTCATGGGTATACCACATTTTATTTATTCATTCATTAGTTGATGAACATTTGGATTGTTTTCATTCGTTGGTTATTGAGAATAATGATGCTATAAACACACAGATCTTTGTGTGAAGGCAGTCATTTTTGACTTGATAAGTCAAAGAATTACGATTTGCAGCTAAGTTGGCTTTTTTGTTGTCATATAATAAATTTGAGAGAAATCCACATTCATCCGTGTAACATCACTCTCAGACACTTGCAGACTGTTTTGCAGGGTGAATTTGTTCACAAAGGCAATTTGGAGTAGCCTTGGGGGCAGTCACAGGCCCTTGCCAGGCGTATTGAACATCATTTGTCAAGTGTACTGGAGAAGAAAAAGGTTGAGAGTCACTCTGTTCTATCACTAACTTGGCTGTATGCATTTCTGAAGGGTTTGTTTCCCAATCGACAAGTGGATCTATGAAGGGAATGCCTTCGGTTAAGTCTCCTGGGTTGTGTCCTTTCATTCAAGGCCAACTCTCTCAAAGAGCTGCATTTTCTTTTTCTATATGCTTAAGAGAGTAGCATTCTGCCGTTTTCTTTTCACAGATAATACCTGGAGATTCCTCTCTCAACCCTCTGTCCACTGTAATCCAGAAATGGTGTTGGAGCAGTACATGTTCTCACCAGCTTTCCTCCCTCTACCCACAACTTAAGGGTTTTATTACTAACTTCACTGAGTAAACAGAATGAAAAACAAAGAAAGCAGTATGGGCAGTGGCCAAGTTTCCTCAGACCTTATAACATCATTAGAGCTGTTTCCTGATCCACAACAAAATATAGTAAATCCATTTCTATCCTCTTCTGATATATCCCTGGGGGCTCTGGCAGTCTCTGTTAGAATATTTCTGGCCAAAGCTCTCATTCTTAACTTTTTTTCCTGGTTGTGGAGCATTCCCTTTTCCTCCCACTGTTTTCAGTTCTTCCTTTCTAATAATTCCTCTCACTTAGCATCTAAGACTTAAAAAGACAGAAGGAAGGCAGAAGTATAAATTAGTCTGAGATTTCTCAGTAAATGGCTTATTAGGATCTCAGGTGAACCCCACTCCTCTGGCTTCATTGTTCCCCCTGCCCATCTCTGCTCCCTCTCTAATAAACGTAGGAAATTTTAAAGACGGTTATTCTCTGACTGCAGTCTAAACACCTTCGCCTGTCTAATTGACAGCCTATATTTTGAACTCTGCAAGGGGTTATGATGATTCTTTTTTACAGTGTTTTTTAAAGCCTACCTCCACAACACACTCTTTATTTAGAATGCAATTACTGATTACAACCCTGGTAATACTCCATGCCTGAGGACATTACCTGTCGTTTCTTCCCTGTGCCTCCCATAGTCATTCTAAACATAACCCACAAATTAGAAATTTGTCTTTGCTTTAGAAGAGCAGCATCCTGTAAACTTCCAGCATATTAATGCTCATAATGACATTTTTCCTAGGGACAGAGAACTCAGTCAGCTAAGAATTTTTGACATGACAGATTAAATGACTTTTAAATCTGAACCCAAACTCTAGCAAAAGCTATTACAATAATATTATCTTATTATGATACAATGAAAACCGCAGAGAGGTATTATGGTCACACCTATCTTTTTCTCGTTTATTTAATTGGAATTCTTTTGATTCTTTTGTCAGTCAGATCTGAGTTTAAGTCTTGGTTCTACTTAGCTGCTGCCTACCCTCTCTGATTCTTTAATAAATAAGTGGTCAACTGTCCCGGTAGGCTCAGAACTGAAGGGTATCCTGAGCCACAGGACTTTCTATGTTAAAAGTGAGAATTCCAGGCAAACCAGGATGTTTTATTGCTGTGGCTAAGACTTCCAATACAATGTTGAAGAGGAGTGGTGAAAGTGGGCATCATTGTCTTCTTCCTGATCTTAAAGATATTGAACCAAATTTGCATCCCAGGAATAAATCCAACTTGATTGTGGTGTATGATATTTTTAATATATTGCTGAATTCATTTTGCTAATATTTTGTTGAGGATTTTTTCATCAATGTTCATAAAAGATATCGTCTTATAGTTTTGTTTTTTTTATAGTGTCTTTGCCTGGTTTTGGAATCAAGGTAATGGTACCTTATAAAAGGAGCTAAGGAGCCTTTCCTCTTCTTGAATTTCTTGGAATAGTTTGAGAAGAATAGGTGATAATTCTTCTTTGAATGTTTGGTAAAATTCACCTATGAAGCCATCTGGTCCACAACTTTTGCCTTTGATTATTGATTCTATTTCATTGGTGGTAATCTGCCAGTTCAGATTTTCTCTTTATTCTTGATTCAGTCTTGGGAGACTGTATGTTTCGAGGAATGTGTCCATTTCTTCCATATTGTCCAATTTGTTGACGTATGATTGCTCGTCGTATTTTCTTATAATCCATTGTATTTCTGTGGAGTCTGTGGTTATTTCTCCTCTTTCATTTCTGAGGTGTTATAATCAGCTGGAGTTCAGGTGTTTTTCCTCGTTGATTATAATTTGGTTGTAATTTCAGTGCAGTCCTGGGAGGAGACAAGCCCTGCTTTTTCTTAGTCCACCATCTTCCCTCTCTCACTGTGCTTCATTTTTTAAATGAAGTTTTTCTTTTTTTTAATTATGGTAAAATATACACAATATAAAATTTTATCACCTTAAGCATTTTAGTATACAGTTCAATAGTGTTAAATACATTCACAATGTTGTGTAACCAATCTCCAGAACTCTTTTTATCTTGCAAAACTGAAACTCTATACTCATCATACCACAATTCTCCATTCCTTCTCTCCCTCTCGCCCCTGGTAACAACCATTGTTATTTCTGTCTCTATGAATTAAACTCTGGGTTCTTCATATAAATCATACAATATTTGCTTTTTAGGGACTGACATTTTTCATTTGCATGACGTCCTTAAGTTTCATCCATATTATAACATGTTTCAGAATTTCCCTCTATTTTAAAATTAATGTTTCATTGTGTGTGCATACCACATTTTGTTTATCTATTCATCCATCAATGGATAGTTGGGTTGTTTCTACCTTTTGGATTTTGTAGATAACGTTGCTATGAACATGGGTATAAAAATATCTCTTTGAGACAATGCTTTCCATAGTTTTGAGTATATACCCAGAAGCAAAATTATTGGTTGGGTTACTGCTTCTTAAATTTTCATGTACATACAAATAAATGTGAAATCTTTCTGTAATACACATTATTTTTCAGTAGGTACTGGTGTAGAGCCTGTGTTTCTAGTAAGCTCCCAGGTGATGTCAGCACTGCTGGTGGGCCAATCACATAATAGAAGTACAAAGGCATAAAAAAAAACAATAAGATAGCTTAGAAGTGAAGAGACCTGAGTTATGTACAGTTCTGGCTCTCCCACTAACTGGAGATATAGCCATGGATAAGTCACCTAAACTCTCTGGGCTTATTAGGACATTTACAAAATGAGGGGCTTTGACTAGATGACTTCTAAGGCCATTTCCTTCTCAGATATCCTGTGCTATCATGTCTACCTACAGTAAGTTTTATTTTCTTTTAAACATTTGCACTAAAATATATGGAAAATAACAGCTCCTGTGTTGTAGTACTGAAAGGGTTATTGGCAGGTTCAGAGAGCCATGAAAATTATATCAATAGATCTATAAATTACCAGACCAATGAGGAAACAAGAGTAAATAGACTTGCATAGAAAGTATGGCCTTCTACTCAAATTCTGCCAGTTCCTATTTATGAAAGTATTTATCAACTTTACCCTGGTCTACTTCACCCTGGGCAGCCATTTCTATTTAAAAGAAGAGAAAGTAGAGAGATTTCATGATAAACTTTCATCTGAAACAATATTAAAAGGAGAGTGCTTTTCGTTGTATATAATTTCTAATTCAAGAACAAGCAGGGTGAAAAGAAAATGAACTAAAGATTCTCAATAAGATTTGAAGGTTATTTGCACTAAAATTTAGTATGGGCAAAATCGAGACTTTTAGGGGTGAGCACACTATAACATATACAAATATTAAATTTTAATGTTGTAAACCAGAACTTATATAATGTGTTAACAAATGTTATCTCTGGAGAAGGAGGAGAAGGAGAAGGAGAAGGAGAAGGAGAAGGAGAAGAAGGAGGAGAAGGAGAAGGAGAAGAAGATGAGAGAGCCCTAATCCATCCATAGTTCTACTTCTGGGTGTATACACAAATCAGTGGGAAAACCTTGATTTATAGTATTTGCCAATATGTAAATGCTTCTACATGACCACTTTTGATTTACCAATGTGATACTAATTGGCTAGCAAAATTCCTAAAATTCTAACCGTCAGCTTTCATGAGCTCATACAAGCCAGCTTTAACAAACCACTGAAGAGTAAGTTTTCTATAATTGAGTTATTAGTATTAGATATAAGAAACAGTTCTAATAATCTCTTCTTGACCTCTGTTGAAGTGGTTCTCAACTCTAGCTGAATATTAAAATCATCAGGGCAACATTTAAAAAGCACTAATGCTCAGGCCTCATCCCAACCCAATTAAATAAAAAATTCTTAAGATAGAGGCATAGGCAAAGAACTCTCTCAGGCTTTATGTACTGCCGAGGATAAAAGTAACAACATTCTTGCCATTAATGCCATGCCATCAAATGATCTGATTACATTCAATATTTCAGGTTCTTCCTCCTGCCAAGAATGTATTAACAGAGTCAAAGCATACAATTTGTATAAGTGAATGATACTTTCCCCATCTGCCAGATAAATTTTGTGTGGGCAATGGGAGTTTCAAAATCACTTAAGGATACTGATGTCTTGATTAGGCCGTGGATGATCAAATATGCTTGACCAGACTGTAGATCTTATTCTAAGGCTGAGCAACTGAAAGGAATCAACAGATTAAAAAAGGTAAAAACCGATGAGTCTAGCGGCAGTCAAGTTCATTAAATGGCAGCCCTGGTATCCTAAATCCTACTCTTTTTAACTAGGACTGGCAGAATTTTATAGAGAGAAGGTTAATTGGGATTGAAGAGTAGGAGGGAAGAAATGAGGTTATGATTAAAGAGATAAAACTTAGATAAAACTTTAAAAAAATAATTACATTCAGGGAATTATCTGATATAAGTTGGAATTGGGTGTGTGGGTTGCTAGAGAAAAATACTGGAGTGATGGGGTCATCCAAGGGTTTTATGTAACAAACGATGTATGAGTGAGGAGAAATCATCTCTAGATATGATGGCAGAGAATGGATAAAAGAAAGAAGAGGGTAAGAAAGAGAATAATAATATAACATACACTATTTATTGAGCATCTACACATGCTAGGTACAGCAGGAAGTACTTTGTATGTATTTTCTCATTTAATTCTCAAGTCAGTTTTATATGGTAGCAACTATCATTATGTCTATTTTATAATTGAGAAATTAGGAATTGGAGATGTTCAATATCTTATGCAAATATGGATTATTTCTCGTAACTGTAACTTATTTTCAAAATCAAGTCTTCTGACTCAAGAATTCATTTTTTAACCTCTACAATACTGCCATTTGTTCAACCTCTTTCATGTACTTGCCATTGTGCTAGGTGCATAATATCCTTGAATTCCTATAGACACTCTGAAATTTTGATATCTTCATTTCATGGATAGGAAACTAAGCCAAGCAGTTAAATGACTTCTCATGGCTAAAGTAAATAGAACCAGTATGGTTGATATTCAAACTAAATCATGGATTCAAGAATCCTAAAGACCTGGTGACAAAATTCTTGAAGATTTAAAGGACCGTCATGAAGATAGGTAGATGATGATACTAAAAATGGAAAAGTATCAAGTAACTGGATAGTATGGTTTTCAGACAGAAAAAGAGGGACTTATAATTTTGGTCACGGCAGGAAAACAGACACCAGATTAGCTGTTATACTGTAAACAACTATAACACTGTGAGTGAGTGAGTGAGTGTGTGTGTGTGTGTGTGTGTGTGTGTGTGTGTGTGTGTGTACACATATCAACTCTTTTCAGACACCTGACCCCTGAAAGTAGAATAAGATAAGAGGAGAGTTTTATATTTGTTCTGTCTCTTTACCTGGGGATAATTTTCTGCATGTGTGATAAAACAGAGCATAATAATTTTCCTGATCAGGGGTGGTAGAGATTGGAGTTAAAGTTGTTAAATTAGCTGGAATAGGCAGAGAAGAGAAAGTTTTTCAAACAGGAACTCAGGAAGTTTGCATTGGGATTTTTGATAAATTCTTGGATTAGAGCTGGGCTACGGATGAGAAGGGTGACACAACTTGAGCCTTACAAGAGAGTGGTTGCAGTGGGGTTGAGAGCAAAATGGAAAAGCTAGATGCTGAGAAATATTAGCAGTTCTGGCCTAGCCAGATTAGAGAGATTTTTCTAACACCCCAGGCATTCAGCTTAAATACTAAAAGATTCACGTTTTAGGAATAGAGATTATATCCTAGATTAATGGCTACCCAAGGCCACACCTAATAAAACCTAAACAAAAGACTTGACAGACCCCTAAGGGAAACAATAATTGGAGGATACCTATAGGATACCTGGCCAGTACTCCTCAGTACTATCAAGGCCATGAAAAAAAAAAAAAGCATAAAAAATTGTCACAAACCAGACTGAGGAGACATAATGACTAAGCACAATGTAGTATCTTGAGCAGAAAGAAGACATTAGCGGAGACATTGCAAAATATAAAGTCTAAAGCGTAGTTAATAGTAACTTACCAATGTCAATGTCTTAGTTTTAACAAACACGCCATGCTAATGTGAAAGATATCTACAGTGGAAAAAATTGGGTAAGGGGTATATGGGAACTCTCCAAAATATCTTTGCATTTTTTTCTGTAAATCTAAAATTATTTCTAAACAAAAAGTATATTTAAAAATAATCAACAAAATAAAACAGTGGTCCCCAACCTTTTTGGCACTAGGAACCAGTTCTCCTATGAGAATCTAATGCCTGATAATCTGAGGTGGAGCTGAGGCAGTGATGCTAGTGCTAAGTTGCAGCTACAAATACAGACTTTGCTGGCTCACCACTACTCACCTCCTGCTGTGCAGCGCAGTTCCTAACAGGCCACAGACCAGTACCAGTTCATGACCCAACAGTTAGGGATGCTTGATATAGAATATCTGAACATTATCAACTAAATTGACCTGGTATGTAGTACAGAATGTTGCATAATATCTCTAGGATATACATTCTTTTCTATACATCAGGGTACAGAACATTCTTCAAAATAGACAATATGATGGACTATAAATTAAATCTCAAAAAAATTTCAAAATTTTGAAATTCTACAGAGTTTTTTTTTCTTACCACAAAGACTTCTATTAGAAATGCATCATTATACTTGGAAAAACTTCTGAAATCAAAAAAAATATACGTATTTTAAAATAACCCATAGGTCAAAGAAAAAAATCACAAGGAAATTAAAAAGTATTTAAATTGAATGATGAGGAAAACACAGTATTTCAAAATTTATGAGGTACTGCTAAAGCAGTGCTTAGAAAAAAATTTACAGTTTTAAACACTTTCATCAGATAAGTAGATAAGTTTAATATCAGTGATCTGTTTTTAAGCTTAAGAAGATAGGGTGGAAAAGAAGAAAATTAAACTAAAAAAAAAAGAAAATAATAGATATAAGAGCATAAAATAATAAATTAAAAAGTAAGTAACAAGTAAAAATAAAAGAAAAAATAACAAATCCAAAAGTCAGTTTTGATCAGATTTTTATAATTTTAAACTATAGGCGCTGATAAAAAACACAAATTACCAATATCAGGAATAAAATGGGCAATCTGTCTACAAGATAAAAGTATAGTAGACTGACATTATGAACAACTTTAAAGATCATTACAAGGAACATAAGAAAACAGTATGAACAAATTCAAACCTAGAATGAAATTATCAAATTCCTTAACATATACAACTTACTAAAATTGAGTCAAAAGAAAAGAGAAAAATCTAAATAGCCTGTTATCTATGTAAAGAATTAAATTTGTTACCCAAAAACCTTCCTGCAAGGAAAACTCCAAGGGGAATATTGTTTTACTGAAAAAATCTACTTAACATTTAAGGAAAAAGCATATCAATCTTATTCAAAATATTTCAGAAACTAATGAAAAAGAAAATGCTTACCAATTCATTTTATAAGCTGTAATAGAAAGAAAAGAAAGAAGAAAGGAAGAAAAAGAGAAGCAGAGAAATAAAAAATTAGATTATCAAAATTAAACCTTATCATAAAAAAACATTACTAAGAAAACGAACAGGCAAAGCATAGGCTGGGAGAAACTACTTGCAATATATATATACTTGACAAAGGACTTGGATGCACAATATATAATGAACAACTCAATATCAAAAGACAAGCAAAAAAACAAAAGACAAGCAACCTAATAAAAATGGATAAAGGCTTAAACAAACACCTTATAAAAGAAGATATACAAATGGCCAAAAACACATGAAAAGATGATTAATATTATTAATTACTATGGGAAAAGTAAATTGAAATCAGCATAATATACCTCTTCATAATCCCTAAAATGACTGAAATAAAATGTCTGATACTTTAAATATTGGCAAGGATGAAGAACTATTAGAAGACTTATATAAAAAAGTGAGAGTATAAAATTGTATAGCCACTGGAATAACATTTGCCAATTTCTTTAAAAGTTAGATGTATGATCTAATAATTCCATTTATGTACCCCAAAATACCTATGTACTAAGTTTATAGCAACTTTTTTCATAACAACCAAAACATAGACCAAATCAAATGTCCGTCAACAGGTGAATGAGTATACAATAGAGTACTGCTCAGCAATAAAGAAGAATAAACTACAGATACACTTCACAACACACATAAATCTCTAAAATGTTATGTTGAACCAAAGATCATCAAAAATTAATATAGACTGTATGATTTCAGTGACGAGTGTGAGAGATGTAGATATAGATATTTGTATGTTAAGCATTTATCACTCCATAAAACCATCAAGATGATAAACATGTATATTATCCATGTGTGTGTCTTAATACATTCGTTCCTTTTTTTTTTTTTTTTTTTTGCTGAGTAGAATTCTGTCGTTTGAACACACCATAATTAGTCTGTTTATCCCATACTTTTACTGGTCAGTACTCCATTGAAGACTCTCAGGACACTCTGAAAATCTTTGTAATGTTTCAACTGGGTCTCAATTAAACACAACACAACACAACACAACACAACACAACACAAAACAACACAACACAAAACAACAACAAAAGAAACTTTTCATCCCTAAGACTCCTCAAAACCTTATAGTTTGGTTGAAAGTCATTTGGTTACACAAATCTCTGTTCTAGTTTAAATATCTATTGTTTGTGAAATGAGCAGCATCTAGTCAGCTGCTGTTTCAATTCCTCACATGTTTGTAAAAGGTTCCCATTTCTCTTTTTTGTCTGATCCACCACACGTAGCAGCACAGTCTCCTTCACGTTGGGCTGGGAGGACATCGTCACGGGATCTAGCTCCAGTCCTGCCTTAATAAACCGTTTAACGTTGGGTACTTTTCTTTGTCTCTCTCCGCCTCCAATTTCCCATTTATAAAATGGTTTGGGGGTGAATGAAACTTTAATTTCTTTACCAAGCCTAATATTCTTTATTTATTATTTGTGTCATGTCTCAATCACTTTGATGTAGCTTCTGAAAACTGAGGGCTCCACTCATCTCAGTACGTTTACCTGCTATGAGCCAAGGCTGAGACTTTTTGAAGGACACAGGGTGATTTAATCCATCCTTGTTTCTTCTACTCTCTTCTCCTATCTACAAGGAATTGTGGTTTATGGCAGCTTTTATCTCCATGGTCCTCCAGGGACATAAACAGGAGAGTCTGGAGTTAGCAGAAAGGGTCTCTGCTTCATTGAGAGTGACAGGCTCTCCGTTTGTCTTTGTTGAAAGAGCCAAGCAGCAGCCTTAGGACCTTGGGTTCTTTCACATTCTTCCTGGGCTGATCAGTGATTCATTGAGCCCATTAAAATGCCTGGATGACCAAGAGCTCAATTTTCCCAGACTAAGCCCACTTGGCAGTGAAGAGGCTATTTCTTCACCTCAGCAACCACTGAAGAGTTAGCATTTGTAGCCTTGGGGGAAGTACATCTCAGCACACTATATTAACCTCTCTGGCACTGCCCGGTGGCCCCGGTCCAGCCGATAGGCAGCCAGCATTAGAGTTTACGATCGCTCAGGCATTGATGAGTGATCATGCTGACAGAATAGTAATGCTTAGCAAGGGGGCTTATTACTTCTCGGCTCTCTAGGAGAACACTCGAGAGCTATTTATTGTGGGGTCATTTCCCCCTGGGTTGGAAGTCTGGGCAACCATATACTTTCCTTTTCTAATATATGGTTAGAAATATAGTGAGGTGATTTCTAAAACATGAAGGTTACACATTTATATATCAGGGGACTTTTTAAGTTTTCCCACTCTCTAAACAGCAAGGCTGTAGGCTATTATATGGGCTTGGTAATGGGTCTACTCACTATAAACTCATGGATGTGAATGTGCTTTGTAACCCGTGAAGTGTCTATGTGAGAGGCTGGTGTTATTGCCAAATTCTCTGATTTGCTGTTTTCCCTCGCTTCTGATTCTGCTAAGCAAGAATTTTCTTTTCAATGTCTTTCTCAGTTGCCCAGTGCCTCACCCAACTACATTTTGATTTGATTTTTCTCTCTACTCCTACATTTCTGCCCCTGTTGTCTCAGTGATTCTGCTCCAGCCTCTCCTTTCTTCCTCTTCCCCGCCTCCACTTTGACAACTCCGTCTACCTGTCGAGGGATGACTTTTGAGAACACTTGCTCAGGTGTTTTCTGTTGCCTTCAGCTGCCTTTGGATATGAGAACTCTGGATTCTGATCTGTCACTACTGACCTGTTAACAGCTCAGTTCTAGCCTTGTCCTAATAATTATCCTAACAGCAACAACTACTGGAAATCACCTGAAAACCTACCATGAACTAGATCTATGTGTATATTTTCTATAATCCTTATAACACTATGAGGTAGCTACTGTTATTATGGTTTGTATAAACCAGGAAACAAAAACTCAGAGAAATTAAGTAACTTTCCTCAAGACACAGAGTTGATAAGCAGCAGAGCCAGAATTCCAACCTGAGTTCACTAGTTTACAAAGCTTACTGGATTTCTATTAAACTAAATTGTTTCTCTTGAAGTGGACATAATCTGTGAGATTTTGTATCTCACACATTATTAAACAAATATATACATTTGAGATGAACAGGAGTAAATCAGGGAGAAGAAATTATGACTAAGAAATATCTACATTAATAAGGTAAATCTATTTTCTGAGCACAGATAAGTAGGCCCAAGGAAGGTTTTCTTTTAGAGTTGGTGAAGGTAGACTTGAATTTCTTTCACTGATTTTTAATATAGTTCTTACCTATTTAGACATAAAGTTAACCTATATAGAATGTTACTAGCTTCTGTGAGTTAGGCACTGTAGAATATAATGTCAAATATTAAACAGCATATAATAACGACGTAGGCACACAATTAGATTAAAAGACTGGAGTATATGGATCAAACAATATTCAATAAGTATTATTTCCATCATGATTCAGCAGAGAGCACAGAAAGATTTGAATTAAAATAAATAAATACAAGCATGTTTTCAATTTAAATAAAAATCACTAAGTGGCTTGGTCAAAACACTTAGAAATGTAGGATGACATGCAATTTTCTATTCAAGGAGAAAAAAAAAATAATTCAAGTAGACCTTAACCCCCATCTACATTTGCATGAAGTGTCTCCGAAATATGCTACAAATAGATAGAGCAAGGGCAATGATAATGCAATCTACATAACTATATTTTTATGGAAACTTTCACAAAGGCATTTTTGTTTTCTTAGATGAGTGATCATTCGGACTATTTTGGGATAGGTCTCATGTTCTCTCAAAAAAAAAAGGCTTTCAGAGGTGAATGCCTATGTGGGAGAGTTTCTGATAGAATTGTGAGTTGTTTTGGACATCAATTTGACATTATGTTATAACTCTGATTCCTAACTCCACAAGACAAAATGTTCTGAGGAAGGTAAAATGCTAACATAAGGATGTTTTGTTATTTGAAGGATATACAGTATCTAATTTCATAAAGTGTTTGCTTTGCTGTCCTATAATCTAATGGGCACTTTCCAAAAGGTAATCATAGCATTCAAAGAGGTTTTTTTTTTTTTACTATTCTCTGTGTATATAAAATAAATGTTTTGGTTTTGGTACCTACTGTATTGCTTCATCTCCAGGTAGAGAATAAATAAGTCCATTTTTCTTTAATTCTTAATCTAGTGGCCTCTTAATTCATCATGTATAATGGCAGTATCTAAATCAGACTTTCAGAAAATTTTGTCACTCTATAATCTCCATCATATTCCTCAAAGCCACTTCAAATGGATTTATAAATTTAGTAAAAATAGCATGTTTGCTATGTAAATTTGACATCAAATCGAAGATTAAAACGTATTTTTTTATAATATAAATTCTAGAACTGCTACAAGTCAAGTCATCTCAGATGCATTTATGCTTTTGAAAAGTTTATTAACATCAATTTTGTAACAATGTACTTTTCATTTATAATCACAGATTATTAAACAAGTATGTCCAGAGATGGAAGCGATGAGAGCATTCAATAATTTAAAACCAAAATGCCCCAAGTCATCTTATACACCTTACACTGCCATTCAAAGCTCTCTACAACTGACCCTGATTTAGTTTTCTAGCAACATAGTCCATGCTCCAATCAGAATCGATCAACTCATCACTCCTGACCTCTCAACTTTTGCCATTTCTGATCCTTCCACGTTTAGTGTCATTCCATCCCATCCTCCATAGTAACTGTTGAAGCCTTACTAGTTTTAAGGCTTAGTTCCAAATCCACATTAAATAATATCCAACCCTCCACTTCCCTGAGCCCACACTCCCAACCTAAGTCAGTTGAAGTTGATGTTCCTTGTCTTGGGTTTCTCAGGTTATTTATAGTCCTTGTTTATAACTTATTGAATTAATTTCCTTGGAACAGATACTATCATGATTTATTTCAGAATATTTCTATACCTGTCACAAGATAACAAGTATGTTGAGAGCAAGGAGATCGTCTTGAGGTCTCTATCTCCCTAGTCTGGCATCTCTGGTTAAACTGAGTTGAATTGATGTTTATTCTTGAAGTATAAACAAATGCCATATGAAGCGTTCACACAGAATAGCACAGAAGTATTACATGAGTTTGGCTGACTACTCTTGGTTTGTTAGTCACCTTTATGTAAAGCACAAAATCTGTAAAGTCAGTTTCTTTCACTTAAAAATTCTACACTAAGTATGATAATTAGGTAATCCAAATTAGCCTATCATTGAAAAGGTCACTTCCGAAAAAGAAATCCTTATCACAATTAGCCCTAATGAGTCTTTATTTTTAAGGTTATTACCTTCTTCTCATTTGCTCTTTTTTTTTAAATTTGTAATGCTTGACTATTAAAAGTACTTAAAGTTTACCTCCGCCAGTCTTAGTAGATGGAAGGAAGCCTTCTGTTGGTAATGCAACTCTTTAACCTAGTTAGGGCTAAAAGAGACTTTAATTTCTTTTTATCCTTCTTCTGGGTAGGGCTGCAGTTTGTTGGAGACCAAGTAAAATTATTAGAATGTTCTCAGGCAATATTTGAAGACTATTTTGATGGTCATGAT
This sequence comes from Cynopterus sphinx, assembly GCA_030015415.1. Taxonomy (NCBI): domain Eukaryota; kingdom Metazoa; phylum Chordata; class Mammalia; order Chiroptera; family Pteropodidae; genus Cynopterus; species Cynopterus sphinx. The sequence continues at coordinate 47,646,911 of CM057380.1, forward strand.
CAGGGGATGTTGCTATTGGCATTTCACAGGTAGAATTCAAGGATGCTACTAAGCATCCTATAATTCACAGGACAGCACTTCACAACAAAGAACAAGCCAAATCCAAATGTCAGAAATCCTGCTCTAGTTTGACCTTCAGTGATGCTAGAAACCATTTGCTCATTTTCTGTATACTTCCTTTATAACAACTATTTTATAGCGACTATCAGTGTTTGTCATTTTGTCACCTGCTTGATATTCTCATGGGAATCTCTAAAAAAGATGACAGCTTCTCTGATGTTTCTTATCTAGACATTAACTTTGGTCCTATTCTTAGTATTTGTACCTTTTTCTTTTTATAAGTTTTGACCTTCCCTCTCAATGGGTTCTTTAGAGGTAAAAGTATGAGTCGCCTAAATAAGTAGCACTTGTTATCAAAAGAGAAATTGTTTAGCAAAAATATCATGTACAGAGGCTTATAAGTTCTTGCTGTTATCCTTTGGACTCAACAAACTTCCAAAGCAATCCTTCCTTTGCTATATTTGAGAGACTATGGCCAGTCCTGCTGTCAGCAACCCTGATGATTCAATAGGATATATATAATTGTAGCAGGACAAGAATTCTCATATGTGCTAGTAAGTGTACTTCAGTGCTGCTGCTGCCATTCCCCAGCCTGGGCAGAAGAAAAATATATTCACACATTGTTGGATAGGCTTGAGTGCTGAGGTGATTCTGCCTTAGCCCAAAGGAAAAGATCCGGGTCTCAAAGTCCTTTTTACCTGGCAGATTTCATGTTCTACTTTGGCTGCTTTGACCACTGAACTTCCATGAAAACTAGGGAAGAAATGGGAAGCCACATCGATTCACTTGAATTCACATTTGATCTTATCATTGTCTGTGCATGGTAAATTGACACAAATGCAATCTCATACCCGTCTGGGTCATCAACACTTGTTAGATGTGAGGACTCAGGCCAGGTTTTGTCTGCTGTTTTCCCCATCAGCTCCCCTATGTGGACAGCTTAGACTCTACATCTAATCTCTGGAGCACAGCCAAAAAGGAAATTCCAATTTATAGTACTTTCATTCAGCGACTCCAATTACTTTACTTGTATAAATCAATTCTACAAATTTTGTGGAACTAACAGCTGACACTCTAAAGGGTCCTGAGACACTTTCTAAATGCTATCTGTTTAATATAAGAAACAAGAGTTATTTCCTTCATTATTAAGACTCAACAATATAAAGGGCAAAGTGGAGATGCCTCCTGAGACTCACAAAAGGAAATGTTGACCTTCTCTGTGTTATGTGTGCTGGTGTTGCTTTGGGAGAAGGATTTTGGGGATACTGTGCTTTCTCATCTCAAGATTACAATGTACAACTTTAATCCCAAAGTTGTATATTGTAACCCCAAAACACCTTAATGAGAGCTTCTTACCTTACTGTGCCTTATTCATAATACTCACTACAGAGAACTACAACATAATATCCAGAGTATTTTTCTTGAATTCAAATATCTTTTATTCCTATTGATGAGTGTGAGGTGGCCTTGTATGAAGAAGCTCTAACCTTTGTCTGAGTTATTTCGTAAATCCTGTATCATTGAAACTTGATTTCCCAATGAACTAGATAACTGTTCCAGAATCTTATTTGCTAATTTTGTTTTTGTCTTAAGGTATGTCTGTGATTGACTTAAAGGATTTTGCTTTCATTTGAGAAAGAAGCAATGACTTATTGGTTTTTAAGAGAAAGGCATAACCAAAATTCAACCCAGTCTTTGGTTTCTACATCACACCACTTCCCTTCTCAAGCACACAGAACCCAGAGACACTATTCATTCTTTTAATTCTACAATTTAAAATAAAACTTTCTATAAACAAAATTATTTAATATATATTTGTTTATGCCTGGCTTCTCTGACTCAGAAGCCAAATGGGAGAATTATTCATGTTATTGTTGCTTGTAGCTGTAGTTCATTTATTTTCATTGAGCATAATATTCCATAAAATGAATTTATCACAGTGTATTTATTCACTCTATTGTAAATGGACCATTGGTTTGTTTTGAGTTTTTGTTTCCAGCTATTACAAATAAAGCTGTTATGGTGACAAAGTGGATGGAACTGGAAGACATTATGTTAAGTGATATAAGTCTGTTACAGAAGGACAAATTCTGCATGATTCCACTTATATAAGGCACCTAAAATAGTCAAAGCACAGAAATAGACAGTAGAATGGTGGTTACTAGGGGATGGGAACAAGCGATATGGGGAGGTTTTGTTCCATGGGTATGAAGGTGAAAAAGAACAGGCAAAAGATTTATACAATCTGAAGATGGAAAAAAAGACAATGACAACTATGTCAGGTGACAACTAGGAATATATTTAGTTTGGTTGTGATGTTCATTCCACAATGCATACATATATCAAAACATCACTTTGCATACCTTAAATATATATAATTCCTATGTATCAATTATACCTCAATAAAACTGAAAAAATACCTTCGAAACTAAAAATAAAATTATTTTTTGAGTTTTTTAAAAAAGTCCTGTTATGTACATTGTCATACATGTTTTCTGAAAAATGTGTGCACACTTTTCTGTTGAAACTATACCTAGAGGTAGAATTTCTGGGTCAGATGGTATACGTATTTTCAACTTGATGCTTACTTTCAACTTTAAATGATATTGCTAAATGGTTTTCTAAAATAGTTGTACACATGACTCTTAAACTAACAGTGCCCGAGGGGATTTTTGCACTACATTCTCACCAATAGTTAGGATTGTCAGTCATTTTAGTTTTAGTCATTCAGGTTGGTATGCAGTGGTGTTCCATTGCTTTTCTTTTTATTTTGGAAATCTTTAGATTTATAAAAAAAGTTTCAAAGATGGCATAGAGAATTCCTATATGCACTTCACTCATTTTTCCTTATTATATATGCATCACTCTGTCATGTTTTCCAAATCAGAGAAATTAAAGTTGCTATGTTGCTATGAACTAAACTTCAAACTTTATTTGAATTTCACATTTCCCACCCCCACCTCCACTAGTGTAGTTTATCTATTCTAGGGTCCAGTCTAGGAGACAACATTGCATTTGATCATTGTACTTTCTTAGTATCCTCTGTTCTGTGACAGTTTCTCAGTCTTTTCTTGTTTTTCATGACCTTGACAATTTTTAAGAATACTGGTCAGATGTTTTGTATCCAATCATAGACTTACTAATTGCTTCCTTGGACCACACATAAAGATTTTTTAGTATTCATTTCACTAAGAAGAAAACCACCTATGGTGCTATCTCATGGGGTCTCAAACCCAGCTCCCCATCTTATGCAAGTTATGTTACTTTGTAATGAGCATTCAAAACCTAGTCCTTTGCAACTACAACTTAAATCAAGGTAAAACCTGGAGTTACAGCTAACAAATTTACCTTTGGCAATGTTGAACTTCATCATGAGCCTTGTTCTCCTGGAAAATAGCAATGGTAAAGAAATCTTCTCATCCTTTTGTTTTCTGAGAAATGACTAATACACCAAGGACATTTAGCTTTCCAATATTCCGAGATAAGATTGAACTCCACCTTTTCTCAGTGACTCAGATAAGACTCATCTTTCTTCTTATCATTCTCATAAGACTGGTGGATGACTCCTTTGTTAACTGCCTCTTCTTAGGTCCCCATTATGTTCTTTGAGGTGATTTATTTTCTCATTAGTGAACATTCTCCCAATTACAATAGCATGAATAAGATCATCTGCTTAACTGTTGGGTGCATTTTGCCTTTGATAGTTTGGTACTATGACTCAGATGAGATTGGACCTCACATTTGGATCCTGTCACTCCATCCCCATACTGGAGCCTCTCAGAGACCTTTGTGTTCTATTTATGACTGATTATCTGCAGACCAGAGGTGTGTCTGACTCCTGACCCCATGTTCTGTACTCTTACCTGTTTTATGGTAGCATAATAATGATTTCGTTTTGGTCATTTTTAAGTATTCACTTGATCCTTGTGCTGTTCCTTTTGATTCCACGGTCTGACCATTTGGCAATTTCTGTAAATAAACTGATGGTTCATAGAGATCTTGTTTCTTTTGGGTGAAATACAACAGAGACTCTGGTTTGTTAACCTCTTTTGTTTGCCTATTTGTATATTTTGAGCTCAAATTAATTAAAAATTCTTATCTACTAAGAAAAGAAGAGTTCTTTACACTCTTGAGAATTTTGTAAGTCTCTGTTTATGCTTGATTCAGGGCTAAAACCTTAGAATTGAAATTAAGTGCACTCCAACTGTATCTGTGTGTTTATGTCTGAAATTCAGAAACGCCTTTACCTCTCATGCAATTATACAATAGTTTTTATCTCTGGATGGGACTAATAAATCAGATTATAAAATCTCTTAAAGGAGCTCTATTTTGATTGGCTTAAGGATAAAAGTACTTATATAAATTGGGTATACTTAAATTTCCCAGAAATTAAGACATTAAATTTCCAATAGTGTCAATGTGCTAAATAATTTACACAATTTGGAAAATATTTGGCAAATAAAACTAGTTTAATATTTTCAGTTAAATAGAAATGATGTCTCTTCTGATTTATTAGTGTTAAGTAAAACAAACAGATTTTATTTTACATGGTTATGTTCTTATTAAGCTTTACAAGTTTACTAGTCAAAAAAGCTAGTATCATTTCTACTTAGTGTTTAAGATTGTACAAAATATAAACTTATGCTTAATCAAATTAAATGATTATTCTGAAAAACTTTATTTTAATATTATTTATGTTTTGTAACATGTAGCTTGAAGATAATTTCCAAGGTCTTTAAGTAATTTAAACTCTTAGATTGATAGTAAATTGAATGAATTAATGAATATTCTTTAGATGTTTAGGTCATTTCTATGTGAGGTGAAATATTTACTTACATATATTAATTCCTAACATAATTCTAAGTTATACTCCCTGCTTACTTTTGTTGGTACAGAGAGGGTATATATACTTGAGTATGTTAATGAAAGTGTTCATTTTTGCCACCCTGAGAAGTTATACTTTAAAAGATGTGTATGGATGTAGAAAGCAATAGAAGGTTCATAGAAAGAGAATGTTGTCATGATGAGTTTATAAGATTTTCAAAAAACAGCTATAATAGCAAATATCGTATTACTAAAATTTGATTTTCTCTCTTACCAAGTGATGTTTTCTCTAACGTATTTGTCTGCTCTTATTAAGAGGTTGAAAATTTTTATTTTTTATCTTCTGTGTAATCTGCCTAGATAGCAAGGCTTCTGCATCTTATCAGAATAACCTCTATAGTCTATGTTGACTTTTTTATGTTTTTAATTAAGAAAACAAATTTTTTTTTGCATATGGGAATTAAATTTTTTTACAACCATGTTACCGCCTAGGTTTGCTTCAAGATTTTTTTATTGTCACTTTAGTTTAATAGGTAGCTAAGTACTGCTTCTCAGTCATCCATAATCTTATCTTTTTGTTTTACTTTGAAATATTTAAAGTTTTAAATTTTATTGTGGTAAGACCCATGATTTTATCTTGATGAAGTTCAGATATGTTGATAATTTTGTTATTTTTTTTTTTCTAAAATTGAATTCAAAGAGAATACTCAAAGCTGGGTTTGAGATTTCACAGAAGACCCTGGGAAAGAATTTTTTCTTCTACCTTATGTATAGAAAGAGAGATGCTAGAAATAGGTTTATTTGATATGTTAAAATTAATAAATTTCATGAGAAGAGTTGTCAAATCAGGAGAGATGTTTAGCTTATAGCTTAAATTTGTGTGTGAAAAATATTATTAATGTGAATATTTCAGAAATTGTAAGCTCTGTGAGAAGTTACTAGTGATTTGTTGATGCCCTCACTATTCACGTGTTTCCCTTCATTAGAGTTCTGGTGCTACTTTCCCTGATATTAGTAAAACAATATATTATAAGTCATGATTTTAGCTGTTTTTTAAAGTGTTAGCTTGATCTCAATTTTATTTTTTTAATTTGAATCTAACATCTTCCAGGCCAGTATTTTTAAACTGAAAATTTACATATTTACCTATAGAGTTTTATTCATGCACAGATCTAGGACTTAAGACTCTCTTTACATTCTTTATATAGTCTAACAAGAAGCTGTTATATCTATTTAGTAAATTAATTGTATATTATGTCTTAGGATTGTTACATGCTATATCTGAACATATTTTTCTCTGTAAAAGATTATATTCATGCATCTTAATAAATTAGATGTAATATTTATTATCTTGTGAAAATAAGGTTAATCATTATGTTAGAGATATTTTGTCCAATTTAAAAAATTGACTTTACTATCTTATTTTGCATGCCACAGAAGCAACTAACTTTCCTTGTCAGTTGCATTATTCTTGAAATGAACACTCATCAGATCTTTCATTTTTGAAAATTATAGTAATAAGTTAACCACTGCCATTTTAAGTCTCTTGTCATCTTCTGACAGGTTTTTGTCTTACTCTGATGTTTTGATGAAAGCTCTTGCAATTCATTACAGGCCAGAGTACTTGGTCTTCAAGAAGGAAGGATTTTCTCAGAGCCCAGTGGGCAAGAACTGTGGCAGATACTTTTGAGTTCAGGCATCCGATGACACTATAATGCTTAAACAACTCTGAGACATTGCCAGTAATTTGAGTCAGGATTTCCAGAACTTTTTCAGGAAGCAAGTGAATTCATCAGACTGCTAACCCAAAATTAAGCAGAACAAGAATTAATTATACATTAATAAAATGAAAAAAGGTGATTATGGTTTTTATTTGGAATATTATTCATGTTTTACTGTTGTATTTTTTGGATATATAAGGGATCCTTCATATAAAACTATCTATAATTTATAACACTTTAATAGACTATACTTTTTATAAGGTGAAAAGAAATATTTGTAAATGTTATCTTTTTCTCCATGATTGACACTTCCAGAATTTTGAAACTTTTATTCAGTATATTTTTTTTCATGGCCAAAATAGTTATTTGCATAAGTTTTACAAGAATCTGCCATCCTTGTTTGCAAGAATAATTGGAAATATCGATTTTGCAGCTGTTTTGTGTTGGGGAAGGTGGCAAAGCTATACTCAGAGACTGAGTTTGTCTCTGTCAGCAATTTATTTAGCAAAAGTTCGCGATGGGAATTATAATTTCACAAGCCAATAGACTATTATTAAGATAATATCTCTTTAAACCAAGTAAAGAGATAACATACTCAAGAAGAAAAATAAAGATTAATCACACTATTATTCCAGGTAAGAGAAGGTAAAAGGAATAAAGTTCAAATTTAGATGTGTATCTTTTATAGGAGTTTGTTTTCCTGGGAGAAATGACTTAACCAAATGGACATACAGCTAGCTGTCCTGCGAAACAAAAGTCACTTTTTGCCAGAGCACGTTGCTAGGGAACAAAGGCACTAACGTTAGCAAACAGATTAGGCTCCTCGGTTATCACTCCAGGGAATACTGCACAGTTTAGCACCACTAAGGACCAAAGAGTCACCTTGGCCACAATAGGAACAGATGTCTCTTCTCTCTCTGAGACTGCTGCATGAATTAGCACTACTGCTGACCAAAGAGTCACCTTGGTCACAGTAGAAGCAAGTGTCTCAAGATCTTCTGTGAACTGTTAGGCTGGCAAAGTATCACCTTTCTCAGACCAAGACTCTCTGTATATATAGGTAAAATGTCCCCTTGCCATAGTTCCTTTTCTACATGTTCTTATTGATAAGCCTTTTTTGGGGGCTTATTCTGTTGCTTCCTGAGTTATGATTTTGACATCTCCCTAATGTTCTTTATCTTAGACATCTCAAATAAGACACATATTCATTAACCTGCCCCCTGGACAAAACTCCAAAATATTGCCACCAAATTCATCTAATAAGATTTGAACCACCTGGACCAAAAAATAAAAAAAAGTCTAATCGGTCCATTCCAGGGGCAGATTTTGACTGGTGGAAGAGAAGTGAGATCTAGAAAGATGGAGTATTATCCTTGAGATGGTCGTGATGGGTTACCAATAGGAAGGAGGAAGGATGAAGTGGGAGAAGTAAAGAAGCCATAATGTTAGCATCTTCTTAAGGAATTTTACTACCCTGGTAATTTTTAATCACTGTAGAAAGATTAGAAAGAAAAAGAAGAAAATATTCTCTAGAGATAACCAAAATTAATGTGAGATTTATTTTCATGTATGTTATCCTGAATTTAGATTGTGTATTTAAGTATATGTATGTGTATATAATTTTTTGAAAAAATTCTAGTACTGGATATTTGGGTTGTTTCTAAATTTTGCTGTTATAAACAGAAGGTAATGATTAATTATAAACAAACAGTAATGACTACTCTTGTAGCCAATTTTGGTATGTACATTTTGATGCGTTAGGTACATGTGTCTGTACTCATTACTTGTTATGAATAAAGAACAAATAGTTTTTGAGAACTTACTAGGAACCAGGCAGTTTTCTAAATTCTTTGCAGTTAATCTTTCTCACTAATTTCATAAAAGAAGTACTAATTTTATCTTTGTTTTACAAATGAAGAAACTGAAACTTCATAAGATTAAGAAAGTTGTCTAAGGTCACAAAACTAGTAAATGGCAGAATCAAACTGAGACCGTCCTTGAGGCCAAAGGCTGTTTGTGTAAGTATCCACCTATGTGCATATATATATAAAATATGCCAGGTGGCAAAAATCAATATTTACTTTTTTCTTCTAAAAACAAAATTTTAACTACATCAACATTTTGCCTAGAAGGAAGAAATACTGAGTCATTTAACATTTCATTTATTTTTTTTTTTAATTTTATAATAATTGCATAAAGTAAGCCCTAAAAAACCATAATCAGGGCCAGTGTAAGCTCTTTAAAATCATGACCTTCTCAGAGATTAAGATACTTATTCACTCCCCCATCCTCATATGGCCTTTAATGTGAAAACATTTTGAAATCGTATGATAGGCATAGGAGAGTCTAACAAGTTCTGAATTTTCCTGTTATTTCTATATTGATGTCTCTCTATAAAAATAAGTATTTAAATTTTCATTTCTTCCTCTCTTTATTGTTTGAAGCATGTGGAGGCGGGCTTCTATTGCTATTATCTCAAGTAGTTAGGGTACTTGACTCTGCACGTGAAATAACCCAGCATTAGGCACAAATGTTGTCACTGTTTTTTTAGAGACAGTCAGAAATGGAAAGATGGATGGCTTAACCAGACTTGCTCACCCGGCTAGAGGTGGTTGGGAGAGCTTCCAATTTTCTGGCCCGTCCTGTTCTAAGTGTCCTCCGCAGACTAATACCAACAAGCAAAGCTATTTGTTCTTGATTCTTGATGTTCAGGTTCAGAAACTTTTATAGCAATTTGACATTGTCCTGACACCCAAGCATGTGACTAGTGGACTCATTTCAATAAAGCAGGTATACCTGTTGTACAGCTCAGTGGAAAGCCACAAGTGTGTAAACTGCTTCAGTCATGCAGAGTTGTTTCTTTATTTCAAGTACTGTTCCATGATGGACTGGGGATGGGAATGGGTTGTCACATAAAATATGGGATTCCTGGTTAAATTTGAATTGCAGGCAATCATAGATAATATTTTAATAGAACCAAGTCCTAAATATTTTATGAGATATATTTCCACTAAATGTTATTTTAAGATTATCTAAAATTCAAGTTTAACAGGTTGTATTTTTATTTGTTAAGTCTGAAAACCCTAGGTAGGGATGGTGGACATCACAGCTAATGTGAGGGGCTCTGCTCCAGTCTCTTCAAGAGCTCTGGGTCCAAATAACTCTAATTCGTGGTGGATGCAGCCTGAGACTCAATCCTTGGTGTCTGCCTCTGTTTCACTCATTTGTTCCAGCACCCATGTGGGTTAAACCCATCTATGCTCTCTTTTGCTAATCTGCTTATTTTTCAAATCTAGATGCTCACAGTGATAATATTTCTTTTTCTTGCATTCAGTGGCTTTAGGAGAGTCAGTGTTTCTAAATGAGATTTCTGCACTACCTTCAGGATTAATAAGTTAATGCCTGACAGCACTTTAACAGATGCAAAAGTGCTTTCTTCACAGTTCACTAAACAATAAAATTTTTTCTAGTATGCCTTATTGTTATTGTCACCTAAGCTGTTTTTCTGTGTTTTCTACCATTATTCAAATCCATCTTAAAAATTCTCTACTTAAAATTTATGACAAAATATCTACTGTGCCTCATCTAATATTTATGTACTGGCAAAATGAGTACGTTCTGCTTAAAAAGAACATTCAAGCAGCTCAGAAGGGCAAGTGACCTCATATTCCACATTTATACAATTGGATTGTTAGAGTAGGTAGTCTCTGGGGTTCTTCAGGCTTGAATGTTCTGTTATTTGAAAAACGAGCGGCAGATTACCTACTTCCTTGCCGAAGGGGGAAGATTCACAGGCTGATATATAAATGTCCTTGAACACCAGCTGGCCAAGATGTTTTCTTCTCCACTTCCTCTCTCATCCTACCTCCCAAGATAAAGTTCTCCCAGTTTGTGGACTGCATCAAGGTACATTAATGGGAGTGAGGAAGTAATGGACTGGGAGTCAAAAAGATTGGATTTGAACCTTGGTTTTGCCACTTACTAGCTGTATGATTCAGGAACAATTCATAAACCAAATGACCACAGTTATTTCTGCCCTCTACAAGAGTGGCACAATTCATCTCAGGATGGATAAATTCTACTGAGGAAAACATCTAGAAGAAGATCTCAAAAGGCCCTTTTGGCTGCAAAAGGATGGGGTTTAGATGATCAGGGTTGCCTCAAAGAGAATTAAATGCTCTGAAGGATAAATGACAATGTTTACATTGTCAGAGAAAGAAATTGTGCCCCTGGTAAAAGAGGTAGGAAATTGTAAAGCAAAAATATACAAGCTATGCAGATCTCATGCTGTAAACACACTGGGTGACCTCATAAAGAATGGGGGTAACAGTATTGCAAAGGGCAAGGCTTGGGCAAGAAATCTGGGGGAAAATCCTCATTTTAAAATGTTGGAAACTAATTAAAATTTTATTTAATTACTATGCTGTCAAAAGATATGTCTGTGAACTATATTTGGCCCATGAACTGTCATTTTAGAATATCTTATCTGAGAAGGGATTTGAATGAGGGAATAAAAAGTAATTTTAGTATAATCAATACTTTTCTGTGTTGACCTAGACTGTGCTTGCCATAAGAATCTTAGTTTACTTCAAGTTTTCAGTAACAATTTGATATACACAATACCTTGAATTTGTGATGATTTAAAGGAATGAAGGAAGAAGGGATGTTGCCTAAATGAGCAAAGTGTATGTATCAGAAGGGGCTGGCAATTTCAGAAATGAGATAAAACTGAAACTGAGAAACCAGCAGAAGAAATCCGAAAAGACAAGGAGAGAAAACCTTTCAAGAACATGGAGAGAAAATCTTCCGAGAACGTGGAGAAAAGCATATGCACCCCTGGACCACAAGAAAGTTGGTGCGATGTCTTGAGCTTTTTTTTTTTTTTTTTTTAATGAAAGAAATGAGAATTAAACATTTCTAGTTCAATATAAAAAGGAAGCATAACATCAGAAAGCTGGAGAAGTTGGAGATATTCAGTGATAAATAATTTACAAAAAGAAGTAAATGATATAAAACCCCTCAGAGCGTCATGTCATACACAAATAATACCTGCTGTAGGACTGGTCTAAGGGAGAGGTAGACTGGAAACAAAAGGAAATAAGGTTTGTTTCTGAGAGAAAGGAGAGAAGCAGGGAAACCTGCCCCACCATGGCAAAGAAGACTGCTGAGTCAAGTCCAGAACTGCTCAGAGCAACTAGAAAAAATCTGTGGTGATCTGGCCACAGTCTTAAAGAACCTGAAAAGGAGAACTGAGGGGATAAGGAGCAGGTGAAAGGTCAGTATCTCTTTGGTTCTAAGGCAAACCACTGTTTTTTTTGTTGAGAGAGATGAACATGCAGTTAATGTATGTATTCATGACATTCTGGAGAAGTGAGGCCATGCAATGTATGAATGTAGTGAGAATTTCTTTCTTTGGGGGATGTTTCAGGTATCCAGCAACTCAGAAGGCTGGTTCCTCCCTTGCTCTTTGCTTTTGTAAAGCACATGGAGCATAACATCAGTGCTCCCAAAGCCAACACAGGTTTTTCTTTCTCATTCAGCATGCATTTCAGCCTCATCAAGCCGGAAAGTGTCTTTATGGATAACAAATTCCGAGAAATCACATTTCTATTCCCCATGAGAGTAGCAGGGTTCTGGAAGGGTTATGGAAGTGCTGTGTTGCTCAGTACCACATTTATACAGAGGGAGAGAGATTTTGCTATTTCTTCTATTAGATGGTTTCACTGTCAGAAAGGTAACAGCTGGCTGAATTGTCTTATTGGTCCTCACAATAATTACCGTGTGTTGAATAGAGGCAGTGTGCTGTGCTCCATTTGAAGAAGCTGGAAAAAGCTCTCTGTCTGATCACTACCATTTTTCTGGGATGAGGCATCAGGAGGAATGAGGCACTGGGATCACCGGACAGCTAGTACTTAGTGCTAACATTTATGGAGTGCTGCACTGAATACTTGACATGAATTATCTTATTTTAGATTCTCCAAATCTCAATGAGATAGATATGGTTGTTAGCGTTTTATGGCTGAGGCGATCCAGGCTTACAGACATAACATAAAATGCCCGAGGTCACACACAGCTAGTCACTGGCAGAGATAGGGCTTGGATGCAGGTCCCTCTGACAAAAAGTTCAGGTACTTTGGTCTCTGGCAATGCCATGGGTGCCCCCTGATCTGTATGTGGCTAAGTCTCAAGTCTCAAGTAGGCCAAACTCACAAAAAGACCACTTTGAGAACAAAGTCTGATCTCCTAAATTATCAATAGGCCATCAAAATCAACTCCACAGTGTCAGAGCTGGGTCATTGCCAAGTGACCTAAACACCTGTGTGGCATTTCCTTGTAATTCTTTCCAGACACTGCATTTTAGCATCACTGGCAGGTTGCTTTTTCTTCAGGAGAGACTGACATCGTAAGTCTTACTCTTATGCTTTAGCACAATGGTTCACAGCCCTCACTGTGTATTAGAGCTCCTTGCCAGTTCTTTTGTAAATCACATAATGCATAAAAATACCCATAGCATAAATTTTGTTGGAGATGTATCAAGAACTTTGGCTTTCTAATTCAGGAGAGAAAGCTAAGAAACCAAAGGACGAATAAATCATATTTAATTGCATAAAACAGCACAATTCTATGTAGCCAAGGAGAAATCACACTCTTCTGGACAAAAGCCACAGGAGTGAACCTGGAAAGCAGGTTAGGTGAGAGAGAGGAGAGAAACCAACTTCAGAGGAAAGGTTTCTGGAAGTGCATGTGTGGGGGCAGTTAGCTGAAAATAATGGAAGATAATAAGCATAGGTCATTTTTTAATACAGAGATGAGACAATTAAGGGACCATATCTGGATTCTTTTCCCTATGCCTCTGAGGATCATAAAATCTGAATGGCAACTAGTAATATTCTAGGGAGATGAGGCAAAGTACAAACCATACTTTTCTGCTTCCCCCTGCAACAGTTTTGTACAGATGGAGTCTGGTTAAAGGGTACAATAAAAACAAGAGGAGTCACAGGGGTGGCAGACGTGAGTGATATGAGACCTCTGGGCTAGGAGAGCCTTAAAATCTCAGACTATGTGATATCGATATACCCAAGGACCTTGCAGAGGACCCTGACCGTAGTACAGTAGGCATTCCATAAATGAATAATTAATCCCATCAAATTGCCTTAGGGAGAGTGAAGAAAAGGGAAAGTTTGACTGTACTCATATTATGAGTGATGTATAAATGAGCTAGATTTTAAAATATGCCCAAAGGACTATTTCCATTGTAATCACATTCGTGGGTTCCCATCCATCGATCGGCAGTATGAAGTGAGAGGCTATGATAAAAAGATAAGTGGAGCAAAGTTCTTGACTGGATGATTGTGACAGTTCCTCTTGCTTTAGTCTTTGATATTCACTGGCTACTTTCCCAAAGCAGTCTGTCTAGCAAATTAGATTTCATGAGAAATTCAATGATGCTAAATATTCAGTAGTAACTTCAGTAGAATATATGTCTTAAGAGTGAGCTAAAGTCCCTCAGAGATTTAAAATCTCCTTCAAGATGGACATAAATACTTATAGGACTTCCCATAATAAGTGGAGCTCATAGGTCTGCATAGGGAACTCATCTATTATACTCAATGGAGGATAATAGGCAATTATTGCCGGACTGTTATTCTCCTTTGTATATTTATTTTCAGCCCCACCTTCCGTAGACAGAGAAATAAGCCTAGACTAGGACCCTGGAGACCAGAATCTTGCTGTTTTATTAGTTACGCAATCTTAGGTAAATTTCCAAACATCTCAAGTTTTCTGATTTCTAAAACAAGGATAATACCGCACAAACAAAATTTCTTAAAACCCTGCAAAGTCATCCCATAGCAAATAGAATTTAAACCTAGCACAACAGCCTAAAAGACCCCTTTTAAGCTAGCCCCTGCCTATCTCTTCAGTATCATCGTCTATTTCTCTCCCCTTGCTCTTTAATTTCCCGTCACGAGGACCTTCTTTCTATGCTTAGATATAAATATCTCTCCCACATCAGGGCTGGCGTCATTCTCTTCTTAATATTCCCTGCTTGCTCTTTGTCATCGAGGTCTCAGCTCATTTGACATCTTTTTCAAAGAAAATTTCTCTATCCATCCTAGCAAATATTTTATACCTATACACTCCATTCCTACCACCACCAACTTGTCATGGCCTATTCCATTATTATGTTTTGTTTTCTGGATAATAATGATCCCCATTCAAATTGATTTTACTTATTTTTGGCTTAATTGTTATTAGTTGCCTTTCTCCAATCAATAATATAAACATTAATAGAGCAGGGACCTTCTATCACTGTACTTGAAATAACGTCTAGCGAGCACATAGTAGATGGCAATAAATATTTGAATTGAAGTAGTCAGTTCAGTAAATGTTTGAATTAAAATATTTTAATAAAAGAAATTTACAAACTGTGAAGTGCTTGCATATGAAAGGTGTCATTTCTCTCCTGAGAGGGTGCTAGAGAGAAAAGAGAAAAAGTAAGGAATAAAAGAATACCAAATTTTCATTTTGCATTGGTTGCTTTTCAGTTGTCTGAAGTAGGACATGCCACTCATTTGCCTCTCTATATCTTGGTTTTCTCATCTGAAAAAGGAGAAAAGTGATATTTATTCCATAGGTTGGTTTGAGATGCAGATCTAATGTTGACAAAATCACTGTGTGCACTGAAGTTGTTCGTGTAGGTTTTTGTCATTCTCCAACATGCGATCTGAAACTAAAATAAGGAAATTCTTAACATCTTTTCTATTTTATCAAAGTAAGAATTTTGGGTGGTGTCGGTGAGAAATAATGGAGGGAGTTTATTTTACCCAAACTCTTCCTCAAAGCATCAAATTCTATAATCCGGGGCTTCATTTGCATAAGTATCTGTGCATGTCCTAATCAAGACCTTGAGCAAGAATTATAGAAAAGAAATTTAGGCTGTTGCTCTCAAGAAAAAAGATAATTTTTTCTAAAACAGCCACCACAATTTTATGCTGCAAAAGATGGGTGGCAAAGGCATTAATGTTGCTTACAGAAATGAGACTGAGCAGTCGCATTAACAACAATTTACAAATAAAGCAGGATACGCCATTTCAAATAAGCACATTATATTTTATTTAGCAACAACTCTTTGCCTCTTCTATCTCTGTGTGATGACAATTGCTCTAATGCTTTTTGAAAGAAACCTGTCTGAAAAGAAAGGAAAAAGAGAATGAGTGAGTTCATACTTAATCTGAGCATGCACATACTTCTCTGCTGAGGTCCACAAGTTCCTCAAATCCAATCCTATCCTTCGGGTCCACCATTTGACCGAGGGGGAAATTTGGGGCTTGACTCCCTCATAACCCTACAACACAGGGCTTGGAGTCAGAAAGTCTGGGTTTGGATAGCTAGTCTGCCATTTCTGATCCATGTGAGACCTTGGGCTAACTGTTGTACCTTCTCTTAGCCCGTAATCCCTCTGCTGCAAAATGGAGATAAAATTGACAACTGCCTCACGAGGTTGTTGGAGGGATTAAATAAAATCCTATGTAAGGAAAATCCTTTGTAAAGGGCAAAGTGCTATATAAATGTCTCACATTGTAAATTCAGTCTTTTTTCGTCCCTGAACCTTCTGCCACAAGGAATTATTATGTTGCTCCTCTTAGTAGATAGGTTTGTGACACTTAAGGTTTTGAGTGCTCACTAGGAGGATAGGAACACGGCACAGGTGTTGCTTTTCTCTTTCCTTTGCTTCTTAGTTGACATTGCTAATACATCACAGCAATTTTTCCTACTAAATCTGGACTCTCAGAATCCCCATGATAACTTTGCAGCAGCTCCCATCAATTGTTTGAGTTGGCATGGGAGATAGAGTAGATTGGCCATTGAAGCTTTTAAGGCCTGTGGCCAAGGTGTCCCACACTCTCTCCTCTGTTGTCAATATTGAGGACACATGAAATGTAACACGGTTGCATGAAAATGACATCCCACAGTGATGGACTCACTTCTCAGTCAACACACACAGACACAGCAGCGCTGGCTCAAGCATTCATTTGTTACATCTGAGTTAATTTCACAGTGAGTGGGAAACAACAAACGTTCAAGGAAATGTTGGCAGTAGTATGATTTATGATGAATCAGATTCCCTGAAGACATGTCTAAAGGGTTTGAAAAGAACAAAGACTCTGAGACGGAGCAGCAATGTCAAGTTAGCTATGGAATGGGTGTGAATGTGTCCACTACGTAACTAAATAAATCCTGTAATTGCTCTATGTCTCCTTGTCAAATAGGATAATTAGAAGACATTTTGATTCTCAGTCGAATCCATTCTTTCCTCAGATTTGAGAAGTGTGTCTTATAGAGAACTCAGACTCTAATATTAAAATTTCTTCCTCCTTCGTTCCTGAAGGAACTAAGCATTTTATGGATATAATCACAGGCCCTACCTTGGCAATCTAATTGTCAGATGACAGTTCTAAATAAAGAGAAGTCAATGTGCACATCCTCATTGGAAAATGGAAAACCATTTTTTTTATTTAGTCTCAGTGTGAATTTGCCAAACATGAGGTGACCTGCTCTATTACTTTAACAAGTTTAAGCAATCTCACATTTCATGGAAAACTGCCTTTGTCCATCGATGGGAATAGCTTTCTGCTTTGTGTCATCAGGTATATGACCAAAGAAACACATATGAACATAATTTTTTTATTAAAATTTAAAAATATGTTTTAGATACAGAAATACAACCAAAGTCTTACATTTCACCAGCCTAATTTTCAGAAGCAACTTAAAAATTTTATGTTAATAAATATCTAAGTCTTAGATGCTAAAAAGCTCTAAAAATGCTAAGAACAAAAATGGCAAAAATTCTTTTTCTGAGCCTAAAAAATGTTTTTTTTCTATTTGCCGTAAGGGTCTAGTCTTAGGACCCAACTCAAAAAATATATCTTAAAAAAAAAAAAACAACTTTTTTTTGGACCAAGGAGACCATAGCTCCTTTTATTAAGTTGCCAACCTTTTTATTAGACATCTTTTATTTCAATGTTAAATCGTTAATAATGCCCTTATAGTCTATAAAGCACTTTTCTTTGCAGTTTTTCTATCTCATTTGGTCTCCACATGATAATTTTAGTAATATTAACATCAATTTTCAGAGGAAATAAGGAGACTCAAATGGATTAAACCACTTGGCCAAGGTCACACAGCTGAAAAGTACAAAGAATGGGACTTGAACCAAGATAAACTGATTTCTAGAATGGTGTTCTTCACTATCACGTGCCCACCTAAAGAGTGACTTCAGACAGGGATTATGTTTTATTTTTGTGAAGCTAGAACAGTGGATTTTTTACCTAATAGAAATGTCTGGGTCCAGGAGAGGAGCCTGGATGGAACCACCAGGAGAAATCTAAGAACCAAATAGAGAGAATGACTCAAAGGAGCCAAAGATGCCAAGTTTGGGATTGGATGGAGAAGATATCTAAATAAAAGCAGTTGAGAATAAACAAGACAATTGAGTTGCATATCAGCTGATATTCACAGTGTACCTTGGATCCTAAAGATTTTGTGATGCCTGAGTTAGGCATTCATTTAATAGGCCAGAAGCAAAGAAAGCAATTTGTAGTCTTCTCGTCCTGGTGGAAAGTACCTGAAACTTTTCCAGGCTGGACTTCTATAGGCAATCTGGCTTTGCTGCAATGGACTGGGTGGCATTTGTGAGAAACTAAACAAGTCAAGAAAGGGTGCCACTGAATTAATGTCACAAGAATGATGCATTTTAGTTTCTTGTTTTCAATAATGCAGAATGCCATAACATTTAAATTCTAGTTGACACAGGAATGGAAACTGGTCTTCCAGGACTGGGCATGTTTAAGGATAAAGGAAGCTTGTGCACCAGTGGTGGAGGATAAAGCCAAGTAGTGAGAAAGTCACTGCTAAAATATGAAACAAAAGGAGAGACACATCCATGCAGCTGACCCATGGAGAGAGCCAGCTAGAGAATAGCCCAATAGAAGGTGTTGCGGAATAGAATCCATGCTTGATTCTGTCCATCACAAGAGTGATTACCGTAATTTAGTGTACACTCACAGTGTGTCAGGCATACATACAGTGAGTTATAGCTATTCTTTCAAAACTCTTCAAAGTGCTATAAACTGGTTACTTTTAAGGACATTTTTGTAGATGAGAAAACTGTAGTTCAGGAAGATTCTGTGTCATTTAAAGTCAGACAGCTAGTGGGAGGCAAACCAGGACTGAGCCAGAAGGCTGCCTCAAAAGCCCATGCCACTTAGCCAGCACACTAAATGTTCTCATTACACATTGTATTTGGACAGTAAGTTGCTTATGGTGAACCACATTTAATGTCTGCTTTTTTAGTCGTGTCAGCTACACAAACTGTGTTTTGTCAAGCGTTTTATTTTTGTTTATATGTTGCTCTACTGGTTTTTGCACCACTGGCAACAACTGTGACCTCTTCTTTCATCTTGAGCTTTAAGGACCGTCATTTAGTAGCTGGCACCTACCTGGGTACCAGAGTCTAGCTAGCTTGTATCGAAAATTTTTCTGACCTCATGGTGCCCCCTGAGCATCATTGGAGCAGGCAGCCCAATGTCTCAAGCACAGTTCTAAGAAGAAAGCTCTCACTAAGATTTATATATACCATTGTTTGTATTGTTGCAATCTTTTATATTCCTTTCTGATTCACTCCATTTGTTCCACCACAGCAATTCATATCTCATGACAAGCAGCTGGGGACATAAAGGAGAAAGAGCAATCCTGCAAATGCAACCTTAATGGATGTCCAGTTTGAAGATAGCTGTCTTTGGGGATTGGATTTTGGTCTGTGTATGTTCCCGTGGACATTTGGCAGCATACATTGAAAAAACTCTTGAAGAACCTGCCTGCTTTCTCCACATTGCTGCTGAAGGTACATTGCTTCACTAATGTCAAGCAAACCTCAGGATTATAAAAATGCCATGGCACTTCCAACTATCTCCCCCTAAATGAAGGCTGTAATATAGTCTAAGATAAAAGGAATCATAAAAAAAATGGAGGGTTTTGCATTGAAGAACAATGGGATGGGAACTATAAGCCAACATCCAACGATTCCTGTGCTCAGTTTCTAATATAGCTCACTCCAATTCTTTTTGATGAACTCCAACCTTTCCCTAATGTAAAGTATTTGTGGTTTTAGAGGTTTAGGCAGGATGTTAGTATTAGTCAGTGTTTTCAGTTTTAAGCAGGAGAAACTAAATCTGTCTGATTTCATTTAAAAAATATAGTAGGGAGTTATCAGGAAAGCTGAAGAAGTAGAACCAGAGCAAACAGAACAACTAGTCTGGGGAGTATGCTGGTTACTGGAGCCTAGATGTAGCTCTTGGCCAGCCTGACATTGCAGTGAAGTGGATTCTCCCTGGGCCCAATTTCTTTGCATCACTGACTCCTGATTTGAAATTTAAATCAGCATGGGTGAGGTAAATAAACAGAAAGATGGTCTGTTTTGCACTGCAAAATTCTAAAAAGGTTCAGGAATCTTTGAAGAAAGAGGGTCAAATTTGAGTTTAAAAAATTGGTTAAAAGTTATTATAAAGAACATTTAGAACTCCAAGAATCTTTATCCATACTTGCAAGAAGATTGGAAGAAGACTAGAGGTTTACCTTCTGCAAGTGTTAAAATATACAAGCCCTGGGCTAAGGGACACCAGGTACAACAAGGACAAGAGTGAGGAGGCTATGTTGAAAATAAGGGCAGTAAGTGAAAGTGGATGTAGTGAACGTGAGCTTCCATCTTCTTCTGAGCTGTGGCTCTTAGACAATAAACAGGTGTTCTATACACATGATAAATACTTAGCAATCAGTACATCATAGTCACTGATGTCAGCAGAAGAGCTAGAGCAGTGTCCTGGTGGACTTAGTAGACCTGAGCTGTACCTGTAATGGCTAGATCATGATGAAACAGCAGTCCAATGTTTCCAGTATGTATGTTAATATTTTTAAAATAGCTATGTCCATATGATTAAATAAATACATGCTAAATAGCAACATTGCTTATAGCTCCATGCTAAAAACAAAAAGAGAGAGAGAGGAAAATTACTCTGTGTTAATGAAATAGCCTCATAGAAAAGACCATAGATACTAACATTTGAGGGCTCCAAATATATGACTAGACCCTAGTGAAGTCTATTATGCAATGAGTCCTTGGCATGTTCATTGTTTTCAGTCTTTAAGATTTATATTATTACGTGAACCACTAAAGTTATCTAAGCATTAGATAAAGACCTCTGATTATCTTAAATAAGTTATAGAAAAGGGGACAGAGAAAACAGAAATAGTTTAAAGAATAGGAAAAATATTTACAAAGCTGACTTTATATTCTCAGAGATATTTATTTATCAAAAAATATTTATAGAGAGTGGTGAAAATATGCTTCTGGGTACTAGAGCTATAACATTCAACAAAGTAGACAAAGATAATTTTTTTGAGGAGCTCAGATAAAGTATACCATACTAATTTATACTATCCATAGTCAATATACTGGAATTATATAGTGACAAGAATGATAAAGATAATATAGTCAGGGAAAGGAATAGAAAGTAATGGGGTAGATAGTGGTGTATAAGGAGGGCTATTTTATACAATATATCATAAAAATGGTCTTTAAAACTATGAAAGTGAATAAAAACATGTAAAGAGAGAATGTGGCTAGAGAAGAGATGAAATTTCCAGAACGATATATATATTTCTTCTTTAGAGGCTTCAGAATTTTTGAATAGCATTTGGATTCTATTTATTAATAAAATAAATAATGAAGCTATTTCAAATTTTAAAAATTTGTCAGATGGCTGAGGTTTTTATTACAGTTCATAACTTGACAAAGATATTTACTATGTTTAAGATTATATGTGAGCTAAAATGCACTCTAAAACAAAGACACTCATCTGACACAGAACATAGTACGTTGTATTAGTTATTTTCTCCTGCTGAATGTATTGATTTTTCCTAGGTTCTGTCTTAGCCATCTTTTTATTCTCCAAAGCTTAACCATGGTGCCTTAAAAATTACAACCTCTCTCTTTCTCTGTCTATATACATATATATATAGACAAATCATGTCAAGCTGAAGAACTACCTATGAAATGATTTCTTCTAAAGGTGAAAGGAATGATGGAATTCTTCATATCTGTGATGGTTTATTTTATGTGTCAAGTTGACTGGGCCATGGGGTACCCAGACATTTGTTTAAATGTTTTTCCGGGTGTGTCTGTGAAAATGTTTCTGGATGAGAATAATTTGAAGTGGTAGACTGCGCAATGAGATTGCCCTCCCTATTGCGGATGGGCCCCACCCAGTCAGGTGAAGGCCTGAATAGAACAAAAAGTCTGACCTTCCTATGTAAAAAAGGGAGCACCTCCCACCTGTTTGCACGGGACACTGGTCTTTTCTTGGGGCTCAAGCTGGCCAGCTTTCAGACTAGAGATTACATTATTGGCTTTTCTAGTTCTCAGAACTTCTGACTCAGGCTGAAACTGCATCAACTCTTTGGGTCTCCAATTTGCTGACTGCAGATCTTGGAGCTTCTCAGCCTCCATAGTCATGTGGGTCAATTCCTTGTAATACATCTCTATTTCTTTTTCTTCCTTCCTTCCTTCCTTCCTTCCTTCCTTCCTTCCTTCCTTCCTTCCTTCCTTCCTTCCTTCCTTTCTCCATTTGTTTCTGTTTCTCTACAGGACCCTGACTAATTCAATGTCTATCAAATTAATGTCAATATTTATCATTTTCTTTGTGATCCATGGCCATAGCTATTTATGTATCCTGGGCTGTAGCCTACTTGTCAGTATTTTTCCAACTTTACAGATTATTCTAAATATCACAACAAACTCCAACCCCCTATTTTTCAAGGATAACAATACAAAAAGCAACTCTATATGAATATATGTTTCTGATAAGTAGATGTTACTTTTATCCAAGTGCATCTAGAGAGCAGTATAGACACTGGAGGGTGATAGCATTAGCTTATGGATTCAATGCATAATCAGACATTTATAAAGAACCTACTATGTGCAAAGCTTTATACTAGGTTTTGTGAGATGCACTGAGATGAACAATCTCTTTTGCGTGACATTAGACTAGCAAGGCTGAGACTATAGAAATCAACATTATAGGGAGTTATACTGTACTTTATTTTTTACATGTTTTCTTTTTAATCTCTCTTTTAATAAATATGATTAAGAAATGACCCATGGAGGTTCTTCTTCTCAATAAAGAAAAAATCTTTTAATGAAAAGACAAAAAACTATGAGCATCAGTTTCAGGCTAAAATTTAGATATGATGTGCTTAAAAATATTGTCATAGTTTCTCTAAAAAAAGTCACAATGTTGAGTAATTGAAGAAAAACAATATTTCCCTCAAGTGCAATAATTTGTGACACACACACACACACACACACACACACACAAATTGAACCTGATCATACAATTTGGTGAGTTTATCAATTGTATGAAGTATTAGGAAACTCATAATTTTATGGTTAGTCAATTTAAATCCACCCAGGCATATAAGTAATGGGTTCATTTTCTATGATACGACATGTTCTGGAATCTTATGTTTTTAGTCATAGTTAACAATGTGATCATGTGATGGCTAATGTTGATATCACTTAATACTTTTCTCAGGAGCTAAATATTTGGTTCAAATACATAAAGACTGAAAGAAATTTAAGTAAGTCTAATAATAAAAATAACACATAAACGAACAGGAATGGGATGTACATATAAAAATATGTGAGTATAAAGAAACAAGCTGAATCTTGTTATTTGTTACTTTTTATCTGGTTTCTGGTGATTTTCAATTGGATTTAAAGTATCCCTTTGACCCAAGAATGAACATATAACTGGTGCAGCTCTAGCTTAGGCAGTATTGACAAGCCACTTACCTGATGATAGAATAAAATAAGAAAAACTCGGTTAGTTTAGGAAATTTCCATTTCTATTAGTGATGTTATTTCTATATCCAGCTTTATCTCTCAACCAAATTGTAAATCTTTACCTTTCGAAAGTAGACATGACAACAAATATTTAATTGTCCTGTGAATTTTTTATTTTAATGTGCATTTTATGTACCAGAAAGCAGTTGACACAATAAGACTTCCCTGGCAATAGTTATCTAGGCATATTAAAAAATGAATAGCTATTTTCTACATTTTCAGCTAATAAAAAAAATTAATAAATAATATAAATATAACTCTTGACAGACTATGGCTGTCATTGAATCAACCTCATTAGCATTAATATTTCTATAAAGTACAACAATTTCATGCACAAAGCCCCTCAATATTTGATAGATTTGAACATGCGTACCATTCATTTATATACTATTCTGTATGCAAATATGCTGCAAACCTTAAAATTAAATTAAACTTTTACATACATAACATGTAAAGTTTAGGTAGGTAGGTAGGTAGGTAGGTAGGTAGATAGATAGATACATGCATGCATGCATACATACATACATACATAGAATAAAAACATGCCTTATCCGATTTAGATTTCCAAAGGTTTAAGATTTTTATTCATGTCCTTATGGGGGATAAAGAGTGGTAGCAACAGAAATTAATGACATAGTTTTTTCAATCCTGTTTGCAATTTTTGAAATGAGCTTTATGCTAGAGTATTGCTTCTTTCTTTTTATGCCCTCTGCTAATATTGTGAAGGAGTTTGTTCTTTTTTTAATTGTGCATGTCTAATCATAGGTACCTGGTATAGATTTGTACTCACAATACTGTGTGACTCAAGATTCTTGACATTTATATTTCTCTCATTCTTTACTTTGAACTGGAGATAACTCAACTCTCACAGTGATTTGAGGCTTGGATGAGTCCATGAGAGTGCTTCAGATATCTCAAGTCAGAGATATGTCTATTAACTTTAACAATGGCAAGTCATCCTGATCTGTTTATGATCAATAATGTCATTTCTTAGTTTAGGTATTTGTAGGCTAGATAGTATTCCAACCAGCAATGCAAATAACCTCTTGGATACTGGCTTCTCTTTGCTATTTTGAACAATAGATATTGTTTTTTATATTTTGCTGAGAATCTTTGCTATAGAATGATGAATAGATGATTTTGAGGGTGCCTACTTATAAGGCTGATCTGTGCCTAAATTTTAGGTGGCAAATTTCTAGTTGTTATAATATGGGTACATGATCATTTTAAAATATGATCATAACGTTCTCTTCTCTTAAATGAGACAATATTGTCAGCAAAGAGCCTCAGGTTCTTTGGCTTCTACTTCCTTACCTCCTATGCCCATAGCCCTTGGTAGAGAACGGGTTAATGCTTCTTTACCACCAAGCGAACACTGACATTGATTTAAATTACAAGTAGCTAGGTGCTGAATCTCATACAACTTTTCAAGGTTGTTCTATGATTATGTGGAATTTTTATTTGGAATGACTTTGGTGAGCAAATTGTCTTCTTGTTAATAAAAATAAAGCTTAAGCTAAAATTACAGTAAAAAACTATTCTTTCACACTATAGCTTAAAAATTGTACTATTGAAATATCAAAGACCATTGTGAAAAATAGAAGAGTTTAGTAGAACCTGAGTACATAGGTTCAAATCATGACTCTACCAGGTTCTGTCTCTGTGGCTGTGGTGTCAGTTTTCTAACTAGTAACAGTACTAGTTACAATTTATAATCTAAAAATAACAGTACCTACTAAGTTACTGTGAAGATTAAGTGGGTTAATAGAAGCACTAAGAACATTATCATAATTTATGAGATATTTATCATCATCACTATTCTCTTCTTCCTCCTTTTTAGAAAGTCTGTATCATCATCTTCCCCCTCTTTCTTTTTAGAAAATCTTTCTGTATTTATAAACTCCGGACTAATTTTATTGGACATTAGGCCAGCTTTTATCTTTACAAATTGAGAGTAGAGTTTTAACTAAATAAACTTTTATATGAATAAGAAATAGTTGCAGGCACAGTAACATATTTACCGATCTGTTGTGCTAGGTTCCAGCATGCTGAGAAAGCAGAATATTTGACCTGGCTCATTAATTTAGGCAATGGTTTAAAACTCCAAAGCAATAAACTGACTTGTTTTTAACTAACAAAAACATTTATTTAAAGGGTTCAGTCAAGGCATAGACCCTTGCAAGTGAAATCTGGAGTACCAGGTAGGCTAAAAAGTGAAGATCTAAGCAGATTATTTTGCCCTGTAGGAAAGTCAAAAATAAGAATTATAAGGAAAGTATAGAGTGTTGAAACTGGAAAAGTAAATAGTTGCCAGGGCTTATTCCTTGAGCCCCAAGATTATGGGTCAGTCCATGGGGTGCCAGGAGTTTGAGTACACCATATCAAGTCTGAAGGTCACTAAACAGCCCTCGACTTTCCTTCAAGATCTGATCATTTTGGGCTCCTAGCTAAGGAATTGATTGGCATTGTACTAGACGATACTCTACCAAACACTGCAAGATTTTTAGTGCTGGAAATACAGCAAATACAAATTTAGGGGGATGTGGGGTAGGGGGAAGAGAGAGAGAGAGAGAGAGAGAGAGAGAGAGAGAGAGAGAGAGAGAGAGAGAGAATGATGAAAGGATGAAGGTAGGGAGGGAAAGAGAAAAAGAACTTTGGATTCTTTTTATGTTGTAAATTGCTTTTGGAAAGAGGGAGGGAAGGGATCGTGAATGAAGGGGAATGTCTCAGTGGGACTGGAACTCCTGATATCCCTGTCCGCTTTCATGTTTAAGGCCCTGAAGACGCTGCAAGTAGGAGCTGGGCCTGTAATCTGGACCTTAGGGTACCTCTCAAGGTATCCTCTCTAGTAGGTGTCCTCCCTAGCAGGTGTCCTAATTGTCTCACTCAAGTGTCCCTTTTACCTGAATACTGCCTTTTGGCTTAGAGTCTACAAATTAGTTATTCAGCTGGTCTTTCTGTAAGCCTTTTTATGTTGTAAACATGCTCTTTTTCAGATAACTTTGAGATCCATGATTCAGTACTTTCTGCTAAACTCAAAACACTAACTTCTAGGTGTTTATCAAGGAGAAGAGTTAAAATTATGAATAAGAAGTAACAATATGAATAAAAAATTTGATTGCCTCCTTAAAGAATTTAACACATTTGCAGAGTCACACTTGTGATTATCATGATCGGTGGCAGTTAAATTGGCATAATGAACTCACAGCTTTATTACTAGAGATATAGAAGAGCAAGACAGATTGCCCCACTGCATAAGAAACAGCACCCAGTCTGATTGTGGTCTCCCCGGCGTACAGAAATCCTCCTCAGGAAAGGAGCAGTCACTACAGGGAAACGCCATTACTGCTCACCCAAGTGAGAAGAATCTATATCGTGGGGAGGAAAATAACTATAGAACACCAGATGTTTGATAATTATTTTCAAATGAAATTGACTAGACTGAGTTTTAAACAAAGATAATCTGAGATAGTAGAATAATGTTGATTCTTCCCTTGATTTTTATAATTAGGGGTAATAAATTCATCTAAAGTACTTACCATTGCCTCTATATCCAGTCCTAGCTCCAGTTATTATGCCCTTCCTTTTGCCACAGGAATCATATTTATTGTATCTGTAGCTGAATGTGGTTGGTTCGGGAATTCTAGTCTTCACTTTCCTATGTCCCCTGCTGTTCTCCGTATGTATAAACTGCTCCTCGTCTTAGCTCCCTAGAGGCCTATTCTGTTTAAATTTGTTGTAAAATGGCTTTGGACCTCTTACCTCAAAACTACCAGTCACATCAAACCATGCCTCCAGGACTCTCTGAATGTATTTGAACCTGTAGGTCCCTAAAGGTTTGGGCAAAAGCCCAGAAAATTTGGACAGAATGTACCCTCTGCTCTTTCTGGGATATAGTTAATTCTAGTAAAAGTATAAAACCTAGAGAAAATTAAAGCTTTCATTCAAAGGAAATGGACCACACAGAAGAATAAGAACTGCTCTCCACCTAAAACAGATAAACTAGAAGAAACAGACACATCAAGAAACTGTTTTGTTCATATTCTCAAGGCAATTAAAAGGGTGCTTTATCTCTAAAGCTAAAACAAACAGCCTTAAAGAGAGAACCACCTGCTATCAGGTAGAATTGAAGAGTGGTATTAATACACCTTCCAAGTTAGGAACTATAATGGGAACAGTAATATGAACCAGATACTGCTAAATACTCATTTTTGAAGTATTAAGGCAAATACCTGAATATTTCTTCTTGACCTCAAACATGGCTTGATGTGTCATTGACTTTGTCCCAAAGGTTAATATTGTTGATATGTAAAACATTCATAGAATACAATGGAAAATGACAAAACCAAAAGTGCAACCAAAGAACAGTTTATAGATTCCTTGGCCTCTAAGAGCAGAGGTTGAAATACTTTTGTGAAAGTGAATGCAGAGGGCAGAACTGAGAAACTGAGCAGAATGAAATAGGGAAGAAGGAAAGCCAATACAGTGGTATATGGTTGAGGTGGCCACCACTATGGCTCAATATCACTGAGATGTGCTCAGGAATGCAGAGAAGGCTCAGAATTATCTCCCCCAGGATGGCTGGGGAGAAGCATCTACTCATTGTCTTTCATTTCCCATTGGTCGAAAGTTGTCCCAGGGCTGCTAACTGCCCAGCACTTCTGAGACAAACAGGCCTGTTTGCATAGTGGAGTACTGCCCACACCCTGGTGTATATTCAGAGAAGCCGTGGGAGCAGAAGCACAGCAGGCATTGAATGCCAAGTGAGCCACCTGCATGGAACTGCCCTGTATGTGATCAGGATGAGGCCAAGAGACATTTGGTATAATAAAAGACGAAATTACGTGAAAAAAATACACCTGAAAATGTTCACCTTCACTGTTAATTAAAGGAATGCAAATGGCCACAACACTGAATATCTTTTCCTCTGATAAATTTAAGGTGATTTTAAAAATGACTACTCAATGTTTTAAAGATGTAGTGAGGGAAAAAGGTGTTTTTTTCCACTGCTATAGCAACACATTTTATAACCTTTCCAGAAGTAAATTAACGATACAGATTGTTATAGGCTAAACTGCATCTCTTCCAAATTCATATATTGAAGCCCTAAACCCCACCACCTCAGAATGTTGCTATATTTGAAGATAGGCCCTTAAGGAGATGATTAAGTTAAATTAGGCCATCAGGATGGGCTATAATTCAATCTCACTGGTGTCTTTATGAGAAGAGGAAATTTGGACACACAAGAAGATGCCAGGGTTACATATGACAGAGGGAAGACCACGTGAGGACACAGCAAGAAGGTAGTCGTCTACAAACAAAGGAGGAGACTTCAGAAGAAACCAAAACTACTGACACTTTGATCTCAGACTTTCAGCCTCAAGAACTGTGAAAATTAACTTTTGTTGATTAGGTCTCTCAGTCTGCGGTATTTTGTTATGGCAGCCCTAGAAAACTAGTACGGAGACTATGAATCTTAAATATCTTTAAACACTGTGGTAACAGCTAATTCCTTTCAGTATTCATTTCACACTCCTTCCTTACTAATAGAACTCAGGTTTTTTGTTTGTTTGTTTTTGTATGTTTTTTGGAGAATAGAGCAATCTGCCCAGTACTAAGCCAAGGACCATGATTGGTGTAAGCCAATTCTGAAAATCCTTGTCCTTGTTTCCCCAGCATCCCTTGCAAGAGGTTTGACCATGTGACTAGGTTTTGGCCAGTGAAACCAAAAGAAAGCCTGCAGTGGGCTTCTGAGACAGCTTCTGCTTTCCTGATTAAATAAAGACAGATGGAGGCTGTATGGGTGTGCTGCTATCCTTCCTCTTTCTTTCTGCCTAAGATACAGATGTGATATGTTACCTATCTTTGCAAAGCTCAAGCTTTACATTTTATTAGCTTAGCAATGCCAGTGCATCAGAGGGTCTCTTGTCCAGTGGTTTTCAACATATGCTCTTTGAATCAGCCCTACTGCTCTCAACTCGGCTAATATGCATGTAACTGAACCAGTCATGAGGACCCAAGAGATAAAATAATCTGATAGACCAGATCTAAACTATACTTTAAAATTGGGCAACACACTCTGGAATGTGGTGTTGATGTCAACCTTAACTAAATCACGTGGATTAAAAATGGGAAAGGGGTTTTTGCCCAAAAGGAAATCAGGGCGCTGTACCCCAAAATTGAGGAATAGATGCTGATCAGACAAAGCAGTGATGTCTCCTACACTTGACTAACTTCTACTTGTCCTGCAAGTGTCAGCTTGGCTGTCACTTCCACCTTAAAGTTTTCCTGGCCACTCTAGCTGTCATCAATTCTACATTAATCACCTCTATTCTTTTTTTCCATACCATCCTGTGCTTCCTCTATCACAGCACTTTTATAATGAATTGGATCACCTGTTTGTTTCTCTTCATTAAACTACAGATGTCATTATGGCAGTGGTCACAATTATTTTACTCATATTGTGTCTCCAGTGTCTACTAGAGTCCCTAGCACATAAAAACACTTGATAAATATTTGCTGAACGAGTGAACAAGTAAATGAATGAATAAAAATGCACATTTTGGAAGATAAACAACTTCTTGAAGATACTTTTAAGCACAGGAACAAGATGGTGCTGCAGAAGGAATAGATACCATAGTCTCCTATCATACTCCCTTGAAGAAGAAAGAGTTGACGCATTGGTCAGAATCCAGGGTATTTATTGTGCTACATTTATCAATTTTCCTTAAAGATTAGCAACTCTAACTTGTGCTCTTTCTTTCCTTTTCGTAGATGTAAACAGGCGCGGCATTTTTGATACAGGCCTAACCAGATTTCTTTATTCTTCCCTATCCCATTGGAATCTGAAAACAAATGGTAAGTTATGTGAGGGCTTATCTTGCAGATCTCGCCTCCTGAAAGTGATTTTAGGATTTAGAATGACAGTGGAGAAGCCCTATTCTTATCTCAAATCGAGACTGTGTATTCCATCACAGTTTAGGAGAAGGCCCTGACTTGGAAGTTATAGAGCTCTCTCACACGTGTTAGGAAAACAACATTTTGTTTCCCAGCTGCTAATGCTCTTTGCATCTACTTCCCTCTTTGGGATCCCCTATAAGTAGCAGTGGTCATGGTAGAATAGGATTTGGACATTTTCTCACTTGAGGCTATCGGGAGCATCACCAGTACCACTCCAACCTCACAATGATTCATAAGAAGTACTGGCTCACACAGCACTTTCCTTTTCCTCACAGGACAGCTCAGTCAGTATGAATGAAATTCTTCACTGAGCAAAAAACTCAAGATGAGGTGGTTTGGGCCTAAAAAAGTTACTGGGCAATTTTTCTGGGGTACTGGTTAGTCTCAGTTTTATAGTATTGATTTTCTAGTAGAGTGATTTTGTTAGGATCTATGACTCTACTCCCATTAAAATACAGAGAACAATGTAGGAATCACTTAGCCATCACAGAGATGACAGATAAGATTTTAACATATTTTAAAATATTTTTAACTTGTTTTTTTTTTGGTGCAGATTTAGTGAAACTTCTTTAAGCAAATACTGAGTACATATTTAAGTGACATTAAAATCTATCTATATCTAATAGCCAGCAACTGATTAATTCAACAAATATTTACTAAAAAATTAAAATGTACCAGATCTTTGCATAAAAATTAATAGGATTTAAAATGTTGTTGTAATGTTGCAAAATGGGTAAGCCATGATCCCAGTCCTGGAGGATCTAATATTGAGGTGAAGGAGAAAGGCAAAGATGATGTGATACTGAGGAACACACTCAAATTTGTCTCTGCTAGGATTGCCTTGCCTTTTAAAATCCTGCAAATTCCCTAAATCGGATTCAAATCCTCCTTCCTCCAAGAATTTGTAGTGCTCTATTTAGCCTACATAAATCTTTTTTTCAACTCTCTCCTCCTCTAGTTATTTATTAACTAACATTTATGTTTGTATCTCTTTCCTCCCTTTGATTTTATATCCTCGAAGGACAGAAACTGTATTTTAGACATCTTTGCATTCCACAATTTGGCTAGCACCATCTTTTTCATGTAATAAATACTAAGTGTTTGTTGAATTAAAATAAAGTTTACTACATTAATTAAATTAGTCATCATGAAATTTCCAAATACACGGTTCCTATGTTAAAGAACAGAAAGGGCAACAGATGTGACATATTTCTAATTAACAGTCTTCATTTTGGTAAGAAATATTTTGTCTGGACTCTAATGAAAGAATATACAAGGTTGTATTTGTGAAATTATCATAAGGGCATGTTGGTTTCATTGAAAATAAAAAAAATATAAATATTTTTTACATTATTTGTCACTTGAAATTTAGAGTGTTATTCTGCCATTGCATAGAGGTTGAATTCAAGTTATCTTATAACATTAATAAACAGGATGTAGTCCTTCAATTATTTATTATTGGGAAAGTCTAGATAAGGGTTACAGGATAGAAAAGCAGGAATGTCAGATGTGGAAACTGAAATAATAGGAAATAAAGTTCAAGGCATGGGGTAGGAGAGTACATGCAGAGAGACTTGAATGAGCAGAGGAATTTAGCACAAGGTATAATAAATAACAGAGAGCCATTGTAACTTCTCAGTGAAAGGGCTAGCTGACTTCGGGTACAGCCTTTAATCTCACCTTTCTGAGCCTTAGTTTAAAGTGAGCTTTAACTTGAGACAGTTTCATAAAGAACCCTAAAATTTTTTTTAAATCTAAATTAATGGTTTTTAAATCAAATAGTAAAAGTATGATTGGGGAAAACTAATAAGGTCTAAAAGGATTAGAAGGAAAAAATCTTGGAGACAGAAAGCCCGGTCTCCAGGAACGGCTATATTTGTTTCAGAAGAGGAGGTCAAGGAGAGATGAGAATAGATGGAAGAAGTAACAAGTCAAAATCAGGGACAACGGAAGTTGCTCTATTTCCAAGATATCAAGTTACCTGTGAAAGCCTTTTCCTTTACCAATGACTCATTCTGTTTTTACTTTTCTTTGGATTTCATTTTCCATTTGTTATTACTCATTACAATACCAAAGCACTAATTAGCACACTCACCATATGTTAAAGCTTTGAATACAAACTTAAAGGACGAAGATGTTTCTTCTTTGTGATTTTAATTTTTCAAACACTCATGAGATATATCTGAAAGAGTTGGTGATTAAGATAATTTTGTATTGTTTTTGCCATGGTCCCTTGGATTTTGAGCAATCTTTGACACGTAGTGTGCTATTCAGAGTACTGGGGTGTGAAATATTTCTTCAGTACTTTGCAATAGTTCCATACAATAGCTGGAAAACTTATTCACATGAGCCCAAGCCAAAGGCTTTTAATATTTTACCCAGAAAAGCAAACTTGTCCAAAGAACTGGCTCTTGCCTTCTATTGAAAGAAAGGCAATAGAGACTGAAATTTTCTTAAGAGTATTTTGCAGATTTCACTTTTAGTACCTTATGGCATTAACTTGCTAAAAATTCCCGAACTTAAGTTCAGTCGAGGTAGCATTTTTGAATTTGTTTCATTTTGGTCCACTCCTCAGTTTTCAGGAAACAAAAGATAATGAAACAGTGGAAGAAAAGAATATTTAAGACAACACTGAAAACAAGCAGCTACATTCCATTTTGAAATCAGGATTTTGAGGAGAGAGTGAAAATAAGGAATACATGAAATGGAGTCACTTTAACCAAACTGTTAAAGTTATTAACATTATGAGGCTGAGGCATGAGGAAGACCTATTATTGTTCTAACTAGCCTGAGAACTTAGACATTTTGAACTTTCCAGTCCTGTGTCCATCTTGAGTATACATCTGGACATACACCAGACCTCCAGCTAACCTTCTGATTACCTCCTGAAGGACTTGCCTGACATCTGACTGGTAACCGTACTGGGCCAACTCTAGGGCTAAGAGTGCAGGACTGATCATGCTCACGAACACACTTTTTACTATCAGAACTCTTAATTTTTCTTTCTTCTTCTAAATACTTCTTGGATTTTGCCTAGCTGTGTCCCCAGTTTGCAAACTGTAATCCCTTGAATAAATCTTTATCATTTATTTCTAGCCAAAGTCTCCAGACTCTTATTGAGCTCTTTTGACAATTTTTAAAAAAGACAAGCTGTTATAGTTGCTCTTTCAGTTTATTGTTAAGAAATAGAGTCTCTGTTTATTACATTCAGAATTAAAGTTATTTTCAAATAAGTATTGTTTCACTATTTAAAATTCACTGAAAATGTGCTTGAAGCCTAACATTTCTCTGGTAGCAGAAGGTGAAATGATAATATTCAATAAAACATGAGCCTGAGAAGCATCTAAATAGGAGATATTTGCTTTGCCATTCAGGACTTCCTATCCTGCACCAATAGCTTCCCCCCAGCAAATATCCATCGTCTGGGTTCATGGAACATCCTTCTGCCATTTCATGAATGCTAGTGAGTCAACTGAAGCACACAAATTGTGTTGTGACAGAATCATGTTACTTAAACAAGATATAAATTAGGCAAATTGTAGATTTGGGCATTTCAAGGTTCCACAGACCATTACCATTTCATCTGTATTTATTCTCCATTCCAAAGCCAGTACTTCTTTTCTTCCACTGAGATCCAGGCTTAATTTGGATTAAAATTGTCCTGAAATTTATGGGAATTTGCTTTTCTAGAATCAGCTCTTAAAAATCTTCCAGTATTTAGGTTTTCTGATGATAAACAGTCCCAGGTCCTGTTTCTTTTGTCTTTTATCTAAATTTCCCTTTTTCTGAATTTATTTCTCTAAAAATGGCAAACATTTTAATAAAATTTCTTATAATTCTCTTGTCAGCTCTTCCAATCTTCCATATTGACTCACATTTTCCCTAAAAGGACCAACTACTTTACTTTATCATAGTAATCTATTCTGTTCTTTGTAAACCAAAGAAACATAAATTTTAGTATCTTAAATTTTACCATTACTGTGATCTAAAGGACTCAGGTGAACTTTATTCCTACAACTCAGTCTGATCTTACTTTGCATTTCAGAGCCAACCTAAAAGCAGGCAAATTATCCAGTCTGCTCCACTAATTTTTTCAAGTCAGTACAGATTAAAAAATTGTCAATTCAAGATTCTGCTCTTCCTTCTTCTTCAGGGATGGCATTTGGACTTGAGATTTACATCTCAGGGGCAGGCAGGAGTAGTG
The DNA here is from genome assembly GCA_030015415.1 of Cynopterus sphinx. NCBI lineage: Eukaryota > Metazoa > Chordata > Mammalia > Chiroptera > Pteropodidae > Cynopterus > Cynopterus sphinx. The sequence goes on from CM057380.1 coordinate 47,681,640, forward strand.
AAGGTAAGCTTGTGGTCCCTGACAACCCTTTTATGGTCTGATATTAACATAACATAGGTTCGTCCTCTGCCACTGGGTCTTGCATAGTGACCACTTGGCAAGGAGAGAATGTGGCATCCTCCCCAGACTCTGTGTCAGGAGTGATACTTAAAAGATATCAGCGCTGCATTTCCCAGTAGGTAAATGAAATATCACACCCTTTTCAGTGTAAGTTTCCTCAATTCTTTAAAGGAATTTTTTGACAGGTAATGGCTCTCACCTTCAGCAGATTTCCATATTCTATTTTTGGGCATGAAATTTTGGATCTTATCATTTGTGAGTTACCGGGAAAATTTAGGAAGGGTTTGTCCTCAGGCCTCTCCTATCTATATTCATTGTTCTGTCACCTAACTGCTCTCTTTGTGGCCAGGTGGTATGGGGACTATTGCCAGGGGGAAAAAAAAAAGTGTTCTCAAAAACCCCAACTGGAAGTTGGCTCTGGGATTACTAAAATTTCAAAAGAGACTTTGTCCCTCTGTCACCTGCTCACTATTTTTAATTCCCAATTATTTAAGCCTCTATGAAGAGAAGTGAGAGAGAAAAAATGGTTCAGCAGGATGGTAATTACTTTTAAATTCTCTCCCTTGCACCTGAATCCTGACTGTTTAACAAAAACTCCTCCCCTTCCAAATTTGATGTCATTGTCCGTTAGTCTTGGAAACTTCTTTCTTATCCAACAATCCATCAAAGGTACACACGTGCCTCAGGTTCAAATGAGGGGGGTTGCGGAGGAAAATGGCATGCTGAATAGTATAATCAAATGTAGACTCTGGTCTCAGCTGAGGTTTATGATGGAGTAAGATTATTGGTGGAGGTCCTGATGACGGCAAAGGGGTACCACTGGATTCAGCTAAATGCCTGGGAAATGCTTCTCTAGGTGGGTAAGTTTTGGTTGCACTTGGGACTAGTTAGGAGAAAATAAGAGCAGTTTTTTGGCTCTAAATTGCGTCTCATACTTAAAACCGTTAACACAGTGGAAGCTGTTGATTTGAGAAGTAAGACATCATTTTGCAGAGAACGCCGGTGCTGACTGTACCTACAGAATGGCAGAAAGACTGCAGGAGAAGACATCGTAAATTCACTGAGTACTAATAGCATATGAAAACTCCTTTCAAAAGAGAGATTTTGCACACAAAGAGCCCCAAGGGATGAGATGGCAATGAAAACATTCATCAATTAAGTAAATGATGTTTAGAAAATTGCTTTTCCAACTCCATCCATCATTCTATCAGGCACTGCTGTGTTAATCCATTTACCACCACTGAGCATGAACCCAAAGACAAAATACAGAAGTATTCCTTGGGGAGAGCTTTCAACAATCTTCTGTACAGGCTAATGTGAATGATGGGATTGTCCTTGTGTCACATCCAAGGAATATTGAATGCAATTTATACACCAACATGTAGCTGCAGGTAGTTTTTTAAATATGGGTCATTTCTTACTTCTTTAGCCTAGGTAGGGTTTTTTAAATCTTTCCTTGTAGCACAAGTTCTGAGTTGTGAATACGTGCTCCATCCCTGTCTCTTCAATGGCATGTGAACTTGCTATTATCTTCAGAATTAAAAACAGAAAGTCTTATTTCTTCGAATGCTACTGTGGGTTATTAGCTCTCCATGTACAAAGGAAAGAGCGTTAATCAGAAATGATGCAATAATTATAGAAAAATCTTTACAATATTACTTTCTTAGCTTTATAATAACCTAAAGAAAGAAAAGCAAATGCCAGCTGCTTACTGTTATTAAATGTTATAAATTTCAGTATTAATACCTTAATAATAAAAATACTATCTTTTGTTTGTACGGTGCTTTTCTCTTTTCATCGTGTTTTTGTACCTTTTATCACATATGACTTTATGGTCATTCTGAAAGTTAAATGCAGCCTTACTTTAATAGTTCATTGAAATAATTGAATAAACCTCTTTTTTTTTCTGAAAAATATATATGAAATTACAAGACGTAAACAGTTATAAGGCATATTATGGTTTCAATGGTGTCTTAGTCATTTGTGACATTGAGTGAAAAAGAAGCTATGCATTGTGAAATGATCATGAGATATAATAGCTGCTTCAGAGAGCAAACTGCTCGGCCAGTGTTATACTATCAAAATGATCACTTCCTATAGAGAATGGTACTGGTGAGTCATTCATTCAAAGATGAGAGTAGATTCCCAGAAAGGAGACCCAGCTTAAAGTTTCTTCAAGAAATGTGTAGATTACTAAAATTCATTTGTAATAATAACCACAATACACTATGTCAAAGTTAGTATTTGCAACTTTTTCGAGCAGACACTGTCTTTTCTTGTTTGTTTGTTTTTTTTACCCCCTACAGCACCTGGTATTCCTAGGTAGTCTCCATCCAAGTATGAACCAGGCCTGACCCTGCTTAGCTTCCAAGATCAGACAAGATCGAGCAGGTTCAGGGTGGCATGGCCGTAGACAGAACGTGTTTTTATAATGTAAAATATTATGCAGATAAGATAATACAGTTGACCCTAGAATAACGCAGATTTGAACTGAGTGGGTCCACTTATACATGAATTATTTTTAAAATAAATACAGTAAATGTATTTTCTTTTCCTTATGATTTTCTTAATAACATTTTCTTTTTTCTAGCTTTTTTTGTAAGAATACAGTATATCATACACATAACATACAAAGTATGTGTTAATCAGTCTACAGCCATGCTACGCTGAACAAGCCCGATCCTGTCTGATCTTGGAAGCTAAGAAGGGTTGGGCCTGGTTAGTACTTGGATGGGAGACCACGTAGGAAGACCAGGTGCTATAGGTGTAAAAAAATAAAAGAATAAGGGTTTGTAAGCTGACAAAGTCCTTGCAATCTGTGAAGTTTCCTCGCTTAACAAACATATATATGTGTTAATCGACTATATTATCAGTAAGTCTTCTGGTCAACAGTAATCTATTAGTAGTTAAGTTTTTTGAGAGGGAACCAAAACAAGCACATAGACACAAAAAACATTTGGATGGTTACCAGATGGGAAGGGGATTGGAGAGATGGGTGAAAAAGTGCAAGGGATTATGTTTACAAATTGCCAGTGATTGAAACAGTGATGGGGATGCAAAGTGCAGCATCAGGAATATAGTCAATAACGTAGTAATAACTGTATAATGTCAGATTGGTACCAGACTTATTGAGGTGATCTCTTCATAAGTTATATAAGTGTCTAATGACAATGGTGTACACCTGAAACTAATGTAATATTGTATATCAACTGTAATTGAAAAATAAAAATGTATATTTAAAAAACGTACACACATTTTTGATAGGGCTGGGGGTTGGCACCCTAACCCTCATATTGTTCAAGAGTACTTGCATTTTTATTATTTGATGAGTAGGAGAATTTTAAGGAACATAAGATTTTATTAATTCAGCAATACATACTTTTATAAAAATTTTCCTTTGAATAATCACACCATCATCTACATATGTTTTGGATGAAAGTATCTACGTTTATGGCTGTGCTTGGTTAAGATGTACATTCTTATTGTATTTCTAAAGCCCTTAATCCATCAGTTCAGAACCTCTATCGTTTAACATCAAGTTTATATCCACAAATTTACTTATTCATTCATTCATTCATTCATACATTCATTCATATTTTTAACTATTTTTAAAGCATTCCACTATGCATTGCATGATACAGGGTGCTATAGAGAATAGAAATTGAATCAGTCCTTCTCAAGAGTGGCTGGGACATAATAAAACTACAACACCGGGTAGAAAGTAATTTCAGAACTTTCCTTTCCAGCAAAATGACAAACTAGATACCCTGCACACCTTCCCTCATGTGCCAAATCATAAAAAATAAAATAAACCTAGAAGTGTTGTTATCCTATACTTCTGGAAAATAAAAGAAAATATCTTCCTGTGGGAATTCATCGTTAATTCAGGATTTCAACAGATAAAATTTTAAACTTATAGTAAAAACTGTAAAGCCCTCAGGATAAACAAGGCAAACCGAAGCTAGCAAAATATAACAGACAAATGAATCAGAACAATAAAAATTTTAATTATTAAAATCATTACATTTAGGCTACTATTATGTTTAATATACATAATAAAATATATGGGGAAGGAAAATTTGACTAAGGAAAAGAGATTCTAAACTTGGTCAGACAGATTTATGAATAAAACAACTTTAAGGTATAAACAATAATTGATATTTAAATTTTATTATATAAGTTGTACATAGGTATAAATTTTCATGAGCTTAGATTAGGCAATGGCTTCTTAGATATGACACCTAAAGCACAAGCAACTAGAAAAAAAAAGATAAATTGAAAAATGGTGCTGAGATAACTGGATAGCCACACAAAAAAGAATGAAGTTAGAGACTTATGTCACACTTGACATAAAATTAACTCAAAATAGATCAAAGAACTGAATATAATAGTGAAATATAAAACTCTTAGAAGAAAACATAGGAGTAAATGACCTTGTATTTGAAATGGTTTCTTAGATATGACACAGAAAGTATATGCAACAAAAGAAAAATAGACTTCATCAAAATTAAAAACATTTGTGTATCAAGAAATAAAAAAAAATTTACAGAAAATATTTGCCAATCCTATATGTGGTAAGGGTTTAGTATCTAGCACATATAAAGAAATCTTATTATAACAAAAACACAAAGAACTTAGTTTTTCAATGGGCAAAGCACTTGTATAAACATTTCTCCAAAGAAGATATATACAGGGCCAATAACCACAAGAAAGGTTGCTCAATATCATTAGTCATTAGGGAAATGCAAATCAAACCACAATGAAATACCACTTTGTGGGCAGTAGAACAGCTATTTAAAAGAAGAAAAGTGGAAAATAACAAATGTTGATGGGGATGTGGAGAAATTAGAACCCTCATAGACTGTTAGTGGGGAAGTAAATGCTGTGGAAAGCAGTTTGGTAATTTCTCAAAAAATTAAATGTAGAGTAAGCATCATATAACCCAGAAATTGCATTCTTGGGTATATACACAAAAAACTGAAAACATATGTCCTTACAAAAACTTGTACATGAAGGTTCATAGTAGCATTACTCATAATAGCTATAAAGAAGAAATAGCCTAAGGGTGCATCAACCAATGAATGAATAAATAATACGATAGATCCTGTACAACAATACTATTCAGCAATAAAAATGAATGAAATACTGATTCATGCTACAACATGAATTAAGCATCAATACATAATGTTCCGTCAAAGAAGTCAGACATAAAAGGCCACTCAATGTATAGTTCTGTTTATGTAAAATGTCCAGAACAGTCAAATTTATAGAGACAGAAAGTAGGTTAGTAATGGCTAGAACCTAGGGGAGGGGTTAAGGGAATTGACTGCTAATGCGTAGGGATTTCTTCTTGGGGCAATGAAAGTGTTTTGAAATTAGATAGTGGTAATGGCTGTATAATTTGCAAAATATACTAAAGTCTACTTAATTGTATACTTTAAAATGGTGAATTTTATGTTACGAGAATTATATTTTAATTTAAAAACTTCAATGTGTAATATTATGATTTATAATAAGAAATTTATATTTGGTTTTGGACTTTGTTCTTGGCACAGAGCTCCTAAAATCCTAGAAATTGATGAAAGGTATCTTCTGTTATGTTAATGAGCTGACTTTTGAACTGCACCTAAGGATATAGGCTGGTCTCCAGAAGAACCAATCTTGTGATCACGGGGTTGAAACTTTCAGTTCTACCCTCTGATATTTGGGAAGGGGAGAGGGACTGGAGGTTGACTCAATCACCAATAGCCAATGATCTAATCAATCATGCTTAGTTAATGAAGCCTCTCTAAAAACCCATAATGAGTGGGTTGAGGGAGTTTCAGGGTTGATGAACACGTGGAGGTGCTGGGAGAGTGGAGCTCCTGGGGAGGGCCTGGACGTTCTGCACCCCTTCCCACAAACCTAACCTTATGCATCTCTTTTATCTGGCTGTTCTTGAGTTATATCCTTTTATAATAAATAAGTAATCTAATAATTAAAATGTTTCTCTGAGTTCTGTGAGTCACTCTAGCAAATTGTTAAAGCACAGGAGGAATCTGTAATCTACAGCCAGTGAGAGGCTCAGAAAACCAGGTGATGACTTAGACTTGCAACTGAGGTCTCAAGTTCTGGTGGGTGCAGGGGAGTCCTCTGAGACTGACTCATTAACCTATGGAATCTGATGCTATCTTCAGGTAGGTAGTATCAGAACCAAGTTTGGTTGTAGGACACCCAGCTGGTGTTGGAGAATTGCTTGGTGTTGTATGGACCATCCCCAACACACACACACACACAGAAATGCACACACGCATGCACGCACGCACACTCACACATATTAGAATTGTTGAGTGCAGAATTGAACATAAATGTAAAAATGAGCAAAGACATAAGCAAATACATGAGCAAGTCTAAATAAAAACTGGAAGATGAGAAAAAGTATTCAAAACACTTCTCAGAAAAAGCATTAGAAAGTGTGACAATGAGAATAAGTAATATAGAAGAAAGTGAGAAGTTAAAAAAGAAGAGCACAGGGGTCATAGGAAAGAGTGAATATGTGAGGTGTTAGTGTCCAAAAATATTTCAAATGTATTAAAAAAAACAGTCTTCATTTCATGAAACTGAACAACTTATGAAGAGTATAAATATAGAAAAAAAAATTCAAAGGTAGATGCAGGATAGCAGAACAAAAAGAAAAAAGACAGATTATTTATATGGAGAGAAAAGGCAAATTTTTCCAAGAGGGATGAATATTAAAATGGAAGCTGACTTTTCAAAAAAAAAAAAATGAAAATGGAAGCTATAAAAGAGTGAAATAATATCTTCAAGGTATTAAAAAAATAACTGTCAATCCAGAAATACTCATAAAAGTATCTTCCAATAATGTGGGCAAAATTAAATAGTTTCAGAAAATAAATAATTCTCGCTAAAAGAAATTTGAAAAAATGGAAAGTTTGAGGCACAAGGAAACATGAGCAAAGACATAGATAAATATATGAGTAAATCTAAGCAAAATCAACAGTATAAATAATAATAGTAACAAAATCTAATTCATATAGTTAAATAAATAAAATGGAACCAAAAATCTATAAAATAATAGCATGCAAATTGAAAGCAGGCTTATCAGAGTTAAAGGCATCTGAGTTCCTTACATTGTTTTTGAGGAAGGAAAATATAATGATTAATTTAAAAATTTTTACACCAACATATTTAGAGTGAATGTTAACAGAATAAAAATAGAAGGTAATAGAGAGTATAACATTTAACTGCTAGAGGATAAAATGAAGTGAAAAAAACAAAATGAAAACCCTCTGTATTAGCTATTCAACAAACTATCCTAAAATTTAGTACCTTAAAACAACAATCACTTATTATTACTCAATCAAGCAGTTCTGTTTATCTGAGCTAATTTAGCTGATTTTAGCTGCAATGACTAATGCAATGTCACCAGGTGCTTGGCTTGGTCCCTGGGAGCTGGCTAGTCCAAGCTGTTCTCATCTAGAACAACTCATCTCTGCTCCACGTGGCCTCTTGCCCTCCGGCAGACTAGCCTGCTCTTGTTCACACGACAGCCAGACAGGTTCCAACAGAATGAGTGAAAAGTCTCTTGAGGTCCCAATTGGAGGCTGGCAAACTTTGTCTATAAAGATCCACACAGTATATACTTTAGGCTTTGTGGGTCCTGCTACTCAAGTGTTGCAGCTACTTAAATCTGCCATATTGCCAAGAAAGCATCCACAGTCGATTTGTAAAATGATAGAGTGTAGTTATGTTAAAATAAATCTTTACCTTCAAAAACAGACAGTAAGCCAGATTGGACCAGTGGTCTGTAGTTTGCTGATGCCTCACCTAGACTTGGAACTGTCAGTAGCTTCTCTTTCACCTTTTGTTAGAAGGAAATGCAACCTTGTCACCAAAGAGATTTGCTTATGGAGAAAGAAAGAATAGCATCCCATTTTTTACAAAAGAAAAAATTCACAATAATTTTAATAACTCAGAAAGAAGTCAAGACAAGAGAGAGCAAAGGAAGTTCACAGAAAAAGCAAAAATAAGAAAACATAAAGCATTACAAATAAATTCAAACACCTTAATCAGAAATTCACAATAAATGCATAGGGAATCATCTCTCAATGCAAAGCCATAAAACCAAAATTGCCAGGACCAGAATTTTTTTTTAATTTTATCATTACAATGGGTGATTTTAGCTCCGTTTTCTGGGTAACTCATTGACAAAGGACATTGCAAAGCACAGCCAAAGATGTGCATCCTGTACGACTCCACAATTCTAGTCCCAGAAGTGAATTCTGAAGTTATTCCTATATGTGTGCACCAAGATTCACATGTAAGGTGGTTCACAGAAGCATCATAGATAAAGCAAATACTTGTAACAACTGAAATATCAGTGAAAAGGTGAATAAACAGAGAAAATGTTAGCAGAACCCTCCACGACAGGGAGAATGAAGGAACACTAGCTACAAGAGCTGAGAGGGGAGTATACAAAGCATATTGCAGAAGGGCAAATACAATCTGATTTCATTTACCTAGTGTTCACAACATGCAAGACTAAAGAATGTACTTTTAGGAATAGATGCATATATGGTAAGGCTATTAAGACATCACTTACCTTTGTGCGTTTGGGATGGGAATGGAATGGGGGAGGGTACACAGGGGGCTTCAAAGATTCCTCTTAAGGAGGGTATCCATTTTATATAATCTCTTTCTAATATAAACCAAGTAGGCTTTTCTGAGTTTCCTCTCCTTTCATCCATTACTTCATTTGCATAATGTGTACCTTGTGAGGCTGAACTCATCTTATTGGAGTGGAGAGGAGAAAGAAGATATACAGCCTCTGACAGATGATGCTATGGGTTCTCCCATATAAAAATTTCCCTTTGACCTTGTAATTATGTTATCCAGAAAGTGGAAATTGTATCCCATTCTACTAAGCAGAAAAACTTTAAATGCCATTTTTAAATTTTTATTGTAAATTATATTTATGCTCAGCAGAATATAATTTATTTTTTATTCTTTGTTGATTCTGGTCTTTATACTTGATTTTAATAAATGTTTATTTAGGAAATTTTGTGTCACTTAAAAGCCTCTTGAAGCCAAAGTCTACAAATCATGTGTCATCGTTTAATCCACCAAGTAAGGTGTGCTATTGTAAAATTTACTCCGGTGTGGGTATTTTCCATAACCTGATGCCATCAGCCAGGTGGTCTACCTATGACCCCCTTGAATCTTGTAGTAAATGAAATTCAGTCTCAGGCACTCCAGCCCTCCTACCATTATTTGTCTGGAACCCTCTTACTCATCCAGTTACTCTTGATTTGGTGGGGTGGGAAAACGAGAGGGTACATTTTCCAGTCTCAGCCATGGCCTTCCTTACAGCAGTGACTTCCAGGGGAGTCTCTGAGAATTAGAAGGACAGGGAACTACAGCTGAGAGGTGACTGATCTCTTAGATGAGATAAAGTAGAAGCACGGATTTTACTCCTTTCCCTGCTTCAATTCTAGTACCCAAGCAGCTTTGGACCTACTGGCCTTACCCTAATCCTGATTCATGTTTGTCTGTGGGACTGGTTTGCAGAAGTAAATTTCCATGGCTTGCAGTTTAGCAGCCCCTAGGCCAGGGTTTTTTTCATCTGCCCTCTGGCTCTTCCTGCCACATTATATTTCTGGGCACCACTCGGCTGACCTGGATCCTCCAGCTAGTCAGAGGTACTTTGATCCCCTAAAAGTGACATTTACACAGCATTAGGGTTGGTTGGTTATTTATTTATTTATGTTAAATTTGTCTGTTAGGGTTTTAATCCCAGCTCCTTCCCTTATTAGCTGCATGACCTGGAAAAAGATTGCATTGTTTTCTTTGCTTCTTAATTTCTTCATTGTAAAATGAATGCAATAAAAATATCTACTTCACAGGTCTGTTTGAGAGGATAAACTTAGCTAAAATATCGTAAGGCAGTTAGAACATGCCTAGAATGTAATAAACACTCTGTGTTTGCAACACTTTCTGTTGCATTTTAAAGTTCTGGATGCAAAGGAAATTTTATATCTAGAAACCAAGACCAAACTTTGAGAAAGCTTAAGCAATAATGCCAGAGCAACAGTTCTCAAACTTTTTGTCTCAGGATTCTTTGCACCCTTAAAAATTATGGAAGACCCCTTAACTTTTGTTTTTGTGGATTATATCTATTGATATTTATCATTAGAAATCAATACTGAGCAATTTAAAAAAATATTTATTAATTTGTTTAAATAACATTAAATTCCTTTTGTGTTAACACCAAAAGCATCTCTTATGAAAAATAACTATTTTACAAAATAAAAATGATTTAAGGAGAAGAGTGGCATTGCTGTCCATTTTTTCAAATCTCTTCAATGTCTGGCTTAATGGAAGACAGCTGGATTCTCATTTCGCTTTGCGGCCAATCTGTTGCTATATCACATGTCATGTAGCCTTTGGAAAGCTGTATACTTGTCAGATAATTAGTATAAAAAAGAAAAAATGATGGCTTGGTATTAGTATGAAAAGAGTGTTGAATTTGTGGACCCCCTGAAAGCGTCTTAGGGAACTCTAGGATCCACAGATTATAACTCGAAAGCCATTGAGTTGGGCAGACTGGTTTAAATCCTGTCTTTTCTGCTTTGCCTCCGTGAGACTTGTGGGCTGTTGGGCTCGTTGGAGCCCCAGCGGGAATGCTATACCTTGGCATTTTTGCATGGAGGGCCCCTTCTCATTTTTTAGTCTTTAGCCTGATTACGATCTCAGAGAGACTGTCCCTCACTATCCGGTTGAAGGTAGGTATCCCTTGTTATTTTATAGCTCAGCGCTCTGTTGTTTCCTTTTTAATACTTAGCACAAACTGTAATCATGTTTATTTGTTTGCTGAATTTTGGCTGCCTATCCCAGCGATAAACTCCCTGTTTTGTTCACTATTTTAATTCCAACACCCACGTTGACCCCTCTTTTTCTTTAATACTTCATATTCAATCCATCAGGAAATCCTCTTGACTCTACCATCAAACTACATGCAATCATGGTCCAAAAATATCAAAAGGAAAATTTCAGATGTGAATATATGTTTTAAATCGTGTTCCATTCTGAGTAGTGTGATGAAATCTCTGACCATCCTGCTTCATCCCACACAGCACATGAATCATCTCTTTGTCTAGCATATCCACATTGTATATACACCATGACTGTTAGTCACTTCGTTGCCATCTTGGTTATTAGTTCGACTTTCGTGACTGTGGTGGTATCACAGGGCTTATGTTCCAGGAACTCCTATTGTACTTAGTAATGGCCCCAAAGTGCAAGAGTTGTGATGCTGGCGATTTGGTATGCCAGTGAGAAGCCGTAAAGAATTTCCTTTAACTGAAAAAGTGAAAGTTCACAACTTAATAAGGAAAGAAGGTAAATACGATCTAAGTTAAGGAGGAATCTTCTATTTGTGAAATTGTGAAGAAGGAAAGAGAAATTCATGTTCGTTTTGCTGTTGCACCTCAAACTGCAAGTCATGGTCACAGATTATAAATGCTTAGCTCGGTTGGAAAAAGCATTAAAATTTTGAGTGGAAGATGAACAGAAAATGTATTCTAGTCGACATTACTGTATTGTACTAGAAAACATTGACTCCAGCAAGGAACCCCTGAAACTGGTGGCCCATTCACATAACTCTTATGTTGTTGTAATTGTTCTATTTTATTATTAGCTATTGCTGTTAATCTCTTACCATTCCTAATTTATAAATTAAACTTTATAATAGGTATGCATTATAGGAAAAACATAGTATGTACACAGTTCAGTACTACCTGCAATTTCAGTGATGCACCAGGGATCTTAGAACATAGGCCCTGTGGATAAGGCGGATCAGTTGTAGTTACCTTTCCCTCTGATGGTGATGCTTATCCTTTAAATGACTAATTCCCTCATTTCCTCGGGTCTCAGTTCAAATCTGCCACCTAATTAGAAAGGCCTTCCATAACTGGTCTGTATAAGATGGTAACTTCTCCCTCCTCATTCACAAGCAATCTTATTCTCTATACATCTTAACATGTTTTAATTTTCTTCCTAAAGCTTGTTAACTTCTAACATGATATGTGTGTATCTGTACATATCTTACCTCTCTCACAAAAATCTCTGAGCAGAAATTTTACCTTTTCTGTTCTCTATTCTCTGTGCTGAGAACAGTGCCTGATACTTAGTAAGAACTCAAATTTTTTTGTTGCATGAATGAATCAAGAGGTTACTTAAATTCTGTGAAATCTAATTTCTTTTTCAGGACAATGGGAGACAATCAAGGCTATTTTGCAAGTCATGCTGCAGAATCAGAATAAAAGAGAAGCAATTTCCCTGACCTCCAGGTCTGGGTCAGAGGCTCCTCCCAAGTGTCCGTATGGTTACATTTGTTACAAAAGCTTGCTTGTCTCTAACTGAGGACTGTGCTATAACCCCAGTTTCTAACCCAGTGCCTTACCCCAGAGTGGATGCTCAATCAGAGTTTGAAAAATGAATTAGTAAATGGGTGAGTAAATAATATTAAAACCAATGTTTTTTTTTTAATTAATACATGACCTATGCATATTTAGCTTGTTATATGAAGAAGGAGAACTAACCTTTTCACATCAGAACCAAACTGAGGAAAGTAGGATAAACAGAAAGCAGAATGAAAGCAGCAGTCACATTTTGACTGATGGAGATAGGGTAGAAGACGAAAATATATATATACTTATTAGTTCCAATCTACTGGGTCTACTTATGCAGCTGACCTGGGACAATTGCCTTTACACTCTGGATAGCAACTGTCCCTTTTAGAAGCAAATTATAGTTTGGTTCTTATAGTTTTCATTTGCTACAAATAAATTCTTATAAGTTAGACCCCACAGAAAAATATATAATATTTTCTAATGGATCAAACTGGCTAAGTAAGACTCCAGCATGTGCAAACTGACTCTGAATACATTTCAGTGAGAAAAATATGGATTGATCCAATATCATCTGTACTATTTTATTGAGAAGATAAAATATCATTTCCTTAGTTAACAGTTTCTAGCCTATAAAACTATAAGTCCATTTTAGGAACACATCTGTCAGATTTGCTTTTATTTCTATAAAAAGGCTATTTTTAAATTTTATCTATCTATCTATCTATCCATCTATCTATCTAATCTATCATCTATCTATCATCTATCTATCTAATCTATCATCTTCTCTGTCTGTCTATCTACCTATTTATTTACTCTGTCTGTCTATCTGTTGAAAACTTACTAGTCCAGAAGAGACTGTTCTTGTCGGACTCTGCAACTTATTAGTCATGTGACCTTGGTCAAATTACCTAACCTTTCTGAGCTATGATTTCTTCATCAAGAAATAGTAGAATAGTAAGAGATGACTCCCGAGGGTACCTAGTTCCCTATCTCTTTCCCAAGCACCTAAAAAAGTTCAAAGAATTATGAAATGTGATTCTGAGAAACTATGATCTTCTGTCTTTTGCATTTTCATGAGATATAAACTCCTAGCACATATGTGGAACTCAAGGTGCATGTTTATTAAAAAGAGAATGATCTTTTAATAGTAATAAAGACTTTAAGACAATACAATTCAAATTGTGGGTAATTTCGAGTAAAATATATTAAAATATATTTTTTAAAATTAATAAGTAGATGCAAGAAAATTAACAATTCTGCCTTGCCCTTTCCTGATCTTTGTTCAAGAGCCCAACCATATGATTTCTGGTTCATTGCCTTCACAAGGGGATTTTCTTTTCATACAGAGAAGCTCCCCAAGTGAGCTCAGACCTGATGTTCTCAAGACATGGTTCCCAGCATGGAAATCATTTTGAGGAAGGGAGGTCTCAGGTTGCTTGATGCTTTCAGTCAATAATACAAGTGTCAAATCAACAAGAAAGTTCTCACACCAACAATACAAATAAGAGAGAATTTATGATGTACTATTTTTCTTGGAGAGAAGAAGGACTCTTGTGGCATTGGTGAAAGTCATTCGCTGTGCAGTCCAACCAGAGAACTTCTGAGCTCTTAGGTGGACACAACATAGCCTAGAGGCTTGAGAACAGAATCACTAACTTTCAGTGGCTCTGTGGACACATGATTTTCTTTATATATTTTGATTTCTTGATATGAAATCAAATGAAGAATGCCCTGTGTATGTTCTATAGATGGAGGATATCAGGATATCATCCTCATGTAAGAGTAGCACATTTTTGGTATAAACTATTGTTGTGTATCCAACTGCTTGCTACCTGTCATTCAAGGTCCAGCTCTCTGGTAAACCCCTCTATGAAGCCTGCCCTGATCTCCCAGCTTAAAGTGAATTTTCTCCCTTGCTGGAACTGTGCTTCTCGATTATGGCCCTGAGAATACCTTCCTTTTGTTACAGTCACTTGGCCCGGAGTTATCATTCTTCCATTAGACTAAGGATCAGGCACTGCTGTGACTATAATTGCAGAACCCATGCCCGCCAAAGAGATGTCAGCATGTAATAAACAGTAAAAACTGAAGGAATAAAACATTAATCTAATACTTCAGAATTAAAGATTACCTTTTCATTTAAATAAACTCTTTTTGATTCTGCTTTAGGAACTAATTTATATAGAAGCCCTCTGGCTCAATAGCTGGAGATAATTTTTACTGCTCATTTACTAAGGGCCCTTGGGGGAAAATACCTTACTTATCAATTCTCTCCTGGAAGAGTAGAACTGAAAGGGTCGGTAAAAATCATTTGGTCTGTTTCCTGAGATATACAGATACAGAGGGACTTGTGTAGGTTGTCATTGTACATTAAGGGTCAAGTCAAATTGGAGAGAGACTGCTTCCTGCCTCTAATCTATGTGACCCAAGTCAAAGTGGTGGCTACATTGGCAGGGGATTCACTGTGAGGAGGTGCAAGGACACTCTCTTCAATAGTAGAAATATTCTCCATCTTGAACTGAATGGTGGTTGCTAGAATGTACACACAGGTCTATACAAATCTTAAGTGTGGACTTAATATTTGTATATTTATTGAATATAACATAGTACTTCAGAAAAAGAACTAAATGCAAAATTTTTATGAAATGACCTACTTCCTCATCTGTTATTTTACTATTTCTATTTCTCACATCTGCAATTTTTCTGATTACAAAATAATACATATTTCGTAAGAATTCCAACATATTAGAAATGTAAAAACGTTAGAAAATAAATATCTTTCAAAATGCCTTTCCCGGGAAGGGGGCGGGGTGGACATTGCTAAAATGTAATATACCTAGGTTGTATTATGAAAATATATGAAAATACAGCTCCTTTATTATGAAAAAGAAGCTCCTTTGAGAGTATGGAAGTGCTAAGTATTCTCACTACATTTTAGGAAATAGGAAAGAAGTTGTGAAGTGCTGCTATCTGTGGCCACACTATTCCCTGCTTCTTAATCTTTTGAGAGGTCTCTTTCTGGTCCTGGACAAGTTTGGGTTTGATCTATGGTTAGCCTTCCCCCCAGACTCCAGTTTGGACTTGTTTACCTTCCTTTTTGTGACCATCTCTCCAACTGACATTAGAAAAATATTAAAATATCACCAGTTTTCCCATCACTGAAGATCCTAAAATAGACTCATGTTACGTCTCTGTTGAACAGATTTGTTGCTAAGCACTGTAGAGTAACATGAGTAACCAACCAGGAACTGACAAAGCCTCAGAGAGTTGCGAACACAAGTCTCCCTGATAATAAACATGTAGTGAGGTTTTAAATTCCCTCACCCACTCATATTAGCAAAGAGAAAGCAGTTGAATCTGTCTCCTTTTAAGTCCCACACATTGGATAGGCGGTAAGGATAGAAACTAACTTGTGTGCTTGAGCTTAAAACATCATCAGCTCTTCCTCTTCCCTTCTCATCATCTCCTGAACAATTCAGTCCAGAAGCCATTTGGTGGAGCTGAGGAAGGCAGATGTCAAAGCCTGAAGCATCTGGTTGTGCCAGAAGACTAAAAAAGTGCTCAAGGAACAATAGGGACATGTTGAAAGGACACAGGGTGTCAAAACAAACAATTATAGTAAAGAATTACAACCCACATTATATAAATAATGACTATCAGTCAATAAACAAACTGAAACTGTGGGGAAGAACAGGATATTTACATAGTTTCTAAGCACCTCCTCACAAAATACCTGCTAATAAAAAGGGGAAAATAACTATAGTGGATAAGTCTCACAGACTTCAATGGAGTGATCAAAGTAAACTTCATCAGTAATGGAACAAATTGAAAATCGTGCGTGACCTGATCAGATTTAATGAAAACACAGAAAACCTAAACCAAGGGGTAGTCTACCAAATTAGAAAGCCTCAAAAGCTTCAAGACCATGAAAATGTTCCAAATAGAAATAATTAAGGGGACATTTTTTGTGTGCTTCTGAGCTATATTTTTTGATATAAAGGACATCATTGTGACAATTGGTGGAATTTGAATGGAGCCTGAGGATGAAGAGGTAGGAATTCATCAATATTTAATTCCTGATTTTAATAGTGGTGCTGTGGTCATGGGTGAGATTTCTTTTTAAGTATGATATGTTAAAGTACTTGGAGGTTAAAAAGTACCATGTCAGTTATTTGTTCTCAGACAGTTCAGCGGAAGAGCTTTTGTGCTCTGTGCGCAACTCTCCTGTAAGTTTGAGATTATTTCAAAATTAAAAAAAAAATCCTACTTTGATGCAATGATTTAAACAGTCTCTTCAGATAACGTTCCACTGTAAGGCAAGATGTTCTACCTGTGTCTCCCTTCCTTCTGCTCCACTGGTCGCTTGCCTCTGGTTGCAGCTTATGTCAACCGACATATGGTCTCTCGTCCTCTTGTCCTGGTTAAACCTAGTACCGCTCCCAGGCTGCCTCTTATTGACCTCATCTTAGCTCTTGCTTACATTTTTGACTCTTCTGAGTCTCTGCCATGTCCTCTATGTGGCCCCATGGCACAAGCAGTCCAGCCAGCCTCTACTGTGAAGTTTCCCTTCCCTTTGCTATATGGCTTTATAGCAAGTCATCTGCCTCATGAATCAGCCATCTCTGAGACTTCCCTCTAAGAGGTAATATAGGTCTACATCTGTATGAGCCTCTGGCCTCATGGTTCCATGAGCTTCTTCAGATCATCTAAAAGTGCTTACTTATAATTAAGGTAGAAATAATGACGTGGTGTATTCTAAATGAGGATGTAGAGCTGCTTAAAGAAACTAAATACCGGGGCCTCTTTCTATCTAATTGTGTTGCTGCATTCATTTTGACATGGTTTCTATGTGGCATTCAGCCCACTGGGAGATCTCTATCCAGATCTTAGATGGAAATGGGACAGCATTCTCTTTGTTCTTAGGCTCTGTCGTAGTTTATTATTTATCTAATGCACCTCCTCTCTGCAGCCTGAAGAAGCAGAGCTGAGGAGTCAGACATATGGGTCTGCTCACTGCTCCCAACTGTTTCTCTGCCCTGTATACCTTTCTTTATCTACCATCTCTCTGGGCTGGGAAGAGCAGGCTTTCCTCCAAGTCACATCCTTCTGCCTTCCCACTCCGGCTGCAAGGCTAGCCATTCTTGGTGGGCCAGAATCTTTTATTCATACAAGTAACACTCCAGGCTTAGTTGCTAAGCCTTTTATCTTGGTACAGAGCTTAACTTCCTGTCTTGAGGCAATTAGCTGCAGTTTGATCTAAAATGTTTAAAGCAGCAAAGGAAGACACCAGAAGATCTAAAATAATGTTTATTTTGTGCTGCTGTTATTCTAGAGAGAAAAATTCTTTCACTAGGACTTATGGGAACCAATAATTTCATTAGAGTCTAGAGTCCAGGCTGGCCATAGTGCAATAAACAAAATATTCCACTCCTTGTGCTGTCGCTGAACTACCTATCATCTGCAAACTGGTTAAATTTCTTGAGCTTTGGCTTTCTTACTGGTGAAATGGGAATATTAAAGATAAAAATCAAAATTAACAAAATACCTTTCTTGATAGTCTCTTATTAAAAGAAGTAATTAACTTGACATATAAATGATGTAGCATAATTCAGTCAAAAGAAAACAGAGTTGAATGACAGGAGAGTGAAGTCTACTCTCCTCACTGTCACAAAGGAACTTTACCATTTTAGACATCATTAGTCTAATGAAAATAATAATACATTATTTAGACATCATTAGTCTAATGAAAATAATATCCATGCCAATAAGGATATAAGGGTGCTAAGAGATTTAAATTTTTAAAATGATTTCATTGCTATATTAATATAACATTATTAAATTTAACATATTTTTTTTCTATAAAATCATCTTAGAGCCTATATATGGGAATATTTTATCTGTTGAGAACAATAAAATACAGGTCTATATAATACTGATTAAAGCTGCTAGGTAAACTCGGTCCCTTAATAAAATCAGCTGTAGAGCAAAGAGCGGAAGAGCACTATTCGAATAGACTATTTAGTGTCTGATTAAATAAGGAATGTCTATGAAAGTCACAAGCAAAATATTTAGGCAGTAGTATAAGTTGTGTGTATGCGGTATATGTGACAGGAGGTGGGCAGGAGAAGAATTTTAAAACGATATTAAAACCAACCTGAAGCTGATCTGCTTTTCATTATTATCATGCACTGGTGATTGTAAACCGTGTCTGTGTTAAGTACTGTGTCTTTCAGGATGAACCGCAGCTCTGCCCTCGCCCCTTCAAGCCCTCTTATTGTATCACTATGTTCAGGAATACGGGTAAAAAAAACTTCATCCCTGCAAGGAGAATCCACAGGCTACAAGGTAGAGGATCTTATAAGATTTCTGACAGAAGCTAGTCTACAAAATTTGGGGCTGGGCATGCTGACTTGCAGCTTAATGTTGGAAAGATCAAATCTAGGGAGACAAATGTCTCCGGGAAATGTGAAGCACTGGCTTCAACTGAAGATGAAATTATGTAAACTCCTTTTATGTGGGAGACCAACTTTATGACTTGTTCCTCCTTCGTATTTTAGTTTTAAAATATTTTCTTTCATTGCTTCTTGCTAAGGAAACTTCTTTTTGACTCTCCATAGTTAAACAAGTGATTGAATCATTGCAACTTTCTATTGACAGCCAAGTTCTAATTTTTATCTCTAGATATAATTTAATGTCTTTTTCAGTCATGGTTTTTAGGATGATGATGATGATGATGATTTTACTTCTCTAGGGTTCTTTGAAATCCTCACAGTCTGAAAAATTCAAGTGCTGAATCTAAAAATAAAACTGAAAACTTTATTATAGAAAGTAACAACTGGATGCTTCAAAAATATTCTTCAAAAGGAACGATGCGCATTTGCATGCTTATTCGGGTTTCTTGACTTTATTTCAGGTATTATGTTTTTTTAGTTTATTTCCATTTGTTTACTTATTATGCCCCTCTTTCTTTAAATCCATAAGCATATGTATGAGAGATGTTTTAAGCACTTTTTTTGGTAAAAAAAGCACCTCAGTTATCTCTGGGCCTGTACCTATTTACTGTCATCACTGCCTATTATGGGTTACATCTTTTTGACTCTTTAAAGATAAATATCTAATAATTTTTAAATTGTATGCTGGACATTGGAAATGCTCCATTTTTAAGAGTCTGGATATTTTTCTCCCTGGAAGGAGCCTTGGATTTTGTTGTGGTGGGAAGTAACTGACTGGCCCATCAGTGAGATCTCTTTAGGGCTTTTTACAAAGCTTTGTTGGATGAGATCTAGCGCAGCCCTCAGTTGAGAGCCTCGTCTTGATGACTCTCCATGGAAAACCCATAGCGTCCAGCAAGGTCTCCTCACTTGGGAGAGTCAAGCTCACTGTCTCCCTGCACAGTGGAAAGTCCAAAACATCCCACAAGCTTGTAGCACCCCAGTAGATCTTTTCGGTCAGGCTCTACTGAGCTCCCCTTTGCATAAGTATTGTATTTGGCTAAAGATAAGAGAACTGCTATGTGGATTTCTGGAGCTCCCTCTCTGTGCAACTCCCTCCTTCTGGTTTCCTGGTCCACAGGTTCCAGCTGCCTTGGCACCCTGATTCTGATCTCTGCTCCTCCGTTGAGTGAAACTTCTCTGCTTGGGCTCTGCTCCCTGCCCGGCATCCTGACAGTGCCCCAGACTAAAGGCCAGTCACCTTGAGTTTCACTCAATGCATTTTTCTTCTCCTAACAGTCATATTCCTAAGCTATCTATTGTCTGACTTCTGGAAATAGTTACTTCATATATTATATTCACTTCTGTATTTATTTAAAGCATGAGTCTAGACCTGTCAGCACCAGAAGCTGAAGATGTTTTTTTGCTTTTACTTCACTGTTTTAAATGTACTCCTAATTTTTAAAATACTTCTTATCGACCTTTTAAGAAGCATTGTCTGTGGCATTATTTTCTAAAACGTAGTCCATAAAAAATTTCAATGAGTGTGTTAAAATGGCTTTTTTAAAAAAAAAATAGTATTTTTTTTTGACAGTGGGACACCTCAGAGCCATAAAAGGCTATTATGGATTGTAAATTATCAACAAACTATGTCATTTGCATTTTTAAAATTCATTTGATCACAGAATTCATTTTTAACAGGTTGTCTTGTGGGAGTACCAGGCAACAGACTACTTTTGGGGTAATGCTGCTGTGAAAAATGATGTGAATGGAGCCATTTGAAAATGGAGAGGAACTGCTTTGCAGAGGAACTGCTTTGCTGCTCTTGTTCGTCTAACCTCCAAACTGGGCCAAACTGGAGGAAAGTGAACAGCCTAATCACAAGAACTGATTGATTATGGACCGTCTATCTGATAAGAGAATCAATAACCAACCACGTATAGCCAAGAGTAACTCGGCTTTCCAGCACCAATAGGATTCTTTTTCTTCTTTTTATGTAGTTATTCTTTTCCTTTTTCTCATAAAAACCCTGGCTTTCAGCCTGTACTCAGGATGTTGGGATTTCTGCCTTAATCTGAGCATCCAGAATTGCAATTCTTTGATCCCAAATAAATGCTTGTTGCCTCTGAATTTTTTAAACTTTTGATTAACACTGCTCTGTGGTTGTTACTTATTAATTTAAATAAAAATTTATATGACTAATTAAAAATTAACTTTTAAAATTAGTTTTAGAGTAAGCTCAGATGTTTCTTCCTCTTTCTAATACCTTTCCAAGATTATTTAAGAAAGTCCTCAAGAAATGAATGGAGATATATGTGCACACATGTGTAGATTCTCAATTGTAAGTTTGCAGTTGAGCCTTTCAACATCTTATGTATCGTGGAAATAGGAGAGTTTTAAAGGCAGAAGTGCAATTTTACATTATGAAAACATGTATTTCATTTTGACATTTTTTCTCAAAAGAAAAAGTCATTTTTTAGACAGTATTACACAAATCAGCATTTTTCATTCTGTGAAGTTATCATCTTATCATGCTGTTTGATAAATGAGGTGTCACTGAAGATACGAGAATGGTTGAGCCTTCAGGAGCAGCAGCAGCAGCTGTTGGGTCTCTTCTTTGCCATTAATAATTAAATCATTGTAAGTCTTTCTTACAGAGCAATTCTCCTCCTCCAACACAGTCACACAAAGCTCTGGGTACAGCTGGTTGGGGCAACTCCTCGCTGCCGTAGGTCTAAAAATTGCATAGAGGTAACAGATGTAAAAATAATTGACTGCATGAGATTCTTCCATTAACCTCTGCCAAGCAGTTCCCCTCCCTAGACCTCAGTTTCTCCACAAGGCAATGAGTGTTTTGAAGTAGGTAGTTTCAGAGTTTCCTTCTAGCTCTTACATTCTATGGATCTTGTTGAATAACACTATATTGAGTAAAAAGTGCTAAGAATGTCACTTTTATAAAGCATTGCCTCTCTGGCTGGGAGTAGGACAGATGTGCTCTGAAAAACAATGGAAATTTTGGCTGTCAAACAATTTATAGGTTTATTTTAGCCACATTCCTGTAAACAAAAAATTCTTACCCTTCAAGTTTGGCCTTCATGCCTTAAATAATTCCCCTAATCACAACCAATTTGTCACCTGTCAAAACCTCACATTTTAGTTCTTGTCTAGTGACAAAGGTGATGTTTTTTTCTCCTGGAACTTTATTCCATGTTAGCTTCCTACTGACAGAAGATTATAAAGGAGAAGAGAGAATTTCTCTTCTGAGATACAACAGAATTTTTCAGAGAACAAGAACAAAATGTATTTTGATCCCTAAATGAAACCAGGAGGAAAAAAATATATATAAGGCATTCTGGTTTTTGTTGCTAACAAAGGCAAAGAAAGAAAAAAATCAGTGGCTATGTTACTCCTTTGAAAGCCAATCTCAACACAAAGTGAAAAAGAATTTCCTGATATAGCTCTGCATTATCTTCAGTTGCATGATTGGTTTAGATTATAGCAGAAAGAAAGAATGAAAGATTAAAGCCTTTGTTTTCCCTGGAGCCTTAAACACCTCTAACAGAATATCTATCTGTAGCAGCATTATATGTGGACACACATCGGTTGGTTTGTGTTCTGGTCCTGCTTGACAGTCAGGTGAATCTAGAAAGTTGTAGTTATAGTGTCTGGGGCTGGATTTCCTTAGGCAGTACATTTACCAAGAGCCGTGGAGAGCACTGCCAAAGGGTAATTTAGACACGGGACTGTGGTCACAGGTGGTAATGCTGCAGGAAGCTTAGGCCTGAGAGGTAAGGTAAAGAAACTTGCATCTGACCCAAGAAGGATGAGAAACAGAGTGCTTTCCCCTTGTTGGGCACTTGGGTTCTGCTTTCTCATTGAGGCACTTTCATAGTGTAGAATGGCCGGGCACAGACTTTGGCAAACACAGATATTTACTAACAATATTAACTAGGATAAGTTGTTTCATTCCTCTAAACTTCAATTTCCTCCTCTGTAAGACGAGGATAATATATTTAATAAAAATAAAAGAGGTGAGGACAATAACTTTAACCTTAATGAGTATTAAATGAATATTCATTATTCATTTATGAGTATTAAATGGATGAATGCACATAAAGCACCTGGTACCTGGCACATCAAAATTAAACATTAGAACTATTACAATTGCATCCTACTGCCCTCCAGCTTTGCCAGTTTCCAGCAATTCCTAGTAGGTACTAGAATAAGTTCTAAGAAAGCACAGATCTTGTCCTTTAGGTCCACAATTATATCTTCAGCTTATCATAGTGCCTGGCATATGGCAAGCACTTCATGAATATTTACTGAGCACATAAATAAATAAATAAATAAATAAATAAGCAAATTAAAAATTTTTTGGATCAGAACTCTTAGACAGCCCTCTTTAGTCTCTACGAAAGAGTGTCATACAGTCACCAAACTAAGGCTTCCCAAGGTAAAGGGCCCTGGCTCTGCCTGGTTTGGCCAGGGATTCTGACACAGGCCTGAACATTCATATCATATGGTTCTAGTTATGTAGGCAAATGCACTTGCTTTTTATTACAATTTCCAGTACTTTGGTCCAAGTCTTTTTTTATATGTGTGTGGGAGTGTAACATGTATTCCTGTTTGATATTTTCACACAAACATTTTTAAATTCATGGTGCCGGACCAATAAAATAGTAATATCACTTTGTCCTATTTTCCATGTAATTTCCCAAAGAGGGCAATTACAGCAGACATTTCACTTATTTGCTCTTCCATAATAGATAGTATATGTACACAGACAACTCATTACCCTGACTCATTTTCCATACTGAGATTCAGGCACTCAAAATCTGATTTAATGCCCTTCCAATGAAATAACTAACAAGAGTGTTAATATATCTCTTGTGGAGTCTTACTTCAAATGAAAAGAGAGAAAAGATGAGTGAATAGGAGACACGTCATGGTGGTGCAAATTTCAGGCTCAGCGGCTGACGACTGTGTTCGAGGAGGACAATACAGAGGATCAGAGAGGAGACACAGAAATGAAGGAGGTGGGCAGAAAGGCAGCTAGTCACCAGCAAGCTCCCACAACATGCTGTTCATACTTCTTATTTTAGTATGCACCATATTTTATGCAAGCTTTTTAACGTTGTTTTCCATCACTGTATTGTAGACTTGATAATGTAGATCCTGTCTTATTCCAAGAGTCTAATATAGTCTCCGGCACATAGTAATTCTTAAAAATTATGAATGGGTGATTGAATAAGTGGGTGGATGGATGGATAAATAGCCAGAATATAAGAAAGAAGGGAGAAGAGTAAAAATAATTAAATAAGAGCTATCCAAGTATCTAACACCCCTAGCACTTCCTAAGTTTGCCCTAGAGGCAGAGTCTACTTGGGTTTGGACTAACAGAGCCTCTCCTGTTAACAGAGAGTGGAGGGAGCCATAATTTTCAGCCAGAAGTATGAGGTAAAGGAAAGACAAAAATCATTATATATTTGCAAGACCAGAGAATATTGTTATACTATAAAACAATAAGTCATGGTAATTTAAATTAAATTAGAGATACCTCTTTTATTTCAGATTACAACTAATATTTCTATTCTACAAAGATTTTCACATACTTCATTGCATTTAATCATCACAACTTTGTGAAATACAAGTCCTCACTTAACATCATTGTCATTAATAGATTCGGCGACTTTAAGACAAACAAAATATAAAGAAATCAATTTTACTACAGGTTAAAATGCAAGTTAAGTTCCTATAGCATCTCATCAATGTTATAATAAAATGATACTAAATGAAATGATGTTATTCAAGGACATGATATCCTCAGGCCAGGTGGCATTACTGTCTCAATTGCTAATATGTGTATTATGGTGAAGTAACTTTTCAGCAGAACATCTCTACATGCTCAACACCTAAAAATGTATTTTGCTAAAATAGGAGCTTCTGGTAGCAAATGAGCACACTTGGTACTTGAAAGTGTTCATTTTCAGTGATAGAAATCACTTAAATCTATCCGCTTAATATAAACAGCATCAGAAATTTATATAAAGTTATCATGTACTCTTGTTTTATGACCAGGATTATTCTTTGCCTCAAATAGAAAAAAAAAAAGAAAAAAGAAAAAGAAGTTCAAGTCTAGTATGATGTAGAGAGAAGGCCAAATATATCGCCACCTGGGAACCAAAAGAAAGATCTAAATCTGGAATTGGAGGTAGTAGCTTGAAGAAAAGTGGACGGCAGTTCAGGGTACTTACTGGAAACATACTGTTATCTCCTCAGTTTTATGTGTCTCTTTTAGGTGAGCTTATGAGAGGACTGGCTCTTTTGTATAGAGTCAGGCATGAGGGAAGGCACTCTCACTCCCAGAAACTTCCCTCAGATCCATCCCAGCAATTCATGGGGTGGTGTGGGGTGGGGTGGGGGAAGACACCCAGTTCCAGAGTACATGTCCCATCCCATACGTTCTCATTGTCTAGGACTTTAAAATCCCGAGGCCAAACATGGTTTTCATAAAAGTCCAGAAGGTCTTTGATAATGTGTGCAGGTCATCGTTTTAGATTTTGAGATCTTAGAGATACACAGGACAGAGTCTTTCCTGGCCAGATGGAACAGAAAGCGATGAGAACAGGGTGGACAAAAATAATAAAGGAGGATGGCTGGGGTTGTGAACTGTAAAACCATAGGGTTGATTAAACATATTAACTTGAAAGACTCGAGGTCACAGGTATCCAGTTTGTAGTGGTACAAGGGCTTCCACCCTAGATCCCTCGCTGACATACTCCCTTTTTTTTGATGCAAGGGCAAATATATTCTGTGTTCTCTTAAATACTGTGAGGTTGCTCTAAGAGTCCTCTTGCTGCTGAGGAGGTAGCAGTTCTTGGGATAGGGAGTTTGGGGCAGAATCAATACTTATTTTGATAAAAGGTGGTCTGTATAGAGCAGCAGGGCATGTTATTGTAGGCAAAGCTTGAAAGTCTGGGTTGATTTGGCCAGTCCCGTTATCTGCAATACTCTAGTGTCCTCACTGACCACTCTAGGAAGTTCTTGGTCTAGGGAAGGTATGTGATGGCCTGGTTAGTATCAATGTGTTAAGTCCAAGGTTGCAAGAACACTTTTCAAAATAAAATTTAAACCAAGGGACATAGCCAGAGATCAGATACTTAAGTGGTCTATAAAAATAGAATATCTTCTTGATAAAGAGAGTTGTGATGGATGATACAGATGTGTAGATTTGGGGTGCTGGTACCAGCAAAACATTCCATTTTGGTGAGAACATTTAACAGGAGAGTTTCTTGGGCACCAAGAAGCCTAAAATACTTAAAAAAAAAATACTATCCTAGGTCTCCCAGGACCAGCTCTAATCCAAGAGTAACTATTCTAAATACTTGTGTGTTTTTGAAACATGTCTGTACAAACTTCCAGTAAAACCCAGGATCATGTGTGGAGCTTTTAATGGGATTTGTTACCCCTACATGTTGGTGCAGTGTCACAGCTCCTAGGTGAGGATATCCCTTGTTGGCAGTCTCACCTGCGCCCCACCACTGGAGTTAACCACTGCTGGAGGCTGTGCATTTCTGCCAGGCGTTGCTATGCATCTGCATCAGTGCTTGTCTAGTTTGAATTGCTTTACTTTTTAGAACTGAGGTGGGCTAGATGATCAGAGTTTTCTAAAAAAATGGATTTCTCTAGACGGGGCAATCTAAGCTACCTTTCAGTTTACGGGCTTTTGTGATAGGGTTTCTGCCAATCAGTTTTGCTTGGAGCAAAGACAGTGGAGAATCTGAATCAAAGAACTCGAACTCTCTGGTACATATCATTTCCAGCATCAATGCCCTCTAGTCAGAGGCCACCAGGATCACACCTATAGTTTAAAAAGATGGGTGTATTACTTATTGAAGTGTGGGGACTGCCACCATGGGAAACACCACGCGTGTGTCTCAGTACAAGGGTGTTAGAAGGCATGCATAGCATTTGGGAGGTAATTCTGGAGAGGATCCAAGGAGGTGTGGGTTTGCTCTTCAGTGTGTGCTGTCTGGACATAGGAAAAGTTCTGTGACTGGATATCTTAACAATTTTTATCTGGAAGAAAGGAAGACTAAAGCAAGCCTAAATCGGTAATTGGTAAAAGAGCAACAGCCATCGTTATTAGCCAGGAAAGGGGGAGGTTTAGTTTTTGTGATGTACACAACTTGACTTTGCTTTTGTCTGTGCCTAGAAAAAGTTATTAAGTGGGCTTCTTTAATCTCATTTCATCATGCTCTCAGTGACCTTATATGATGTTGATTTTCTGTGCTGTGCCATTGTTTGCGTCCAATTAAAGAACTCATTGCCTAGCTATGAACAGCAGGTCAGCTGCTAACGACGTTGACACCTAGCTGTGCTAGGCCAGGTCCCCATGTCAGAAGCTGTTTTTCTCTCTCTCACCAGGCTTGTCACACTGTTGTAGGTTGCGAAGGCCCTGTTTGAGTCAGGGAGCATAATTCACTCATATGTTTCTAATGAAGAGAGTTTAATGAGGAATTTCCTTCTAGAGAGGTGGGCTGGGTTAAGGAACAGTCAAGGAAAGGCGAGGCACCCAGAGACCAGCAACAAGGCAAGCCATCCACCACTGCCACCACCACTTCTCCCTAGAGCTGACAGATAGGGGGGAGGAATTACTTTTATTGGTACTCTAAGAAACTAGAGTTTTGGAAACATGCAGCAAATGTCAGAAATGCTTTGAGGAAGTAGGAGGGATGGGGAAAGAGATATTCAACTCTTCTTTCTGCTAGTGCTTTTCACTGCACAAGTCAAAGCCAGTCTGCAAGGTGACTTAGATTATTCAGTGAGAGTTTCCTAGGACTTGTATCAGGGCTGAAAAAAGCAGAGAATTAGTATGGGGGTGGGGAATAAAAAATAACCAACAGAACTTCGATATCAAGAGGTAGCTAATTGAATCAGAGTAGGCAAGGACATAATCCACTTCTATCAACCATGGGAGGAGATACTGTGGAAGGACAATAGCATGCGTTCTGGCATGCAGAATATTCTGTATGATCATTGGCATACGGAATTCTCAGGCAACAAACAGATTGCAAGGAAACACTGTTTTTGAGAGAAATGTGTTGCTAAAAGAAAATATAAGCCTGGCCTTAAAAACTATTGGTCATTAAATCTTGAGCCTCCAACTTCCCAGAAGGGAAAGCTGGAGACCATAGAAAACAATAGACTAGGGAGTTCCTCCAAGAAACCAGGTCCAAGGTTTATGAAGAACTTCTTCCACTGCAGAACAAGAGTTCTTCACAAGACCAATCCATCAGTATCCCATTCTTGCCATGGACCACCGACTCCTGAGTTAGTCATACCTGCTTATCCCAAAGGGGAGCTTTTACTTGGATGTCACATTCAGACCTGTCCCGTATGCTGAGCTAGGGGATAGGGTGGCAGGAACCTGTTTCTATATTTCCAAACACAAGGAATATTTCCAATCCATTCTGGATTAAAAGGACCACATATCACCAAGAGATCCTGCTCTCAGAGATAATAAGATGGGATTTTGGATTGTCGCCTTTTGGGAAGAAGGTGAGTGGAACTTGGGGAACAGATGGGTCAAGTAGATTTTAGAAAGTATTGTTCTATATTGTCTCATTCAGTTTCCCTCTTTCTCCTCTTCATGTCTTCAGCAAACATTTAGAATGTTTTTCAAAACTTTCAGAGATGGATTTGTTATTTATTTTTATATTTCCCCCAGATGAAGATAGGTTTTAAGGCAAGAGCAAAGTGGGATAAACCGGATTACACATACATCACGTTTATTTGACTAAATAAGTATCACATAAGAAAGATACCATTAGTAAAGCAGTCTTTTTAAATGAACATTATGCTTTAATGTCTTATAATTAAGATTAGATTCTGAGTCCTGATAGGAATTTATTTATTTACCCCATGTTCTGCTTCCATGAAGGAATTTAGTTTACTCAACATAGACATAGGTTATAATTATTTAGATTTAACTTCAGGGTATTTAGGTCGTAAGCTGCAAAGCCAAAGAAAGCTGCAGTGTCCTTGTAGAAAATAGGTTTTTCTTCTTGCGCTATGAGGACAGGGTGACCCAGGTTGCACTGGCCTAATCGCACCTGCACCTGGCAATCAATCACTCTCTGCAGACTGAATCCCTTTAGGCATCAGCTTGTGCATGCGCACATGCACACACACACACACACACACACAACTCCTGCCAAGTAGAAACAGGTGCAGAAAATGTAATGCAATTCTGGTCTCTGACAGTGATTAAACAGAGATTCGCCTGGTGTCTATGGATGTAAAACATGCACAGAAAAGTTGCCAAATGCGTGGCTCACCCTTCCTTCCTTCAGAACAAAACCACCATGCTTTTTCCATTCTACAATTTATCTGCTATAAGTGCATGGGACACAAACCTAGAGCTAAAATGCTCCCTCAGGTAGGTATCATACCATATGAAAAGCATGCTCCAGTGGACAGTAACAAAGAACTGGGGGCTGAATGTCCCCACCCACGTGCAAGAGTTTTCTAAGAATAGAAATACTCACTGCATTTTTTTTTTTTGCTTTAAAATATTTTACTGGAATCCTTTTGATAAAACCAAGTACTTGTTTAAGACAACATACAGAAGTGAAAGCTAATTGATATTTAAGCACTCCAAAATTTCTAAGCAGGTTTTTTCTCCAATAAGCTGCTCACACAGGTTAATGCAGGAAAGATATACATTCCTGTGATCTTTCTGCAAATTTAACCCTCTCATCCTCCACTTAATCCCTCAGCCTTCTGCCTCATATGTCTCTTCCCCAAAAGAGTTCATTTAAACTCTGGTCCGATCTAAACATATCCTTCCTGAAATCACAAAAATCACAGAATGTTGACATAAGAGAGCTCCATAAGCAATTTTATTTCATCCCCTTGAATGGGGGAAAACTAAGCCCAAGAATGGTGAAGCGATTTATACAGGTTCAAACAGGTAGTATCAGACTCAGGATTAGAGCCCTAGGCTCCTGTTTCCCAGTTAAGAGCTTTTCTCCTATTTATAGGTACTTTTCCATGTACAATCAGGTTCCTGAATGTTGTTTAGATGCTTTACTAATAGAATTCAATTGGTATTAAACTACAACTTTAAATTTATAACACTATGGAAAAGACATATAAGAGAGGACCTCAATGCTCTGTTTGAAGAGAAACAAATAGTGCTCCTTGGATTCTTTTACAAATTGTATCCTTTATACTCATAGATCTTCCTCAAACAAAGATTTGTTGCCTGATGGTCTGTAGTGAGATGCATTGACTTGTCAAAAAAGAAATTTATCTTGCAGAGGGGGAAGTTAGCAATTGTAGAGCTACACATAAATGACAGTTGTGTGAAGCCTGTTAAAGTTGAAAACTATTAAATTAATTAGTTAACTTATTCTTCAGTTATGTCATATGTATTTATGTAGTGCCTGGGATGTTTGCAAGGTATTGTACTAAAATTTATGGGGGACAATAAGGTAAGTAAGGCATCATTTGCCTTCAGTGAGCTAGCTTCTGATATCCTAAGAAGAACTTAGTAATGGATATTAAATAGGGTATTTTGATTGAGTAGAAGGGGAGAAACCTCAGATGTTTCTGAAGGAAAAGGTTAGCTATTCATCCATTTAAAAAAATATAAGCCACATATATTTAAAGGAAGCAGTCTGATAAATTTTAACACATGTAGACATCCATGAAAACATCACCACAATCAAGATGATGAGCATATCCACAGCCCTGCAAAATTCGCTACTGTTGTTATTCTTCTCTCCCTCTCACCCTTTCTTGCCTCTACTCCCCCAACCCCAGGACAACACTGACTGCTCTCTATCACTATAGATGAGCGTGCATTCCTTATATAAATGGAATCATAGGACTCTTTTTGGTTTGGTTTTTGACATTTAGCATAAGTATATCGAGATCCACCTGCATTGTTGTGTGTCAACCTTTCACTCCTTTTTATCACTAAGTAATATTTCACTGAACACACACACACACACAACCTGAATTTGTTTATCCATTTATCTGTTGTTAGAAATGTAGGTTGTTCCCAGTTTTTCAGTTTTTGCTATTAATAAAACTATGAATGTTCACATGCTGGTCTTTATTTATGTGGACATAAACTTTCATTTATCTTATTAAGAGTAGAATGACTGGGTCATATGGTAGGTAAATTTTTAAGTTTTTAAGAAACTACTAAACTGTTTTCCAGAATGGCTTTGCCATTTCACATTCCCACCAGCAATGTGAGAGAGTTCCTGTTGGTTCACATTCTTGCCAACACTTGGTATGTTCAGTCTTTTAAATTTCAGTCATTCCAAAAGTTTCCCGTAGATCTATTTATACTCACTGATTTGCAGATAGTCGGGTAACCTCTTTTGAAAAAAATCACAAACCCATCTACCATTTGCATTTGGACATACATGCCTGACACTAGAGACAGAGACAAAATGTACCATTGGGAAAAAGCTACCATGAGAGAAAAGGAGTATGTCACAGGGAACCAGAATTGGGAATGGAGCCAGAGGATATTGGCTGTCCTGACATTGTGAAGTGGTGAGAACAGAACGACTTTGCTTCTGTTTTGCTGGTCTTAGGCACAGGCATGGGGAAGAGAGCTGTTACATCCCTCAGGCCTGGAATATTTGAAATGTGCAAGCAGTCTTGTTAAGGGTCTTTTTTTCTGTCCAAGTATCACAAAGAAGTTGTGTTGTTCTTTGTGCTTCATAAGGTGATAGCGAGGATCTCTGTGATGGAGCTGGTCCCACTCTACCGATACTGGGTGCAGTAGCTTCCCCAGCTCCACCAGGTCCCATGAGGTAGAAGTGGCATTAGTGGGTGCAGAGTTCCAACTCCAAGGGTCACCTCTGAAGAACTGTTGGTCTCAGGATGACTGAAGGGCTGACTTCTCTATAGGACTTGTTTATGGAAAGATGAAAACTGCCTTGAGGATAACTGAGATAGGACTGTGCTGTTTTTGTTGCATATCTAAAACAAGCAAAAAGAGAGAGTCATTGACACTGAGTAGAATGGATGAGGATCTATTTATACTAACTGGCTACAGAAGCCTGAGACATCCATAAGTAACATATACAAGTAACCATGAGGCCAGGTAGGAATTAAAAGGACCATAAGAGATGAATAATAATAGCAAACATGTATTGAGAACTTTATGATACGCCGTGTAGTATTCAGTGCGACTTAAATGGATGAACTCATTTAGATCATAACACAGGCTTTTATAATGTAGGTTGCCAAACCAAAAGAAAAAAAAAGGTAAAGTATTCTCATTGAAAATATGTACTTTTCTTTTTAAATTATGGAAATGTAGTGACACACAGACATACTCGTTTTATCATGACTGTACCTGTGATTGCTGTTAAAAAAATATTGCTTCTGTTTTACAGGTGAGAAAACTGAGACCCAACGAGCTTAAGTGAGTTACTTAAGGTTACATAGTTAAGAAGTGGCAGAGCCAAGATTAGAATCAAATCAATCTGGCTCCAGAACCCATGTTCTTAATCACTCTGCTAGAGGGAGATGCAAAATGCTCCCAAATTCAGAGAAATGTAACATTATTTTTACTGAGGGAATAGAAAGGGTGACACACAAGATACAATATTTTAAATCATATGTTTGCAGAATTATGAAAGTTAAGAATTGGGGGTTTGTAAGGGTTAGGACAGGATGGAAAGCATTTCTGTCTGACGTTAAATTATGCTATTGATTTTGGATACATTTTTTGTCCACTCTAAATTTGACCGTAATTATAATGGAGAAGCACATATAAAGTATACTGAACAGACTTATTAAGAATACATATGTGTTTTATTAACTTTTATATAATATAACTCATATTTGAGTATTATTCCCCTGTCTTCTGGCCATTTGGAGCCACCATTTTTAAAAATATAGCATGGTAGGGGGAAGCATGTGCTGGGAATAGAACTACTTGAGCTGGTCCAATACCTGGTTCCATGACTTGTTAGCTGAGTGGCCTTGAACAAGCTATCAATCTCTTGTCAGAATTGTGAGGAGTTCGGTATTCACCTACTTTCAAGCTATTAAGTTAATCTGCCACAGATTCATGGATACTGACAGAAGACTTGAGACTTGTGAGTCAGAGAGGAAGATCTTTATACCCATGGCGAAATCAGTAGTCAAAGTGTCAGCTTTGTGCCAGTTCCCTGAGCCTCGATTCTTATAGAGTTCTGTGAAGAGGGCACAGACATTTGTACTTGCCATGGGTTGTGTTACAGGAGAGGAACCTCAAGCGTAAGGAACCCAAATATTTTATAATAGTCCTGAAAGTAATTGTTATCTTTATTATACTGGACAATAAACAAGCCTGCCTTAGCATCTGAGGGAGACACTATATTTTCTAAGTTAGTTTGCTAGACAAACATCATTTAAATGATAGTTTGGAAAAAAGGCAGCTCATACGAAGTACAGAAACATGACAGACCCGTGGAAACTTATCTCCCAATGCCTCCAAGTCGTGCTTCTGGAGGATGATTATCATCACTTACAAGGCTGCTGTGAAAAATTCAATGAGATTATACTTGAAAAGAACTTAGTAAGGAATATGTCACATTTCAAGCATTCAGTAAATGTTAGTTGTTGTAGTTCTTGTTACTATTCACCACCACCACCACCACCACCATCATCATCATCATCTCTCTCCACCCCTCCGAAAAAAAAAAGAAAAGAAAAAGGAAAAAAAAAAAAGAAAATGTGCACAATCTCATTTATTCAAGTGCAGGAAGTTTTGCAAAGAATTCCTGGGATTTGGATCCATTACTCCGAACCCCTGTTCCCAGTTCAGTTCTCTATTGTTCAGTGTCTTCTTTCAGATTCTCTATCCTTCTTTGGTTTTCTTTGTTCTCAAAATGTGACCCCAGTCCCATCTCTTCAAAGAAGAACAAATGAAAAATTCCTTTATGTAATCAATTTTCATTGAAGGTTTGACTAGAATGATTTCTGGGGAAACTTGATTATTGGTCATTGTTGTTCTAAAGTTCTTCAGCTGTGTCTTTCAAAAGGATCACTTTCGTCTTACCATTCCTGCCCCACCACTGGAAAACCTTACTTTATTGTGCAGAATAATTCACTGCTGTTTGTCCCAAGATGAGCTGTGGCCTCTTTTTTAACTAAAGATCCATTAATGTGTTTTTTATAAATAAAAGAGCCATTTTCCCCCTAAGATAAATTCTGCAGTTCTCCTAGAATGTTAGAAGTGGTTGAGGTAAAACAAACAGACAAAAAACATTACTATCCTTCCAGTTCCAAAAGAAGCTGTTTAGAATTGCTACTAATTTTGAAAACAATCTGGCAAGATTGTTTAGCGTGTTTAGTCTCAGACTTTCAGATAAAAGTCCAGAGTGTAGTACACTAAATTAATTTATTCGAGAAACGCAGCTAATTTGTAGGTAAATTATAATAAAACAGCACCTGGATGATTCAGTTTAGCACTTTAACTTTTAAGGTTAAATAAAGGTACATACCCTCTAGTTCTATTTTTCTCTTTTCTTTTTGTGTGTGTGTGTTTTAATTTTTATTTGTTTTTGAGGATATATTTTAATTAATTAATTAATTAATATTTTTATGGTGACACTGATTAATAAAATCTAATAAGTTTCAGCTGTACATGTTAACAGTAAGGCATATGAACATTTACACTGTGTGTTCACCTCCTACAATTAGATTTCTTTCTGTCACCACATATTTGACTTCCCTTATCCCATTCTAGTTCCATTTTTCAATAAGAAATATAAACAAGGTGAAAAATGTCTCCTCTCTATAGCATAATTGAAGGTAAATCTAATAATATTTGGGTATTAAAGAAATAAAAATTACTACTTAATGTGAGGTACTTCTTTGCCATTACTCTTCAGTTACAACTAACTCAATAATAGCGATCAATTATTACTCATTAGTACACTATTTAAGTTTAATAAAATACTGCATTTATTACTCTTAACAGTGAAGTGTTTTTCTTTATACCCCCTGTAAAAGATGCTGATATTTATGAAACAAGGATAATTGATTTGGGCACATTAAAATTGGTTGCCTTTCTTCATAAAAATTTTTATACTACCTTTTATTTTGAATAGTTAAATAAATTTAATTTTTTCTACTGTTTGAAAACAACCACAACAAAACATTTTATACCAACTTTTGAATGGGCTTTGCTCTAATGATTAATTCATTGTGCAGTTAGTCAGCACTTCACACTTTTTGTCCAAACAATTCAATAATTCTCAGGAAAATTTTAGCAGCTAGTGGATCTTACTGAGAGTTAAGTATCCAGGATATGGAGTCAGGAAGAGATGGGTTTGACTCCTTGCTCTGTACTTCCTAGATGTAGGACTTAATTTTCCTTAACTGTAAAATAGGCCTATCAAAGGAATCTGCTTCAAAGGACTGTATTGGTTAGGAGAATGTAAGACCATCCCCGAAGGCTGTGCCTAGTACACAGTGACCATGCCTTAAGGGTTGACTATTATTATTATTTACTACAGCAACTTTCCTTCTCATTTATCCAACATGACTTTTAATGATTTTAATTAACATAGTCTTACAGTCCTATTCTAAGTGGAATAAGGCTACATGTCCTATTATATGACTAATGATATAGAGCCACCTCATTGTTCAAGAGCTATGACCAGAAATGACTATATAGGTTAGTTACCACTCTGTTAGATACACAGATATTTCTAGGGTATGGCTTTTATTTGAGCTGCAATCAATGCCCAGTAAGTCTCATGTGGTTAAATTGCATCTGGATATGTTGTTTCACATATAAATAGTCTAATTGTGACAATCAGTTGATTCATTTTGAATGGTCCCAGGTTACTGGTGGAAGAGGCTGTTTTTTCACCTTGATAATAAAATATGTCTCAGACATTATATTTAGTTTGATCTTTTTCTTGAAATAGTGTATCTTAGACATTGTATTTAATTTTATTTTCCTGAAGAATAAATAATACTGTATTTACTACCTTCCATTCCCCCGATGAATTTTCTATTTTGTAAAGTGATTTCAAATTCTTTACATTCTCTGAATTGCATAAGAATCCTACAAGGTCAGCAGAGCTGAGGAAATAATCATTTTCCTTATTTTGCACATGAGAAAATAGAGACTCAGCTCTAAGTGTCTTACATGAAGTCATATAAAGTTCTAGCTGCAGAGCTAAGATCAGAATTTAGACCCTCTAACTATAGTCAGTACCTTTTCAGCTCTACCAGAAAGCAAATCAACGGGAGGCTGCTGAACACCTTCTGAGCTGTCAGAAAGCAGAATTTGCAAGCGACCTCTGAAACAGTACCACCGATGACAGCAGGTGAGACAGGGCAGCTGTTTTTTTCTTTTTATCAAGTTTAACTTTGCATCAGGAGCTTCCACAGAACATCCTTCATTACCCTTGTGGCATTAGTGAGATGAACCTTACCTGAGGTCTTTCAGGGGCACAGTCTCAGAGCAGTGAGAATTGACACTGTGATTAGCAAAATGACTCCTTGGTGAGAAGTGACAAATGATAATAAGGGAGACAGAAAATAAGGCAAAGGTAAGTTTATTCATAGTTTTATTCTTCTAAGATTTATTTAACCGCCATTCAACTGAAGTCCTGAGTTAGATATTAAGGACACAAATGTGAATAATAGGCCACAAAATTATCAATGGTTTTGATATTGAGAAGTTCATAATCCACTGGGGAGAGAGAGAATAAAGAGAGAGTTATGAATAAAGTGCAATGAAAGGAAAGGGAAATATTGCTTCACTTTCAGAGTGGTACATTTGTACTGGGCCTTGAAATATGAGAAACTTTTACCATTGAAGCAGGAGGGGTATGGCATGAACATGGAGATAAGATGACATCTGACATCTATCATGGTCAGGGAAGTTTAAGTAGTTGAATGTGGCTACAACATAGGGTGTAGGGACTGGGAGTGGTCGGGTGGGAGAAGAGGGGAGAAATGAGAGATGAAAAAGACAATGTGATCTGATATAAAGGCCAAAGTGAAGGGCTAAAGAATTCATACTTTATCTTGCAGGTAGAAGAGAAGGGTTTAATCAGGGAATGACATGGTCAGATCTGCATTAGAAACAATTGTAGTGGCCCCAGGGAGGTTAAGGTCGATGGGTGGAATAGGAGGGGCATAAAAAAAAAACAGCAAAAAAATGGGTGCTTCATTGGTAGCAGAGCTCTTTTTGCATCTCTTTTTCCTTAAATTTGCTTCTACTCTTTTATGTATATATGTATTTTTCAGGAGTTTCCAGGCATTCTGGAGATATTAATTCTATTTTCAACCAGTATAGGAGTTATCTCCAATGGTCAATTTGGATATTCATGAGAGACCGTAACAGCATTAAACGTGAGTTATCAAACACCAGTCCGAAGAGTGCTGGGGCAAGCACTGCAGAGTCTCTCACACACATGGGGTGACTACTGTGCAGCATCCATGCCACGAAGCCACAGCACTCTCAAGCATGTCTGCACCCATAGGCCCATCACAGGCCAATTTTCCACAGATACTTTATTGTACTTTATATTCAAAATCCTAGAGTCTGACCTCAAAGGTGACATCTCTAGCTGGATAAGACAGATATTGAGGATCAGTAACCCCAAAATTCTGACATTTCATTTACTAATAATCCAAAAAGAATTGCTATTAGAAGTTAAACTTTAAGAAGTTGAGTGTAAGAAGATTAGTTATCTGACAAAAAAAAAAAAAAAAAAAAAAGGCTTTTTCAGGCATCCTAAAAATCTAGAAAATACTTGTTCAACTGATTCTGCTATCTTAATAGATTCAATCAGACAGTGTGGTCAGAGAGAGAAAAAAGGTCCCTTGAGGTAAAAACTTGGTTTCAATGATTTAGTGTCTTGGATTAAATGATTAGTTTCTGACTAAATTTTCCAGTCAGTTTAGCAAAGAATCAAGGCAGAGAGAAATGGACATTGTGATCCATTTTGTACAAGGCAATGTCTTTTATGTCTTTTGAAAGAAATATAACACTATAATTTTCTTTGCCATTCTCTTTTACTTCAAAATAAAATATTTGTTTCTTTTATGTCCTCAAATCTACTTAGTCAAAGTTTCATTTCCACCATATTATTCCAAGATTCCACTCACTGACCATGTAAGTACTTCAGGTAGCAACAATAACAATAATTGCTGACATTCACATAACATTTCCAGGCATTATTCTAAGTATTTATTAATTTATTTAATCCTCATATTGACTTTAAAAGGTAGGTCTTCACAGGAGATGAGAAAATTGGGGAACAGAGAGGTTAAATAACTTGCCATGGTCACACTGCTATGCATGGCAGAGCTGGAAGATACAATCCGGCAATCTGTTCTTACTTCTCAGAGCACAGCCTGGTCAAGGGTTCATGGAGAACAAACACTAGAATTTGATGGAGAAAAAAATATAATTTTCTCAAGGAAAATGTGTTCACCTTAAATATCCGATCTCTTCTTCTTCTTTTATTTTAATTCAACAGAAAGAACTAAATTCCATTCTCTAATGGATTAAAAAACCTCCCAATTTGATGTTAAGAAACACTCTATGTGAACCAGGACAACAGGCCTGTGTCCTTATCCCAAATGTCAAATTTGACATAAAAGATTTCACAGCTAGTGATGATTTTCGTTAATTTTGTTTTACCTGGTTTTCAGCCATGCTTTATTGCAAATGATATCTGAGTGGGCAGGTAGTCAAATGTCATTTGTTTTAAAATGTCTGCCTCACATGTCATCCTAAATGTCATTACAAAACATGGAAATCTGTCCTTACTCTTTAAATGGCTACAGGAGAAAACAGTATGGTTGCAGAATGTCTGCATAGAGGGCTTACTTGAAAGTCTAGTGGTGCAAGTACTGGTACCTTAAAGTCCTTGCTTTGAGACCTTCTACTTCTAGGGCTCTGGGATTCTAAGTCATTATTTTCTTTTGTGCCCATGTATTGGAGGCATGGGATACAGAATGCTTGAATTAAAAGGTAAGGAGCTTTTCCTGGCCTCTTCTCTTCATACATGGAGTCCTATAGAGCATGCTTTTTTACCAATTGCCTCATACTTCAGACCTGAAATATATATCTTCACTCTATGATTGATATATGAAGCCATGATAGCTCATGAAAGATGTGAAGAGAAGAGCTTAATTGGGCATCCGAATCCTAACACCTTTTTCAGACTCTCTTAGAACTTGGAGGACACTGTCATGGGCCACACAGCATCAACCTGTCAAAAACTGAGCTTTGGTAAATTATTTAGAAGGAAAAATAAATTCCTGTGCAATATTCTGAGTGTCTGATTTACAAAGGTTACATAAAAAATATAACAACAACAACAACAACAACAAAAAACTGGTCCTGGTTCTTTTGCAAAGCACGAATAAGGATGCAAAATCAAGTAGGAAAGTATTACCTCTGGTTTCTGTCCTTCCTTCTGTACCCCCAACTCTCCCCACCTCCCCACCAACACAGCTGCATTAATCTCTTAGCAGGCCTTCTCTCAGCTTTTCTCTTCTTGTCTCATTCTGGGGCATGTATGCCTTTGGTCATTTTTTTTTTTAATCTGTCTACCCAGCTCTCCCTTTGACATAGCCTTCTATCAACCATCTCTAATAGAATTACATAAGAAATTTTTCTATATAATTATTTGAAAATGTTTTCATTTAATGGAACAGTAATTAAATTGCAGAGATAAGCCATATAAATGGCTACATTTTCGAGATGTGAAGGGTGGGACAAACAGGAGCATTACAGGATAAAAGCACTTTACTGAGGGCTTCAGGATCTCATGGTTTACCAAATCTCTCACCAGCCATGCAATGTAGTTGGTGTGTACTAAGCATGACATTCTGGTGGCACGATGGTTTTATTAATCATAAGATTTCTTCGTGCTTGTCTCCTTCTCTAAAGACTAGAAAAGCCAAAATTTTATTCAGGCCTCTCTTGCAGATGGGGGAAACCCCTGACCCAGTTGTAGTCAATAAAATATGAAGAAAAGTCTGTTAGGAGATTCGAGGAGAGGTATTGGTCTCTTTAAATTAGAAGTATAAAAGGGAAAAGGTTCTGCCCCACTACTTCCTACTTGTGAAGGTGGTTGTGTGAGAACATGATGGTGGGAGCTGCTGTAGCCATCTTGCCTCAAGGAGGAGAAAGTCAAAGGGAGTTGCAGAGACACTGACAGAGGGACTTGATATTATTTAGTTGCAGAAGTATTCATTTGACCTCCATTTATTGAATGTTTATTATGTA
The DNA here is from genome assembly GCA_030015415.1 of Cynopterus sphinx. Lineage (NCBI taxonomy): Eukaryota > Metazoa > Chordata > Mammalia > Chiroptera > Pteropodidae > Cynopterus > Cynopterus sphinx. The sequence continues at coordinate 47,721,830 of CM057380.1, forward strand.
CCAGGAACTATACTAGTGCTAGGGGTTTATATGTCCCTGCTTATAGGGAGTTTACATTTTAGTCAGAGGAAAAATAGCCAATAATTATGTCAATTAGAATTAAGAAGTATGGAATAATAATAATAACAATAATAACAATGAGGATAAGGGTAAGGGATTTGGAGAATGATGGAGATGATATTCTAAGTGTTGATAAATATTAAAATGACATCTGAGAGGGCTGAAGGAAATGAGGGAGCAAGTCATGAAGACCTATGGGGGTTGGACAGTGGGAAGGAGTGCTCCAGAAAGAGGAAATAGCACCTGCAAAGGCCCTGAGGTAAAACATGCTCAGCATGTTCAAGGAGCTGCAGGGAGACCAGAGAGGCCAGAACAGAGTGAGCAACAGGGAAAATAAAGGGAATGAGATAAGAGAGATCATGGGTGTCCAAGTCATTTAGAGGCTTGATGCTGTCATAAAGATCTTAGATTTCCTTCTAAAGGACATAAGAAATTACTACAGGATTTTGAATAGGGGAGCAAAACAGTACTTAAATTTTACTTTCTGACACTTCAAAAAACTTTCTTGCTGTTGGATATAGAAAATGTTAAGAAAGCAAGCAGGGAGAAAAGTTAGAATAATACTGCAAGAGATGGTATTTGCTGGCCACAGATGGGAATGGTTGAGGTAGAGAGAAAGATTAGATTCTTTGTATTTTGAAAGTCAAACCATCAGAATTTGTAATGGTTTTATATTAGGTATCTTTCCAACAAGAGTTTATCTTCAGACTTCTTGATCTATGAGAAAAATAAACTCCTTGTTTAATCCACTATCAATGTGGCATTCTCTTATTTGCAGCTGAAAGTAGTCTTGATATAGCTGGAAGCAAACCTATTATTTCTTCTTGTATTCTTTTATTTTCAGTTTTATGAGTCCAAATTGAATCATTAGAGTTGAATCATTCCAAATTCTTATATAAGAGTTTTTCTATAAAATTTACTTAATTATTAAACTCCGTAGAAATACAATGGAATAAAAGAAAATGGAGGCACAGGTGGTCTACACTATTTGACAAAAGTCACACAGCCAGTTAGTGAGCGTCGAGAGGACAACTCAAAGTATAATCTGAGTTCAGATTACAATAACAATAATAATACGAGATGATAATACGAAATAGCTTCTGTTTTCTCAATGCAGATGGAGATGGCTGAGCCAGTTTCAACATAGGGCAGCACCCTCTTCCTCAGAGCTTATCAGGCTTTGTCTGGCACTGACTGCTTTTTCTGGTAAACTCTGGGTCCTGCACGAATGGGGTTTTCTGGGTTTCACTGGGGCAGCACATTGTTTCACTGCCTTGCTGGCAGCAAAGATAAAGGAGCAGAGATTCGATTTGCTTGCTGGGATTCTGCCATGGAGTATTGGATGGGAGAAAAGGAGAGAAACCTGGCTCACAAAGAGAAGGATAATTTTAAAGTACTTCTTTTAGATCAATGCAATCTGCATTCCTTATTCTGGGGAAAAGTGTGGTGGGTCAACCACAAGATCGAACAAGTCTGGCATACACTAAATGATCAAAAATAGACCCTTTTGGAAGGCTTGTGGAATTTCACTAAAGCAGCGCTATCCAAAAGAAGTATAGTAACAGCCACATATACAATTTTAAATATTTAATAAGCATATTAAAAAGTGAAAGAAACAGGTGAAATAAAAGTCACACATTTTATTTAGTTGAATATATGCAAATGTTATCATCTCAACATGTGACAGAAGCCACATTTCAAATGCTCAGTAACCACATGTGGCTAATGGCTGCTATATAAAACTGCATGTCTTCAGATAGCCAAACATAAAAATATGTTAAAAAGCAAACTTCTGTGAGGATAAAACACAGAGTATTTTAAAGAACTCATTATAATTTTACCTGTTTCAATGTATTGTATTCCATTCAGCCAAAACACAGACTGTTTCTATATCCTCAAAATCCAAAATAATACTTGAGAAAGAATATTAAAAGAATATCAAAGACTTGACAGTAGAAGGGAAAATGGAAATGATAATAATACCCCTCAAGATTGATGTAAGGACTAAATAAGATATCTTTTAAAAAATACAACACTGTGTGAATATGCCTCTATAGATAGTATTTATTTTATTTTATTCAAATATTGGTCCTTGGTTATATAAACACTTCAGATATCTGTAGCCGATTCTTTCCCTCCAATATTAGGATGCACTTTGCTTTTTAAAGCTATTATACATTAGGAAACACTGATCAGGAATAATCAGTTTAATAAAAATTTTGTGGCGTCCTCTCCCAACATTTAACAAATATCTGCATCTGCACAAACGAAAAATCTAGAGAGATTTTGAATGTAGCTGCGAATGTGGAGGACAAGGAAACTCTGATGGTTTCTCAAGACTTTTCTGAATAAAAATCTGATTTAACTCACTGTATAAGTACATGTAAATATATAAACATATTCTTTTCACTACAGCATCTGAGATTTCTGATTTCAGATATTTCTCTGTAATTACATTTAGCAGAGAAGGACATCATGCCTGTGATGAGCATCTCCTGCAATCTGTCAGCTTTCAGAGCACAGTAACCACCAACGGCTGCCTCAGCCCTTCAGTAAAGACTATAGGCCACATGCGTGTGCACTTACAGAATTTCATGGGTTTCCATGGATACGGGAATTTTAGTGTTAAGGCACATTTACTATCACTTTTCTTGTCACCAAGAGTCCTGTAAACACTTGTGCTTTAAGATTTTGTGCAGAAATTTAGCATTTTATAGAGGACTGAGTCAAAATTACCTTTTCCCAAAGGCATTGTATGATTTTTCTCTTAAGACAAAGTCCCTAAAATCACTCATATCTGTGGCCTCTGTTTAGTGACGTGCTTTTATTTTTTAGACTAATAAAAGACAATAAAGTTTTAATTACATTGTCGGTATCACTTTTAAGTGACAGGTATTTATGTTGTGTAAATGTTACAATTAAATACAACAACTTGTTTGGAATTTAAAATAGAAAGCGGCAAATAGGGAAAGCAGGAATATTATGTACATATTTAGCCATTTCTCTTCGTGAATGTGATGTAATGTGTCATTTTCAAAGATACCTTTGAGTTATATCTACTGACCAATCATGCTTTGAATTTATCGTTTTTTTAAATGGATAATAAGCTTTTTTGTGTATATTTAAAAGACCTTCTTACAAATCTGTAAAAACAGCAGGCAATTTTATTACTGTCCTCATTTTATACGTGGCACACGTCCCATGTCAGACAGCTAGCAAATGGCAGAACCAAGATTAGAACCCAAGACGCCTGACCCATCCTCTATGGCTTTTCCTTCGCCTTTTTCCTGGGCAGAATGCAAGCAACTTCTTCTATAGAAGGCATACCCATTTCCTTCCTTTCTTGCCACATGCTGATAGGTTTCTGTGCCTCTGACCTGGGCTTCTTTAAATCATTCTTTTCTCCACCTGTCCCCTTTTCTTCCCCAGAGATGGCTCAACTTAACTTATAAAGCTTAGCAATTTTAAATGCACATAACCACTGGGAAGCAGCAGTCACAGAGACATGATAAAGTTTGAATGTATACTGCATGAGGACTCTGTGGGGAAATAGATTTCTAGTTCCAAGCATATTGACCAAGAATGTACAAAGCAGATTGAGTGAGGGGCTGGAGCAACTTGTAAAAAAATCTAATCTTGAACAGACATGTTGCCTGGATATTCCAGTCACGAAAAAAGGTTTTACTTTAAAAGCATGGATTTAAGGAGTACAGTTAGAACATTTTGAAAGACCATGTCAACTCTCACTTATTATGCTCATGTAGCCAACAAGCTCTGTATTATCTCAGCATAAATCTCAGTTGAGGCCATAAGATCTTTACCATACCATTTTATTTTTTTACCCTGGGTCTCATTCACCTTGTATTTGTGCAGGTCGTGTGTGTGTGTGTGTGTGTGTGTGTGTGTGTGTTTTCAACTAAAAGAAAGACCTCGCTTTCGCTATTCAATAAAAGAGGGAGTCTGAGTAGTGGAATTGCTTCTGACCAAGAGGTCTGATCTGGGTCCTTCTCCTGCAGACCTTAGTGGGGAGCAATCTGGTAAGGCCTCACAGCAACTGCCAGGAACTGAGTAGTCACTGGTTTGTTGTGAGGATCAAATGCGATTAAACGATATGAAAGTAATCTGTAATTATAAAACTTGTACCAAAAAATAAGTTTTTATTTTTTGAGGTTAGTGTAATATTATACAATGCCAATACAATTGGTTTAAGTTTCTAAGTGTTAAAAAAGCAAATAATGACTCTTATGACCTCACAGGGCTTTTGCTGGAATATGGACCTTATTCATTTACAATATAACTAAATCTTCTTCATTATGATTTTTCAATATGTTTCAACCTTTTCAACCCAACTAGGCAGCAAATAAGTGTGGCATTTAGGTGATGCTTCACTTAATATAATAGCCAAAATAATGGGAACTGGATATTTGGTTGTAATCTAACATTTCCTCCCATCACATACCATGTACCACCCTTGAGATCCCAGGATTGCAGCTCTAAATTCAGAAAAACTTTGATTATTACTGCCCAAGACAAATTCCCCATCTTTCTGAATGGAAATTTTAATTCTGTGCTGTTCATCCACGGAGTACCTGCGAGAACTCAGAGCTCTCCTGAACTACAAAGCTTCCTCTATTTTCTCCTATAAATTCCATTCAGACCCTGAATTGAATTCATTCTTAACCAAATACATTTTATCTGTACCTGACAGAGATCTAGAAGTAAAAACACAAGATTTATTTCATTTTAATTCTATTATGATGTATTTAATCACAAATACCCCAAAATGAAAAGATAATTTATCATTTTGCCCTGACTGAGCAACCCTCCTCAGCTGACATTCATGAATTCATAATGTAGGGAGGAGACTGGATGATTAAGTGTCTGATGAGAGAAAACAGATTAACCTGGCAAACATAATAAATTTAGCTCATAAGCAGGATGGCTTTATAAGTGCTCACAATAACTCTTCTGTATATAATCATGAACCACTTCCTTCAATGATGACTAAATTGAAATAGTTGGGGAACATAAAGCAAATGTATATTTATGGCTCTCTCTTTGAGACATTAAAAGGGTAGTGAAAGCCGTTTGATTGTTTGAAACTCTAAAAATAAACAGGAAACCTGTGACAAAAAAGTAAACTCATTTTAAAAAGCTGCAACTTCTCAAGTGTTCTAGTTTCCACTTTGCCAATAATTATATGTGGATCCCGCATGCTTTCAGGATCTTTGGAAGACGTCAAAGCCAGGTTCACCCTTAACCTTAGCATCAGAACCTGGTTCCTTTCTAAATGCTGCGGCATTTTTAGGTAGTTCTTATTCCATGCTGACAAAACACATAAAATTAGCAAGCTATTTCAGCCTTTGAAATAAAATCCTTCTTTTTAGCTGGAATTTCATTTACATCAGAGTAAAAATGTAGGTTATGACTTGTTTGAAGAAAAGTCCTGTGCAGTGCTCCAGAAAGTTCACTTAGCAAGCAGTCTGCCAGGCTTCCTTACTTAGCTGGTTAGTGTTCCTGGCCTCCCTTTTTCAGCAACAAGAAAAAGGATCCTCTTCGTGCTCAGCTTTATTTTTAAACTCACATGGCTGTATTCCTGGAGGCCTCTGCTGGCCCACCTGTCCTGAAAGAGAGTTTGTTACATGCATCCAGGTCACGCTGAATAAGGGACTTGCTCTGCTTGTTTATCCAGAACCAGACATTTGTTAGGGACAAGGCAGGGCAGGGAAGGCGAGGCAGGGGAGGCCAGGAAGGGAATGGGCTGCCTGACAGTCTTGACTTTAAAGGAAGGCCCCGTCTGAGGCCAGGTGAATTCCCCACCGTGGAAAACCGGTGCCTGGAGGTCTAGGCGCCCGCACACCCTTCCTTAGGCTTTCTCCTTTCTGCTTTTTTCCTTCGTCCTCTCTTCCCACCCTGAAGTAGATAGACCTTAGGTTGGAGGGTGGTGAGAGGCAGGGACCCAGGCAGGGAGGTCAGTAGGCGTGGACGGACCAGGCTCGCGAGCACGCACCACGAAGGGGTTTGCATGGTGAGGAGCAGGGGGGTGTCCCACGGCCACGCCGTGTTCCCACCTCTGCTCCGTCAGAGGCGCAGATGCTGCCGGGGCTCGGGGACCAGGCCTGTGTCCCCTGGCGTGGAGGTCCCTGGGTAGAGCTGGAGGGGCGCGTCCTTCTCTTGGGAGCGGGTGACTTCGTGTGTGCGCACACGAGCACCTCGGGGCCCGACGCGCGACGTCACCGCAGAACGGCGGCGCCTACCCCAGCCACAGGGCCTCCCGCCCAGCGTCCCGGCGGCTGCGCGGGCCCCTGCCCAGGTGCCGCGCCGGGGCCGCGCCCCAACCGCCCGCGCGGGGGACGACAGGGGTCGGCACTGGTGCCCTCGGGTAAGCAGGTGCCCCGCGCGGGAGGGGTCCGCCGGCGGCGCGAGGACGCGTGCAGCCCGCCCCCCCCCGCACCCCCCCGCACCCGCACCCCCACCCACCTCCACCGCCCCGCACCCACACGCATCCCCCACCCACCCACCCCCGGCGGCAGCGCGCGCTGCAGCGTCCTCCCCGCGCGGCGGGGCTGGCGTTGGCGGCGGAGGCCGCCCTGGGCAGGGGACCCGCCGCTGCCGCCTCGACCTCCGCCCGGGACAGAGGGGGTCGGCCCGCGGCCGCTAGCAGGAGGGCAGCAGCCGCCGCGAGGCCCGGGCCACCCCAGCACCCCCGCAGCTGCGACCGGAGGGGCAAGACGACCCGGGGCGTAAGCGGGGTGCTGGGGGGGGGGCGGACGCCCAGGCTCCCAGACGCCTTCTTCGAAGCAAGTGTCAGGGAAAAAGCTCCGCTGACCCGTAGAGAGCATCTGCATAATGTAACCCAGAGCCCTCCCTTAAAATTTTATTTATTTTTTTATCTATCTATTTATTTATCTATTTATCTATCTATATATCATTTTATTTCATTTCATTTTACTTTGCTTCGCTTCATTTTATTTTATTTTTTATATTTTATTTATTTTATTTTATTTTATTTATTTTTATTTTATTTTATTTTATTTATTTATTTATTTATTTATTTTAATTTATTTTATTTTATTTTATTTATTTTATTTATTTTATTTATTTTATTTTATTTCATTTCATTTCATTTCATTTTACTTTGCTTCGCTTCCTTTTATTTTATTTTATTTATATTTTATTTTATTTTATTTTATTTTATTTATATTTTATTTAATTTATTTTATTTATTTTATTTTATTTATTTTATTTATTTTATTTTATTTTATTTTATTTTATTATTTTATTTTATTTTAATTTTAAACAAATGGGAGAGCAGAGTCCTCAGGGAAAGAGACTTGCTTACCCCAAGTCACACAGCTCTAAAAGGGCAGAACTGAGACTAGAAACCAAGTCTGGCTTACCACGGCTTTATAAATGTACCAATAATACAAGTATTGAAAAATAATACAAGTAATTATTATGGTAAAATATTAGATTTAGGAAATATGGGCGGTGATATTAGCTTGGCATTCACAACTATGAATATGATTTAGTGCTGGAAAAAAACCCAGCCACTCTGTTTTTGGGCTTGGGCTGCTCTTCATTCACGAAACATTTGCTCAGCAGTTATTTGTGCCAGGCACCTTGCAGGAAACCAGAGATCTATAGAGATAAACAAGAACCAGTCCTACATGTGGAGCAAAAGAGAAAATTCCCCAGACACCAGGAGGTGACGCAGGTGTGGGAAACTCAATGGGCCTCAGATACAAGGCACCCTGGAAACTCACAAGGAGATGTCATTTCTGGCTCTCTGTAGGAAGACCTGGGGGAGGGAGTGGGGCATTTAGACATGGACAGTACATTCCAGGTAGAACGTTCAGCGTTAGCAACTAAACTCCAGATGAGTGTGAGAAATAAGGAATAGTTTGGTCTCTCAGAAGGTAGGCGTGAGGAGGCCACCATTATAGAGGGAATAAAGTGGAGAATTGCTAGTGGTGAGCTCTGGAGGAATTCCAGACAGAATGACAGTGCAGTGGCTGTGGATGGTTCATCTGACTGAGAGGTGGAACCCGCAAGTGGGAGCATAAGGATGTTGGGCCACAGATCCTTATATCTCTGAGGGTCTGAATTTGCCTGTCTGAGAGCGCAAGGTTTCATGGAACCATCTCAGTGTAGCAGGACTGTGGATGAAATATAGAGATGGAGTGGGAAAGGGTCCAAATTGAACTGGGAGACTGTTGGACTGTAGGGATAACCTGTTATCCTGTTTCCAACTTCCAGTAGCATTCTTGGGAGTAGTTTGTGAAAAGTACTCTTAGTATTTCTGTAACACAGCTGGCCTCATGGACATGAGCAACAGTTAATCAGCCTGTTTCTATCTGTGCGGGGTGGGGGGCAGTTATTTCTTTTGATGAACCCCCAGGGATCAACATGGAGCTATAAACAGGGCAGCCTGTTTTGGCAGCTGAAACAGGAAATTTCTTGTACAAAGATTTTAGACTTACCTTTATGCCGTTCTTTATTATAAACTAGGCAAACAATTCTGTAAAAATGAACTGTTAAAATGAAGTATTTTTACCTAAAAGATGACACATATAGATCACAGCGGAGGACTTTATAAAATGTATCATTAATTGGTTTCATGTTATCATATTTATGCAGCACTACATACCTGTGCCTTAATGAAGAGGGTAGATGTGATAAATGTAAACCAAACTGCCCAAACAGGCTAAAGTCTGAGCTCTGGCATCTTCTCAATGCATCTAGCCCCACCTTGACACCTCTCCTGGAGAGGAAGAGCAGGGGTTCCCCAAGGCTCTACTTCCCATCACTCATTGGTTCCACATATGAATATTTAAAAACTTCTTGTGTTGTTATATAAAATATATATTCTGTATGTTTTGCAGCTTCTCTATCTAATGGATATTTGGGAAGAGGGAGAAGATAAAATATTGTTTAGTAGAAATTCCTTTGCTTAATGATGTTAATTAGTGGTATAAAGAAAAAGCATGCAGTTTGGAATAAGAAGACGCAGCTGGAATTGAATTCTAATTCTGTCACTCACGACCTGTGTGACTCTGGGTCTGATACTTAACTCATCCGTAAAATCATGATCATCATAATCAGCTCACAGTTAATGAGTCTAACAGTGTGTGAGAAGGGCTACAGAAATGTCAGCAAGGGAGGCAGTATAGTGTACGCGGATAGAAGCAGTTAGGATTAGGAGCAGACCATGGAGGTAGGCTAATTCGAGTTCGGGTGGGTTCTGCCCTTTCCTGCTGTGTGATGTTGGGTGAGTTCCTAAATGACTATGAACATCAGGTTCCTCATCTTTAAAATGGAGGAAATAATATCTATTTTGTGGTGCTGATTTGAGGATTACACCTAGCACAGTTTCTGGAAAAAAGAATGAGAGAACATTAGAGTTGAAAGGGACCTCCTTACCCTAACATCCCCTGCTCTTGCCACGGAAATCACATTTTTCTCAACCTTGACTGTGTTTAAATATTCCCATTGACAGAAACTGCTGTCTGTACTAGGTGCTCCATTCCATTGTTGAATCACTTTCAATAAAAGAAAAAATTTTTGTATTTTTAGCTCAAAATTGCCTCAATATAACTTCCATATATTGGTCCTCTTCTATGCTTTGTTTTTTAAAATAAATGGTCATTTTTTTTAATTAATGATTTTTGTTTTGAAGTAATCATATATTCATATGTGGTTTTTAGGAAATAATACAGAGTGATCACTTGTATCTTCACCCAGTTTCCCCCAATAAAAACCTCTTGTGAGACTACAGTACTATATCACAACCAGGAGACTGACATTGACACTGCAGAGATGCAAGGCATCTCCTTGTTACCTTTTTAAAGACACACCCACTTCCTTCTCTTCCATCCCTTCCTGAACTCCTGGCAATCGCCATTCATCCTCCATTTCTATAATTTTGTCATTTTAAAAATGTCGATGCAAATAGAATCATACATTCTATAACCTTTTGTCACTTTTTTTTTCACTCAGCATAATTCTCTGGAGATTCAACCAAGTCATTAATTCTTTCAGGTATCAATTCCTTCTTCCTTTTTATTCCTTGGTAGTAGTGTTCCATAGTATGGCTGTACCCTTTTTGTTTAACTCTTCACCTACCTGAAGGTCATCTAAGTTGTTTCCAGTTTTGGGCTATTGTGAATAAGCTGCCATAAACATCTGTGTATAGGTTTTTGTGTTAATATAAATCTTCATTGTCTTCAGTCTCTGTGATAAGTGGCTACGGTGCAAATGCTGTATTATATGGAAGTTACAAGTTCAGTTTCTAAAGAAGTTGCCAGACTTCTTGTAGTGTGGTTATACTGTTTTATACTTTCATTAATAATGAGCAATCCAGTTATTCTGCATCCTTGTCAACATTTTCTGTGGTCACTATTTATTATTTTAACTATTGTGATAGGTGTGTTGTGCTATCTCATTTTGGTTTTAATCTGCATTTCTATAAAGGCTAGTGTGGTTCAACATGCCTGACTTGACATCTGTGTCTCTTCTTTTTTAAAAGACATTTTTGTGTCTTTTGCTCAAGTTCTAATTGTATTCTTTGCTTTTTTGTGCTGAGTTTTGAGAGTTCTTTATATATTCTCCATACTAGTTCTTTCTTGAACATGTGGTTTGCAAATATTTTCTCCTACTCCATAACTTGTCTTTTTGTCCTTTGAACAGATCTTTTACAGTGCAAATGTTTTTAATTTTGAGGACATCCAATTGCCAGTTTTTCCCTTTATAGATAATACTTTTGGTAACAAGTCCAAAAACTCTTTGTTTACTGTAGGACCTGAGGGTTTTCTCCTCCGTGATTTCCCCCCATTGTTTTATAGTTTTACATTTTACAGTTCAGTCCATGATTCATTCTGAATTATTTTTTTCTGTAAATTGTGAGACTAGGTCAAAGTTTTTTTTTTCCCTCTTTTCCTCAATGAAAGTCCAATTGCTCCAGTACTATTTGTTGAGAATCTTTTTTGTAAAATAGCATATGACCTTGTTCAAGTCAAATTACCTGCCTGGGTCTGTTTCCTCTGTTTTAAAAATGAGGTGGATGCACTAGGACTGGATGTGTGTCACTCAGGCTCCATTCCTGGAAGGTCTGGAGCCCCAGGAGCCATAGTAGCAGCAGCATTGAGGGACAGATGGGGCTCACATGCCTCTCCCTGGCTTTTTCCATTGAAAGGCTGCTTTTCATGTTTTATATTATTGTGAGTCCTTCTGGTATTTGGTTTGATACAGGGCCCCACTGCTAATAGCAATTTTGGAGAGCAGCAAGTTAGATAATATCTAAAGTACCTTTCTGCAGTAAATTGCTATGTTCTAAGTGTCTGGTGTCAGAAATCACTTTCCCCTTACATATTTGCTTCTAGTCTCTTCCCTTAGTTTCTTGAGAACTTGCTCATATGAAATGTTTTTCTTGTTATCCTGTCATCCCTCTTTATAAATGTGATGGGCTTCATGAAAACATTAACTCACATTTCATAAATCAGTTTACAAGCTATATGTCAGAATTTAAAATGTGTTAAAATTTTGCAGTGGAATCATCCATTCCACAGAATTACCATGGCTGAAAGAGAGGATAAGGAACTAAAATCGCACATAAACCATCAACCAATGTCTCAATCTTTACAAACAGCCACCTCTCTCACTATCTACCTGCCTAGCTCTTAACACTTCACAAAGCACTTGCAACAGCTTTTAGCCAGTTCATGAAAGGTTATTTGCAATAGCTTTTTGAAATAAACGATTCAACCTGCCTTGTGTTCTCTAATACCTGCCTTCAAGATGAAGAAATTAAGACTCAGATGATTTGAATGACTTTCCCAAACTAACAAAAGAAGCAAGTAGAAGACCAGAGACAAGACATCACATTTTTAACATCTGGTCCAGTTATTTTCCCCTCTGTAGTTTATAATATAAAGGTTTTAGTGGGATTTTCCCCAAAGTTAGGATTTTCTAGTGTCACCTTTTTTCTGTAAAATGGGTTAATAACATAATAGGCTCAAATAGTTGGAGGTTTAAAAAAAAAATTAAACAGGGTTAGTCAGGAATATTGCATTTGAAAAAAAGTTACACTACAAAGTGCTCTCTATTTAGATAGTGGTTATTATTATAAGCTTCACTAGGTCTTTGAACACTAGCATGCAGCTGTGTGTGTTCGCTGATTCCCATTCATGGAAAGTGTGTTTGTTTATATTATAGTATATTATCTGTTTTTCTTTTTAGTGCCCACGTGGCCAAATTGTGAGCTGCCATATTAATAAGACCCAAACATATTTGAGAGGGTGGTTAGACTTAATGGTTTCTATAAAGTTGTTTTAATAGTTATTTTTCAACAGATGGACTACTTACATTTGGCCACATTTCTGTGCCAGTGTGATGATGATTCAAATTTTCAACAGATGGCATACAAATACTTGGGAAAACACCCTCCCAATATTAATGGTTGTAAAAAAGTCTTTAGAGGGCCAGAAAAATGATAGTTTGTATTCCCAAGTCCTTAGCCTATGCTATTATAATTGTAATTCAGATGACTTGGGAGTGGCCCTTTCTGGTGCTTGTATTTATTTTGTAAGTGAGTCTACCTATCTACATTAGTGTGAGAAATGCTGAGGATGTTCCACGTGGATGTAGCATTGAATCTCTTTTTGATGATTGATCATTGTACATAAGTTCCTCTTACTGACTCATTCTACTTCTGTGCCATATGTAGAAAATGTAACCCTCCATAAAAATCAACTGTCAAAGATTTTTGTTTTTCTTTTTCCTGTAAAGAATTGATTTAACAGGAAAAACTCACGAAACTTAGAATTTTCAGACATACTCATCAATATGATGAATTCACTGACCTTCCAGAAAGCTCCACTTCTACACTGACCACCTTGCACTATTTCTAGAATCAGTACGTGGGGACTAAGAGAGAATGCAGAGCAGTAGGTACATGGTGAAAATCTATGGGCTGTTTGCGGTTGTCACAATGACAAAGGACATTTACTGATATTAAGTGGGTGGAGGCAGAGTGCCTAGACATGCACAGCATGGTTTGGCACAAGGAAGAAATGTCCTGTATCCCTCAGGATGCCTGAATATCTGGCTGGTCACTCCTCTGAGACTGGAACTTATGTCTGCCTAAATTAACTCACAGAGTAAGTTTTGCAATACAAAATACTTTTTTTTTGCACAGAATATTAGCATCCAGCCATACCTCTGCTTTTTTATGTTACTATGCTGCTATATAAAAGGCTAAAAGACTTCTGCTTCTAAATCCTGACTTTTTCATGCTCTGTAAGTACAAGCATATAGATACTTTATTATATGTTTTTATGTAGTCATGAACTGAATATTTACATAGTGAAACAGATATTAATATAAATTTCATTCCCTTATCTATTCCAAATAAGGCATCATATTAATATATCTTTGAAATTTTGTGTCTAGGTAAATTACAATATGTGTGAATTTCTGGATTTAAAAACAGAATTATAAAATGCTTATTGTAATAAAGGAACTCTGGGGTTGACCAGGATGCGAAACATTGCTGTAAAAAGTTAAGCACTAGCAAACAAATTCTTTGTCCACTTGTCCACTTGTGCACAAATAATTCAGTGCTGGAATCAAAAAAGAGGACAAAGTGTGAGTCTAAGCCTTTAATAAGGAATGCAATCCCAGTAAATTCTGTATCCCTGTGCTTCTGTGAAAGTCTAAAACTTATTTCCTTGTGGCAAGTTGTATCAGCTGGATCTTCTTTGTGTCTGTCATTACAGATGGCGTTTAATGATTGCTTTAGTTTGAAATATCCTGGCAACCCCCAGCCAGGGGACTTGATTGAAGTATTTCGCCCTGGCTATCAGCACTGGGCCCTGTACTTGGGTGACGGTTACGTTATCAACATAGCACCTCTAGGTAAGATTTGTTTCCAGTGCTCCAACTTTTTAGTTTTCTTGTTACAGAAGGAATCATGAACAAAAGCACAAAATTAAAGTGTATATAAAATGTAGAAAGTAGACAAATATAGCTGATCTATGTTTAAGGAAGGACATTTTAAGACCAAAATGGCATTAAAGAAGTTACAAGGGCAATTCATGTTAGAAGTTTAAATTTGTGGTTAAAAAACAATTAAAAAGTAAATAATTAGCTGAGGAAAATATTTGCCACAAATATGATGAGTCAATGTCTTTATATGTCACACAAATATATTATTTCAATTTATTCAATATCTATTTATAGATTATGCAGTATGTACCAACTGATATTCTAGATGCTGGGGATACATAAACCTCTTCCATCACAGTGAAGCTTATGAGAGAGAGAGGAGAGAGAAAGAGAGAAAGAGGAGGAGGAGGAGAGAAGGAGGGCTGAGGAGGGAGGGAAGCAGGATGTGAAGAAAACAGAATGATGTTAGAATAAAGATAAGTGATATGGAGAAAAAAATTATTAAAGCAGAATCGGAAGTGCTGGAAGTTTGGGGTGTGGTACTCTAATTTTAAATGAGGTGGTCAGGAAAATCTCATAAGAAAGAAACATTTAAAAAAATCAAAAGAGGTGAGGAAACCAAGCAGACAATATCTGGAATATGTGTTTCTCAAGCTGAGGAAACAGCAAACCCCCAAATCCAAAAAAGCAAATGGGTAGAGAGTTGTGAACAATTTGTAGAAGGAGAAAAGCAAAAGCCAATACCCATCTTTAAAAGTTTCAACTTTTTAGTCATTTAAGAATAGTAAAATAAAATGATAGATTTTATGCCTATCATTTAACAAAGATTAAAAAATGATAACAATCAGTGTTGATAAGAGTATAATGAAATGAATAAAGGATGTTGCTGATAGAAACATAAATTGATAAAATCATGCATGAAAAAATTTTAGTCATATGGGTTAAGAGGCTTAAGAGAGTTCATATTCTCTGACCCTATTATTGTATCTATGGATCTATTCTTGGGAACATATCTAGAGATGTAGACTAATATTTCTGTGTAAGATTGTTCATGTTTATCTCATTTATAATGATTTGAAAAATAATTTATATATATTTTAAATAAAATTGATTTAAAATAAAAAAAATAGACAATGGGAATTGTCTATTACTATGGGAATAAATGATTTAGCCACAAAATATTAGGCACCTGTGTTTGGCAGAATTATTTAGATGCAGGTAACATAAATCAAACTAAAATTAGCTTTAAAAGGCAAAGTCATTGCTTCACTGAAAGAAACTTCAGAAAGTTCAGAGGTGGTGCTGGCCTCAGGGATGCCTAGATCAAGGAGTTTTAACACTATTGACTCTGTCTCACACCTGCATTTTTTCTATCTGTTGTCATTCTCCCAGGCTATGTTTCTCTAAGAAGCTGAACTGATGGCCACCAGCATCCTTAGTCCCTCTTTCTTAAAATCTTGTAACCCAGCAGGAGTTATAGCTAATTCCTACCTGTTGTGGTTAGAAAAATCATGGAGAATGACTCTAATTCGTCCAGTGTGGATCTCATGCCCATTGCCAGACTATCTCTGTATCCAGGAGAATGGGATACTGATTTACCTAAACAGTCTTTTCCAGAAAGATAGAGGCCGTAGTCAGATGGGGTGCAAAACAATAGCCACTATAAAAGCCATTAAAAATCACATTTCTGGATGTGTTTAATTATGTGAGATATGATCCTTATATGATATTTATTTGAAAATTCTAAATTAAAATGCAACATGTAATATGATATCCAGTTTGCAGAGAAATAACATAGACACATAAATATACAAACATATATGCAATCTATACACATGTTAATAAAAGACAACATAAAAGTACATCAAAATAATAGTAGTTATTTCTGGGTGGTAGAATAACACATAATTAATATTTACATGTTTTGCTGTATTTTCTAAATGTTTAGAAATGAGCAAAAATTTTTTAAGAAAAATGTGTGCAAATAACAAACAGCCTGGAGTATTATTTTTCCTCAAGATACCTTTAAGCAGAAGTGTTTGTAGGCCAAGGTTTTACTCCTTCGAGAACTTCTGAGAATTTTTAATAAAGTAGTTTCTGCAATATTTTGAGATATTTGTTTTCTAGAATGCTGAAAATGGAAATAGCAAATAAAATGACATTTATGGTACAGAGCTGGCAGTTTTTGCCCAGTCTGGTGATTAACACTTAGAAACTCTCTCTGTTATCTCTGAACTTTTCACATCTGAAAATAATATGAGATCTTGGTGCTGTTTCTTTATTTTCATGTCTTAAGCTCCATATTAATTTAATGTGGTTCAAGGACCGAGCCTTGATCCTATAGACTGCAGTTCAATTCCTGTTTCTGTTAATTAGTCATGTGATATTTCATAAGTCTATTAACCTCTCCAAGCTTCAATTTCTTCATCTGTAAATAGACTATATTGGACTACTAAAAAAAGAAAGAAAGAAAGAGAGAGAGAGAGAGTTAGTTTAGTAATTCTAACTAGGCTATAAGTGTGCTAAGAACTTGTAATATGTAAAAGCTTAAAAAAAAAAAAACAACTGGAAATGCTGCTCCAAGGGAAAGGAACTTGGAGGATAGAAAAAACGAGGAATGGAAAAAAAAGTTTGTTTTTAGTCATTACTAAAAGGGAATGTGTCTAAACATTGGTTATTTAGAGACCCTTCTTCTTGTAACTTATTAGAACAATGGCAAGCATAGCAGTCTTGGGCAGATGGAGAGGGACTAGAGCCTGGCATTAGAACTGAGCATTGAGGAATCATCTGTCCACCCTCGGACACTGGCTATGACAGACCAGGGTACAAAGGTCCCTGGTAGCCTTAGGCAAATGTTTACCCATAGGGGAAGTTAGGACCAAGTAGTGGAGCTATGGGGCATTATAACAGGTGGGTAAGCCACAGCATGGGGCCACATCTAGCAGACAGTGTACACTAAGTTAGATTCAGGTTCAGGACTTAGTTTCTTGGCCAAAGAAATTAGCAAGACAAAATCAGTGCCCCAGCCTGATCCCAGCTCACCCCTCATAGGACTGGAATATCATGCAGATTTCAGATTGGACCCAAATTGAAGCCTCATTGAAAGAATAAATGTACAAAGTGGAAGTGAGAGCAAAGAATGCAGCTTAGACAGTATTAATCATAAAGAACTACTGGTAAAGCCCAACTATGTTAGCTGGGAAAAGTTCACATGCTGAAGAAAAAAATGCTTTACAGAAAACATGGGCAATGATCTTATCTGCACTATGTTAAAAATATATACCAAGATCTCTAATAATTATACCAATTGATAGAGAATGTATTACTCAAGCAGAGGTAGAGTTTTCTCACCTAATTTGATCTACAGGGAGATGCAGATTTTCAAAAGTTTCTTACATTCTCACTCAGACAATATTGAATAACTGTTACTGAAAAATTACAATGAATGCTTAAAGCTGGTAAAATTGTTTTCTAGTTTGATGATGAGTTAGAAACAGAGCTAAGTTTAGTTATCCTAGCACTTTGAAAGTCTTTAGATGGCACTGGAGTTCACTGGGCTGGGTCACTAACCAGAATTCTCCTTATAGAGGATGATATTCCTGCATCATTTACAAGCGCCAAGTCTATATTCAGCAGAAAGGCCCTGGTGAGGATGCAGCTCTTGAAGGATGTTGTAGGAAATGACACGTACAGAATAAACAATAAGTACGATGAAACATACCCCCCTCTCCCCATGGAAGAAGTCATGCACCGGTCAGAATTTGTTATTGGACAGGAGGTGGAGTATGACATACTGGTCAACAACTGTGAGCATTTTGTGACTTTGCTTCGCTACGGAGAAGGAGTTTCAGAGCAGGTGAGTTTTCTTTAGGAGACATGTGAGAAGTGTCTTACGTTGAGGAAATAACAACTACTGACTATGATCATGTTCTCAAGCCTCAAATGACATGATAAGTACGAGAAAACATGTGAATCCTGAAAAATAAAGAAGGGAATTGAGTTGTCCAAGGTCATGCAGCAGCAAGTTAATGACCAAACTGGGATTAGAACATGAATATCATGAATTTGGGGTAGAAGGGAATTGAAGCAGAAACAAGACCATAGCTTTCTGTCAGTCTTATTGCCCTCTGTCCTTCAATTTTTTCCCTATTACCTCACCACACAGCAGTCTCAAATCAGATATACTAAAAAGAATATGTTGAAAAGAACATTGACTTTTTTGAGTGGTAGTTCACTTATCAAAAACAGATGGTAATCCTGAGACTCTTTTTCATTAGCTGGCAAAGGCCAACTGATAACATACCTTCATGGGTTTGTAAATATTTTATACCTCCTCACAATGCTAGCTTCAAATGAATTTTGTACTTTTAAGTAGATTCTTTAATTTATTGAGCTTTGGATAATTTTTAATGGATTAATTGACCTTAGTTTTAAAGGATCTTGCAATTTTGTCATTTACCTACACTAATTTGCAGTATGGCAGATTTCTAACTAAAAGCATGCTTGATTCAATTACCTTTTCCTACCTATCATCCTACCAATTCAATTCTATCACTGATATATGAACCTAAAGATTTATTAAAATGGTACAAAAGAATTAATACATGAAGGCTTCCAGTATCTTGAAATGATGGATCAGTTATACAAACATTTATTTTAAGAAATGAGGTTATGATTCTTCTCAAGGGAGCTTGGGAACGTGGGAGATGAAATATAATGAAAGGATAGATTTGTTTTCATTAAAAAATGATTTAATTGGAAATTCATTTTTATTGGGAGCTACATTAACGTAATGAGTGTTCTATTCACATGCAACAATAAATTGCTTCTCAGCCAGAACACAGAGTGTATACATACAAATTCATCTTTGCCTCTGCTTTAGAAACTAGTGGTATCGCCAGAAATCAAGTCTATTCTTCTAAGCTGTTAGTGATGAAATTGTCCATTGCACTCAATAAGCATTTTTTAAACTATGGCTACATAAAAAGGAATTAGAGCCATCTTCTTACTTTGCATTTGCAGTCTACTTTTCATCTTCATGCCCAGAATCAAGAGCCAGAAACAGTTAATCAGTCCTCAACAACTAAGAACTGTTCTCTAGCAGGGTCTGGTGAAGACTGTGCACTAACAGCCTTAGGAAGCTACTTAAGCTTTGGAATTCTGCTGCCTTGAGCTAGAACTCCATCTTTACCACTTATTAGCTGGGTAACTTTAGGCACATTGTCAGTTTCCTAATTCATAAACTGAGATTATTTTGAGGACATTTGAAATCTCTTAGCATTCTGTATTATGTATTATCCATCTTAGTGAATGCTGTGCATTAGATACTGTTATTAACTGCTCTGTTTTAGAAATTATATAGATATTTGTTAGTACTCTTCAATAAAATCTCTGCTGATCTAAGAGAAAATATAGCACTTAAATTAATATTTTATTATGATCAATAATTAATAGTATTACTACCAGTAATAGGTAGTCTTAGCTTAGCTTTCTGGGTTCCCTTAAAGGTTTGGGGATCTTGCTCTTAGAATGGTTTTCTTGGAGAATGTATATTTCTTTTAATTAAAAAAACAAACAAACAAACTGTAAATGCATTTTAAAAAGATGAAAAAGGTAGAAGGATTGTGACCCCATCTTTTTCTTCTTTGTTCTTTTCTTTATTTTTACAAAAATTAATAGACTTTATTTTTTAGAGCAGCTTTAGGTTCACAGCAAAATTGAACTAAAAGCATTCATTTCCTATATACTCCATCCCCGCCACACATACAGAGCCTTCTCCACCATCGACATCCCACATCAGTGTGCTATGTTTGTCACAAAAGATGAACCAACATTGATACATCATTATCAACCAAAATACATAGTGAAAGAAACCAGAATATGTCACCCCAAAATATATCACTTTGGCGTAAAGATTATTTTGAGCTGAAGGCATCTAGAAAAAGCAGATGCACAAAAAGCTCCCTGCCCTCCCTCTCTTTGCCTAAAAGCAAGACATAAATTTTCACAGGTGTCCCTTCTACCCCTCTTTACCAGGAAATACAAAACCTAATCATGGAGACAACCTGCAGTTAGAGCAAGACCCCTCCTTATCAGCCTGGAGAAAGCACCAGAGGAATCTACATAACTTTACTAACTAGCCTTTTTCTGCCCTTGGGTTCTGGTACATTTAATTTCCCACAGTTTTCGCCCTTAGAAGCCTAAAACCACTTTCTTTTGTCTTGTCATTGTTCTTCGTTTTTTGAAAACGCTGTATAAGCCTGAATTCTAAACCACATCTTTGGGTTACTCTTCCCTAAGGATATATGAGATGTGTATGTTAAGAAACTTCCATGCGTTTTTCTCTTGCTCATCTTTTTTATTATGAAGACTCAGCTGAAAACTTAAGATGAGCAAAAGAAGCACTTTCTTCCCCTAAAGCTAGTTTACACTAGGGTGACTCTTTCTGTTGTACATTCTTTAGGTTTTGGCAAGTGTATCACTACAGAATAGTTTCCCTGTCCTAAAAATCCTCTTTGCTTTAAGCCTATTCATCCCACCCTCTACTTATTCTTCTGATAACCACAGACCTTTTTATTGTCACCATAGTTTGTCCTTTCCAGAATGTCAGATAGTTAAAATTATACTAAGCAATATACATTTAAAATTCCTCCCTGTCTTTTCATGGTGTGATAGCTCATTTCTTTTTATCATTGAATAATATTCCATTGTCTGGATGTCTGCTCACCTACTGAAGGACCTCTTGGTTGCTTCAGGTTTTGGTAATTATAAACAAAGCTGCTGGAAACATTTGTGCAGGTTTTTGTATGGATGTAAGTTTTTTAACTTCTCTGAGTAAACACTCAGGAGCATGATTGCTGGTTTGTCTGATAAGAGTATGTTTAGTTTTGTAAGAAGCTCCGAAATTGCCTTCCAAAATGGTTGTTCAATTTTGCATTCCCATCTTTAGTGGGAGTTCCTGTTGCTCCGGGAGTATGCTCACCAGTATTTGGTGTTGTTAGTGTTTTGGAATTTAGACATTCTAGTAAGTATGTAGTGGCATCTCCTTTTAATTTGCAATGGCCTATGTGCATTTGAAGTCGGGCATCTTTCATGTGCTTATTTGCCAGGTGTATATCACATTTGGTGATGTGTCATTTGAGATCGTTCACCCATTTTTTATTTGGGTTGCTTGCTTGTTTTCTTACTGTTGAGTTTTAAGAGTTCTTTGCATATTTTGGATAGCAATCTATCAGATTTGTCTTTTGCAAATGTTTTCTCATCTATGGCTTATCTTTTCGATATTTTTAATAATTTCTAAAATAAACATTTTCACTTTTATAGTCTAAACAAGTTATTAAAATGTGTCTATCTTTGTGGAAGGTGGTGGGACCCTTAACAAGCTGACACACAACATATACCCTGATTGTGTAGTTGGGTCAACCCTGCAGTCATCTGTGACCCAACTATACTGTGTCTGGACACTGAATACCAGATTCAACTAACGTTTCTTTGGGCATGTACAGATCCTCAGAATGAGGCCTTTATTGTGGGCTGCAGACAGAAAGCCCTAGAAAGGCTGAAGTGTGCAGAGCTGGATTTGGTTTATAATCCTAAGTAAGCCGTAAAGTAAAAGCTCTTGTTCATGCTGGTTCACCAAGAATAGCCTGGGACATTACAATCTTACAGGGTAGATCCCATTACACATAACTCCAAAGGATCACCCAAATTACATGGGGTGCTGCCGCTTAGAATACAACTTGAAATAAGCGTTTGGGATTTTGAAAACTGCACGCACCGCTGTAAGTGGCTTTATTATTATCGTATGAGGCCTGTTTGATCTCAGGGGATTTTGCTTTAGGATCCAGTTGTCCATCCCCTCCTAGGCCTCTTAAATTTATGGGATTTCTCTCACATTTTCTGCTTCTAGTGGCTGAAAGATACCCACTCACTGTGTTAAAGCTGCATCTAGCTGGGGCCCTTTAACCCACAGGATCCTGATTTTTCCCAGGGATGTGCCCTGCTGCCATTTGACATGTCTGGTCAAAGATACCTATTGCACCTTTCTATTTTTTCAGTGTCTGTTACACTTCCTTGTATCAAACCTTCTTGGGATCTCAGCACCTGCTTGGAATTATGTGAGGGCTGGGTTTGATGTCTAATTCTTGATCCCCGTCTGATTATTAAGTCCATCCATCTTTGGAATTTTGTCCTGTATATTGTATCTCCCTGCCCCTTTTTTTCACCCCATGTAATATGTGGGCAGCTCTTTTCTACAGTGAATTCTGACTCTCTCCTGGGAAGTAACTTAGCTAGAGACTAATTAAAACTTGTAAATAAAATAAATAATCAACCAAATAAATATGTGAAATTAGTTAAAATAGAATTTGTTAGTTGTTCACCCGTGCCATTCTCCCCAGCAACCAGGGAAGATGGCAGAGCAGGGAGATGTAGTCACAGGCTTTGTCTCTGAAGACCATTGGATGGTATAATAGAGTGAACACTCCTGTCGTTGTACTTCTTTCCTGGCTGTGGCTCTTGCTACCTGTTTCCAACAGGGAAGTTTCATTCGGAGAGGGAGCTTTGTGTCAGTGATACGGGGGAGTAGAGGAGGCCTGTTGGTTAGACAGAGGGCATGCTTGCATGTGAGCTGGGTCAGGCCTTCCAGTATTTGGGCCGGTCCCCAGAGTCACTTGGGAAAAATGTTTTGCTTTTTTGAGAGCCTGATTCTTAAATCCCAGAGAACAGCTGTTGTTTTCAGAATACCTGCCACTGAAGTCTTTGAATGTGACCTTTGGGTCATAAAATTGCACTCAAACCCATGCAGACAGAAGGCTGTGTTAGTTGAGTGCCATGAAAAACTCATGAATATTCATTAGATCCCTCATCGTGGTGATGATTAATATTCTTAAAGCCATAAATGTCTGAACTCCTTTATAAACGATTGAGCTTGAAAGTGGTTTATTTTACTTTGTCGACATGAGAAATTAATTTTTGACATGATAGTTAACATCAGTATTGACTTTACTTGAAGTATTAGAATACAAATTGTATCTACCAAATAAGAGTTTATAAGTAATTAGCTCAGATCCCATCCCTGAATTATTTTGCTAACAGAGGTTCATGAGTCAGGGAGAAAATACACACATCTGCATGTGCATGTGCGTGCGCACGTGCACACACACACACACAAACACACACATATTTACCCTGGTATAGACCTGACCAAAGTCATGTATATTTAGGGGGTAGGGTTGTATAGGAGGAGAACATATGGTTCAAAACTCAACCTGTAGCTAAACATCCCAGGAATTCAACCCTGAGACAAACCACTTTCAACTTCTCAAATTTTGCAAAACAGGAATAATGTTCCTCCCAGGTGTACTGTGATGATTAGTAAGAATTATGGCCTAATGAGTTTCTGAATGGTCAAGGGCTATAAAAATATGAGGGATGTGTGTGTGTGTGTGTGTGTGTGTGTGTGTGTGTGTGTTTATATCTGTCATAATTATAAAAATCATAAATTCATTTTCTCATCTTCATACAGAATTTTAATTTTGCATTGAGCTTTAAACTTGTCCATTGTACAATAAGATGGGCCTTTTGTTCAAGAAATGAGCTAAAGCTTGCGTTTAGGACACTGAGATGCCTTTAGAATAAGATCTGTTTTTTGTTTTTCGTTTCATTACAGGCCAACCGAGCAATAAGCACTATTGGATTTGTGACAGCTATTGCTGGTATCTTCTCATTCCTGGGCTTGTTTCCAAAAAGACAAAGAGCAAAATATTATTAACAATTTACTGAAGAGATATTGGAACTGGAGTTTGTGAGAAGGATGAAAAAAAAAAATACCTGGGATGAATACTTATTTTCAAGGCATCATTTCTGTTCAAAATTCCAATAGTGGATGGCAGGCTGTTTAATAAATTGCTTACTGATATTATCTCATTATGAGCCAAGGAAATTTTTCTCTCTTCTAGCATAGATTTGCTGTGGCAGCTTGAACAAGAAGCAGTAGCCTTTTGAGTGAACTAGCAGAGGATCTTTTCAAAATCACATTATATTTTATCTTCTACAATAAATATTATTTTCTTTTTCCCCAAGGGTAGCTATTTTTATTTGCCAGGAGAAAGAAGACAGCTTATATATGATTCTGAAAAATATGATAAGAGCCCTAAATTGTTAGAGTTGACATCTAAATTCATATTCATTTTCTGGTCAGGAGAGAAACTAGGAAATTCAGCATTTGGTAAAGCAGTTTGAAGAACTTTGATTAGCAAGTCATTTGAAGGTAGACGCCTATCTTTTTGCTCCTGTGTAGATGATGGGGATGGGGTGCGGGTGAAGAGGGGATTGTCTTTGCTCTGGTGTTTCAGATCCAGTGATTTTCCCAGAAGTGACTCATTTGTCAGGAGTATGTGACAAGCAAGAATGGGCTATTACTTTTACCCTCATTGTTTCTTCTAGATTTTAAAGTATTTCAAGCGTTTGACCTTTTTAACCTTAGAAAGAGATTATTAAGGTAGGATTGAGATGCCATATTTAGAGAACAATATTCCATATTACTTTGTAAGGCTTTTTTTATCAATCAAGGAGAGTCATGATTTTATTCTTGCATTTTAGTGATAATGTATTAACAGAAACTATTTTTAAATAACTTTCCAGTGGAATTCTTATTGGTAGCAGCTGGGGAAAAAATAGTTGCAGGTCTCTATACCCTTAGGATTATATCAAACTTTATGACATTACCCTACAAAACACACTAGCAGCCAATGACATCCTTGTGACATCACTAAAAGCATGGCATTAAATAAAGGACAAGTTCGAGAATATATTGATGGGGTGTACAGTGAGGGAACTAGGAATATGGTAGATAAAGTAACTAAACATAAGACTCAGTGAAAGACCTGGACCTATTAAACTGATTCAGATTTTACCCTAGACCCCAAAATACTTTATAGTCTAATGGAAGGAGGTTAAGAAGAATGATAACGGGAGGGGTCATGTACTACAATCAGGGCCAGTAGAGACCTTATGTCTCTTTCTTTCCTGTCTCCTGATTAACCCCTTTCCTTTCTTATGGCTCCAATTCTGTCTCCAGATAAACCCCAAAACTCTCTCTTCTTCCATTAGTCCTCTGGGGAGTTATGAGTGTCTCCTACCAGGTACCAGAATTTAAAAATATCCTTTCATTTTTATTCTAAATTTAGTTTTCTGATTCTTTTATGTCCTACTCTCAAGTAACAGTGAAAAAAAGAAAGAGCTCTTGTCTAGTATTGTCAAATTAGGGTGCGATTGATGGAAATTTAATGCATAACCTTTCCCGGTGTGTTTACCTTTTAATGAAGGATGACTACAGAAGGCAAATATTAACCCAAAGCAGGAGACTTGGGTGTGGTGGAATTACAACACTGGTGAACGGGGGAGGGAGTAAAATTGGGGACAGGCCTTCTGAGGATCCTCAAGTTAAACTTTTTTAGAAAACTCTGGACTTCTCAACTCCAGAAGACAGTCTTTGCTATGCTGGATAATGCCACAAATGCACTTTTAAATTAAATTAATGGATTCATTATTTATATACTATTTCAGTCTCTCTTAGTTTTCACACTTAGAGATAAGCTCACAAAGTTAATCATCAGTGTTCCCATAAAACTGGCCACTCTTGTTGATGGGCAGTTTAAGATTGTCAGTTTGTTTTTCCAACAGCTAATTATTTGATATGTGACCATGCTCAGTTTGTTTTTATCAAACATTTCCCCCCCAAAACCTTTAAACCTTTCTCTGAGCATATTTTTTTAACGAAGTCATGTAGAGGGTTCAACTTTATCATGCTCCATGAAATAAAGATTATCACCTACCAGACACCAAACAGGTTGTCGGAAAAACTTTGGGGAAAAAAAGATTGAACATTTATTTAATATTAAAAAAAAAACTTTTAATGCTATTTAAATGTTATAGTGTGTCAATCGAATCTTCTCACTCCACAAAGGTAAGGTTAAAAAATACAGATGTTAGCTCAAGGACCCGAGTTACCATATTTTTTATGCCGGCATACATTTACTAATCATAAGCTAAATATTTTTTATCTTTTTATTTTTTATTAGTAGCCACTAAATTAGAAACATTTTGAAAATTTTCACTCTCCAAGAGCCGTGCACCAAAAAAACCTTAAAAAGGAAATAAAATGTAAATATAGAGGGTTTGTTTTTATAAAAATTTGTATTTATGCTGCTGGTTTGTGTAACAAAGTACATAATATTTTTTTATAGCAATGAATTGAGGAAATGCTGAAAACATATTTTCAGTTCTAAAGATTTCAGAACTGAATTCCCACATCACAGTGTTAGGCACATATTTAGTATTCATGGAACGGGACTGGTTACCTAATTGCCTAGGAACTGTTAAAGATCAGCTAGGTTAGCAAAATTAGATTTATCGTTACAAGGAAAGCCTAGTGGGCAATATAAAATATTCACTAGGAATAAATATTCTCTCAGGTTCACAGTGGGGTTGATATATATTCAAGGTAATAGTGTACACCATATATTTGTAAAGGATGTACCCTTTCCTATGGTTGTTAATGCACATCTAATAATTGATTTAGATGATGAAAACTTAAGATGGAACTTAAGATTGTTTAGTAGCCTGTTAATTGCCATGCTGTTAATAAGACATTATGGGTCCCTCCCCTAGGATTTTATTTTTTTTTTTAAATGAGCAATGCTCTGTTTGGGGAAACTTTTGCAGATAGAATGTGAGCTTTTTGTGTCAGTAATAAAGAGTAAATAAAAGGGCTGTGTTCTTTAAATGAAAAAGCACATTTTAACAAAGGTGAAATTTATCTCACTCCCTTTGTGATCTATTCTGGACCTCATAGCTCACTGGCCCAAAAGCAATATACTTTGGGAGATGCCAGCTTCAGTGGAGTTTAGTTGGAAGTTAGCTATACCGGAGCCAAGACTGTAGGCAATAAATAGAAACTTCCATCATTCTCCACTTCCACAGAGCTCTGGCTTACTACAGTCAGAGTTGAATTTTCTGAAGTAAATGTCAATTCTTATTTCTCTGTTAAAACCATGTGAAAGAAGCCAAATGAGAATTTTGTGACCTTGGAAAAGATATGTACATAAACGTTCTTTGCAAATAAATATATGGTTAAATAAGTACTTGTCACAACAGACAAGGCTTTATTTTCATATTTCTGTAGATTAAAATAAAAATATATGTGTTAAACCTTCAAAGCTCAAATTCTTCAATTTTTCCTTTTTTAAAATTTATGTTCATACTATATTAATTTTACTATTGTAAAAATTTGTACATTTTAACCAGGATAATGCTATGTAATGTGGATTAAGTTTATTAGAAAAAAGACAATAATCCAGGGAATGTATTTTTTTCTCAGCATTAGAAGATACAGTCAAAATAAGCATATTTAAAATTCTTTGTTGCAAAGCTCAACACACTGAGAAATGTGCTTAGAGTCCTCAGATGGGGAGAGAAAAGATAAGGGTTGGTGATCATTGCCTATCGACAGTTTCTGGGGAAAAAATTGTTGCTGGTAAGCACGTAACAACAATTCTGATTACAGTCTGGTCCAGAAATGCTGTTCTGTGGCTTGGCCTCCCCATTCAAGTTTTTCCTTTCGAATCTGTTCAGAGCTTTCATATCCTCGGTTGATATAGATTCCATTTTTGCCATCGTCTGAATAATCTGTCCCTTTTGTGGGAGGCCAGGTTGAGTCTTCTGCCAGTTTTTTTTGCCAGTTCCTATACTGACTTTTAGAATAGAATCCAAATACTTTTTTGATCAATTGCCAGAACTCTCGATTTTGAAGGATGGCATCCTGGAAAATCAGGTGGAAAAAACAAACCATCATCCACCTTCTCTGAGGCCAGGTTGCCCCTAACCGCCCCTGTCCCCGCAGGCCTTCCTCGGAGATGTGCTTGTTGCTGCTGTGGTGGTAGCTTCTCCTTCCTGCAGTTCCCACGAAGCCTAGCAGCTCCCTAGCTCATGTGCTTGAGGAGCGAGAGCATACTGATGTTCACAGAAATCTGCTGAAAGCGTACAGCCTTTCGTTGCCCAGTTAAATCCTGGCTGATGATTCACTTAGCATTATTTTACTGCCAGACTGAAATGATAACTAGGTAAGTACTCAATACTGTACTCAAAAATCAAGAAAAAAAAAATCACTGCTCCCTGGCATATGCCACATAGAAGGTGCCAAATGTTTGTGTGAATGAACAGGTGAACTCTAGCAATCAAATGTATTTCGTTTTCCATTTTAGAGGCTCTATTTGTTCTATGTTCACATGCATGTGATTTTTAGACATTTATAATAAAGAATTAGTCAAATCTTGCATTCCGCCTTTATTTATACTTGGCTTTCTGCCATATACGATTTGTAGCCAGTCTCCTTAATAATCATTTTAATGGTCATATGACATTTCTTCAAATTGCTGTGTAACTATTTTTAAGGGAAATAAGCCTTTATTTCCTCGTTTCACAAATAAAGCTGACTGTGCTGATGTGTAATTATTTAAACAAACGGCATCTCTACTTTTGATTCGAGTCAAGCCTAATATTTTATCACTGTAGATAATACCATGATGAATACCTTCACACATGTAGGATTTTTAAAATCTCCTTTTGAGTTATTTTTTTAAAATATAATCTCAAAAATGGAATTCCTCAGTTAAAAAGTATGTGAAATTTTATGCTAATTGTCTATAATGAGATATTTATGTGTGAGTGTGTATATTAAATTTATGATCCCTTTTCTCAAGGAACTTACAATACATGAATCTTTTTTCTAAAAAAAAAAAAATACTATCCTTTAAAAATATAGTACCTGGACCTTTTATTGAGTAGGTAAAGTGATTTAGTGACACTGAGTAGAAGAGAAATGCTATAGGGAAGACTTTCAGGGGTAAGAATTGACTAGAATGAGTAGCGGCTTCCCTTCTCTCTTAATTAAGGAAGCCCTCCTGAAGACTGCTCTTCGCCCTTAATGGTCTCATTGAATTTTAGAGCTGGAAGGTCACCTGGTCTGGTCTTTGCTAGATTATTGAGAATCCAGGAAATGTATAATACAATGTCTTCATGTGAGGCAAAATTAGAGTTAATTTGATGTTTTGCTTTCTTTGCTACTGATTCTGACAGCATTTCTATGAGGGCTTCAAAGAATTTTAAATCATCCCTCTCAACATTTCCCCCAAACATAAAATAGACAGTTTTCACAAACCCTTCATAACTATTACTATTGCAGACAAAAGTGTTTGCTCTAAAAAATGAGCATCTGTTGAGAATGAGACCCTTTATTTGTTTATCTCCCCAGAAGAATAGTAGGAGCCACAAAGAAGTTACTTTACCTCTACAAAAAAGGCCACACAGAACTGGGTGAGGGCTGTCACCAAAATCGAAACCCTCCATGACGTTATGGTTGGGAGCAACTGTGACAAAAGGAATACCACTATTAAACTTTTTATCCTCAACACTTTGAAAAATGCATTATCTTATTCATTTATATTTTTGTAACAACTCTCTGGACTTGGAGGGTAGGCACATCGTTTACCACTTTATAGTGCCTGGCCCAAGGATTCAAAGCCAATAAATAAAAATAAATAAATGGCAGAGCCAGAATTCAAATGAGCACTGACTGCCTCCTGTCCTATGCTGCTTCAATTGCCAGATGACAGACATTGAGTAAATGTGCCCTGATTGCAGACGTGAGATAGGATGCTTTGGACCCTGTGTGTCTCTCTTCATTTTCATCTTTTCAAATAGAGGGAGGAGGACATAAGATTAAATCATTTATCTAATAAGAGTATTACTTATAATTAACCCCAACCGAAATCTGCTTGTAGTTTATCCTTTCAGTAAAATTGACCTACGGGTAAATGCAGGGGACAGAGATACAAGTTTATTTTAACTGAAATGAAGGTAATATTTTCTGAACAAATCTTCCCAGTCCTAAATCCAGTGGCTTGATGAAAGTTAAGCCCAGCCAACCCACCTCCTTCTAAGGACTAAAGCGTACATACTGACCACCAAATACACTTATTAAACATGTGTGAGAGCTACAACTTCCCGTGGCTGCATCCGTAGGGGAAAAAATGGTTACATAGCCCCCTTTATGAACCTAAATAATGGAATATGGCTGATTGTGTAGGGGACTGAGCTGCCTTTTGAACTGAAACCCCAGACCCTCCAGTGTCTAAATGCTCATCTGTAATTTTCATCCCCATTCTAATATGAGTTATTTCAATGTAACACTTCGCTATTTTTTTTTCCCCAAGTGGAGACAGCCTTTCTCAGGGTTGTGAAATACAGCACACTGTGTACACGTTTGTCTGGGGAAAGCTGTAAGACATGGCAATGGGTCATATAATAACGAAGAACCCGGCTCTTTCTCTCATTGCTGCCACTGCCCTGACCCGTGAAGTCTCTTCTCCATCCCTTGGCCCGGAAGGCATGCACAATATTGATTTGGAATGATTTGCTTATGTGATGAATGGTCTTCCCTCCTAGCTTCTGAACTACTTGAGTGGCAACCATACCTTACGCATCTTCACAACCCAGTGCCCAGCACACTCTGAAGCTTCATTCTGTTTCTTAAATGGCTGAATGGTCCAGATTCTCATTTCCAAACTGCTATTCTCTCCACACGTCTCTGCTCTTACATATAGTTCTCCTGCCATCATCTAATTAACCTGTTTTAAATGTCCTGCTGAAAAACCTGACCAGGTATCTTCAATGATTACTTGCTTTTCTCAGGATTAAGTCCAAAAGTCACAGGCTACCTTCATCCATCCATGCCTTCCTCACACTCGGAAACCTGCTGCCACAGTCTTGGCCATGCTTGCAAGTGTTCTCTGAAACAAGCCTTGCTTTTGATTTTTATCTCTACCACCCTACATTCTTTTCATTCTTTTTGTTTCCAAGACAAAAGAGATTCTTTCAGCCCTCTCTGCTTGTCCCCAGGCTGTTATCCTGGTTGGGAATACCCCTATCTCCTACCTAGCAAAATCTAACCTATCCTTCCAGACCTAGGTCAAGCCGTATTCTCCTCCATGAAGCCTCCCATGACAGCACAGGTCACAGTGAGAGCAACTCCTTCCTACGTTCTTCCTAATTCTGTCTATCTATATACTTTTTTCGAGCACAGATGGCCTCAGGTGGCCATGCCATCATTTCACTCGATCATTGCTCATCTTCATAACAAAACTGTAGATTGGAGGTCGAATCAATTCTCTTCTTTCTTCATTTCTCCCACAATGCTGGGTCCAAGATTGGGTTCACTAACTTCTTAATCAAATTAATTTTAACCCACTGTATCCTGGATCAAATGGCGCCCACTAAAAGAAAATTCCTATAGTCAATGTCTGACAGACATGATTAGCTTATAAATCTTTTTCTCACTCTTTGCAACTACAGTTTGAAGGATTTCTACTATATGTTTTAAAGAATTAAACTTGAAGAATTATTGTATTAATACTTTTTTGTTGTATTAATACAACAAACATAGTAGAATTAAGTATCTAAACATAATATTTCAGATATGAACAGGATAAATGTATCCGATTGATAATACTATAAAAACAATCAGAGCCTAGCATCTGTGAGATCCAGATACGTTATTTACGTTAAATGGGAATAGCTATATTCAGTAGTCAGAGAGGCTATGGTAATAACCGAATTGCAAATTGCAATGCAAGTATGGTCCCATTGCACATGGGAGTCATGCCAGATGTGCAAATAAATATCGCTTACCTCCATTCCACGGTATATATCTTGAAAATCAGAAAACAGAATGAAAACTGTGAGGCTCAAGGCAGATATCAGCAGAAATGAGAATATGTCTGAAGAAATACCAAACGTTATTTTTAGATGCTAAAAGAATGTTTCACATAATTTGGCACACATTGCAGAATCAATTATCTTTGTTGGGCAAATATAGGTTACATCTTCAGATGTTTTGATATATTCTCATATGTTTTAAAATATGTTCTAATGCTTACAAGACAAAGGTGATATTTTAAAATCTTTTTTTGAAAGTTGGGTGTAGAAAGCTGCTAATAAATGTATTATAGTGAATTCCATAAAAGAGTTACCTCAACTGAGGAGTCCCGAGGGGCTGGGACATCCTGCTGTGACCAGCTCATATAAATGGTCACCAGAGAGGCCCTGAGGCTTTATCACCCTGTGTCTAGTGAGTCGTGCATGCATGGATAAACTCAGTTCTCTTGGCAGCACCTCATTCTTCACTGCCTAGAGAATAAAGTCCAAGGGTCTTTGATTGACATTCAAGGCCTTCCACAATATGGTTCCAATCAGCCTTTCCAAACTGACCTCTGATTACTCATCCTTATCCAAAACGCCTGCTGCTTTAAGCCAAAATCCTGCTGCTTCTACAAAGGCTCAACACTTTTAAGCTTCTGCACCTCTGTTCACACACACAAAAAAACTGTGTAGATCGTAGTCTTCTTGTCTTGAAGAATTCTAATTTTTCATTAAAAATCCAGTTCAAATACCACTTTCTCTTTAGAGACTCCTTAGTCCTTCCTTACATTTTTTTTTTAAAATTTAGTATGGTGTATATCATACTCTGCTTTACATGATCTTCATTTATGTTTCAACTAGACTGTAACCACTTGAGAGTGGGCTCTGAATTGAAAGAATGAGAGCCTAGCATGCACATCTGCTTGTTCTCTCTCTCCGCAGCCTTCCCCAAATGCCAGCATCACTGTCCTTACCCGCCAGCCCCATCTACTCCTATGCCCACCAGAGTGTTTAAGTGCTTTATAGATAGTGCCTTATAAATGATTTGGGTAGGATCAGAACCTCTAGGCCAAAACAATAGCATATAATCAGAGTTGCCACGATATAAATGAGGCTTATAAACAAACTTGAAACTTATAAACAAACGAGGTTTTGTTTTATGCTCATTTATTCCAATGTTGATGTTCCACTGGCCCCCAACCATATAGGCCAATACCAACCACAAATCAGAGGCAACTGCTCCTCTACAACAAACATGAATTTTTGAAGTAACAAGAGCTTCGTTTGTACCCTATGTACCTACACTCACCCTCACATTCATCTAAGCCTCACTTTATATATACAACTAGATGTAGCACCTCCCAGAAGAATTAACCAGGTTTGCTTGAGAAGTGTGTGAGGCAGAGAGAAGAAAAGCTGGAGCTGCATCTTGCAAAATAAAGCAACTTTAACATCTTGGTGCCAAGAAGCCCCTAGGGAGATGGCTATGTGGATTTTTCATTTATTTTATTGTTTCTAAGGCTCAAAGATACAGATGCCAGAAAGATGATGCCCCAAATTTCCAACCTGCTACTCACTACAACTGGGCTAAGTGCTGTGCACATCCCACTGTCCTCAGACTAAAGATCTGAAAAGCAGACTCAGCTAGTATACAGAGGAGTAGTGTGGAAACACAATTACAAGACTTTCTTCTTGAATTCAGCTCTGATTGGGAAACATAATGAAGAACTGAAGTGAATGTTGCTCTCCTTATTTAGTTACTATTGAAGAGAAAACTTGAAAGAATAGGGCTCTGTTGATACAGGTGATTTGGGAAGACAAGTCCTAGGCAAGCCATTACAGGTTGTTTTCAGATAAGAAAAGAGCTACTGAACATTCACCCCTGTCTAATAGAAATTTAACCTATACTTTTTCTATATCTCATCATCACAAGTTTATCTTCTGTCAAAGGCTGATAAGGAAGGTAAAGACTTTTCCGTTATATTAAAATAAAATTGCTTGTATATTTTAAAGTAGTTTCAAGAGCTTTTTACTTGTAACTTTGAAAGAATATGATTTATTATAAGACTATATTGGTTAAAATATTTGTTTATAAAACGTCTTTCATTTAAAATTTTCAGTTATGTTTGACATAGAGGCTTGAGTTTAGCCAAAAGCTTTAAATTGCTATGATGCAACTAATCCAGTTCTAATAAACTCAACTTATGCAAAGGACTTTGTGGCTATTATTTAAATTAAAGTACTAGCTGATATATCTTTCTTGTAAAATATATTTACAATAAAAAAAAGACTATAAGAGATGAACTTTAAAACATAAAGCAGATTGCTGTGATTCCAAGGACATTATTAAACATTGTATCAAAATTAAGAAAAATTATAAAAAATTCAGAAAGAAATTTATAGAAAATCAAAACCTAAAGGAAAAAAATCTTAACAAGCTCTCAAAACTTTGGCAAAGCAGCTATACAAAGAAAAAGGGCAGAGTTGGGAAGGTTGGGAGATGAGAACAGAAAAAATGTAAATAATATAATGATAAAAACTGGTTTAATATAGTAAATGTCCATTTTTAGTTTAAGAATAAAAGTGAGACTTGATTTCCTAATACCTATTACTTATTAAAAAAATTAAAGGTTAGAGTTTATGCCATGCAATACACAAAATTATAGTAAATTTTCTGAAGCAGAAGTTTTATAGGCTACATTCTCTGAAATGACAATAAAATTAGAAAATATTAACCAATTTTAAATTAAAACTCTCTCCTGATACATAAATCAAAAACAAAATTCTAAAATTCTGTTGGGTCAAAAAGGAAATCAAGTTTGTTTATAAGCTATTGAGAAAAACTAGTAGGAAAATAAAAATAAAATCCTATTCCACTTGAGAATTAAAAATCACTAATCTGAAAACTATTACTTCAAAGAGGAATTTAAGTCATAATTAGAGACATGTGAAAAGTAACGAATGCAACCCACACCATAATTATGGGTCTAGAATGCTTTTATAATTTAATAAGAATAAAAGAAAATACACAAATTCTAAAGTAAATTGAAAAATTAAATTTTTTTTTCAAAGAAAGTAAAAGGGAAAAGAAAAAAATAAATTAACAAGTAAAAAGCATACAGAATTATTAAATCTGAGAGCTGATTCTTTAAAGGCAATCAGTAAAAATACATGTCTGGTAAAAAATCAATAAAAAAATAACATATAAATGTTATTAGGGTGAGAAGATAGTAAAAAGTTATAGAACTATAAGAAATTATAAGAAAATGCTACCCAAAATGCTGTGTAAAAGCTTGATAAATCTCAATGAAATAGGGATTATCTGGGTAAAAAATGTTGCTATTTTAAGAATGGTTTAACCTAAATTAATCTTTAATAATAATTCTTTCAAAGAAAGGATTTGAAACCAGATGCTTTTACTGAGTTCTTGCAAATTGTCTACAAAATATTTTTCAGGGGAAGAAAAATTTATAGAGTTCTAAAGTTTAATACCAAATCTAACAAAACACTATACACACACAAAATCAGTCCAATTCCATATAAAATGTAGATATTTAACAACTATAGAATATAATTCATTAAAATTTATAATCTATAACAAATAGGAATTTGCTCAAGAATATGAAGGAGGTTTAATGAGATTACTAATATATTACAGCAACAGGTCAAAGGAGAAAAAAGTGTAATCATCTCAGTAGGTGATGAATAGGCATTTGATAAAATTCAACTCCCATTTTAGATTTTAAAACATACTTTGATTTACTAAATATAGCAGGATATTTTCTTTACATGATGTAGTTTACCTCAAACCAATATCAAAACCATATTTACAAGTGAAAACTACTAGTAGTATTTTTATTAAGAAGAACTATCTACTATTATCATTATTATTTAACATTGTCCTAGAAATTCCGAACTGTGCACTAAGAAAATAAATAAACATTTTAGCTATTAGAAAGAAAGAAGGAACAATATTACTTGCAGATGATAATAATTATCTTTTTAGACACTCAAAAATTGAGGATTAATAGCAAAATTCAGAAAGGGTTTTGGAGAGAAAATAAATATAGAACACCACCATACCTTTCAGATATATTAGTGATAGTTAATTATAAACTATAGTGGGAAAAAGTCACTTACAATATAAATGAATACACAAAAAACATATGATCAGTTTTTATATAAATATGCAGGATCTATAATAAAGAAAATGACAAATATTTACTAAGAGACATAAAAAGAAGTATGAATAAACAAATAGAGAGATGTGACAATTTCTTAAAAGTGAAGTCTAAAGTGCATAACAAATTTTTTTCAAAGGGGAGTTTTTAAAATTCTGAAAATTTATTCTAGAGTTTGTCTGGAAGAATGAACAAGAAAGAAAAGTAAGAAATTTTTGAAAAATAAAGAGTAATGAGGATATGCCAATCTTACTACTTAGTAAAACTTATTATAAAACTAATTTTTAAAGGTTAGTGAGAGATCAAGAATGGGTTAGCATCAATGAAGCAAAAAAGATAGTCTAGAAAATATTAATTATATGTAAACAAATATGTGTATATAACATAAATATAAACTTACACGATATAAATTATGTATATGAGAAAATCATAAATAGTTATGATAATGTGACACTATATTCAGTTGAAAAATAAGTGGCCAAAGTAATATTAAATAGTAAAATCTGCTGGGAAAACTTACAACCGGTTAGATAAATGAGTTTGATCTCTATCTCAAACTATATCCCAAAATTAACATTGAATTTAAAAAGTATTAAAGAATATTTGAAAACTAAAATAATAATATGATTTTGTAATGAGAAAAACTGCACATGAGGACAATGGAAAAGAATCACAAAGGAATTAACAGCTTATACAAATAAATAAAAAGTATAACAGTAACCCAATAGAAAAAAAATGGATAAAAAGTGTAAATGGACAATTCAGAGAAGAATGGCTAAGAACATGAATATATGTTCATCCTCACTGGTGATCAAAGAGATGCACAGAATGATTAAAGTAACTTCCTCAGTGTTATAGTTACTAAGAGGTCAAGTTGTATTTACATTGGTTGGAAAGCCTTTATAACCAAATATCTGGACACATATAGATATGCTTAAAATTCTTCTTGATGACGCACAATACGGCAGGACTCGTGACCATTTAATAACACATGTGCTTATTAGCAAATGAGCAGGTTTCTGCCCATGGGCTCAACCACCTATGAAAATTAGCATCCAATACTCAATTTTAGAGCAATGCAATTGTTTCCTTCTCAGACAATCACTTCACAAGTGAGTTTCAACTCTGGCGAGGAGGAGAAAGTAGAAAAAAACAATAAAAGAAATATACTTCATATACTTACAGTTTGTGTAGATAGGCTTTCTAAATGGCTTTCCCTTAGAAAAGATAAACGCTACTGTGATACAGTTGATGGTGCTGATGGGCCACAATGTGGTACTCTCAAAACTTAAAATTGAACCAGGGATCAGAGTTGCATTGCCAGTCCAGTTTCTTTCCAAACTCATATTCGTTGAGAAATTATGTTGGTTGTTCAGAAAGCACTCACTACAAAAGAATCACCAGCATTTATGGGACTTTTTATTTTATTTTTATCCAGCAGGTAGGAAAAATAATTAGCTAATCACTACCGTGAGAGCTCAGCTTTCAAACTGGTCCAGCCAATAACTACCAAGACTTATTTTGTTCACCTCATGTAATGACAAAGCAGAAATAAAATTCAGAGGAAGTCAAGATTGTTCTTTGTCTAACATTCTATTTAGAACAAGCGGTCTGTCTTGAAAGGACTTGAATGACAATTTTCTAGGGAATTCCTTTCAGCTCAGGGTAAATGAACCTTGCATGTGTGTGCACGTGCACGTGTGTGTGTGTGTGTGTGTGTGTGTGTGTGTGAGAGAGAGAGAGAGAGAGAGAGAGAGAGAGAGAGAGAGAGAGAGAGGCTTGTCTTCTCTTTTGTGGACTAACGTAGACCTCATTCAATGGATCCTGAGTTTGAGTCCTCCCACTCTAATCTACTCTCGCTCTTCCTGAGGATCTGAACATAACACTCTTCTGCTTATGAGTGTCTATGACTTTATATTGCTAATAGATTAAGTTCAAACATCTCAGGCAGGCCCAGAAATCTTTATATTCTGGTCTCAATGTACTTTTCCAGCCTTATCTTTGTCAGTTCTCCCATGTTCCTTATACTCTAAACATATAAAAATATTCCCTGTTTCCTAAATATCACAAATTGCACACCTCTGAGGTCAGATATGCTATTCTCTCTAACATCACTCTATCTGAAACTTTACTTTCTCTGGCAAATATAACTAGTGTCCCCATTCTTCCAGCTAGTGCTGAATTACCTTATTGTTTTGCAATTATTTGTTCACACATTTTTATTTTCCACCCCTGGGATAAGAGTTCTTTGAATGTGAAATTTTTCTTTGAATTTTATTTTTTGTTGTTGTTTCCTTAAATTTACAACAAATTCATAGCATGTGACAGTGATGTTACATATTTTCTCAGAAAAATATTTGTTTGAGATATGGGCTTTCCAAGTTCTCGCTGCTCTATTTGCAATGTTCTTCTTCTTTTTTTAATAATTAAAATACAAATTAGTTTCCATTATTATTGTTTGGCTTGAAACATTTTACTATTATTATAACTGTTTATACTTAAAATTCATTTTCCAATTGTGACCTCAAATGCAAGACTTAAGTCTTATTATCCTTGGCTTCCTAAGGTCCCAAAATGTGCTTTGCATTTAGGAGATGTTCACTTAATGTTTGCTGAATATATTAATTGCACAAAGAGGACATATAGACTAAAAGGCTTGAGTACAGGGTTTAACACCAAATGGTTCTAATCCAATATACTTACATCATACATAAGGAAGTTGAGGGTTAGTTTGGCATAAGTACTCAGTGATAGAGGCAGGACTACCCATCTACTACTCTTTTGGCTACACATGTTGTTGCCTAGATTTAATTGACCTTTTCTTTTCTGAATACATGCACTCCAATTTGGAGGATAATCTGGTTTTGAAACAAAAATGAGTTTTCAATTTCAAATAATACTTGTATTTCTGAATCTGGGACAAATGACAATCTTAGACATCATTCGCTAGTTTTCAACCTGTTATTCACTGATTCCTAGGGCTCTGATGCCTTCAAGATCAAGGTGGGATAAAGGGGAGTTTGTATAATCCCAGCTTCAAAAAGAGAAGCTCTTTTCTTGTCTTTCCTTTAGAAGGCCCAGCAGGCTTTGTCAGAAAAAAAAAAGTTTAAATATCTATAGCATAGTTCACCTCATCTTACCCACAATTTATAGCTAAAGAAACTAAAGCCCAGGGAGATGAAGAGACTTGCCCAAAGTCTAGTGTTCAATTTAATCAGAACAATGATGCCATCAATTAACAACTTAATTTTAAGGTTCATTTAAAAAATCCAAATCAATTTAAGCAAATCTTTTATATATCAAGGCCAAGTGACTATAGCCCACAGACCAGATCTGACTCACCATCTGTTTTTGTAAAGGAAGTTTTATGGAACACAGTCATAGCCACTTGTTGCCTGCAGGTGGTCTATGATTTGTCTACGTGTTGTCTATAAGTGCTTTTCCATCGCAACAGAATAGCTGAGTAGTTGCAACAGATTCCATCTAGTACAAAAAGCCCAAACTCTTTACTATTTGGTCCTCTGTAAGAAATGATTGCTGACCCCTGGTCTGTATGATATCTAAATCACCAGGAAATTAATAAATTCATTCAATCAATCAGCTATTAGATCTATACATTAACAACCAAGAAGAAGGTCTTTTTCCACTCATTCCATGTGGCCCACCCCAGGACTCCACTAACTGTGTTCTGTGTTCCATCTCATCACTGATTATTTTGCAGTGTGGAGACACAAATTTTGTTAGCTAGAATTTGAGGGTGCATGCTCAAACTTAGTTGTACAATGTCATTAAGTATTTATTGTATTGCCTTCAGATAGGAAAACTAAGAAATTGAATATTACCTGTATTTGTAGACCTCACAGTACCAGGGCTGCTGCTTCACATAGAGAAATGCACAGATATGCACAGTGCAGGTGAAACAGGTATTCAAAAAGACTGAGAACAGCAAAGAAGGAGAGAGAAGCTGTCCTGCTGGTCGGTATGGAGCCAACTTTGGGTATGCATGGGTTAAACTCACTGAAAGACAAATGCATTTTTCCCTGTTACAATTTCGTTGTTGAGAAAAAAAAATTGAGAAGCATATTATCTTGAGTCTTGCATTAGGATCCAGATTCAACACACATAAATTGAGAATTTACATCTAGGCAAGCACATTTCCTAGTTGCATATTTAATGCTATCAGCCTTTGTCTCTTTCATGCTTTGGTTTCACCTTCAGAGACAAAAAGTAATGGATTCAAAAGTTCTGTAATTAATACATTTACCATATTGCATAGTGCAAATATTTTTTTTCTATAACCAGGCTGACCAAGAATGTTATGTAAGCATAGAAGATGCTATTCACGGTGGGCCCTGACAGTTTATGCTAATGAGACAACTCATGGTGGGCCTGAGAGAGTTTATGCTCGGGGGGATGATTCAGGACGGAGGCTGGTCAGGGCAAAAAGATCAACCCTATAATTAGAGGGTTGGGGCTTCTAGCCAGCTGACATCAGCTTGATCTTCAGGAAGAGGAGGGGAGCTAGAGACTGAGTTTGACCTTATAGACAATAATTCAATCAATTATGCTTATGTAATGGAAGCCCAATAAAAACTCCAGACACCAAAGCTCTGGTGAGTTTCTTTCTCTATTTGGTAGTACTCTGTGTATTGTCACACATCATTGTGCTATAAGGGTGAGGTAAAACAGATTCCCCAAGGAGGGAACAATAGAAATGTCATGTCTGAGACCCTTCCAGCACTTGCTCTATATGTCTCTCCTTTTGGCTGGTTCTGATTTGTATCCTTTTGCTATAATAAAAATGTGGTCATATTTATAGCACTTTCTTAAGTTCTGAGAGTTGTTGATGTTCATTACTGAAACTGAAGTAGTGAGAACCCCCCAACTTGTAGCCAGCCAGTCCAAGTGAGGATGACATGGAGACTCCCAAACTTACAGTGGTATCTGAAGTGACGACCGTGTAGTGGGGGCTCTGCCTTTAACTCGTGAAATTTGGTCCTGCCTTGGTTGTGGTGTGAGAAGTCACTGAGGGGCACGGAATGTGGGATGTGGTCAGTGCTGAGAAAGAGTAGTACAAGGAGACAGTTGGTGCTCAAAGAGGCAGAGACAGAGGCGGTAGTGCTTGAAGTTCTCTTTGCACTTCACTGTTCAAAGTAGAAGATGGCTATAGAGTTCCTAAAGAGGCTGTGAATAGTGACGAGGTGTAATCGCATCTGTGTATCTGGCTTCTCCCACTTCCGTCATCTCTCTCTCTCAGATGCTCACTGAGTTTCTGGCTTTTCTTTTATACAAGGAGTATAGTTGAAGTATTGGCCTCATCTTGGCAGAGTGAACTTAATTTTGGTTTTATTATGTAATTTTCTCTGGTCAAAGGAATATTAAGAAAGGTTTGAGGCCTGCTTGCACAGCTGGGCTTGCTATCTGCTCTGCTTTTTGAGATCTGCAATGAGAAGATGCCCAGGTCTGTTCATTAAGCCCGGCCTTATAATAAAAAACATGGAGCAGACCTGAATCACAACTATAGTCTAGACTGAGACCAACTGATCTGCATCCTAAAGCAGAGTGGCTCAGCTAAGACCGCCTAGATCAGCTGAATGACAGTCGAACTATAGATCTATGAATTGGTGTTACAAGCCACTGAATTTTGGGGATGGTTTGTTATACAGCATTATTGTGGCAATAGCTGATTGTTACAGAGTCCTTACCTAAAGAATATTTTAACTTTTTCCATATTAGAAACTTCTAACTCTTGCCAACATAGAATCTGTATACCTGACTATAGATAAAAATAAAAATAATGACTACCGTTTTAGGACCCCTATGAGGGTCCAGAGGTCATGTTAGTGATTCATAAATGTTATATTTATTTCCTCAAAAAATGCAAAATAGATATTTTATCTCCTATTTTACAGGTGAATAAACAGAGGTTCAGTGAAGTAGAAAGCCCATGTTCTCTGCACTATGGCAGATTACAGTGGTATGGATCTCGTGAATTAAAAAGGATAAAATGAGGAGTCCTGAAATACAAGCTTGGACAGACATATTGTTTCTCAGCAGCCAGAAAAGGTTTCCTGAATTGTCCAGGTTTCCTTGAAATGATGATGGTGATATATGCTATCAGACTGCAAGCAGAGGAACTTGTGAAGTGTTACATTTTATTCAGTATTAATCTCCTGAATAAAATAATTACCTCCTCTGAGTTTCCATAGCACATTACTCATATTGCTTGCGTTAAATCTAGTTGTTTTCACAAGCACTCAGCAGAATGTGAGCTCCCTGAGGGAAGACAACCTGTCTCATTCCACGTTTGCTCCCTCACTGAACGTAGTGCAAGGCCCACTGTATGGGAGGGTTTAGCAGTTTCACATCCTATTCTCAAAGTACAATTTTTAATTGTTCAGCCTCATTTAGACATAATATAGGTGTACTTCTCTTAAATAATTGGCTTAATTTATGTTATGGACACTTCCAGTCACGTAGGTCAAATTTCAGGAGGCTCGTGAACTTACCTAAACTACATGTAAAATTTTGAGTGTGCATCATGAGATTCTCAAGGTGAAAAGGTCTATATCTTCCATCTGATTCTCCAAGAGAGCCAAGACCCACCCAAAATGTTAGGAGTTATTGAAATCCTGCTAGAGTTTATATAAGAGAAGTATTTATATAATGCATGCCTTCTCTCCTACAGTCTCCTTTTCTGGACGCTGCCTCCTCCCACATGGAGCAGTTGGCCTAAATGGAGCTGAATTACACAACCCCACCTTCATTCACAGAAATAATTGGCTTTGTGGTGGGCACTGGACTCAAGTTAGGTAAATAAAATTTCTCTCCAAAATATTTGCGAATAAGATACTGCAGCAGTGAGAAAAAGCTATACATCCACAATCTGGTGGGTCAAGTAAAAGCTATGAGAATTAGCCAGGCTAGAGGGGCCTTGAGAAGAATCTGCCCAATACGGCACTCTCCTGGGGCTAGCGGTTCCAGTGGTAGAAAAAGGCACTGTGGTGTGTAGCACTAGAAGGCAGTTGCTGAAAGGAATCCTCAGGAGTCAGAGAGGGCATCGCTGTGTTAGGGAGAGGTCTAGTCCAGACCAAACCACAGGGACTCTCTGAAGAACCCAAGAACTCACCAGTGAGCTCCATGCAAATGGCCTGAATTTAAGATGCTTGTCAGAAGGCACTTGACAAAAAGAGAACTACAATACCCCGCTTAGGTAAAAAGTCCTCTCATATTCCCTGAATCAGTGTTGGCGTGGAGGTAAGTAGAGACCACGGAAAAGTAGAGACCATTGCAAGGAAAGTAAAGAACTTTTTGCCTACTGCTTGCTCCAAAACATAAGTCAGGCTTGATATAAAGGAAACATGTCTGAAGATGAGATCATTTTAATATTTAAAATTGACCAGGAAATGATATGCCTGTGGGATGACTGAGCTTGTCAGGATGGGAAAGCATGAGTGTTTGAAGGCAGAGGGTAAAACAACAATAACAACAACAACAACAAAACACAGCTGTTTCCTAACTTCGTTTCTCATTTGACCAATCTACCCTGAGTCCAGCCCATTTATTGAACCAACTACATACTTGTTGAATAATATTTGGAGAAAGTGCTGTCATTCTGATAGAGCATTATGCTTCTCATCTTGCCTTGAGTTATCCCAAGTCTCCCACTGAGCCTACCCTGCGGTGAGAGGCTAAATTTCATAAGGTGACCAACTGGCATGAAGACCAACAGGCTATTACCATGGGAAAGAGTAAAGTATGCTCATCACCGTGGCACTCAAAGTCATAATCAAGATCATGGAATTAAGTGTGTAAAAGCTCAAAATAACTTGCTCAAGTTCATCTAGCAATTCTGAGGCAAAGCAAGGAT
The DNA here is from genome assembly GCA_030015415.1 of Cynopterus sphinx. Lineage (NCBI taxonomy): Eukaryota > Metazoa > Chordata > Mammalia > Chiroptera > Pteropodidae > Cynopterus > Cynopterus sphinx. The sequence goes on from CM057380.1 coordinate 47,765,642, forward strand.
GACAAGCTACTTGTGTACAGTCTAATTCTTTTAAAGAGCTCACTGACCTAGTCATCTCAAAAGAAGATAAAGATAGGTACAGCATGATTGATATTCATTTTGCAATCAGTTCTGATGGTGTGTAGTGCAATGTTATACACTTTACATGCAATATTTAATCTGACCCTCATGACACTCTGAGGATGATTCATAGGGGGAAATTATTTGTTTCCTAAATACTTTGCCAAGATTTGCAGAGATATGGAGTGGTGGAGGATGGCCATGGCCTTCACCTTCATTCCACTGACTGCTAGTTTAGCTCTTGGAACTTCCCAGAGTTCCTTTTTCTTTTTAGCATCATTGACCACGTTCACACGTAACTCATGGAAATTACTTAAAAATATACGACATCGTAGAAAAAATATCATTGATTCAAAATTATCCAATCATGTGACTATCAATACATAAAAAATATGTTAATGGGCTATGAGTAGACATTTGAACTCTAAGAATCAAAATTGATATTACTTACATCCCTGATACTGATAAATTTTGTCATTGGGGTGATACAAAGGATGTCTTTAATATTGGTTTCATGTTTTAAAATACTACATGAAATTCTCACGGTTATTAATATCCTGCATTGCCTGATATTTTATCTGTCTTTCATAACACTTTCACTGTTGAACAAAGAAAAAGAAATGACAATGTCTCTGTTGAGGCAGTCACCTTTCTCACTTATTAAGAGTTAGCATCAAGCCCTGAGTTCTTTGATAGGAAATACTTTATCAGTGTCATCTGCAAGGAAGGAAATGAGCCACAGCTGCTGTGAGCCACACCTTGATTTTGAATGAATCCCACCAGAATATAATGCTAGCATTTGTTCTCACACATAAAAGACTTAGTAAAAATCTGGTTTCACATCAACATGAAGCATAGCTGAATAACAGGAGTGACCTTTGGGTTTTAAAGATTTCCCTTTCTAGATTTCTTGTACATTTTTTCTGTGTACAAGGCACAAACCTAGAGAGAACTCAGAGTACATTGACAATTTTATGTTTAAAACCTATTTGCTCTCAGGATATTTTAATGCCAAGTCTAAGGACTTGAAATTTCAATTTACCCCCCACACCAGGACTTTTTTGAATTTTCAAAAAATTCATAGGTAATGAGGTTTTAGTAGTTAAGTTACATTTTTCTCAGAATCTCTTATTTGTGTGAAAATTTCTAGAATTTCAGGGATAAATACAAACAATACAGTTTACTTTGCTAAAGAGCTTACTTGTTAAACAGACCATCAAGGTAATGGCTACATCTTGCATGAAATACTGGTAATTACCAAAAAGCTGCAGTTGCTGAAAAGGAAAGAAAAGTAACTTTAGGTGTTGCTTCTGCAATTGTATCATTTTTCTTATCGCCCACACTCTTTTTGAAAGCAGTCAGAAGCGACCACTATTTTTCTCTCCTCTTTAGGAAGAAAGTGACATACCTCAGGATTTTAACATCTCATTGGAAAGAATGAAACCAGATCACTATTTTCCCAGGGTTTAACTTAATCCCATATCACCAACAAGGGTCAGTCAGTTGAGAAACATCCTCCTATTGGCCACAGTAACTCTGGCAGCTATAGTCTTAGCCTGGAGAGTTGAATTCTCAACATAAGATACTAACGCCTAAAAGTTCCTCTGGGAACTTTAAACAACATTTGAATCAAGGACTAGAAACAATCAACAGGTGTTTCTCTCCATCCCTACTCATGGAATGAGTTCACACCGGTATTCTCTTGGCATCCATTCACTTTCACAAATTAAACAAGGGCCTCTACCCTTAAGTAAACCCACTGAAGACTTGAGTCTGGTACATCTGCCTTTCTAAGGCTTGTGTAGACATAGAACTTCTTTTAAGTTCACATTTGTCGAGTTGAAGTGTTTAAATATAAAAGTCAACTTGCTAGTTTCTCGGAACTTACCTTGCAGTACCTTTTGCAGCCAGATCTGTTTATCTGCTGCATAGCTGTTGATTGAGCACTAAATTATAATATTGTTCTGAACACATTACAGACCAGATTTATGCAAATGAAAAATATTTCTGGCCTCTCTGAGGGTGAACCCAAGGCCCAGAAGTTTCTGGGTGAAGGTCTTTGAGGAACACTCTTATTTAGATCAAGACCCTCAGAGGGAATGGCTTCTGAGTAGACTGTGGTTCAACTCTATCCATGAAGACTTTGAAACTACAGTTCTGCTTTCCTATTTTGGGGAGGATGCAAATGGTTCCTCAATGTCCTTCTCATCTTTAATTCTTGCTCCGTCTCCTTTACATTCCTCTCTTATATCCTCTTCTCTCATTTTCTGCTCAGAATAGTAAAATGATTCATATTCAGGGTGTGATGGAACAGAGAGACATTTTCAAAGGCAGCTTTAGTTTTCATTCTAGGAGCAGCTTTCATAAAACTCTGGAGGGCTTTGGAACAAGCCGGCCTAACTTCCCAGAGGCAGATAAAGGCTTGGCAAAGGGCAAGATCTAATTTGCTTTCAGTGCTAAAGGCAGAACTTGAATCCAGGTTTCCTGATTCCCAGTCCAGGTTTTGTTTCTGTCTACCTGGGTGCACCTTAACCCCCTGTGTGTGTGATTCTTGCAAGCACCAGACTGCTAGACATTGGAGTCCTGTAGTCCTCTCATTCATCTCTCAATTGTTTCAAAAAAGCAGTAAATTAATTTCCTTCCAGAATGGTCCTTGTGCCTATTTGAGCATTTTACTGTAGAAAAGTTATGACTGAGCTTCCATGCAGCTAAATAATTCTTAAATGTTTATTTTTATCATTTAATTTCAAAAATCTTTTTTGATTTAAAAAAATTTGCTAATCCTTTACTAATGATGTGTCTCAAGTATGTAAGTTCTGGGCAGCTTCAGAAGTAAAGCTCCAGGGTGGGAGTTTTCATAGCTTCTGAGTGCTTCAAAGTCAAATTCAACAACTTCCCTCTCTTTGTATCTCTTCTAGGTCTTTTGCCAAAAATATTCCACAGTTGGCAACTGATCCATTTCCTGCTGAGTTATATTTAGGCTGCTCTAAAGCTCTCTTCATAATCCAAGTGAAGAAATAGAGACTTGAAGAGGTCAAATGTCTCAGGTTATCTAGAGAAATACAACACTCCTAGAAAACTGAGCCACATCTATTTATTTCTAGCTCGATGTTTCATGCACAGTTGTACCAAGTTCCCAATTTATAAGCAGCTATTTTGAGAAATGTCATTTATTTATAAAACATTTAATTCTGTGTAGGAGCTACACCCAAAAGAATAAACGAGGGATGTAAATACATTAGAACTAGAAAAAAATTATTTCACTTCATACCCAATAGAGCAGTGATGTACCAATAAACTGGATTATGCCGTACATGGTCAAGTATTTAAACACCCCAAAGGATGAAACCAGAGCAGCTCGGCCTTCTCTGTTTAAGAAAAATAAAAATAACTGGTTATGTATAATGCACATTTCTCAGTCTCCTTTATATTTCAAAAAGAGTTTAATTTTTAATAGCCTGTTCATATACATTCACTTAACCGCTGATTCATCCTCTCAATTATTTATTTAATTTCTCACTCACCCATTTTTTCTCACCTTCAATTATTACCTCACTCGTTAATTTATACACTTACCTTTATTTAGTGCTTATGAGGTACCAGCATCATGCTAAGAGTCATGAAGGATATAAATAATTCAGGCCCAGTCTTTATTTTCAGCACACTTTTAGTGAATTAAGAGACTAACATGTACATTATAATCACAATACATTATGATAAGGTGCAAAATGTAAAACATTGCCTAGACTGTGACTCATTATATACTAAGAACACTTGCTTCCTGAGAATGGAACGGTGTGTCTTAGAGTCTCTTTGAGACATCAAGGAAAAGGACGGGTGCCCTCTCATTTTAGAAAGTATGGATGTGACTCTAATATTTGAGATGAAATGGATTTTGTTGGCTTCAGTACATCAGGAAGAGTTTAGGGTAATTATCTGATGCAATGTGGAGATCAAAAGAAGTAAAGACCACAGTAAAAATTATAACATAAAAAGTAAATATTCCCCTGTTTAAAAGATTATGTTTGAGCTATTATTCCTTTTGCTAAGGTTCAGTTGGATGAGGGATTATGACAACCAAAGGAGATGAGGTGAGGTAGTAGCGTGATGGGGGTGCAGGGAACTGGGCACAAAACCCCTCTTGCCATCTCCTCTTGACCAGGCAGATAGCCCACATCCTTTTAGTTTCCAGTCCTCAGTGACATGGACACCTGCACTGCTTGATGACTTTGTCAACAGAACAGAGGCATGAGAAGGAAAACCTAAAAAGCCAAACTAATGACTGCTTTGCCCTAGGCAAGATGAGAAGGTTCGGGTGGGAGATGGGCCACGCTACAAAACGCCACCATTTCTTTTCAACACAGAGGGTGGAGCAAAAGACAAGCTGGGAAGGGTAGAGCATATGAAGCCTGAATGATTTTCTGACATAAACTTTGTGATTTCATCCTTTTCTGCAGTTGTGTACATGATTGTGAATTTTAAGCAGCTAACTTATTTATTTATGCATTCTAGAAACATTCATTGAATGCTCTGATGTATCTAGCTGTAGTGCTAGGCACAATGACACAGAAATGAATGAGGGACAGTCCTTGCCCTAAAGGACTTGAATCATAAAAAGTGTTTCAAAGGATAAAAATGAAAACCTATGGATCTGAACCTATGCATCTAAAACTATACCTCATCACCCCTCTGGAGGATGTTTTCTCTATAATAAGCATGCATCAAGCAGAGCAAGGGTACAATGAGCCTAACAGAGCTGAACCATGTCTAATTTTATAAATCTATGAAATATAAAAGCAAAGAGTTTCTACCCTGAAGTCTTATTAAACCATCTGCCACTAGAGAAATTTTACATCACGACTTGTGTTCTAAAACAGTACATTGCATTTATCAATGCATCAGGACACGTGCGTGAGAAAGAGCATCTGAAGTTCAGATGCCACTGCCTTTTGGATGGACCAAGCAAGCACTTTGTGCAACCATCCAAGCGTTTAAACTCCCTGTGCAAGGCTTCTACATTTGGCGCTCCAGTTGAACTTCCACAATTCCCATCTGAAAAGTCTTCTACCTCAGTGGGCTGTTGGGTTCCTGCACCCACCAATTAAAACCCCATTTCTGAACGTGGCTTTCCCTTTTCCTTATCCAGAAATCCCTCCCACATTCTTTCTGTTTACAAATGTCCTATCTAGCCTTCCAGTTGCACCTCTCCTGCTGAAGCCTCCTCTCTAGCTAGAGTATCATGCCGGATAACTGGAACAATCACTGTATTGTTTAGATGTTAATGTATTTAAAGCTCATTTGTCGTGCACCTCTCCCTTATCAGGCAGAACTTTCTGTTCTGTGATTATATCTATATCTATCTATATTATTTACCACAATGTTAAGTCCTCCAGGGCAAGGACCTGTTTGATTCTTAATCCATCACAATTCCAAGCACAATATTTAAAAAGAGCTTCAGGAGTTGTGTTGATGATGGAAAGCATGGACTAGGGTAAGAGTGCTGATCCCTCTCGTTTTATAGTCGCTTTGACAAGAACCAGGGTTAGGCAACAGAGATAGTAGGAGAAGGGCTTGTAAAGATTTTCTGAAAGACAAATCAGCAAAATATAATGGCTGGCTGGCTAGGGGTGGAAAAGAGGAAAGAGTTAAAAGCACTCTGAGATTCTGAGCCTGGATGAACAACTCTAAGGACCATCCTTAGAAGCAGGGAACCTGGAAGCTAAGAAAGGGAATGCTTTGGAGGCAAAGGAGATGATGATGATGTTGGAGGGTGTGGAAGGACACAGGTGCAGCCACCCGGTGTTCGGGGAAACGTGTCAATCTGTCTTGCTGATATGCAGCCAGACAGAGGCATGGAATTTCAAGTGTGAAACATTTTGGTCAGCGATTCCTGTCAACAGCTGCCCATTCAGATGCACCAAGGAACATGCCAGAGAACTTCATGGTTATCATTTTTGTATAAACCCAAGATTTGGTAATATCTTCTAGACCACTGGTCATGTAAATGGCTCAAGTTAGCTCACAGATAACAATAGGAGAATAAGATTTTGAACTAAATGTAGAACCTACCGTTTTATTCTTAACTACATCTAAAATATTAGTAAAGACAACATCAGAAAGAAAAGCGAAGTAGAGGTAAAAAAAAGCTGTAATAAGGTTTTTAATTCATTCCTGTTCCCTGTTGCCAATCAGTTGTAAAGTCTTTTTTGCAATCATTTTGGATGTTCATTAATTTGTATTTTGCAGACATAATATTATTTGAGAAAGATATCTAGTGGAGTTTTCTTTTTCTGCTTCCTCACCCATCCTCAACTCCTGAGAGAACGGTTCCAGTAAGCAGCCAAAGTATAAAATAAAGGAGAGAAGTAAGGAAAGCAATTACTTTTAAAATATCAACTCTACCTTTAAGCTGTCCACATGCCACAGCCATTTATCCTTTAAGGCTCAGCAAACACTTTTTTTGTGGTTTTACCAGCATCCTCAAGCAGCTCTAATGGCTCTCCTAATTGGTGCTCCAACAGCCCTTACCCCATACCTCTGTGTGGCATTTGGAAGAGGAAGTAGCTTACTTGATGAGATGAGGCACACACTCGATGTTGGCTGTTTTTGAGGTGAAAGGGGATGCCACAGATGCCTCCTGCTCTGACAGGGAAATACCCGCATGAGCCATTTTCAAAGCCTGGAACAATAAATCCACATTATACCCATGACTCTTCGGGTCAGGCTCTAACTATTCAACACCATGAGGTTATTCTTCACATTTTAGAGCTTATCACATTATGCACTTCCACCCCTAGGTCTCTGTTTATTTTGTTCCTCTACCTGGAAACCCTCCCTCCCCTGATCCAAAAAGTCGCCAACTAAAGAGGCATGTACAATGTTTACAATGATCCAGAGATAGAAGAGTGGTGTGTGTGTGTGCATGTGTGTGTATGGGTGTGTGTGTGTGCACGCATGTACATGCAGTGTGTGTATTTGTTGAGGGGTCTTGATCTAAACATAAAATGGAAATAGTCATTTAAGAAATCTATTTTAAAAATGACAGCATTTGGATGGACATTTGTGGGGTACCTTCACCGCCACAGTTCTTAATGTGAGGGAAGGCCATCTTCATGAACAATAGGAAAAGATATCAATCCCCACCTTTCCATAGGCTGCTAAATTCAGCCAACTGGGTAACTGCTGGGATGAAATTCGAGGCATACAGCATCTTCACTGGAAACAGGGACTTTATCACACTCATCAAAGACACATTCTAGGACATGTGTTGCCGCACTGAGATGAGGGCTAATGCATTTCTCAAGAAGACTGAAAACTATTCAAAGTGTGTAAATAGCAGATAGTGACCAACAGGAACCTGGCAAGCCCTTAATCCTACAAGAATTGTGTGGGCATAAAATAAGATTTTATGTTTCTGCAGCTCTGTAGAACTACAAAGTACCTATATACCACAGCCAGTACATACTAAATTCATGATTAATAAATATTAGAACATTTCCTTCTTCCTCTTTTCTCTCTTAATATCTACATCTCTGTTATATAATTTAGGTCCACCTACTTTATGTTACGGTTATTTTTATTCATGAATCTTTGCCCACCAGATGACAAACTCTTTAGGGGCAGAGACTATATCCTTTTTAGCACTCGATTTCTTTGTTTTGTGCTAAAATCCACATAATTAATGGGCATGAGTACTCAACTAGATTTTGAAGAGCAGAATAACAACTTGCTTCTCTTCATGAGCATAAAGCAGAAAAATTCATAATGGCTCTCTAAGTATAAACACACTTTTTCACAGAACTTTGAAGAAAACATTTGAGAATGAAGTAAAACAAATACCCAGATCTTAAGTATCTAATAAACTTTGGAAATACAAAGCAATCCCATTTACTTCTTGTTCCACACATTAGCTACTAAAATATTTTTTTATGTCCATAAATCTTCAAGGTAGACAATTGTTTCAACCATATCTTTAAAACTCAAATCATAATACATGCACTGCCTTCTGTTGTGTATGAGAAGTAATCTGTCGAAAACATTTAATTTAGGTTTTCCTATAGTATATAATGACTGAATACTTTGGTTTATAAACACATTAAAATTATACCGATTTTGCTTACCTTGTTTCAGTAATCAATTTAAATGAAGAGGCAGATAAGAAATCAAGAGAAGATTAAAACTCAGAAGGGCAGCAATGATAGAATTAGGAAAGATCACCAAGAGCATAGACGTGTCATTGGAGACCAAGGTTAAGGTCATACGCACCCTCATATTCCCAATTTCTATGTACAGATACAAAAATTGGACAGTGAGGAAGGCTGATAGAAAAAAATTCATTTATTTAAAATATGACATTGGAGGAGTGCCCTATGGATACCCTGAACCCCCAGAAGGACAATCAAGTGGGTCCTAGAGCTAATTACGCATGAAACATCACTGGCAATTTTCACTAGGCAAATTTCACTAGGAAAAAATGACAAATCTGAAGCTGTCCCACTTCAGACACAACATGGGAGGGCAAGGTTCTTTGGAAAAGACAATAGTGCTCGGAAAATAGCAGCAGAAAAAGAGGAAGAGCAATTGTGAGATGCATTGACTTCATAAAAGAAGCCATAAGCACGACTCTACAGGAGCTGAGCATGGCTACTGAAGACAGGATGTCCGAACATTACCTATTCATAGGGTCACCAGGAGTTGGAACAGAGTCAGTGGCAGGTAACATACATGATTTCACTGAGCATAAGACTTTTGGGTAAGACTAACTTTAAAAAACTAACCCCAGAATAGAAGTTTGGCAGAAAAAATACAATTTATACATAATTCAAAATTTTAATCATCAATTTCAAACTTTTCCTTCTCTAAGACTTCATCAGTTGTGTGACTTAGGTCAAAAGAAGAATTTACTTCCCAGCAATAATTTTTTTTATTGGTAACATGAGAGACTTAAACCAGCTAGTCCTGTAAAGTCACTCTGGGTCTAAAATAGGAGAATCTCAGTAGCCTTCCCTTGTCTTTGTTATTCTAGGCATTGCCAGAAAACAGCTGAAGTAACCCATCTCATTTTGCTCCTCTCCACTTGCAACCCATAGTCAGGTAGAGTTGAATATAAACAACAAAAGGAGGGGTGGCTCCTTAGTGTAGTGGTTAGCACATCTGCTTTACACACAGAAGGTCCTGGATTCATACCCCAGGTGGAGCCACGGACCATGCACCAGGCCCCCTGATGTGCCAGGGGTGCCAGGCCCCAAAGACCCCATGTGAGAGCATGGGAGGAGACTCCTCACTTCAGAGATCCACTTCTTAAGGGGAGACAGCAACATCGTAGGTCAGGGGTGAAAGTGGACGCAGGGGGAATCAAAAACAGAGTAAAAAAAAACAGCAGAATAATCAAGTGATTGCTTGCAGAAGGGTGAAGACATCCCAAGAAACTGGGATCCTCAAGAGAGGTATTAATGAATTGCCTTCATTAGGAGAAGTAATTTCTACTTACCCCACAGTCATTAGCTCCATCTCCACACATGCCCACATAATAACTGCAGGGGAAAAGATAAGAAAAATTAATAGCTTCATGCCTCACTTGAATAATTCCCATCGTAACTAACTTACATGCAGCATGCTGCATATGTGTGTGTGTGTGTGTGTGTGTGTGTGTGTGAGAGAGAGAGTCCTGAAAACATGTGGCATCAGGCTTAAAGAAAATAACTTTAAGATAAATACTCCCAGAGGAATTGTATTATTTAAATTGTTTCAATCAATCACATGAAATGATAGTGTTACCACAATGTCCTCCACAAAGATGATCACGCACTTCAAAAGAATCCTATTGATTATATCCACCCAGGCCAAGCCTAAGAATGCACGGTCATAACAACAGCACTTTCCACAGAACCTAATACACAAATCATAACCTAGTTCATCCGGGTTTTGGTTGTTGACAGCTGCTGAGAGTTTAGAGTTCAGACGCCAGGATGAAAACATTTGGGAAATGGTTTAACAGATATGACTAGAGATATATACACATATTCTTGATACATCTCTGAATGAAAATGAGATAATATGCTTCCATTATGCCAGTTTGATGTGCAAACAGTGACATAAATAAAAGGGTAAATATTAACGCTGTTGCCAAAGAAAAAGGAATTGCCAATTTGAGACACACTGTTTTCTAGTAGAAGTAAATAATACATTATGGGTATGGATTAATGATAATACTATTAAAGGCTCAGCTTCAATTTGCCAAAAGCACATGAAATAACAAAGTCAATATAGGAAAAAATAAAGTTTTTAGACATTTTTCTTATTACTAGCTGAGAAAGAAAAGGACATTGTTCTAGGTCGAAATGGTCAAATGTAAACAATTTACATAGTTCAACCTGATATTTGGCTAATGTACATGAAAATCACCCTATAAACACTTGTATGCATTCATGTACATGTCATAACTATGCACAGTCCCTGAAAACAGTTTCCTTTCTCTAGGCTTATTAAAGCACATCTCTAGTCTCTATGTCACAAGGAGTCTTAGGTGTTCCAGTGTCCCCTCAGAAAGAGAAGTAAGACAATCTTATGCACATTGCCAATGATAAAGGCATGAAGAAGAAAATTGGGAAATTAAGAAGACAGCTCATTCTGAGACAGCGTATATCTTCCTGAATTGATTTTTCCTTAGGGGAGTATAGCTTTTCAAATTTAAGCATTTAAGTTGGCAAAATTTCTCATGCATTTGAGAAGGGTAAAATTACTTTTGTCAGCCAATATCATATAATGACCATGTAAGTGAAATAGCCATTTTAGATGCTGATTACTAACCCAGACTTGAGGCATTATGGGAGTTAATAGGCAGCTTTTTGAAACTCCCCTGAGAATGGTTGGGCAACAAAAATAATAGTAAAAGGCAGTCTGTTGATTTTACCTACTACTTATCAGCAATTATCTAAAGTTTCACTATTCTCTATTCCTTTTCGCTTTTTAGAAATCTGCAGCCCAGAAATTGTAACATATTGCAAATAATAGATAGATCTTGTCTCAAGAAGAACCATTTCACTCTGACGTGACTTGGTCATCTGTATTTTTGAAGGAGATAAGAAAAAACCTTTTTCCCCACTTTGGCCCCTATACCCATCCCCTGCCAAGGCCAGACACTGTGAGAATGCCATTCCACCTTTCCTGGAAGACCTGGAATGATTTACATATCTTCTAATGAACCCACCTCAAATAAATTTAGGCAATAACTCACACACTTTCTCATTGCTGCCGTTCTGAGCTATATAAACCCCTACTGTTTTTATTCTCTATATCTAAGCAGGTGATCTTCCTCTGAGATATGCCTTATGGGCCACAGAACAAATGCTGTCTGGGGTAGAAAGCTTCTGAAATGGTCTTCAGTGATCCCCATCTCCGGGTAGTCATGATGCTGTGTAATGCCCTTCCTTGAGTGTGGGCTGGACCAAGTTAGTGACTTACTTCTAATGAAGAAAATATAGCAAAAGTGATGAGATGTCATTTCTGAACTGAGGATATAAAAATGGTGACCTCTCCCTGGCTTTTCTCACTTGCCACTCTTATTGAAGCCAGCTGCCCTTTTGTAAGCTTCCTTATGAAATGACCCATGTATGTAGCAAGGAACTCAGGGTGGCTTCTGTCCAACAGCCAGTGAAAAACTGAGACTCTTACTCCAACCACCTACAAGGAACTGAATCCTGCCAATAACATGCAAGCGAGGCTGGGGGCAGATCCTTCCCCCTCAAATGCTGAGATGACTGCAGTCCTGGCTGACACCTGATCACAACCTTGTGAAAGACCCAGAGTCAGAAGAGTTAGCTACACACAAGCATGATTCCTGACCCACAGAACTGTAAAATAATAAGTGATGTAATTCTAAGTCACTAAGTTGGAGTAATGTGTTACATAGTAGATAATGAATACACTATCCTTTCATGCAATAACACCTACTTTAATTTCTGAAATTCTTCAACAAGGTTTGATTTCTGCCCAGGAGACATTCTTGCAAAAACAGTTCCATTTATCAGAATCTAAAGGGAAAAAACAACTATTGCAATAAAATGAGAAAGAACACTTTTAAGTAAAAGAATGCCCCTGAGAAATCGTTTCTGACTGCCATTTTAATATAGTATTGGGTAGTATGTCATGAGAACAAACGTCAGAAAAGGGAATAAAAGGATTTAATACATTAATAAGGGGATTTAATATGTTAATAATAATAACTTTTGCCTTCAGCACTCCATCACAACTCTATCATTACTTTCCAGGCCATTTTCCAAGACGGGATAACCTCTAATTAATAATAATAACTAAAAAACAACAGAGCAAATGGGATAAAAATGCTTAAGGAAATACAGTTCTTTTTACTAAGCCTCGTCTCTGTAATTGCAGTATAGACAGAGAAAGGAGCAATAGATAGGGAGTTGAGAAATAAGCTTCTGTTCTCAGCTCTGTCCCAACTAGCTGCTCAAACCTTCCAGGGACTTAACCTCAATGATGATCAGCTTTCCCATCTCTACAATGAGAAATTAGACTAACAGCTTTCTGCAAGCAGTTGGGGTCTAGGCTCTATGGTCCTTGATGGATAAGACGACAGAATTCTCAAGACACAGCTAACAGATGGTTGCTGCCCTCGGCTCCTGCTCCACTTATCTCCTTCACACTGACAGCACAACTCTGCACAGTGCTATTTTAAAGTAGACACACAGAGGACACGACAACAAATGATTTTGAAAATAAACCATGGGGTTTTTCTTTCCTCCTGCTCTAAATCAAAAATCTAGACAGGAAGGGGAATAAAGCTCATCCTGTCATGAGTTGGTAGCTTTCAGGGAGAACCTTACCCACAAAACAGGCAGCATGTTTGGAACTGTCTGGAGGTTCTCCCTCCTGGGCAAGGGCGAGAGACAGTACCAGAACTCCCACTCTAAAGAGGAGGCCAGGCGCATGTGCAAGACCAGGTGGGGAGGGGGGCGAGGGAACTTCCTAAGGGGTGGTATGGCTGTCGGGGTGTTGATGTTTTATCTCTGAGGCAACCTCAGTGGTCATCACCTTCACTATTCTCCCCACCCCCCCTTTTTTTGTCTCACTGATTTGAAGAGAAAAACAAAACACTTCATTTCTCCAGCACTTACTTTTGGAAGCAAGCTGTTGAAATGCTGGAATAGCACTTGGAATGATTTCCCACTCATTGCGAAATGATAACAGCTCCCTTTTTCTTCGGGAGGCACTGAACCGTTTCCAATGTTAATGTAGGTTTCCTAAAATCGAAAGGTATCATTTCCACATCAGCCCTCTAAGAACGTCTCTTCTTCTCTATGTTTTATGGGTGGATGCATAGTCATGTTTCATAACCACGTGAGGGCCGGCAAACACATAATGTATAGTTTACCCGTGGAACTTAGACTTACATGAAGAAGACATCCAAAACGTCTCCCCAAATTATATGAATGTATGATATTTGGCAACATGATGCTCTGGATCCTATCCTGGGAGGTAATATGTTCCCAGGTACCAATCAGTGATTTCAAGAACAGGAACATTCGTCCCTCCTGTTTCTGCTGTCCATCATGCAAATTTTTAATTCCTAAGATTGCTTGAAATTAATCTTTCAAGAATCATGCCCTAATGTCTTTACTGTAAAACGGGTACTCTTTTCAGAGCCGAACTCCTATTAGCCCCTGCCTTCTCCCCCTCCCTACAGGTAACCTGTTCCTTTATGGTGCCCAGAACCTCTTCCATACCCTCTGTTCAATTGCAGCAGCACCACTACTTTTCTGAAATCCTTTCTTCTTGTCTTTCACCTGTCAATGCCCCACATCACTGGTTCAGTCCCACCTGGCTCACCCCCAAGGAAAGCATCTGATGAATGCATAAGCACTCATAATGTCGATAGGTGATAATGGTTTTTCATGCAACATTTCTCAGTAGGCCTTACATCTCTGTAGGACTCTACATTCAAATAGTAAAAAGGTGAGAAAAACTTATTCATTAGAGGAATTCATCTTAGGAAATCATTGCATTTGAAAGAAAAAATATTTTGATGTACTGAATTGGAAGACAAGGTGATACACCCCTTCCCCTTTCAAACCCCATTGTGAAATAGCCAACAAAAGACTTGCTCTAGCATTCCTTATAAGGCAGGGACAGGATTCCTTTTGCTGTTCCTAGAAAGGGAGAGAGAAAATGTGGGAGGGAGAAAGAGAGGAGGAGGAAAGCCTGTGACTGTGATGTAACTTCTCCCAGCAACTACCAAAACTTCAATGTGGGTATTAAGTTCATGAATGGGTAGTGTGAGTGGACTATTAAAGATTAGTGAGGACCCAGGTTTCATCACACAGTGAAATCGAGGCAATATGTATTGATGTAGAAGCAGCTGGGTTTGCCAGGAAATAAGCACCAGCAATCAGCTGAAAGTATAGAGAGCTGCCATTGTTCACAGCCCATGCCAACAGGGTTTGAGCCAAGTTAACGTATCCATTCACAAGGGTTGGGCAGAGCCACACTGTACAGCCATGCAGTTTATATACTGAACAAAGACCTACTCCACACTTAACAATCCGAAGAGCTGTTCAGCCTAGAAGAAGGGACCATTTGTGTAACTTATCAGCTGGAGGACCATCTCTGTGAATTCACAAAGACAGAGGTGCTGCATTTAGTGATGAAATGTCAGGCCCCAGCCATTCTCTTTGTATGAAAAAGCTGTCTATTCACAAGTACCAAGGAACTTATTCTCTAGACAAGCTGACATCTGTTAACTGCATGTTAAAGGTAGAGCACAATCTAAATACTTATGGATTTGTGCGGAATCAAACTGACTTGAATTCGATTCCTTGCTCTGCAACTTGCCAGTTGTGTGTTTTGGACAAGCTTAATTCCCTAGGCTTCGGTTTTCTCATTCGTAAAATGGATAGTTTGCTCAACTGTACTGGGTAACTGTGAGGATTAAATAGGAATTATGAATGTAAGTAGGTGGTTCTCAACCATGGCTGCCCATTGGAAACACCAGGAGGACAGGCTGATGCCAGCTCCCAGCCCAGAGACTCTGATTTAATCAGTAGAACTTGGCATTGGAAGTTTAATCATCTTCCAGGTGATTTCTGTATGCAGTCAGGGCTGAGAAGTGTTGGTGGAAATGCTAAATGCTTTGCAAACTATAAGGCTCTGGATAAATGTGAGGGATTATTACTGTGATGACTTGTGATAACTGAGAGAAGCCTGCCCAAGGCCTGGGCTGTATACCATCAGACCGAGCCGCAAAGGGGCCTTCTAACAGTTGCTCACATTCTTCCCAGGTCCATTCTTTTGGCTGTCTACAAGCTGCCAGGTCACAGAGGCAGGAACAAACTCTCCTGGTTCACTGGCTTCAACAAGGATCACTTGGCTCCCTCGAGGAATCATTTCAGAATTCTTTGCCACAGTAATGGCTGTTTGCAGGTTGTCACCTAGATGACAAAGAAAGTCGGTTTGTTTTATGTATAAACGCTCACTAACCAGAATGAGCTCCCCCTCCTCTGAGTTTCCATATCACTTTGCTACTGTTTTTGGAGGGCATTTATCACTTTCCACCTTATTTCATAACTACTGATTTTCCCCTCTGCCCAAGCTGCCTGCCCCTAGTGGCCGAATACTATGTCTGCATTTGCCTCCTGATAGCATCATGTCCTGACCACTGCATATTTTCCAAACATGCACAAAAGAGTAAATAAATGTTTAGCATTTTATGACTAATCCTTAGGAGACTGGAAGTTCTTTGTGGTGAAGGTAATATCACCCAATCTGATAGCATAAAAACACTCTTGGGAACTGGATTCCAGTTAAGTGGAGAAAAGAACACCATGTGGGGCTGTGCTTGGATTTGATCATTGCATGCTGTGCCCAAGCCCACTGTCTTGAAGCACAGTCCAACAGAGTCTTGCACCCTTTACACAGAGGTCTTATGGAAGTTCTTGATGAAAACACACTCATTCTTACATTTAAACATTTAACCGCGAGCCCATCACCACTGTGGTGGTCCTGGGTAGGAAGTGTGGGTGTTAGACAAGGAGAATGAGACATGGTCCCCACCTCCAAAGCTCATGGGGAAGGTGCCCATGTGCCCAGGAAACTGGACCACAGGGTAACAAATTTGACACCAAAGCATTTTTCTTTCTGCCTCAGTCACAGGACCTCACTCGACTCACGTGATCTTTTTCAAATGCCTGGGATATGTTCAACTTGTCAGGCCTCCAGAAACACGTACCGGTGATCATTACAGTCCTGATGCGGGCCTCACTTAGTTCCTTCAAGACTGGTTTGGTTTCCTTTTTCAAGCGGTTCTCCATTATGAGAAGTCCCAGAAATGTTAACTCTGACTCCACCGTCTCTCTTTGGATTCAGGAAAATGTCAATATTAAAGCTTATAGTCTCAGGAGTTGAATTTATTTCTTCTCTTTAAAATTTAAGTTCCATCAATGTAATATATGCACATGCTTAATAAATCAAAAAGAACCCAAAAGCTTACAATGAAACCAAGTCCCTTTCTCCACACTACCATTCTCCTTCCCAGAGGCAGCAACTATTATATCTTTTTGCTGCTCCTTCTAGTTCTCACCTCCACTTTTTAAAAACAATGTGCATATCTTTCCACTATTTTTATTATAATTTTTGTTAATTATTAACATATTTTTTAATTTCCAAGACTTTTCTGATCTTGTAATAATTTTAATTTATTAGATATTTATTAACTACATACAGCATACAGGATACTATAGTAATAGTTGAACATGGAGCCATTCATTTGTTTTCACCTGTAACCTCCAGTAAATCTAACACATTTTATCCTCATTTTCTTATTTTGTTATAATTATAATAACGTCTATCTCACTAGTACCTTTTAAATGAGAATGTCACAGCCGCATTTGTATGTGGCAGTTGGGTGGTGGCTACATATCATGTCAAGCTACATAAATCTTTTCTTCACACATGACCTTAACATTTGTTATTAAAATTTATGTCTTGAAAAAATTATAAAATCCTGTGTGCAATATGTCTTTATGCTTGCTCAAGAATAGTTAACACCATGAATGTTAAATCCGAGAGGGCCATTCATATATTTCAAATTGAGCTTTGTGATTCTATATAAAAGATTAAAATGTCGTGGATGAAAGGCTCCTTAGAAAGCCTTCCAGTCCTGCATTTTATAGATAGGAAAAATAGACACAGTGGAAGAAAAGGACAATAATTACTGATTATATTAGAGCAGACGGACTTAGGTTGTACGTAACAGTGTTGAACCAAGAATATTCATATCTTATGCAGAGGAGCTAATTTTACATAAATGACTATCAGCAGCACAAAATCGAAGATAAGTAATGCGTAGATTATTTACTCAATTTTCATAATTTTCTCTACTTTGCCATAGACAGTTCAAAAAACAACTTTTAAAAACAGAAATATTAAAAGAAAAAATAATCTACAAATTATTTTCTAATGAGGACAAGTCATCCTTTTAATGCAATTAAGAATACTGAATTTTATTTCATATAGGTACAGTTTGCATGCAGTCCTCTCCAGATATGAGAGAGGTTATGTATTATTGACCCCTGAAAGAAGCCAAGTCCAAAGGATTCTAGAGGACTTTCAAAGTGCCAACTGTCTCCTTCCCTCAACCCCTTTGTAGGTAGGACACCCAAGTCAGTCAGCCACAGAATGTTCTGAGGGTGAAGGAAGTTGGTCATTTTTTGGTGGGATGATAGAACTCAAGGCAGAGATAACTCACTGGCATCTGGGTGTCAGGAGATGTCAACTGCCATCCTTGTTCGGCCCCTTACCAGCATGGTGACCTGATCAAGTCCTCCCCAGGGAGGCTTATAGTTTCCCATCTCTGAATTAGGGGACTGGATGAGATAGATTCTTCATCTCTAAGAGTCTTCCCAGTGATTTGAGCTGTCTATCCACCCATCTCCAGGGCTCCTTCACTTCATGCACACAAAGCCTGCCCTAGTACCAGTTTCTGAGTTTCTTACCTGGATAAACTTTCTACTTCTGAAAGCTTCCTTATTTTCAAGGCTTTATGAGCAAGGGCAATGACACGGAAGCCTTGCATTGTGTAATTCCTCAGCTCTTGTGGGAAATTCTTGGGCACTGACAGGACAAAAGAGACTCAAATGTAACATCACACTGAAGGTTGCACAACTTCTAAGCAAGACTCTGAGATGCAGGAACTATACTTATTTTATCTCACTCTATTAAAAATACTTTACCAGAAAACTACAGCTTCAGTTAAAGGTTACAAACAGCTTCATGAGTATTTTTTATTACTTTGACAGAAATGAATGTCAAAGATTTCTGGTCCTCAACTGGATGTCAAATACACCGGCCAGGTTTGGTAAGGACAGATCTCAGGACTATGTCTGCCTGGATGAAAAGAGGAAAACAGCTGATCCTCTAGATCATGGGTCCACAAACTACAGGCCAAATCTGGCCCATTTCTTGTTTTTGTAAATAAAGTTTTATTGGAACACAGTCACACCTATTTGCTTACTGTCTATGGCTGCATTGGGGTTACAAGGCAAGGTTGAGCAGCTGGAATAGATACCATGCGGCCTGCAGAGCCTAAATTATTTATTATCTGGCTTTTTGCAAAAAAGTTTTTTAATCACCACTTTAGATAATGGACAACACAATGTCAACAGTTGTGTATTTGACATGACAATGATAACTAATGTTAGTATATTTACAAAATCTTTATAGTATGCCTATAAAGGTATTAGAAGGAAGCACAGAATAATTGGAAGTGTGATAGCTTATGTAGCAAAACACCTGAGTTCTAGTCTCCTCTACTGCCAACTAGCTCTCTGACTTTTAGCATGCACTTCAATTTTACTCTCCATAAAAGGAGGCGACTATGGATTTCTATGTACCCATTAAGCTCAGACTTTCTGTAATTCTAAAGTAATTTTGAAGATGGGGATCTAATTTCTAAGAAACTCCTAGCTCTCATCTCTTAAGTATGGAGGTTGGAGTATCACTGAAGATATTATCATCTATCAAGGATCAGTGTTTAGGATCATAAGAATAATTAGAAAGAAAAATTAGAAGGGCTACCTGAAGAATGAAAAATGTCAAGTGACAGACCCAAACCTTTATTGATAGAACAGGAACAATGATTACCAGTTAAAATTTCAATAAGACACTCGTAATCTGTGTGGCTGGGAAAATCAAACAAACAAACAAACAAACAAAACCAAAATACAGTTCATCAGTGTGTGAAGGATAGAGTTAATGGGAGCTGTGAAGAAGATCATAGTCAGAAAAAAGGGGGCACTTCTAAGGTATAAATGACTCCAAGTAGAGAGAGAAGTTAAAGCAACCATTTGCCAAATTAAAAATTTTGTGCACAATTTGATGGATATAAGAAGGAGAATATATATGAAAATAAGAAGAAAAAGGCTAATTTTATCCAAATTAACTCATTTGTATGCAACAATATTCTTAAAATTTTGGACTACTGATGCATAGAGGGTGCATATATTTATAAGATCAAGAAACAATATCAATCAGCTCACAATCTAGCTCAGAAAGATGAAATTGTTGTGAAGTTGACCAATTACCTTGCTCTAATACCATCTAATTGACTCTAATCACTTTTTTTTTTCTGAAAGGTTTATATTTTCTACATTCTCCTTCTCTTGATCTTTCTTAGGCCCCTTAAGTGGTGCCAACTCTCTGGAGGTGATGGAGCATCCTGTCTGCAAAATGAGTCTAGTGTCCTGACTTTCTTTGGTTCCCTCTTCTGAATGCTTCTCATTCTCACCCACCCTGGTTCTCCGAGCCCTGTGTAGCTTCCTATTCTGCCTCCTGATGATTGCTTCGCATCCCCTTCCCTGATACCCCATTATGGTTAGGCTTTTCTGGCTGAACCATAGTGGGACATTTATTCTCTGCCTCTCTGACTTAAAATTATCCCGTCTTTTCAAATCTATCGGTGTCACCTGCCACCCACAGAAAAAGCAACCACCTCTACGTTCAATGATGTAGACTTGTTTGCTGTGTCTGGGCTTTTAGAATAACTTGAGCTCCTCAAAAAGAAATGTGTCCGTTACTACCTGTTTCAGATCTGCAGAACTTCACCAACATCTCGGGGGCGCCCTTCATGTAAACATGGAAGTGATCCTCCCCTGCCAGCTGAGCGACCACAGACATTCTCTGCAAACTCGAGGAAAACGGAAACTGGCGCAAGATGGTGATGGCTTTCACCGGACTCTATGAGTGGACCAAGAAAGGGGCACTTAAGAAGCTTTTAAGTGAGATTTAGCGAATGCACACCCACAAATAGGGTTCTCTCTGCAGTAAGCCCAGGGACATCATAAAGTGGTATATGTATGAGAATATTGGTATTTTTCTGGCTGCATCTAAGGTGATTATTCCCTCATGAAGTTTTCTGCAAAGCCTTTCTACTTGGCTGTTTGGAGAAATCCTAATCATCTTCCAGGCCAAGCTTACAGGTCACCTCCTTTGTGGTGCTTCTGCCCCCAGAAATAGCACTCATTCTCACCTCTGAATGCCTGCAGCTCTCTCTTCAGCCTTTATTGTAACACTTGACACATTATATTACATGTATTTGCACCTCTGTTGATTTTCCTCCCAGCTCATGTGCTCCTCCAACAAAAAACCCAACATTTCTAGCTTTGAAATCGCTCTATTTCTTAACACCTGGCACAGTTCTCTAGCATACATAGGTTTTCAGTGAGTGTTAAATAACTTAATGGATAAATTCAAGAATGAAGAAATGAACAAACAAACTATGGACACTGTTGAGATAAGGCAAAATAATAGGAACATAGAAATATGTGAAAGTGAGGGGCATTTCACCAGTTTTGAAGGGAAAGAGCTATATGATTTCAAGATGAAAATCATACCCAACTGGCTTTCGGTCCCGGTTTTATTATTATGTTTGAGAATGACATCCCAAATGTGCCGTAGTCTACATTGCAATCTTCCATTATCTGTTTTAAAATGAAAACATTCATAAGATTCCTTAGAGAAAAATAATAAAAAATAAATTTCTCTCATTTACATAGCACTTTAATCTTTTCAAAGCCCTTTTCACATACTTTCTCTTCTAGGCCAATCATCTTAATACTGTCATTGTCAAATTTCTGTTGTGTTGATTTACATTAAAGGACCTCATGATAGAATGTCAAAAAGCCGCAATATTGTGACTGCATTTTAAGTAGTAAATAACGAAAGAAGTACTAGCTACAAGCCAAGGTATATCTAGTAATTGGAGGAGGGTTCAAGTGGAAATGTACTCGCCAATACAACTGAGCACATTAGCTTTCAGATGAGTTAGGATTGGGTCTCGAGGTAAATGGAGAACTATTTCTTATGCTATATCTATGCTGCTAGCCTAATTGGTGAGCTAGAGAGTTAGCAATTAAGCTGCTAGTAAATTAGAAAGCATATTTAAAAATGGTTTGTGTTCTTTGGGTATTACAACAGTATATGTTATACCATCTGAGAAACTGATATTAATATAATAGATGAGAAAAGCAGTCAGATTAATAAATAGGAGAGGTCAGAAAAAAGGAGACAACATTGGCCTCCACTGTCCCTTATTTAACCTTGAGGACATCACTTCATTTCTCCAAATCTCAGTTTCTTCTGAAAAATATTCTAATATCTTTTTTGTGCTGAACATTTTACACTCTATAAGGACATTTTTCACATAAAGTTTAGTGAAAGGTTTCTAACCAAAGGTGTTTAACTGAAGGCTGCTTCTCACCCAACTTCAGACTCAGTGAATAATAACCTTGCACTTTTGTGCTTTGTTTGGGGGGGATATAACTGTTCTTAGAAACAGTTCTTACAGAACTGAAATCATTTATGTTCCCACACAAGACTTTAACTTGTCTGTCATTTTGCAGATATATCAGCCCTCCTCTGATGGAGAAGGGAGCGCTGTTAGAACCAAGATCAAAGTCACGTACAGTAATAATGACCCTGTACAACTCATTATCATGTCATCTCTAGCGATGCTGATAAGGATGTTCCTTGTACTTACACTGATTCTTCTTCATTAAAATCCGAGAATGCGGATACTGCCTTATCTTGCTGCCACAAATTTCTAAACAATAAATGCTCTAATTTTAATTTACTGGTATTGGAAGTTTTTTTGTTTACCAGTCTCCTTTTATTACTTTGGCCTCTAGAAAGCCAAAATTTTCTCACTATACATCTTCAGCCAATTTGTAAGCTGTATTTCATGTCCCTACAATCATTTGCTTCCATTCCTTTATAACTCTGTTTAAAATACTATACTGTACTTGATATACTATTTTCAGTAGGTTGAGAACATTTTTTTTGAAGGGCAGCAGAATGTAATTAGCTGACTAACGAATGAATGAATGAATACCCTCCATTTGTTGGACACTTTACAA
This sequence comes from Cynopterus sphinx, assembly GCA_030015415.1. Lineage (NCBI taxonomy): Eukaryota > Metazoa > Chordata > Mammalia > Chiroptera > Pteropodidae > Cynopterus > Cynopterus sphinx. Next base: position 47,788,126 of record CM057380.1, read on the forward strand.
AATATACAGCCCTATTAGGCTCATAGTTTCAACACTCACATGTCTGTGAGTGGGGCAGCGTTAAGCCAAATGCATGGATAAGGGACAGACTCAATGTCTTGTTCTGGATTTGGGGTCACACGACTAGAGAGTGGTGGAGTTGAGAGGTCTTCCCTCCATGTCTCGATAGTTGCTAGGCTAGATTTATAACCTTCAACTGTCACTCACACTCATCTCAGAAAAATTTTGAACCAATTGGACCTAGAATCTTTCAGTTTGGTATCTATACCTATGATGCCTGATACAGTAGCTTCCAGCCACTAACCTATTCAAACTTAAATTAATTAAAGTAAATAAAACAAAAAAATTGTTCCTCAGTTGCCACATTTCAAATGTCCTTTAGCCACAAGTGGTTAATGGCCACTATGCTGGACAGCACTGCTTCAGTCCACTGTTTCTCTGATGATGTTTTGAAGAATATTTGTTTTCTTTGAAACATGTCTTGGCCTGTCAGTAAGGTTTCTGTGGTCAAATAGGTTTGGTAAATGCTGCATAACATAGTCCCTCTTGAATATTCACAATTTACCACAGTATACTGAAGAAACCTTGAACATGAGAAATCTATTTAACTTGGTTTAAACAGCAGTTTTCTAATTCATTTGATTGTGGAACCCTATTTGCTGTTGCACTCACTAACAGAGTATTTGGAGTGGAGGCTGGGAAATTCAGGTAGGATCAGACTTTCATTCATACATTATTATGGATCTTCACTGGACGTCAACCAAACTTAGAAAAGCTTTATCATTCCCAGGAAAGATTTCTCCAAGTTTTTCTCACTCAGGTGAAACAAAAAACTATCACCTTACCCAGGCAGTGCCCTCAAACATTTTGAGGTCCAGTGGATCTCCCTGGATGGTCCCATCCAGTAGGATCAGAGAGTGGCAGCTGGCCATGGCGGCACACAGTGGGCCCCATGGCAAAGTTTCTTCCAGGGCAAAGCTGTGGACTTCCTGGAAACTGGTAGAGGAGATAATTAGTAAGCTAAGGTCTTTAATAAAATCATTTTGTACCCTGTGTTCCTTAAATCTTACTGACATAAAGTTTCAATACCTAACCCTTATGCTGAAAACCTTCAATAGCTCCCCATGCCCTCTATGCTTAAGTCCTAATTCCTGAGCCTGGTATTCCAGGCCCTGTCTGCTCCAGTTCTGTGTTACCTTATAGATTCTACTCCTACTAGGGTCTTTTATGCAGTTTTTCCAAGCCACATTAAACTTCATGATATTTCTATACTTGTTCGGGTATTGTCCTGCCCTTGAACCCTGGCTAATTTGGTTTCCTCATTTTCTAACTGGAGTAATCTGTCTTCAGATTGCTCTCCATAAAACTCTTTTTTGAGATGAATGAGAACAAAAAGAAATTAGCCACTGGTCAATGAATACATGTAATTTCAGAGGCCCTGGATAGAATCACTTTTGTCAGGGGTCACTTGCAACCAGCCCACACGGTGGCAGTATTGCAGGAAAGCACATTGTGGGAAGGCTCAGAGCTGATACCTGCAAACTTGGCAGAGCCGGCTCTAGAGACAGACACCCCTAGGCAAGAAGTCTCTAGGCCAATGAGGTAACGGGAATGAGAAGGAAACTACCTGGTGGTGCCTTTTTCCTTCTAGTATAAGCAGGGATGGTCTCTAAAGTATTTCTATCTACTCAGCCTTTTGGCTTTTGCCCCTATTTCCTGAAACTCTTGGCATAAACATCCAGCATCTAAAGTCTGTTTTCCTCTTTGACAGTACGCTGGCTTGGTTCCCTTCCTCTCCTCTAATCTTAGAGCTGAATAGTACTATGGGCAAGGGAGAGAGAGGAGGGGTATGTGCAAACATTCTTCTTGCCTCTCATAGCCCTGACCAATAGAAGCCTTGCCTGCTGGACAAAGGCTTGGCCTTTGCATCTGAGCAGCCAGGAGCAGACAGATGTGTAGAGCTAGAGCCCTGGTAGTTTGTTGACACCCAGACCAGGGATCTGCTGCAACATTGCACTGCCTGTCATCTGTCGTGACTCTGCGCCAGTGTTGTGCCTGAACCTACCATCATCTTAGGGGTATCCAGTATGACTCCTTCAATGACAGCAGCCTCAGCCGCTGTTGGGAGCTAAGGTGGAGTACTCAGAGCTTAGGAGCTGAGGCCTCTCTGCTCAGACTGAGAAGGCAGGTCTCAGCCTGGAAACGAAGGGAGCCAAGAGTTCAGGGACACTCTCTGGGAAGGAGCACTCCCTCCCCCTAGCTGTGTTCTGGAATAACAACTCTGTGATTGCCTTCTCCCCTCCCTAGTGACAGCTTTCAGCCCATGTCTGTAAAGAATCTAGCCATACACCCCTCAAAACCTATCTCTACTGCTACCTCCTTCAGATAGGTTTCCTTGATTCATTTATTTTCAAAATTATTTTCTACCTTTATTCACTATGCTATTATAAAAATCCAGAACTGTGAATTATCTCAAGTACTCAGTATTAGTTCTACCTCTCTCTTCTGATATTTGCACCTTAATGGTAACCCTTTTCACAGCCTGTGTTTTACACTGAAGGTGAGTGCCTTTGCATCCTTTTACCCCATCAGAGTGTGAAATTTAAGGGAAGAGATGGACCCTTCTTTTCTGGATTCCCCACCACACTAGCCACCTAGGAGGTCTTTGCAATTTTTAATTAAGCACAGTCTTGATTTCACTCTTTGTTTCTCTGTTTTATTCATTCAGCTCCTTAATCATCCACCTCATTCTATTCCATTTTTCACATGGAGTTCGAAGGCCTACTTTTCCTCTCTGATTCTGAAATTAGAACTCATTTACTTAAAAAAAAAAAAAGAATAATTGGGAGCCAGCTCCAACCAATTATTATACATGACATTATTCCTCAACTATGGAAGGATGGATTTGAGTAGCACCAAGGCAGCCTCACCAGTCATGCATTCCTTCTTCACTAGGGTGCCTACCAGTTGTCAGCAGTAGGGACAGTCCCCCAGAGGTCCAGCCCATCTTCTGTAAGAGTGCCAGTCTGGAAAACAATACAATTTTCACTAACCACAGATGGCTACTTGTTTCATTTTCCTCCTGCATTTTATAAGGACCCCAACCTGTGTGTTTCCAAATCTCTTGAGTTGTTCCATTTCAAATAGAGTTAGCAACTTAATCAAAACTGAGATGGTTTCCTGATGATTAGATTACATTTTTTAACATCAATATTTTGAACATGAAAACAGAGAAGATACTGCAGCAAAACAGAAATGGAACCATGTTATTTCTCTACATAAAAGTGACCCTTATATAATAAAACTGACCATAAACAGAAAACTAAATTAGCGTTGAGGTTATAAAGAGAATAAACTAAAGAAAGAAAACTTGTTAGCATAAATACTAGCCCAGGCTTGGCCTGAATTGAATTGTTTTAGAGAACTTATAACAAATCAACATCAACGAGAAATATATATATATATATATATATATATATATATATATATATATATATATATATATATAAACAAATATATACTCAGAAGCCCAGTGGTGGATATCTTCTAAATTGAAATAACACTACATGGAAATCCAATTGTGTAATGCTTTATTCCAACATTTTGCTTGTAGAGTTTTATAATGTGAAAGTTAGAAAGAAACTTAGAATTGTAGCTCAACTTCCTTATCTTAGAAAATTCACACAAAAACAGCATCAAATTCAGGATTAGAGTTCTCATTTTGCTCATTCGCAATCAGAGTTCTTTGCGCTGTAACATTCCCATTATGCTGTCTGGTGTTTGGCCAAGCATGCTGAGGACTGGTCCCTAACACAGACTAGCAAAGGAGCACATGAGTATGGGGAGGAAAGCTTAATATGAGAAGTAATACAAACACCCTCTGAAAAATTAGTTTTAGAAATAGCCTGTATTTTATAAATCTTTTATATTCTAGACACTAGTGAAGCTGCTGGGTAAGTCAGAAAAAATTTCAAAGGGCTGATATCTGGCTCTGAATCTGAAAGGAAGCTGCTGTTAAGTTAATCCTACTGGTTCCTCACTGGTGGCAAGAATAGAAGAGAAATAATCTAAAAGATGTGTCACTTCCACTTGAGGACTAGTCAAGTCTGCTCATGGTGTCTCTCCAGCTTGTCCTTTACTCTCCATTCTTGCCTCCATTGTCTAGTTCTTCAGTTGCTCCCAGATAGCCTCCTGCCTTGGTCCTATTTCTCTTTTGTCCCTTCTCGCCAATGACCCCAGATAGAATAACTAAAACACACCTATAAAAAAGTCACTGGTCTTCTTATAAAATCTAAAGGGCTCCCATTCTCTTTTATGACAAGGTTCCACTCCTTAGCTTAGCACATCAGGCCCTAAGCAATTGGGCTCCTTCTCTCCAGCTACATTCCTTAACACCCCAGGCATGCCCCCACAAAACCTGATCCCCACATGCTTCAGGCCTTCACATCCCTGTGCTTCTAAGATGTTCAGCTGAGCCTGGGGCCCATTCTGTCTAACCAAAGCCACAGTTCAAAGGTGACCTTTCTGTGGCACATAGCTGCATCTCGATGCCTTGTTCATACCTCTATTAAGCACGCATCTCACTGCATTATTGTTGCCTACACTTCCATTTATCTGCTTCCTCATCTTGACCATGACTTTTTCAAGAGCTGGAAACATCTCGTCAATGAGGCTTTCTGCCAACGTGGGTTAATCAAAAAGTGGTAAAGCCTTTATTGATTATTCCAATGCAAATGAACTGAAGACTTAGAACAAACCAGGCTCATTGCATTACAGCAGTCAAACTGGCCTGCCTGGCTGCATGCATGATCTGACCAGCTAATAGCTGTCACTGAAGTCTCACCACGGCCCCCATAGAAGAAGGAAGGGGTCTCAGGACCTGTCCCACAGCAGCAGTGTATAGAGCATAAGGAAATGAGGGCTTTTGGGAATTTACACAGTGGATTCTGTGGAAGCCATGGCAATAATATCAACTTGTGCATAAGGGGAGCACCATGAGGGCATAACCAGACCATCCGAACGACAGACATCAGCTCCCATGTGCAGGAGCAGAAAAGCACAAGGATCCCACCTTGTAAGGTCCAAATAAGCTGAACACCTTAGACAGATGATGTTCAAGCCTGACCCGATGGCATACGGATGGCTGCACTAGACCTGAAGACTCTGACCTTCTGACCCATCACAGCCGCCGGCTTAGAACTGATATGCAGTTCCTTGCGCTGCCCGGCAACACAGCTCAGTTGGAAGACACTGAGGACTTTCATTCTTTTGCTCTTCCACATAAGCCGCTGTACCTTCCTCTCTATGCATTATGTGTCTACCTGCATGGGTACCTGATTGGTTTATCTCAGAAGGTTTCACTCAATAAACCTGGCGTTGTGAAAAGACACAAATGCGTTCAAGAGCATTACTTCAGTAGCTGCTTTTCTCGCTTGCAACAGGCAGTCTTCCCCATCTGAACACATTCCTCCTCTGCCACTTTTTCAGGGCCCTAAGCACAGAGACAACCTTCCCTATTCCTGAGTCCTGATAGTCTTGGGAGCAAAGGAGTAAAGAAGGGTCACAGTCATGAACACGGGTCATTGTTACTCCCTCCCCTTCCTTAAACGAGGGGGAGAAAAAATATGTTTACTTAAGCTCAAGATAAAGCACTTCAGGCAACTGAAATATTCCTTATAATTTTTCCCCAAAAGAGCCAGTCAGTTACAGAAATTATTACAATAAGAAATTGTTTTGATGCTCAAAACAGGAACAAAAAATATTAAACTTTACAGAGAAGAAATTCATGATATGAGGGCTAACCCCGTTCCTTAGGACTCAGTAAAGCCCGCCTCTAGAATGGGATCTCACGCTAGCTCACTATGCATCCTTCTCTGGCATCGACGTTCCCATCTGTAAAATGAGGGCACTGGACTAGATAGTCCCTGGGACCCCTCCTAACTGTGCTGTGCCTCAGAATCATTAACTTCCAACCTGGGAAGATTAGATCTTACTTTGTCAAAGCACACGAGGTTTATTTGTCCGCACATATTGATTCTCTGTGGGGAAATACAGAAGATTTTCTTTTTCTTCAGCCTCTTTTGTGCATACACGATGCCTATGGTCAAGGCAGCTGGCAGCACAGGAGGGACAGTCACGGTGAAGAGAAGCAGGGCCATGGCTGCAGTGTCTTTTGGAGAAATCTGGGGAGGAGAGAGACTCACAGGTTAGCCAGCAGAGCAGGCTGGCACCCTTCCTGGCACCAGCTCTTGCCACACGACAGGAGCTACAGAAGCTCAGAATATTCATAGTGAGTTAGCTCTCAGAATGGGGCTGAGTATTCGCTCAGCTGTCCCTAAGGAATGAACAAAGTGTCTCCCACTACAGAACAAAAGAGACGTTGATTCCTACTCCTCGCCCACCGGTCCCTTCCTGACTGTTTCCCTCCACTCAGCATCCCTTCCACCCAGAGTGCCCACCCCTTCTCTGTCCAACCATGTGCCCTCTGGACTCCCAGGGCACTGGGATTAGTCTTAATTTGTAACATTTCACACATTGGTTTGATTCTTGGATTATAGATCTCTCTCTACCTCTAGCCTCCAAACTCCTTGGGCACAGCAGATGTGACTTCTTCATCTTTAAAGTCATCTTTGAATTCATCTTCTTCATCTCTAGATAGAGAGCCTAGCACAGTTTTGACACAGAGGAGGTGCTCAGCAGGCATACCGAATGAATGACAATTTGATAAAAACTATAACCAAGATTCTGCCAAGATCTCAGCATATATTATCTGCTATAGGGAAGTCAATAATAAAAATAGCTTGCTCTCACTGGACACATGCAGTTGCTGTGTTAGGCTACATCCATCATTTAGTTACTCCCACAGCAGCATTATGATATAAATACTGATGTTTTCTCCACTTAGCAGATAAGTAAACGAAGGCTTAAACAAATTAAAAACTTCCCCAAGCCACATGCTAGTTAAATAGTGAAATTTGAACTCTAGTCTGTCTGACTCCATGGCACAAATGTGTGACCAGTATGTTACGTTATTAAGTCAATTCTCATGGAGTCAAGATCCCAGGTTCTGAAGTTCACAGAGCCGATAAAGGCAAGGCCAAGAATAAATCATGGGGCAGCTTCTTTTATTTTTTCATGTGCTCTAGGTATTAATGGCTCTACCCTCTAAACCTTGCCTAAATTTTTATGAGACTTAATTTTGGCCATAAAATCCTCCTTTGATCACTGGAAACACAGATTTAAGTTCAGTACCTCTTTGGTCCAATCGCAGTTTACTGCAAAACATATCATTCCCTGTTTTCCCCATTCATAGCCACAGAAGAGTTTTGACCCTGAGGATTTGGACTCTAACCTTGAACCAGCACAGACAGAAGCAACAATAAGGTCACAGGGTTTGACCCACAAGAAGATGGGATCTGTGACTAACACTGCTGCTTTGGTGCATGTTGAATGTTGAGTTCTGCTCAGGAAACCTTCTTTCCTAGTCACTTCCAAGGCTTCCTGGTTCACAGGAGAGGGGGTCTTGCTTGTTTTTCTGCTTTCCACATGCAACTAGCATCACATACACCACCTCAAATTCCAGCCCCTCTGGCTTTGACAGTCTGCCTAACTCTTTCCAGGGTCCATTACATTGGTGCCAGTATGTCTTAGCCTCCTCTGCTTTTGCCTGCCCTCAACTTGCTCCCTGGGGATTTATTTCAGGTTGAAGTGACTACTTGGAGCTTAAGTGCGAGCATGAACACTGCCTAGAAATTTATGTGACTGTGTCTTTGCCCACCAACCTTCACCCTCCAACACACACATAGAATGTACTGATTCTACCAACTGGGGCATTGTAATCAGGTCACCCACACCCAGTTTCATACCTATGTTTGCATCCTTTCGTTCACACTTTTTTTCTTCTTCCTTATGAGCCTATTCTGCTAAGAGCCCAGCACATCTCACAGAAGAGACTGCGCAGTTCATAACACAATCAGACCCTCGGGACCAGAAAGGACCTCAGAGGTCAGCTGTGACAACCCTCCCCTCTCCAGCCATCACAACTATTAAGAGAGACATCTAAGTGAAACCAGAAACCCTGAAGTTTAAAGGAGGTGGAGATTCATGCATCCGGCAGCTCTGTAAAAATAGATATTTAATTTTATTTCAGAACTTAATAAAACACACGGCAACTCATTGACTAAATGGTATGTTGAGTATGCCCTGAACAAGGGACACACTCAAATATGTCAACACTTTCAAATAATCTGAACTTCTAGGTATGGCATTCAAGATCTCCTTTGATCTGTTCCTACCTTGCTAGATTTAACATCTTAATTGCATGCTGGTTTCAGAAGACCCATGTGCATTTCTTTCTTATGTTTGGTTGTTCAAATTAGAATGCCCTCCCTGCTCTCTGATTTGATTTTAACCAAATCCTCTTATCCTATCAGGCTTAAAAAACATGTATTTCCTCTGAGGGTCTCTGGTCTTGGGCATCACCAATGCCACACATGCAGTAACCTCTCATTCCTACTCCAGTGGTGAAAGCAGTGAACTTTGCAACCTTTTATAGTTTCGCCATCCAATACAATTTTCACTCACTACAATGGCTATTTAAACTTAAATTAATTAAATAATTAAATTAATTACTCAAAAATAACTAATTAAAATAACATTGAATTGAAAATTTATTTCCTCAGTAACACTAGCCATGCTTCATGTGCTCAATAAGCACATACAGTTAAGGGCAAGCAAACTAGGCAGTGTAGATACTGTATAGAATATTACCATCATCTACACAAGTTCTATGGGACAACATTGATTTATAGAATGATGTGACCAAGAGGTAAACTTATCAACCCTTGTGTGTTAAGTCAGCTCCTTGAGAAAACAATTCTATTAAAAAACCTTACCCCCATTACTTACTCCATGGTTTATATATATACCAAGGGCATAGAAAAAACCCACAACTCCAAGGCAGCCCAGGAACACTATGAACTTGAAGGCATCACTGTATAGTTTGAAGTTCAGAGGCCGAGGGTAGAGGATGGATCTCACCAAGTCCCCTTTGGCTGTATTGTAACCTACATGAAGATAATCGTTAAGTGGCATAAGGTACTTTCATACATTTTTTTCTCCAAAGCAAAAATGGTTTGTAATGAATTAAGCATTGATTAGGAGAGTCATTTGAATATGGAATAAAAACGACATTGCCGTGACCTTATAAATAAATTAATATTTATTTTTCTTCTAAGGCACTGTGGACACTGAATGTGTTGGCTCAGCTCTGCTCAGTTTCTCTTGCTCTGGGTGTCAATGCTTCAGAGGCTCACATTGCAGCTCTCCACTCACAGGTGGGTTTGGGGAAAAGAAGACTAAGGAGCTGAAGAATGCTTAGACCAGAGAAGCTGAGCTGCTGAGAGAAGACTTGAAAGTGCAAATATGTGTTGAAAATAATAGAGAATTAAGAGACAATATAAGCACAAAGCAAGCAATTTCTTAAATATATATATGCCACTGGTCATGTCCTTCTCATGCTCAACCACATTTCTAGGCATGGCATTTCAGGTCTAATTCAATATGATCTACCCTTCTTTGCCAGACTTTTTAAAAACTATTTACTGGTCCCAGGAAGCCCTTTGGCATCATTGCTTTGTGTTTTGAAGACACAATTTAGCAGTCTTCCCAGCTCTCTGATATGGTTGGGTAAATACTTCCCATCCTTTTAGGCCTCAAAATACCTCATCAAATAACTCTTTCTAGAATTCTACTCTTATACTTCATATCTAAAATAATTCTCCCATTCTTTGGAGTTCCTGTAACATTTGGTCATAGGACAGCTATCACTGCTCCGTGTTTTAGTTAGCTATAAATCCAGCCGTCTCATGCACCAGACCACAATATTCTTTAAAAGCAAAGAGTACCTTGAGTTTTTTTTCTTTACCCCTCAGTGTATTGCACTTAGTAGTTACTCATTAATATCTAAGTTATTGGCAAAAATAATAATAAAATTGACTACTATATATTCTTGATATGAGTCGGTACTATAAATATAAATATGTTTAATCCTACTGCTTAATGAGCACCTGATCTCTTCAAACATGGCTTTGCAGGTTTTGGAGAAAAGGAACAGAGTTTCCTCAAAACTGTTGCCCTAATAGTTTATAAGTTCAGACCAAGCTGTTTCCCCCATCTCTACTGATTAGCTTCTGCTTATCAGTAGGCTGAGAGGTTCTCTTGCCTTCTGACTCCTTTAAACATAAAACAAAACTTGATTTTTTAATTTGAAAAAAATCAGGTGGAACAACTGGATCATAGACTAAAGTAAAGAAGAGAGATATCAAACAGCAAGGTGTGTTTTAGATCTGTGAATATGTGGGGTGGTAAAACAAAAGCCATGGGTGAATATAAGAGCTGGGACAGATCACAGAAGGTGTCGCCTGTGTAATGTCATGTGAAAGATTAGGACTAATATTGATCATCTTGAAAAGTTTTTGAGCATGATGCGTGTAAATTGCTTCAAGCTATGTTTTATGAATGTGACTTGCTGACAGATTGAGAAATAGATTAGAGAAAGGTTGAATAAAACAAAGGGTATTTGGGGTGAAAATTGAAAGGGAACAGTCAAAAGAATATTTCTACTGTAATGGTTTACACAGAAAATGATGAAAGCCTGAACAAAACGCCAATCATGAGGATAAAGGAAAGGGTGACAGGAACTTAAGAGGTATTTATATAGTTGATAGGATGTGGAGCTCTATTTGATATGGGAGAATGTTAGAAGTTAGGATGAAGTGAAGACACTAGTCAGATGGTGATGTTGTCAACAGAAAGAGGCCACAGAGGAGATGAGTTCACTTTTAGATTCCTTGACTTTGAAGTGTCTGTGGGGATTCCTGGTAGGGGTATTTAGTGACCTAACAGCCCAGCAAGCAACTCTTTGAAAGAAAATTGTTTTCAAGTAGTAGTGGCTGAAACTACTTTTTTGGTAATTACTAGAGGGGGTATAGAAAAGAAAAGAAGTCTATGGACACAAGGAAAAATAAGAAACGTAGTTTTGCCTTTGAAGAAGTGTTATTTAACCCTTATTTGCTTCATCATCTACAAGCATTTTAACAATGAACCATTCATTAGGGAATGGTAGCAACTTAGAATAACAAGGGTCTGATTGGAAACTAGTGTGACTGTTAGTACCAGTATGTGGCAAACTCCATAATTTCCCCCAATTCCCCACCTCTAGTCATGGGCTAAATTTACAAAAGTGGAATTGACTAACCTGTTTGCAAAACAACTGCTTTTACTGGCCCCTGCCCAGAGGGCTTGACCTGGATCACTTCAGTTCCACAGAAAAGGACGTGTTTCCGATAGTCCTCAGAGCTGTGGGATTTCCATGGCATGGTGGTATCCATATGGGGCAATGGTGTCTTTGTAACAGGTATGCTTTCTCCTAAAAAAGGTTGCATTTTGTTAATTATGTGTGAACTCGGGTAGTTATTTAGAGCTGGTGGTTGCCATTTTCAAGAAAACATACAAACTGCAGCTACTCTACTCTTAATGCCCATCCTTTGAGTCAGATGACAGTTCTTAGGGATGCTGGTGAGTCAAGGTGTGGTTCACTTGATTGTATTTCAATTATTTATTTAAGATCAGCCTATCTTCTCCCACATGACCTACAAGGTTAGCTGTTATAATTTCTAAAACAAAAAAAATTGCAAATAATTAGCAAAAAGAGTTGTCGCTTAATTTTTTCCCTAGTGTTCATTAAGCCCAGCAAGACTCTAGACAATGAAGGAGCAATAAAGCATGTGTATATTTATTGTTATTTGCCTGTCATTCACTCCATTATCTACCCATTGATCCATTCATTGAATAAATATTTTTTTAAGTGATTATTCTATTCCAGACACTGCCCTAGGACCTGGGAATGTAACAGTGAACTAGACAGACAGAAATCCTGCCCTCATAAAGCCTAAGGAGCCAGGTTAGTGATTAATTAGTTGATAATTTAAGCAGTAAATAATTAAAATATAATAGGTTAAGTATGTTGATAGTACCAGATGATCTGAAAATCTAACCCAAACTGAGGAACAGGGGAGATTTTCTTGACAAGTAATAAATGACAATTTGAAGGGAGAGTAAGTCCAACCAGAACAAGGAGGAGAGGAAAGTGTTCTTGGACAAAGGGAGATAAAGAGCATGGTGTGCTCTGGGCACTAGATAAGTTGAGGATATTTGTGATACTGTGTGTGAGGGTAGAGGTAAGCAGTCTAGAAGAACAGAAGTGAATGAGAAATGATGCCATCATAAAATCTACAAAATATTCTTCATGACATTTTTAGAGCTGGCAGTGAAAGAGAAATCAGTATGACAAGATGAGACCTCTCGTTTCTCTTTATGAATGATCTCAGCTCCACTCTTATTAACCAGCACCTCTAAAGTGATACATAAGTGATGTCTGTCTTCATTTTCCCTGTGTCCTGGGTTCTTGTTCTGTATTTCCCAAGTGTGAGCTGTTCATTCCAACCTGGACATCTCACTAGCTCCTCCAGTGTAGCATATCTAAAATCCATATCAATATTTTCATCTCTAAACTTCTTCCTGACTTCCCTATTTCTTTATGGTACCACTCTTTGGCTAAGTCATAGTTTTACAATCTCAAAAACACCTTTGATTCTTCCTCTTTCCATACTCTTCTCTCACGTGGAATGATTCTCCAAGTCCTCCTGCTTGTTGCTCGTGAGTGGGCCTCACCAAATCAATCTCGAACTCTTGCATCTGGGTCCCAATGACTTCAATGGCAAATTTAGGTTCTATCTCTCTTTTTAGGTAATAGCTTTGGAGGCAAGGACTTTGACACGTATAACTTTTAACATTCCTCATTTTCCCTACTGGTTCAAATTATATATTTTTGCTAAATGCCTGGATTAAATAAAAACAACTACCCAGTTTTTCCTATGATTGTTTTTTTTTTTCAAAATTAGTTTTCTACCACGGTGCATTTTTTATATTCCAAGGTGCAAGAAGATATAAAATTTGTATTAGTTGTCTTAAATATTCTTCAGGAAATTCAAACACTATCCTTAAGCCATTTTCTTTAAAACGATGATGATATCAACTCATTGTGTGGATTTATCAGTTGATTCTAAATGTCCTTATAAAAAAGGATAGAATCTTTTGACAAATCTCCAAATTACTGTACCACATTGTTTAAAAATCAGCCTTGGTAAAGGCAAATACTTACATTTTTAAATGTTTTTCTGACTTTAGATCATAGCATATTAATCCACAACCTACGATTAGACTAATGTTAGTGAACAGTTTCTGCACACACAACCAACAGCATCGGGAAGAGGCAGCTATTCAATCAGCAGAGATGGAAGTCATTGGAGGTGGGGATCTAGACATAAAGTTCAAATCAGGTGATTTTTCAGAGATGATTTTCCTTATTCACATATTGATAAGGAGCCTCGTGCTTGGCCTCTCTTGGAATCCCATGAAAGAAGGGATTCGTCTCCAAAAGTCTGAAGGTCTAAGTCCCTTATCATCAACTGTTCAGTTGGCTTCCAGGACCTGGAGATCCTGGCTGATGTGAAAGGGAGATTCTCTTTCCCCTTGTCCCCAATAGCCAGATGTCTCCCCATAGTGACACTGGTTAAAACTCCATGTCCTTGTTTATTTACATTTCTGGGACCATTAGACTATAAAGTGTTTGAGGGTAGAGACTATTCCTCATTTGTCTTGGTGACTCCAGCAATGATACAGTGCCTGACACATAGTAGGCATTTCTGAACCTTTACTGAATACATGAATAAATGAACAAATAAATAAATGAAAGAAAGGGAGAAGGGATAAGCGAGAGAAGGAAAACAGGAAGAGAAGAAAAGATCTGACCTATCAATTGATTATAAACTTATCTGCCAAGATATAAATGTCAAATAAGCACCTAAGAAAATTCCTGGGTGTCCAACTCAGATCACTTCATACTTCCCACACATACATTTCAAATAAATCAGTAATTTTAGTGAGTAGAGGGAGGGAGAAGGGGATTGTGTTAGAGTGAATATTACCCCTCCCCCCACAATTATTCCTAAGAGAATGAGGAGGCAATAGCTGCAAGCATAGGCTCTGAGGTCAAAATGCCTAGGTTTAAGTGTTTTATTCTCTTCATAAAATGTACAATTGTTGGACATTTACATCTTTCACCTATTTTCCTGTTTTCTGTCTCTCCACTAAAATGTTAGCCCCATGAGGTCAGAGATTTTATTTGCCTTATTCACTGCTCTATTCTCAGCATCTAGTAGTGTCTACTCTGTAGTAATGGCTAAAAACCATTTGTGAAATAAATGAATGAATAGATAAACAAATGAGTCCATATCTCAGCTCCACTACTTTTAAGCTGTATAAACTTAGGCAAATTACTTACTCTTTCTGGGCCTTACATTCTCCCACCATATAAAGCTGTAGATTGAACAAACTAACACATGTAAAACGTTGGCACAGTGCCCAAGACATATAAGAACTAAGAAAAATTAGTTGTTGTGCCAAGGGAAATTTTCAAAATATTCTTAGAATTTCTCCCATAGTATTCCTTTGGTCTCTTGACTGATTTGTGAGGAGCTAGACCTTGAATCACTGCCTCAAGAGACAGAAAAAAGAAAGGACAGAAGAGTTGATAACTGGCTTGTTTTTGGTTCAAAAGTGATTGATAAGTTTGATTATCAATTTTAGAGACTACTTGAGAGTAAGAACAAAGCTTTCTATTCACCATGCTTTGCCTCTACTACTTTTCTAACTAAACAAAAATCCCTGTATTGAGAGGTAGAAGAAAATCCAAAGGAAAGTTAGATATTGTGTGTCCCTACGAGAAGAGACCTGTGCCAAAGGAGGTAAAGAAGCACCTTGGACATTTGTAAAACTGAGTCCTGAAGGCACCTGGGTCAGCCTCCTTTTCTAGGTAGATAGGCCTGGGACATTTCCCAAGCCCAGAGTGAAGTGTAGGCACCATAAAGAAGAGCTGCCCTAGACTAGATTTCCCTCCCCCAAGCCTTATACAATGCCAGGCAGGCAGATTAGGGTCTGGAGAACCTGCTAACTTATGGAGATAACCATCTGGCTTACACCAGATACTTCACACTGCAGACTTCCAGTGATGGCAAAATTTGGAGCCAAAGTAAAAGTTAAGTGTAGTTATAAAATAGAGTGAAGCTGCTTGCATAGCTGAGCGTTTGGCAATAAGATGGGGCTAAGGAGATGAGAAGAAGGAAGATCTTACAATGGTCATGTGCTACAATGGGACAGAAATACCCAAGAGAGGCAAAAAGGGATGAGGCATGAAAAATGAAGGCAGTAGTTTTACCCATCATAGAATCATCCCCCTTACTCTTACAATCCCTCAGGTCTGGGAACAAATGTCACCTCCAGTTTTGATTCTTTCACTTGCTGGTTGAGCAGCTCTGGTCTCTTTTTATCCCAGTTTTCTCATTTGTCAATTGAGTATTATAATAGCTCCTAGTCTAATTTGTTTTATGCCATGATGAAATGAAATATAAAAGCTATTTATAAAACGTAAATTACTATAGTGATACTAGGACTATTTGCTGCTTTTCTTCTGACATAAATGAAGACTTGTATGTATGCAAATATCTCTTTTGCACCTGGGGAAAAAATACCTAAATGATATTTGTGGACAAACGCTCTAGGAATACATTTGCAGTTTCAGGAATCTGACCTTCATCAGATTGCTCCATTAGGATGATTTCTGTAAATATGTCCTGGGTGGGAGGATCTATGTAAACTGTGTAATAAAGTAGGGAATGGGGGTAGTTAGGTCTTTTTGAAGAAGTTAATGAGAAAAAAAATATATGTATTTCTGTTTTATGCATCTGTCCTTAAAATTGACTTTTATCAGTACTTGGGTTATATAGATATCAATGCTGATGACTATATTTTTTAAAAAACAGACCCTAAGAAAAATCATTTACCATTTAAGGTCATTTTAGGTCAGTTTTGCACACTTGTTTGAAGGCAGCATTGTTTACCATTTCTACTTCTCTGGAACTCTCTGAGTTTTCCTCAGAATCAAGGCAAGGGCTGTGTAGCCGAGTCAATAGACCCAGGGAAGTCAGTACCACTGTCTGTCCTCACTTGTCTTCTCATGGTCCAGCTCTCCGTCACCAGTGAGAGAAGCCATTCTTCATTGGCAGGCTGCTGGGAAACTTGAGACAGTCATTGCCTTTGAGTGAGGAGAACAGTTCTTGAGCTTGAGGTTTGTACACTGGGCACTGTGGCAACATTCTGCCTGAGGAACGTAATTAGGATGCAAATCCTCATCACTACCATTCTAAGGAAGCTAGATTTTAGCACATTAAAGGGGTATTTTGTAATTATACTGGACATATTTATGTGTACCACATTTTCTTTCCTCAGTTTTAAATTAAGAATACCCATTTGTAACATGAAATCTGCCTGTGTTGAACAATTTAGGAACAGATAATGACTCTCTTTGCATTTAGGTGGTGTTAAGAAGATTGCATGTGTGTGTGAGAGTGTGCGTGTGTTTTCCTGTCTTTACCAATTTGGAAACAGAAAAATGCAACAATTTGTAAGCATAAAAGACAGTTTCTACTTTTGTGTTGTTATATAGTCTCTTCTCTCATTACCATATCCTGTGTAATTTTTCTTTTCATCTAAAGAATATTTTGCAAATAGTGTCTTATTAATCACACAAATTCAAGTGAGCTTTATCAAATACAAGTGAGAAAAAAAGAACAGTTTAAACCATAACTAGAAAACTGGCTTTCTGCTCAGTGAGATTATCTGTGATTCTAAAGAACAGAACTGTTATACTGCCTTTCCCAAAAGTTCAACTCAGTCTCCTTCCCAGTGAAACCTGGGGCTCAGGTTTCCATCTATAGAGAGCAGAGCTGGATAAAATCTCCACACCCTGCCAACTGTGAGAGTTGGTGGGTTTAGGTTATGTTCTGTTGGATAGGTGTATAAACCATTATCATATTCATGAAGAGACTGTACATGAAACAGCGTAGTACTCTCACCCTACTCGGAACCCAAAGAACCCTACTCACCCCTCCCATCAGGTAATTACTTAATCACATATTATATTAGACTTTTCTTCTCTTCTATTTATTGTGATTAATTCTTATATTGGTAAATGCTTTCCATTTTCATATATTTTGTCTCCCTCACCTATCTCTCAATACCTGAGCATAGGCCTGGTATAAAGCAGGTAAGTATATCCTGATCTGCTTTGCTAACTATTGTCCTAGGTGTTAGACAGGAAAGAAGAAGCTCCATGACAGCTGCATACCTGTGAGCATGCCTTCATTCACCACACAGCTTCCATCGATCAGAACAGCATCACATGGCAATGACAGTTTTCCTGGAAGAATGAGGATATCTCCAGGAACCAGGAGACGGGACTCCAGCTCCTGCAAACCTACACAACAGCAAAATTTCCATGACTAGCTGAACTTTTTCTGTTTTTACTAAAAAATGAAAGAGACTGAAAACTCATATCAACCAGTTGGAAAGAACTACCGTGCATGCTCACCTGCTCCAGCCCCTTTCCACTGAATCACAGATTCCTAGGAATCAGGATTAGATCATTGATTCCTGGGCTATAGCAAAGGATTAGCTGAGCCCACAGTAGATACTCAAGGGCATTGGTCCACAGAGGATTTCCCCTTTGCGGCTGCTTTCTGTCTTTGGCTGGGTTCTCGACCCCTTGTAGCATACTGTCCTTGGATTGGGGTCTGCTGTAAATCCTCCAGACACCTGGGATGTAGCACCTCTTGCAGAGAGCCATGGCCACCCACCCCCAGGCTAAGTCAGAACAAATATCTAATGTCCAGTCAGCCATGTAGAAGCCTCATTCAGGCCTAGGCTCTGGATAACAGATCAAAATGTATGATGCAGGGTCTCATGGTTAGTTAAGAAAATCCAAAAGCCTTAAAAGGGATTACCCAGTAACCTTCACATGAGTAGAACATGGAGGGCAGAGGAAATTTGAAGTAACCCAGACATCAGGTAGAAATGATTTAATCAGGGCTGGGAAGAGGGCAGGGCATGCGCAGTACCTAGGGTACAAAATTCAACAAGGCACTCCTTCTCAGGGTCCTACAGGTGTGGGTCAGCATTTGCATGACATTGCCGTCTTCAATTCTGCATCTCAGATGCCTTGTTTGCCTCACCTTAGCCCCAGTCCTGAGTTCAATCAGAGACACTTTCCTCCTTGACTAATAATTAATAGCAAACAAGACCAATTTCACCCTGAAATATCAGGATGTCGAAGACAGTAGAACACATGTCACTTACCTTTGCCTTTGACGATGATCGCCACCTGGACTTTGTTGTGATCCTCCACAAGGTTGTGCAGCTTAACTGATTGCTACCAATTGAAAGTCAACATTTAAATATTAGATAGTGTATAACCCAAAAACCACATGATCTCAATACAGCAAATGCCAAGTCTGCTGTCACAGCCAAACTGATCCTAGGCAAAGACCCAAGTGCAACTCTTGATGTTTCTTCTTCCCTGCACAACCCCTACTCCATTCAACCCCCTATTTGCAGCAGCAAATACGTTCTTTAACAGTATTTCAGTCCTAGAAAAAATAATGCATAGCCACTTTTCCAAAGGACCTAAACTAAAACATGGAAACATCACTTCTGGAGGATGCATGGTTAGACTGGGGAAGAATGAGATCACAAACCAGTTACTTCCCCTTTTGTGCCTCTGTTTCCCCACTGGTAAAACAACAAAGCCGAATGTGATGTGTAAGTTGAGTCACCCTGCTCTGTTGGAATCCTGAGGCTGCTACTAATGAGACATTTGGTCTGTTTAACTCCATTTTCCTCATCTTAGAGTGGAGATAATAACCCTATCTACTCTATAAGGTTGTTTTAGTTAGTTAATTCTAACCTTAGTTATTCCTTTAGATAGTACTCATTACTGTGGTAAGAACTTAAAGAGTGTTAATGATTAATAAGAAAGCTGTGGTTAGGAAACCAGTTGTCTGAGTAAATAAGCTGGAAAGATTTGCCGGAAGAAAAATTCACTGAGATACCATCCTGTGCAAAGCAGAGGAAATGGAAGCAGCCTGGGGAAGAGAAGGCAGCATTTCTTAGGATAACTCAGAAGACAGAAAAGCAGAAGTGAAAGGGGATGTTGTCCACACAGTTCTCCACACCAACTGTAGGGGGAACCATAGGCTGGAGAGAGTGGGATGTTGGAAGGCATCCGGGAAGGCACTACGCATCTTTGTACCATGTCAGTTACTTAGATAAGTCTAAGTAGAAGAGATTTGAATGCTGCCAACAGTATTTAAACAGAGCTTAACCTAATTCAAATGTAAAACTTTTCCTTTCAGATGTTCGAGTAGGTTATTTTTATCTATTCTGGGAATAATTTTTAACAGTACAAATGTCACCAGGCTAAACAAGCATTACACACAATTATGCAACTTTCCTCTTGAGAGGACATGATGAATTCTGTGTTAATATTTATACAGGAGAATTTATTGTTTACTTCAGTTATGTGTGAAAAGCTAACTTTCAATCATTGGGACCAATTGAGTGGAAGAAGTGATATTACTGTCAGGCATATATTCATTGCATTGAGAAAGTCAGCGGTGTTCGACGGCAGGTACACTCGATGCCATCAGGATTCCCGAGGTGTGAGTCAAGCTTATTCACTAGCCAGCTATGTACCCTTATATAAGAAATTTCACCTTATAAGTTGTTTCCTCTGTAAAGAGATGACATTTAATTGGATCACTTTCGAGTTCCCTTCAAACTCTAAAATGGCATTATACTGATTTATTTTGATATCAGAGATTTATTCAAAACCCCCAAGGCTTCATAGAAGAAATACTCAGGGTATATAAATACTCAAATTATTATTTTTTTATTCAAACAGTTTAGAACATTAAGCAACTACTATGTGCCAAGCACTATTGTAGGCACTTAGAATATACTGCTTAATTTTTAATCCTTAAAGTGATTCTATAATGAAATGTTATTATCTCCAATGTATATATAACAAACAAACAAACAAACAAATAAACAAAAAACAAGAGCTTGAAAATTTTAAAGCAACTTGCCCACAATCATTTAGTTACTAAGTATTAGGATCGACAATCAAACCTAGGTTTATTTGACTATAAAGCCTTTTCTGCTGATGAATAATATGTTCTCCTGAAGTGCTTGAAAACAGCTTTTACTTTAAGAAGGCAAACGTCTTTCCTTACAAATTTCTTTCTTTTCTTGCTTAGTAAACTCTTTGTCAATGCCATGATAACTTCAATCTGGCTGAAGAGGAGGATAATCAACACATTTGGAAGCGGTGAAGTATGAGTTAATAATGCTTGACTGTAATTCTTAAAACTCATTATGGATTTGATCATCAGACTTAGAATCCTGGTAACCTGCCATGCTTCCATGCCTTTGCTCACGTTATTCCTTAGCATGTTCACCGCAGTTTTTTTACTAGCGAATTCTTTCTAATCCTTCACAAAAAGCTCTGCTCAAATGTCACTTCCACTGCATGAGTCTCTAACATCACCAAAAGGGATGAATTGTTCTGCTCTTTGTGTTCGCACCTGTATTAGTGTAGTGATCACATTCCATGATAGCTATCTGTTTTCTTGTCAGAGCTCTCTTGCAAGTCAAGTGGTTCAAAGAAAGGACCACAGATCTATTTGTGTATCCTCGGAAGTCTATCACATAGTATGCCACCAGCAAATATTTATTTAATAGAGATGAATTATTCTCCTTCTCCCAACAACACTGGAATAGGATAATTTCAGCATCCTTTTTAAGCTAATGTACTCTGAAACTCTACAAACACAGGTTTCTATGACAACCAACCATGTAGGAGAAAGCAAGTGCTGTGTTGTTTTCTATGATTTTGAAGCTCACAGCCTGATTTTCATTAGGCACCCTCTGGTTCTCCAGTCCCTGTTTAGTGGGACCAGAATCAGTTTCCAAGACTAATTTGCATAGTGTTATTATTCCACATCTGTTGCTATGAATTCTTACGTTTGCTGTGGCTGGATTTTCTCCAGAGATGAGTAATGAGGGCATTAACTCAGGTGTCTCTTGAGCCTGGTTCAGTCATGAATGAAGCACTGTGAGCCAGATACTCTCAGTGCTATTTCGAGCAGCCACCAGTGGAGCCAGCAATGGAGTACTCAATACAGTTCAATGGAGATACAGTTGAATGTTGCTCTCAAACCTGTGTCAAACTTACTAGAAAGGGACTGCACAGGGTGTTTCCTGGCTTAGGTAAGGTTAATTGTCTCTGTTCAGTGTGACTCTGCCAACAGCTAGAACTTACCTTATGTTTGACTTCTTCTGCACCTATGGTGCTACTTTGGAAAGGAAATAATGTACATGCAGTAGAATTTCTTTTCATGAGGAGCCAGAAGCCCTGACTCTCACAAATTCACTTTATAATCTGGAACAAGCTTCCTCTATCTTAGTTTCCTTTTCTCTATATGAAGACTGAAGTTTGTGACTAGGTAGTTTCAATAGTTCAACAGAGATTACAGGTTGACACAAGTACCATCATTTACCATGTCTAAAAAGCTAATTTTACAGTCAAGTTTTCAAAAACATACAACAAATACAGTTAGATATTCTTTTCTGGGTTGCCTCATGATTCAGCCAAATGAATCTTAAGTGAAGTAGTAGAACATTTTCTAGAAAGATGCTATTGGAATCTAAGACTTATTAGGGCTATGAAATTATAAAAAATATTCAGCTAAAGACTCTTTCAGAATTATTGTTATGCCATTTATAAGACAATTTTTTAATCAAGGAAGATTTCAAATGGCTATAAGATGAACGATGATAGTAAGAGAGAAGGAGAGGTTATAAACAATGAACTTCCTATCATCAATGAGAAGGGTCTGCATCACACAGGAGTCTAGGAATTAGCAGGACAGCCTAAGAGGGGCCTCAGAAGTAAAGGGAGATGAGATGCTCTTAAAAACCACTTCTGATTGTGCAATATGAAAGAACATAGGTTGAAACACTGAATTTGAAGAGCTCACAGAAAGAGGGTTTGGAGGCAGATGAAAGGTGGGCACTGCCACCTTCTCCTTCCATTTGGCTCAATCAGGGTTTTTTTGTGAGATATGGATATAGACATTAGTAAAGAGAAATTCTCTCTCTTCACCTGAAATTATAGGCCCTGAAAGAAGTATATACCAGAGACTGCTATGTCCATCTTTGCCTCTATATGGAATGTTTCTATCTGTTGTAAAGAACACATACAGTAAAACATTATTTCTTGAATTATAATTTCTAGAAAAATGAACACATGCTTGAATATTATGGCAATATTAAGTTATTGAAAATATTTTATATGTCTACTCATAGGATCAGTCATAATTATTGAATCAGACAGATAATAAATAGCTTGCAGACTAGCACAAGTTCACAGACCATACTTTGAGTAGCACTGTGGTAAAGCAGGGTTAAGAGAAAAAGAAAAATAAATTCCTAATCATTGTTTGAGTACTGTACCTGGATCCACCTATGCCTACAGTAAAAATGGCCCTGAAATGGCTTATCTGATTGGCTTGATTATGCTCAGGTTGGGTTTCTATCGCTGCAGACTTGACTAATAAAACACATGGTTAAGATGCTGCCACTCATTCTCCTAAAATCTATGCCTGGCATCATTAATCCATCACAACATTCTTGCCCATTATGTTCAGACACAGCCTCAGAATGCTTCTAAATATAGTATTCAACATAGCCTTCAGTTGATAATCAAAGTTTGCAAAGACATTTAAATCCACCTAGTATTCCTGAAGGCCTCCTCCTGAGATCCCACATTTAGTAAGCCCTTGCTTTTTTCTTTGTTGTGACATATGCCTAATAAAGCAACTCCTAGTTGTCAATGAAAATTCCCTAGGTTTTGCTCCTTATGCAGTCCGAAACTAAACAGAATTCAACTGTGACTTTAGCTCTTACCTGTCGTAAATCATACACACTTAAGACAATGGAGATAATAGACAAAATGATGATGGCCACAGAGTAGTCTATGTAACCTTGAGACAGCCACAATGTTAAGGTAAAGGCTTGGAACACGTAGAATGGATTTAAAACCTGCAGGTACAAAAGAGCATCTAGGTCACTTGCATGGACCTTAGTAACTGTCAAGAAGATGTCATGTCTTTATAGAATGGCATTTTCCATTTTTAACAACACGCAACAACCTTTCATATTTAATGCACTTAGAACTCCTTTCATTTTGGTGGAGACAATGTCAAACACATAAAATGTCATATTGTGGAAGCAAAATTATTTTAAGCACTCAGAGCCATGGCCATAAATTGATTATTTTTAACAAAATCCAACAATTTATCCTTTCAAATAGATTTACTCATGGATAAAAAATGCAGTTCAGTCTTTTCAAAAAAAATTTCAATCAAAATAACTTTGAACATTTTTATTGCAGGTTTTTTTTTTCATGTAATCACATTCTATGCAATGGAAATTAAAGATTCTTTAATCCAGGTTAATTAAAAATAACATACTCTTATGTCACAGGTCTTAGCAAGATCTTCTGAGAGCCAGTCAAGTCAGCATAGACCTTCCCTTGAGTAAGGAAAAATAGTGAAGAGAAAAGTCTTACCCAGGTCTTCAGTGAAAATCAGAGCAGAATGTATCACCAGCCCCAAAGCTGGTCATCCATGTAGGTGTACACTTGGTAATACCTTCAACTGTTTTGATTCCCTCATTTCTGCCCTGTTGGCCCTGCTGACACTATTAACAATGATAGCAGAGAGGGCACCCTGAGAGAGTGGAGCTAGAGAAGGTCATGTGTTGTACATAGTAGCGAGAATTCAAGAGCCCGCTTGAAAAAAGCAAGGATTCTTTTCTTGGTGAAATACTCTTTATGACGATTATAAATTAGATAAACTGTTACCTAAAACGAGTGCCATTCTTCCTTACCTCTACTTTCCGTAATTCTCTAATATATTAAATAAACTTCTACTTTGGTCCTAAAAATAAACTAACATTTGGTTAATAAGCTAATTCTAAGAGTTTCTTAAACCCTTAGATATATGCTGTACATTAAAAAGATTTTGTTCCTTAACACACATTTTTTATTATTTCCATTGAACCATGTTTTCTTAAAAATTATAGCTCTCCTGTTGGCTTGGCATAAAATACTTTAATTGTATATTAAGCACTAATGATAATACAATTATTAATTTCTACAAACTCAATAGAAATTGGTTAAATACTTCTTGTACAAGAAACAACACTATTATAATTAACAAAGTTGCCTTATTCAATATTTTTTTTAAAACCAAATGTGAAAAAATTGTTTTACTTACTTTTTTTTGCTAAAAGCCTGGTATATAGGTGCCAGAAAATATTAGCACTTCTTACCGAATAGATCAATGACACCTGGGGGAGGTGGCAATTTGAAAATGTACTTGAATAAGAGGTTTAAAAAGCATCCTGCTTTTCCATAGTGGCAGAGACTATGCGTATGTGGGGACATGGGGTATATGGGAAATCTCTGTACCTTCTGCTCAATTTTCCTGTGAATCTAAGAAAAAAAATTCTAATAAAAATTTTATTTTATAAAAGATACGACTATGTTCTAAAATAAAATTAACATCTTTGCAGATTACAAATGGACTAGAAACATGCAGCATTGAGTGGAGATTAACGTGATCAGCCTGCTGGGTCCCAGATGAGGGCAGAAGAGAGATAGCTAGAAGCTCATTTCTAGGGGGAGTAACACAGAAGTGCCCCATAAATGGCAGAGAAGAAAACTCAAGCTTGCAAAGGAAGATAGGAGCAGCAGTGGGGTCTCCCTACCAATCAGTGGTTCACCAGCAGAGGGTGGAGTAAGAGAGAACAGAGCCCATAGTACACCTGTGAACTTGGCCAAGCCGGAAGCTGACTCAGGACCTGCATCTGACAGATCCCCAAGGGAGAGAGCCCAAACTTCCAGTATAGTTCTTAGTTCTGAACTGGGGACCCAAGGGAACCAGTAAGAGGCAAATGCAGAGCCATCAAAGAGGAAATGTGAGCACAGAAAGTCAGAGAAAAATGGTGGGGGCTGGGGAGGATTCCACTGTAAGTAAATTTACCAAAATAAACTTCAAAGCACATAAGCAAAATATTCTGAAACAAAAACAAAAACAAAAACAAAAAACCTGCTAACAAAGAATTCACTTTCAAGAAAATGGCAATAGTAGAGCAGTGTAAAAAAAAAACAAACAAAAAAATCAAAATGTCTAAATTCCTCAAAGAGATCATAGAAATTATAACATTGACCCCCCACCACAACTGCCAGCAAAAATTTAGAAAAGCAAACAAGAGATTACGAAACAGGACTCTTCCTTCACACTGGGAAGAGATCTTTAAAGTCGATTCGAATTTAAAACAAGTGGTTATTGAAAAAGGGCATTTAGAAATCCTGAAACAAAAAAATATATATTTATTGAAATATTAAAAAAAAAAAAAAACCTCAATAGATAGGAAAAGCATTAACTAAAGGCAGCAGATAGATAACAAAAAGAAGCTGCATGAAACACAGATTTTGTTCACATCAAAGTGTCCGTGTAGTGTTTAAGATTCCCCTGATTGGTACAAAGTAAAAGATGGGAGTTAATTTTTTTTTTCCAAAAAGAAAAGCAAACAATTAGTTACCTGTTTAACAAGCAGCTTCCATATGGGCTGGATTTCAACCTCAATGGCATTGGGCCCGCACACTAATCTTCTGTAGGAGATCGATCATCTATTAGTGTCATACCTCCAAACTCATTAACAAATGAATGTAGGCCAAACTAAGCAGAAGTCACTTCTCTACCCTTTAGAGATTTTGTGCTTTTGATTAAAAATTAATGTGCAAATCCTAAAATACTAATACATTTTTTAAATGAAAGTCAGTGCATGATGCACAAAGCTGTTATTTTGGTTAAAAAATATTCTTAGTATAACTCAAGAGCCAAAATGAAGTTAGGCATTCCAAGTTATTTGAAAAATGATTTAGCTAAGAATAGCTAAAAAGGCACAGACATAAAGATATTCCTAGATGCTCACACATTCTACTTTGATCTGTTAGAGGTCATTTCTATCTTACCTTGATATCTCCAGCACCAAGAATAGGCCCTTGGTGTATCAACTCAGTGAACACATGAATGAATGAGCCAACAAACTAAAGGATCACATATGGTCTTCATGGCTAACACCTTGTAAATCCACACACATGTACATTACAAAAAAGAAGCCCTCATGTTTGTATAGTATTTTACAATCTATCAAGTTCTTACAAAAGATTATCTCATTTGATCCTCAAAATAATCCAAAGAGAAAGGCTAATATCCCTTATAGTGCCAAAGGGAAAAAACATTCAGTCTGCATGTTTTGCCAAAGGTGCCTGAATCTAATATTAATCATGACAGCATAACTTTTAAGCAGAGATAACAGTGTCAGAAACTGGTTAGCTTTTTTATCCACATTATCTCCTTTAATCATTAAATTATTCCTTTGAGATTTCATATTAATAATATCTTTCTTGTGAAGACAATTGAAGTTCAGAAAAACTAAGTAATTTTTTCAGTCTCAGAGCGAGAAAGAGCAGAGCCAGACTCCATACCAATGTTTCTGTGACTCTACTTCTCATTCTGCTACAGTAAGTACCAGTGGTGAAAACCTGATCGAAGGTCAAAGAAGGAGTGAGCCCGTTTCTCTGATTTCTAAGCCAGGCCTTTCCTTTCCAAGTACAATGTCACTTGCAATGATCAGAGAGAACTCCAACTGAGGTTTTCTGACTCTATGCCATGAAAATACTGAGATTCAGGGATATTTGGAAGCAGAGATGTCAAACAGCATGTCCCTAAACCTCAGACTGAGAAGGCACTATAACTCAAGTCATTTTGGTTGCTCAGGACTCTTTTCCAAGATCCACAGAAATAATCTGTTATTAGCCAGGATCAGAACTTGGTCATATCTCTCCCCGCTTTCTCTCTCTGCTTAGAATGCCCTTCCCCCATTCCTCAATTTGTAAATACTTTCTCACCCTTTGAGAGCCAATCTGACAATTGAGATGATGGTTTGAAAAATTTGAGATCTAATAACAGACCTGAGTTTGAATCCAGCTAAGCCCCACATCTTTTTGTGGCTCCCTTCATTTCATTCAGGTCTCTGTTCAAATGTCACCTTATAGAAGTCTTCACTAATAATTCTGTTTAAAATAGCTATCCCAGCCCCCAACTCAGATTCTTTTTATCGCCTTAACTATCTTGCTTTTCTGTAAAGTGTGTTTGATAATCTAAAAATTGCATCTTGTTACCTGCTAATAAGCATGCAAATGATAGACTGTATCCTCTACTATAACATAAGTTTCTAGAGGACACTGAAGGGTCCTGCATGCCTAAAACAGGGCCCAATACATGTAATGCATTCAAGAATTATTTGTGGAATGAATAAATAGATGAATAAAGAGCAAAGCTTGGTTTCTTATCTATGAAATGGTAATCCATGCCTAATAAAATTGACAATCCATGCCTAATAAAATTGCTATCGGTAACATTTGAGATAAATATGTAAAGCATTTAGCACAAGTGCCTAAGATATGACAAGTTCTCAATAAGTAGCAATTACATTTGAAGTCTTCTCTACTCCCATAGGCACAATTAACTATATTTTTCTCTCCTCTAAACGACGTTCTTTTTCTCTCTCAGTAATAACACGTACATCCTTGAATTGTTACATTTAGTTACACATCTTTCTCCTCAAATTTCCTAGCCCCTCTTTAATGGTCAGAGATGGAGTGAGCTTTTCAACTCTGTTTTTCTAGCATGCAGGGTCACAGGGTCTGACACAGAGAATGTTCCCTAAATATTGGACTTAATCAGTGAAGCCCTTTGTGACCCATGTCTAGAATATTCCCTCCCCTAACAAGGCTGAAAATTCAGTTTACAGAACTACAACACGCAGGCCATAGAAAATCAGTTGAGACAGGAGCATGCCAAGTGTCTGATGTTCTTCCACATTCCCTGTGTAGTGAGATGGTTTCTGATACTTGGCAAGGGGAAGGAGCTCAGCACCCCTGAGGACTGAGACCCAGCTAATTAATACTTGCCCATCGATGATCCTCTTTAGGGCTCATCTGGGCCATGTTTGAACCGTAGCCGAGCATATCCCTTGCTGCCTCATCTTTTTCACTATCTCCTGCCAAAAATATTGTGTGTTTAGGAGTTGTGTACTCATCTCAATCTCAGCACAAGCCAAGCAGAACTTTCAGGGACATTGATAAATGGCTAAGCAATCAGAGGAAATATGAGACTTGAAGTTGGGTCCCCTGAGGAAAGTTTCAAGGAACAAAGGAGATTACATGCCCTGACCTTAAACATCTGATGAGTCGGCAGGAGAAGACAGCCGTAGAATTATTTCAGGCGGCCTCGTAGAACTAAATAGACTAAATAAAACTTAATACATTTGTTTAATATTTAGAATTATTATTTATGGGAATAGTTGCTTTGGAGGTAGAAAGTCCAGCTCCAATACAGACTGAAGAATTTTTAACAGAGAAGTTGTGGAGAGAACTTTTGTACTGGCTGTGAGCTAGACCTGAAAGATCACTGAAGTTGCCTGTAACTAGTAAATCTACTGGAATGCATTTATTTCTGAAAAACCAAATGTAAATGACTAGTAATACTTTCTTTTGGAGATATTTTATGTTTTTTTTCAATTTGATCATTCATTCATTCATTCATTTATCAATTTATTCACCAAGTAATTGTTGAGAACATGTTGTGTGCACTTTAGATTCCAGATGATGAAGACTAGAATAGTGCTCAAGGAGCCAGGAAGACCATGCCAGAACCACCAGTGAGCTATTTCGAACTGTACATTCTGCTTCTATTGTGATAAGCCACCAATAGAGTGGGAGGGAGACTTCTAGTTTTCCAAACAGCTAATGCTAAGCCAGAGAATCTGGCAGAACTCACTTCTGTGAACTTCGGAAATTTTAAGGAGCAGACTTACAGACTTTTAAAAAGTTCCCAGGCATTTCTGCTAGCTAGTCCTTCACGAGCTAAGAAATCATAGAAGTATAGCATATAGCATCCAATTGTTTTGATTGGGTATGGTTGTATAGCTTAACAAGTATGTTTGTCTTAAAGTCCTCCCATTAAAAATAATAATGATAATAATAATAAGATAACATGTTTTGAGAATTTGCTTTCTGGGAGCAGGGGGAACCTCGACTTGAGAAATGTTTAAACCTGCTTCTATATTTTAATAAAACATTTACACAGAGAAGCCCCATTTTACAAACGACATAAGGTCATTTTAGTTTTTTACATTAATCCTTAACCATGACCTATACATTTCATTCACTTTCTAAAGCTTTTTTCCGGATTCCTCAGAGAAAGTCAGGCTCAAGTGAGGAGCTTCTGGTCAGCATTTTTGGGCAAGTGCCCAGAGCATTCTCAGGAATGCAGCTCTGGAAACCAGGAGGGCATGGGGTAAAGGTAGGGGTGGAGAAATCTCTGCCAGGACTTAGGTTTACTGGTGTCACTATAGGGCTTTGTTCTAAAACAAGATATTGAAGTTAAGAGACTTTATAATTAAAAAGGACCCAGACCTATAAACCACTGAGTCTGACAAATCCAATTTATTAAAAAGAGAATGTTGACTTCAGTGGTTTATTAAATTTTTATAAGTTCGCTTTGCAAACTGTCAAATTTTTAGGTGACATTAACTTCAAACTAAATAGTAACAATTGAGACAATCTTACAGGCCTCCCAAAAAATGAGGAAGCCTCTCCCCTGTACTTAAACCAATACTTCCTTGCTACTTCCCAAAGAACTGACCTGATGGGCAAGTGTCTACATTTGGGCTATAATCTGGGGATGGGCTTTCAAAATGGATAAAGGTCATGGTATATAAGCATACTTCCTTTTCTGACTTTAGCTCCCAAGACCTAGGAGTAAGAGAATAGAGTCTTATAGCAGCCCTAATCTGTCTCTTTCTCTCCTGCCTTTTTCTTCTTCTTTCTCTCTGTTTCAATAGTCTCTCTTCTCCTGGAGCAGCATCCGCCATCTTGGAGATGAGCAATGATGGAATTTCTTTCCTTTGGTACTAACAGGCATGCCTTTTTGCTCAACAGTATGAAAAATGTTTAGAAGTAAGCTTGGCCTTGCAGAATCACTGAGCCAATTGTGAATATCTTTTCTCAGCTCCATGTTCAGTGATGTCACATTGGTGGCTTGAAACCAGACATGGTTGAAGTAGTCCCATTCTTCCAGAGAGCTAGATTACCAACAAAGTAATTAGTCTGGAGCTAACCCTGTTTTGAGGAGACTCTATGGCTGCTGCCAGAAGTTACCCTTCTGTTTTCAGGAAGCTAAACAAAGGAGGCAAGAGGAAGGTGGGCTGAGTAAAAAGAAGATGAAGAGATGCTCAACTTAAAAGCTGTCATAATAAGAAGACTATTGGATGGGTGGGGGATAAGGTAGGTTTGCTTTTTCCATATGGTCTAGTTTCCATCAGATAATTACCTCAAGTGTCTGCAGACCTGTCTAAGACAGGTTCTAAGAGAGAAAATTGCATTGAGTTCATGAATGAGTGAAGCTAGGAGCAGAGAACCTCCTGGAATGTTTCTTCTTTCTTCCTGATGACCTCTGACACTTCTGTCCAGGGTAAAGTTCTCTCTCCTAATGCCCTAATTTGCTTTTTGCTGTGGAAAAGTGAAAACTATATAAACCTGAGTATTTTCCCTTTTTGGCTGGCCACTAGGAAGCCTAATGAGAAAGTTGTATTTAAACTCTGTGACTTTTCATCAGCAGTGACTTTGGTGTATCTCCTTTCTTCACTTCTCATATTGTGCTTTTGCTTTTCATGCGAGCAAGCTCAACAAAGTTAATGTCACTCAGACAGTCAATTAATCACATTTTTAAAAAAGTCTTAGTCTTTAACAAAAGAGAGAGAGAGAGAGAGAGAGAGAGAGAGAGAGAGAGAGAGAGAAATTAAGGAGGAAAATGTTCCACATTCTATTTCCTGTCTTCACAACCTCCAAATAGATAAGCTCATATAATAAAATATGTCTACATGATTATAAGTAGATTATCTCCTCCATTCTTCATATTTGGAATCTATACTCTTTCTTGCTTATTAGATTATCAAGTTCTTCATTGTGTGAACCATATTTAAATTTAATTATGTACGATGCTTATTAAAGTCTGGCACTTGATAAACAAGGACAAACATGAGGTGGCTACACTAATGGGAAATCTTTCCTAGACAAACTTTATCTACATTTATCAATTAGATTTCCTAAATGCATTAGATCTCTTAAAGTCTTTTATTTGATGTTATTAAACCAATGTATTTAATGACTTTGAAAACTTTCTGTATTTCAATATATTAAGTCATTGCATCTAAAATCTTATATAATATCATTTCTAAGGCATTTTGTAATATTATAGTCTAGATGCCTATTTTATTTGTTATAGTGTTCAGGCAGAGAGAAAACTTAAAAATAACAACAGATCAGTAATTTTCAGACAGCATGCATAAGAATCGTAAGAGTGCTTGCTAAAAATGCAATTTCCTCTTTCACCACAATCGCTAGCCCCTACCTACTAAATCAGAATTGTGGGAGTGAAGCCCAAGAATCTGTATTTTAGGTACCAGTTTGTTTCTTAGCTTGAAAATTAGTGTTTTCTGCCTGGTCATGAGGAAGATCAAGCAGATAGTGTCCCTAAAACTGGGCAAGAAATGAGGCTTCTTATTAAGACTAGGAACAGCTTGCAGTGGTTTTCTTTAAGATTCACCAGAATTCACTACTTTCAAATTATGGATGAGGGAAGCAGGAACTCTTGATCACTGTGAGCTCATGAGCAGCATGCACATTTCCTATGGTTCTAGTATTATGCTATGATTTTCTAACCTATGTGCCTCTAAAGATATCATTCTCACAATTGTGTCTTTTTCCCACTAGTCAGAATGTCTTATTTATGGACAATGAATAAGTTATTTATGCTGAGATCCCTAGTGTCTTGCAAAGTGCCCAGCATATTAAAAGCACTTAGTTAATAAATCCATAAATGCATTTATTTATTTATGCATTCCACAAATATCTGTTGAGCTTCTACCATGAATCATTCACTGTCCTAGGTGTTGGAAATACAGTGGTGAATAACATACCTAACTAAACAAATAAAACCCTCATCTCAGTGACATCAGAAGCATGGCAACATGAGGGGTCCCCTTGAT
The DNA here is from genome assembly GCA_030015415.1 of Cynopterus sphinx. Lineage (NCBI taxonomy): Eukaryota > Metazoa > Chordata > Mammalia > Chiroptera > Pteropodidae > Cynopterus > Cynopterus sphinx. The sequence continues at coordinate 47,820,385 of CM057380.1, forward strand.
CTCTACCCTTGAAAGGACAAGTTGAACAGCCATAATTCAACAAAGGATTCTCAGCCTAACACATAAACACTTCTGAAAGACTTGTGCATTGAAATATCTGAAAGTGGGAAAATTGGGGCAAACAAGAGAGGAGGAAAGGGGGAAGAGCAGAGACGGGTGCCAGGAATGCTGCCTAGAGCTCACAGGACTAGGCGAGAGGGGAGGTATGAGGTTGCTGCATGCATGCATTCTCTGTATGCAGGGCATTCCTGCCTTAGTGATCAGCATATAACACTACTGAATCCAGCAATCTATCAGGGCAGAGACTAGAATACAGAAATGTGGCAGCTGTGTTCTAGCAGCCATCACTGCCAGGCAAAAAAGGAAGCCATGGATCCACCTCCACTTACCCTCCCAAAGCTCGCTTCCCCATATCCTTCTAGAGATAGCAGTGGTCCCCAGAAGAAACTGTAGCAGCAGTTGTAGAGGCAGAATATCTACAGCCCCTAGAACTAAAGAGACAGCTCCTTAGAGGAAGGAACACACTGCACCTAATCTCAGTGACAGGGGTAGGGGTACAGAGGTGAAGCAGTTGAGGTCTGGCGGTTGCCATTACTGAGAGGGGAACAAGCCACAAATATACCTGTAGCCTCTCCTAGCTAACCTTGCCCCCATCCATGGAGGCTGATCCTAGAATAGGCACCTGGGACACTTCAGGCAGCACAGGACTGAATCTGGCCGCTGGAGAAGCATTGGGACTTCAGGGGCTCAGAACCCCATTGCCCACCACATTCTCTCCAAGGGAGGAGTCCCGGCACAGAGACAACATGGTCACAGGGGATTCCTCCCCCTCACTCCCTGCCCCTGTCTGGGGAATAAAGGGATTTTTCTTTTTCTTTTCTTTTTTTTTTTTTTGCCCAGCAGAGGTCCAGGAGGTTCGGATAGTACAAGAAGCATGTGCTCCCTTCAACTTTTTATCTAAAGAGGCATCACTCAATAATAAAAATTTTTAAAAAACAGAGTTCATTCCCATAAATGCTTAAAAGGAGAAATAATGCATCAAATACTATGAACAATGAAAGTAAGAAAGCAGCTCAGAAAGAAAATAAAATACCTCCAGAAAATAAACTTAAAATCATGGGAATTGTGATTTAAATGACAGAGAAATCAAGATTATAGTTCTGAAAAAACTCAGCATAATTTAAGAAAACTCAGATAGGCAGTTTAATGAACTCAGAAGTAAAAATCAATGAACAAAAGGAATTTTTTACAAAAGAGGTTGAAACTTTAAAAAAGAACGAAATAGAGATTCTGGAGCTGACAAACTTGATAAAAGAGATGAAGAAGAGATAGTAAGCTTAGGAAACAGAGCTGATCAGATGGAAGAAAGAATTAATGATGTCAAAGACAGAAACCTGGAAATAACACAAACAGAAGAGAATCAAGAGTGAAGAAAAAAATAACTTTATAAGAACTATCTGACACTATCAGAAAAATGAATACAAGAAGGAATATAACCAGGGAAGAGAGAGAGGGAAGGGAACAGAGAGCCTATTGAAATAGTCAATGAAAATTTTCTAAGCCCATGGAAAGAACTGGATCCTCAAATCCAAGAATTAAACAGAACATCTAATTATATCAATCCAAAAAGGTTTTCTCTGAGATACATTATATTAAAACTGTCAAAAATTAATGACAAAGAAAGAATTCTCAAGGCAGCTAGGGAAAAGAAGACAGTAGCCTGTAAAGAAAAAACCCATCAGATTATCATTGGATTTTTCAGCAGAAACTTTTAAGCTAGGAAGAAGGGAAATTAAATATTTGAACTATTTAAAGAAGGAAATTACCAGCCAAAAATAATATATCCAGCAAAGGTCTCCTTCAGACATGAAGGAGAAATAAAGATCATTTTAGACATGCAGAAGCCAAGGGAATTTTCCACCACAAGGCTTGCATTACAGGAAGGAGAGCATTCTATCTGATATAAAGTGACAAAAAAAAAAAAAATACAAAACTATGAGTAAACTGACTAACAGATAGAAACAGAAAATTGCAACCCTTACTAAAACCAGGATATTATAAATTTAAATATTATATAATGATTACAGGACAAAATAAAAACATTAAAAAAATAGCTGACAGCATAAATAAGGAAAATTTGATATAACAAAAACAAAAAAGGAGAGGGAAAAAATCTGAATCTGCAAAGAAAAATGGAGATGAGACATGCATAGAAGAAAAAGAACTACTATATATATAAAACGTTCTTTTACATAAACTCAATGATAACCAGACCAAAAAAAAAAAAAAAGGTTTAGAGCTGAAACATATAACAAAAGGGAATAGAAGGAAAAATCATAGAATACTACCAAACTGAAATAACAGATAGAAACACAAGGGCAAAGAAACAATGGAGATACTGAGCTACCAGAAAACAAAAGATAAAATGGCTATAGGAAAATCTCATTAATAATTACCCTAAATATAAATAAACTAAACTCAACAATAAAAAGGCAGAGAATTGTACATTGGATCAAAAAATAAAACTCAACCCTATGCTATCTTCAAGAGACATCTCAGCTTCAAGGACAAATTTAGACTTAAGTGAAAGAGAGGAAAAATGATATTCCAAGTAAATGGCATCCAGAGATGAACAGGTGTAGCCATACTTGTATCTGATGAAATAGACTTCAACATAAAAGAGTTACAAGAGACAAAGGTAAACATTTCATAATGATATAAGAAGATGATACTGCAAGAAGACATAACACATATCAATATATATGCTCTCAATAAGGAAGCACCAAAATACATAAAGCAACTACTAACAGAACTAAAGGGAGAAACTGACAAAAACATAATTATAGTAGAGGACTTAAACACTCCATTGACATCTATAGGAAATATCAGCTTAAATGATGCATTAGACCAATTGGAAATAATCAACACTTACAGAATCTTTCACTTCCAAATGCCAGATTATACATTTTCTCTAGTGCACGTAAAACATTCTCAAGAATAGTTATGTTAGGAGATAAAACTAGCTTCAACATATTTAAGAACATTTAAATAATCCCACCCATATTATCCAACCACAATGCTTTGAAGCTAGAAATCAACTGCAAAAGGAAAGTGAGAAAAACCTCAAATGTGTGGAGATGAATGAAATGCTACTAAAGAAAGACTGGGTCAAAAGAGAAATAAAGGGAGATTAAAAAATACATAGAACAAATGAGAATAAAAATGCAGCAAAGTGGTAACAAGAAGAAAGTTTATATTATTACAGGCCTCTCTCAAGAAACAAGAAAAATTGCAAATTAACAAGCTAATATTACAACTTAAAGAACTAAAAAGAGAAGAGCAAATGAAGCCCAATGTCAGCAAAAAGAAAGGAAATAAAAATTAGAGCAGAATTAAATGAAACTGAGAACAAAAAGACTATAGCAGCAAAGAGCTGGTTCTTTGAGGATTAATAAAGTTGACAAACACCTGGCTAGAATCACAAAGGAAAGAAGAGAAAAGATACAAATAAACAAAATCAGAAGTGAAAGAGAAGTTAAAACAGATACCACAGAAATACAAAGTATCATACAAGAATACTATATAAGCTTATATGCCACCAAATTCCATAACCTAGAAGAAATAGACAAGTTCTTAGAAATATACAATTTTACTAGACTGAATCATGGAGAACTGAAAAATCTAAATAGACTAATCAACAGTAAGGAATTGAAACAATTATCATAAACCTCCCAAAAAGTAGACGTCCAGGACTAGATAGCTTTAGTAGTGAATTCTACCAAACATTCAAAGATGATTTAATACATTCCTTCTCAAACTCTTCCAAAAAACTGAAGACGAGGCAATACTCTCTAACACATTTTATGAGGCCAGTGTTATCCTGATATCAATACCTGATAAGGATAACATAAAAAAAGAAAACTACAGACAAATATCTCTGATAAATGCAGATGCAAAAATCCTAAACAACATTCTAGCAAGTCAAACACAATATACATTGAAAAGATCATGCATCATCATTAAGCAAGGTTCATTCAGGGGCACAAAGATTGTCTAACATATGCAAATGTGATCACACTGTGATACACTACAGAAACAAAACAAAGGATAAAAATCATAAAATCACATCATTAGATGCAGATAAAACATTTGACAAGATAGAGCATCAATTTACAATTAAAACTTAATAAAATAGGTGTAGAAGGAAAGAACATCAACATAATTATGGCCATATACAACAAGCTCTAAGAACCTGGACTTATATAACACAGACATCTAAGTGCTGGTAACACAATCAGGCAAGAGAAAGAAATAAAAGGCATTTAAACTGGGAATGAAGAAGTTAAATTTTCACTTTTTGCAGATGACGTGATTCTTTATATAGAAACCTCTATAAACTCCACCAAAAAGCTATTAGAAGCAATAACAAATACAGTAAAGTTGCAGGATACAAAAATCAACATGCAAAAGTCCATTATTTTCCTATATACAAAAAATAAAATTTCAGAAAAAGAAATAATTAAAAAGCAATTTCTTCTGCAATTGCAACAAAAATAGTAAAATGCCTAGGAATAAACTTAACAAAGTATGTGAAGGCCCTATACACTGAAAACTACAAGATATTGTTAAAATAAATTGAAGGACGCACAAAGAAACAGAAATATATTTCATGTTCATTGATTGGAAGAATCAACATAGTTAAAACAGCCACATTACCCAAAGCAATGTACAGATTTAATGCAAACTCCATCAAAATCTCAATGGTATTTTTTAAAGAACAAAAAGTAATCAGATTTGTATGAAATCACAGAAGACCTCAAATAGCCATAATAATCCTGAGAAAAAAGAACAAGGCCAGGGAGGCACTCTGCATGATGTCAAATTATACTACAAGGCAACAATAATCAAATCAGCATGGTAGTGGAAGTAAAACAGACACAAAAACCCATAGAATAGAATGAAGAGTCTCAGAAACGAACCCATACATATATTGGCAAGTAATTTTCAGCAAAAGAGCCAAAAACATACAATAGAAAAAAAAGCCTCTTCAATAAATGGCTCTAGGAAATTAGAAAGCCACATGCAAAAGAATTAAACTAGACTGCTGTCTGACTCCATAAATCAAAATTAGTTCAAAATGGATCAAACACCTAAACGTAAGATCTGAAACCATAAATTGCAAAGAAGAAAACAAAGATACTAAACTCATGGACTTTGGATTTAGAGAGAATTTTATGAATTTGACTTCAAAAGCAAGGAAAGTAAAAGAAAAAATAAATGAATAGGATTATATCAAACTAAAAAGCTTCTGCACAGCAAAAAAATAAATAAATAAATCAGCAGAACAAAGAGGCAAAAAACTGAATGGGAGAAGATATTTGCGAACAACACCTTTGATAAGGGGCTAATATCCAAAATATATAAAGAACTCATACAACTCAACAACAAAAAAATCAAACAATCCAATTGAAAAATGACAGAAGACGTGAACAGAAAATTCTCCCAGAAAGACATACAGATGTCCAACAGAAATATGAAAAGATGCTCAATTTCACTAGCTATTAGTAGACTGCAAATCAAAACCACTATGAGATATCACATCACCTGTAAGAATGGCTATTATCAACAAGACAATAACAAGTGTTGGAGAGGTTGTGGGGGAAAAGGAACCTCATACACTGCTGATGAGATTGTAAACTGGTACAACCACTATGGGAAACAGGATAGAGTTTCCTCAAAAAATTAAGTATAGAATTACCATGTAACCCAGCAATCACTCTTCTGGGCATCTACCCAAAAGATTTAAAGACATTTATCCATAAAGATATATGCACCCCAATGTTCATTACAGCAGCATTTACAGTGGCCAAGACATAAAAACAACCGAAGTGTGCTTCGACAGATGATCAGATAAGATAGAGGTGGTACATATACACAATGGAATATTACTCAGTCATAAGAAAAGACAAAATACTGCCATTTGTGGCAACATGGATGGATCCTGAGATAATCCTGCTAAGTGAAATAAGGCAACCAGAAAAGGCTAAGAACCACGATTTCACTCATACGTGGGATATACAACTGAAAGCAACAAACGAACAAGACCAACAAACAAAAATTAATAGGCATAGACAACAGCTTAGTGGTTAACAGAGGAAAAGGGGGAAGAAGAGAAGGTAGTTAAGGGTAAAGAGGGTTAAATACATGGTGACAGAAGATTTGACATTGGGTGATGAACACACAATGTAATATACAAATGATGTATTACTGAATTGTACACTTGAAAACATTATAATTTTATTACCCAATGTCAACCCAATAAATTTAATTTTAAAAACCGCTCATATCCAGGGCTGTCCTGTAAAGTAAAATGCAATCATAATGTCTGTCTCTGAGGATTTGGGGGATTAATGTTCACGAAATGACTTGGTTTTTTTTTTTTTTTTTTTTGAGGAAAAAATAAAGAAAACAACACAGAGAAGACTGTTCTACAATCCTGAAAGAAAAGATCCAATGTTATTTGATTGCATTGTTCTTTTAGTCTTTTTAATAAGTTTGCCTGTAATGTGAATAACGCAGAATGTCTCTCTGAGGCCAGAAAATAAACTGGAATTACATGAAGTTGATGAAGCATTATGCCAAAATTCGCTGATCACAAGCCATTTGATATTTCAATTTCTGTCGGCAGAATTCACTCAGGGATACTGTGAACCCTACCTGACCTCCTGCTCTTCACCGGTCAGACCCAGTCCAAATGTATGATGAATGTCATAGCAGGAGTGGCTGTCTTCCAGCAACCTAGAATGTGGTCAGGAAAAGAAACACACTTCAGTTCATGGCACTCAGCAAATCAGTGTTCTTCTCTTATAGCCTGCTGTAGTGTTGAGAAAAAGTTGTACTTACCCAACTTTCTGAAATCTCTTCTCCAAGTTGTCCCAAACATACCTTATTTTCTGCACTTGGATATATCGTACCTGTAATGACGAAGATAATAGGACATATGTCTTTCATGTAATAAAGCCTATCAAGGGAGGTGAAGGTTGTTTAATGCAGGTCCCCTTGCAGCCCTCACTTTCTGTAATTCACAGCTGTAATTCCAAGCCCAGCAGTGTGATATTCAAACTGCCGTCAAATAAACACATTATTCTTTTTTAGCAAAAACGTATCATAATAACACACCCTTAAAATCACTTACTTTTAATTCTGGTTTCAATACAGCGTGGTTTATGACAGAGTGGTGGTCAGCTACAAGGGATTCTTCCAGGTTTTTGCTTATGAGACAGTTTAGTGTGGATAAGTAGAGGCAGATCACTTTCTTCCTCATGTATCTTTGAAACTCATCCTAGAAAAGACAATCCAACCCATGAAATTCTAAAATTTATTTAATAAGGCATTCTATCAACCAAATACATGCCAAGGTCTTAGCCAGTGGTTCTCAAAGTTTGGCCAGCAGACAAGAATATCAGTGTTATAGTAGAACTTGCTAAAAATTCAAATTCTCAGTCCTAGTTCAAACCTACTGAATCAGAAATTCTGAAAGTAGGGCCAGCAGACTGTTTTTTAAAAAGCTCTTCAAGTGATTCTGATGTGTACTACAATTTGAGAACCGCTTTGCTAGGGAATAAAGAGAAAGATGTGCTTTGCAGGAAAACTTTATTTTCAGAAAATCATTTTTGTTTATTTTAAAAATGACATCTAGATGTTTGAAATGTCTCATTTCCCTTAAAATACACATTTCTTAAAAACTGAACAGTCATATCCATGCTACATCTCTAAGGGTTATAACACTGACACAACTACTGTTCATGTAATGGTCAAGAGCAATGCCAATTAATCTGACATAGTAATCTCCCCAGGTTGATATAGAGAAAATGTCCTTTATCCTTGGGTCAAAATAAAAGATAGCAAATAGATTGCCGGGATAGTTTTTGCTCTCTTCTACTTGAGGACAGGGAAACTTTTAAGATAAAGGAAGGTCTCTCCTCCAAAATACTGGCCAGTTGTTGGTTGTGTCACAAATGCAACACAAAAGGGCACACACCGTTGTCCTTAGCAAAACAGTATCTGCTTCTTGCAAGGGGCATGGAGTACAGCTGGCCCACACCCTCCACTGAGGCCTCCAGTAGAACACCAGCGGAAGGACCCCACAGGTCAGCACAGATGCTGTAAGGCACAAGGCTCTGCGTAGATTCTGAGTCCGGTAACCAAACACCTCCTAGAGAGAAAATGAAAGATCACTCTATTTCTTTTTTCTCATAAACATATCATTTTGTTTCCAGAAACACAGTCTTTAGATGCAGGGGTGTTGGGAGAGATATCTGGTTTTAGCTGGTTGAATCAGATTAATTGCTTACAGCTGTCAGCTGATATAATAAAAAAAGGACTCGTTTTACTACTCTGGCATGTCAAAATAAAACATTATTCAGGAGGAGCAAGGAGTGCGCAGACTTATTTGATTTTAAATAGTCTTAAGAGTTATCTCAGATTTTTATAAAATGCTTCAAATTTTTGGCCAGATTTACTTTTACTTTCTGTAGGTATAAGGTTTTTAAAAAGTTGTTAATATACATTTATTGGAAGAGATAATAAAATCATGACAGTTATGATCCACAGATATATCTGGCTTTATTCACATTCAGCTTTGTTTTATAATAACATGACTGAGAAGGATTGAAAGTATAAATAAGTGTACTGCTTTCTAAACCAGTAGGATGATATAAATTAAGAGATTACTGTGGACATGAAAACTTTCAAAGACAGCTTAAAGGTATTTACCCAGAAAGTAACATACTGAAATAGCTCTACTTTTAATATGGGTTAGTTAATATTTGTCATAAATTAAATACAGACTTGAGATGCAGTTTTAGGGAAAAACAAATAGCTAAAACCAATATATTTGTTAATTTAAAGCCAATTCTAGTTCTCATCTTCTACAATGAAGTTTCACAATATTGTTTTTTAAATTTCAAAAAGTAGATTCTTTTAGAAAATAAAATGGTAGTAACCAGGGGATGGGAAGTGGGAAATAAGATTGATGATGTCTAAGGGTACAAACTTGTAACAAATACTAAAATAGCCATAGAGACTTAATATACAGTATATTGAACACAGATAATAATATGTACTATAAGCAATGTGATAAATATCTCTTCATCAGTAACTGTATTTAATATATAAATATTTCAAAGTACCATACCTCAAATTCACACAATATTACATGTCGGATTTTCCAATTAAAAAAAAAAAACTAGATTTTTAGTGTATTTGGAAGATGCAGAGGGATGCTGATTATGACAGCATTACCATACTATTTTTTTATGTTTTACTATTATTTTTAGTTTTTTTTTTTTTTTGTGATTCTAAACTCCTGTGTCCAGATCACAGAGCTATATGTTCTGTAAGAAAATAGGCTTTTATTGAGTTTCAATAGCACTTTCAAATGATAGAATCTTCTAAATTTTATGCCAGTTTTGATTATATTATAAGAAATCTCTTGGCTTGATTTTCTGGAAAAGTTTTCATCTTCATTATAGTTATTTTCATTATGCTTTTTCTAATAAAGAATTTTGTGGTAGATCAAGATTTTAATAATAGTTGTTGAAAGTAATCCTTAAACATCATAGAAAGGTCACAGTCTGTAGAAGAAAAGATGTAAATTTGAGTCACTGCTCTGTTAGTTATCAGCTATGTGACCTTAGGTAAGTCATTTCACCTCTAGGGAATCCAAATTCACTCTTCTACAAAGAAATTACAGGGTAGTTATGTTTAAATGTGACAATGTCTCTTTAAATGCTCTGCAAAGTAATTACAATTATAGGAGTTCCTTTCCAAAGCTCCTCAACATATCACCCACCTGAGGGGGAATGGTCATTAAGTATAGTAATGCTTAAAGTATTTTGAAATTATTTATGCTGAGGTTTCAATGTAATTTAGAATCATATTTATTCTTCTTTCAAGCATATTTTCAGTTGGGTCTCTTTTCTATTTACTCTGATTCTATAAACCTGTTTTGCTTTTATTCGTTTATTTACTTGTTAATTCACTTATTTATAATTTTATTAGACTCAAACAAAGTGTATGCTAGTTCTCATATTATGTCATAAATATTTATTATTTTACTAAGTTATTTATGGAGGCTTATTGACAAAGCCTAAGTGTGTACAAAATAGAATCAGAACAGTTAGGAATTTCAGTCCAACTTATAGCTAAAATGACATTTGTAAATAATTTTCCCTTTTACTGTTTACTTACACACAGCAATGATATTGGCAATCACAATGCTGATTCTCTTCAGTTCTTTTCTATACAATTTTTTTTTAATTAAAAAAAGAACTCACAATGCTGGCAAGGCTGCAATGAAATCACTACAGCCATATACTACAAATAACCTTATAAATTGAAATAATTCTTTAGGGAAAGCAAGGGGACAAACTGTATCAAGAATTATAAAAATGTTTCTATCTCTTGAATCATTAATTCCACACTTGGAAATATACCTTAAGGAAATAAGACATAAAGCAGAAAACATTACCTATAATAACAAAATTATTGAATGAACAAAATGATAGCTAATGGTTCCATAAGATGTAAAACATCAGAACAACGGGCTACTGAGAATCCATTAAAAACAAAATGCATGAAATCAATACAGACACATGGGACATTCTATGATATAATGTTAAATAAAGAATGAAGAACAGATAGAATAGATGAAAAACATAATGAACATTAACCCAACTATATCAATAATTGCATTAAATGTAATTGACCTTAATACTGTGATTGAAAACAAAGATTTTCAAACTAGGTAATAAAAGAAGACTCACTACATGTTGTTTACGAGAGACACATTTTATATATTAAGAAGCAGAAATTAATTAATTAATAAGAATAATTAATAAGAAATTAATTAATTAATAAGAAATTAATTAATATTAAAAGGAGAAAATATACCACAAAAAGACAAAAGAAAATCAGCACAGCTATATTAATATAAGACAAAATAGACTTTAAGAAATATTATGAGAAAAAGGAAATTTCGTAAACTAAAAGATCAACAGGAGACATAACAATCCTAAATTGTTCTAAATTTATAAATATAGTTTCAAAATTTGTAAAGCAAAATTGATGGAACTTAGGTGCATTCTCTTCTTTGAAGATTTTACATACCCTTCTTGCTAACCGATAAGACAAGTGGACCCCAAAAAAGAAAAAATCAGTAAAAATTCAGAAAGTTTGAACCAGCCCATTAACTTAGGGCACTAATAATAGTAAGAGCCCCAAACTGGAGACAGCCAAATGTACATTGACAGGAAAAAGATAAATTTTGTGTTTTCGTACAATGGAATACCACAAAACAATAAAAAAGAATGATGCACTAAACATAGATGAATTTCACAAACTTTATCCTAAGGAAATGAAGCACCATAAAGCAATGCACAATTCTACTTACATGAAGTTCAAAAGTGAGCAAAACTAATTAATGATAGAAGTCATTAAATTACACACTTAAGATCAGTGCCCTTTATTTATATAAACTTCTATAAACACACCCACTATATTTATATATGTCAATAAAAAATTTTAACAAATAGAGTCAATTTGTTTATTAAACACTTTGTTCTAAGCAGGTAGAAGGTATTTTAATTACTTTAGCGAGATTAGATTTAGAAAGAATAAATGGCAGTATAACAGAAATTAATATTTTTTAAAGCAGGAGAAAGGATTTCTATGGGGAAAGGAGGTTTGGTTACCCAAGAAGACTGTAGCTGCTTCCTGGCCTGGATATAAGGAAGAACTGACTTCTATTAGATTAGAGGTAAAATCGCATCCCTAGGAACCAAGGTAGGGGCAGAGGTTTCTGAGTATGACTGCGTATGGCTGGGCACACCTCACTCAAAATGTGAGATTTTATTTTCCTGCCTGTTAAAAATTAAATAAGTAAAAACAAACAAACAAACAAATAAATAAATAAATAAATAAGAACCTGTGTCAACGAAAGTTTCAGAAATGTGTAGCTCCTTGAGCAAAGATGAATAGAATCACTGTTTTTCCTTCCTTGGTAAACTGGCCTCGTTGACCTTGGTAAAATTTCTTTCTAGCTCATTTCTCAGTTTTCTCAGAGATAATTGTTGCCAGGTATGGGACATGAGGTTCTGGCTAGAAGAATTACTACTTTCAACTGACTTTCCAAAGTTTGTGTGATTGAAGTTTATCAGAGTGTGTTTCCATTTTGACCTGTTAATCTCAGGTATTTTATTGTTCTAAGGGATTAGTCTTCTGATGCAGTAAGAGTCACAGAGATTTCTCCTATTTACATATAGCTGGTGAAATCCACTAAGAAATGCAGAGTAGAGGAGGGCACCAGGAGCAATATTTGTACCACAAGAGGAAGGTAAGTAGAATTGAGAGGTCCTGTAAATGTAAAGATACTGGGAACAGAAATGAGAGGATCAGAATCTCAAATCCATTATACATGTTTCTTGTCATAGAGTTTTGTCACCTATTATCTATGTGACCTCAGGATTGAACTTCTCTCAGTTTCCATCTCCGTACTTAAGGGATATTAATAACACACACCTGTAAGAATAGTTGTAAAGATTAAATGAGAAGTGTAAGGTGTTAAGTACAAAGTGAGCTCTCAGTCAATGTCAGCAGGAGGTTTGATAATATCAGTCAAATGAGGAGAGAGGTCATTGTTCTAGTTTTGAATTGCAATATACTGAGTCAAGGTCGATAATGGAAACAGGTGAAGTACCCAGATCTGCCACCGCTGGAGAGTTGAGTTAAATGGCACAGAGGATGTGCCCAACTTCACAGAATCTTAAATTGTATTCTCTCTAAGCAGTGATGTTCCCTCACTTTTTTTGTTTCCTGCTAGAATTCTGTATTCTAGATTCCAGGAGAGGTACCACAGCCCTAATGGTCCTTTTCTAGCCCCAGAGCACAGAGGCAGCATCTTACTTTAGGAGTAACAATGAAATATGCATATGCCTTATGGCAGGGGTTGCTGCCTAAGGTCACAATTTAGAGGCCTATGCATATCTATCAACAGAGCCTCTGTTCTTTATACCCTACCCCATTGCCTTCTGGAAGCTCTCCTTTTTGTTTCTTACTCCATTGCTTACTAGGTAATGTGATCATAGTAAATGACTTAAATTCGCTGAACTTTATTTTAGATTGCTCCTGTGAAAACTGGTTGGTTGTAAAACAGAGATAGTCTGGTGTTAGCAGTTAAAAGCCGGGAATGTAGCATGAGAAAACCAAGTTCAAATCACACCTCAGCCACTTAAACACAAAAATGACCTAGGGCAATCCACTTTACTTCTTCTGATGACTCAATTTCCTCCTCTTTAAATAACAATAACGATCTTCTAGGGTTGCGTGAGAAGTTAATGGGATAATACATGCAAAGCATTTAACTCAGTTCCCCAAACATTTTGAGCACCCAGTATGTACTAACAGCTAATATTAGCTTGAGTAATATACATAGTTCAGCAAAATTTCAGTAACTTAAGAGAGGCTGGCCCAATTGGACTCATTATGAAATAATTTGACAACTGGCAATATTCCGAATCAAATGTCATTTATCAAAACCATAAATTATATTTCTAAAAGTGATTGATCCAAAGGCTTAAATGGAATTTTTGATTTTTCCAAAGTGCACAGATAGTCAAACTTGAGGTCAAACACAGGCCAAAGAAAGCTGCTCACCTTCGTGAAACTGAGACTTTAAGATAAACATGAAACTGATTCAAAGATTAACTAGATGTAGTAACTATGTGTGTGTGTGTGTGTGTGTGTGTGTGTGTGTAGGAGTGCACATGCACACACACATGCACACACACCCACAACCCGGCAGAGTCATTCTTCACTTGCAGAGGAAGAAAACAGTGTAAGAGAATATTCTCCCTCTGATATTATATAATGTAACCTTGTATATGTTACTTAACTGTTGCACTTTCCTCAGTTGTACAGTGACTATCTGAATGATTAGCTCATAGAGATTAAGTGAGAACATATATGAAGTTCTAGCACATAAATGGAACCTTTTAAATTACTTTTCTTTTTTTCTATTCTTTTTAAGCAGTTCTCACAGGTGTCATTAAAGACAGCACCAATAGGCTAAATTCCTCAAGAAAGAAGAATTATAGGATATGTTGGAACATAATGACCCTTAACTTTTCACCTCTTCAAACCCTGTAACTTTCCATTTACCTGAAGTGAAGCTGACGAAATCCCCTATCCCACGATGCTTAGCAACCCCACTAGCGCCAAAAAAGCCCCGCGCCAAAAGAACCGGCCTAAAAGTCCCCTCCACCCCAGTGACGGTCAAAGAGACCTATCAACACTCGCCACCCTACCACTATCCAATCAACATCCGACACAACTACTAGCCGTCCCCAACCGGATCCTCCCCCTATATAAGCTCGCTACTCCATTTAATAAATTGGAATTCCTCTCGGACTACCGCGCGTTCTGGTGATTTCTTTCAGGATACACCTTCATCTAAAAATGGTTTCTTCCCAAAATTCTCTTTTGGGGATCCTCTTAGTCATATGGAACCGTCCCTGAGGACGTCACCTGTCCCATTTCCTGAATTTCCATTGCATCTGGAGGACTAGTGCTTATGTACAACTGGTCTTATGAACAGGTCCTTTTTAGTTTTTGTAAATCCTTCTCTTCTTTTGTTCATAGTTCATGTTTTTATCCATTGGAAATATTTGTTGTGTACCTACCATGCAGAGACACAGTACTGTGTATGTTTCAAATCCTTGGATTGAGTATATTGGGTTATAGTTCATAATACTTTTATTTACTCAAACGAAGATTCTCACAGTACAAAGTTATACATTTATTTACTCAACCAAGAAGTAACATAAATAACTTTCAGTATTACAATTACCTTCTGTGATTGGCAATATTAGTCTTTTCCATGGGTGAAAAGTTCCAATCACCTTAGAAAGTTAGCTTTTTCTGTTTAAGCAACAAATTTCAGTTCCTTGGATCATGGCCAAGGAGCTATCTCTGTATCCATTCATGAGACTGGAATTCATCATGTTTTATCTTCCTTTTTTTTTTTTTTTTTCAAACAAAAACCACAGCACCAAGTTTCTATTCATTATTCACAATCTACCCTGTGTTGTCTTTATCTGGACATGCCAAATTATGTTCCTTTATGTGTGAGATAAGAGGGCATTCTTAAAACTCTGATCTCTTATCTCTAACTCTGCTATGTTTCAAGGTTCTGTTCTTTAGCGTGAAGATAATATTGTCTCTATCGATAGATTGTGTCAATGTGGTCACTGTTCTTCACCCTCGATTACTGGTTTGATTTGGCCACATGTGGTAAATTATGCTAGTTATCACTGACTACCAAGCACTGTTAATTAGTTTTCTATATTTTGCCCTGCATTCATACCATGGAGTGCCCTTTGAATCGAAAAAAATGTTTTCAGTCACTTCCACTTTTGTCTATATTTGACAATAAGAACTAACTTTTCTTGCATAGTGATTCTTGTGGGTTCCGAGACCCAATTCCAACTACATATGTGTGTGTTGGGGAGGGAGGGTGTTTCCCACACAACACCGTACAATTCTTGGATACAGCTGTATGTTCTATAATTCAACTCAATTCTGACACTGTCTTACTGAAGATAGCATCATATTCCACAGGTTGAAGGCTCAGTCCTATAAGACTACCTTCTTCCCAACTCCAGACACCAGACACAAGTCCAGGTTGTCGTCACCTATACTTCTGACCATGTGGCTACACATTGGAGTTTCCCATGACCCCCTCCTTCGGTTTGATTAATTTGCTAGAACAGCTCACAGAACTCAGCGAACCATTTCATTTACTAGATTACTGGGTTATTATAAAAGGCTGTAACTCAGCAAAAGCCAGATGGAAGAGATGCATAGGGCAAAGTATGGGAAAAAGCATGGAGCTTCTATGCCCTCTCCAGGAGCACTATGCTCCCAGTACCTCCACACATTCACCAACCAGAAAGCTCTTCAAACATCATCCTTTTGAGTTTTTATGGAGGCTTCAGTACAGAGGCATGATTGATCAATCATTAACCATTGGCTACTTTCAGCCTTTCTCTCCTCCCTGGAGTTCAGAGCAATGGGACTAAAAATTTCAACCCTCCAATCACATGATTTGCTCTCCTGGAAACCAGCCTAAAAGTCACCTCATGAACATAACAAAACATACCTTTGTTGGTCTCATCACTTAGGAAATTTGAAGCTTTTTAAGGAGATTTGTACCAGAAATGGGGAAGAAGATCAAATATATATTTCTTTTTATACATCACAATATCACAGTGACTATAGTTAACAACACTGTGTCATATCACTGAAAATTGCTAAGAGAGTAGAGCTTAAAATTTTTCCATTGCAAAGCAAAAGAATATTGTAAGTATGTGTGCTTATGGATGTAACTACACTAATTCTGGTTATCATTTTACAATATATACAAATGTTGAATCATTATATTGTATACTTGAAACCAGTATAAAGTTGTATATAGTTATATCTCAATTTAAAAAACACTTTATCTTTCTTGAGTGCTTATTTAGGTCTCATTTAGTTTTCACAACAACCCTATAAAATAGGCATTATTTTTTATTAAAATAGGTATTATTAATTGTATTTATAAATTACTATTTGTAGGTCAAAAAATTGAGTCTTGGACATATTCAAAATAATTATTGAAATAATTCAACCTTTTAAATTTTTCTCATGCTTTCTTTCTGGAGTAAGAAAGGCCCTTTGTTCTTTAGCAGTGTGAATCTAAACCTAATACCAATAAGATAAAGATATTATCACTCTCAGCTATAGGCATTCCCATAAAGTCAAATAGACCATAATAAGAGTGTTAAAATGTGATCTTCCTAGAAGCAAAAGTGAAACTGAGGACCCTTGTTTGATGAGGATAATGGTGGGAGAGCAGTAAATATGGATGATGCATGTGTCTCAAAACAATGAGATGCATGGTTTAATTAGCAAAGACAATTTCTGGTACCAGAATTTGCCCTAGACCAAAGACATGGGAACATATGTATATTCAGTTGAAGTTTATTCATGGAATAAAAGCATAATTACACAAGAAATAATTGTGTTTTGTTCAAAACCTCTGAAAAAAATCTGCATGCCATATTTTACAGATGTGCATTTTTTGCCTGATTAAGACAGGCTACTCATTACTTATGGAGCTGTGCCTTCTCTTGTTGGATAGCTGTGATGATAGTATATTAGTTTCTTATTTTTCATAACATATTTAGAGGCTTAAAATAACACAAATCAATTATCTCACAGTATCTGTGGATTAGAAGTCTCATTAGCTGGGTTCTCTACTCAGCGTCTCACAAGACTGAAATCAGAGTGTCACCTTCGCTATGTTCCTTCTGGAGATCAAGGACCTCTTTCAAGGTCTCATGGATTTTGGTAGGATTCCATTGCTCGTAGCTTTAGGACATAGGACCCCATTCTCTTGGTGGTTGTCAGCCAGAAGCTGCTCTCAGTTCTCAGGGCTCAGAGACCGCTCAGAGTTCCTTGCACATTGAACCTTCTATCTCCAAAGATGTATGAACAATCTCCCTTGCTCCAAATCCCTCTCATTCTTTAAAGTTTTCTGACTTCAGAAAGGGCCCAGTCTCTTTTCTAGGATCACCTGATTAGGTCAGGCTCACCCAGACAGTCTTCTTTTTGTTGAACTCATCTGAATCCATTGATTATCTTTGTCAAAATCCTTCTTGTCATATAACAGAATATAATCACAGGACTTATAGCTCATATAGTCCCCCACCCTCAACTGATGGGAATCATACAAGGTCAAAGGTCACTAGAGGGGTGTCATGTTAAGATTCTGCCACCACAGATGGTTAGAAAGTTCTTCCATAAAGAAAATAAATTAGGCTAGAATCTTCCAAACTCTACTCTCTTCTTCATATCAGCCACTCAACTATTGGAAGACAACCATCATGACTGTTCTTTGGGAAACTGTTCCCAATGTCTTTTAAATAAGCTCTTGTTTGTGGTATCCAGATATCCCTTTAAATACACTACGCTGCTTGTATGAATCTTGGAATTAAATAAAACTCCCAGGAGGTTTTCTAAATAATACAGATTATAGCAGAACTATTATTTCTTTTGTTCTGCAAAACAGACTTCTATTAAGACATCCAAGTACTAATTTTTTACAGTGATATATTGGCAACTAAAATGCAGTCATAACTAAATAAAACACTTCAATTGCTTTTTTATGAATCTACTAAGCCAAAGTCATTGATACCCTTACCTCATATTTTGATAAAAACTTAAAAACTCGAGGCCTAATAGACAGATTTGGGGTACTAATGTACTGAGGCCCAATGTACTGCATTTTGCCAATTTCTCTCTTATTATCCAGCCTAGAGAACATTTTGAATCTTAATTCTGTCACCTGTATTGTTATCTCTCTTTCATAGTGAGGTGTCATTTGAAGATTAGCGATTTTGCTTCCATCCAAGCTATTAATATAAATTTGGCTGAAGACAGAAGAAAGCCAATAGGATTTACTTTTTCATTTTTGATTTTAATCTTTTGAGCGTTTTTTTTTTTGTCCTTTAATGGACGATAACGAGTATAGAAATTGTTTAAAATAATTCAGATATTCAAAGTTCCTGACTTTTCTTACCAACTCTTCGCATATTATTTGTTTTTGTAATAGTAAACTTCAAACAATTATTATTATCCAATTTTAATCAAAGAAAGGGAAATATTCACAACATCATTTTACTTAATATGTATATTCTTGTACTTTTCAAATTACATATCATATCTCCTGACTCCCTGCATATAAATGAACCCTTTATATTTTTGTAGCACTTTCCCCATTTTGTAAATGACCCTTTCAAAACTTGTGAGTCAGGAAGGGCAAGTGATGTCATTCTCAAACAACTAGCAAGGTCCAAAATTGTGTCCACACTACTCAATTAGCAGTGGAGCCTTGACTAAAGCCTAGGTATGCTGTCTTAGAGTCTAAGGCTCCTCCACAGTTTCCAAGAAAAAAAGAAAAAAAAATGGTTATCACGCCTATATTCTTCATACCAGGTGGCTATTTTGCCTTCTATAGCTGCTCCCACTCGTAATTTTGACATGCAGTCAGTGGGTGTCTGTACAGAGGGGGAGCACCGATGGAATGCTTGGGCTTTGCAACTGATATGAATAAAGCAGCACTTCTGTCTCAGAGGCAGAATCAAGAACATCTATGGAAAATAAATACAGCAAGTAAAATCAAATATGACCTTGAAACAGGGGCTGATATGAGCACAGTGTGCCTCCAGATGTGCCTGGCTGAGAGATATGACTTCTTTTTCTTTCCCAGAAGGGTAATGATGATAAACAATGACTTTCATTCATTGAAAACATTGGGAACTTTCCATGCTTTCTTATGATGTTTCCCTGGAACAGTAGTCATAAAAAAATCTTCACACACACAAACATGAAAGGTTTCATGCATACGTAAGTGGAGCACACTTTCTTGCTCCTTTTAGAGATTCAGAAAGAACTATAATACTGTATTAAAAGCTCTAGAAGGCCCTGCTATTATCACTTAGTGTTTCCCAAATCTAATTATTAGGGATAAAAGGAGATTTTTTTGTACAATACTTATTAACAATATTATCTTATGGAAGATATTTTTGGAAAGTTTGTATTATCTCATTTAATACCCACCACAATTCTTAATGGTAGGTATTACTATTCACATTTCACAAGTGAGCCTGAGAGGTTAACTAACATGTCTAAGACCGCAATTCAAACTCTAGTCCACTCAAGCCAAATCCTGCTCATTTAAGGTCTGGTGTTGTAAAGAATCTTTTGGTATAAGTGAAGCTGTGGATCCTGTGAAGACCTCAGGAAAATATAAGAAAAGCTGACTGTGAGTGGACAAGATGATGAAATATGTAGGCAGGGCAAATTTGTAGGAAAAAGACACGTAACGAAAAGGAGACTATTGGAGCTAGGTAGTAGTGGGGGGTAGGGAATGGGGTTGGGGGTGCAAGTGAGAAAGAACAGTAAGGCCAGAACAGTGACAGTATATATCACACAGGCTGTGAGAGTGACATGAAATACTATTTGTCAAGTGCCTATTACCATGCCTGGCACAGTATTAAGCTGTTACCTTTCCTAGAGGAGTTAGATCCAGAGACCAGGAGACAAGAATGACAATTAGCTTCAACTCTGGAGGCTAGTTCAATGCCTTATATCCATGCTGAGCTCAGCAAAATGGCCCGAGAACTACACTTAAATAATCTCACAGGCCCACTCCATCTGCTTAGGTTCTTTGTGGGTATTTGATGGAAAGAATTTATTATTTACTCAAACACTGCATAGTTTTCACTTCAAACCATCTCACATAATCACAAATGATTGTTCACTTGAAATGATGAATGCTGGTAGAAATCAGATTGGGCCATGCAGAACCTTTGGGAAAGTAAAAACAAGTAGGAAAGGGTTGTTAAAGTCACAGACTGACAGCCCCCAAAAGACCATGCCCAGGTTTAGTTTGGCTTACTGATTATTTAAAGAAAAACTAAATTGTTTCCAAAATGTATAATAAGAATATTTTACATAAGCATATAGATATCTGTCTTCAGTTCCTTTTCAATTTTCTAAAGACCTGAGAGCAACTGGGCCTGTTGACTTTCAAGACAGCAGTTGCCTGGAGCCTCCTCTTACCTTGTGCATGTAGGTGACCCCAGTTCCCTCCAGGCCTGCTTAACTCCCTGAACATTCAAATCCATCTGAATAGGATCTGTATCTGTGCTCTGCCCAAGCTCCTGGGTAAGATTTATGAAGGAGAAATCTACAATCGTCTCCCTTCCCCAGCATGCCCTGACAACATGATAGAAGCAAAGTGGAATTCCTAATAGAGTTCTTTTGGTGGATGTGTCTAGAGGTGTTTGATCACCAACAAAAGAGAAAACTAGGATGCCTGGCCTATTATTTAATGCTTTGATACCCAAGCCCCCTCTGTGATTAAAAGAATTAAAATACTAGGCTGTAAGCTTTATAAATCCAGCCCTCTTAATCAGAGAAAAATAAAGAGCAACCAAAGATTTTTATGAACACTCATCTACATGTTGAAAAAAACATCAGAACTGGTACAGGGTCGTTTGGCAGTGAACACAAGTGAGTAGATTTTCATTCTTTGAATCCCTTCAGTCTGAAGATTTTAAAGCACCCTACCATTGTCAAGATCAGCGTGATACAATAATGCAAGCCACTGCTGTAAGCCACATTTGTAATTTAAATTTCCCAGCGACCACATTAAGGAAGTAAAAATAAGCAAGTGAATTTAATTTTCATGATATATTTTATTTAACCCAACAAATCGAAATCATTGCCATTTCAATGTATAACCAATATAAAAGTTATTGAAATAGTTTGCCCTTCTGTTTACTAAATCTTCAAAATCCTGTGTGTATTTTACACTACAATGCATTTTATTTCTAGCTAGCTAGTTTTCTAGTGCTCAAAATCCACATGCGGCCCGGGCTGCCACATTGGACAAAGCAGCTGTAGATGAAATCAATTATTCTCTTTGGTTTAATAAACAAAAGTAGGTGGAGAGAGGATGGGTATGGATTTCCCACAGAATTCATAAGGAACTGGGGAGGCCGGGCAGGAAACTGACACCCTTCTGATATGATATATGAACCCTATCCTCTGAATTCCTTTCTGACCCCCAGGACACCTTCTCTGCCCATCCCCCCTCTCTCTTTGTCTCACTTTCTCATTTCCTAACTAAAGACACTATTACAGTGTAAACAGCTTGAGATGTGAAGGCTGAAGGAATGAGCTGGATTCCCAGTCTGTTACTTAACCTCCCTGGGTTTCAGATGTCTTTTCTATGAAATAGGATTAATTTCTTTACTGAGTTCTCTGAGGATCAAATAAAATAATAAAGGTAAACTCGTTGGCACCAAATAAACACTGTAGAAGTTTTCGAGATCTAAATGATTATTTTTAAAGATTTATATATGTTTGGTGGAAGAGGCAGAAGGGAAAAAATTGGAGAAGTAAGAAATTAAAAAAAAAAAAAGTGCTCAATCCCAGGCCACTCTCTATTCCTTCTATAGTAATTGGTGCTTAAAACCTCTCTATACTCCCAGGATGACTTCAGCCCAAAGTACAGAGTCTAAGTCATACAGACACACCAAAGACGTTAAGAAAAGTTTCAGTTTTCACCTGTTTGTCCAATAACATGGAAACCCAGATGATAAGGATACCACCTCAATGAGCACCAGGTAGGAATGTACCCGATTACTCTAAAAAATATCTGAAGAGGAAGCTTCAAGCAGTCCAGTGCATATGAGGATGGCAAAAACTCCATCCCCTAGAAGACACACTTCCTCAGCCCCTACAGTTCCCCCACTATAAAACTGTGCCCCGGGATCTCAAGGAGCCTTACCAGACTTCAACTTCTCCAGGTCCTAAAGCCAGCAACACCTCGTAGTCCCTGCCCACAGCTTCTGTTAATTTTGAGAAGACTGTAATAAAAACAAGGTAAAACTCACCAGTTCATTCTCCTCTCCTTGGTTGAGCAAAGCCCGATGGTCCTTCTTACTTTTCTCCTCCATCTAAACTGGACCACCTGCCTATTTATTTCCTTGGGGGAAATGTCAAAACCACTGAGGCTTATATGCACTCGGAATAGTCACTGCTTGTCATTGCAGTTCTTAGGTGTCTAAACTCTTTCAACACATACCTCGCCTATTAGGCTAACAAAGGAGAGAGGAAATACTCTCGCCAGCCACTGGATTGGTCTGCTAATCTATCTGCTTATTTTTTTTTTTTTTTACTGTTTATTTGCTGAGCTAGATGTGAGTACCTCCAGACTTAAGTTGTTGAACTAGAAAGACAGATAGATAATTTCTTTGTTGTCTGTAAATATCTCAGCCAATAAATGATAATGACTAGTTTGCTAAAACCCTGAGACAATAGGATTAATTAGTGAGAAATTAATGAAAACACCATAGACTGAAAAAGTAATGGGCATAGTGGGGGTGACAATAAAAATTGAAAGAAGAAGTGTTTGATCATGACTGAGAATATAGGAATCATTTTGGAATCAGAAAAATCTAAATTCTAATCCTTGCTCTAGTGATGACCTTGAACAAAAAACTTAAAATCTGAATTTTAGGGTTTTTTTATGTCAATAGTAATTATAGAGTTGACATGAGTATCTAAGATGATATTTGTAAAAGATCAACTATAGCTCCTTTCACACTCAATAAGAGATGGATAATCATTATCATCATAATCATAACACTAATCAAGAAGAGACAAGTTTTTAAATAGTAAACTATAATAATTTGATTCCTTTCACTTTTTTTTTTTTTGATTTACAAGAAGTTTTCAGACAAGTAAAGTATGTGGAGGGAGGTACAGCTAAGAAGGCTAAAGACTAAAGATGTCATCTAAATTTCCACAATTGTATAATTAGCATTATATTGGAGATTTAATTTGATATTTTTATAAAAAAATGGGTATTCTGTGATCCATTCAGGAGCTGGTTAATTTGTTCAATGTTATTGCATCCAGTTCACTGAACAAAATTCTTGCCACTTTCAAACCAATGTACTGTGTACTTGAAACAAATAATAAAATAAAATTAAAAAAAAACAATCTTGCCACTTTGACCATGGAGAAAAATTTACTAGGAATTGAGACTATACTACTAGAGGATGATACCTGCCTCTTTCAACTGCCCAACACAGTCATTGTTTGCCTTGAAGGAGAGCCGTGCCCACCTTAAAGTTCAGGACAGGTCAACTTGCTCTACAGCCCAAAAGGAAGTACTTGATGAGAAAAAAACAAACCATTATAGCTTTTCATGCCAAAGAGGCTACTGAGGTGCCCATAACTAAAGAAACATATGCCATCACAAATGTTTATTTTAACTGGCACCAATCCAAAGCAGAGCTCAGATTTGGAGATAAGAGTCTTGGATTTTAGCAAAGTCTAATTAAAGATTTGAGAGGCTGTCATCATCCAGTTCTTACCAATCAACTACTTGTTAATATTTTTGCTAAAAGAATACTTATTTTGTCCAGGCAGAATGACTTAAGGTAAAAGCACCATGGATGACTCATGATTTGACTAAGAGTGAGCACATTATTCAGTTCTCAACAATTAAATACAAAGGAAAGATAGCGGGGGTAGAGGTCTTCTGGGAAAGACTATCTTGTTGATGAAAGAGAGAACTTTTTTTTCTATTCTATCTTTTCTTCCTTTCTTTAAAAGTGATGTGTGGTGATGAAATGCTTGAAGCATGACAGTCATCTTTAGATCATGAGGGAGATGAAAAGCACCATGTTGATGATAGTAGAGAAAAAGGTAAAAGAGCTTAGATTCCGACACCACTGTGCCATGGACCTAAGCCTGGGACTATCTAGCTCTACACATTTTATTAAGTATATAATAATTGTTCTTAATAAAGCCATGGTCATTTGCAGTTTCTGTTACTTAGAGCCCAAAAGTACAAAATATAACATTCACAGTAACTTTGATTAACTTTTTATTCAGCAATTATGTCTCGAACAGCAAATGTTCCAGATACTATGCCAGGCGGGAAGAGACAGACCATTAAACAGCTTCTTAAATAAAAGGACATTGAACTCAGACTTAATGGGATAAGAAGAGTTTCCTAAAAGAAGTGACATTTATGCGGACATCCCAAAGACGAGAAGTTAAGCAGGTGGAAGAAATGGTGAGCACACTGTAGGCCAGAGAAGAGAATGGAATAGGCTCAAGAAGGATGAGAAATTTAGGAGTATTGGAGTTTCAAGAGAAATTAAAAAGAAGAAGATAGAAGAAAGAGGAAGAATGTTGAACCATGAGTTGGAATGTAAACTGAGATGTGCCCAGCCATAATGAGCTTATAAACCAAGTCAAACTGGTTGATCCATTCTTTGGCTAATATGTATATTGACTTTGTATGTGGCAATAGGACTCTCTACTAGCCAAGACCTGAGACCTCAGCTTCTTCCTACTAGTAAACATTCTTTCAGTTCAACATAAAATCTTCTAATATTCACAAATACCGTTGAGATAATGAGCTTCTGGGAGCCAGAAGTGTGTATATTGACATTTGGCCTGTTTACCATAGAGATAATTAAACCATCAGTTCAAAGTTTGTATTAGATAATCTTGAGGGTCTGTAAATGCTGAACACTTGCTTTAGCCACCAGAGGACATGCTTCATGGAGAAAATAATAACTTCTGCTTTAAAGCCTACCTACCTCCTAGAGAATCTGCAACAGATTCTAAAGCTTAAAAGATCTAGTGTCAGATGCCCATAAGCAAGATAAAGCCAGTTGCACCTCTTTGCCTTAGCCAGGCCCTTGAAGGCATCCCCCACCCCAGTCTCCCCATAGAAGAGTCACCTATAGTGTTTTATGTATGTAGCAGGGAAGTAAATGTAGGAGCAGGAGCAGGGGAGGAAGATGAAAGAGTGTCTTGTAGGAGAAGCAGCCTCAGCCTTTTAGTGGGAGTGGTTTCCTCCAGGCTGTGAACTCACTAAGGACTGAATTAATGTCTGATTCACTCCCTCCTTCATTCCTAACCCTGCTAACGCCCACCAGGGTTCTGAAGAATTTATAATCCTTCCACAAACCAAGTCTTAGAACTTTAAAGGCCTTTCCCATCCAGAGTGAGCTAGAAAAAGTAAATGGTTGAAAGAGCATCTCATCGACCCCCACAATCTCTGACTCAAAACACAATTTCCAGAAAACAAAAAAGAAATACAAAGATAGAAAAGAAGTTTGCTCAAAGCTTCACAGCAAAATAATGGCAGATCCAGGACTCAGAGTTGGGTCTCCCATCTCTAGTCTAGTTTATCTCTACCAGGAAACACAACCTCCTCTCCTGCTATAATTTCTCTAGAACTGTGCTCTGATCCTGGAGAGGTAAAGAATGGGAGGGGGTATGGAGGGGGTGGAGGGAGAATTATGTAGATTTGGAAAAAGGGGCATCTGATGAAAACCATCTTGGACCAATCTAGGGGCTAAGAATGGAGAACTGATTCTTCTCAAGAATGTACTTTTCTTCCTCCTTCAGAAAACTGTCCTGCTGTGTTTATGGTTTGCAAATCCTAAGATCCTTGAATAAATTTGTATCATCTGCTTCTAGCCAAAGCCCCCTGACTCTTCAAATACCTTTAACGAGGGGAGGGAGGCCTCTGTCAAGCAGTGATTCAGAGGCCCAGGGTCCTTTCATTTTGTGTCTCCACCATCTTCAACATGTGGCTTTGGAGCTGCTATGACAGTATAAAAAGAGAATCACATGAAGGATAAGCAATGAAAATTTCTGTGGACCAATCCTAAAAGAGATACTATGTACTTGTGCTAGAAGATAGTCTAGAACTCAGTCAGATAATCAGCCTAGCTGTAAAGGTTACTAGGAAATGTGGTCCGCATGTGTTAGGAGGAAAAGGAAATGAATTTTGTGGTCATCTAGCAGTCTCTCCACGTAGGCCCTATGATCTCAGTGAGGGGTAAAGAGATGGATCAGATTAGATCCTTTTCTTCAGAGGATCAGAGTCTGGTGAAAGAGGCAAAACCATGCAGAGGTGACTACAAGGTGGAAAAGAGGAAGGCCTGGATGACGGCAAACTAAGGAGGAGTATATCTGAGGGACCCCAATCTTGGGTGACAGATTGTAGTGTGGAATATGATATATAATCAAGTGACTCTGAGAGATTTTTGAAACAGTTTAGGAAAATACTTGCATTTCAATACATGACTAATCCTCCATCTGAAATATGGATTCAAAGATGTGGGCAAATGTCTACTCTTTGCACTCAATCTGTTTATAGGCAGAACCAAACAACTCCTACCCCTTCTAGCCCTAATCACCACTACACCAAAACAAAACACGCACTTTCTACAGATCAAAACAAAGCAGAGGGACCCTCCTTAGGAAATACAAATAGGGACTATTCAAGGCAAAGGCATGGTTTGTCTTTTCCCATTCTTTATAGTAAGTTCTACTTCAGAGATGAACAAATTGAGAATTTGGTGAATGTGTCAAAACTTAGATGAGTACAAGTAAAATCTATTTTATCTGGGGACAAAAAAGAGCCCAAACTATGAAAGGGGATCTTCTCATTACTCTTCAGTTCCTTCATGTCTTGCTAATTCATTCAGCAGACAGCTTCTAAGCTCTCAGACCAAGGGGTGAAGAAGATGAATCAGACACTAATCCTGCCTTTTGTGAGTTCACAGGCTAGTAAGAAGAAAAAAGATGAAAATACAGCTCTGCTACAGGGGAAAATATAGAACATGCCAGAGAGGACAGGTGGAAAAATAGCTAGAAAAGAGAGAGAGGCTCAGAATCCAGCAGCTTAAAGGACTTAACAGAGGTTTATAGTCCAGCAGCTGATTTACCTTTGTGGATCGCAAAGAACTTTGAGCATCTGGCGAACTCCGTAGATACTCTTCTCCCAAGAATAATACACATATTCATATCTGCATAACATTATACTTACATCAGATTACCCCCTTAGCTGGTCCAATTTCTTCATTTTATAAATCTTTATTAATTTGTTGAACAGGTACTTGTTGAGCACTTACTTTCTGTAAGGGACTGTTGAAGATGTTGGGAAGACAGCAAGGATCAAGGCAGACAATGGAACTTGCCCCATGGAAATGACATTTCAGTGAGGAAAGACTGAGAGAACAAGTGAAGTTTTACAGTTGGGCAGATACTAATATTACCTCAGAGAGAAGTAAGGTTGGGGATCGAATAGGTCACGCTGGTAGGGGTCAGGAGTTAGGGAGTCGGGAGGTCAGAGGGGATGTGGAGTTACATTTTAAATAAGGTAGCCAGGGAAGATACTGCCGACAAGGTAACATGAGAGCTAAGCCATGTGGCCCCATGGGCAAAGCGGGGTTTCAGGTAAAGAAAATATTAAGCGTCCAAACACTGGCCAGGAAGAAAGTCAGCGTGCCTAAAGCATGTATGCAAAGGACAAAGTCATGGACTTGAGGTAGAGAAGAATGGTATGGCATATTTGGCACCCAGAGCAGATCATTCTTTTACTTCCTCCTTTGTAGGACAAATGTTTTTTAATTTGTGAAATGAAATGAATAACAACACAGGCTAGAAGATAAACATACATTAGGCGCTAAAATGGTCTTTTACTGGATTCTGTATCTGTCATTATGACAGTGAAAAGAATTTAAAAAATAACAGTGGAACATATTATTGTGCATAAAAGAAGTAATAAATTAAAACTTTTAATTATATTAATATATTTTTAGAGGAGGAAAAAATGCATACTTTCTAATTAATAGTAAGATTGCAATAACTAATAAATGAATTTTAATGAAATCAAAACAGCTGCAAAAGGTGAAATTTGGACAATTATCAAACTGTTCTACTAATGTAACATTTTATTTTCTTGACCCGCTCTTTAGTTTTAAAACAATTTAAAATTTGAAAAGAAAAATAAATTTTAATGTCAAAAATAGTATTCAAACTGAGTAATGTATTTCAAGTGTGAGCTAAACTTTGCACTTACCATGCAAACATATCTCAGCTTCCACTACGCACTTTGCTCTTTTTGAAGAAGAGCCTTGGAAGAAAAAAACCGGATGACTAAATTGGAGCCAGGGAATGTAACTCTGAATTATCTCGCTAAGGAATTAGATTTTATAGGTTGGTAGAAAGCATCCTTTGATGGGGTCATAGTAGTTCACCATCCTCTTCAGCTCCCCTCAGTTCAATTCTGCCCACAAGTGTGAACGTTGCCATATGAAAAGTGCTGTTCTAGGTGCTAAGCGGAGAATCCAGAGATGAATGAGTCTAGAACCATGCCTTTGATTCTGTCTACCGAAGCTGTGCCCTTGAATTTAAATCTGTGGCATCGACTCTCGTCCAGCTGCTTTTGTGGCCCGTATTACATAAGGGCTTTGACAAGCTCATCTCTCATTGCCAGATTCAAGGTTGGCTGGTCACAGATATGCAAACCATTCGTTGCTTACCCAGATCTTTTGAGGTGTCCTCCTTCTATAGAAACTGGATGGTTCAGAATCTGTTGGCAGAAGTTATGATATTGGGAAGTAGCTGTTGACTGTTGAAATATCTGAACTGGTAATAGCGAACAAAGCATCCTGGGGACTTCTGATTAGAGCATGTGAAGCAAAAAGGAAAGTACTATTCCACCTCACCCACTTACAGTGACTCCTGCTCAATCGATTTTTCCTGGAGGTCTCATTTCTGCTCCTACTCTAGGCATGGCTGCTCCTCTGGCTGCCCTCCATAGGGTCAAAGCACAAGTTAAGTGGCTGAGCTAGCTCTTCCATGGCCCTCACAGGAGTAAAGTATCAGAACTTCAGTGCAACGTGGTCTTGATCATAAAACGATTTAGGGAATCTTCTTAACAATATTCCATTTTTCAGGTTAGGTGGATGTTTACAGAATTTTCCTATAGGATGGTTCGAAAGAGTGGAAAGTAGAATTACAGCAGATATTGTCTGTGGTCTGTTCAAATCCCTTTGGATGCCTTGTGTGTTTTCTTCTAACAGCCTATACCTGTGACTCTGCAGAGAATTGCCCCTGAGCCCCTCTGCCCATCCTGACAAAGGCCCAAAGGTGCCTCGAGTTCCCTCCCTATGCCCGGGCAGCCTTGAAACAATGACTAAAACTGGAATCTGCAGCACTTCTCCCTTGCTAAGAGCTGGGACACTGAGGTGGAGTTTACACTCCAAGGCTCCCTGGTTGAGGTTAAGACTTCCCAGAATCAGAGTTTTATTTGTCTCATTTTTCACTTTCTTACCAGATTCTCCTAGGAACACTTTTTTTTAATAAAATATTTGCACGTAAATCCATGTCTCAGTGTCTGTTTCCGGGGAACCCCTTTTAGAAAAGAACTAAGTGTTTCTAAAATTTATATACCCCCCTAGATCTATGTAGGAACCATCAACCCATTTTTGGGGGGTGGAAAGGGGAAGAGAAACCGTCTGCTGTATAAGCAGATTCCATCTTTACCTCTTGTTACCTGGCCTTTACTTATTTCTCTTACTTCAAAGCCTCTAGTTTCTTCTCTCCTTAATTTAAAATTTGCCAGACAACTACCCTGAATTTTGTTTAACCATTCTGTCTGCCTAAGATACTAAGATTATTCCAGGAGAATTCAATAGCTCATTTCATGCTGCTGGAAATGTGTTGACTATTGTCAAGGACTTTCGGCTTGCCAAAGGTTATGCCACTCTGCCACAGTACTCTGTGTATTTAGTAGCTGTATAGAAACAGAATGTCTGTTTAATTTAATATTTCAGGAGACTTTCCAGATGACTGGCCACGAGAACAAATCTACATAGACTGCCAGCTGTATGGCTTTTGGGCTGAGCACTTCATAAATATCAGCAAGAATGACTCAGATGTTAACTATGTGCGTCAGATAAGTAATCAAACTGGAGTCTGACTAATGGCCAAAAAAAAAAAAAATGCCCTGGTACTATCAGATTAATATCTTGGTGAACACTAAACTCACATCTCTGCTCTCCTCACTGCCATTGAAAATGCTGATGACCCATTGAGTCCAGTAAAGAATGCAGAATAGAAAGGGGAAAGCATTTCTGAAATTGATGTTGCTTCTGCTCTAAGAACAGGGGTTCAATTACATTTGTCAACTCAAGAGGCCTCGCCAGGAAGAAAAACAACTTGGGTGAGGTGGGATGATTACAAAGATAAGTAATGGATTTAGGTATTCCTGAGTGAGCTGGATCCCCAGATCTATCCTAAGACGAATATAAACCTCTAAATTGATGTCCTGAAGCTAGTCGATTTCTTACTAATCAATTCCAGTTGATCTAACCCCTTTGGAGAGATGTGGATTCTTTTAAGATATTCAGACCTGAACATCATCCAGAATCCGTTTTTCTTTTCTTTCTTTCTTTTTTTTTTTTATCTGAAGGATGAACTAGATTGAATAACTTAAGGGGTGGTATTTTTGTTTTGTTTTGCTTTGCTTTGTTTTGCATAAATTTTCATACTAGCTTCAAGAATACAAGATATTAAGCTATATTCTATATTTTTTCCTTTGGCTGGTGGCAATATTTTCCCCATTGAACTTAGCCAGCAGGTGATTATTTTGTCAAGAATGCAGTACTTAAAGCTCTAACAAAGAACAGGAATAAATGGGCTCACATCAAGGGACAGAAGTCTATATTATTATAAAAGGAATTTTTCCCACCAGTGTTTCTTTCTACCAGGGACAACTTTTAAAATATGAAGTAGAGAATGCATAGGATTTTCAAAGGAAATATACCACAAAATGCTCTGTCAACACTGTAGTAGTTGGTAGTAGAGTCTTTATAGGAACAAGTGCAAGATAATACATTTAGGAAAATAATCTGTTATTCTTTGGGGATTACAGTTCCTAAATCTGATTTATCATCAGAATCACCTGGAGAGCTTGAAAAGTTACAGCTTCCTAGGACCTACCCTAGAGATTCCAATTATACCTGAAGTTTGACCCTGGACTTTATTTCTAATAAGTTCTTTAGGGATTTTCAAGATGGGTCAACTTTGAGAATCATTCCAAAAGAAGCCTATGAAGTGCTGTGGACTGTTCCCCATGGAGATGGGCTAACGTGATGCAACAGCAAAAAGACCACTAAACACTATCTCTTGTAAATCATTCAGGAAGGGCCAGTTTGTAAAGCAATTATTCATGACAGTCAGATGAGACAAGAAAGGCTGTAAAATGAAGTCTAAGAAGAAAGTAGATTCATTCTAAGTGTCATTAATTGATTCTGTAAACACAGGCTGGGGGTAGGTTACTCTGTATTTTAAATAAATAAGAATATAAAGATTAACTAAATAAAAATAATTTTAAATAATAAGTAAACCATAGATAATTACATTTTAATTAGAATAGAATTAAATTTATTCAATTTCTAAAAGTGTGTAGTACATTCATTAGTTCATTCATTCTTCATGTGTGCGTTCATTTATTTACTACTTTACTGATTCACACAGCACATTAAATAGTTATGCTATGTGCAGGGCCAAGATTTAAGAATCCTCCTTAAAGCTTGAGAGATGTAGGAAAAGAAATTATGTGTTACATTTATTCTCCTTTGATTTTTGCTGTTGTGCATGAGGTAATAAATAATATTCTCATGCCAATAGCCAAGGAAACTAAGATATAATCACGGTGACTAATTTACTCAAAATCCCAAATCAGAGAAGTCTGAATTAGAGCTCAAACCTATCTGACTCCTAACTGTATACTCTTAACTGCCATATGCCATGGACCAAAAGAGACAATTTTGAGGTTGACTTTATCTAACAAAGTGCTGTATGGCTCCTGATGAGGTGGTCAGGCATGGGGTACTGATTGAGAGCCAGTGACTTTAGCTAGCGTGGCTGTTCCTTTGCCCACAAATGTCACTTTGTATCTCACACAGGCTCCAGGTGCAGGCCAAGCCTCCTGCTGGCTCGAGCCACCCACTCTGACACCTGTGAAACGTCCCGTCTGCTGTGCTAAGGTGAGATGTGGGCAGATACAAAGATTTGTCCTTTCCCAAATATGACTCTTGGCATCCAGACCAAATCAGATTCCAGGACCCACGTAGGGAGGATCCAAACCTACAACATTGTCAACAGATCTAACCAGTTTCTAATTAGCATGGATTGTGGCTGAATTCTTGAGGCTATTCAAGCCTTTATCAAATTTCAAGGTTAACCCTTTGGCTGAGTCAAAAGAAAACTGGCTGAGCTTTCAGGAAAGAGCATCCAGCCAGCTGTGGCAGCACCTTATCTTGTATTTGCTTTACTCAGTTCCCGAGCAGACCAGGAACAGAGCGGCCTTGGGGCTCTATGCTGTTTCTCAGAGTGTTGTCCCACTAAGCGTTTCTGCAGTAACTTTCATGAAATGGGTATTCGCCTGATGGGGAGATATCTTTCTTACCTTCATAACCTATGTTTCTCTGGTCACATAAACCTGGGACAGTGGTCAAAAACAGGATCACAGAAGCCTCTCCACTGTGAAGTTTCCCTTGAGTCACTAAGAAGGTCCACAGAATGCTGCATGCAGGACTCCACTCCTGGTTACAGCATGCTCTTTTCTCCTGCAACCTGTGTTACCTGTACGAGTCACAGGCCACCACTCTGAGATGATTTTTACTGCTATCATGAAGGTTCTTTGGGCCTTTTTGCCTGACCTTGAAATTGGTTGCAGGGTACCCCAGGCCTCTATAATTGCATGCCACTCTGTGTCATTCCTGTTATTCTCAATCTCTTTTAACCACCTTTTATCTCTTTTAGCCATTTGGAGACATGCTCAGACTGTTTATGTTAACTATGCATCTGTGTGTAATACCATCAGCCACTACCAACATGCATTTTCTACCTGTGCTCCCACAGTCACCCCACTGCCAGAGAACAGAGGCCACAGGTAGATTCTCTCTGCTCTGCTTTTAGTACACTCTGACACAGACCACATAGTGTTTTTTCTTTCTCTATCTCTGTCTTTCTTTTGCTCTCTTGCTCTCTTTCTATCATTTTATCATGGGTTTCTCTTTCTCAGGCCCTTGCAAAAGTTCCTAAAGTAGGGTAAAATCAGAGAACAGTTCAAAAAATACACGTTCAAATTTTGTCTCTGTTCCCTAAATTAACTGTTTAAACAAGTTTTTTTGCCTCCTTTCTCTATTCCCTTGGGTTGAGTATTCTCCTGGAAGAGTCTTTGCATTCGTGTCCAAATAAGCATCAAGGCCCTCTACATATTGCGATAGGCTTTGTAGTATATACTGAAACCCTCCAATTATCACAGCCCACCTCTACACGCCCACTGTGTAAATGGATAGCCAAACTCATTAAGCACAACACTGGAATCACTATACTTTGTACTTTTGGTTGTTTTTATTCATAGTCCTATTGTTTCAGTTAAACTCTTTGTACTGGGTAGAAAACAGATGTTCACAGACAAAGGAGGAGAAATAAATCAACAAAATGTCCCAGTGATTATATATATATATTTTTTTATTCAATCATGCCACAGCTGCTTACTGAGCCCCAACCGTGGCCCTGTGCTAGGTACAGAGGGGGAAGATGAAATAAATCAGGCTTGGTCTCTACCCTGAGAATGTTCTTTCTAGTTAAAGTGGGGTTGCATAAGAGTTGGAAGAAGGTAAAATACCAAAGGATCATAATATAAGATGAAAAGAGTCGCGTGCCACACAGAGACCAGATATGTAGAGTGTGATTCGTGTGCAGAAAAGAGGTCTCCCTTCTGGCTTGGCAGATCAGGTGACATCCTAATTAGATCTTGAGAAATGGGTGGGGCTTTGATGTGTGGAGATAAGAATAAGAATTATTGATGCCCTCAAACAGAAAACTACATGAACAAAGGTATTGATATGAGAAAGTAAGTTACTCTATACTGGGAACAAGTAGTTACCGAATGATGGGAATAGTAGTCATATTACTAAGTACAAGGAGGAATGTCTGAAAGGAGGTCAGATGTGGCAAGTGCAAAGGGCCTTGAATTTCCTACTAAGCAATCTCTGCTTTATTTGGTAGATGATTTAGACTATGAAGAGTTTCTGACCACAGATGTAAAATGATCAGAGTTGGGTAATAGAATTCACAAGGACATTGAGAAGCAAAGATAAAAGAAAGAGCTAGTCAGGGAGAGCAGTTAAGAGGCTCTTTAGTCATACAAGTGGTGGCTAAGGGTCTCGGAGAGGAGAGTTTGCATGAGAGACACCACCACGAAAGAGTGAAGAAACTGATTGGAGCGGGGACAGGTGGGACTCTTCTTGCATAACCGTGTTTGTGGCCACAAAAGTAAAAGTCCTCAACCACAAAACCTTCTTGATATCACACAGAGCCGTCATTTTTGGCCTGCAACATAATGTGAATGGTGCCCCTTTGAGCTGTGTAGTGCATATTACACGCAACATATGTGAGAGCTTTCAGCAGCAGTCACCCTCATCCACAACTTCAAACTCAACAGAGTGTGAAGACTTAGCAGAGGCCAGTGCTTTGTCAGACTCTTCAAGAAGTTGAAACTCTCAACAAAGAGAGTTGAGAAGACACAGCAAGGAAATAGGGAGAATCTGGACAACCCTTTGAGTGCTCTTCAATCAACCATGGACATTGTTCCACAGCGTCCTGCATTCTTCTCCTCAGTGGATTAGCTAATTTGATTAATAATATATTGCCAGGTACAAAGAACATGAAGGACCTTGATTTGGAAGTCAGTGGACTTGGATGTGAGACTCGGGTCTCCCATTTCTAGATGTGTGATCTTGAACAAGTAGTATTTTTTCAAACTCCATGACCTGCAGTGTAGGCCAAGTGCTATGTAGAAAATAAACCCAGCTAGACAACATTAGGTAAAGTAGTCAGGGAAATCTTTGAAGAAGAGACAAATGAGCTAAAACCTGAAGGAGAGGAAATCAGCCATGAGGGTGAGGGATTGGTGGAGTGGTGGGGGTGGGGAGGGCATTCAAGGCAGAAAGAATGGCAAATGTAGTCTTCCCGAGGAAGGAACAAGCTGGGTGTATTGGAGAAGGCCAAGGCTCTCTCAACAAGTCCAGAAGAGGTATGTATTGTTGTTGTTACTTGTATGTTTGCTCAATTTGGAAAAAAGTCGTTTTACTGATAAAGTTTAAAGGGTCATTTTAACGAGTCTAATGGAAACCAAAGGGCAGACAGAACATTGTGTGGCAGCAGTCTTCAAGCTTTTTAGGTATAAAGAAGTAAGCATAGTTCAGACCAAGAAAGACTCTATATGACCCTAAAAAAATTGTGCAAATAGGAGCTGAGCAAAGTCCAAGCAGGGACATAGTTTTCTACTTCTGGAGACTGAAGTCAGAGCACAGAACTTTATCTGACCACATGAAATAGGCTCATTGGGCTCTGACTTTAATCCCTCCACTGTGGGAGTGGATCTCTTCTATGATTGGTGGTCAGACTGAAGAGAATGTATATGAAAACTAAAACCCTTTTGGAGGAAATTATACTTGTGGTGGCAATTCCTTGGCTGGTTGCTGTGCTCACCCTCTTGTTTTTCAATGCTACAGATATTTTATCCAGGGAAAACAATGAGGGAGAGTGACACAGCAGGGAACTTGAAGGCAGAGGTCCTGCCTCTGAACCCAGCTCCAGCACTTCCACTTAGTCATTATGTGCCCTTGGACAAGTTAGTGAGCTTTGTGGAAGACCTAGTACCTCATCTAAAGCAAGAAGCTAGCCTTGCCTTCCTCCTAAGATCATTATGATGCTTAACTAAGAGAGCATACAAAAATAGTTTGTGTACTGTAATACCCTCTGTACAAAGCAAGGAATAATGGCATCTGCAGTGTTGAAACTTTGTAAAAATGACTAGGACTTTGTAAAGACGTGATTTTGATTCAGTTCGACTGGAGTAGACACACCATTTTATTGGCTAGAGTAAAATTACTACAAAAAGAGAGAGAGGCTGATTTTAGGATAACAGAATTGTAGATTTAACTTTCTTTTTGTACAGAATAATTTATATAGCACAAACTAAATACATGGCACTGAATAAATAATCACGTTTCCTAGTCATCACATCTGCAAGTGGATATGTGCACACTTCGGTGAGCTCATAAGGACACGTGGCACAGGCACATTTCTATTCTCAGGTCATTGCACATTTAGTGAGGAGAGCCTGGAGTTAGGATTCTTCTCTGTGGGTAACCACTGTTTACCTTGGGGTACACATACAGGGGACCGTCTCAAATGATTTGAATCAGATTTCTGCATTCTTTTCTTCCTCTAGTCCTGCTCAGAAAAACATATTTGGCACAGGTAGCTCTGCCTTTGGGTTGGGACATTCTCCAACGTCCTTTTCTTCAATTTTCCCAAACACCTCTTTCTAAGAAAATACACATGAGAATTCCTCAGCTGTCAGTTTGGCAGCTAGGACCCCTCACTGTACATCTGTTTTCTAGGCTCTTATCCTATTAGAAGCCACTTTCCAAGCTACAGAGCAGTCAAATCTATTCGGCCATGCCACAGGATCTCACGGGTCCGGGAGCCCTCTTCCCAGCCCATCTCCCCACGAGTATCAGTCTGATACTCTGTGTGGGAAGCAGTAATAAATGGTTTGCATCACTGCATAGGCTGAGACACCGGGCTTATCTAGCCTGAAAGGGATCTTGAGGGTAGTTGAGTTTCGCCTGACACTTGACTTCCTTCTGCAACTGGTCTTTGAATATTTACTTACATTTCCAGTGCCACAGAGGGCACACCTCATGAGGTCACTAGCTTTCACTTCCATTGTGCTGTTAGTGTGTGTGTCAGCCTGAAGCAATTCCCACTGTGCTTTTATCCACTGGTCAGGCCACCTGGCACAGGTCAGAACCTTTCCCACAACAACCTTTCAAGGATTTAAGTACAATTCTCACATTTCCACACCCCATTTTTCCAGACTAAGTACTTCCTGCTCCTTCAGTTACTGCCTCTAAAATATAATTAGTCTTAAGTACAGTCTTCAGAATCAGTTCCTTTTGGCAAAGATTTTAGGACTATTTGGCTGGTGGAGAACCACAGTCCTCTATCCCTGAACCCCATCAGCCATGTGCAAATTGCTGAGGATGAAATTACTCAGAATCAAGGCAAAAGCAACTCAATCTCAGAAAGACGCTCAGGGGTTGTGGCTTGTTTTGTTTTAAACATACCTCCAGCCCAAGCCTGACAGGATGCCTGGAATTCATTTGAATAAAAGGCTCTTATATTAACACAGGGTTGCTTCCTTCCATCTAGAAAATAAGAAACTCATTCCTTATTTACCTGTGAGATCACACGAAGCACCCTGCCCTGCTGGAGCCTTGTAATAAAGAAGCATTTGGAAGCCACCGAAGATTTGTTCAGTAGATTATGTCTGAGGCCCGGGTTTCAGTTTTCTCATCTGTAAGGTGGGAACAATGAGCCCTTCTTTATGTGAGTCTGGGAGAATTGTATAATTCAAAGGAGCTGGTGGAGGTGACAACACTTGGCAAGAGCTCTCCTAATTACAAACTGTGCACGCTGTCCTTGCTCGTCACCAGGTCGTAGATCATCTCCAGCTTGCCCTGTCCACAGCCCCCCACTTTTGAAAAATGAGAAACACTATAAGTTTTAGAAAAAACTTTCCAAGTTGTCACATAGCTGCTGAGGCTGACTTTGAAAAAGGAAACATTTCTTACTGTACCAAGGAAGACTGATTCTGCAGCCTATTTTAATGATTCTTTACACTCTACTTTAAAACCAGAAGCAACTAGGTACCTTCATGGGTGGGAAACAACATGTTCCCAGAATTACTTGCAGTCACAGAGCCACAAACAATGCTCAGGGATTTAGCCAGGGAAGAGAATGACCGCAGATGCTATCGATAAGAAGCAAAGCCAACCACTTATCCTGAGCCAGGACACTCACCCCTGCCCAGAACATTCACCTAGGATTTGATGTTCATAATGAAAATTTTTCATTTGCTTTAAAATAGTATTTGTGGATGTCCTCTTATAATTCAGTATTGTCTGCAAAACTAACAGTAATGTGGGTATTTTCTACGCTGAATGAATCCAATATAACCAAACCATAATAGTGATGAAATAAGGGAAATTTTCGTTTTCTGAAAACTGAAGCCTCAAACTTAAGAAATGTGTAGGTTATTCGATAACATTTTACATGGAAGTACAAGAGTAACTTTTCTCAAAAGTGATAGAGCAGAGGAATAAAAATTCCTGGGGTTGGCGGGTGAGATGAAGGTTTCTTAAAACACAGAATAAGTTCATAGGGTCAGGAGACATAGTGTAATGGACCCTACCAGGGCTCTTTGATATGGGCTACTTTCCTTCTTTTCCCAGGTATACAAGCAGAACCAATGACATAATTTGTGGGGCCCAGTGCAAAATGAAAATGTAGGCACCTTCGTTCAAAAATTTAAAATTTCAAGATGGCAACAGCAGAGCATTAAACCATATGTGAGGCACGTGGAAGCATGAGTCCTTTGTGACTGACTATACTGGTCACATGCCCATGAAACCAGCCCTAAATACAGCAGACTATACTCCCCGGGTCCTTTGCTAATCCCTGGTTAATGAGGTATAAGTGGTAGAAAAGATGTGTGCCACTTTTGGGGTGAAGCAGTATAAGCCTTTGTGTTATCATCTTCAGTCTCTTCCTTCCCTATCACAGTAAACATGGGGTCCTTCTGTTGAGTCGGTGGAGTCATCAGATTGAAGCAGTCACCACTCTGAGGAGAGCTATTCTAAAGAGCCACTTGGACCAAGAAAGTTCTAGTGTGTTAAGCCACAGAGATATGGAAGTTGTTTGTTACTGCAGCATCAGCTTAGCCTGAACTTACTAATACATAGGGGAAGGCCAGAAGTAGGAAAAAAGTCTCAAATCTGAAAAGCACTACAAGGGCAAGGAAACTAGACAGTAAAGATTGGTGTGATGATTTCCATGCTTTCCTTTTTCTATCAATGAAATAAGAATTCAAAAATGATCTTTAACATATTACAATTTATGACTATACATAGAGCTACCTTCCCTCGACTTATTTAAAAAATATATCATTTAAGAAGAAAAAGTACATTTTTACTCTCCAGTGTCTTGGCCCTTTGCCATCCTTGGTCCCTTCTTGATTCATTGAATACGTCCAACACTTTCAAAAGCCAAGAGGAAAGCACTCGTCTGGGGCAGTGTTCTGCTCTGCAGAAAGTATTTTATCAAACAGACTTTAATTTGTCACCATGATTGAATAGGTTTTTGATTCCAAAAACTCCCACTGATATTGTAAGAGTCTCATTGCTTAAAAATCACTGAAACTGGTCCCTTTTGTCATTGTTTCTATATTTCATCAACATGGCTTTCCGTTGCCCTCAAAGTTGTTCCTCATTGCTCTCAAACACTGGATTGCTGTAAGAAACTCCCCTGCCACATCCTGGCAGGTCAGAGTAGGACGTCTGGTGTAATGGGGGCCAACTGGGGTCATTTGCCAAGGTCCTCTGCCATATTCGATATTGGCTTTTTGATTGATAGCCAAAACACCTTTTGATTATCATCCACAGGGCACGGTTTTCAATAATGGCCTCCTGCAAAATAAAAGAGTTACTCTTTACAATCAGATGTCAAGTGTTTTCAGGTTTCAACCTTCCATAGACCCGAACGAGGCACCACTGCATTGACTGCTCAAATCCAGCTGGATCAAGGACTTCTACCCCAGACAAGTAAATCCAGGGTGGTTTCACATGATAGGTCTCAGCCTCTCAAACTTTTCCACTTAAGGAATTTTTCTGGAAGAGAAGTGCATAGTTTCAAGAATCTGGAAACATAGCTTGAAATAGTTTGCTTCAAGAATGAAATTTCTTCCAAACCCCATATATGAATTAAATTTAAAATCATTCAAATTCCACAGTTTATTCCTTACCACATCCATATTTTAATCAATATAAAGTGACACTTAAAATTACCACCAAATGGAATTGATCCAATAGAAAGATGGCCACATGTATGAGGTGGCTTTGGTGTACCTTGGGACAACACTGCACAGTCATGAACAGAGGCTGGTAAGATTGGAATATGGGCCACAGTCTTGGAGTCCGACAGATCTAGATTTGAATTTCTGCTCTGATACCTACTATGAGCAAATTAATTACCCTATGTGAGCCTCAGTGATTGGAAATAATAATTCTTTCCTTTTAAGTTTGTCATAAGAATTATATAAATCTCCTAATAATGCAGGGCATGGTATGGCCTAGCTGCCTCCTTTTCCATCCTTCTGAACTATTCATTTAACAATTGGCTCTGCACTATGGCCATATATATATATGCCTCTAATCTTTATGTACAATATTTATTGCAATGCATATTTTAAGGTTACAAAAGATATATCTTTTGGAAACATTTTGGGCTTCCATTTTATTTCATAATTTAGACCAAGCCTCGAATAGAGCCCAAGTTATAGGTTACAATACAGAGTCCGTGAGAGGTTATCATGTTTTTTTCATTTTCATCATGTTTAGTCACAAAGGTTGACCATCCTAAAAGTGATCATGGAAAAAAATATGAGAAACCAAGCTGTCCCACAGAATTAGAACTTTACCAGAAATTGTAGATTTCTTGAAATCTACCCATCTTTGACAATTGAGTCACATTATTCATGGCAATAATAGAGGACAGCTAGTCTGAATCTTCCTATAAAAACTGATCCTCCATCTACAGGCTCTTAGAGACCCATGTAACCATTTTATCAGCATCTTTCAAACCTCAGGGCTCACCTAGCCAGACCTGTTATTCTACTTTCCCACAGTAAGGTTTTTGTCCTCCTAAATTTAACAAGAGAGCAATAGTTCTCCTTGAAGGTGGAATAAGCCAGGATCATAGGTAACCAATTACTGGCTTTAAAATCTAGTTTGTCTGCAGGAAATCTTAGCAGACTTTAAATAAAACAATGAAACAAAACAACATGCACACACACACACACACACACACACACACACACACACACCACTTTAGTGCTCTATGCCATGCCTTGAACTTTTTTTACAATTCTAAAAATATGATGACCTGTATCCCTTTGTTGCTCTGGAAAAGGAGACTAAAGCTCTGAGAGATAATTTGTCCTGTCACTCTACATTGTAAATTAAATGCAGAACAGAACTACAAACAAAAGGAAAGCCTTATTAGATTTCATTTCTCAAAAAAAGCCCCCAAAACTGGCTCCTCAAATAATTCATATATATATACACATATCTATATACACACACATGTGCACACACACACATATATACACACATACACATATGCACAAACATATAAACAATTTTTTTAAAGGGAGGGGAAATAAAGCTATGAACGTCAGCTCTTGTGCCTTTCAGATGAAGGTTAGTCATGGCCTCATTCTAACCTATTTACTTGCTGGGGCTGCTCTAAGATTAAAATTAGGTTTTGACCTCTGAACAGACCAGACAATATCCAGGACTGTGCAAAAGGAAGCCAGCCATCCCCTATGCCTGTCCCTCAAAACCTCTCTGAACTATCTCTTCCACAGGCTGGCAAGGTATTATGCAGTTAGCAGAGCCCATCCAAGAAATGCTTAATATCTTCTGTCAGGCATACCTAGAGCCCCCCGAGGAAAACATCTGGCTGCATCCATGATAGTCGGGGACCTTTACTGACTTTGCTAGACTCACTTCCTGAGGCAGAAAATCTTAAAGTTCATCATTCTCCATTAAGACTGCCACTACCAAAGACTCCAATGAGTCTGGTTTGTTCCGGAGTACCTACTGACAGCAGGGAAAGTGGTAACTTCATGGAGGAGCCTGGGGGTGGGGGGGTGAGAACTGGAACCCTGCAATGTTATTTCTCACCATAGAAGCTGCTGGGAACCTACACTAAACATCCACAAGTGTCTCAATTTCTCTCAGCATAAGAAACAAAGGAGAAATATTTTCTTTTATGAGTATCAAATTGCCTACTCCATCTGCTGGGGATGAGCAGGGTCACTTTTTACATTTAAGAATTGAATAAACATTTACGCAGCTTCTATTAAAATAAAGCAGCATTTTAGGTGCTGCAGCTACTGAGATGAATTCTCACCAGCATGCAGGCCTACCTTGTTTTAATGTATTTCACTTTATTGTGCTTCACAGATGCTGCATTTTTTTTTTATTTTTATTTTTTACAAATTAAAGGCAATGCTCCCCACCCCAAGCAAAAAGATTATAATTGGATTCATCGTGGTGGTTTGAAACCGAACCCACATCTCTGAGGTACTTCTGTAGTTTAATGGCAGGTGAGAGAAGACATTTATACACAGGTAATTATAGCATTTGTCCTCTCTCCCTGTAGATTGTGAGTTCTACTCCTTTGTCATTTTTATCCTCCTTGCATCGTGCCCTTGGACATACAACATGGTCAGCAAAGGCTTGTAGAAAGTAAATTAATAAAGCCTCGAATGATTGAAAGATACAAAGAAATGGTAAGTACCACAAGAGATAACATAATAATCACAGAAATGATATAATAATATATTTATTAACTTCACTATGTGCTTTTTACTGTTCGTATTTCTTGCTCAGAATAATCCTTAAGGTAGGTCCCATTATCATCACTATTTTACAGATGAGGAAACAGACATAGAAAAGTGGAGTAGCAAGTGCTGCCCAAAGTCAGGCAGTGAGAAGAGTGGAGCCAGAATTCAAACCAAGGGAAACTACCCGCAGCTGACATTCTTAACTGCAAACACACTGACCGCAGAATGATTTCTGCTACAAGACGATGGCAGACTTCGTTGCTTAATTACCCTAGCCCACACCTCTCAACTCTTCCCTGCTCACCTATACACATACACAGTCTACGCCAGTCTAACTTTTTAGCATAAATCCACTTTTCCAGAATCCTATCCTATTCAGGACATCAATGAGACAAAGTTCTAAACAATGAAGCATAAGAGAGAGTCTGCAGGTGGGCTATAGGAATTTTTTGTTTGTCTGTTTTCTGATTAAAGGTTCATTCCTGAGGGGAAAAACTTTGCTGATACCTCCAGCTATTTGGAAGCTCTCTGGGCACTGTCAGCAAAAAGCACAAACATGAAAGACCACCATCTAAGCATGGTGGGACAGAAAAGGTGACAGTAATCTCAATGACACCAAGTCGTTAAACCAGCACTGAAGCCACTTACTCTGATCTCCTTAAGTGAGTCAATAAATATCATCTTTATCATTTAAGCCACCATTAGTCAAGTTTCGTTACTTGCCTAACAAATCCAGGTATCAGGAAAGATTCATGGAGAGGATAGTATTATAGCTGCACCATAGAGGATGGAGTAGCATTTCAACAGACAAAAGTGGGAAAATGTGCTAGATAGAGGAAACAATGTGTTTGTGGATGGGGATAAGATACAAAGTCCTTAAAGGGCAAAGACCATCTTTCTGCTACTTAGTGGGAGGATACTCATGATGATGTTCTTTCATTAATTTGGTGGCTTTGGAAACCATATGGTTTAATATAGTGCTTCTCAG
The DNA here is from genome assembly GCA_030015415.1 of Cynopterus sphinx. Taxonomy (NCBI): domain Eukaryota; kingdom Metazoa; phylum Chordata; class Mammalia; order Chiroptera; family Pteropodidae; genus Cynopterus; species Cynopterus sphinx. The sequence continues at coordinate 47,864,427 of CM057380.1, forward strand.
TGTGGCCTCTAAACCAGCAGCACCAGAGTCACCTGGCAACCTGTTAGAAAAAAAAAAAAAATGTGTGCCTACCCCAGACCTACTGAATCAGAAATGCTGGGGACGGGGCTGACAATCCTTGTTTTAACACAATACCTCCAGGTGTTTCTGATGTTCATTCAAGTTTTAGAAGCCCTGGTTTAGCCTCTAGAGAGAGGTTCTAGTACTCTATGTCTTGTTCTGCCACCAGCTCCAGTATAGTCCTCACCCTGCTTAGTAAGGAAGGTTTGTCGAGCTCCTGCCTAAAAAGTACTGTAGGGAAGTCAGGCTCCAGGTACTCTCAGCCCACCATGGATCCTCCTCCCCTGGAGGAAGCCTGGGTTTGTAACTGAGAGTGAGAATGGGGACAGATGAGGTCCTGCAGCTCACTTCTCCTTTGAAATGGATGCCTTCTGGGGGGCACCCCCAATGGTAAGCTTTGAAGAGTGGAGTTTGTGTCTAACAGCACTGCAAAAAGAGAGTAAACCATGTAGAAAAGGAATGGGGAGCACAAGCTCATTTTACTGAAGAAATGGAGCAAGTGGATGCTGAAGAATAAAAGCTGGGAAAAGCTCACTATGAATCTCATTTCCCATTACAAAGTAAAAATGATACACGTTGTTAAGTGAAAGAAGCCAGACTCAGAGGCCACATATTATATGATTTCCTCTATATGGAATGTCTAGAATAGGCAAATTCATAGAGGCAGAAAGATTAGGGATTGCCAGGGGATAGAGAAGGAAGAAGGGGAAATGGGGAGCGACTGCTAATGGGTATAGTTCTTTTGGGGTGATGAGAACATTCTACAACTAGATAGTGGTGATAGTTAAACAACTCAATAAATATACTAAAATTAAATCGTATGCTTTAAAAGGTAAATTGTACAGTGTATGAATTATATCTCAATTTCAAAAAATGAATTGAGTTGGGTCTTGATTTGTGAATTTTAGAAATGAATAAGAGTTTAGGATCATTCTATTCTCCCCAGCTCTGCTTTCAGATAGGACAACAAATGCCTTCTTTGGAACTCATCAGAGGCAATAGCATTGCTCATGCTGCCCTATTGAGCTTCGTCAGCTAAAGCTGTTTTTCTCAGATTCCCCCAAAACGCCCCCCTCTTAGTGATGGGTAGCCTGAGGGCACTTACCTCCACAACAAGGGACACAATGAAATTGCAGCTGAGCATAATGACAATGTAGACCCTCCACAGAACAGGAGTGCAGAGCAACTGGCAGGAGAAGAAGAAGCACCATTAGTCTGAAGGCAGATACGTGCTGGAAAATGTTTGTGTGTTCACAGTGTATATTTTCATAGGTTATAAAGTACATATGTAATAGGTACATACATATATGTGTGTATGTATTATGTGCATGTATAATTTTATATATGTAAGTATTTCTATGCATGCACGCCCAGAAAACAGGGTGGAAGGATTATATCTAGTGATTCCAATGATTTGGGGACTGTGATAGTTTCTTCCTTTATCTTTCTTCTTTTTATTCTCTGTAACTTAATTTTTTCTAAAATAAATCTGGCCACTTTACAACAAAAAACAATAATAAAAGTATCTTTCATTTGCTTACGTTGTTTTTGTGAGGAAATACAGGAATGTGGCTCTACTCCCAAGAGGCTCTGAGGGTACATGTGTCAAACCTCCACGTAGGCAGCATTGCCCTTTTCTCTCTAGTGCCACATCTCCCCTCAACCAAGCCTTGCTTCAGTGCCCTGGGTAAGGGCTTTACTCTTAGCGTGTAGCTGTACAGGCTGCAATCTCAAGGGAACTCTCCAACAGAGCCAGTGGGGCTGAAAGCAAGCTGGCACTACCTGTTAATTTCTCCTCTTCCTCTGCATCTTCCCTAACCTCTCCCTGGGTGAATGATATATATGTTATATACATATATTAAATGGATGACTGACTGACTGAATGAATGAATGAGTGAAACAAAGCCAGGTACATGGTATTGTACCCAGCACTGTCTCTTAACATTGCCTTGTACACTGGTGAGAGTAAAGATAGGTACAAACCTCTGGAGGTCAATGCTGTTAAAATTAAAAGTCAGATTCATTTCTAGGAAGTAATCCTAGAGGTGTACTTGTATATGGTGGAAATAATAATAATAATAATATATATATATATATATATATATATATATATATATATGGTTCTTTTATCGCAGCTTTGTTTGTAATAGTAAAAAATTGAAAACCATCTGAATGCCTATCAATAGGGAACTACATATAAATTATCATATATATAAATAATAAATTGCTATACTATTTCATATAAGGTTCATATATTTTATAATACTATATATAATGAAATACAAAATATATAAAATGAAATACTATCTTAGCATTAAAAAAATGAGGCACTTTTATGTACCAATATGGCACAATGACCAAAATACACTGCAACATGGAAGAACAAGGTGCAGAATTGTTTACGTGATTGTGGCAGTCATGAAAGTCATGAAAATCCTTCACCCAGATCTCCTGCTGTTATGCTTAGAATCTGCCACCAAAGTCACCCCAAGGCCACACTTCCCATAGGCTGTTCATAGTTAATTACTGAGGACAGCAGGGCTTCTAATCAAAGTCATTCTTGTCAGACACTGGACACCTCTAATGGGCAACTTGGGCATGACTGTCTTAGAACTGCGCTGAATTCTGAAACTAAATTCATATCGCCCTCCTTCTTTTCTATCTCCTTCACAGGGGCAAACCCACACAGTGTGGTGCCTTCCCCAACCTCTCTGGCTTCTTAATTTTTTTCTCCCACAGGTAATTCTTCAAAAATCTCTTTTACACATCTTATCTCACCTGACTTCACCATCTCAGAAAACCTGGACAAATGTAATAGTTTGCTGTTATTTGTGTGAAAATGTGGGAGAGTATACACATAAGAAATACATGTATCTTTGCATATATATGTAAAAAATATGTCTTTGAGTATGTGTAATAAATCAGTGTCATCGACTGCTTCCACAGAGGGAAACTGGTAGTTGGGGAACAATAAATAGAGGGAGATTTTCACTATATAACTTTTGTAACTTTTGAATTTTAAGTCATGTGAATGTATTTTCTGTTAAAAATTTCGCACAATTTTTTTGAAAAAATGAGCAATAACTATATTGTAAAATTTTATTTTAAATTATTCTATTTAAATTATTCCATTTAAAATAAAATCAACTTCATAAATCATTCAATGCACATTTGTAATATATAAATTTTCAAACACGGAAAGATATAGTGAACAATTTTTCATGCCTGCATATTCACATTTCTAAAATGTATGCATAAATTTTATGTAATAAGAAAAGCAATTATTTTTAAGATAAATAATAATTCTTTGCAGAATTTTTTGCAGTCATGCTGGCAACAACTTTACACAGGTTTACTCAGAATCAAATGTCTTGTATTTTGTTATAGCAGAGGACCCAGACTCTTGTAAGAGTTTTCGCTATAAAAGGGTGTGACTAAACCCAACATATTGTAACCTTAATTTCTGCAGAATTAAGAAGTTTTAACTGACTTAGAAGACTAGTATACAAACATTATTTATCTCTGAGAATATGTAATATTTAATTTGTGAAGACATTTAACAACAGTGACAATTTGTTAACCATGGTAATGCAATTATAAAAATGAAAACTGAATGTAGATTAGTTTATATGTCATACTGGGTTTATGAAGGTACTATAGTTGGCTTAGAATACACTGTGTGCTTTAAATGCTTGTCTGTATTTAGGAACCTGATATACAACAATCAGTCAGTCATTCATTGCCATTTTGTGCCATTCACCATGCAAGGTGCTAGCTGTCCAAGAATGAGTAACATAGGATCTTAGCCCTCAATAAACTTGTCTTTGAGTTGGAGAGGTAAGGAGGCAGGTTTACAAAGTGCTAAGTAAAAAAACTCAGTTCCTTTTGTCTACTCTTCTGATTTCTATTTACTTGTCCAAAGGACTTTTAGTAATTTAAAAAAAGTAGAATAGGTTAGAAAAATAAAAATATATATTTTTCCCTTGTGTGAATATGTAAAAAATTTTTTCTTGTAGAGTTTCAAAGTTGTCTCATATTTACAAAATAAGAGAATTTATGAGGTAAGGCATGACTCTTTAAAAGTAAGTTTTACAGACAATTAAGTATGAATATCCGAAAAACACATTTCTGAAGAGGTAAAAAAAAAAAGATATAAATATAGATTTAAAAATTAATTGAAAAAGCGTTGTAGAAAAAACTGTTTTCAATAGCTTCAACACAGAAGCATTTAGGGAAAAATTTTTTTACATTTGAAAAAGAAATGTATAAATAGATTTTTCCAATCTTAAATGGATCTTTTAAAAGAAAAACATTCATCACTTTTGAATACTTGAAATTAAAACTAGAAAAAATTTTAATTCATGACCAGCAGAAATAAAAAAATATAAGTAAATTCGGCATTTTTAAAAACTACCATCCCAAAAGAATAATTGATGTCAATAGTTCATGTCAATTGCAATTGTGACTTCCTTTTTGAAGTCAGGGTGTTAAATAACTATAAAACATCATAATATTTCAATGATAAGACTTACATCCAAACGCCGATATAAATCTGGAATATCATCAAATAGAATGAATAGACACACAGCCAGCTGTATGACCAGCACAAGGACAAATATATCTGAGGAAATAAGAACACAAGCTATCATTTAGAGAAATCAGAATATAGAGTGTCACATCTATTGAAAGACATATTCTAGATTAATGCTGATTAAATTTACTTGATTTTCACATCCAAACATAGCATAATAGATGGAAAGTACTCATTTCTATGCAATGGATCTCACCTCTATAATTTCTGTGCATGTCCTTGAGGCAAGTGGAAATTTTAACATCCATGTTATGAATTTCAATTAATAAAAGTAGGAAATATATATAGGATAACATTAACAAAATATATTTATACTATTACTAAAATTTTTTTTTAGTTATTATAAAATAAGTGCCTTAAAGCATCCAACTATCTGAGTCTCTTTAATACAAATTTTCCACTTTAAATTCTTTTCTGGAGAAAAAAGAGGGTTGTAAATAAACAACTATTTAAATTGTAATCATGTTCTTCAAGAAGGAGAAAGAAAAATAATTTTCCCTGAACAAATTTTTATAAGGATATTGATTTTTCATCTTGTGCTTCTAAATTTTCCCAATTAGAGGAGTAGTGATGCTATCCAAATAAATGTCCCAAAAGAAAGCCAAGTCACTCACCCACTTCTGCTAACACAAACCTACTCCCAGCCCAAAATGTAAGGAAGTGGGAGGTGCTTTGGCCAAGAGCCTCCACAATTGTCTGCACTCTGGTTCCTCTAGATTGGGCCCACTCCCAGCCTGCCAGTGACATGATATCATCCTGACCACTGTCTTTATTGCATAAGACATGTTTCAACTGAGTGCTGTCACCCTTTTCCCCATCTCCTCCAAGTTGAATTCTGACAGGTAGAGAAATAAATGAGTATTCCCAATTTGGAGCAATCCCATGAAAAGATCCTAGAGCCAAACTTCTGGTAAAGGATACAGAAACTTTAGTATTTAATGCAGCTTTGAGGGAAGGAGTAAAGGACCCCAAAATAAGGTTGTGCAATGTGTTTACAGAGACCTAGAGTGGAAAGCAGGAGACCCCGAATAAGTGCCAACTTTATACAGCTGCTCCCTGAATGACTCAGGCATGTTTGTCCTTCTCTCTGATGACCTTTCACCTCTGATCTGATATAATTCTACTCACAGTTTTTATAGGTCGGCTGCCTAAATGGTCTTCCTTTAGAGAAGATAAAAGCCACAATGATACAGTTCATTGTTCCCAAGAACCATATAGTAGTGTTCTCAAAACTTGTGAAGGCACCATTATTTCCCACTTTTTCTGGAGCAGGTGGAGGAGTTAACTTTGAGATGCTTTCATTTTGCACTGTGCAGTCACTAAAAAGGAAAGCAAAGAAGCTAATAAATTAAGATGATAGGCTCCTATGGAGCATTTAATTCTACAAGACTCCATGTCCTCAATACTTCTTTAATTGCCCACACTTTGGGAAAAAATATACTGAAAAATAAAAAGACAGAAACCAGAACAGATAGATAAATATTTTACATAGATGGATGGATAGATGATAGATAGACAGAAAGAAAGACAGACAAAAAAAATTATTTATTCAATAATTTGGGCTCCAAATGTGTGTATTAAGGCTATGTTAGAGAGAAAGAGATGAATAAGTCATAATTCTTCCCTCTAGTGGCTTAAGATCTCTGAATATGTATAAGTGACTATATAATTTATCATTCAACAGGAACAGATTTGAATGTGAAAAAAATATTCATAATTTCATTGGGATATCAAGCTTAAATTGGGGCTGCCCAAGCAAACTTCAATGCATTGTCACCCTAGATAGAAAAAATGCTCATAGATCATTATCCAAGACAGGCAAAGATAAGTGCCAATGAATGTTACTATCAAACTGTACTACAGAGAAGAGAAGGTCACTGGAAAATTTCCTAGGGGATTTAAAGAAGCCAAAGTCTTTGCCAGAATGAAGACCCATTTGCCTCCCATTATATGGACCAGATTATTTTTCATAGAAATTATAATGTGGGAAGCTGGAATCAAGGCTATCATCATACCTATGCATCTCCATGGAATACCAAGGCTGCCTCTGAACCAGAATGAAGCCCACAATGTGCATGGCCAGGCTCAGAAGAATGTTGAAAATCACAGAGAGCAGCAAAGGTGGGGAGATTAGTCGTCCTGCAGGTCTGAAAGGCACCAGCTTGGGGTAAGCACCATTCAAATTCACTACAAAATAAATTCAAGTTTTACATGTAGGAGAGCAAGAAAATGTGGTATTCTTCATAAGAAGAATGGTGTAACTTCTTGGACCCACATATCTGAAGAAATTGGTAAATTAAAGTATATTATAAACTGAGGGAACAAAACAATAAATGGATTCAAACTGAAGTTATGTGAGGAATTCTTAAGACAGTAGATAGTTAATCACAATGTTTTTTTATGTGTCTAATAAATGGGCAAAACCTTAAATTATAGGTGAGGGAGTATTGAAATTCGCACTTTTCATATACTGATTGTGAGAATGTAAATTAACTAAAATTCTGAAGGATAATTTGGCAATGAATATGAAGAGATTGAAAAATATTCATAACTTTTCACATAGTTATTCCACTTTGGGAAATTTATCCATGCTAGAAAATCAGAGATATAAAAAGATGTTTATTATAGCATAATTTATAATAAATTATGGCACATCTATATATAATAAGTCACATCAGCAAAATGATAGAGTAAGCAGCTCCAAAGATCCCATTCCTCCACAAAAACTTTGAAAAACAAGCAAAAACTGTAAGAACCATTTTTATTCAAAGAACTGAAAGGAAACAAAAGACACCTGCGAACCAAGAATATGTTACTAGATGAACCCATAATTCAGGAATGAAAGAGAGCTGTTCTCTCAGACAAAAACAGAGAGATTGTATCACCACTAGACTGCTCGAGAAGAAATGCCAAAGGCAGTTCTTCAAGTTGAAAAAAAGAGACACTAAATAGCAACATGAAAACATTTGAAAGTATAAAACTTACTGGTAAGGTGAATGTGTAGTCAAATTTAGAATTTTCTAATACTATGAGAGTGATGATTAAATCACTTTAACAAAGTAGAAGTTAAAATAGAAGAATATTAAAATAGTTACAAAATTCATTAATGTTTAAACATTATAAAAAGTTATAAATGCTGACATTAACACAAAATATATAGAGAAAAGAAGTAAAAATATAGTTTTCATTGCAAAAGAAATTAATTTGTTAGTTTAATATAGATTAGTATAAAATGATTTATACAAGCCTTATGGCTATATAAATACACAAAAGTTAAGATGAAGAAATGAAAGTCTCCACCAAAAAACATCATAAAATCACAAAGGAAGATAGCAAAAGAGGAGGAAAGAAAAAAGACATATTAAAACAGAAAAAAATTAAATAATATTAGCATGCACTTACATATTAATAATTTACTTTAAGCATAATAGATTAAATTCTCCAATTAAAGACAGAGTGGCTTGAAATAAAATTTTAAAAAAAGAACCAGCTGTATGTTGTCTATAAGAGGCTTATTTTAGCATTAAGAGGCCATACTGGCTGAAAGCAAAGCAAATTTCGTTTATTATTTGCATGAAAAAATGTATTCCATGCAAATGGTAAACAAAATAAAGCATGGGTGGTAATAATTATATCAGATAAAATAGATTTTAAGTATTGTCACAAGATACAAAATCAAATAATTGTATAATACAAAGAGATTAATTCATCAAAAGAATATAAAAATTGTAAATATATATGCACCAAATATTAAAATAATAAAATCTATAAAGCAAACACAAACAGAGCTGAAGATAGACAGCAAAGCAATAATAATAGATGACAACCCCACATTGAACATAGGAGAGATCTTCCAGATGGAAAATCAATAAAGAAATAGCAGCCCCATGAACAAAACTATATATTTATTGAGCCTAACAGACATATACAGAACATTTCATTCAACATAGCAAAGAATACATATCTCAAGTGCACCTAGACCACTTTCCAGGATAGATCAAATATTAGGCCAATAAATAAGTTTTATAAAATGTAAGAAGATAAATTTATACACCATATCTTTTTCATCCACAATGTTATGAAACCAGAAAACGTTAACAGGAGAAAAAGAAAAAAATTACAAATATGTGGAATTTAAATTATACACTCTTGAACAACCAATGATAAAAAAATATTTTATCACAACTCTGAAAAACAAATATTTACAGCATCAAACAAACGCTGAATGAAGAAAAAGAGGACTTGAAAATAGAAAGAAGGTTTTGTGCATTTTTACATGCCCTTGTCTCACTCCCTCCTCACCTCACTGACAATTCCCAGTGGGGAACACTGGTCCCTGGTTACAGAGGGAAAGAGCAGACTTTATCCACAAATTATTCTGTGTGTTCTAACTTGTTCACCTAGAAGAGCAGCATACCCTGCTCAGAAGCATTGTAGGGCTAACAAACTATCTGCAATCACCTAAGAGTAAAAGATTATAGCTGATTCATAAAATAACAGCCTAAAGTCTGGAAAGAAAAGCTTAAAATTTTTTCTTTGGGAAATTATGGTGTTCACAATCACCTGTGTATACTGGAGAATGTAGAAAGCTGTGTACATGCCCAGGGCAAGATGGATGCTCAGAAAAGACCAGAAAATCCCTACACTTTCAGCTCTGGATGGCCTCTAGAGTCAGCACAAGCCTGGTTAAGTGTCAAGTGCCCCAGCACAGAACTCATCTGCAAAGAGTAAAAGAGGTATTCCTTTGTTCATATTTTTATTTATTTTTTCTCATTTTAAATTTTTTATTTCAAATTTATTTTTTAATTTTTTATGATGACATTGGTTAATGGAATCCAATAAATTTCAGTTGTACATTTTAGCAATAAGGCGCATATATATACATACACACACACACACACACACACACACACACACACACACATATATAATGTATTTACATGGTGTATTCACCTCTAGTTAGATTTCTTTCTGTCACCAGACATTTGAACCTCTTCATCTACCTCCCCCTTTCCCCCTCCCCGCTACCCTCTGGTAACCACTAGTCTATAGCCCATGTCCATGTTGCTCTGTTTGTTTCTCCTGTTCATTTGTAGCTTTTAGATTTATATCCCATATATAAGCAAAATCAAGTGATTTTCAATTTTTGCTGTCTGGCTTCTTTCACTGTTCATATTTTAAAATTCATGGAGATCAAGGAAATCTCTATTGAAACACTAACTGAACAGTGACCACACATGACAAGTGATATGATATTTACAAAAATAGTTTAAGAAAGTCACTGAACAAATGGACAACTACAGCCTTCAGAAAATAGCAAAACATAAAACAACAAGCCCTAGAGAAAAAAGAGAAACTGATTCCCAGAGTTAAGACATTATAAAATTCAATGGAACAAAATGAATAGATAAAAATTTTCTCTAAGGAAGCCAAGACATTGGGCTTACTGAACATAGATTTTAAAAGGGTCTGAAATATGCTCAAAGAACTGAATTAAATCACGAAAATAATGCATGGACAAAATGAAAATGTCAATAAATGGAAATTATTAAAAGAAGCCAAAAAATTCTTTTTAAAAAATCTTTTTTATAATTTCTATTTTTTATTGACATTTTCATTTTGTCTCATAAAGGTAACTATTTGAACAAATATAAAAGTATGTATTATTTCAATTTAGTTTTTAATTCCACTTATTCCAACAGAATTTAAAAGATAAATGTATAAAAATGTATATACCTAGATTATTAGACACATAATTGATAAAAATATAATTTGTGACAACATAAAAGAGGAAGACAGAGCTATAAAATAGTAGAGCTTTGGCATGCTATTGAAAGTAAATAATCAATTCAAACTAAATTTTTATAAATTTAGGATGTTACATGTAATCCCCATGATTATCTACTTTATAATAAAAAACCTATAGCTAACCTTATACTCAAGGTAAAAGACTGAAAGCTTTCCCACTAAAATCAGGAAAAAGAAAAAGATGCCCACTTTCACCACTGCTGGTTAACATTGTACTGGAAGTTCTATCCAGAGCAATTAGAGAATAAATAAAAGTCATCCAAATTGGAAGGAAAAAGTAAAGCTATCTCTATTCACAAGTGGCATGATTCCGTATATTGGAAATTTCAAAGAATCCACAAGAAAGTTATTAGAGTTAATAAACAAATTCAGCTATGTTGTAGAGTACAAGAGCAACACATAAAAATTACTCATGTTTCTATACATTTGCAATGAACAATTTAAAAAGGAAATTAAGAAAACAATTCCATTTTAATAGCCCCCAAAAGAATACAATACCTAGAAATAAATTTAACCAAAGAGAAGAAAGACTTGTATACTGAAAACTATAAAATTTTGCTGAAATTTAAAAATACATAAATATATTTAAATATATTTTATGTTTATGAATTGGAATACTAAATATTGTTAACATGTCAGTACTACTCAAAGTGATCTACAGATTTAATGCAATTCCTATCAAAATTCAAATGGCTTTTTTTTTTTTTTGGAATGGAAAAGCTAATTCTCAAATTCATGTGAAATTGTAAAAAGCCCTAAAGAGTCAAATAAGACTTGAAAAAGAAGAATAATGTTTGAAGACTTACACAACCTGATTTTAAACTTACTACAAAAACAATAATTAGAAGTGTGCTGCTGGAATAAGAATAGACATAGACCAGTGAAATATATTTGAGGTTCTAAAATTAAACTCATACATCTATGGCCAATTAATTTTCAACATGCCTGTCAAGTCTATTCCATAGCTGAAAGAACAGTCTCTTTAACAAATGATGCTGGAACAACTGAATTTCCATGTAGAAAAAAAAATGATGTTGAACACCTGTCTCGTACCATATACAGCAAATGACCTGAATTAAGAGTTAAACACCATAACATTTTTAGAAGAAAACATAGAATAAATCTGTATGACCTAGGATTTGGCAATGAATTCTTAGATATGACACCAAAAGCTTGAGCAATAAAAAAAATAAATAAATAAATAAATTAGACTTAATCAAAATTTAAAACTTTTGTAAAACAAAGAGCATTATCAAGAAAGTGAAATGACAGCATATAGAATGAGAGAAAATACTTACAATCATATGCCTGTCAAGGTTTTATATATGAAGAACTCAAGAACCAAAAGATTAAAATTCAGTTAAGAAATGGGCAAATAACTTGAATAAAGATTTCTCTGAACAAGACAAATAGCCAATAAGCACATAAATTTGTGCTTGACATTGTTAGTCATTAGATAAATGAATAGCAAAACCACAGTAAGATATCACCTCATACCTATTAGAATAACTAAAGAAATTTTTAAAATTTAAATAACAAGTATTGATAAGACTGAGAAGTTGAAACTCTCATACATTGCTGATAAGAATGTAAAATGATGCAGTCATTATAAAAATAATTTGATAGCCTCTCAAAAAGTTAAATATATGAGTACAATACAACCCAGCAATTTCACTCCTATACCAAGAGAATTAAAAACAGGGACTTGAACAGGTATTTCATGCAAATATACATTACAGTATTATTCACAACAGCCAAAAAGTGGAAGCAACCAAAGTCCACCAAGAAAAATAGATAAAAAGAATGTGGCATGCACATATTTGTGAAATATTATTCAGCCATAAAAAGGCAGTGAAGTTCTAATACATGCTACAACATAGATGGACTTTGAAAACATTATGCTAATTGAAATAAGCCAGGCACAAAGCCACAAATATTCTATTATTTGACTTACTGAAATATTTTGAATGGGCAAATGTATAGAGACAAAAAAAGTACATTAGAGGTTACCAGAGGCTAGAGGAAAGGCAATAGGGAGTTATTGTTTAATGAGTACGAAGTTTCTGTTTGGGGTGATGAAAAAGTTTTGGAAACATATAGTGGTGATGGTTGCACAACATTGTCAATGTAATTAATGCCTCTGAACAACACACTTAAAAATGGTGAAAATGGCAAATTTTCTAATTCATATTTTTTCACCACAATAAAAAAAGAATTAAAATATTTAATTACAAATATTAGTTCCAAAGTTAAATAAAAAAACAGATACAGAGAATACAATTAAAATTTTTTCATTTATATAAATAAAAAAGACTGGAAAGAAATGCATCAAAATGCTTTAGCTGGTTAGCTCTGGATAGTAGAATAAAGACTTTTTTCTTTTTTTATCTTTTTTCACAGTGAATATATGTTAATCAATGATAAAAATAGAAAAGAACCAAGTTATTTTTGCAAAAAAAAAAATAGAGAAAGACCTGGAGATGCTTATTATATAGAAGAGAATAATCACAGAAAAAAAATGTTTTCAAATATATGAAGGACTGCTCTGGTAAGAAAAATCAGACTGTTCTGTGATGCCCCAAATGACAGAACTGTGATGGGTAAAAGTCACAGAGAAACAGATTTGGCTTTGATGCAAAAGAGAATTCTGTTAACAATAAGGACTGTCCAAGGGTGTTTTTTCAATAGATTTAACACATATTTAATGAACTTTTTTATATGTCAGTTACTGTTGGAAGTATTGGGAATATAGCAGTCATCAAGACAGAAGAGAGGCCCGCTCTCATGAAGCACACAACCTGAGTGAGAGGATACAGCCAAAAGCAAATGAAAACATAGATAAATATTATAATTACAGATTGTGAAAAGTACTGCGAAAAATATAAAGCAGAATTTTGTGATAGAGAATAATTGGCTTAGTCATTATTTAAAGTGACCTTTTTGAGATGGTGAGCTTAGATCTGAATAATAAGATAAAGTAAAGTCATATGAAGATCTAAAAGGAGAGTATTTTAGGCAAAGGAAATAGCAAAATTAAAGGTCCTGAGGTGACCAAAAGCTTGGCAATGCTTAAGAGACAGAAAGACTGGGGTGCCTGGAAGAGTAAATGAGTAGCAATGTGGTTAGAGGTGAAGCTGGAGAATCAGGCAGAAACAAATCATGTAGGGCATTGGGTTTAGTGGTAATGGAAAGCTACTGGAACATTTTAAGTCAGACTATAACAATAAAATTTAAATTTATAAATAGCATTCTTATCACTGTTCGAAAGATAAGAGTAGGAGCAAGATCAGTTGTAAGATTATTGCAGTAATCCAAAGAAGTGACATTGCTTTGTGACAGTGGCTACAGCAGAGATGGAGAAGAGATGCAGGATACGTTTTGGAAGCAGAGCCAATAGGAATTTCATATGTATTGGATGTGAAGGGTAAAGAACAGAGAGAAATTAAGGATGACTCCAGGTAGGTAGACAACCAGGTAGACAGTGGTGTTATTTTAAGAAATTTTGTTTTCATTTTTCTTTTTACTGACATCTTCCAAGTGCCGATATTAATTAATTTTGACCAAGAACAGCAAAGCAAATAATATTTTTATTTGGGGCCTTGGGAATTACACTTTAGGACATATAGATTTGGGTAGAAACCTAACTGTGTTTCAAGGGGGAAAGAAAGAGACAGAGTTTATAAAGACAGAAAAAGGAGAATTCCCAAAGGGGTGACACAAGTTATTTTGAAGGTGCTGTGATTGGTGCTGGCAAGCTGACTTACAATGTGCTATACTTGATTAATTGCTTATGCCTGTTGCTAGCAAAGGTTTTATTTCTTAATAGAGAGTTCAGTGATGCAAAGCCAGTTCAGGATACAGCCATTTGTGGTTTAGCACACTTCTCACCAGGAGAGGGGTGAGTTAGCTCAGCTTCCCATAGGCCTCGAGCTCTATTTAGATTGCTGTCTTGACAATATTAACTCCATTTTGCTGTTTTTCTTTCACTCCTATACGATAAGTAGTACACTAGACACTAAGTAAATATTTAATGACTTTGTTGAATATTAGATCTGGTATAATAAAGAGTTTCTTTTGGGCAGGTTAAGTCTGCATCCTGTTAAACATCCAATATTAGATGCCAAGTACCTGTATTTCCAGAGCTCACGATAGACATCAAGGTAAGAGATATAAATTTGGGATTCATCAGCATGTAGATGACGTTAAAGTCATATGGTTGATTGAAATCGCTTAAGGGAGATGGTGTAGATTGAAAAGCAAGAATAAGACTCAAGACATTCTAAAAATTAGAAGACAGGTAAAGGAGCAGAGGCCAGGAAAAGAGATGGAGAACTTTTATTCATGAAAGTGATAGATAATAAGGGGGTATGTGGTATCACAAAACACAAGAGAAGAAACTTTTTGAGGAAGGATAATGCTGTTGAGAGATTCAAGGACAGTGAGGAAAGAGAAGTGGCTGTCGCTGTCAATGAAAGTCACTGATGGACTTGACAGGAGCACCATCGGGGTGGTGGCAGTTGGAGCATAGACAGTATTTGCTTGCCGTGAGTTCATTCTTCAAAAACAGAGTTTTTGAACAAGTTTTAAAAATGATAAGTTGACATAATGGCTGTTAAGATTATGAAGAGAAGATATAAGAAGAAATAGTGTGAAAGCAAGACCAGGAGGCATGTAGAAGAGGCAGTCTAAGGCTGGTACTTTTTCATGTGTTAGTAATGTGTACCCTCCTTCGGTGGTGGCTGGAGCTTTCTCACAATCGCTCACCAGGGCCAAATGCTGCTAAATTTGCAAGCCAATTATTAAACACAGCCATTGTTGAAAGTAAATTATATAATCTTACAATTAATATAGTAAAAACGTAATGTATACTCAAAACTGATCGTTTCTTAACTATTTTAATATAGTGTTATTTCTGTATATGAAGTTTATAATGGAAATTAAACTCAAAAGTGTGTCATGTCTGTAGCCATTACATCATGAATAATATTTTTTTTACCAAGAAAATATTTTTCCAGCGTTTGAAAACAATTATCCAATTCAGCAAATAAATTGCTCACATCACTGATGAATGGTAAAGTTTCAACGTAGGTCTTTGTTGTTTTGCTCATTTGGGTAAAGAAAAACATCAACAAAAGTTCACATTGAAACTAATTCAGTCATCAATAGCAACCATAAATTGACTATGGATACGAAACTCCGTGAAAGTATTCTGTGAGAATCAAAATAGCTAAATGGAATTGGCAAGGAAGGGTAATACATATTTTATTATTATTTGAAAATTGCTCACTACACATTTTTCTTTTCAATAGTTAATAATAAACTTGTGTGCATATATGTAGAAACATTTTTTTATTTTTTGGAAAGTGAGTTGTTAAACATATGCCAACATACCACTGCCTACCCACAACCCCCAGTTCAGGCCCAGCATCTGAATTTAAGCCCTTGAATGTTAGGATCTGGCTGATTGAAATGAAACAATAGAATTAGAGATGGAAAGTGGAGAAAGTAGTTATACACAACCGTTTGGGATATTTGGGAATAAGAAGGATGGCAGCAGGTCACGGATTTGGGTAAAGGAAGAGCTTTCAAAGAAAGAAAATATGAAAATATATTTATATGCTGGTGGGCATGATTCAGTAGACCAGAGAAAAGTTCACAATGATGGAAGAAGAGATTTTTATAGCAACAAAGTCCTTGAGAAGGAAAGAGGAGACAAGATTAAAAGTATAAGTGGAGCCATTAGCATTTATATGTAATGGAGAGGATGATTAATGGGTGGGGTGGAGAGGGAAATAAATTCCATAATAGAACAACTGGGGAGTCAATTCATATATTAGGGGACAAGAGGAGGTGAGTAGTATAATGGTAAAATGACCTTTCATCTTCGCTCTAAATCTTGAGAGGCTAGGATTTGGAGATCAGAAACATAAAAACCATTTAGCTTCTATAAATTGGGCACATTTCAACCACACTATACCTAACAGCACACTGAAGCCAGCGTTTCCTATTTTCAAGGTGCTTTTTTCATTTGAAATGTTTAGTGACCCTTTATGGAAGCATTCTATTTTATGGATGACAGCAAAACAACTACCAACTTTTCCTTCGCTAACGCTTTTTTTCAACACTGAAAAATGGGGATCTATTTCTTTTTCCCTTTCTGTATACACCACTGGGAATAAGTCACATGATACTTCTGCTGCAGCTGCTGTCCCTCCTTTTCTGGTAGACTCATCCCACCGAGACAGAAGGAGGAAATCTGGGGGGAAAGCTTCTGGGAAGAAAGTTTTAAAAATGGCTTACTTGTTACACCAATGAGAGTTGTAATGGCCAGATCCTGGAACAGAAACTGGTAATTTGATAGGCTGTTGGTCTCCTGAAAATAAAAAAGAAAAGTGGCTTAAAAAACTTATGACCTTCTGGGTGACATTTGACATCAAATGCATTCATTTCCTCTACATAACTTAGGAATGTCAAATAAATTACCAAGGAGATAGCATGGTCAGGGTCTTGTTGGTGTTGTTTGGAGTGACAAAGTCAAGGCTGTGAAATCCTGTTTAACCAGGACGGTCACCAATATGTCCTTTCTGGGCTGGGTCCTTTGTGGATCACTATCACCCCTTATTGAGGGAAACATCTCACACTACTAGATTCATCTCTGCTCTCTTTTCTACTTGTTAGCAGAAAAGATGGGATTTGTCTGACACAGTAAAACAGTGCACTCCTAATAGTAACAAGTGACAAATGTGTGGTAATCTCTATATTTTACTGATGGAAAATGACAATAATTGAACTAACTGTTTGCATTCTTGGGTATTGTTAGAAAGTCCTGATAGAGCACCTTGATATTCTTGAGGAAAACATGTTTAGGTCTTACTGGTTTCAAGTAACTTACTTTCTTGTCCCCAACTCCTTGGAGAAAGGAGATAATGATGACACATGTTTAACTGTACTTTTGAGCAAGACTTATTGTGACTCTAAAATAGGGCCAAATTTTTATCAGTACCCTCTTCTTCTCCAGTTCATTCATTGGTAGGTGGGAAAGGATGTAGGTTATCTGAAAATAACAGATCTAAACTTTCAGCCCAGGAGCAAGGGGGCAAGACATAAAGATGAATCTAGATATCTCCAGGACAAATGGAATTTCCTTTCTCAGTGTTAGCTAACAGAAAACTCCCCCACAGGTTGAGTCCACATGTAGTAGTCATGTATTTTCTCTTTTTATGTTTCAAATAGGAAAAGCCATCATAAGACCTACATGTATTTGTGGTATGACATGCCAATTTTTAAATCTCTATCTATATTTAGGAATCAGTGATATGCTGGCTTGTACTAGCTCATAAAAGTCCATTGTTAGATTTTCAGGAATTTTATAAACTGGTTGTTAAACAGAGCCAATATGAAAACTTAAATTATACAAATATTCCATAAAACAAATTATACTGAAAACAGAGGTAATAAATACTCAAACCTTAGCACTTCTTAATCATTTCCCTACATTTTACTGTAATTCATGCTTCTGAGGTTATTTGCTTATTTTGTGTATGTATGATGCAAATACTACAGAATGATAGGCTACAGTATATCTCTCCCCATTACACATGTTCAGTGACATCAGGTGGATAACTTGAAACCAGCTTAGTGTTCTTACACCACTGAAATTGGCAAACATTAATAATCAGGGCTCGTTTTTCCAGAAAGAGCCAATTATGAAACATTTACCAGTACCCCATGAGAAACTCATCTTTAATGAATGATAAGCTAAGAAAGAGCCACATTGGAATTGGGAAGAAAGGGACCTGGTCCAAGGAGGTGAGAGCAACAATGAAAGTCATTTGTTCCATTCTGATTCTCATCTACCATTAGACAGTTTCTCTGTCAGAGTCAGAGAACTGACATAAACAACTTTTCCTATGTACATTTGTCTGTGTCTGGCTTATTTTAAAAAACTTTAAAGATAATTCTAGAGGAGCTATTGGTGCTCAAATATTCTATTTGCACTTTTAGAGGCATTGCAAGTTGAGAGTGCACCATCCCTTGTTTTAGTTCTCACTAACCAAGAGGCTAGGTCCCAAGTCATACCCAGTAGAGCAGCAGAACACCAGCATACTGAATCATGCTGTATAAAGCCATGTACTTGAACATGCAGAATGAGGTGACGAGCGCAGCACGTCCTTCCCTGTGTGAGAAAAGAAAGGGAACAGTAATGAAATGAAAGTAATGGAAAGAAATGAGGTCAGTTATTCTGTGCTATTCGGCTGAACTTAGGAGAAAAGATCACAAGCCTGATTATTCAATTGTTTGCCTGACGGACTGGACAGCCTTGAGCCAGTGAGAGCTGGTTGTCGGCATGCTAAATGACTAGATTTTCAAGAAAGGCCCATTCCAGTCCAGAGTCCACAGGCTTTGATCCAGCCATGGAGTCAGATTTAGAGTTGGTCTTGGACTTTCTACACACATTATTTCAGATCAGAGTCAGGGGACCTAGCACCAGATCTCATATCTACTCACTAATGTTATTTTGGAAAGTCATTTTTCTTCTCTTGGTCACAGTTGTTTTTTTTTTTTAATCTGTGAACTGAGGAATTTAATAAATCAGATTGCAGGTTTGGGGACAGTTTTGATGCAGGGCCTTGAGGAGTCAGGCAAACATTTTATTCAAATTTTCATTTGGCCATCCCAACTTTTTCTAAAAATAGACTAAAATAATATGCACACTCAAATTGGTCAAATTTATATAAACTGGAAACAATGAGCATGTTTATTTATGTTACTATTTTTTGACTTTGAGTACATAGTATATATTTAAAGATGAAATAAATTACTGATGAAATGCCACTTTTCTTCCTTTCTTTTTGGAAAAAAAATAGAGTTGAAATTTACTTCTGGTCCTAATGGTTTCCCGGGATTCCAAAGTCTGATCCTCACAGCAGGCACTTTCTTGTACTTGGCTTTGCTGCTGCCATTCACTCTGCCTAGAAGGTATAGTCTCTTCATCTTTCACCTCCATAGAAAGGCTTCCCCGTACCACTCCATCTGAGCTGGCCAATTCTCCCTCCCCAGCCACCTTCTTACTTTTCACATTACCCTTGATTTATTGCCTGGTTTCTTAACTGGAGAAAAACTTCACAAAATCAAGGGATGTCTGATTTACTTGCTTCTGGGTCCCCAGTGCCTCCTACTGCTCTTGGCATTACATGCCTACATTATAAATATTTGCATAATAAATGAATAAATTAAAAAAAAACATTGAGAGGAGCTAACAAAATCATCATTTTAATGTGGTACAAAGAGTATGATACTTGTAGATGAAACACATTTAGACGAGATTAATTCTAATAAAATTTCCAATCCTATATGGTTGTGTGAGTTTGCGCATATGGGTTTAAATTCTCTGAGCCTCAATTTCTTTATTTATAAAAGAAATAGTGACCATCCTTACACCTCTAGGCTTTTTGAAGTATAAAATACTAAGCATTAAAGTACTTTATAAACCATAACTATATACTAGTTATAATAACTGAAAGCAGCCACAATGCTAACCATCTCTATCATTTAAGTAAAAGGCAGCAGAAGTAAATATTCAGAAATGGGACTGGGGTAATAAAGCACCATGGGAAGTTATAGTTGGAGCAGCAAAGATAAATAAATATTTTGAAAAGCAGGGATGGGTAGGATTTTGTAAGGAAGCATAAATAGCCAAGAGAAGAGGAAGACAAATGGAAAAACGAAAATTTCTCTTAATCCCCCATTATAAAGTGTCTAAGGATATACATTTAAAATTAATAATAATAATAATAAATAGTGTGATTAACACTTTCAAAGCAGTGACAAGTTCCAAATTCTAATTTTCTAAAAATAATCTATTCTGTGATTTTCATTAGAAGTGTTGCTGCTCTCCCAGGGTTATTTTTAACTCATGGTAAGTCCACTTGGGAGGAGAATGTTTGTGTTCTCCTGAAAAGTGCCCTCCCCACCCAAAGACACAACGTTTTCGTGGTCTTTGCCTGGCAGAACAATGGGATCTGCACCTAAAAGTCAGGAGAAATTAAAACAATGCTGGAAAGTGCCTACTTACTTGATAAGGTGAGGTACACACTCAATACTTGGAGTTTTGGAAGTGAAAGGTGAGGCCACAGATGCCTCCTGCTCCGATAAAGAGATACCCACATGAGCCATTTTCAGAGCCTAAAAACAAAGAGTCAACTTACTGCCTATGCACACTTACATACATCTCTTCTGAGGCCTCATAAGAAAAGACCAGTGAAGGGATCATAAAGTTGCTTGCAGGCCGAAGCACTAGCTGGGAGATGACCGGATTTTACGGCCCCGTAAGAAAGAGAAAGTACTGGGATACCTAGCCAAGAAGTGGGGACTTCAGAACCAAATTCTACCCCATTGAGCTATAGTGACCACTGAATCATTCTGTAACTTTAGTCAAAACCCTCCCAAACCCTCAGCATTAGCTTCTCCATCAAGAAAAATGGAGATTGTGTATATTCCAGGAGATATTATCTCTTCAGGGCTCCAGGCAAGTACAATCGAGTGTGAGGTTTTGGTCTCACACACTGACAACTACTTACCCCACAGTCATTAGCTCCATCACCGCACATACCTACGAAGTAACTAAAGAGGAACCATGTCAATTACAGTAGAGATCAAAGTAATCTTACCTGCAAATTTCTCTAATTAAAAAGATAAAATGAGCTTCAGATTTAGGGAGTTTCCCTAATAGTCTGGTTTGACTAAAAAGTAAAGTTTGACTCAGCAGTTCCTAAAATGAATAAGAAGTACAGGAATTCATTCCTGGCTCCAAGTGTTTCAGGGAGACCCCGCACTTCACTGTTTACAAAGTAGCTTTGGTAGCTGTAAATGGGATGTTCACAATTTTATGATGAGAGAGTATGGCATGGTAGAGAGGGCACAAGATTTGAAACCAAAGATCTGTATTTTTGACCTGATCACTTTACTATTTTAACTATCACTTTTATCCCCGACAAAGCTCTATGAGTAGTCAGTGAGGTGGTATATGGGAAAGTGACTTATAAATTTTAAAATAAT
The DNA here is from genome assembly GCA_030015415.1 of Cynopterus sphinx. Classification (NCBI taxonomy): domain Eukaryota; kingdom Metazoa; phylum Chordata; class Mammalia; order Chiroptera; family Pteropodidae; genus Cynopterus; species Cynopterus sphinx. Next base: position 47,885,944 of record CM057380.1, read on the forward strand.
AAACAAGAAGTACTTGTGTTGTTAATAGTAACATGAGAGGAAATCTGCCATGTTAGCAGTCACTCAACTAAAAATGCAGTGCAAGGTTCAGACACAAGAAAGAAAATACATCCCTGTTTCAGAATTGCCTTTTGAGGCTGGGTGAATACCGTTCTCTTAAATTAAATTATTGACCAAGATTATAAATAGTTGTTTTGTTTTGTTTTGTTTTTTAAGGTAAAAGCACTCTCATAGCATTCACAGAATTTTCTATGCTTTTTTTACACACTGTTACATGAAGGCAACTAGTTTACTGTCTAGGTTTTCAACCATGTTGAGAAGACAGGGCTTTCTGAATTGAAAGCTAGCCTATTAACTGAATCAAGTGAGTAAGAGGATGGAATAGCAATGAGTAGGATTCATATCTATATGATCTAGCACTGGAAGTAGAGGAAGCCTCCAGGACTCATAGGTTCCATTAGCAAAAAATGAAGGGTTCCCAATGATGGGCACTTCATTTGGACCACCCATTCTATCAGTGCAGACCCTTTGTGTTAGAAGAAACTTATCTTTCTCATATGTTTCTGATGGAGAGGATGCTTTGGCATAAAAAGGTCTTAATATTTTGAAGGTTATGTGAATATCTTGTCATATGAATTTTCTTATATTATAATTGTGATGATAATTTGCAAAAATGAGTTCAAATATTCATTGTTCCTTCAGGAGCTGGGCTCAAATTACCTTTCCAGGCTTATTTCTCACAATACTCTTTCATTCCTCTTACGTTCTAGTTCAGTGTTTCTCAACTCTGTATGCAAAACTGACTTAGGTGAGAAGCTGTGAAAAAATACCGATGCCCAAGCCCCATGTAGCAATTGAATCGATGCACTGGATGGTAGTGTCCTGGTATTGCTAATTTTTCAAAGCTCCTGAGGCAACTGTCAGGTGCAGCCAGTTTAAGAATCACTACCCCAGCCAAGCACAGTGACTTCCTAAACCTATTATACTCCTACTGACTGTCATGCCTCCATGTACTTTAAACCACCTGAATTGGAAAAGAACCTACTCCAGTTTCTGAAATTCTTCCACCAGATTGGATTTCTGCCCAGGAGACATTCTTGCAAAGATGGTCCCATTCATCAATATCTGAAAGGAACCCCAAAGAAAATTTTTGATTAGGTCAGTTGGTCATACATGAAATAATTGATAACATTCAGAACATTGACTGGGTAATAATATCTGTAAATGAGAAAAAAAAATGTGTTTTCTAAGGTTTTTCTTTGTATTTTAAGACCAGGTGTTGAGAGAAGTGACCAGGGAGACCAAAATCAGTAAAAATGACTACTTCATAAAAATATTCGATGAAAATGACCTATAAAAATTTAGCTCAGTTTCCATGAAAAATGTAGACCTAAAAAATCCTGAGCTTGATGGAATCTTAAATCAATAGAGTATCAGAAATTGCAAGATAACAAGAGATAAGGATCTCAGGAAAAGGAAAGGAGGCAACTGTTTCTTAGAAACTAGGAGGAAAATAGCCTAATGGTGAAATAATGACTACTTGTGGTGTTTGATTCAACCATACCATCTGGGCTTGACCAATCGTGAAACACAGCTAATATCGCAAGTCTCATTCATTCTAGGGGATATTGATGGTTGGTAGTATAAAACCCTGAGCTCCATTCTACAGAATCTAAACTCTTTTGTGTTAGATTTGTGTGTTCCCTGCTCTTCTTGGCAGTAAACTCAACTTAGTGTTCACTCAGCCTCAAAGTCTCTATTCTTTTGTTCTTAAACAGTACCTATGACGATGAGTACTTGAATATAAATAACTAATCTTTGGGTTACACTAGACACAGTTTTTCTCTAGCTTGTTCACACATTGTGTATATAACTTACCGGCCCCTGATTACAAACTTGCTCTTCATCAGCAAGTTTTAAGTTTTACTCTCTCCTATGTAAAAGTCCTCTTTCAAAAAGTTAATGAAATTCCTTTTATTCTTGGCCTGCCTTCATATATAATTGCTAGATTTCCACTATATTGTGAGTCTCCTAATCAAGGCAGTACTGTGATAGCTACCCAAATGTAATCCTTATGACTTGAGAAGTCACTAATACTTTAATCTTCTAGGTGATGAAAAATTGGCTAGTTTACTTATTTTAAATCTAGTAGGAAATGAGACAAAGTAAGCTCTACACAAATATCTGTTTCTCTTATGATATATTCAATAGGTATATCTTAGCTATTGAAAAGTTTTACTTACTGAGAATCATGTTCTATAAATGATGTTGTGAGCCTCTTTACTGAAAGACTGGTACCCTATTCGAACTTACCCTTGGCAGTAGGCTGCTGAAATGTTGACTTATAACCTGAAAGGATTTACCACTTAGGGCAAAATGGTAACTTTCTTCTTTGCTGTTAGAGATTTCTTCCCTAATGTTAATGTAATTGTCCTGCAAATCAATACACAGTTATTTTAGACTTGATAGAGTGATTAGGACCACAAACGTATCTGAGAGAAGACAATTACATCAGTCTGGGGTCACTATTTAATCACAATTCAGCCCTGATTCTTCAGAGAAGCACCTCCTTTTTTGCTCGATCCATCTTTGTACATCACAGCCTCTAGTGAAGAGGAGACTAACATTTACTCATGTCCTCTTCTCATCCTGATGTGATCTCAGTGAATCCCAAGGAAGAGCACATTTCACACATTTTAAGTGTAAAACACAAAAGCATTGCAATTTAACAAATCACTCTCTGAGGTGAGAACTTACAAATATTTTTCTTATAGAATTAATATTCTTCCACAAGGATGCAATAGAGATAAGATATTTACATAATTGGAGATAAATGAATAAAACTTCTTCCTTCCATCCTGAATATATAGTCTGAATTTCCAGTTCACGTAGCAATATCTTTCCTAGGGACTAAATCCCTTTTGAACCCAAAACATAGCTGGCAAGCAAGGGAAAAATGGAAAATTAGATTCACAGTCCTTCCTACTATATACTTTTTTATACAGAGCCCACAACTTTTTTAAGTTTAAAAGAATGAATTATTTCCAGGAACCAGAAAAGCACTATACCTTAAAGCTCAGTTAGAAAAATCTGGGAAACTGATGTAATTGAGTGCCTCCCACTGCATATGTGTCAAACATTTGGAGAAATATGTTGACCCTAGGTCACCTGTATACCTCTGCTAATCAAAGCTGCTAAGTCATCAACACTGTGAGACGTTAGATAATAGAGCAGAAGGTCTGTTTTTAGGTATACCTGATTTCCATATGCAATGTGTTTCTTCTCTTCTACTAATTTCCAAGATATAGATGCCGATGAGGATCCAGTGGGTTCATTCGTTTCAATGAGAATGATTTTTTGGCCTTCAGAAACCATTCCAGACTTTCTGGCCACTGTTATCGCAGTCTGAAGATTGTCACCTAGAAGAAAAGAAGAGTATCCTAAGATGAGGGTGAAGAGATAGACTAATTCATATAGGGCCTGGAAAACTAGGGTAATGAGTTAAGACTTTAGAGGTGAAGAGAATAACATCTAAGGTCTCTCTCAGCCCTGACTCCCTGGTTCTATAACTCCTTTTCTAGTTCTTGCTGTTTTTCATCTGGTTACTTTTATCAAAGACTGGAAAGAAAAAATAAAAAGGCAAATTTTAAATCTATTCCTGTTATTTGTTAACAGCGTGGTAAAAGTTTAGTAAAAACTCCACTGTTTTAATACAGTATCTGGTGGTTCCACTTTCAACTAAGATGAAATAAGCTTACTACAATCTCTCTCTCCCACTGACTACAATGGAAAATTCTGGACGAAATACAAAAAGCAACTTCCCAAGAATTTTAAAAAATAAACATAAGCAGGCAGAATGTGGAAGAGAATCAAATCTGGAGAAACAATCTACAAGGAGAGATTCTCAGCTTCTTTTCTCTTTCCTCTCACATATTTGACCTGAGTATGATCCCTAGTCCCAGAGTTATAGTGGTTAAAATTCTGAAAAATCTACTCATCTGTCCAGAGGAACCAGGAAAAAGGCGTGCCTGAAGGCTAAAGAGTTATTGGGGAAATCTTGAAAAAGAAAGAGCTAGACAAAGAGACTAATTTAATGTATAAACTGTGTAAGTCCTGGGCCCAAGCCAGAGCTGGGCATGTGTAGAACAAACTCAAAAAAAAGATAAAGCTTCAAGAAATCACCTCTATGGCCCAGAGTTTTCTTTGCTAAAACAGATAAACAAAATCTCAACATTCTCAACTTTAACAGGATCCAAAGTCTCAAAATGTCATATTCAAAATATTTAGGATACCAAACATATAAGAAAAGCTGGAAAGTCTGGCCAATTTGCAAGAAAATAAAAACATCAACAATTGCCTATCTCAAAATGACCCAGATTTTGTAATTGCCACGCAATGGTTTTAAAGAAACTATTATAAACCTCCTCCATGTGATAAAGGTTAATAAACTTAAAATAAATGACAAAATAGAAGTTCTCAACAGGAAAAAAATATACTCTATATGAAAGAACCAAATAGCTACTTTAGAACTGAACAAAATCAAAACTAAAATAAAAAAGATTTATTTGATGCACTCAATAGCAGAATGAAGATGACAGGAGAAAGAGTCAATGAATTTGAAGATAAATCAATAGAAATTTTATAATATTAAGAACAGAAATAAATTTTTAAAAACAAAATAACAGATATTCAAAAATATGAAAAAAATTTATATTTATGTCATTAGAGTCCAAGAAAAAGGAAAGAAAGAGATAAGAACAGGAAAATACTTTTTTAAAGAAAAAATAGTAGAAAACTTCCTAAATATGGTAAAAATTAGAATTTACAGATTCAAGAAACTCATTGAATCCCTAACAACTTAGTGAGAACCACATCCAGACAGATAATCAAATCGCTACTAAAAACCAAAAACGAAGAAAACATCTTAGAAGCAACTAGAGAAAACAATGCATTGCATTTAAGAGAATAATGATGAAAATTATCACAATTTTTTCATCAAAAACTGTGGAAGAAAAATAATAATGGAATAATATATTTAAAATGCAAAAAGAAAAAATTTGTCAGCTCAGAATTCTATAGCTAATGGAAATATCTTTCGGGAATAAGGTAGAAATAAAGACATTCTTAGATGAAGGGAAATGAAAATAATTTTTTTGCCAGCAGACATCCTCAAAAAGAAATGCTAGAAGAACCTTAGGGTAAAAGAAAATGACATCAGGGGGAAATTTAGAACATGAGGAATAAAAACATAGCAACAGAAATAATAAAAATCTGGGCAAATATAAAAGTCCATTTTTTTGTTTTAACTTATATTCTTTAACTCTTGACTATTGAAAGTGAAAACTTTAACATTGTTTGGTGGGGTTTTCAGTGTCATATACATGATGACTATCACTAAAAAAGAAGGTAAGAGATTTCTATGGTTTTAAGGCTTCTTAAATTTGTAGGTAAGAATCTTGTAATTCTTAGAACAGCTCCTAAAATATAAATAATATAACATCTGGCTAGCCATCCTTAACATGGCTTCCTCCAGGTTTCTACTGAAATATTCACGAGGATTATCGAAAGAGTTAACTGGTGGGAACGAGCTGCTCTACCCTGAGATTGGAAGAGTACAAGCAGTCCTGAGAGCTAAGAGACTTCCTCTACCTGCCTCAGCAGGACACCGGCAGTCAGTTTGCTTTACAGCATAGGCCCATTTTACATATATCACCCATGAGAGTTCTGCTATTTAGTATATGCAGCCAAGGCCTAAGCCTCAGTTATTTGATAAAGAAATAGAGCAACCTATTTAAGAAACCCCAGTAGCTAGATAGGAAAAGTTCAGTCAGGAAAACCAGAACACATGACTGGTAAAGTAGAGTAGCTGCTAGAGGCAGATAAAACTTGCATTAAAAAGGGGAGGGGCGAGGAGGGAGGAAGGTTTTCTAGAGCCACTTCCAACCCAAAACATGTTTTAAGAACTCAATAATTTAACAGATGATTTGAAGAAAACAACGATCATTTTTGAAACCTGAGTTTGTGGTTTAGAAAAAACTAGGTGCAAAAAAAAAAATCTTAAAGCACAAAGCGAAGTTATAAAAATATGATAATCCCAAGAAAAAAGATAAGAAACTGCAAGGATCATTCCAGACAGCCTGTCATATGAATAATAGAAATTCCAGAAGGGAAAAAGGAAAGAGAGAGAACAAAGGCAATAATTAAACGAACAATAGAAGAAAATTTTCTGAGAGGAGGAAGACAGATTAGAAGGTCTTACTATGTTCAGACCAAAATGATGAAAAAAAGATAAATACATAGGCATATTCTGGTAATGTTTTTAAAATCCAAAGTTAAAGAAAAAGAATTATATGCAAGAAAAAGCAAGTTATCTACAGTGGACTGACTTCGAACGTATAATACACAAGAGCAAAAACCAGAAGACAAAGGAAAAACATGTACGGATTATTAAGTAAGAAGACTTTAACCCCCAAATCCTACACTCATTCACTTGTCAGAGCAAACAAGGATAGTCCAGTTCTTGTGAGAAGTCAGCATATCACCTTTTAATCCCATTCAAGGACAATTCATGACAAAAAATTATTAACAAGCAAGGAAAGCAAAAGAACAGAAATTTCAATATGAGGAACAAAGAATTAAAGATGAAGGGTCAAGTGTGATCAACTCTTATTTCTACATAAATCTAAATGTTTAAGGACAGATTATGCAAATGTGTAATATAAGTGTTTTATAAAGATATTTGGAACAGAAAGGTCACAATATAGGGGAAATTTTAATAAGTAGTCAATTAACTGAGCAACATCTAGAAGTTGGATGAAGGGTCTAGGAAGGGCAAGAGTAAAAGTGATTCAAAAGTCTCTTGAATTGTGGAGGCAAGAATAGAGAAATGGGAAAGTTTAGAAGGAAAAGTAAAAGTGTTCTAGAGTTCTCAGCAGTAGAACTGGGTTCAGGGGACATGGAGCAGGAATACAGGCTTTGGTGAGGAAATATTGCTACTTGGTAACACAGTTAATAGAGCTGAAAGCATTTGACTATGAGAGCAGGAAAAGGGAAGACATTCTCTTAGAGACTATGAATGCATTAAAAATTATTTATTCTTTATTCACAATCTTTCATTAAGAAATTTTACACATTTCTCTTGGGTGAGCCTTTCTCACTGTTCCATTATTGCATTAATTAGAGTTTGGGAGTAAGAGTAGAAATGACAGCATTATTTTATCTCCAGAAGTGCAGATCTTATTACTGATGATCCTTCAGCATAGTTTACAGACCATGTTAAGCATTCTTCTAATATTTAATAATAAAAATCATAATATTTGCATGGGTCATATCATCTTCTTATTTAGGTAATATCTCAAAAGTCCTCTCTGACAGATGACATCTCATCATGTTTTGTTTTATATACATCATAAGGCTTATTACTACCTATTTATTTGATTATCTGATTGGTTGATGATTAATTGATTTTCTATCTCATCCCTTCTGAATGGAAGCTCAGTGATAATGGTAATTTTGCCTTTTTGTTGCTTATCCCATAGTAGGTAGTCAACAATATTTGCTAAATGAGTAAATCCCCGTTTCCATATCAAATCCTTACTGTTTTCTACTTTGTTCTATACCTGTGATCATTACCGTCCTTATCCGGGCTGAGATGAGCTCTTCCAGGACAAGTTTTGTCTCTTCTTTCAATCGATTTTCCAAGATCAGCAATCCCAGAAATATCAGGTCTGATTCTATCTTGTCCCTGGAATTATATGTGCGTGTGTATATATATATATGTATGTATATTTGAACACAAATAGAACATCATAGGCTTTCTCACAGGTAGCAAAACCAAAACAAAGGCAAATATATTCTTGTCAGAGTGGTTCCCACTCACTCATTCAAGCATCATTCCTGAATATGTGTCAGGAACCATCTAGACAAGAAGAGGACACAAAAGACACTAGACATTTACTCTGACTGAATCAAAAAGAAGAGAGAATATTTATTAAGCAAAGGACTTGCTTTAACCTTTGTATAGAGTGAACTAAATGACTGCAAAGGTCTCTTTTTTCTGCTGTGGTGATTTTCATCACCTCACCTTTAGGCAATCACCAGAGAAGAGTTCTACCTCTCATATAAAACATCATGAAATATAAGTGGGACACCAGGAAAATAAAATAAAATGTCTATTTCTCTAGAAACCAAAGCTATAATCAATACGATTTTCACTCCAGGAGATATTATCCCTCTTTAGAGGCAACCTCCCTCATCTCTTTCTCAGCTGGTGACATTGCTCTTCTACATAAAGCGTGCCTGTTTTTGTAGCAAGTGAGGTCTCTGAGGCTCCTGTCCACCACAAGGTCATTTCAAAGGTATTCTCCAGGACTATGTGGAGGGGGTTGGGGGCTCAAAGATTCTTCCATCATTCATTTATCTGATACTCGAACACCTCTAGCAGAGACAAGAGTATGACATCAGCACTGCCTATACCTGGGTGAAATATAGACAAAAGCAGTACCCCAAAAAACCACCTGCTTTTGCTTGCCATATGTACCTCACATGGTTTGGGGGCAGGATGCTCCTAGGACACTGCTAACACCTCCACCACAGTGGCAGAAAGTGGACACAGTTTAAATTATTCATCTCAAAGCAGGTTCAGGAGGATGACGTGTCCTATTTTTCTGAACCTGGCATTTAAGTCTCTCCATAATCTGATTCCAAACTATCTTTTCTGGCTCATCTATCACTAAACTCTTCATCCACCCTAAACTCCAGCCAAGTTGGACAGCTCACCGTACATATGTTCTGTACTCAGTCATCTGCAAACATTTGCTCTGGACTGCTGTAAGGCATTCTTTCTGATTTCATAGAAAAGGTTATAAGTTCCACCTCATCTGTCATTGAAATTTTTTCTATTTCAATGAGGAAGAAACATCCTTGCAACTCTCCATGAATGCTTCCCCAGATAGAAATACTTGCTCTCTAAGCATATTACTTCTACCTTAGATTAGCTTGTATTTTATTTGTCCATGTCTTATTATTCTTTGCTATCAGATCTGTCTCTCTGTCTTACCTTCTTGAGGGTAAGCCCACCTGCTTTAGTGACAAGTTCAACACACCCAGGTGGCTCCCAGCACAGAGGAGGTGCTTGACAAATGTTTGCCTAGTTGAAATGTTCTGGTGCTTGATGTGACTGCTTTTTGCTATGTAACCCAGGAAAATTTCTCTCCTCTTTCAGAAATTCTAGGGTTCTCATGGGAACCAAAATCAATCTATCAAGTCAATAACCATTTATCAAACATCTAAATAAGTACAAAAAACAGGGCTAAGGAAATGGGAGAAGAATCTGCAGAGACTATAGTAGGCTCTGACTCCAGAGATTCCACATTCAACCAGGAGGACAGGAGTAGACTTGACCACCTTGGTTATACTGAAGGCTTGAAAAAGTATCATCATGTTATACAAACAAGAGTCCTATGGAGTCAGAGAGGAAGGTATATCCACTTTGGGGTGGCGTGATTGGAGAAGCCTTCCTGGAGGTGGTTTATATTTGAGCTAGTCATTGAAGGATAACTTAGTTGATGCCTGACTGAGGTTCTCCAATCTTTCCAGTGGTTCTCATACCTTTAATATGAGACCTCAGGCTTTAGATAATTTCAAAGATAATATGACATGAGCCAACTACAAGGCACTTGATCAAGCCAAGAAAATAGCTGCCAGATCAACCATTTGACACAGACTGTGACCAACCCTGGCAGTCATATCTGGTTTCTCTGGCACAGAACTTTTGCTTGGTTCAATGCACAGTAATCAGGATACCAGAGTTCTAACCCCAGCTCTGTTGCTACCTTACTCTGTGACCAAGGGTAAATCATTTTCTTTGTCTGGTAATTTATTTCTTCTTTTGAAAAAAAAAAGTGTAGGGGGGAGCAAAACTAATGGATTTCCAAAGTCTTTTCTATTTATAACATTATATGCTTCTTCTTTTCATGACTGTTCAATCTGAATCAAGAAATAAAGAGGAAAACAGTCCCTTGAGAGTTCTCAAGCTTTACAACCTGAAATAACATGCTGTCTTTTCCTGCTTCCCTCATAGACATTATACCTCTTCCTGAAGCATCTATAAATAATAAAGAATGGGGAGTATAATACAAAGGGAGCATTGTCGTCCTTGTAACGATGCTTCATATTCTTAAAATTCATGTGATTTTTAAAGGATGAAATATCATTAAGTGGGCCAAGACACCTCAAAGAAATTATGATAACTCTGCTGGAAGCACTCTGAGCAAACACACAAGCACACACACAGGCATGCCACAAAACGAATGTTCTGTTCTAATGAGAGATTAGCCAAGGTTAGGTAAACTAATTTAGCTAGGAATAGACACAGTAGTGATGTGGCTTCAAGACAAGAGGGGAAAATCAATGACCAAAAATCAGATTTTGGACCTTACCAGATTTTGGAAAGTTAAAATTTCAATGCTATTGGCCAGGGCATATACTGTCCTGTATACCACAGCCCTCATCATCTTCTATTGCTCATGTGCCTCCATCAGTACTTTGTTACATGCACAAGCCCCAAAGCCATGAGTTTGAAACTTATAGGTATGCAAATATAGTCAGAAGCAGCAGTATAGTAGCCACAATCTTGATTTATATCTGTCAAGAGGCTCTTGGGAAACAGTTTCATTTCCAATTCTGCTACATCTTGGTCCTAAATTTCCTCTTCTTTAAAATGTGAGATCTAATATCAAAGATTACATTTAGCAATCTGACTTGAGTGACCTGAGTTGATTAAATTACAACAAACATCCAGGGTTGTAATAGCTAAAGGGACCCTTTTAAAGGTCATATTAAGCTGGCCCCAGGGGGTGTGGCCCAATATAGCCAGTAATCCGATACTCAATGACCTTAGACAAGTCACTTTTGCCTCTGGCCTTCACTGTTCATTCATAACATGAAAGGGTTGGGACACATCAGTGACTCTCAACAGGAGGGGTACTGCCTCTAGAGGACATTTTAGAAACTTTTTAGATTTTCTGTAAGATTTATGTAAGATTTTCTGCAATGACCAATGCACAATAAAAAATTATGCTGCATCCCACGTGACTTTTGAATATTTAATGGGACAGATATGGACACTAAAAGATTGTTTATACTTTTTTAAGTCAATATAGGCTTATACTGTTTATATTCTACTATAATTATACTATATAACATACAGTATTATAGTATATATACTACTATATTAAATCATCAAATATAAAATTGTTTCCTTCCTGCAGCTCTGTTTTATATTTAAACACAGTATTTTTTGCACATTTTTAATACACTGTTGACTTTTCTAGGAATATTACTGCTATGTAAATTAAAAAGATATTGCATTGTTTTATTCAGTTTTACCAATAGTTTTAAACCATTTCACAGAGTCACCTCATTGACAGCAAGACTACTAATGGTATTTGGGACTCCAATTTTACATTCCTGTATCCTTCTGCATTCCTAGCTGTTGCAGCCCTAATTTTTTCACTCACAGGTGGAAAACAGATTGCTTCATTTTGTGGAGTGGGCTGCATGTTTACTGACCTATTTATTACTTCTTATAATGCAATATATTTTTTGCTCTTATTTTGACTGTACATAGTGCCATTATATTTATTTTTATAAAGAGTACATGCAGATCATATTACATATGGATTTTACTTTACTGTATTAAAGGAAGTGGTACAAAATGTAGTTACAATGATAAAATGTTGAGTCTGACAGGGTAGAGCACAAATAGGTAAGACCTCCCAAATTTCAAACCCTAAATAACACAATAAGCCTTGATTATCTGCAGCAGTGTTACCAATAATGACTGACACAGTATTGGACAGGGCATTGAAGGTGAAATAAACACAATAGCCTCAAGACAGTGGAAAGTAAAACAACAAATAAATTTGAGCTAATAAATACTCCTATTCATTTTAGCTTTTAAGCATTCTCATTTTAATCTATACATATCAAAACTTTCTCTAGAATGGCCCCTCTAAAGCTCTTTTTGTTTTTCTATGAACATTATCTAGATATGTGTTGAGTCCAAGCTACATTATTTCTCACTAACTATATTTCTTATCAAGAACTATTTTTTCAGACAAATGTTATATTTTCTAACTTTCAACTAATCACCAACTATAATTTAAAAATTATCTCCCTGTATTTGGTTCAAAATGGGAGCATGGCCATAATTTCAAACTCCCTGAAAAACTGGTTATATTCATATATCTGTTTTCACAAAGTTGTACAATGACTTTATATTTCACAGTTTAAACAGCCATTTCTCATACATTCTCCCAGTCACTGTTCATATCTGCTTTGCAATTTAGGCAGGGCAGGGATGACTATATCCCTGTGTACGAAGTTCAAAGACATTCCATGCACACAAATCCAGTAAGCTATGCTGCTGAGTCCACTGTTCAGTCTGGTGCATCTTCCCACTAAGCCAGCCCACTTTGTCAAAGTCCTTCCCATTTACCTCCTCAAGGCGGTGGTGTGGTGGTCCATTTCCAGCTTTTTGTAGGCCAGTGCTATGACCCGGAAGCCCTGGGTTGTGTAAATCTGAAGTTCACTAACAAAACTAGTTGGTACTGTTTAGAAAATAACAGAAGATTAATATGCAATATTTGCTCAGTAGTACTGGTGGAGAAAGTCCTTACAGATTCAATTTTTGTCCAAAACACCCGCCTCTAAAAAGTACATAAGTCAGTGGGAACCCACCCTAAATATAACTACATTATCAGGATTGACTTCTTGGGACCCAGTAAAACTGAAATGAGAAGAATGCATTTTTAAAGAAAAAAAAAAGGAAAAAAAATTTTAAAAATACACAATTTTTCTCTAGTTTAACCAACAAATATTTATTGACAATCTACTGTGCTTTAAGCATTGACTCTGCAAAGATTAAACTGCAGGTCCTATACTAAGGATCTCTGTTTAGTAGGATAATAGCCAATAGACTAACAATACAATTGAATGAGATCATTACAATGATCTATGCAATTGCAGCGTGTTGTAGAAGTATGGTGTGCATATATCAGACTGGGAGGAAGCGGTTAGTTAAAGGAAAGAAAAGGGCATTTTGGCTGAGGGCCATGTACTCAGGCATGGATACATGAGACAGCAACCCTTGAGTGGTTAGTTGAATTCAGGGGAAGCATAGAATGTGAGGATAGGAGTGGTAAGGCAAATCTGGAAAGTTTGACAGGAGTCAGATCACAAAGGTCTTATATAGATCCTGAAGGAGTATGAGATTATCCTGGAGTCTGTGGAGAAAAAAAAAAAAAGAAGAAGAAGAAGAAAAATAGCAGGAAAGTGATGTTATGCTATGTGATTAAAAAATCAGTTTGTTCAGAGTATCACGAGTGAGCCAAGGCAGGGAAGACTGGGGTCAGCAACTTCTAAAGTGATCAGTAGAAGTGAAGATGAGGGCCTGAGCTGATGGAGTGACAGAGGCACAGATTAGCAATTGACACAATAGAGGCATTGAGGGAGAGGGATCAATCTGGGAAAAACCCTAAATTGGGGGGAGAGAGAGGAAGGTAATATCATTCTCCAAGAAGGAAAATATAGAAAATGAGAAATGTAAGCTTAATTTTGGTATTGAGTTTGGGATGCCAATGAGACATCTAATTGGTCAGTGGGAAATTGGATTCATATATCAAGTGCTGAGGGGACGGACATATTTGGGCTGGAAATACATATTAGGCAGTTGTACCTAAGGTCTATTCACTTACCTGTCTCAGGTTGGCAAAAGCTGACCACCTTCTCTGGTGCACCTTTCATGAATGCCAGACGGTTACCCCCCATCTCTTGGACAATGACTGTCATCCTCTGTAGTGCTGATGAGAATGGGAACTGATGCAAGATTGCAATTCCTTCCACAGGGACCTGGTTGAAGGATGGGGAAGGGAGAGGGCACACCAACATAGCTTCTAGCTACTGGTAATTAACTACTCTCTGCTCAATCCTTGTTTTAGCAAATAAAAGAAACAAGGTCTCCTCAATTTTGGTATGTGGAATACAAAGAAGACACATCTGTGACCTTTAGAAATTATGCGCCCAAAGGGACTTTCTGCTTGAGTTGGGTGTTGTGGGGGGAATGACCTGGAGGCTTACCTGGCTGGCTGTACTGCAGGGTTTAACTACCATAGCATCTGCCGGCACTCCCTTGATGTGGAAATCGTCCCCAGAAATAGCCATTTCCTATTTCACAAATGAGATACTTTATTGTAGAGATTTATTTCTTGTTTATCCTCTGATACTATTCTCAAACCCTCCCCTTGAGAAAAGTCCTCGGAGCACCTCAATGTATGCTCAGTATCTCCTCCCTTAGCTGGATGGAGGTGAACCAGTCTTATCTCGCCACAGAGAAAAATAATGCATTGAAAATGCGGCAGAACTTGAAGGGCAGATGCCTTTGAATTATTCATGCAATTTATCCTGCTTTCTCTGTTGGAATGTGCGGTATAAAGGGTTCAGTCTCCATTTCTAAAGAGCTGAACTTGAAAATAGTGAGCATGAATAGCCAGACTTGCTGTGCGTGAGGCAAGCACCTTACTATCTTTCTTTACCTGGAGTTCATTGTTGTTCTCGCTCTTCCCTCTCTGTCTAATTTGGACTGATGGTCCTCAGGATGAGGCATGGCAGGGACTATTGATGTACATGGTTGATGTTCAGTAAACACCCAGTAACTGCTATAATAATGACCATAAATTATGGTCAAAAGAACCTTTTACCCAAAGATGTCAAAATGCTTTGTAATTGTCTCATTGAGTGGCTGAGAAAATCTGAGAGAGGAAATTGCAATTCCTACTTAAAGATTCAAACATCGTCACCCAGAAAAACGGAGGACTGGCAAAGTCACATTAGCCTGCTACAGACCTGTGCCCTGCTAACATCGAAAGGTACCCTAAAGACTGTCTCCTTCAGTGGAGCCCAGAGCTGTACCAAGCTGCAAGGACTGAAGGTGGGATGTAGCTTAAGTAGGTGGGAATGTGTGTTCCCAAAGCTTTTTACCTTCACTCCCCATCTTCTTCTCAGTCCAGAGTAACTCCGACTATTTGTTTTTTATAAGGTGATTCTCAGTAAGTTTTTCTTTTAAGAAAAGATTCCTTTTTGTTTGTTTGTTTTATTTAATGTGAACACTGCTGGTCTATTTCAGTCCCCTCATTTTAAGGTCATAGGAGCCAAGCCTCAACAAGAGAGATGACTTTACAGGGTCAAGAGTTCAATCAGAACAGAGCCAAAACCAGAACCGGGAGAGCCAGATTCCTCTTCCTGGATGACACCACTTGTTCTTAAATCTACTTCTAAGTCTCAACAAAAGCTCTTGTGTTTTCCTTTTTATTGTTTTCAGTTTTAGAACAAAATAAGTACAAAATCAATGAGAATAAAACTCCTGGTAATAATGAGTTATCCTAAGCACAGAGGACAGTGATGTTTCCTAATCCTCATGTTCTAGAAAACTTTGAAACTAGACAGTATTCATACAACCATCTGAAGATTTGGAAAATAGTTGTATAACAATTACAATTATACTCCTACTATTGAGCATGTAATGTAGACCAGGCACAGTTTCAGAAATTTTTTAAGTGTCTCATTCCATCTAATCTTCACAATAACCCTGCAATAGAGATACGATGTACAGAGGAGGAAACCAGACTTAGATTGCTTTGCCTCTCGCTGCTGTATGTACTCCATATCAGAGATCTTATATTTTATACATATTGAATAGCAGTGATAAAACCTGTGTTGCTCTGGCATTGGAAACGCTTCTTAGATTCTCTGCAGACCAGAGACTTACCCAAGTGGTTGCTTCAAACATCTTGAGGTCCAAAGGGTCTCCCTGGATGGTCTCATCGAGAAGTATCAGAGAGTGGCAGCTAGCCATGGCCGCACACAGTGGGCCCCATGGCAAAGTCCTGCCGGATGCAAAGCTGTGGACTTCCTGGAAGCTAAAAGAGATAAGAGAAAGGGCTTCAGTCCCATTCCTCCATGCAAAAATGGAGCTTCTGGAAGTGACTATCTTTGTACAAGTAATTTAATATATTTTGTTACTTTACGTACCCACTCTCCAACACCCTCCTCTTCAAATTAATAGTGCTTCATCCAGCCTCCATTTCTACATGGGTTCAATGGGTATGAGAAAGATTTCTAGGCTTTTTCAAGCTCCTTCTTCCCTCTTTTCCTTACACTTTCTCTGGTACTGATTTAAAACCAGAGGTATGAAAGGAACTAGAAGTATCACCCTTGACTCTAAGCATCTACTCCCACTCCAACTACCAGACCACTTTATGTCCACTTCTGTGAGTCAGAACAGCCTCACTCATGCTATGGTTATTTGAGTACGTTAGCTCCTTCAATCAATCCTTCAAGGCAAGGCTGTCTTCTGTACATCTCTCCCCAATATATTTAATGTTTGGTCAAAATTAGACAGTCAACAAATATGAGTGAATAAATGAATGAATTTATACTGGAAATCTGAAAGACCATAATGGTAAATAATTAAATCCTAAAAAAATATTTTTCAAAAGGACGCTGCAACCCCCTTTTCTATCCTGGCACCTAGTGTCAACATTGCAGCCATCATCACCATCATTTCTTAGAGAAGTGGCTTCACTTAAAACCTAATGAGATACTACTCAAATGTCACAAACACGGTGCTTTCATTAGTTCAGGGTTGAAATTATAAAGTTTAGCCTCTGGCCCATTAGAGTCCTCGGCAACCTTGTTGTCACTCCCTTCTTAAATGTATAGCACAGGAGATGGTTCACAAAACAGTCCATCTCAGGAGGGCTTCTGATGGCAGAAGGTACTGCCTGCATCAAGGCAATATCTGTTTCTTGGAGCCAGTTAGATTCTATTTGTTCTCCCTCATCCACATGTCAACTTTTGTGGACCAACTCAGCTATACACTCTCTTACCCTCCCTTCCTCCGGGATTACATAGGAACCTCTAGCTGTGCCTTCAAAGTGTAGTTTTCAGACCACTCATCTTCCGGCTACTCTTTTTTTTTTTTTTTAAGTTTTTTTTTCCATCATAGTTTGTCTTAAAATCTGGTCTTTAGGATCAGACTATTATTTCTTATGATATGGACACTGCAGTTAAATATTGCTTAGGTTGCTCTAGCCTTTTGTTCTTGAAAGCATTCACATCACAGTGTTAACTCATAATTCAGCCATATCTGTGCCTGGCTTCCTCATTCAAGCTTCTCTAAGAGTTCAAAACCTCCTGGTGATTACTGACCCTGTTGATCATATTTATTATGTATATCAAAGGATAGAATTATCTTAGTGGTTCACAATGTGTCCCTGGTGTTTTAGTAAACACCTAAAAGGAAGAGGTCATCAGCAGTGCAATTAAAACAGAAGCTTAAGCTCACAAGCTAAAAACAAACAGAGACCAGGGGAAAAGTACTTATTTTTAAGATGGCATACACACTGTCATCTGTATGTAGTTCTAAATACATAATTCTGAGTTCCCAAGGATTGGGCCAGACTCTAATTTGAACAACAAAGAAACAGAACTCTGTTATCCCTGTCCTTGTGTTTTTATTTGAATGCTTATGATTTATCAAACTCAGGTAGCCCAGGTCTTGTTCCAATGGTTCTTGAAGTATCTGGTACATTGGGCTGGTCCTTTTTTGAAAAGATAAGAATAACTAGAGATGCGTTCATTTTTTACAAAAAGATATTTAATAGCCAATAATTCAGGTGCTGACTTCTTGTGAGTGAATCTATTTTATCTCATATTGTGAATTAAATTCAGCAACTTTTTAAATTTTTTTCAATTGTTCTTATAATCATTTGAAGACAACTTTGTCATTTTTTGAAGAAAAACAGGAGGGAAGAGTGTGGGGCTAATTAATCAATAACCTAAATTTTCTATCAAGTGTTTCTATTTAAATTTGACAAGTTACTTTTAGAAATAGAAAAAAAAGTTTGGTAAATACGTTGATGTCAGTTCAATAAGTAGAAGAACATTCGAAAGACAGAACATATTTAGTTCATTTTCTATGAACGAATATTTATTGTACATCAACTGTTTGTATGCCTGGTACAGTGCCACAGCATTAGGGACACAAATATAAATAAGAAAAAGACTGTTCTCAAGACCCTGTTCAGATATTTTAATAAATATATTATACTTTTTGTAGATGTTGCAACAAAAAAATATTAATGAATGAGACCAGATATGTATCCAAATCTATATTTAAGGAAAAAATGAAGATAATTTTAGAAAGTTTAAAATTTTTAAAAGCCTTCTTTTATAGATTAAAGTGGTTTGAAACACCAGGATTAATTTTTTTAACCCAGGAAATAGACTTTTTTTTAAATATGTTATAATCATGTTTTAGTATGAAAATACATTAAGCACCTGTAATTAAAATATTTCATGAATAAATTATATGTCATCTGTATAATGCAGAGGGACCACAATATACCGTTTGTGAATGAAACTCTTTGTGATTTAGTTTGTGTGAGAGGAAAATATCTCCATTAAAAAAATGTCAAATATTTTCTGGTCTGACCCACTGGAGATTGTAGTAGAGAGGAAAAGCAGAGAAGTAAACTCATCCATGGCCACAAGAGGGCCCGGAGAAGGACGTGCAAATCTTTACTACCATGAAGCTGATAACTGCCCAAACTGAGGACTTTGCAACAGCCAGAAAGTGGAGTTCAAAGAACTAGAATACCAAGGAAAAAGAGTACACTGGCGCCAGTTCCACAGATGTTCCTTTTACCGAAAGTCAGTGTACACAAGTGAGAACAATGTCCTTCCTCCAGGGCACTGAAAGGCTTCAGTTTGTACCAGGAATGTTGCCTCCCTGAAGGACAGGTCCTGGTGTACACTGAGCCAGCCTCAGGCCTCGGGCTAATATAGTGACTGCAAATTACATTTTAGCAAGATTTGACTGCCGTGTCAAAACATCTCCTTCACCTCCTGGGTTTGTGAATGGCACAGGACAGGGCCTGGGGTGGGGAAACCACACATTTTAATGCAGAGTATTAGTGGAAGTATTTAAGAGCAGAAATTAAATGAAACTACTGTAGCAACCACTGCTAAGCCAAAGCTAAAATGTCTCCATTATTAGTTTTTCATAAGAAAACACAGAGTTCTGGAAAAAGAGAAACTGTGTTTAGTCCAAAGTACTGTAGACCAAAAAAGAAAAAGGAAAAGGAGGAGCAGTCTACAGAAAGTAACCTCACAGGTGATCTGATCATAAATTCCTAACTGGGCTGGGCATGATGGGTAGTCATTCCCCAGGCATATAACTTCTTTACTAAAAGATTTATATTTGCCTTAAGCAAGCCCTATCCACTGCTTTTGTGCAACTAGGTTAACACTCCCTTGCAATAAACATAAATACCTTCAAGGGAGCATATAATCGTGTTAACTATTCCATAATCCAATCCCCACCTTGCTTTCTCCCACCTCCATGTACTCTTCCCTATGTTCCCTCCTTAATTTTCTATGCATTAAAGAAGCTGCAAAATTGTTATTCTCTGCAGCGTTTGAGATCTTGCTTTCTGCCATTTCTCAGTTTGGGCTCAAATAAACTCATAAAAATTCTATATAGGTTTGGACGCTTTTCTGTTTGTTGACAGTACTCACCCATTCTTATCGCAGGGCACGACTCCCCAGAGATCCAAGCCATCCCTTGTTAAGGTGCCTGTCTAAATAGAAAGGAGTGCTTGGTTCACTCTGAAGATCTCACTTCCCATCGTAAAGACTGATAAGGTACATTTCAATATGAAAACATACATCGCAAAATTTTATCGAGATCAGCACTTCAAGCAAGGACACTGTAAAGGAGGTATCTGGAGTCCTGGGGGATTTGATGAGCTCATACCAGTTGTATGACATGCTGGCACTTAATCTCTTTGTACTTTAGTGTTCACAGTGATAAAAGCAAGAAAATCATATCTGCCTTACATATTTCAGTGGCTTGTTTTGAGGACCTAAGGGCAGACTAAATGGATGGGAAAGTCCTTGGTAAACCAGTAAAAACCATAAAATAGGTGAGTTTTAGTTTTTATAGAAGCTAAAAGTATGTCATCAGAAATAAGTAATGGGTGTAGAAAAATTTTTGACTGTTCTAAAGAAATGGTTTGCTCTGTGTGTGACACACATTTGGTTAAAAAGTGCTTGTTGGTATTTCTCTCAGTGCAGTATAATGATGAAGAACTAAGACTGGCAAAAACACCTCGCTGTGTGACCTGGGTAAATTATTTAACTCCTCTAATCCTCAGAGCCCTTATCTGCAACATGGTTATAATCATACAGGGTTGATGTAAAGATTAAATGAGATAATACAAATAAAGCACCTAATTTAATATCTGGCACAGACTAGGAACTGATAATAATGATAATTGCTTATAATTATTATTTATTTTGTATTCAAATTCTTGTCACAATTATCTCTCTCACCCAGTTTCTTTTTCCAAGACCAAGGATGAAATGATCTCGTAAATAAAATGTCCTTCCTTAGGATGCTAGTTTGATCACAATATAGTATTGAAACGGTGGCAAGAGCCACGTTAGCCTTCAGTTCTTGGTGGATGAATCTGATATTCCAAAATACAGCTCTGGTCTCATTAATTCTCTGCTATCAAAACTCTTCAAAGTACTATGTAATGGATATGGATTTTATGTTTGGGAAGATAAAAAAAGTTCTGGAGGTGGATGGTGGTGATGGTTGCACAACAATGTGAATATACTTAAATCACTCAAAATGGTTAAAATGATAAATTTTATGTTATGTATATTTTATGATAATGAAAATTTTTTTGTAAAGAAAGGCAACAATAAAAATAAAAATAAAAACCTTCAGAGGCTTCCCACTGCCTAAAGAGTATGTAAAATTTTTTTACCCTGATATTCAAGGTCTACAAACACCTCTTCCATTACTAATGTCCTGCTCTGGTCAAAACCACGCTCTGTTGCTCTCTTGTTTCTATGCCTTTGCCTGTGTTTAACTGCCAACGATGCCCTTATAATGCACATACTTTTTAAAAAAATTTTCCTTATAGTGTGATGTTTTGACATCTTAAAAAACCTTTCCAACTTAAAAGACACTGCCTCTTCAGGGCTAGCTAGTTTTTGGAGATAGCAAGGGACTCAGCCCAAAGCATGCCTCTGATATGCAAAGTGACCAGTAGGGAACCACACCTTCTCTATCTGGCCATACTCCCTGGGAAACAATATTCCTCTGCCTTAATCATCCCAAGCCAGAAAAAGGACAGCTAAAAACCATCCTTATAGCCTGAAGCTCATCAAAATCATTCAAATCATGCACAATCATCAGTCGTTTACTCTGCCCTGTCTTGTCTTTCTTACACAAACTCCAATAAAAGCCATGGCCTAAGCATTTCCCTCTCCTGCTTTTCTTCCTGACCAAAACTTGGCATTCCTCCTGTGGTCCTGCATGGTGAGCTGTGCCTCTTCTTGTAGAAGGACTATAAGTCACATTACATTTTTCTTTCAACAGTCACCTTCTAACAGTCACCTCTCCCTATCAGTCACCCTTTTAAATTAAGACCCAGACACAAAACAGCTTTTTATTTCTATCGTATCCTGTCACAGCTCCCACCTTCATTCCATTATATATGTTTACAAACTAAAAAAATACATTCTGGAGAAAGTAGATTAAAAGGCTGGTTGGGGGTATATGGCATATAACCAAGGATAATTTTAAGTGATACACTGCAGATGAAAACATACATCATACTTCGATTGAGGCTTGATTGTAATCAAGTCTCATAGCAGGGCAAAATCTCTTCCCTTTTTCATTCATTTATTCATTCATTAATTCATTCATTCAATAAAGACTTATTGAGCCCTGACTATGCCAGGAAATATTCTTGATGTTAGGGGTATGCAATAGCCATAGTAAAAGGTTTAAATTTTGTTCTTTGTATAAGGGTTGTGATATTTTAATTAATTGTGTTTTATGGACTATTGGAGCTGGCAGGATCCTAAAAGATTCACCCTTCTCTACTCTCCCTTCCCTAAACCCTGGAATCTGAGAGCTCAAGAGACATATCTCATATAACACACAGCCAACTAGATATAAAATGAAGTCAGGTATTTATATTTTATGTTTCTTGCCTTACAAGATTATAAAGCACCTGTATATGATGACAATGATGATAAAAATGGGCATGAGAATGAGTATGAAACACACATACCTTGTCAAAGCAGACAAGGTTTAATTGTCCACATACATTGATCCTCTGGGGGCTGATGCAAAAGATGCCTCTCTTCTTCAGCCTCCTCTGAGCATAGATAATGCCTGTGGTTAGGGCAGCAGGTAGAGCAGGAGGAACTGCAATTGTGATGACATCCAGGGCCTTTCTTATCACCTCTTCAGGAGACTCCTGGAAGATACGTCACTCTTTCACTATTACAGATAAATAAGTCATGAACAGTTTTATGCATATGACTTTTTCTTCTTTTTGTTGAGTTCATTAGGTCAAGTTCTTAGAAATGATATGAGCAGATCAGCAGATCAAATATGGGTCAAAGGGTATGAACATGTTTATAGCTCTCAATATATTTTGCCAAAGTGCAATGAAAAGGATTGTAATGATTTATACATTACCAGCAGAGAACAGTGTACCAGTTTGCCATGTACCCTCACCAGCATTTGGTATCAGGATTTTAATGAAAATTCCTTATTGCATACCTATAAATATAGCTCAGACTGAAAATTAAAAAATAATGTAGGTAAAAGTGTGTAAGAGTAGAGGCACGTTGATATCTCAATAAATAAACTGTTTTATCCCTCTAGATGTAATTGTTATTATAAGACTTGTTAATCAGTTGTTTATAGTGGAGAGGTGGGCATATACAGGTAAGTTTCGGGGTTTGGCTTTGTTTTCCAGTTTTGTAAACCATGCCTAAGATTAAGGTCAACACATAGAGCATAAAATATATATAGATGAGTGTATGTGTTCATGTAATAAAGAAACAAAAGCAGCTTACCCCACTGAGCACGTAGACACACAAAGTATAGATCATCCCAATGGTGGCTGTCCCTATGAGGCACAGGAGGAACCTAATGGCATCCCTGTAGAGCTTAAAATTCATCGGCTTGGGATAGAGAATGGATCTCACGAGGTCCCCCTTTGCAGTGTTGATTCCTGAAGTAGCAAACACACACCCCACACTTTTGAGATAACAAATCCTACACCACTGGTGCTCTTCTAAACCTCAACATCACCTTTGTTTTTTCTAGAGATATTTAAATGGTGTGTAAAGCCAAATACAATTAAAAGATAATTGGGAAAATATCTAAGTGATAGAATGGAAGAAATATCTTAGCTATTTCAGAGCCCATTACTCTTTGGCCTTCCCTCCCTCTACTTTCAATTCCAGTGCATCCCAGAGATAGAAAGGCACTGTACTGGAGGCAGAGCACAGCTTTTCCAAATACAGCTTTATTTAAAGGAAATTTCATGAGCATGTATGCACATACAGACACACACACGCACACACTCAGAAGTCACTTGAATTTAAACTAAATGGCCCAGTAAATGCTTACAGGCTCATTTTCTAATACTTTTCAGTGTGGAGTTTTCAGGTTCTATTCTTGCCAAGAAAGAACTTGAGTTTTGGGGTTAAAAGACCTGAATTTTAGATCCAGCTCTTTCAGTTACTGGCTGAATGATTTGCTAAAGTTCACTCCAATTGTGTGGGCCCTAGTCTATTAATGTACAAAGGGGGGACAGTAGGCATCTTTTATTCTGCTGGTATAAAATGCGCAAATAGTTTATAAGTGACAGAGCACATAAATGGTAATTACTGTCATCAATATTATTATTTTTTCAAAGTGTATGCCGTAGTCCAGTCCACATTTAAAGTATACAGAGTTAATCAATTTGATTTGTTATCTAAATACCTCTCCTTACCTTAAATTACCTAAATTTAAGACACTAGATAAAATGAACAAAAGCATTTCATTAAAATAACAAAATGAAGAAAAATGCTAACTAACCAGTCTGCAGCACCACTGCTCTCGCAGTCCCAGAGCAAGCTCCCTTGGTCTGGATAACCTCTGTTCCACAGAAGAGGACGTGCCGTTTGTAATCTGCTTCACTCTGTGTTTTCCAGGGCGCAGAGCCATCCATCTTGGGTAATGGAGTTTTAGTGACTGGAATACTTTCTCCTACAGAAAACAAATATCTCATTTTTTGAGGTGGGATGACTTTATTCATTTAAATCATGGGTACGCTCACTCATCATATGGTAGACATTTGCTGTTAGCCTGCCATGTGGCAGGGACAACCCTAGGTATTGGGGATACACCGAGAAACAACATAGTTCTTATTCTGAAGAGCTTTGTAGTCCGGAGATGGACACAGACTATAAACAAATAAGCATAACACTGTATTTCCAATACTGTGAGTGCTATAAAGTCAAACATGGATGCTAAAATAGGCTGAAAATAACCATGTGGGGAATAGCAAGTTGTGCTGTCTAGAATGTGGCATGTTGGAAATAACAGGCCATGGGAGCTATGCTGGAGCCAAAGCATGGAGAGCCCTAAGTGCATATGTTTTAGCATTTAAATATTTTTCTATGGGCACGAGTGGCACAGGAAGATGGGAGAATGTTTAATTGCTTTATTCAGAAGAGTATGTCATATTTATGTATAAGAGAGTGTACTCTGGTGAAGTCGGAGGCTCAACATCCCATTGGAAAATGATCACAGGAGTCCCCATTGGAGAAGACAAAGTCTGAACTATGGCAACTGGCAGTGGGAGTAGAACGAAAGTGCTTAATTTGAGAAATAAGTTAGTAAAAAGCCACAAAACTGTGAGATAGAACCACACCTGTCAGCATGCCTTCATCTACCACACAGCTGCCATCAATCAGAATGGCATCACATGGCATTTGCACTTTGTTCCCCGTTAAAATTAATAAATCTCCAGGGACCAGGAAGCGTGATTCCAGCTCTTGGACTCCAGCTGAAAGTGTTAGAAAACAAGGTTGAGTCAGTTTTTTTCCCATAAAAACACAGTCCAGTAGCCAAATAAATTGAAAGTCAATGAAAAAGCAAACAGGGCACAACATTGATCAGAATCCAGAAACAATAAGAAAAAGAGTAATAAATCCAATTACAAAAAAAAAGAAAGAAAACTGTGCGAAAAAAATAAATAAGCAAAAAAACTAATGATAAAATTAAAAAACATGTTTAAAACTTACATTATAGACAAGAGATTAATATTCTTAATATATAGATTTAATACAAAAGATGTTTAGCAAATGCCCTTATAGAAAAATTGCTAGATGTTGATAGTTCATACACCCCCACCCACACACACATACACAAATTGCAAGTGGCACATTAAACACCTAAAGAGATGTTCATTCTTATTCATAATTAGAAAAATAAAATTTTATTCCTTCTTCCTTCCTTTCTTGCCTTCTTTTAATTCTTACCTTCCTTATTCAGTCTGAAAGCTATAAGGGGTTAAGCAAAATAAGCATTTTTGCAGGGGCCTGGGTGAGGCAGAAATGAGGGTGGCAGCCTGCTGTAAATATCAGAGCCTAAGGAGGATAGACAGGCGTAGAACTGGGCTGGGTGCAGGGTGTCAGAGCCCAAGGAAGGAGAGAAGGGCACCCATGATGGCAGTGGCCTGGTTTAGAATGTTGGAGTCCGAGCAGGGAAAAAAGGTGAAAGGTGCCTTCACAGGAGTGGGGTAAGGGTAAGAGGTGGGTGTAGCAGTGATGGATGATGGGTTACATCGAGGCAGGACTGATACAATAAGTAGGTATAATGAAGCTAGTGAGAGTCAGGTTTCTTACTGAAGAAAGGAAGTTACAAGTATAGATAAATATAAAACTAGAATGAACTCTGTGATACTGTATTACTATTAAAGACAACAGTATAAACTGATGGTTTTCAATAAACAGATAGACACATAATATAGATATAAATACATATGTATAAAAGAATGTATATATGAATAAAAGAATTGTGTGTGTGTATATATATGCATATGTGTATATGTTTGTTTGTCTGAGTTTTTTTATACATATATCCTCTCATTCTCTTCTCTGAGAAAGCTTAAGAACAGTGTAACCCCAACAAAAAGGTGCATATCCAGTGTCCAAATTTTGATTTCTATATTTCATTTCCCTCCAGAAAAAATTTAGAGTTCCTAAAGAAATAGTGGTTAAATGGCTGGGCCAAGAAAAGTACAGTATAAGCTAGTATATTCAGCCGTGCCATTAAGGAAGTGCCCAAAGAATGATGGGGAAAAATTAAGAAGAAATCAAAGCCAACTTAAAAGGCTCTTACTGCATAAATCTATAACATTTTGAACATCATAGTAAATAATAATAATAACTATAACCCATCAAATAAAATAAGAATTTATGAGTCCATAATGATATAATTAAATGAATAAATAAATGAGGAGAAAAAATAGTTTTTCTTTATAGTAAAATGTCGATTCATTCATGTAAAAGGAAAAATAAAGTTAGAAAATCACCATTTGGCAACTATCAAAACAAGAATTAATCTATACAAGAAACATCAATGGATACTAAAACTAGTGGGTGAAATTTTAATGAAAATGATTTATTTATATAGTCTCAAAGTACCTCTTAACAAAATAACTACTAATTACAAGAGAAAAAGTAAATTTACAATGGAGAAACTTGGCAGGCACTATTTAATTAATAATTTAAGTTAATATCACCATTAATAGGACAAATTTAAATTCTGTACGACCTGAGAGGAGGCAGTGAGAACACAGACACATTTGTGTGATATTTGAGCCAAAAATGCATAACCTGAATTTAACTATGAGGGAACATTACATGAATTCGAACTGAGAAACACTCTATAAAATAACCAGAGTCAAAAAGGTGAAGTCATGCAAGCCAGAGACCAAAGAAGATCAAAGAGACATGGCAAATAACAGAATGGTATGATCCTGGATATTTGCCTGAAAAAAAACATGTTTAAGACAATTGGTAAAATATGAATGGGTCTGAGCATTAGTTGGTATTAATATATCAATATCTACTTCTTGATATTAATGTTCGCACTGGCATTTATATAGAAGAATACCCTTGTCTTTAAGAGATGTCCACTAAAGTACATGAGGATTGTGGAGCCACATATCAGCAACGAATTCCCAATGGCCCAGGAAAAAAAGTTATTTGACATATTCATGTAACAACTACATAAGTTTTAAATTGTTTTCTATAAAAAATAAAAAAAAGACATATATACATGAGATAACTTGCTCACTTATCTGAATAGGAAAAAAAATAAAGTTTGCCAGCAAGGCCATGAGGAAACAGATACTTCCACACATTTCTGGTGCAAATGCAAACAGGTACAGTGTTAAAGGAAAGAAATTTAGAAATATCTACCTTTCAAAAGTGAAAATGCATTTATTCTTTAACTCAGCAATCTTACTTCTCAAAATCTATACCAAAGATAGACTAGCAAAAATGTGAAAAGACATGTGAACAAGATTTTTTTTAATTATAGCACTATTTTTTAAAATATTTTTAAATCCTTTAATAGAAAAGTGATTGACTAAATAATGATTCTTCCATTCAAGGTAGTACTATACAGCTGAAATAATAAATAAAGAATATCTACATGTCCTGCTTTGAAAAGAACCCTATATGTGGAGTATATAAAGCATACATACCAGAAAATATTAGCTAAGTGTCTATGTTATACCCCTGTTATCTTAAAAAGAGAATATTAATATATATCCTATTATGCAAATATACAACATAGCTATGAATATTATATATAACTTTTATTTTTTAATTGTAAGAATAAATCATAAACAAACAAAAATAACTATAGAGAGAATGAGTACTGAAGGTAGAGAGAAGAGGGAGAGAAATTAGAATTGCCTGAACGTCTCTGTCTTACGAATTTAATTTTCAAACCAGATAGATATTTTATATAATATTGTCACAAACCAATACAAAAATATATTTCAAAGCTAACATTAAAGTCTAAAGCAAAATGAATGAGATCCCGTTGTTGGTAACCATACACAGAACTACTTTGGGTGATCTTAAAACATGTTTTTTTTTCCTTAAGCATAATTTGACTATACATTCCTAATGGTACATCATAAACAGGAATAGAACTCTGAAAAAATTCTTAAATTGTTTTTAGGATATTATATTATTGCTGGGTGTATTGGTTCATTATTCTAAGACTATCATGTATAATAGGAAAAAGCAAATGAGTAACTTATTGCTGTCATTGAGAACTGCGACTTTTGGTATGGATAAAGGAGAGAGAGAAGTACAATCAACAAAGTTAAGTAAAAAGCTCATAGCTTTAAGCTTGAATTGGAAGTGTCAGTATAACCTCATCAAGTATTTTATTTTAAAAGTGTTATTTTCTAGGCTTGTCTTCTGAAAAGGCCTAGAATCAATTAGTAACAGCTCGGAAATGGGCACTCCATTTTATGATTGATGGCTGTAAGTACTGTATCAAAGAGCTCTTTGGAAAAAAGGTATTTGTCTCAGTTTGGAGAAGGAATTGTCCAAGATGAGTTTGGAATACCTTGCCATACCAGAAAGCATTGAAACATTCAAAGACTATTGAGGTCATATCAAAAGAGCCCAGATGCCAACCTGAAGAGGCTCTGAAAGGCCAAAGATGAGAAAACATGAGCAAAAATAAGAATAAAAATTGCAATGAATAGAAATGTACTAGCAATGTTTAACATTATACATCCATAATGACATTTAAAAAATCTTTTGGAAAATACTAGAAGATCAATCCATTATTTCGAAAGCTGGTACATAAAAGGAAATGATCTGATTTTTTATCCTTTCTTAAACAAACTTAAGATAATGAAATAGTTGAGAAGGCATATTTCTATTTACAGAAATATTCCACTTCATATGAAGATGACATGGTAGAAGTAGAAATTTGGAATTCTTAATGAAATAATAAATTTAGGTCATAAGCATTTATGTCTGCTAATATCACATACAAAAAAAAAAGGCAATCAGATTATTATGTTCCTCTCATTAGAAATACACAATACCAACTAACAAGTATTCTTGCCAAAATTTAAGCCTCAGATCTAACTACCAATTTTTGGGAACTAAAAGGAATAGAAATTATGTAAAACAACTTCTTGAGTATACAATTATTATCATCTGAACTATGGAAACCACAGGATGAACCATTTGCTTTCTTCAACAAAAAATTTGCAAGGAAAAAAATAAGATACAGAGGAGAGAATGTGTCAATTAAAATAAACTTGAATGGTGTAATAAAATAAACTTGAGACATCAACCAATTGCAGTATTTGAAGTTTATTTGGATCCTGATTTGAAAATTTGTATATTATATGCCATATATATCATAAGTATATATGTATATGTATATATATACACACTCACATACACACACTTGTGATTTAGCTAATAAATTTTTAACACTGTATAGTTAATGATGTTTTAAATTATGAGAGGGTTTTTTTTAGATGCAATAAAGAAATTAAAAAAGAGTCATTATTTTTAGATATATACTGAAATGTTTTTTAATATAACGCTATGGCATCTGGAATACTTCAAAAATAATTTTAAAAAAGAGAGGAAGTATAACAAATAAAAAAAATTCAATGAGCTGATAACCATTAAATCTGGGTGATAGTTACATGGGGTTTAATTATTGTATTCTCTCCATTATTGTATATGTTTGAAATGTTTCATCGTAAAAAGTTAAGCCAGAAAGATGACTAGAACATTTATAAAAACTAACAATTCACTTCCAGCTAAAATGTAACAAAAAGGACCAGATTTATCTTTCCACCTGAAACAACCAAAAGCCATACAAAATATAAGAAACAATGGGTTTTAGACACTGAACATAAGCAACAAAAGAAATGGGGAACAAATGAAGGCCTCCTACAGTTGCTCAGCTTACTGGCTTTAGAGTTTTTTCAGGCCACCATGGAGGGTGGGGAACCCAAATAAAGTTCAGAGGGCTCCCGGAGTTCAGTACAGGGATGAGAGTCTGTAGAGATTAAGGTGGCTTGAGTTCACAAAACTGGAGAGAAGACAATTGCTCAGTAGTAGAGCCACAAAGACCGGCAGAGGCCCCACTTTAGTACTGAGTAGACTAATAATCAGCACATGCATATGAGGGAACTACTAGCAAATGAACAATTGGACACTTACATTCAAAAATATCATTTACAACAGCATCAAAATATGAAATATTTGGGAATAAATTGGATAAAAAATGTAAAAGACTCATACATGGAAATCAGCAAAACATTATTAAAAGAAATCTAAGGACCTAAATACATGGAGAAATATACTATATACATGGGTCACAAGACTCGAATTTGTTAGTATGTCAATTTTCCACAAATTAATTTACAGATTCAACATAATTCCAATCCAAATCTCAGCATGCTTTTTGGTAGAAATTGACAAGTTGATTCTAAAAGTCATATGGAAATGCAAAGGGCCCCAAATTGTCAAAACAACACTGAAAAAGAACAAAGTTGGAGGACTAACATTATTTTATTTCAAGACTAATTATAAAACTACATTGTGTGGCATTGGTATAAATGCAGCAAATAGATCGGTAGGATAGAATGGAGAGGCCAGAAATAGATCCACCCATGTTAAAATAACTGATTTTTGACAAAGCTGCAAAGGCAATTCTGTGAAAAAAGAATAGTTATTTTAACAAATAGAGTTAAAACATTTGAAAGATCTGTTTCAAAATTAAAATGCACAACCTAAAACTATGAAACTTCTAGAAGTTGACAATGCAGGAATTTTGATAGCCTTGGATTAGACAAAGATGTCTTAGATATGATACAAAAAGCATGATCCACAAAGAAAAAATTGATAAGCTGGCCTTAAAACATCTGCCCTTTGAAAGACATTGTAAAGAGAATGAAAAGATGTTATAGACTGAGAGAAAATATTTGCAAATCATATCTGCTAAAGGACTTGTATCCAGGATATAGAAAAAAACTCTAAAAATTTAATAAGAAAACAATCTAATAAGGAAGAGATTTGAACAGACACTTCAATGAAGAAGATATTGAAATAAATAAGCTCTTGAAAATATGTTCAATGCCATTAGTCATTACAAAAGTACAAATTAAAACAACAATGAGTTATAACCATACACCTGTTAAAATGGCTAAAATTAAAAAGATTGACATGTTGAATGTTGACAAAAACGTAGAGCCACTGGAGCTTTCATACACTGATGGTGTGAATGTAAAATGGAAACAGTTGGCCATTTCTTAAAGAATTAAACATTTTTCTATCACATAATCCAGCTACCCCACAGTCAGGTATTTTTGCATAAGAAACGAAAGTGCATATCCATACACAGACTGGAATCCCACAGTGGTGTTATTTGTAATAGTCAAAAACTGGAAATTACCCAAGTTTTCATCAACAGGTGAATAAATGTACAAATCCATACAATGGGATTCTTCTTAGGAATAAAAAGAAATAAACCACTGATATATTTAACAAAGTAGATAGATTTCAAAAATTTATAAACTTTGATATATTATAAAAGACAAAAAAATCACACTTTACAATACCATTTATATAAAATTCTAAACATGCACACTTGTTACCTGAGGATGGGGATAAGTAGAAAGAACTTAAGAGGGAAGATTACAAACAGGCCCAAAGAAACTATTGAGGGTAATTGTCATTATCTTTATCTTAGTCATAATTTCATAGATGTGTATATATGTCAGAACTATCAAATTGCATACTTTAAATACGTTTGGTTTATTCTATGACAATTTTACCTCAATAAAGTTTTTTTAAAGGTGAAAAGATCTCAAATTTCTCATCTCTAAGTAAATGCACAGGAAAGGATGCAAATGAAGATGAGAGTACAATTAGGAATAATTAGAAATACTATTTTAAATCCTTTTCTGATTTCATATAGACAATATATAAATCTAAAATAATGAGACTTACCTTTTTTCTCACATACAGAGACTGTAATGTTATTATGTGACTCAACTAGATGGTGGAGTTTTACAGATTGCTGAAAAAACAGAAGGGAACATAGAAAAAGTCTTATCTACTTGAGAATAGGTACCAGGTATTACGCAGTAAATTGATAGCCTTCTTTAAAGACAAAGCACTGTCTTATTGTTAATTGAATGTACTTGCTAAAAACAAGACCAAACAGCTTCTTGCTCAATTACAAAAGCATCTAACTTGTGCTTTTCACCCAGCAATAAGATGTATGTTTTGCAGAAGAAGGGAATTTCCCAGCATGCTCTTCCACTTGAGAGTTTTTGATAACCACAAATTTGTGTTTAGTTCTTTAAGTAGATAGACAACATCAAGGACTTTGATCATTCAAGATATGTGTTTATACAAAGAAAGGCAAACACCATATAATCTCACTTATATGTGCAATCTAAATAACAACATAAATGAATAAACAAAACAGAAACAGACTCATAGATACAGAGAACAAACTGATGGTTGCCAGATGGGAAGAGGGTTAGGGGGATGGATGAAAAACGTGAAGAGATTAAAAAGTACAAATTGATTTTGTTATGAAAAATAGTCAAGCGGTTGTAAAATATAGCATAAGGAAGATAGTCAGAAATATTGTAATAACTATGTATAGCCAGATGGCTACCAGACTAATGGGAAAGCAGTACTTTATAACAAATTACATAAATGTCTAACCACTAAGCTGTACACCTGAAACCTATATAAAAATATTGAAAGTCAACAGTAATTAAAAATAGAAAATAAAGAAATTGAATAAATAAGTAATAGGGAAAAGAAAAAAATAAGTTATAGAAACAATACTTCACCTAGGGTAAATATAGCACATCATACCTGCTAAATTTATTTTGATTGCAGATAAATGATTTACAGCTATCAAATAAAGATTGCCAAAGATATTGCTATATACTTTCTCTAATAGTAAAAGTAATATGATTTCATTGTTTTAAAAAAAATTTAAAACAGTAAACTAGAAGAAAAGTCTCTCAAAACACAATGCCACTACATCTATCCAATTCTTGTAGCATGTTTCAAAAAAATTTTAAGGACTTTTAAAATATACTTTATAAATAAATACTAAAATAAAAGGTATGTGTTTATACCTAAGTAGCTTCAAAAACTAAGCATTATTTCAGTTTTGGGATATCCTACATGAGAGTTCTTACTTTATAGCTTTATAAGAAGTTTGGTGGTTCTTCCTATTTCCTCATAGTATTAATTATTCTAATACATAAAATATATGAGACATTTAGATATACTTGTAATTTATATATAGTTATAAACACACATATATGTAGTTGTGTGAAAAGATATATGTGCAAGAATCATCAATGCAGCATAATTTTAGTAGTAGAAAAGACTAGAAATAATTTAATATTATCAATATAAGCCTGGTTTAAAAATTATGGTATACCTAGAGAAAAAATATTTATGCAGCTATGGAAAGAAATCCAAGACATGTTAGGTGAAAGTGCAAATGTAAACAGTATACATAGTGTACTTACATTTGTGTAAAATAAGTTAACATATATGTGTTTAATATTTTTGAAAGTACATAGAATATCTAGTCCCAGTAGATGCCTCTTGAAAGACAACCTGGACACTGGGAGAACTAAAATAGGAGGAATATTTACTTTTCATTTACACTGTTATATTCTGTTTGAAATTCTTTATTTTGTCCATATATTGCTCTTTTGATTAAAAAAAATAACTAGTTAATTTAAAAAATAATTTTAAATTATCTATGAGCCTTAAGAGCATAGTGGTGACCTTAAAAGAGCTGTTAAAATGGAGTCATAAGAGAAGAATCCAGATCAGTATGGGTGAGAAGTGAGAGGGAGATGAGTAAATGATGACAATGTGCATAGAGAATTGAAGTTTTACTACGAAAGGGAGAAGAAAGGTAAAGTAGCAGCTAAAGGTAGAAGCATGGTCAAGAGAAGGGATTGTTTCATTCATTGGGTTTTTTTAAGTTGAGAGAATCTTAAGCATATTTAAATGCTGATAAGAAGCTTCTTGTGGAGAGGGAGCAAGAAGGCGTCATCCATTAACTGAATAAACACTCTAAGAAGGCAAGAGAGTATACTCTCAAGAAAGGCCAACGACACTTCCTTCTCTGTAATGAGGGGTCAGGGCAGGAGGGAGATGAAGACATGAGTCATTTGGCAGTCAGAAAGTGGTGGGTTGAACAAATTTATGTCTCATGGCTTCTATTTTTGTGAAACAAGTGGTAAGATTATCTGCTGAATTAGAGGAAAAGTGGAACATGGGCAGTTGGCCATCTCAGAAACTTAAAGAGAGATGTGTTTGTAAACCTTAATTTCAAAAGCAGGAAAGCACGTTGGCCAGAGACATGTAGAAAGCTTGCTTAGATGAGACTGGCATTCATGGTTTCTAGTGAAATCAACCAATCTGTTCTATGTGATTTTTCCCCAAGGGCACCTAGAACCTTGTGTAGGCATACAGAAAGCCAAGAGTTGGATTTTACAAATAACTACCAATTGAACATAAAGGGCAAAAGAGTTAATGTTATACAGAGACTCCTTCACCTTCTACTCCTCTTCCACCATCTTCAAAATCCAACAGTATTCTCTGCATATATATTTTTTTACTTAATCACAATTCATAAATATGCATATTTTTCTGGCTAATCAGTGTGAGTAAGCTAAAGAGAGGGAAAAAGTAATGTTAAAAGTTAAGAACTGGGATGTGAGAACAAAAAAGACTAACAGTTGAGCATCAACTATTGTGCTAGGTATTAACAAACTTGGTCTCATTTATTATGGAGTGCACATGGCTATTTCCTGATTTTCCTAACAAAATTTCAATGAAGTTTCCACTGCTCTCTGTCTGAGACCATAGGATGGGTGGGAAAACTTACCTGTCTGAGATCATACACCGTCAAAGCTATGGAAATGACGGACATGAGTATGATGGCAAAAGCATATTCTTTGTAGTCTTCACTAAACCACAAACAGACACTGAAGAGTTGAAATATGTAAAATGGATTTAAAACCTGTCGGAAGACATAAAAGCAGGAAGCCAAGGGTGATATTTAGGCTTTACACTTAGCTATTTATTGACTTATTTGTTTTCATAATCATCTCTATGACACAAACCATCCCACAAAATACTCTCATTACATTTATTCAGCAATTGCCCTGTGCCAGACATTGCACTAAGCAACTTCACCTGAATTTGCTCATTTTATTCCAATAATTACTTTATTAACCACATGTCATTGCTTAGCTCCATTTTAAAGATAAAGAAACTGAACCTTAGATCTTGAGAAACTTCCACAGGATCACACAGCTATGACTTCCAGACCAGGACTTGAACTTGAGCAATCTAGCCCCAGAGCACCTAATCTAAATCACGGCTACACCTTATAATTTAAAAAGTATCTCATGTATTCTCATGTTGACCACCACAACAGTTGTATGAAGAGTGGATTTTTACAAGTCTTACAGACTTTTGGGAGTCTGAGGTGTTCAGGTTTTCAAAGTTAAATGCTTTCTGCTCTATTGTTCTCTATGACACATTTGCCATATTTGAAGCCATTAAAGTACTTTTTAGATTAGTAGATAAGTTGAAGGGTAAACTGTCTCATAAGTAAGGAGCCCAGGTGAAAGTGGTAAGCTATAACAGAGCATGTAGAGCATTGTGGGAGAGAGTAGAGGTTCTCTGACTGTTGTAATCCTGCTTTAGTTGAAAACATTTTGTGCCCTTACTTAAATTTCCTCTCATCAATTTCCATCTGTCTAAAACTGAAAGTTATCCTTGCCTCTGGTTAGAAAAGAAGCACACAGAAACTTTTCCTATCAGTTTCTTTTGCTTTCTTTCATGTCTGAAATCTTGCTAAAAATATTTAGACAGTATCTTGAGTTTATAGACTGTTATTTAAAGCAAGGAGGAGTGGAGGTAGAATGTAGGAAAAGACCTAGAGTATAGACATATGGTCATAGTTTCATAATAATCATTGTAAAATGAAGAATAAGCTCAGTGATAGAACCAAAGGGGAAAAATTCAACTTAGTAAATGTTGGCCAAATCCTCCTTTCCCTCCCACATAAGCACTGAGATCAGTAGAACTAACTAATAAATCTGAACACATGATTTTTTTGCCTAGAATTTTGGATGCTCAGAAATTGTATATGTTTCCCATAAGAAAAGAATATGGATTCAAATTTTTATTGCTATTTTAGTTTCATGAAGGTGAGGCAGACTAAGAGGCAAAGGATTAAAAAAGAAAGAATTTAAGTTCATCCAGTCATTAGAGGGTACATGGGCATGTGAGCATCTTATCCTATACTGTGTCAGGCAATGTGTACAAAAGATTGACTTCAAGAAAAAGAGTGAAGATATATGAAGACAATATGCTTGGCGTTCTTTTAAAACTATCTTAAATTGCAATTGCTTATTAACAAGTAGCATTCTTGACCATTTGACTAGAGCCAAGCTTCTCTATTTTCCATCCAGCACTGAAAGAAAGTACCATTACCTCCTTGACGAGCAGTTTCCAAATTGGTGTGATTTCAACATCAATAGTATTAGGTCCACATACTAACCTCCTACAGGGAGAGATCACAGATCACTCAATTACTGAAAACAAAAATGAAACTCATTTCTTATCCATTCAAAAAAAGCTTTATTTCATGTGCACTTTATTACTTATGAGATAAGCATAAACCTCTCTTGCCACGTACCACCTCCATCCTTCTCAAAATAACTGG
Organism: Cynopterus sphinx; assembly: GCA_030015415.1. Classification (NCBI taxonomy): domain Eukaryota; kingdom Metazoa; phylum Chordata; class Mammalia; order Chiroptera; family Pteropodidae; genus Cynopterus; species Cynopterus sphinx. The sequence continues at coordinate 47,922,734 of CM057380.1, forward strand.
GGGGAGGGGTGGGATTCCCAGGGTGCAAAAGAAATAAACATAATCATATTACATCTACTGAACACTTTCTGGTATCCCTTTTCTGGTAACTTGGGTATTTATTATTAGCAATTGTCTCATTCAATGTTTCAAGATTGACATTCTCTCAATTCTGATTCCCCCCTACTCTGGCTCCATAGAAGTGGGAAGGAAAAGTTGACAGGAGGCAATAATTCTACTGATAAAGAATACTGTACACCTTTCTTTTCCTGTTCTGTTCTGGAAAGCTGCAAAATGTGTTTCAAAGTGAGTGAAAGGTGTTGGGTTTTTAAAAATAGCTCTACACAGAGAGTTATAAAGCCCTTTAATTGAAAATCAAGTGGTGTGTTGTTGTTGTTGTTGTTGCTTGATAATGCACAGCAGTCACCCTTTATGAGTTATTTTGCTGTTGAGAAGATTAACCACTCGCTCTGTACCTTCTAGACGTTCAAATCCAATAGCTTGGCCAAATGTATTAGAGAAGTGCTTCTCAAACTTTAATCAGTAATTGATTTGGCATTGTGGAGCTATAGGTCTGCTGCTCCATAATTATCATTTAGCTATGTTATACTAGTATAATATATACTTCCTGATTACAATCAAAACTGGCTCAACCTTATAATAATAACAACCTTGAGGAACCTCATATAGAGTAGAAAAAGCACTGAACATAGAGTCAGGAGTGTGAGATTAGTTCTTTCTCTATCACTTCCCATCTGTGGGACCTTTTCCAAGCCATTAAACCTCTCTTTGACTCAGATTTTTTAGGATGTTATATTGGGATGAAGAGGGTGTCTGTTCTACCTCCTGCAGAAGGTTGCTCTGAAGAAGTGAGATAATATATGCGAAAACATTTAATTTAATGATACTAAGTAAAGTATTACAATGTTTTCTGATATTGATCAGTTAAGATAACTATTAACTGGACTCTCTATTTGGCTCACTTGTAAGTGTTCTTTTGAAGTGATATATATAACAATATACATGGTACCTAATTTCTTGTTCTTCTCTTGTCAGACCTGATCCAAATTTTAGGTGTATCTTGGCAGAACTAAGCTGGTCTTCCAAAGATCTAAAGTATTAATAATGAGAAAGACATATTTAGCCATAATATTTTGGTGATAATATATTTTTTCTTTCGATGCAATTGCTGAAACAACTTACCCAATTTTCTGGAACTGTCCTTCTAAGTTGTTCCAGACATATCTTATTTTCTGCACTTTTATACATCTCACCTACAAAAGAAAAGTACTAAGGAAGTCTCTAGTTTGAGGATCAGCAAATATACAGCAATTCAGTGGCTAAAGAAGCATTTGTGGAAGAAGAAAAGATAAAGCCCTACTATACTTATTTAAAATTTTATCTTCTTTACTTATCTTATCCTTTTCTGCTACATAAATGGCATTCTTTATTAGAAGTCATCATTCAGTAACCTGTATCATGGACTTACTATATGAGTAAGTATATGAATAAAACTTGGTCTCTGCATTCTACTGCTTTATAATTTACTGATAGAATAAATGCATTACAAAAAAAATCATATCATACTGTCAAATATGTACATGTCAAAGAAATAAAAATACAATAAAATAGAAAGTATAGTATTGAAATGCTATAGATACATGGAGAGGGCAGATGACAGAAGGCTTCGTGGAGAAGGTCTGACCTGCAGCCTTGAAGGACTGCAATAATTTCGCTCAGATGAAAAGGGAAGAAATGATGTACAAGTTAGTTGTGGCGAGGGACAAGTGAGTGGGCCTATTTGAGGAATGACGAATGAGGCTAGAAAGATAAGATCCTTAGGACTTTATCTTGTAGGCAATAAACTTGGAGTAACCTATAAAAAGACACGAGAAAAGATTAGGCTGGTAGTGGGTACTAGGAGAGAGCTAGGAGGTTTTTGCAAGAAAATGTGCTCTAGGAAGTGAGGGTTTGAGGGTAGTGGCCATGGAATGGAAAGAAAAGGTTAATACTTATGAAACTTATGGCTTTGTCTCTGATTTTTTAAAGCAACTTTATATAGGAATCTGAATTTTAAGTAACTAGTGACCTAATTAAGCACAAAGAAAAACAGTGAGACTATCACAAAGCTAGGGAGCAACGTTCATAACATCATTTCGCCCATTGGAAATAACTGGGGAGCTTTAAAAAAGTATCCACCTCTAAGGGGTTCTGATTTAATTTGTCTGAGGTGCAGCCTGGGTATAAATATTTTTAAATTTTCTCAAGTAATTCTAATGTGCAGCCAAAGTTGAAAAACAGTGGTCAACTCTTCATTTTACAGCTACTCTGATGATGGTGTTTTTTAGAAATTAAATCTCTTGGCAAATCAGTTTCTCAATGAATAAATTGAGGCAACTGGCCAGATTGCTTCTAACTTCCACTGCAACTTCTCTTAATATGTTCTGTACCTATAAATATTATAGTCGGTATAACCATTAGATAAAATGCTAAAACTGGAAAGAGCATATAGCTGATAGATCCTAAGCACTCAATACATTTTTTATTAAATAAAAAATTGCTTTATACAACCACAAGTCAGGTAGAAATAGAGCCTAAATTCCTCAGCTTCAAGATCTGGGTTACCTTAAATGAATCTTAATCCTGTTCAATAAATATATGTGTGTGTGTGTACACAATGCACTCACGCACGCATATTCATAGTCACCAAGTGAGAGTGTTAAATCCTGTATTTTTCTTTTACAGAATGAATTTATTTCAATGAGGTTGGCTGCATAACAAATTTTATAAAAATAAATTCTATGTTCCAATTGATTTTCAGTATAAAATTGGAGTTAATTCCCAGTGGGAATGATTCTTCTTCCTTCTCAAGCTGTGAATTAAGAGTGAGGAAGAGTATTTGAAAGTAATCAGCCCTGGGTGTGTTAATTGTCACAGCACATCTAGGAAACTCAAGTTCTTCCTCACATCTTTCTTTCCTTTCCAGTATTCTCAGCAATTCTGCAAATAGAGCTGAACTATAATTACAACTATTGTTTTTTGAGTATGTGGGAGCTTTTCACAACTTATCTTTAGTCTTTTTCATCACCCTGGGGTAGGACAGCTATTATTTTCACTCACTTCATCCCTGACGTTCACTTTGACTAAATAACTTGCCCAAGATTGTACTTATTAAAAAGCAGGGCTAGAATTCAAACTCAGACTCATCTGGCCCCAAAGTCCAGTCTGTCTTCTGAGTCAACTTAGATGCAGAAGAAGTCTTAAAATTCCTATAACTTCCACGAATCAAGTTGTATAAAGGGAGGGTTTCTTACATTAAGTCTATAAGATCAAAATTCATGTTGAAAAAAATTTAAAGGACAAATGATGATAAAATATGAAGCCAGTGCCGAGTTAGAGAACCTAGATCAAAAGTTGGTGAAACCACAAGCTGAGATTGAAAAAAAAATTATAGAATATAATAGAAACAAAACATTAGCAGATGAAGGTAGCGATAATAAGGAATAAAGAGGTTGCTGATAAGTTTTACCTCAGGTTGGAAAATTGAAAATCTCATTAACTCCTGACAATTTCTCACAGAGTTTCTCTGCTTACCTTAGCCCCTTCAGAGGCTCTAGAAACTGGTAAGAGAATGTTAAGTATAATATTGGCAAGGGATGAAGTTTATTTGCCCATTTCCCAGAACTTCAGACCAAGAAACAGTAATTAGAAAACTAGAGATCTGCTGTGAAGTGAATTTCTTCTTTCTGCTCAGAACTAGGAAGCTTCCCTCTTCCCAGGATTCCTGCTCTTCATTTCTAATTGGAGCATGTTTAACAGGTTAGGCACTGGGTCTCAGTATTGCATATAATCCTACAAGATGGTTCTTAGAGTCTCCTCTTAGTCTGTTCTTGCTAACTTGACAAGGTTGTTTGCTGCTGTCTCCAAACTCCCCCTAAACGGCCCTGAATGGTTATCATTTTGGTATTGTTATTATTATTTGTTGTCATGGCTGTGAGATTTCCAATTTTTATGAAAGTTTCACTCCTTTATGAATATAGTTTCTTACAGTTCACAAATCACCATAATATCCACCTTCTTATTTTAGGTACAAACAGCCCCAAGAAACAGGAAATTATTGCTCTAATTTTATAAATAAGAAATTCAAGGCCTAACTAGCCAAACACCCCATACCATATGCTAGTAAATGGAGATATCAAGCTTGAGTGCCAAAATGTTTCACTTTGAGACTTTTGCCCTTTCTCCATTTTATTTGTTTACTTGAACATTTCTTCATTTGTCTGTCCACTTATTTGTATGATGCCGTTAAAGATACTGAAAATTAGTAATACTCTGAGGCTGTTGAATGGCCGCCTAACAGATTAAGCAATCTGTTAGTTGCAGATGCTTGACCTTTTTTGTTTTTGTTTGTTTTGACAGTTAAGATGAATGAGTAATGACAACTGACAATACAAAAACTGCTCTGCAATTGACTATTATTATTGTTTTAAACTGACCTTGAGCTCCTAAAACTAATTTAAACAGCTGTCTACACATATATAAATTTAAGAGAAAACAGTCCTATAAATATGTTCTTATGTGAATGTTAGCTAATCATCATCTAAATAGTACCCATTTACTATGGAGAGGAGGGAGTAACTCAAATACATTTGAATGACAGATTCAAAATAAGGTCATCTTGAGGACATAGCAAACTCCCAGGGATATTCCTGGGTGATTACCTTTACTGTAAGAGAAACCTTATTATATAGATTATGATGCAGGGCCTGATGCTACTAAGAGCTAACATCTATGACCATTTACTACATATTTGATACCATATTGATCGTTTCCCTGAATTTATTAAATTTCATCAATTAATATTACAGGTCAGCATGCTCATTATTTTACACATGAAAAGATTGAGGCCCAGTGGAGTTTAATAATTGATCTAAGGTTGTCATCGAGGTTGCACATAGCCATTTATAATGTTCTACACTGTCAATTGAAGGATGACATAGTGGAGGATCTGAATTTAACTTTATAGTTTTTTAGAAAAAAAATAAATTTCTCTAGCATCAGCAGTAGCCATAAATGTACTTACCTTTAGGTCTGGCTTTCTGATGGCTCTATTTATGATATACTCCTCATCTGTAATGAGAGGGTGGTCAGGAGTGAGACCAAATGCGCTGTTTAATGTTGACAGGTAGATCCACATTACCTTTTTCCAAGAGTAAGTTTGGAATTCATCCTGAGGAAACAGACACCACAACCCCAGTGAAATTAAGTGAAGTCATCAGGCTAAAATTCAACCTGAAAGACATCATTTTAACATAATTCGATAAATTTATGGAGTTAAATATTCTATACAGAATTATATACCTTTGAAAGTTGGTAGATACAGAGCCTTGATGGGGAAAGTCTCATTATCACTTATTGAGCAATCTGGATGTGAATATGAGGCACTGCCACAAACAGCAAAGCTCGAGTTGAGAGGCAGATTCACGGATAAGAGCTAGTTTTCCCTATTATTCCCCAAACATGGGGCTACAGCCAGAAGCAAAATTTCGCAAGAAAAAAAAAGTTTTTCAAAGGTTTATGTAGGTCTCTGAGGTTGAGGAAACCTGGTTAACTAAACAATCCCATTTCCAGGCTTAATAGCTTGACGTCAATGCCACCTCTTCCAGAACCCCTCTCACTGTGTGTGGGGAGGGAGAAACTGCCATTACATTAACTTCAAAAGATTCTTACTGTACTTCTCCTATGCTCCTAACCCCTTTCTGCCTAATATTATCTTGGTTCTTTTAGACTATTTTGAAGGTAGTGACTTTTATATCCCATCAATGTGGACAACTGCAATCTGCTTGGCAAGAGTCTAATGAATTAATGGAAAAAAGATTGAATCTATGAACTGAACATGCCCAAAGGTAATTATCAAGCTGTTAGCACTGGTAGAATTAAAGAAGGCACCTTCTTTCCTGACCCTAACTGAAACTGCTTCTCTTTGCAGTTCACTGATGACTTCATCACAGGATAAAACTGAGAGAGCAGCACTGGATTGAGTAATAGATGCCACAATGGTTCCTTAGAGATCTATGTGATGAGCGGTAATTAACAGTGGTTAAATGGGTAAATACTACTACACATAAACCCCACTGAATGCCTGGTAAACCTCAGGAGCTAGGAAGAATAGCAGGTGAAGTCAAACCTGAGAAACAATTTGATGCCTGGAGAATAGAGGTAAGAGCTGGGAATTGTCTCCACCACACCCACTTTTGCTATAAAGACTGAGCTGATTCTGCAAAAGGCAAAGAGAAAATATTTAGTTGTTGTAAATAAATCTCTTACACTGATTCTCAAGAGAAGCCCATCTCCATGACTTTGTTGCTGCTGCTTCCTTAACCCAGAATTCACATTCTTCTTTCCTCTCTTTACGTTTTCATATGGCTAGATCTTGAGCATCTTTCAGTGTCTATTTCAAAGTTTATATCTTGGGAACTTCCCTAATTTCTATGGGGGAGCTTTTCTCTAAACCATCAGGATATGGAGATTCTAACCACATTCTACCCATTGTATTACCTTTCACCTTATCACTCTTCTCGGACTGTAGGTGGACATGTGTCTGATGTATGTGTGTGCTCCAGACAGTTCTAGTGCTGATTGCATCTGTGTGTGGGGGGGAGGGGGGAGGCATGCATGAGCTAGAGAGAGAGAGAGGGAGAGAGAGAGAAAAAGAGAGAGAGAGCGAGAGAGAGAGGTGGAAGGAAGAAAAACAAAGGAAATGTGGAAAGAAAGAGAAGGGAGGGGAAGGAAGAGGAAGGGAGGAAAATATAGAGAAAAGAAGAGGAGAGGGGAAAGAAAGAGAGAGGAAGAGAGAAAAATTGAGTAAAATTGACTATTACCTCATTGTAAAAAAAAGATTACTAAATTAAATCAAATCAAATTTGTATGGAATTACCTTCCAAGTCTAAGAATGACTGAAGATGGCTAAATTTCCAATGACTGACTCATTTAACTGGTGGACATGTTCTAAGTGTGGTGAAACTAAAGACCTAGAACACACCTCGACATAATTCATCATTATAGGGCTTTGCTTTTGAGCACATCAAAGGAGGCTTTGTTATGAGAAAGATTTTGAGAACTTCTAGCCACCAAGTGAAGGCAGGTAGGAAAACAACTACTCTTGGTCCTCTTAAGTGAAATAAAATAATAACTACTAATTTTCATTATTTAGCATTTCACACACACACACACAAAAAAAATTCTGTCAGTTTCTCATTTTAGGCACAGTTCTCCAAAGTTAGTATTACTATCTCCATTTTTCAGGTGAGAAAACTCTCCATCAGCAAGAACAAGAACTGTTCAAGCCAGTCTGGTACGGGTAGCAAGGAACAGCTGAGATCTGAGGCCAGCTCTTCCTACTTCCAATCTTGACTCCTTCAACTTGTTTTGACAAGTTCTCCATGACGTTCGTGGCTCATGTATAAAAATCACCTTGAATTCCGTACTTTGTAACAAATAATATCCAGTTCTTAGAATCTCCGATCTCTTGGCAACGGAAAATATGATTCCCTAAATCAAGCTGTCACTACTCTTCCTGAGTGACAGAAACACATGTCTAGATTGTAATGCTTAAAAAGGGAAAAGCAAAGTGAAGCAGTAGAACTCCCAAGCTCTCACAAATCAATATTAATACAATGCACCAACTGTATGTTTTAGTCTAGGTGAGTATTAAAGACTGAAATTCATCAGTATGCTTCCATCTAATTATAGCTTATAGAGTATTAAAGTGATGGTGCTTGGATATATTTACCTTTATGCTCATTTTCTGTCATCCCCTTGACCCTTGGGCCCTACAACTCATAGCTCTGCATAATTCAAAGTAGAATTCTACAGACTAAATAAAGATACTACACGAGGTAACCATTTTTCTTAAAGTAGTGATGAAGACTTTTTTTCTTGCTTACTGTCCTATTAAAAACTCTGTAAAATCATCTATATTTATAAAGGAATTCACCCAATTTTTTAAGGGAATAAAAAGGGCAAAGAAATTAAGAAAAAGTGTTAAAGTGTGTCGATATGAAGTGGTCACTCCAGGTAACAAAATTAATTTCTCTCAGTTTTCGGTTTGGTCCAATATGGAAAGAGCACAGCTCCTTCCTAAGTTCAAATCTCAGCTCCTAAGAGTTTTAAAAAAATCATTGTAACTCTCTAAGCCTAATTTTCTTATTATGGCAAGTGGGAATGATAATACCACATTTCATGGACATTTGAAGGATTAAATACAGTAATGCATGATGCTCCTGGTCCCGGGTCTGGCCCATAGCTGAGTGCAACAAACACTAGTTGGGTATAGCCTTGTCCCTCATTTTTCACAGTATGGTGTTCCTGGGATCTTTCTGTATAGATAAGAACTTACTTTCCCTTTGAGGAAACTTTAGAATCACTGAGAGTCTTTTTATTTATTTTTCCTTTTTGGAAAAGAAACATCTTTACCTGAAAATGGTTATTTCCACTTCAGTCTATTTCCCAGCTCTCTCAAGTGGTTAATGATCTGTAAAATACTTACATGTACCAGAGGAGCTACCATTTTAAATAATTGCTTTGTAGTACAAATAATCCAAACTGAGTGCCTGGTAAAGCTAGACTTTGAACATCTCATGTCTCATTTAGCAGATTTACCTCCTCTTTCCCAAGAGAATTAACCAGATCAGTCCTTGAACTCTTAAGAGTAGGATTTAAAACAATTTAAAAGTGCATTTCAAAAAATTGAATGCACACAAAGGACCCATGTTTGACCTGAACAGAAAGATAGAGAAGAAAACCTGGGCGTTTTTTATTTCCTGTGGCCTTGCACTTCCTGATCCTGAAAATGATAGACCTTTATATTTGAGTGAAGTGAATGACTTTACTCATCTTCTTCCAACCTTTTTCTATAAGCACCTCATCTCTTGGAACTTAAAAGCAGGGTAATGGTCACTTTAAGTTCAGGCCATGCTGTGACATCCTCTTGTGTAGAAGTTCACTCCATAACCATATACTTTTGAGTTTGCCTTAAAAAGAAAAAAGTAACCCATGGGTAAGTTCTTAAGAGACATTAGAAAATCAGTACAAAAGTACTGATAGATACTTTGCAATGCTAAGAAGTTGAACTCTGAGTTGAAGTACTGACAGAATTATGGATAAAGTAGTAACTTACATTTCTACAGCTCTTTTGCAAACACTGGACTAACTCTGGCAAAGTACTATTCTTTCTGTATTTAAGTATCACTTTTTTCTTTCTCTTTGCCTCTGTTGGCCAGACCTATTGATACTACAGACACCTTGACTTCATATTCCTAAAGCTGCTTAGCTGCAAAGAGTTGATGTTGGCTAGAACATAGAATTTAGTTATAAAATATACAAAGTTCTAAGCATCAGAAAAAAAATCTCACACTGATTGTTTTCTCAGTACTACTGGGACATGAAAAAAAAAAAGGCAAAAAAAAAAAAGGTAATCTGGGGGAGTGGCCAAAGCAAGGAAGTTATACGACAAAGCAAAGCCTATGTCTATGTTAGTAGGCAATAAAATAAAATAAAATAAAATAAAATAAAATTCTGAACAACTCAGCATATGTTTCTGGGGACACTTGTAATTTTGTTTGTTTTTATAGCTGTTTTCTGAAGGGAGAGGGAGTAGTGAATTGGCTGGCTCATTGTCTGAAATATCTGGAGATGCAGTGTGTAGTTAAGAAGAAATGAATAAAAAGATAAAATTGATTTTAAAACGTGTGTAGTAACCAATGCCCATGCCTGGGCGCCAGGCATAGTTTTGCCTCAACACTTACACATATACCACCTCATTTAGGCAGATGTGGGGTAAGTAACTTGTCTATTATAGACTCAATTTCCCCAAATTCATAGGTTGAAGCCTTATCCCCCGATGTGCCTGCATTTGGAGATAGGGCCTTTAAGGAGGTAAATGAAGTTAAGAAAGGTCATACGAGTATTGCATAATGCAATAGGGCTAGTGCCCTAGTAAGTAGAGGTAGAAATTCTCTCTCTCTCTCTCTGTCTCTCTCTCTCTTTCCCTCCCTCCCTCTCTCCTTTCCTCTCTCTCTCTCTCTCTCCTTCCCCCCCATTTTCCCCTCCCCACATTTTCTCTCTCTCTGTCATGAGAGAATACAGAGAGAAGGCAGCTGGCAGTCTGCAAGCCGTGAAGGAAGGTTCCACTAGAAACAAACCCTGCCACAGCCCAAGCTAATACAGCCCAAGGTAGGTCAAGCACAACACTGGGAATCAAAACCAACCAGTCAGGCTCCAGATTCTTTATTCTTAAACCACTTCAAAATATGTCTCTGCAGAGTCTGGTCACTGGACAGGGAGAAAGAAGATCTTCACTTTAGACTCTAGCTCAACTCTCAGTAGTTTTGCTTTAACTCCTCATAGCTAGGGACTGTGAACATTTCTTTCAGCTTCTCTATGCCAACATCCCTAAAATGGAGAAAAAAATAATCTCTACCAGTAAGGATCAAATGAGGTAACATACATGCAAATGCTTCGAAAGCTGTAAATCACCATACAAATAGCCCTGCGTTATAAAGGATAATGGCCTCAAAACTATTTGCCTTAACATAGAGTCATTTCTGAGAGGTCAGACCAAAGGGTCTCAGGGATTTCTAGCTGGATATCTAAGAAAAAACCAGGTTGGAATGTGAGGTGGAGGGCTGGGATCCAGAAGAGGGAAATTGCACTTAAAAGAAACATAATACAATCTTTCCTTACTTTCTCAATCCTGATGCTTCACTTTAGTGGCTTTGTAATATAATACTGGTAAACCTTGAGACCATTTCATTCAATGTATTTAATTGAATTAAATAAATATTGAGCACCTACTGTAGCCATGTGCTAGATGCTATGGGAAATGAAAAGTAAGCCACAATTACTGTCTTCAAAAGGTTTATGATCTAATAGAAGAAAACGTTACAAAAAGAAATGTGGCCTGGTTGGGAGGTGGGGGAGAGAACTCTGGATTTAAAGAGTCAGAAGACAGGTTTAAGTTCTTTGCCACCTATTCCCTTTACCTGGATGGTATTCCATGTGCTCCTCCCCACCAGCCACCATCACCTTTTAACTCTTTTTTATTATCCACTGAAGCTCAGGAAAGCCTATCCTGGTTTTCTTGACTCAGTCAAATCTCTATTCTATAATCCTACCATAACCATGAACCTTTCCTAAGTAGCATTTACAGCAAATAGACTTTTACATTTACCTGTGTAATGGTCTAATGAACTCCATGATGTCAATAACCCTGATTTTTTTAGTTGTTATGCTCTCTACCCCCTGCCCATGAGCTACCACTGTGGTTGGCACACAACCTGTGCTCATCAAATTTATGAAAAAAGAAGAGAGGGAAAGAAGGAGAATGGGAGGGAGGTAGAAACACGGCTGACATTTACTAGGTTGTAAGGTTACTTGTCCACTCACCTGTAAAACAGAAATGATAATACTCATTTTCCAGGGTTATTATGAGAATTAAATAATCAATGAGATGCTATTTTATTAAATATTAAATGAAAAACATTTTAATACAAGGTAGACTGGTAAAGGCATGATAACAGTCAGAGATGAAAATACAGAGCTAAAAAGAATGAAGAAATGGTCAATAATTCTCTCTAGAATTGGGGCAGAAAATATATCAACAAAAATTTAATAGAGAAGGTTGTATATGGCTGAGGAATGAGTAGATTTTAATAAGTAAAGAAAGAACATATTTCTAGATTTACTTTGTTGAGAATGTGTGTTTGAGTGTGTGCATGTGTGCATGGATATATGTGTGTATGTGCATGTTTCTGTGTGTTTTTGATTTGACTCTTCACCAGAATGTCACTCTGTAAGGACAGGGGTTTCTGACTGTTTTGTTCATAACTGTAGTCTCAGTATCTATAATAATGTCTGGGGCATGATTGAAGTTCAGTAAATATTTATTGAATGAATAAATAATAATGAATTGATAATAATAAAATGAATGGAGGAGACTGGGAATACCAGATGAAATTTTATAAGTAAAAGCATAGACAAAACAAAGAAAAATGTTGTTGATGGGGAGCCTAGGCTTGGAGCAACCAGTTTGCAGAAGAAGAGGGTGGAGAGGAATTATGAGATCCAGAACACATGAACACAAATACTGGTTTCTGGTGTGTATCATGGTAGGCTCGTGGACTTCAGAGCCCATTTGCATGGCTGATTTACAGAATTTCTGAGTTTTCAAACTAAAGCCCCCAGTACTAGCATCTTTAGGTGAAACTGAAGGGAAAATGCTCCTCCTTAAACCATTGAAATGATATGCCCTGAATCAGGCCTTATAATTAATTATCACAAAGTCATCCTCTGTACAACATAGTTCTTTGACAACATGTGACATACAATGGCAGTGAAAGAAAGAATGTGTTTGTAATTATAATAAAGATGAAAACTAGAAACCATTAGGAGCATCTGAATTCAAATGCCAATGAATATAAATCATGATATTTGCATAGAAATGTGGCATCGCTATAGATATTGGTTAAAATTCAGAAGTAGATGAATAATGGATAAAACTCCATTTTTAAAATTATTAAATAAAGTGTAATTGCTCTTCTCTTTTGGAAAAATCTCACTCTTAAAAGCACTTAATAACAGAAGGAAAACTGAAAGTAAACAGGATGCTAAAGACTTTCAGTCAGTACATCATGGCCTTTTTTAAAAATGTTAAGAAATTACTGCCTAATCAGTATCTGTGATAATGATCTGTAATCTTGCCACTATGAGATTGATGATAAATACCAAGTACTGATTTTTTAATAACACAAAAAACAGATATGCAACATATTTTCAAGTAGAGGTCATCCAGTCCTCCTTAATGAGAAGTCTTCACAGTCTAGTTATTGTAATATAATTCAAATAAAATATTTTAAGGTGTCATTTTAATGCAAATAATATATCAGCAGACTTTGAAACTCTTGGTGCCCAAAGCTTATTTTTATCTAAGATTCAGATAGCAGGAGTGTTTGAAATAATTGAGTTCTTGTCTAATTACATAACGACTAATTTAGAACCTCATTTATTTGGAGAGTCTCTGCCATAGCAAATCCATTTAAAATGACACACAAGAGCAAGTAATTAAAAATTAAAGTTGAAATCAAGATGAAAAAGGCAAGACTGAAACTGGTTTCAATTGCTCAAGCTAGCTGAGAAGGGCAGTGAAACAGGAGAGTAATAGATTTTCAAAGAAACAAAGAAAGAGGCAGGATGATGGAATGCAGATATCTGCGGCACACAGTGCTTTTTATTTAAATCTTTCTAGTGTATGTCCAGTTGCAAAGCTGACCGCCTGTTCCTAGGAGGGGTGACCTGATTGAATATGAATGAGTGCTGCGAGTCCCAGCCACAGAAAACCTCATGTCCTGGAAGGGATTGCCAGTCCACCTAGCTAATAAGGCACAGCATCCAACCAGCAGGGTCATTACACATGGGTGCACCTAGTCTATCTCCAGCAAGCTCTTTGGTAGAGCTTGAACAATAATGCATGCGTGCGCACACACACACACGATCTTTGATAACGCACTTTACAGTTTGCAAATGACTTTCACATATATAACCTCATTTCATCTTTGGATCAGACAAGGAAAGAACAAGTACTTTTACTAGGCCCATTTTTTTAAGTAGAAAAATTGAGGTCCTGAAAGATTAGATTACAAACCTAAAGTGTAACATACCTAAGGTGCTAGGGCTATAAGTCAAAATTTTTTACTCCAAATCCCAAAATACACCACCTCCCTATTGGTTACACTTTTTATTTCCTTCGCTTTTACTAAATTTTTCTCTTTTCTCCCTCTTTGTTTCTGTTTAACCTACTTCCCTCTCTATTTCTTTCATTTTCCTCCATTCTCTTGCCATTTCCAGCTCATTTCCTATTATTCCTATCTGTGCTTTGACTTTGCCAACAACCTCAGAGAGCATAGCTCAGCCAACCAGCTGTTCTCAGATCTGGAGAGTCTGGTGATACATAAAGTTTTTCTGTTAATGAGGTTGTTTCTGCTGCAGCACAAGCTTTAGCTTTGGAGAACTAGTTTGGGGAAATGGAAGTACCTGCAGGATAAATTTAGGTACTATTCAAAATCCTCCTGTTATGCCAGAAAATAAGGACCTCATAGGTCATTAAGCTCACAGGGAAGAGGTTGATCTATGAAAGGATCCCATATGTTCTTATGTCCCCACTCTGAACCCCAGGAAGCAAACCTCTCTCTACTCCTAATTCAGCAAGACACTCGGGTTTTGTATGGAAAGACCACTTATAACACTTTCTAAATCTGGGTCATTCACTTGAGACTATAAAAACATATAATGGCTGAACCATATGCATATGTCTAGGGTTTTAGTCCTCTCTTAAAGACCAAGTGAGCTCATAAATGGGGGTGATGACTGTACACAGCAGTTTTTCTCAAAGTAATGTCCCTTACCAGAAGCAATAGTATCAACTGAGAATTCATTAAAAATGCAAATTCTTGGGTCCCAATTCATATCTTCTGAATTAGAAATTCTAGAGTGGGGCCCAGCAATTTCCATTAAGCCCTCCAGATGATTCTGATGTGGCTGAAGTTTGATAACCACTGGTCTAAGTACGGTTGCATGGGAACAGCGCTGGACTTGAGACTTAGCTCTGGTTAGGCCCCTCACTCAGCTAAGTGTGTGGGTAAAGTATGTCTCTATGGTAGAAACTTGTTCATATTCTACTTTAATCCTCACAACCCTATAAGAAAAGTAATATCAGGTGTGGGTGAGAAATAAGGAAGGTGAGTTTCAAGGAGGTTTAAAGAATGTACCCAGAGTCATGAAGCTGGTAGACAACAAAGCTGGGTCCTTCTCACTTAACTTTTTCTGCCAAGGAAAGCTGCCTCTTATGAAGACACTTCCTCCTTAGCTCTCTGGTGAAGTCTTCCTTGGTAAGTGCCAGGTACTCTTCTCTCATGCATCGCCTATGAGCCTTCATGAAGTATGATTTAAGGCAGCGTGGAGTTCAGCTCACAGCCCACATCGTCAATATAACTTGCTCTTACTCCACAATAATCTTGATTTCCTGAAGTCTTGAAGTTTCTTCTTAAAGAATCTTGAGTTAAAATATAGTTGAACTTGAGAGGATGTGCCTCAGCTATCACCTGCATCATGGTTTTCACATGTCAACTAAGCTAGGACATACAACAGGTGGTTCTTGAAGTAACCAAGATCTAAAAACAAGGGATGGGCTGACACTAGTGGACCAAAACAACAAAGACAAATTTTATCCAATTTGCAATTTCTTTGAGGTCTAGCTCCAAACTCTGTTAAACCGAAATGTGGAATTTTTGTGCGGGTCCAGTTATAAGAGTAGTTGTTATCTCTCCTCCTTGCCACATTAAATAAAATGTTTAATAGAGAGATTGCTATATAGAAAAAGAAGCTAACAACCCAGTAGAGGTTGATTTATCAAAAATCTGTTGTCGTTCTGGGTCATTTGGGCTGATGCATTGTTAGAAACACTCAGTAAAAATCAGGCATTAAAGGGTCCTCTATGAGACTGTCTTTTGACTCACACCAATAGGAATGTCCACTTCAGCCTTCTGCCAGCACTTGTTTATAGAATCCCTACCATGTGCAGGAACCAGGCATATAGCGACTGAGTTAGAAATGGTCCCTTCCTTGTAGATCTGACAATCTGGCAGGAACAAAGCACATTGTCTAAGTCTGTGCTCCCCAACCTTTGTGACACCAGGGACTGGTGCTCCTATAAGACTCTAATGACTGATGATCTGAGGTGGTGATGCTATGCTGGGAAGCGACTGCAAATACAGATGAAGCTTTGCTGGCTCACCTGCTGCTCAACTCCTTCTCTGTGGCCTGGTTCCTAACAGGCCAAGGACCAGCACTGGTCTTCAGCTTGAAGATTGGGGATCCCTCAGCCTAGGTGCAATGAATGCTAGGAAGAAGTGTTATGGGAACAAACAAAGTCAGGAAAAGTCATCCAATGCCAGAGCCTTGCATTAGCAAAGAGAGGCAATGACCTCGGAAACAAGATGGCTGCATTTCCTACCACAGCACAAATGCAGGGTGCAACATGCCCCATCAATAACTGTGGCTCTCTCAAATGAACAGGGGAGACAACATCTTCCTCAGAGGAGTACTCCCTATATCCTCCTCACCTCTTCCCTCCCACCAGAGTTGCTTCAGTGGAGTAGGCCTGGGTTGGGCACAGATATGTCAGGATGCAAGGGGAAGGATTGGTGTGAATTTTGTATCTGTAGCCTGACTTTTCTTCCCACTGTGTATTCTTTTCAACTGTTAACTTTGTTATTCTCTGCTCTAATATTCACAAAGCTCATCAATTAAAAAGGAATACCCGTGAAATTGGTCTTCTCAATCAAATCCGAACATATGCAAATGATTGGATTCTTGGTAAATGTGTAAAGTCAAGGCTGTGACAGAACCTGAGGCTAGAACCTCCTTCCATCACCTGCTTTGTGCACATTGCCCACAGCCGTCCCATAACATGATGTCCAGAAAAAAGTGCCTCCAGGGACAAAATCAAGAATGCACTTACTGTTGTCCTCAGCAACACAACATCCGCTTCCTGCAAGGAACACGGGATGCAATTTGCCCACACTCGCCAAGCAGGTCTCCAGTAAAACACCAAGGGGAGGACCCCAAATGAGAAGATAGATCCAGCAAGGCAGAGAGTTTTCCGGCAGTGGTGAGTCTGGTAGCCAAATATCTCCTGAAACAGAAACAAGATGACCCCTAAGTCAGTTAAATACAAAACAACAAATGAACAGATTGAGATTTTGATGATAAAACTGAGAGCAGAAAGTAAAGAAGTTGAATAGGATGAACGGAAGACAAACTGAGGGGTTGAGAGAATGGAGAAGGATCCCTGACAAAGTGTAGGACATAATCCCCAGGCCTCCAAAAAGTCACAATCTAACTAGGAGATTTCGTTGCTACAATTTGAGCACCAGCTACCCTGTGCCAAGCACTGTGCTAGATGATGTATCTCGTTTAACTCTCACAATCATCCCCTGAATAAGATATTACCCCCATTTCATAAATAATGAGACTGAGCACAGAAAGACTGAATAAAATGGCTTATCCAAAGCTGTATAGCTAGGAAGTTTGGCCGCCAAAATTTAAACTCGGGTCTGTCAGCCTCCAAGTCTTGAGTTTGATTCACAGCTTTCATAGACACGACCATAAGACATGTGATGGGACTCAGTGATGGTAGCAACCAATGATTTCCTTAACTAGAACCAGCAGCTTCATGGGCAGGAGGAACTAGAGCCCAGACTTGAGTTTGGAGTCAGGATTTTGTGAAAGCATTTGGCTGCAAGAGGATGAACAACTAACTGCCAACTTGTCTTTAGGAGTTTGGAGTAGAACTATGCATTCCCCTCCCTCTCTTGTTCAGTTATAGAAAAAATTTTACAGCAGGAGAGAAAAACCATAGAGACTGTTTGGTTTACTTTGATGCATGCCTATTGAGTTTCTGCTATGTGCCTTAATTTCACGGCTCTATCCCACAAAGCCATAGGCGTACTTCACACTGGTTATAATGGCACAAATTGACAAGACGTAGAGAGTTCTGGTTAAAAGCACATTCTCTGGACCAAGACACTTTAGGTTCAAAACTTAGCTATGCCACTCACTGGATGTGACCTTGAGCAAATTATTTAACCTCTTTATTCCTCAGTTTGACATCACAAAATGAGGGTGATGATAGTATCCTCCTCACAGGGTTGCTGTAAAGTCTAAATTAGTTAATAATATGTAAATGCGATTGTAAACATTTACTGGTGCTACTGCTGCTGCTGCTATCACTAGTATTTTGTCGTTTCCTCAAACATAGACCTGAAAATCTACCACCTTGTTTATTGGAGTTTAAATCTCAGAATTCCTAGTATCAATAGTTCTGCTCTTATTAGAATTGCCTGTTAGGATAATAAGGAGCAGGGACATGCAACTTTAAATTCACCAACTGCTCTTTCTTGATAAGAAAAGGTTCTATGATCGTTGGATGAAAGCAGCCCTCATGTGTAATTATCAGGCTCCTCTTCTCATTAACAACATATGCAGGTGCTGAACGGCTTCCATAGATATTGGCATGCCTGTGATAAAAAATTCACATTACCTTAGAAACACAAGCTTTTGACTAAGTTTGCAAAGTAGAATGTCTGTCTTGACATGAAAACTCTTCTGTCCAAAAGCCCAAGCTATTACTCTATAGATGTCAAGCCTGGAATGGCTCTGCAATACTTTGTTGATCTCACATTGAACAGGGTCCCAATCCTAAATTTCATACCTGTCTTGAGTCCATCCCACCATCTTTTACCATGTGTTTTTTATTTTCTGACACTTTGGAATAGATCGACTTCTCCCATACAACCAACACCTTTTATCACCCTTTCCAACATGTTATATTTAAAAACTTCCTTTTCTTGCCATTGTGCCTCATGCAATCTGCCTGAGTTATGCCAGTTCTTTAGCACAACCGTCCCTGTCACCATATGTTCTTTTACAAGCTATGTAATGAAAGCCCTCTGTAGTTTCCAAAATGTCTTCATGTTCATCATCAAAATAAAGTTGGTAGGACTTATGTCTTCACTTTCCAGCTAGGAAAACTGAAGCTTTTCTGATAATGTAGTCTTTGTCAAGAAAGATAGAGACGTCGGTGTAATAGCTGTCATTAGCAACTGTTTGGTAACAATGAGAAAGGCTAACATTTACTGAGCACTTAAAAGCTCTTCACTAATCACTTTACACACACTTTCCCATTTAGTTGAAAAAGATTAAATAAGTTTTCCAAAGCAAAAGCTCACCAGTAACTCAAAACTGGGCTTTCAGTCTAGACCTTTGCGGCACATAGAAGATAATGTGAGCTGGCCACTTCTACTCTAAGGCTCTTTGTTCCATTTTGAATTTTGGTTCAATTTAACAAATGTTTTTTTAAGTGGCCATCAAACAGCAGGCATTTGCTAGACACAGAGGTGAATGAGACCACGTTTCTAGCCTCAAGAAGCTCATTAGTGAGAAGAGAAACACATAAACAAATAAGATTAAACAAGGTTAGAGCAATAAAAGAGTTATGCTGAGGGCTGACTATGTAAGTTGTCATCTGGATGGGGTGCTGTTAGTGACACTGGGACAACAGGGGTAGACCAGAAGCGTCCCCGGCCAGCCAGATGACTACTGCCCTAGTTATAACAGAGTGTTATCTAAAAGTTTGCCTGCTCTCATTCCTGTGGACACCACAAAACCAGTTAGTAGTCCATGACCCATAATCCATTGCCAATTTTTCAGTAAAAAAACTGGAATAACGTGGAAAAGAAATGTTCAATTATTGCTTGTTGAAGTGCATTGAATTATACTAAACTTGAAGCGAATTGCATTGCAGGGATCATTAACAGATACTAGGTTTTAAATTACAAAAGTTAGCATATACTGTTTATTATCACCCCATACCAATCTACTTAGACTTTATGGAGTGCCTTCCATGTCCTGAAATAGGCTTGAAGTATTATCCCAGCTACTCTGCACTCTACCTACCCTTACTTCTCACAAAAAAGGAATCAATCAGTCAAAAAAAAGGATTATTGAGAAAATATCAAAAAAATATTACATTCATGGTAGCCTACATGTATTCTAAAATAGCCCACTGTTCCTTTATCTTCCTCCTACTAGTCTTCCTTCTGTCTCTGGGCATTTAGATTTTTTGCATCACTAAGGGCTTAAACTTTGGCTTCTAGATATTGAAGTGCTCTCCCTCGCAGAACCACTATACTCAAGAAGTCAAATTATGCTCCCCAAAACAATTATTTAAACTTTGTTGCTAAAGCCAAGAATGCCTTAAGAATCTATAAACTCTCTCCCCAGAAAAATACAGAGACACATACACATAAACTTCTCTGTAGAGATTCAGAGGGTTTCCAGAGCCTAGCTAAGACCCTGCCTTAGTGGGTTCCAAAGATGAATCAAGGCTGACCTTTCAGAATTTACATTCTTTAACTTAGGGTGTGACCCTAGGTAATCACTTAGTACATGTAGAATTATGAAAATAGGGACTCTTGCAGGTAAGGGTGAGAGGGTGATAACAAGAGCAGGACAATGACCTACAGCAAGAATCTTCCTAAGGTGATGTCATCACCTGGGACTCACCAAGTCCTGAGTGTGGCTATCCACCTTTTCATCCCAAAGCCTGCCAGCAAGGAAGACTCAAGTTAATCAGGTCTCACAGACCAGGTTATAATGAGAGAGTGAGATGTGTATGACTGTCACAACAATCAGATAAATATTCAGAGTAGGCATTAAGAATTTATTTTTTCCCCAATGGTACCATCTTCACAGTTGTGACTGTCCTGCCATGGAGCCAATATGCAAGCATAGTGCTTCACATTGGCTCTGGAACCTTCTCTGACCATCTCTTACCCTGAATGACATGCTTTCTTTAAACATAGTAATACATTCAATGAAATTACAGTCAAATCCTTTTAATCTGAGAGCCATTTATTCTCTTTGTGACAATTTCATATTTTCTACTGGCTTCATTAAATATTTGAAAGTTTAAATAATTTCTTTTTTTAAAAGATAATCTATTTTTCCTTATTTTGTATGTGAAGAAAGTGTTTTACTATAATTTCCATAAACTACAACAAATTATCTCAAAGCAATACAATTTACCTCACTGCTTACCCCAACCCCAAGCCCTAATCAAGTTTCTGCCTCAGTAGTTTCTTGTTTCCTACACTTTTCTGCTAAAGATGATTTCCTAAGAATCCTGTAAGTTAACTTGACTTCTAGAACTGGGTGAGAAATTTTCAACCTGCGTGACCTAATCCAGAAACCTTAGACTGGAGGCTCAAAAATAATGGCCTGTGTAGGTTTCTTGATGGCCTCAGAAATATTTCTTAAAACTCTAAATTGGTCCTCTAGCTATTTTCATATGATTGCTACCTTTTCTTTAGAATAAATCAGAAATTATGACAACACTGTACTCACTTTCTTGCACTGTAAGAATCAGCTGGAAACCAGTAAGAGACATGTACAAAATCACCCGGAAATTAACCCAACAGCATCCAGTGAGAGGAGGATGAGGTACGTTCATACAGGAGGACCTTAAACAGCACTGCAAACAAATCAACTCCAGCAACACCCAATAACATGGACACTCTTAGTAATATAATAAATAGTAAGTGAAGAAAGTCAGTGCAAAGAATCACATCTTAAGAAAGGTAAACTTTTAAAATATAAATTGTTTAAACGTTCAAATATTTGATAAAGCCAGTAGAGAAATACAAAATTGTCATAAAGAGAATAAATGGCTCTCTGGCCCATAACATGCTTTTGCATAAGGTTAAAAACAACTAAAATTTAAAATACATATTTTAGGTTACACTTTGGTCAGAGAAATCTCTATAGCAAGGAGAGCAAGAGAATGATAGACATATAACTCAGGGCAATGGTTTCTCTCTTGAAGAAAGGCAGGGAAATGAGGGGCTCCACTATCAAATGTAAATTTTGTCAAGGTCCCAATTTTTGTTTGGGAAGATAGAGTCACCATATTATTATAAAGATCTAATTAAATAACTGAAGAAATTAATGCAACACAGCATAGGCAAATAATCACATTGTGTCATGAACCAAGGATTTTGAACAGTCTATTTGTAAGCACTGAAGTCTAAAAGGGGAAAAAAAAAGGAAGAATCAGCCAGAGCAAGTAAGAATTGCTCCTCTTTGAAAGATCAGGTGGTCTCTCATTTCCCAGGGCCTCTACCATGCTCTCTCTTTTTTCCCCAACACTGAGGCCATATGTCAGATTCCATTTCTTATCTCAGATCAAACCGGCTCCTTGGAGTTAACAGCCTCACTCTGTAGGCCACTGGTTCTCAGCCAAGGGTGATTTTACCCCTCAGGGGATATCTGCAAAAATGGAGACATTTCCGTTCACTTTCAACTGGGTGAAAGATGCCGATCACTGATGGGTAGAGGCCAGGAATGTTGCTAAGCATCCCACAATGTAGAGAACAGTTGCCCCCAACCTCCACAACAAACAATTTCTAGTCCAAAATAGTGCCCAGGTTGATAAACTTGCTGTAGGCATTTGAGTTTCTCCCACTTAAATTAATCAGGTCTCTTGGTCCCAGTGCCTAGGATGTCATGCTGAGCACCCAGAGAACTAGAAAGTTTTGATATGGAAATCTAAGGCTGAAAGGGGTTCACATTTAGTGCCAAATGACCACTAAAGTCAACATTAGTCACAGCAACTCATTTTGCAGGCGAGGAAACTGAGCTGTTAAGAAACAAAGCAAATTCCCCACATAGTCTGCACCTGCCTCCCTCTCTCACCTGAGCCACTATATCTCATTCTGCCTCAGCCACGAGGATTGGACATTTGCTTGAACTCAGGGAGCCCTTTCCTGCCTCAGGTCTTCCCATCACATCCTTTCAAGTCTCCTTTAACGGTTTCTTTCTCAGAGAGGTTTTAGCCAATCCATATTTTAATTATAAGCCCCTGATCTCACCCTTTGCAAATACAGTTTTAGTGTTTTCACAATTTACAATTAGTATTTTTCTTGCTTTTCTAACTGTTACTCCTTTCTGCACCCCCAATAAGACTTTAAATTTTGTCAGTTTAGGGTCTGCTCAAGTTCATTTCCTCCAATATTGTTTACCCAGTGCCTAGTACATTATTTGCATGTAGTGGGCACTCAGCAAATATTTACTAAATGAATGAATAAATAAATGAGTGACTGTACTAAAGGAAAGAAGGAAGAAAGTAGAAAGAAAAGACAGAGGGAGAGGGAATGGAAATTAATGAACCCTTGTTCCTAGCTCAATAAGTTTAACTATGTCCTCTTCTCAAACACTCTAAAAATTAAATCAGTCTACTGTGGGGGGACAGGTAAAGAAAAGGAAGCAATCCCCAGATTCAGCTCTGTGCCTTTGGTCATTAGAAAATGTTAACTAGTCTTATCGTTTGAACCATACTCGTTCATCTCTAAGGCTAGGTTTCTTGAACAAATGTTTTTCCTTCCTCCTTATAGTCTGTCTCCAGAAATTCAAAACTTGCTAAAGATAAGACTGAGTTTCACAAACTTCTTACCTTCAACAGAGACAAACCAGGCATCTGGGCTAGAAGGGACAAACAAATTTGGACATCTGCTGCCCAGGCTCCTGTGCAGGATTGAAAGATGTGTTCACAATTGCCTTAGGGTAATCTGTGCTAATTTCCCAGTCTTCCAAAGTACTTTCAAAGCAAAATTATTAAAAGAAAAGGAAATGTTCTTCAATGACGACTACTTAACAGCTGCATCCCATTTTTCATTGAAAATGTTGACAACTGTTGAGTGGTGGCCATAGTGAGCCTTGGAGGGATCCTTAGGAGTCAAGTGGCCTCGTCACCATTCTCTGTTCCATAACAGACAATTAGAATGTCGTTTAGCTCAATTTCATTCCTAGCTTTGGCATTTCACTTCTCTTCATTCCTAGCTTTAGAATCCCACCTCTCTGACCATTGAGTCCTGGGTCTCTTGCCATAGCATTATCTCACATGGTTGCCATGGGAAACAGTGAAATGATACCCATGTCAGGTATCCAGTCCCCAAACCAAGAAATTCATAATGAAAATGTTTAGGTGCTGCACCCCAGGATGAAGTCTTCAAGGTGTCAGTGCTTCAGTTCAATGCAAATTGCTGGAGTGTCTGAAGCCATTGGGTAAAGTAGGTCTACTAGAGATAAATTTCTCACCCTCAAGGGTCTGACAGGAGAGAGGATGAATTTTAAAATAACTATAATTCAAAGCAGAAAACATTGTGTCATATGAAAAGTACTGGGGATAGGGAGAGATATTATTAATTTCAAATGATGAAGATATCCTACTGAGATGATAAGAAAAAGTTTTTTAGGAGAACTATTACCTGAGGTGAACTTGGAAAGAATTGTCAAAATTTCAATAGTTGCAAATGTGGGCAGGAGAGGTGGTACTCCAAGTAAAAGAATTAGCCTTGAGCAAAGACACAGTCTGAAAATATGGAGTGTATTTAAGGAGTAAATGTCACTGTAAGGTATTACAGGTGAGTGTGCTGTGGTGTTACGATTAACCCAATCATGTATGGCCAAAGAATGAACCTTTGGTGGCACTTTGGGATATTAGAATACCTACTCTCCTCCAGCTAGGCATTAGTCAAAAGAGACTTGGCTGAACCCTTAAAGATTGTACCTCCATCTTTCCACCTCCACAATCAGCAGGCGGATCCACGTGGCTTCCCAAAAGCTAATGTCCTCAGGTGAAGTCAGGGACAGAGGCTGCTGACTCTGGCTATTCTGACTGGGCAGCAGTCTGGTTATGAAAGCAAGACTACAGACGTGTCTGGGACTTTAGTGTCCTTTGTTTTCTCAGCCCAGGAAACTACCAGCCTGAGCTGTGAAAACGCCTCATTGTGACATGGGTTGTCTGGCAGAAAAGCAACCTCTCTCACCTCTCCATGGCAGGCAGTTTAGTAACACTCTGTCCTGTGGGTAATTGTCCACCCAGACCTGGCCAAAGCTCATGACAACACAGAATACATGTGAATAACTTCTTATTATGTCCCAGTCATCCAAAATATATATTTTTCCATATTCTGCTTTAATCCTCACAACCTATAAGGAAGGTACTATTAGCTGTTGGTGAGAAATAAGGAAGATGAGGTTTAAAGAGGTTTAAAAATGTACCCAGAGTCATACAGTTGGTATGTAGCAGAGCTAGGTCCTTCTTACTCATTTCTTTGTGCCCAAGAAGGCTGTCTTTCATACAGACACTTTCTCCTTAGCTCTCTGATATCCTCATCTGGTAGATGTCACAGGGGACAGTACTTGAACTCTGGCTGATTGCTCACATTTGAACAAATGGATTTGCTGCTCAGACAAGTTCTTAGATTCTCTTTAAACAAGTTTTCACAAGCTCCAAACTGCAGAGTAAGAGGAAATAGGCAAGAGGGACTCCACCCAGCAACCAAATGGAGGTTTCTATAGGCGACGTTTAATTTTCTGATCTGGCAATCTTGGGCAAGAGGCATTTTCTGGGTTCTCATGTGATGCTGAAATTAAAACTTCTTTGGCTAGTGATGTCTGAGTTGCATAAGACAGTCAAAGCATAGACAGGACAGTATTTGGAACTACTATCCTGTCTGGGACCCTACTCACTGCACAGGATAAAGACCCAAGATAGACAAAAGGCCACGTTTAAAGATGAAACACTTCAGTTCAAGACCTGGTTCTGTCACTTATGAATTTCACTTTGGAAAACATTATCTCACTTAAAAAATAATACAAATACCTACTTCACAAAACTGTTATGACAATGAAATGGGATAACAGTGGTGAAAGTGTTACTCAAATATAAGCTGTTCGTATTATGAGGGAAATTAGACTAAAGGGTGATTGATAGGCCCTCAGTGATGCCCTGATATGTCTGGCCCCTCTTTCAGATCTCAGCTTCCCTTATTATATCGTCTAAAGTACCTAGTCGCTCTTTAGCATATCATGTTATTTTAATTCTCTACAAACCATTATATCTATCTAATACTATTCTTATTCGTTTTTTATGATCTGTTACCAGAACATAAGTTTCACAAAAGCAGAGCTTTCATCTGTCTTGTTCATTGCTGGATTCTGGCACATAGTAGGCTCACAAATATTTTTTGAGTGAACAAATGGCTCAGATTACATTGTAGGGTTCCAATCTAAGGAAGTAGATCAGAATATTATTAGACTGGTAAACAGAGAGGCTAAAAATGACAACCATAGACTGTTAGTTCCTGATGAAACAACAAATATCCAGTCAAATATCATTTTGCAGAGAAGAAAGCTGAGATCTTAAAAGAATTCTCAAATGAAAACACATAGAGAGAAAGCATTTGGAAAAGCAATGACCTCATTTCAAAATCATACTTCCACTCTTTGATCAATGGGGAATTTATTTTGACAATAAATTGTATCCCCAAGTATGATTTGTCTTTATCCCCTTACCATAGAATTTGTCTCTTATCATCAGATTTTAAAAAATGAAAGAGGGAGAAGGATGCTATCATGAACTTTGAGGGAGGGAAGGATCAAAGATGATCTGGTTCTTTATTTCTTTCACAACATGAAACTCCCAAACCTCTGATGAAGCAAACTCTACCTCCTGGGGAAGCCTGTTCCATTTTCAGATAGCCTTATTAATAATTACACCATGTGCCAGACATTGGGCTAGAGCTCCCTCCCACTCACTACATACATGCCCACACATAAACACTTCCCTTTCTACTGTGACAACTCTATTTTTATCTGTTAAACAACATAAAATTAACAGAATTAGATTGATCTTCTATTGCAAATGCATGCCTAAACAAGGGCCTGTATATATATAATTATTTGAAAATAATTATCTTACCAATCTCTCTTTTTGATGGCATGAAATATTTTCTGTATAATGGAAGTAGATGAAAAGCATGCTTTAGAACAATGGTTACCATACTTTTTTAGAATGAGGAGCTTTTTCTTAATATTTTTGGTGAAAGATAAATTGTTAGTATCACTTTGGAAAGCAGTTTGCCATTATATAATAAGGCTAAAGATATGCAATACTGTGTGATCCAGGAATTTTACTTGTATCTTCTCTACATATGCACCAGGAAATGCAAACAAGAAAAATCCAAATCCAGAACCAATCCAAAAGTCCATCAACAATTAAATTGACCTTTTAAAAGTAAACAGTATGGAGGTTCCTCAAAAAACTAAGAATTAATCTACCATATGATCCAGCAATCCTTCTACTGGGTATTTACCTCAAAGACTTGACAACTCATATTCAAAAAGATATTTGCACACTGATGTTCATAGCAGCATTATTCACAGTGGCCAGAGCATGGAAGCAACCAAAGTGTCCTACGATAGATGATTGAATAAAGAGCCTGTGGTACATATATACAGTGGAATATTACTCAGCCATAAGAAGAGATGAAATACTGCCATTTGAGACAAAACAGATGGACCTTGAGATAATCATGCTAAGTGAAATAAACCAGACAGAAAAGTTGAAAATCACATGGTATTACTTATAGTGGGATATAAACCTAAAAGCAACAAATGAACAGGACAACAAACAGAGACTTGTGGACACAGACAATAGACTAGTGGTTACCAGAGGGTGTGAGCGGGGAGAAGGGAGGTAGATAGGGTAAAGGGGGTCAAATATTTGGTGACAGAAAGAAATCTAACTGAGGGAAGTGTACACATGATGTAAACATATATGCCTTACTGTTAAAATGTACAACTGAAACATCAGATTTCCTTACCAAATGTCACCATAAAAAACAATTTTTTAAAAAAAGCAGTCATATTGACATATTCTGAAATAACGAAAATGAATAAATTATAATTGTATGCAATAATATGTATACAACTCACAAGACATAATAAGCAAAAAAGTAAAACATGAAAGAATATAATCAGTGTGACTTCAATTATATAAACTTCCAAAACGTTATGGTATACACATGAATTTAGAAAAAAAATTTTTTTAAAGGCAAAATAATAACAAAATACAGTTATGAGGTTACCTCTGAAGTGGAGGAGGATAATGGCAATAGGTTATAGCTAAGGAGAGCCCAGAAGAACCTCTGGAATGTTAACAGTGTTTTATCTTCTGACTTAGGCAATGATCATATCGGCTTTGATTCATCATTAAATTGTTTGTATATGTTTTTTGCTCAATTATATGACATTTAAAGAAATGCCACATATTCTCCAATGATGGACCTCTACTGCTTATGGAAGCTATATCAATGCTTGATGGGCATATAAATCCTTGAACGCATAGCAATAACCCTAAGATTTACCAGACGTGTCATAGCCCACAGGTTTGCAAAGATGGGTATGGAGGTGGACAGGGGGAAACACTGGCCTGCAGATGGGAAAGCTTGTTTTTTTAGCATAAACTCTGATCCTATTAAACAGTCCCTTTCTCATCTCTGGGCCTCAGTTTCTCCACGTGTAAGAGAGAAGGTTAAATTACGTGATCCCTCTAAATTATGATATCTATAGTTCTTGTAACAATAGAAACCTCCTGAATATCAACTCTGTGATAGCCTGCAGTTCCCTCATGAGTGCATATCGAGGGTCATAAATCCCTCCCATGGAGATGCCTGCCTCCACTTCATAAGCCATGTCTGCATGGCCTTTACTCAAGCTTGAGCATTCTTTTAAGGAAAAATAAAAGATGTTTTTATTGCACCACTTCTGTAAATAGGTGCTAATATAGTGTGCAGACTACCTGCTTGAAATATACAGGTCCCTCTAGAAAAAGGAGAATGCCTCATTCAAGAATCCCCATGGTTGGCCCCAAGAATGGTCACTAGCTTGCCATTGTATGACTTCCCGGTCACTGTTCATCAGTTCATCAACTGAGCATCAGAATCCCCTAGAATCAACAAGACTAGTTGATTCATTTCTATAACTAGTACTCAGTTCTGAGCAGAGCCTTGGGGAAGGTTTCTCATATTCTATAAGATGACATCATCAAGCTGTAATTCATCATTCTGGTTTTCATTGACAGGAGTCCCCTAATCTGCTGGAGAATTTCAGGCAAATGTACAAAAGTGGCAGATAGTTAATTTAGAATCAGTAATAGGGAAATGGTGACTTGTTAAGAATGGAAAATTGTTTTGAACCATAAGGAAGATCAGAATTTCTATATTTTTCAAATATCTGGAATGCCATACTAAACTGATACAGGGTAATTCAGGACATTAAATGCTAGACCAGATAGTTATCACATTATCTCAGAGCTTTTTATGATTTGTTATTACAGAAGTAATACATGCATATTTTAAAACTCAAAAAAATAATAAAATACAAATAAAAACTTTATATTCCCACAACTCAGAGACTGCCACAATTAACAGTTTATTGCATATATGTTTTTTCTTTTACTAAAAGGAAACCAATCAGTAAATGCTATTTTATAATGTGTTTTTCATTTAATAGCCTTATTTTTCCAGGTCAGTGAGTTTTTATCTCAACTCATACCCAGCGGTATTCAAATTTCACCAATAGACTCATTAACATTCGCTATAACTATTGTTTTTAAACCAGCTTGGTATTATTCTCTTTCTTAACCTAGATGATGATTAATGAATGTTCATCTTATAATTATCCATTAAGATGTACAGAAATATTTTGTGCACTTTTATGTAGCTATAACGTATAAATCAATATGTACAATAATATTTTTCACAATAAAAGAAAGGGGAAATGTCACACACTCCTATGATTTTTATTGTACCTTAGCTGGTTCTTTTAATATCATTCTACTTTTACTGGTTCTTTCCCTATTTCATGATAATCACTTACTGAAGGGTCAGTCATTCTGTGAGAGTCCATATGCTAATAGTTACACCCTCACTGATTTCAGATGTTACACAAAAACAACAAACAGCCAAATCTCCAGCTACTTTTATTATTTTCATGTTTTTTTAAATAATAATATCTCACAAAGAAATTTTTTTAAAAGTTTAGTTTTTATTTATGAAGAACTTAATCATTTCTCTATATATTTGTATATAAGATTATTACATTATATAACTTAAACTTACATAATGTTATATATCAATTATATCTCAATAAAGCTGGAAAAAATAAAGCTATAAGCAAAAAAGACCCTTAATTTTTGTTTGATTTTTCATTCTAATAAAAATGTAGATGTAATTTCATGTCAATTTAAGTTTGACTCCAAACCACTTAAAGGGACTTTCCAAATGGTTTTCATATGATACCCATATTATGGCAATATTTGCACAATGCTGATTAGGTTTAAATTCAAAAGGGATCAATAGCTCATCACTTCTCTAAGGACCTCTATAATCCATCGGTAGCACCCCAGTGCCATCCATGGTGCTCCAATTGGGTAGCCTTGCCTTATCTTATATTTATAGGAAAACAATACCTTTCTCTTATTTCCCTCAGTCTAATCAGAGACATATATGACAATGTTGCACCTAAAATGAACATGTGCTATAACTACTCAGCATTCCTAAAAATTCTCTACCTTACCCACCAGTACTTATTCAAGTAGAGTTTTTTAAAATTTGCCTTTGCTTTAAAAATGTCTGCCTCAACCTCATTGTTTTCTTTCCCAGAAAACAAACCAAACCAAACAAACAAACACAAAGTATCCTAGTAATTTTTAAAAGCACTATTTAATTAATATCTGAATATCTTCTCCCTGAAGACTCTTTAATCAGAATTAATGTCAAATTTAAAACCAAACTCATTTACACAACTCTCTTTTCTCTCTGATACACCACAACCAATGTTATATGACTCAAAATTCTAAAAATTCTCTTTAATATCCTCCTCTTTCTTCTCTCCAAGCATTTAATAAGTCCAAAGTCTATTGATTATGTTTCCTTAACACACCTCAATTTGATCTCCTCTGCTACACTCCTATACTACTTACTGCCTTACTAGTTCAAACTGTATTCTCTCTGGATTCACTTCAAGAGTCACTGTTTTCATTTCCACCTTTGTGTAGACTGTTGTCCACACTACTACAGAGTTACCTTTATAGAATGACATCCAATTTCAATTCCTTACTAGAGCGGCCAACCCTCCCAGTTTGTCTAGAACAAAGGAATTTTCCAAGATGTGGGCCATCAGTGCTAATGCCCAGAAAGTCAAGGCAAACCAGAATGGTTGGTCTCCTACTTAAAACCTTTAAATCCCTATAGAATGAAAAGCAAAGTTCTTACTAATCATCCCCACACTATTTTTTAAGCCTCAACTCTCTGTTCTTCCCGTCCCACTCCACCACACACAAACACCCTGCGTATCAGCTTTGCCAAGCTACATTCAGTTCTCTAAATGGAATGTGCTTTGTTCCTTTACATTTCAGTACCTTTGTACATTGTGTCTCCTTGACTTATAATGTCTTTCGTCTTATCTAGATTTTGGTAAACTCCTATTTATCCACCTCAGTTCTTTTCAATTGTCACTTTTTCACTAAAGTCGTCCAGATATTGGCTGTAGCTTCGTCTGTGTTTTCACAGCACCTTGCATACACTGCTGTCATAGCCTCAGCCAAATGAATCCTATTCTCCACCAGATATTGAGCAATAGAACTTTTCTTTGTATACCTAAGAATACAAGCACAAGGAGTCACACATAATAAGTGCTCAATAAATGAAGAAGGAAGGAAGGAAGGAAGGAAGGAAGGAAGGAAGGAAGGAAGGAAGGAAGGAAGGGTATTTTTTAGATCACTTTGTCTTCTGTGTAGAACTTATACATATTGAGTTACTTGAGTAAAATGTTGGCTTCTCTGAATAGAGTGGTAGCTTCTTGAGGTCAGGAACCCAGCTTTATCTATCTCCACAGCACCCATGCTACAGGGACTTGTTACATTTGCTCAGTTGATGTGGTTTGGCTGTTGTCAAAGACTGAGAAAACATAGGTGACATGAAGGTCTTTGCTAGGAGATATGTCAAGAGAGACGACAGGAATACATAAGTGTGCCCCAAAAGGGTTAATTGAGTGATATCTCTTTCTGAGTGTGACTGCCATATATATACTTTTACAGCAATCACTTTTCCTCTTAGGGGGAAACTTCTTTATTACTAAATAAATAGAAATGTAGAGATTTGGAATTTCCCATCTAAATTAGGCACTGGAAATCACCGAAAAACCCTCAATCAAGTTTTCTGCCTATTGAGAAAAAATGATTCCATCCTCAATGATCATATAGCTCATTTACAAGTTATGAGTAAATATCTATACCAATATACCTAAATGTGAGACTACAAGCCACATGCAACAGAATCACGTGAGAACTTTTTAAAATACAGATGCCTGGGCCACCACTCTGAATTTCTGATGGTAGGGCCAGAAGATCGAGGCATTTCCAGCTCAGTACCCCAGCTGGTTCTTATGCATGCTGGCATTTGAGAACTACTGATCAATATCATGAAGAAATTCAGCCCTTAGGCAAGTAATATTTCTTCTGTTAAGTGAGTATTACAATGGTAACTAAATCATAGGGATGGTGTGACAAGTACTATGTTACTTATAAAGCACTACACAATATGTGACATATGGTAAGTGTTCAGTATGTATTCATCAACATTGTCTCTAGAATTTGAGTTCCTGGATTTTTAAAAATGTGTTTTCTTCATCCTTGTATTGACCTTGGCATTTTAGCATCCCATATAGAGACTTAGAGATAAATAGTCCCCAACAAATTGAATCATACTAAACCTTGGTCTTGAATAAGGTTGGAGAAAACACAAACTTTCTGGAAATCAACTCAATAAATTTGTTGAAAGTATTGCAAGTGTTTATAATTTTTACCACAGTAATACAATTATAATTTATAGAAATCTCGCCTAAGGATATAATCTGAAGTGAAAAGGTAAAATTCTACAGATATTTTTATATACAAGGATAAAACATGCACAGGCCCTAGAAAGAACTTAACTATCTGGTATTAGGTGAATGCATAGATACATATGACACTTCCATAAAATGAAATATTATTCAGTCATCAAATTAAAGTATATAATAAAATTTTAATGACATAGGGAAATATTTATAAAAGATTAAGTAAACAAAACATTTATAGTTTAAGTCTAGTAATTTGGAAAGAAACTTATAGAAAAAAAAAAAGCTAGCAGGAAATACACAAAATGTTAGCAATAACAGAACCATGGGTGATGTTTATTTATTTCCTGATACTCTCCTATGCTTTCAAAAATTTATAAAATATATTTTAAAATAAAGTCAGAAAGTAATATTTTAAAACATAAATGGAACCATGGAGTAAACTTACTTTTTCCTATTTCTCTCAATAAGTTCAACTAAAATTCCCAGACATTAAATAGAAAAAATAAAAAATAAAAAATTTTGAATGAAGGAGAGAGGCAGACTGGCTAGAGAACTTGAGAACCAATAACGGCACTGTAGTAACTTCCCTAAGTTTACTTTTTGCCTTGTTTATGGCACGCAACAGAAAAAGCTGGCAACCTGAAAACAGAAGCAGACAAAATACACACACACACACACACACACACACACACACACAGACACACACACACACAGTGGCCCGACCTCACCCACATCAGCAAAGGCCAAGTAGGCAGTCTAGACTGCTTTCCTCACCAAGTTGTAAAGAGGCACCTCAACCCATTACAGATACGGTTTCAGAGATATCTATGTGGGGATCTTGGGATTTTTCTCTCTGCCAAGTAGCTACAAGCACCCTTCCCTGTCTTGTGTCAGTGGAAATCATGTAAAGCCTGACCTCTACTCCCAATCAGCAGTAACAAAACACCCTTCACCCTCCATATTAGTGTGTTGTCAGAGGAAGCCTATTGGAGAGTCAAGATTTTTCATTACCATCTAGCAGAAACAAGACCCCCATCCCAACACAGCCATGGAGACCATGTGGAGGTTAAGTAGCAATGCACTCTTAATCCTCCAAGACAGAAAAGTATGATGGGAGGTGTAATAGAAAGTTGGAACTCTCCATCTCAGTTAGAAGTAATAAGGAGTCTCTCCCCTCTTACGCATTAATAGAATTTGAGTAGTCATTCTGGACTTTGACCACCAATGAACAGTAAAAGGTGGTGCCTTACTCTTACCCTATTAGAAAATTTCAACAGAAGCCAACTAAGACATCAGTTTTAAATAAGATTCAAAGTATTATAACATAGTATCTAAAATGTCAAGTTTTTATTTTTTTAGAAGTCACACCAAAACAAGAACATCTTAAATTAAATGAAAAAGCACAATCAATAGAGGCCAGCAACAATATGAGAGAGATGTTAAGAATTATGTAATAATGATTTTAAAGCAGTCATCATAAAACCATCACATTTAAGACAAATGAAAATATGGAATAGCTCGACAAATAAATAGAAAATATAAATTAGAAACAAATGGAAATTTTAGAACTGACTAAGCGTAATACATGAAGTTTTAAAAACTCAATTAATGGGCTCAATAGTAGAAAGAAGGGACTGGAAAGAATCAGTGAAATGAAAGCAAGAACAGTAAAAATTTCCCAGTGTGAATTACAGAAAGAAAATAGTAAAAAAAAAAAAGTGTTGAATAGCACCTGTAAAACTATAACAAAAAGAAAGAAAAAGTACATGGCTGAAAAAGTACTCAAAGAAGTAAAAACTGAAATTGCCAAATTTTGGCAGAAAGCATACACCTGCAAATTCAAGAATTTGAGCAAAACTTGAACAGAATTAATTCAAAGAAGTCCACAGAAAGAAATATAATAATCAAACTTGCAAAAACCAAAGACAAAAAAAACTCTAAGGCAGCCAAAGAATAATACCAACCTATAGAAGGAAAACAATTTGAATGACTGCAGCTTTCTCATCAGAAATCATGAAGGCCAGAAGGAAATAGCACGATGTATATATTACATATCAATATATAATATGTGATATATATCAGTAATTACATTAACTTAAATGTGTTTAATTTACATTTAAATGCTAAAACAAAAGAATGGTCAACACAGACTCATGTCTGGTGAAATATCCTTCAGGAATGAAAGGGAAATCAAGACGTTTTCAGATAAAGGTAAACTAAGAACATGTTGCCAGCACACCAATCCTAAAAGAATGACTAAAGAAATATTTCTAAACAGAAAATAAACAAAAGAAGAAACCTTGGAACATCAGGAAGAAAAAGAAAATATGGTAAGCAGAAATAAGAGTGAATAGACTTTTCTTCTCCTCTTGTATTTTCTAAATTATGTTTGATGGTTGCAGCAAAAAATTATAACAGTGATATGGTTCTAAAAGTTTGTAGAATATTAAAGACCATTATAAACAGGGGCTGGTAAAAATATAAAAAGTTAAGATTTTAATCTTAATTTGATCTGATAAAGAGATGACATCAGAAAGAGGAGCTTCAAAATTGCATAGATGATAGAGGCTCTGTTCATCCCTCTGCAGACCAAATCAAGGTTGTGACAGAAACAAGGAGCATCAGCAAAAATAAACAAACAAAAAAACAAATAAAATCACCTGGGATCTAGATGGACAAGCTATATAACTAGGGAGAAGTCCAAGAAAGCACCCTGCAACAGCAGAAGGTAGGTCGGGGCGAGGATGCAGGGCTAACCCGGTCCAAAGTGGCTAAGTGAGACAGAGGCTGTGGCAGTGGCAGATGCCCCTTCAAGAAGCCACATCTGTGAGTGGATTTTCATGTCAATGGACTGCTTGCTCTGAGCACTAGCACTGGGCTGGCTGCTCTGGGGCACCAGGAACTTAGAGGGGGACACTGAGTTTTTGGAGTGAAGGTCAGAGGCGAGACCCACCCTGTACAGAAGTGCTGGTGGTATTCATTGTTCCCTGTTGAGCTCTCTCGCCAACCAGTGTGCAGACACACCGCTCCATAGCCATGATGTCATCAAACTGGATAACAAAGGTTGCTCTGCCCAGAGGATTCCCTGAAACCCCACCTCTTCTAACCCAGGCATCACCCAATCAACATCCAGGTATATCCTCAGCAAGTCATATGTGCCTTGCTGAGTGGCACCTAGACTCACACTGGAGGCAGCTGGCCTCAGTTTCTGGTGTGGCTTTTTGAGGCACTATAAAAACAGCATCTGTGGATTGCTTACTGAATCTTGACAGGTGGCTCCAGAGGGGTAGAGGCTTGGGCTAAATTTGGCCTGCAGCTGAACACCTCTCAGGACTGTGCCATAATAAGACCAGGAGACTTAGGAGCTTTGCTTAGTATATAGAAACAGACATGGAAAGACAGCTAAAATGGGAAGACAAAGAAGTAGAAACCGTAGACAGAACAGAACAGAGATCCAGATATAATGGGGTCAAGTAATTTAATAGATGCAGAGTTCAAAACACTGGTTATAAAGATGCTCAATAAACTTTTGGGAAAAGTAGAGAACTGCAACAAAGAGATAAAAATGAAGATGGAGATTACAAGAGGGAACCAGTCTGAAATGGAGAACACATTTTCTGAGATGAGAAGTATATTAAATGGAATAAACAAAGTGAATAAAGAAGAAGATCACATGCCCTATCTAGAGGAAAGGAAAGCCAATCAGGACACTCAAACAGAATTGCAAGAAAAAGAAGGCCAAGACTACAAAGATGATTTAAGGAGGATATGAGACACTATGAAGGCTCCAAATAGTTGTCTGATTGGAGTAAGTGCTGAAAATCAAGGTGTTGAACAGATGTTTGAAGAAATAACGATGGAAAACTTCCTTAACCTGGTGAAGGAAATGGACATAAAACCTCAGGAAGCTCAGAAAATTCCAAATATCAGCGATCCAAAGAGGCCCACACTAATACACATCGTAATTAAAATGCCAAAGGTTAAATACAAAGAAAAAATTGCAAAAGCAGCAAGAGAAAAACAAATAATTACAGATAAGGGACATTCATAGACTGGCTGCTGATTTCTCAAAAGAGACTATGCAAGATAGAAGCGCTTGGCAAAAAATTTTCGAAAGAATGAAGACCCAGGATATACAACTAAGAATAATTTATCTGGCAAAGCTATCATTTAAAGTTGAAGGACAGATAAAGAGCTTCCCAGACAAAAATAAACTAAAGGAATTTATTATCACCAAGCTAGAATTATAGGAAACATTGGAGGGACTTTGGAAGAAAAAACATGTATCAAAAACAGGAATAAAGACTGATAACAGCTATATTCTTACCAATTAGTATCTTAAAGGAAAACGAATAAAGTTCTCCAATCAAGAGATGGAGTGGCTAAAAGGATAAGAAAACAAGACCCCTACATATGAAAAGAAAGGGAATGGAAAAAGATATCGCTGTGATGAACCTAGAAGGTGTTTAAGTCAGACAAAGATGAACACTATATGATTTAACTTATATGCAGAATTTAAGAGATAAAAACAACTAATCAAAAACAGACTCACAAATATAGTGGACAATTTGGTAATGGACAATTTGGTAAAGAGGGTTTGGGGGGCTGGGAGAATGAGGTAAAGGGTTAAAGAAGTACAAATTAGTAGCTAACGGATGGTCAAGGGCATGGAAAGCATGATATAAGGAATGCAATTAGCATTAATATGTGGGCTAGGTCAAGGGAGTATCAGGGGAGGAAAGAAGCAATTGAAGGGATCATTTTACTAACTATATAGATGTTTAACAAATGTACTATATACTTGAAACTAATAAAAAAATTTTTAAAAAAGAGATGGCAAGTAAACTGTGATATGTATATATACTGTAATACTTAAAGCAATCACTACAGAAGCAACACAGTGATGCATGCTCACAAACTCATACAGAAATCAAAATGGAATTCTAAAAATTGTTCAAGCAAACCACAAGAAAACATTAAAAAAAGAAGATAACTAAAAACAGAGAGAACAAATAAAACAAAATGTTGGATGTAAGCCCTAATTATATTACATACCAATTACATTAATTTAAATGGTCTGAATATATCAATTAAAATACAGAAATTGTCTGAGTGGATTAAAAAACATGACCCAACTATATGTGATCTACAAAAAAACTTACTTCACTTTACCAATATAGGCAGGTTGAAATTTAAAGTGGAAAAATAAGTATCCAGCAAATATTATCCAAAAGAAGGCAGGAGTGGCTGTATCAATATCAGGTAGATAGCCTTCAGAACAAAGAAAATCCTAGAAACAGAGGGACATGGTATAATGACAACATTTCAATCCGCCAAGAAAACACAGCAATCTTTAATGTGTACAAGTCAAACAGAGCTGAAAATATGTAAAATGAACACTAATAGAACTAGAAGGAAAAATAGGCAAATCCACAATCATAGTTGAAGACTTTAACACCTCTCTCTCAACAACTTATTGAACAACTAAGCAGAAAATCAAAAAGAATACAAACGACCTCAAAAACCTCATTAATTAATGAGGTCAAGTTAATATTTACAATTTTTTTTCAAGTGCTCATAGAACATAGCACAGGATAGACCATATCCTGGGTCATAGAAGAAACCTTAACAAAGCTAAAAAAAAAAGTAAAATTATGCATACTGTCCTCCAGCCACAGTAGAATGAAACTGAAAATTATTAACAGAAATATAACAGAAAAATGTCCAAACCCTTGGAAACTAAACAATACACTTCTAAATGATTCATGGGCTTGGGAGGACGTCTCAAGAAAATTTTTTAAATGCATTGAACTGAATGAAAATGAAAGCACAACACATCAAAAATTTGGGGACATATCTCAAATGGCACTAAAACAAAAATTTTTATTACAAAAGAGAAAATTCCCAATAATCTAAGTTCGAGAACCTAGAAAAAGAAGAGCAAAATAGCTCAAAGCAAGCAAAGCAAAGGAAATAATAAAGGTAAGAATAAAAATAAGTGAAACTGTAAACAGAAAAATAGATCTTATTCTTTGAAAAGGTCAATAAATTTGATAAAGCTCTAACAAGACTGAGAAAAAAAAAGATATACAAATTATCAACATCAGAAACAAAAGCACCAAAAAAAGAGAGAAAATTCTATGAACAACTCTACACACATAAATCTGACAATTTAGATTAAATATACCAATTCAGGGAAAAAAAACACAATTTACCACAACTCGTTCTGTATGAAATAACATATGAAATAAATAATTTAAATAACCCTATAACAATTAAGATAATCAAATTCATACTTTTTAAACTCTAAAAAACAAATCTCTAGGTGCAGGCTATTGGCTATTTCACTGAATAATTCTATCAAACATTTAAAGAAGAATTTTCATAAATTCTTCACAATCACTTCTGGAAAATGGAAAAGGTTGGAACATTTCCCAGTTTATTTTATTAAGCTGGTGTTACACTGATAAGAAAACTACACAGACAGCACCAAAAAAAAAGGAGGAGGAGGAGGAATAAAGGAAGGAAGGAAGGAAGGAAGGGAGGGAGGAAGGAAGGAAGGAAGGAAGGAAGGAAGGAAGGAAGGAAGGAAGGAAGGAAGGAAGGAAATTATAGACCAATATTTCTTAAGAACATAAAAGCAAACTACTCAATAAAATACCAACAAATAGAATTCAACAATATGTCAAAAGAATTATGCACCATTACCAAGCAGGTTTTATTACTATGGAAATTAACGGGGTTTTTTGATTTTGTTTTTGTTTTGTTTTGTTTTAAGTAATGAGACCAATAAGGAAAGGAAAAGAGCAAAGGTCAGCCAACTCTTTCTGTGAAGTACCAGATGGAAAATATTTTCACCTTTATGGGCCAGATCATATCTCTCACAATTACTGGGCTCTGCTGCTATAAAGCAAAATCAACCAGAGACAATTTGTAAACAAATGTGGGGAGCTATTTTCCAATAAAATTTCAACCACCATTCATGGTTTGCAGATTCCTGCCATAGAGAAAAGTTAGGAAAATTTAGTGTTTGCACCTGTAGTGATAGTGCCTACTTAATGCGATTATTGTGATTTTAAAATGAAGTATCACATGAAAGTTCTTAGTAATGGGCATAGGACCTGGTAAATAGTCAATAAATGTTAACTATTCTTAGGCAAGAATTAGACTGATCGAAGTCCTGTCAGAATCTGAACAGACAGGTCTGAACTTCTTATCATCAACAACCTTGGTGACACAGTAAGTGGTAGCTGTTCCTCATGTTCCTCCTGCTGGATGGCCTTTTGTCCCGAAACCCCTGTGGGTTTCAAAGAGAAAATTACACCAAGAGAGAGGTTCTTTAAATTATCATAGAGGATATCTTTCTAAGATTTTCTAAAGTAAATTTCTAAGAACTAGGCCACAGGAAGAGTGATTGAAGAAACTGAGTGTATTTAGATTGGAGAAGAGTTTCCTGGAGGGATGGGGATGGGGACATACTAGAACAATTTTTAAAAGGCTGAGTTTGGAAAATGGAAGCCGAGTGTTGACAGGCGGCCCCAAAAGACAAGAGAAGTAGTACTAACAAATTCAAGTTAATGGAATCACATTTCAGTTCAATCTAAGAAAGAAGTATTTTTAATAGCCAGCTCTGTCTTATAAACGATTTAGTTTATGGTCAGTTTCTTTTCTGGGGGCATTTAAGGAAAGGTTGAATGGGTGACAGTAGGGGCAGGAGAAGGCCATATAAACTTTGAAGAAACTTCTCACCTAAGAATCTATGATTCTATGGAATATGTTAAATAGAGTGTAGTAAATTAATCATCTATTACTTTCAATTCTAATCCATATTTACCTTTAGATTTGTATGCTATTTCATATAATTTTGGAATGTAACTAGTTACATTCATCCATCATTCATTCATTTACGTATTCCAAAAATACATAGTGTGTACTTACTATATTCTAGGCATTTTTTAAGTATTGGAAATACAGCAGTAAGTTCATAAAGGAAAGGATTGGGTTTTTCTCCCTTTAAGGTTGAAAATCCCTATAATTAGGCCTTTAGTAAAGAACAGGTACTGTAGCTGTCACCCCAGGGGATAGAATTTTATACCAAGATAATAGGAATTCTGGCTTTCATTTGTTCCTCCTAGGGTAGAAATAGCAAGGGGAGTTATATAGAAAATTTTTCTAAAATGAAACATGAAGTCCTCCCTGTTTGTTTGTAGAGCCACCCTCACCTCTGCACCATATGTCTGCTATGGTCCCAACTGACCTTCTATATGTACATGATGCCTTTTGCCTGAAAAGCTTTTAAATAAATAGAAGCTTCTAAACCTCTTATTACACACTTCCTCTTTGTAGTTGTCTGGAATGGAGAATGGCAAACATGCTATTTCTCAGCATCTTTTATGCCAGTTCCTCATTGGTCCCAGTCTCTACTCATGAGAGGGTTATTTAAAAATTGATCTAGGCTTATGAATGTGCAGACACCCAAAGGATATGATTTTATGCTATTAATAAAGACTATTGTAAAAAAAAGTCTACTCTAGTTTATTCAAAATACAGACAAGATTTACATGCAGAGACATTCACTGCAATATTATTTGTAGTAATAAATAAAAAGCAATCTATGTATATAAGAATATGGTAATTATTAAAGTATGTTATATAGCCATTAAAATTATGTTTATAAAGTATTTTTAATAACATGGGGAAATATATATGTAATAATATAATATTACGTGAAGAGAAACAACATAAAATTATTCAGTATGATTTCAAATTTAATTGAAAAATGGTGAGTCACAAACAAAAAAGACTGGAGGATAAATGTATTAAATAAAACACTAATGGTATTTGCCTTAGGCGATAGCATCGTTGTGATTCTTCTACTTCTGTAATATACAAATTTTAATCACTAAATATGTTTCACTTTTAAAATAAGAAAAATTGAATATTTTTAAAAGCCTTTTTCTACTTCTTCACGGATATCTAAAATACCAATAGAAAAGCTCCATATTTCATATTCTCCCTGCCAGAAAAATCACCTGGAGGAACTGACCACTTTAAACATTATTTATTCATTCAGTACTATTATTTATTAACTATCAGATTGGAAATTCTATTTGTTCATTCATTTGCATGGTTTACTTAGACTCATCAATCCCCATTTCTCTCCCTGATGGCTTAGTGAAGAGAGTCAGATTTGAGATGGGTTTTGATGGCTGGGCAGGACTCTGAGGGCCAGGCATCAATGTGAAGACATGTCCCTGTCTGAGAAATTACCTAATATATTCTGGCAAGAGCAAGCAGAAAGCATATGGGTGATCAGAGAAAAAAAGAATGTGAAAAATTGTCTCTTGAAATTGGTGAAAGGAAAAACCCACAAAAGGTGGCTCGGCCTCTGAGCTGAAAGACCCTTATTGTCCTTGGTGATCCCA
Source organism: Cynopterus sphinx (assembly GCA_030015415.1). Taxonomy (NCBI): domain Eukaryota; kingdom Metazoa; phylum Chordata; class Mammalia; order Chiroptera; family Pteropodidae; genus Cynopterus; species Cynopterus sphinx. Next base: position 47,964,553 of record CM057380.1, read on the forward strand.
AGATGAAGGAGAGTAAAGTTGAGGTAAATGTGTGCCATAAAAATCAACTTATTTTTCCATTAAAAAGCAAATAGAAGTAACTGCTTATCTACCCACATTATTCTTGGATACTTTTATTTTGGCCTCAAAGCACAATATCATCTTCCCTGTACTGATTCTGTACTGGTAGTGATCTATCAGCCATGATTTCCCCAAGAAGCCATAAACTCTAAAAGTGCTAAGATGATTATGTCTCAGCCAGGACCCTATTTGTGCAACCACTAAAATCAGAAAGTGTTCTGGCCTGGGCAACATAATATTTCTATGGAAAGCACACAGTGTATTTGGGTCTCCTCTCTGTTCTTTTTCTGCAAGGGGATCTCAGGCATAGCTGTGTTCATTGTCCATAAGACTAGCCTTAGGCTGAGGAGAGTTGAGGAGGTGGTGTTCTGAGCTGTCTTTCAAATCTACCCAGGCTGTGGTTTTAGACAACCAAAGTTTATGTGCTAGACATCCAGAAATAGCCATTAGCCATTTAGGTAGGTGGTCTCACTCTGGATGGTCTTCGCAAACCTCTGACATAGCCACAAAGCCTTGAAACTGCACCCAGGAATGAACCTTCTCTACACATCACCAAATCACCAACACTTTTGAGGGCCAAGTACCTATGCGCTATGTCTTCTGTGGGCCTGAAGACCCTATAGGTCCAGCATTGGTTCATGATATACTGTTAGATTTATTCTGTAGTCTTTTATTCTTGAGTAATTCACACAGCAACAGCCATAATTTCTAGTTCCCACTTAATGCATTGTTTCCAGATATGTTCTCTTTCCTTGACTAAAAACAAAAATCTCACAGCTCTTTGAAAAAATCAAGAGTATCACTTAAATTTCTTAAGCTGTTTCACACCAATTTTATCCACCTGTTTTAAAACTTTTTAAATCTTAATTTTGTGGGTAATGGAGAGGACCTCCCCATTGGTTCTTCATTCAAACCAATAAGGGATTATTTTCTCTACCTTGTAAATGAGGTGAAGTTAAAAAGAGGTGACTATAATTTGCTTTAAGATCATAAGAATAAATAATGGCAGACCCAACACCACAATGCTGGTCTCCAGCCTCCTAATATTTTGTTTTGTTTGGTTTTCTTCAATTATGGTGGCTATTTTTTTCACCATTGATAAAGTAGTGCATAGAGAATTTAGCAAAAACAAGAAGGAGTAAACCCTATTTTTAAAGTGAGGACTTAAGCCATAGTCATTTACTTAGTCAAATAATTGTGGACAAATCACTTAATCTATGACTCAGTTTCCTCATATGTAGAAGAGCAATGATACTACCACATTAGGTAGTTTCTGAAAAGATAAAGTTACCATGAATAAAGATCTTAGTCCAGATCAATCATCATATAAGTATCTGATATTACTATTGCTATCCCCACTCCCAAGCTGTTCCTAATTTTCCCTATGGGGTTAAGTAGTAGCATCATCTTCTCCCATTGGACAAACTAGAAACTTTAAAGAGATCTTTAATAACTACTCATCCTATTTACCCTTTCTCTCTTACCCCACAGTCTAGGAATTACAGTCTTCTAATTTCTAAATATCTCTTAAATATATTCTCTACTCAACATCCTTCTGTCTAGTCTAAATTTCTCACTTGTACTGTTTCAAAAACCTTCTTCCTGGTCTCTCCCTCTCCAACTAACCTTCCCTGCTCCAAATTGTGACCTACTATTAGATCATTCCCTGATCCGAATCTTCTCATGGTTTCCCCACTATGTCCACCAAGCTGGCATCACAATCATTCTGACCAACTCCAGCTCTATTATTAAAGATTCTAATTCGGTAAGTCTAGAAAGAGGCCTAGGAATCTATACCTCATGTGTTTCCCAATGTAATTCTGGAATAGTGTTTTCATGGACCAATGTTTGGGAATAATTGGAAAAGACAAAATGTACACTCATTAGGATGCCTATAAAGTCCTCCACAATCTGGCCCTCAGCTACCCCTCAAAGGAAATTAAATATCATTTTTTCCTCTTGAAGTTTTCTTTGACTAAATTGATCCTTCTTCTGTGCTCCCAAAGTTCTATACATATAACTCTCACAATACCTGTTTCATCAGACATTCATTGGGCTTGCACACCTTGTTTTCCTACTTGTCGTGCCAGTTTATGAGCATGCTGCCTGTGCAGTCAAACAGGGCCCTGCTCTTGGAAGGGCCTTGAACTTGGTTTAAGGCTCTGCTAGAACCATTCTGAAATTCTTAATAATTGTTGAACAAGGGGCACTTCATTTTCATTTTGCACTGGGCCCCACAAATGATGTTCTCAGTTTTGCCCATTCAACTGTGAACTCCTTGAAAACAGAAGCTATTTGCTATTCACTCAAAATGCTTCTTGGTTAGAACAGAGAACTCCTGGAACAAAGTAGGGGTTTGGTAAATATTTATTGAGTTTACACATGAGTGGATAAAAAGATAAAGTATCTCATAGAAAAATAGTATAGTATGGCTAATTAACTCTACAGATGAGAGAGAGAAGTCAATTGATAAGTCCCCAAGATGATTGAACTTTTCAAATAAATAACATAAAATGTCTTAGGTTTCTCTCTAAATTGCTCAAACTGTTTTCTTCCTTTAAGTTCAGCTGCCTCCCTGTCCTTCTCAGAATGTAAAATTGCAAGTTAACGGAGCTTGCAATTGCGTTATCATAAATACCCTGAGTGTATGTTCCAAGCATTGTGCTAACTTCAAGGGGACTGGGAAAAGGAAGGGGAAGGCCATAGAAATGTTAACCAAGCAGGAACCCTATTCTCAAGAAGCAATTTAATCTTACTCTTTAAGAGTTTCTACCAAAGATGAGTTGACTTCATGGGAGCTCTGCAGCAACAAATTGAAAATAAAGACACTCGACTTGGCCAGTGGCCCAGCTTCCTGAACATTTCAAATGACAAAATGTCTCAGTCTGCACACAATTCCTCCACTATGAGATTTGTGGTCTCACTAGTTAACATTGGCAACCAAATCGGAGGTGCTCACGAAGCATAACAAATAAGTGGCTATTGAGGTGGGGGAGGTGCTTTTTGCTCGTTGTTAAAGAAAAAAAGACGAACATCAACTATTAAAGGAGAGTCCAAATAATTGGTGAGGGCAGATGTCCCTAGCTCATGCTGAAGGTACGACAGGACTTCCAAAGACCACCCTGCTGCCATATTAGTGCCCATGGCAATACCAACTTCTTGCTGTTCTCAGAAATAACATGGACATTCAGAAAGAGTTTCTCTTGCTTTCCATAATCCTAATTTTTAGTTACCGTGTCTACTAATTTATAAAATATCAGTGATAACATTAAGAGATTCTAGTTTTAAAAAGTATAAATGACAATAGACATATAGAGATGTGTGCGTTTATCTTGTTGTCCATGACAGTCAAAAAGTTTAGAAATAAACTAAGTGTGAAAGATTTGCTTAATATAGCACAATTTATTCAAACACAATTTAAACATTAAAATGGTTATGTGGATCTATAATTATCAAAAGGAAAATATGTTCATGCTATATTTTTAGGTGTAATAAAAAGTCCACCTTAAAAAAAAGGTATAGATGAAATTAGTCCATTTTTTGTTTAAAAATACATATTTGTGAGTTTGTGTATCTATTCTTTTAAGAATAGAGTGTGATCAATTTTGTTTTGCATAGTAAAAATGAATGGGTGATATCCAAATACAATTTCATTATTGAGTTTCAACGTGTATAGTGGGGGAGGTAAATCTTAAGTAAGTAATATGTTCAGTGGTATGTTGTTTAATATTTAACAGGCTTCAAGAGAGGCAGGGTGGAAGTCCTATGTGGCATTTACTGATTTCCATGGCAAATACCCCAACATTATTCATTTCAATCTACTAATATGATGTCACTGAATCTGGAGTTGTGAAGAGATGTACAGTAGGTAGCACACCATCGCATAGTATTTCCATGACACGTATACAACAGATATAAATAATTACAAGAGTATAGATAATATTAAAATGCAGTAAAATAATTAGAAAGTGATATTTCATGTATTCATTTTTGTATAAGTCTGGAAGGAGAGTCACCAATATAATAGTGATCATATCTGAATGGAAATTTCATGAATCATATTTACTTTATTCTTTAGACCTTTATATGTCCTTTTAATATTTTGATAATAAACATACGACCTTTATAATCAGAAAAAAATAATTCAAGTTTTTTTCTTGTTAAAATCTAAGAAAGAAAAAAATTAAGAGAACATTGCTTTTAACAGTCTCACTATAACAAAACACTTTTCCAAAAAAATGTTAGATTTCACTAGGATGTTATTGAGGATAGTGGTGAGCAACATTTGAATTAATTAAACCATAATTTCTTTTTAGTCATGACATAAGGAAATGAGCATTCAGTGTTTCTAAGTCCTTTCAAAATATAAATATACATCAGGATTCAAAAGCCCTCTGATACTCTCGGTTTACAAACAAGGAAACTGGTTCCCAAGACAGGTAGGTGGTTTCCCAAAGCAAGTACTACAGGCAGGTTTAAGGTGATTCAGCTCCTCTCCATTTATAAATGATCTCTATAATTTGTGATTAACGTATTTATTCCCCATTTGTCATTATTAAATGAGAAGAAGTGACCTCATTTTGAGAAGTTGTATTCATTAATTGGCTAATTACTGAAGCCCTGACTCCATCTTTGTTTAGGTAATAGCAGCTTATACTTCTCCAGAATTTTATGCTTCTCAAAACACTTCTGCAAAGATCACTTCAGTTGATCCTCATTAGACCCCTGTGAGACAAGTAGGGTAAGAACCACTCCTGTTTTGCAGATAGAAAAACTGAGACTAGAGCAGGCAAGTGGCTAGCCCAAGGCTAGTGAGAGCTGGCCAGTTGGTCTGGTTGTAGTACCATCTGGAAGTCAGTCTCCTTGTTGAGGCCTTTCTGAATCATCTGGGTGAACCTTCTCTAAAGGTCAGATTCTCCCTTTTTCTTCCTTGTCTTTTTAACAAATTCTTTCTTCCATTACTTTCAGGTCACCTGGAGCTGCCTTTTAGTTTCTGTTTCTTTTATTCTAGAATGAAAGGTAGTCCCAAGCATCTTTAGGCCTAGAGATATTCCTGTTCTCCTCTATTTGACACGAGGGCTAGCCCTTAGAATGTTGTTTTCTCTTGAAATTTGAAGTCATTTCCATCATGGGAGGAATGGCTTCTACAAAGGTTTAAACAGGCTATGTTATAAAGCAGGAAATAGTAAATACTTTGGTGTGACACATTTCTAGACAATCTTGGCTTTCCAACAGAGGTAATTAACATTGAAGTCCAAGGAGACAGGCTTACTTAGAAAATACAAATCATATATAACAGAACATATCCTGGGGAATCTAAAAACATACATTCTCCTAAGTTTTGTTTTATTAAGAGAGCAAGTGTGCTTTCTTGTTAAGAGTACAATGTTCTCAGGAAGAATGCATTATGTTCAGATGCAGAGACAAAAGAGCTACTATCTTAAACTAACCTATGTGGTGCCTCAGCTACAGGACTTATACAACCTGAGACAGCAAATTCTCAGTACATAGTTTCCTCATAAAGTAGAAATCATAACACCTACCTCACAGGATATGGTGAAAACTATAAATTAGTGGCCACGAAATATTTCATAAACTAAAAATCACTATGAAAATGCATGAAACACATTTAAGATGTCTTGATAATTTCTGAAGTTTTTGCTCTGGAGGTGTAGAATGGAGTTTTTAATTAAAAAGGGACAGTGTGTCTGTCAGACACTGCAACAGGCAGGTGGCCAGGTTTCTCCAGGAGGAACAGGATGGAGAGCTCAAGGGTGCATATTAATTGCAACACCTCCACTGAGACTGTTGGCCCTCTCCTAACTGGGCTTTCAGATGCATATGGAACTAAGTCTGACATCCTGATGCTTTGGGTGGTGCTATTCTGAAGATGAATGCTAACAATACTGCTGGAATGTGTCAGCTCCAGAAGTCGTTTTTCTAGAATTAGAAATGTCTGCTTTTAAGTAGACCCTTAATGACTCTTGAATGACAAATTGTTGAAGAGCAGAAATGAATGTATGAGAAAAATGTGGGTGTGTTTTGATCTGATAATTTGAGAAAGGATTAAAAAAAAAAACATATTAGCAAGAAGGAGATCCTGCCTTCTGGTGAAGAAAATTCAAGATGAAACTCAAATTTTCAGCTTACTATGGACAGCAACGGAATATTCACTCTCTAAAGAAAACACTGGAAAAATAAAGATATGGTTGGAAGATTATTTCTGATGACATTTGTGTGGGGCCTAAAGGCAATTGTCATTTGATGGTCAAATCTGAAAAAAAATAAGGAAGTAGTTAAGAAAGCCACATAAATTTGAGTGCCTTTTATTTCCTTATAATTTTTCAGCTCTGATAGCAGAATAGTCTACGTTTGAAAGTCCAAAAAATGTTGTTGTTATAGGAACAGGTAAGCAGATTAAACTTGAAAGACCAATTTAGGAACAAAGAATTTAATAGTCAGGGCTAAAGCAATTAACCAAGAAAACATTTTGAGTAAACATCTTTTGGGTTTGCTATTTACATATTAATTCCAGGAAGATAAAATACTATTACAGAATGAGAGCATCACATTTTAACATTTAATTACACCATTATGGGCATTAAAAACTATAATTAGCAGAAAGGCCTTCTTAAAAAGAAGTAGATATTTCTAACTCTTTTGATTACATCATAACTGAGAAATACAGCTTTAAATGTAGCAAGAACATACGCATTGTATTTGATTTTCCTATTTGCCCAGATGGGAACACATCTAAAATATAAGAGACAGTGGACTACAGAAGCTTTTCTGTAACCAACCTCTATAACTCGGGGAACTACAGGTGAAATTCTAGAAGTAAACAGAAATGTGCATAGGCTGATAACTGTTAATATTTTATACGTTTTTCCTGCCAACAGTCTTTATGAACATAGATATGTGAGAAGAGAAGGTCAAAGACCCAAGTGCGCTCCTCCTTTCCTATTGATGTTCTGCTTCTTTCTTGACGTTCTGTATCCGGGAATACAATGCTCCCACCCTTACGGTTTTGCTGAAATTACTAGAAGTTTTTAACAGAACTTGCTATACTGGTAAGGCTCAAAAATGCATTATAACGTGGCACTGCACTTATCTCCTTTTCTGCTTTATTAAAAAAAAACATTCTTGTTAAAATAAATACAGTATTTTCAGTCTATCACATTTCTGCTGTCAGGGGTTACATTTATGGGACAGAGAGATTTTTTGGACCCTACCTTTTCTCATGTAATACCACAGTTAAACTGCAGAGAGTGAGTGAGTGAGTGAGTGAGTGTGTGTGTGTGTGTGTGTGTGTGTGTGTGTAACAGTATTGGAGCCTGGGGAATAGGAATGGGAAGAGAGGAATGTGGCTAGAATCTTACCATCTCATTCTCTTCTCCTTCATTGAGCAAAGCATGCTGGCCCTTCTCAAAGTGGTTCCCCATGAAAAAGTAATTCCACTCCTCTCTGACCTTCCCAGAGCAGACGCTTCCAGCACTAACTTGCCGAGGCACCGCAGCTGCCAACTGACTGAAAGAGTTAATGATCCTCCAGGTTAAAACTCCTTCTTGAGCACACACCGTCTCTCTGCAAATGACAACACTTAGCAAATTGAACTCCTCCCACAAGTCACCCTGTGCTCAGAGGACTTGCTGCCTGCTCCTTGCTTCCCGCCTTCTCTCAGAGCGGCTGTCCCAAAAGAGGCTGCTCCCATGCCGATTTCTTTGTGCCCAACTTACAGGGAAGGGACTCATTGCCTGCCCAGTGCCTGCCAGCATGAGACATCTGACTACAAATCCAACTGGACAATGTGCAGTTGGCAGGACCTTTCTGAGGAGCAGGCAGACTCAAGAACTACCAGGTCACTGCTTTATGCACTGAGGCTAAGGAATTGGAGTTGGGGTGAAGCTAACAGAGCTGCAGATTTTATATGATTAATGAAAGCCCCAATCCATCAGCTTTTAGTAGTATCTTCATTTGTTTACTTACAAAAGACACAAATCATAAGTAATTCTCTTCAAAAGTATTTGTGATCACATTTCTTTGTATATGCAAAAAGAATCCACTTTAATGTGTATGTGGAATTAAGTTACGTTTGTGGAAAAACATGCAGAGAAAGAATAAAAGTATAATCAAACCATTTTATATAACCTTTCACTAAAATATAGGTAGTTAATCACTTAAGGGAGTCTAGAAATAAAATATTCAAGTGAATGTGGCAAGGCTCATTTTTTAATTTATTCACACATTCATTCAATACACATGATTTGAGAATGGAGACTACATATATAAATCAAATCATATTTGCTACCCTCAAACTGATGTAGGAATTTAAATATGCAACAAATACGATAGAAGGTGATTAGTTATTATGAAACCTGGAAAGGTATTTGTAACCACATTTCTTTGTGTATGCAGAAAACATCTACTTAATGTGTATGTAGAATTAAGTTTACTTTTGTGAAAACGTAGAGAAAGAACAAAGGTATAATGAAACTGTTTTATATAGTCTCCTTTCATTAAAATACTTGGTGTCTCTAGATCAGTGTCAGCCTCATCCTTCTACAGGACAAGCAGTCATATATTTCAAGATGACCAACCTGTGCTTCCTAAATCTCCTATTTTCAAGACAATCTCCTTCATGAGTGCCTGCCAATGCATTTCACAGGGCTGAGTTTCTCTTATCAGCTTGCTAGCCCTCCCATAAGGATTTTTCCAGGTAATTGGATAGTTGAATGATTCTCCAGTCTGCCAAAAACCATGCAGCTTTTGTCGCAAGGTACATAGGCTGGGATCAGGCCTGCAGGTGGCATCCAGCAGCACCCATAGCAAGGCCTAAGTAGGCAGGCAGGCCAGGGCTAGAGGTCTAAGGGTTGGTTAGCAGGACCAGTTCTGAATGCTCTCATCCTAAAAAGATGATACCCTTCAAGCAAACAATCAATTTGCACGTGTGCTTAATTTAGAAAGATTAATAAAAACTTTATTTTATTTTATTTTTAAGGAAGAAAAAAATTCCCAAGTACTATTATCTCTAATTTCTACTACTAATTTTTTCTTTAAAAAGTATTCTTTTAATTTGCTTGTCATTAGGCTGGCCATATAAATGTCTTATTTATCCTTACAATGATTCTATAGAATAGAGTAGGAGTCACAGATAAAAACTGAAGCTTAGGGTAATTACGTAACTTGCCGAATTTTTCAATAGTAGCACCATCATATAACCTGTCTGATTCTAAAGCTGGAACTGTACCAGTTCATCAAGGCTTTCAGGGGTGAGTGGCAGACAGAAATAGAAAACGGTGGCTAAAATTCCAAGTCCAAGGACTCCTCTGTGCAAATACGCCCTAAAATACATCACAGCACGCACACACATACATGTGTTTTCTGATTTGCCAAAAAAAGGATTATGTCCTCCATAGTGTTCTGTAAATTAACTTTGTAGTTAATGTATAATGAATATCTTGCCATGACAATAAATCTACCTTATTCTTTTATTTTCTTTTTATTTTTTTCAAGGTAGTACAAACACAATAAAACCCAAAGTGTAGACCCTGTGTTTGTACTCCCAGGGATTCTGATTCGGTAGGTCTAGGTTGGAACCTGTGCAAATGGAGTAGGAAAGACCCCAGGGTGACTGACAAGCACCCTGGCAAAGAATTTCTGCTGTTCTATGCCACCACCTGTGTGATGAATGAGACACAAACACACAGAACAGCAACAAAACATGCAATCAGCCAAAGGTAAGTATCCTGGTGCCAGAGGAAGACTGAGAGGAAGCGGGAGACAACCAGGCTCCGCCTCTGATGTCAGGGAAATGCGGTAACATTCCTCTGACAGACACAGAAAGAAAAAAGTGTGTTTCACGGGGACTTGCAAAGGAGCAAACTGCCAAGATAGTGACAGCCCCCACAAGCTTCTATAAGGACAGAGATTGGGCAGGAAGCTGGGGGACTTACTTTAAAGTTACATTTATATGGCAAACACAGTTTTCACTTGGATTCTTGGTTTCAGGTGCTTTGGTGGGGTTAGTGGAGGGTCTGGAGAGATCTCAAAGCACCTCAGGGTACCCCACCTTAAATGCCGCATAAACTGGGAGAGGGTCAGCGTATGAGGAGTGCATCAGTTCCACTTTCCGGTCTTTGTTCCATTAGCAAATTACATTTTCCTTTACCCATTTGCTTAGTGTCTTGAAAGATATGTGTAATATAAACAAATAAAAGCTCTAAGCTTCTTTCATTCTTAATTTCAACCTCTTCTCCCTCCCAAAACATCACTGATTGATTCGCTTGAGAGTCTTCTATACAACATCTTATTTGCTGATGAAAGAAAACTTAACATAAATTATCCCAAATTGGGCACTAGGAAGAATAGTAAACAGGGAGGCCCCATAGCAAGTCCGAGCTTCGCCTCTCTCTCCATCTCCAGCAGGGACCTTTGCTTGATTCCCACCGGGGAGCTCAGCCCTGTTCCTGGATCATCCCAGGAAGGGGCCTGAGTGAGGGTCTTGAATCCAACCCAGCCTTGCTCTCTGCTGTTCAACACCAAGTCACACTCCCTACAAGTCTGACCAGATGCTGTGTCCTGATTCTGTTAATTGGACTCCTACCTCATTTCCAAGCCTAAAGTCCCCTGTGGAGACCACTGTTCCCAGGTTCTTGTTTGGCAGCCTACCTCGAGCCCCAGATCTTTCTTAGGGTAAGGACTAGACTTTCCCTTGCCAGGCCCAACTTGTCTGGTTGGGCTTGGCCATTGGAGGACAGCCTCCTGGAGCCAGCTTCCTGTCTAGACTTCCAAGTATCGCCTGCCCCATGTTCCTCACCACGGTGCTCTGCTTGGAATAGTTTCCTCGTCTGTCCTACAGCTTCCCTCCCCTCCTCCCTCAGCCAGCTGCTCTCCTAAGTGTAAGCAAAGATTGCTGTAAGCTGCAATTGCCCATTAGACCAGACTTCCTTTGCCAGCACCTGCAATTTCATCAGTTCCCCAAAGTGCAGATTTTTACCTCAGTGGGTAAATCCTATCCCATTTCCCAAGCCCTCTTTATCCTGCCTAAATAACTAGATAGGCCTTACAATTGTATGATATGGCCATGGCTTTACACAAAGGTGGGTTCTGGAAACATCATATTTAAATCAAACTTTCCAGATGAAATCCCTTTTTTAAATATTCCACAGAGAATATTTCAAAGAACTCTTTTTCTGACCCTTTTACAAAAACTGGAGAGCAATATGGTGCTTTGTGAAGTTTGTTACACAAGACTCGCATTCTTAATTTGAGTCCTACCTCTCTAAGTCCTACCAGTATAAAATCAGATTGTGTTCTTAGAACAATCATTATACAATCTTCCTGGAACTTTTTTCTTCACCTGAGAAACAATGAGGGTAATTTATTAATTTTCAGAACCCAATCTATTTGTAATAGTTATGATTCTTAATAGTTACAGCTTAATCTATATGTTTTGTATATTCAAATTTTCAGGTTAAGAGTTCTCAACGTGAAATACATTGACATGAGGTTTCTGCCTGGGGATTTGCTTTTTAGTCGTTGCTGGGTTTGGGGATTTTGTTTTTGCTTTTGTTTATGTTTTTATACACTGTCCTTATTATCCTGGAATTGTATAATAGGTGACAACTGAGGTAAGCTTCACAGAAGGGGAGCTGCCTTACCTCCAAAGAGAAGCTTTTTATTTTTTATTTTTGAAAATAACAAAGCAAGTGAGGCTTTTCTGAATGTGGATGGAAGGGCCACATCAAGCTACCTTAAAAAAGGTCAGAACCCAGTGCCAAGCAGGAATTGTTGAAAGCAACGCCTCTGAGAAGTGGACAGAGCCATTAGCAAGATCTTTTCTCTGGTAATTAGTGGAGAAGCTCTGTATCTTTGTATTAAACCCTGTAATCTAAGGGTCGTTAAATGTTTTTACAGACATTAATTAATTCAATTAAACTTCACATCACCACCTTGAAGCAGATAATTCTTCTTTGGGATACCACATCTTTGCTTGCTCTAGCATCAGCCCCAAATTAGGCATTAGTGCAGATTACGATAATTAATAATAACAGTAAAACCTTGAGTTCAGATAAAGTCATATAGCTCAGTATCCCAGGCACATTATAAATATCAGATTTGGGTAATGAGGACTGAAGAGGAAGCTTGAGGGAGTTTTATTGCCAACGATGACAAGGCACTTATTTAAGGTTCCACTCCATACTGAGGACATATGACCCTGAACGGTTCTTTATGACCCCTTTGTGACTCAGTTCCTACAGCTCTCAAGTTACTTCACAGAGATGTTACAAGGAATAATGTTTGTAATATGCTGTGGAGTTCTCAGATGAAAGATGTAAATTAATGCATGATGTACACTATTACGACTTATCTTCACACCATCCAGCCTTAGGCAAGTGAAGTATCAGCATCCTCACAGTCCTGGCAGAAAATAGTTCTGTCATTATTTCCATTTATTATCAATTATGTACATCCAGAGAGACTGAGAACTGCTCAGAGCAGCAAACATGATCCTGGGATAAATGAAAGCAAGCTAAAATGCCAGATCAGCAAAGAAATTCCAAATTATTTATTTATTTTTCTTCCTTTTTCATTCTTATTTGAGATAGAGTGTTTAAAAGGAGATGAGTGAAGAAAGAGAATCAAGAAATGGCTGAAGCAACTTTTCCCCTCAGGTATTTCTCTCAATTCTGTTATTAGTCTACTTGTATAATTCCTAGTCTTCAAATCAGCTCACATGCAAGTCCTCCTCTGTGCCTTTGCTTTCGGTGTCCTTTGCCAATGTTTTCTCTATCCGTCTTCCTTTAAGTAGGCCAGCAGGGAACTCCCTACCTCTATGAAGCCTTTCTTGCCTAACTCCTGACCTGAACTCTCTCCGCCACTCCTTTGTAATTAACACATTTTGGAATTTATATTTTGGTGTTGGTCTTGCTTCCTAATAGACTTAACTCTTCTAGGGCATGTTTTGTTAGTCTTTATCCTTCATCTAGTTCCGGTCATGAGTGCTGCATTTAATTAAATGAATGTTAAATAAAGGAATAAATTGAATCTGTCAACAAAATGTCAAGGTTTTAATTCAGACCACACCAAATCCACTTCTGCTATTCTCACCACACCATATCACACCCTTCGACGCATGTATAGTGCAGAATAGAAATATCAAACAGACAAAACTAATGGGAAAGAGAGACTGATTTAAAGAATAAACTTCCGTCTCCTTTGGGTAAATACCAAGGAGGATGAATGCTGGATCATATGGTATGATCTTTAATTTTGTAAAGAACTGTCAAACTGTCTTCCAAAGTGGCTAGACCATTTTGCACATACCATTTTGCATTACCACCATCAATGAATGAGAGTCCCTATTGTTCCACATCCTTGCCTGTATTTCGTGTTGTCATTGTTTTTGAATTTTGGCCATTTTAATAGATGTGAAATGTTATCTCGTTATTGTTTTAATTTGCAATTCCCCAATGACATAATCAAATAAGTTGAACATGTCCACAGAAACACCTGGACATGAATGTTAATAGCAGCTTTATCTGTAATTGCCCAAACTTGGAAACAATCAAGATGTTCTTTTGTAAGTGAATAGATAAACAAAATGTGGGTACATTAAGACAATGGAATATTATTCAGCTCTAAAAAGAAATGAGCTAACAAGCTACGAAAAGACATGAAGGAAACTTAAATGTGTATTACTAAGTGTAAGAAGTTAATGCTGTATGACTCCAACTACACAACATTCTGGAAAAGATGACACTACAGAGACATTAGAAGAATTAGCGAATGCCAGGGCTTAAGAGAGAGGTAGGGGTGAATTAGGGAGAGCAGAGAGAAATTTAGGGCAGTGAAAGCACTCTATATAAACTACAATTGTGGATACATGTCATTACACATTTGTTAAAACAAGTAGAACTTACACCAAGAGTGAACCCTACTGTAAATTATGTATCAATGTAGGTTTTTTGATTGTAATGAATGTACCATTCTGATGGGGGATGTTGATAATAGGGAAGGATGTGTGTGTACAAGTTTTTCATATTCTTAAGGATTTATTTCGCTATTCAAGTTTGACTTAAATGTTGTGATGTAATCAGCTTTGTTTAATGAGATCAGTTTGTATGCACTGTTTTTGTAACTCAGTCAATTACACGGCCATCTTAACTCTACAATGGTGCGTGAATTTCCAGGTGTATTTAGGAACCCAGCCAGTAGAAAACAATGCAAGTATTGACAATTTTAAACAATAGAATGAAACCCTTCTCTCTCACCTGCATGCAGGTGCTGATATAATTTTACCACTTCACATTATAACACTTCTCAACCTCCATCTGTTGAGATAGATTTTGAAATCTTGTTTTACTTTTTATCTGCTAAATAATTAAATGCTGCCTGCTAGAGCTCTAAAATGTTCACTTACCTTTTTGTGAAGTACGATTTTTTATTTATGTATATATAATTCACATTCATAAAATAACTTTTTTAAAAGAATACAATTCAGTGAATTTTAGGATATTCATAGGTAGCCATAACCACTATCTAGTCCAGAACATTTTCATCTGCCTAAAAAGAAATTCCATACTCCTTGAATTTGATCTTGTGATAAACTTTTAATTTATTTTTAAAAATTATTTAGTTAAATTAAGATAATTTCTAGAAATTTAAAAAATAGCATATGTGTTTTGTAACTAATACTACACCTTATTAATTTTTATGTTTATCTTACTTATACTTACCATTTGCTTAAGATTTTGTATGCACACACATGCACACAAACACACTTTTGTCTTGGTCTGGTTAGGATTAGTAGTGTCAGGTTGGGGATATCAGGGCCAACAGTTGTACATAACTTGAAGGAGAGCAAGTAGACACAGTGAAGGCGAGAATAATTCTCCTTTATTCCAAATACTGTTTCCCAGTCACTTTTCCCCACACAACAGTTTTAGAAGGTAAGTTCTGCTATCATCATCTTTATTTTACATGTGAGCAAATGAAGGTTTATGGAGTTTATGAAACTTAGTACCCCACAGTGACATATCTAGTAAAGCCCAAATTTGACCCCAGACCCTCCAAACTCAGAGTACATGCCTTTAACTATCATGCTTTAATGCTTCCTGTTAAATTGAATGTTTAGTTTAATTACACGAACATCACTTGATCAGTGCTGTAATATGCTTTCACGAGTCCTCATTCAATTCCTCCAATTACCAGATGAGAAGAGCCACCTCTCATAGGTTAAATAAACACACAGTTCAAGCAACACAGAGGAGCAACTGAAATCTAAGTTTTTTTTTCAGTGCCAGCATGGATGTACGTTCCCTTACACCACATTGGGACTTCTGACAGTTATCTTAGACTTCTGTTCTATCTCCCATAATATTTAACCACCTTCTATCACATTGGATTGCATGTTTGAATCTCGACATCAGTCTGAGGGTAGCAAATATTACTTAATTTATTTGTGTAGTCTCTGGGCTCAAATGCTGTGTATTGAATGAATACATGAATAACACAAAATATAAAATAACTATCCAAGAGTCCACATAGATATAATACAAGATAAAATAAATAATTGAATCTTGCCACATAGTCACTTGAATATTTTATTTCTAGAACTCATTAAGCATATAATCACCAACATTTTAGTGAAAAAAAAACTACATAAAATAACGTTATTCACAATGCAATATATAAATAAATAAATAAATAAATATATATATATATATATATATATATATACACACACACACACACACACATACACATATACATGCCTTACTGTAAATTGTACACCTGAAGTTTACTGGATTACATTAACCAATGTCACCATAATAAAAAAATTAATTAAAAAATAATGTTATACCTTTTTTCTTTACATGTTTTTCATAAAAGTAAACTTAACATAACATACACATTAAGTAGAATCTTTTTGCATGCACTAAGAAATGTGATTGCAAATACTGTTTGAGGAGGATTAGTCATAATTTGTATCTTTGTAAACAGAATAAATGAGGATATTCTTAGAAGCTGATGGATTGGGGCTTTCCCTAATCAAATAGAATCTGCACCCTGAGGCCAGGCTCTACAACTAGCCAGGGGAACCTGCGCAAGGCTGCAAAGATTGCTCAACTATAAAATAGAACTAATAACTGTACAGGGCTGTTGGCAGAATAAAACATGTACATGATATGTACATAAGTGAACACAAACCTAGTGTCCAGCCCTTCATTTCTAATACAATTTTCCAATAAAAGATGCCAGGAGTCCTTGGGGGTGTGGTGGGGCAGGAGAGGGGAGGGTGAAGGGAGGCTGATTCCAGAACCTGGGCAGCAAATAAACAAGATGAGCCTGGAGCCTCTTTTAGTTCCAGGAAGTAAGAAAGTGATTTAAAAAAAAAAAAAAAAAAAGAACAATGATTAGGGGTAAATCGAAAAAGCAGAGCAGCAACTGAAAGAGCTCCCAATAACCAAAGCCAAAACAATTTGAGTACCAAATTTAAAAACTGGATTTGTATTCTAACCCTAAGTATAAAGTAACCATCCATGAATCCACATTACTAGAATAAATAAATCAGTGGAGAAGAAGAGACAAGTCTCCTATGCAGAGGAATCCAAATAATTTATGTAGATTCTGCCACCTCAGGGAGGGTTACATGGCTCCCCGCCCTTTACCCTTGAGCTGCTTATAGTGACTTCCCTCCAAAGAGAACAGTATGGGAAGCAAGTGGGGGAAAAAAGTAATTTTGCAATGGAGAAACAAATACTATCTTGTGCCAGGTGATGACGATCAACTTCAGCAGTAATAAGTCATGTTGACAATATGTACCCTTAATGTGATGCAATGAGAACTGTACCTAACCTCCGTGATATCCCCGCCCCCAAATTCGTGATTTCAGTTTAATAATGAGAAAAACATCAGACAAATTCCAATAGAGGGACATTCTAGAAAATACCTGACTATTACTGCTCAGAATTCTCAAGGACATTAAAAAACAAGGAAAGTTTGAGAAACTGCCACAGCCAAGAGAAACTGTCACAGCTAAAGAACCTAAGAAGACATGGCAATTAAATGTAATGTAGTATTATTGAACAAATAAAGAACATTCAGTTAAAACTAAGACTCTCTGAATAAATTGCAGACTTCAGTTAATACTAATTCATCAATATTGGTTCATTAGTTGTGATAAATTTACCATACTAGTGCAAGATGTTAACAATAGGGGAAATTGGGTTTGAGCTCAATCGGAACTCTGTACTATTTTCACAATTTTTCTGCAAATCTAAAACTACTCTAAAATAAAGTTTATTCTTTATAAAGCAGTGTGAACACAATGTGTTTGTTACAATAATTGAGAACTGTCTGTTTTAAATTTATGGCACCCCTGCCTTTGTTTATCACCTTGTTGCAATAACTGCAGCCACCTTGATGGCAATGTCAGGCTTTAGATCTAGATAGATGGTATGAACTGGCCCGGGCCTGACAAAATCCAACCTGCCAACCAACCTTGGTTTAGTGAGATAACTCTGCCCCCTCGTGGTCTAATGTTTAATCCACATTTAGTGTCAGATGACAACCTTCGTGCTCCAGTCACTTGGTTGTTTCAAAGTCTGGAAAAGAGTCAAGATACACCCGAAGCCTCTGCTCCACTGGGACCATGCCCCACTTTGTTCACATACACTGAACTTTACCCTCCTGAGCCATCTCCTAAGAAAGACACATCTATGTGAGGGAACTGGATAGTGGGAATGTAAATAGTTTGGCTAGGCAAGAGAGTTGTTTGGCATTGTGAATGGGAAGCCTTAAAAATATTTATACACCTTCGCCTAGTAATTTCACCTTTTGAAATCGTTCCCCAGAAAATAATACAAGCTCCAGAAGAAGATTTAAAATGTAAAACAGAACTGTTACATGTAGCCGTGAAAAAATAGAAACAAATAAGTGCTTAATAATCAGGGAATTGCAGAAGGAAAGAGGAAAGGAAGAAACAGAGGAAAGAAGGGAAAAGGAAGAAAGGAAGGAAAAATGGACAGGAGTAGAAAGAAAACTATATTCATAGAATGGACTGTTATGCAGTCAATAAAGACATGCTTAAGAATATTTAATGGCATGGTTAAACTGTTCGTAATGCAATTTTTTATAAAACTTTATGAACACTGTGATCAAAACTTTAGGGAATAAATGGGTAACCACATACAGTCGATCATGAACAACACAGGTTTGAACTGTGCAGATCTATTTATAGACAGATTTTTTTTTTAATCGACAACTTGAAAAACTTGCAGACAAACAGCATAGCCTACAACAGATGGCATAAACTTACAGCATCGGTAAATACATCACAATATTATAAAAATATTTTCTCTTTCTTATCATTTTCTTAATAATATTTTATTTTCCTTAGCTTATTTTATTGTAAGAATACAGCATATAAAACATAGAACATAAAAAATATGTGTTAATCAACTGTTTATGTTATCCATGATGCTCTCAGTCAATAAGTTTCTGGAGATCCAAAGTTATAGGCAGATATTCAAATACTCAGGAGATAGATGACAGTAACCCTTGTGCTGTTCTGTTGTTCGAGATCAGCTGTGTACACACACACACACACACACACACACACACACACAATGATAAATTTCTTAGGTCAGTGTATGAAGAAAATGAACCTTTATTTTTTTTCATGTGTCAACTTAATTTTTGTTTTAATCCTTTTTTTTGGGGGGGGGCTAGTGACAGAAATGAAGTTAGTCAACTATGATCTAGCTCTGTCACCTCAGGGTATTCCCAAGCGCTTTCTGTTTTAACAGTTGAGTGAGGATTTCCCCCTTTCCTCTTCCTTCCATTGCCTTGGCATCTATGTTCACTGAGTTTGGGCATCACAGAATGAGGAAAGACTGCTCTTTTCCCATCCTCTGTCCTTCACTGGTGTAAGCTGAGCCATTGCTTATATTGTCATCTCTGGTCATTTGCATTTACTCTGCTTGCTTTCTTTGAGACATCTGTGGCCCTGCCACAGGTTTTATCTCAGCCTTTTCTCAGTCTTTCTCCACCATCTTTGGGGCCAGTGAAACTCTAGGGCACATACCCAAGACTTTTGGGCCACATGCAATGTGGGGTGTGGTCTCTGGCTGGATTTGCTCGGCCTTGCCCATTTCTTCTCCACTATTACCATCACGAGTTGGTACCAGGGACTTTCTGTTAACATCACGCCTTCTCAGATTTCCCCAGGAATCAGGATACAGCTCTTTGCTTGAGGTCCTCACCATTCTGGGACTTCTGTCATTCCACAAAGCTTAAAAGCATCTCTAAGACCTACTCCAGCACTGAACCCAATATCAAATCTGCCCTTCCTCAGCTGTGGAGCTGTTATCAAATCTATGGGAGGACAACTGGCTCTTACATCATTTGTTTTTCCAAAGACTTAGTTATAAAATAAAATGTAGTTTTTGTTTAGAGAAGTCAGACTTTGAGACTCAGAAATTCTTTTTCTCTAAGAAATGTATCTTCTGGAAATTTCTAGTCTATTTAGAAAACTTAAGTGCTGACAGTTGTTTCAGTTCTCTCACTTTGCATTCCTGCTGTAACCTTATCCCGAGTGCACATAGAAAAGGCTTGCTGGAGACTGAACAATCAGAGGGAGGATGGAAGTAGAAAGGAATAAATATATATACATATATATATATATATATATATATATATATACTCATATACAAACATACACAAACATACATGGCTAGGCTCAATAAACTTGATACACACACACACACACACACACACACACACACTCCATTAGTATCAAAGAGAGATCAGTCAACAGAATTTAAATGGAGCTGTGTAGCCCGCAGAATAATGGCCCCACAAAGAAGTCTGCATCCTAATCCCTGGAATTTATGAATAGGATAAAGGGGAATTAAAGATGTATATGAAATTAATGTTAAAATAAAATTATCCTGTACTGGGTGGCCCTGGTGTAATCACAGCTGTCCTTAAATGTGGAAAAAGGAGTCAAAAGAGTCAGTTGTCAGAATAAGGCAATGTTAGAAAGACTGAACCAGCCATTGCTGGCTTTCAAGGCAAAAATGAGCTAAAGCCAAGGAATGTGGAAAACCTCTAAAAGCTAGAAAAGTCAGAAAAATAAATTCTTTCCTAGAGCTCCCAGAAAGGTACCAGCATTGTAGATGCTGGCTTTTAGCTCAGTGACATTTATTTTTGACTTCTGACCTCCAGAACTATAAGATAGTAAATTTGGCTTGTTAGAAGCTGTTACTTTTGGGGCAATTTATTATAGCAGCAATAGGAAACTAACACAAATGAAATAAATTCTACACAGCACATAGGTAGGCTATTTGACTTCATACTTGTCTTTTGCTCCTTTCTTTTATACTAATGAGACAGCCTTTCTGTCAAAGGAATTTAATTTTCCTTCTTGTATAATTTTTCAAGAAACGATACATTTTAAAATTTATATAATGAAAACTTTCAAATACACATAAAGTGAACTGAAAAAAGCAATGAACCTCGCATTTCTACCACCCAGCTTCCACAATTATCAGCATTTTGTCATTCCTGTTTCATTGAATCTCCATCTACTTCTACCCTCCCACTCATTATTTTTTATAGATTTATGTAAATCTTTACTTATCTGAAATTTGAAATGCACAAATCTTAGCTGTACATTTTCATAAATAAATACATCCATGTAACTCAGGCTCTTATTATGTAAACATTTTCATTTCCCTAAAAAGTTCCACAATGTATTTTTCCTACTCCCAATACCCATTTCCCTGTTCTATATCACATATATGGAATCAGATACAACATCCTCTTTTGAGTTCAACGTGTCTATAGACTCTTTCATGTTGTTACATGTATCAGCAGTTTACTTTGTTGTATTATCTTATATAAATTTGCTTATTTATTTTCTTGTTAATGAACATTTGTTTGGGGCTATTGTGAATAAAGCTGCTATGAACATTTTTGTACTAGTATTTTTAGAAACACGTTTTAGTTTCTCTGAGATAAATCTTTAAGATTAGTGTATGTTTAACTTTGTAAGAAATGCCAAACATTTTTCAGTGATCGTACGGTTTATATCCCCACCCCACTCTTTCCCCAGCAGTGTCTGAGAGTTCTGGTTGCTGTACATCCTCACCACACTTGGTGCTGTCAACCTTTTTAGTTTTAGCACTTTTAGAGGAGTTATAGTGTTATCTCGCTGTGGTTTTTAGTCCTCATTTCTCTGAGGACTAAATATCATACTGATGACTAATAATACTGAGTTCTTTGTTTATGTGATCTTTGGCTATTTATATATATGTCTTCCTTTGTGCAGTGTTTGTTTAAATTTTTTGTTCATTTTTAATTGGAATTTTGCCTGTTCATTTGGGCTGCTATAATGAAATACTATAGCTTATAGAGAGCACAAATTTATTTTTCACAGTTCTGAAGGCAAAGATGTCCAAGATCAAGGTGCCAGCATGGCCTAATTCTGGTCAGAGCATCTTGGTTTATATATAGATGTCTTCTCCCTGTGACTTCACATTTTGGAGGGGGCTAGGAAGTTCTGTGGGGTCTCTTTATAAGAGGACAAATCCCATTCATGAGGGCTTCACCTTCATGACTTAAGCATTTCCCAAAGGTCCCACCTCCTAAAACCAGATGGCATTAGGATGGCAACATATAAATTTTGAGGTGACACAACATTTAAACCACAGCAGGTTATTTATCTTATTACTGAGGTGTACGAGTTTCTCATATATTCCAGATATGAGTCCTTTGTCAGATCTATAGTCTAAGAATATTTTCTCCCAATTTGAGGTTTGCTTATTCATTTTCCAAGTGATGTTATTTGATGAGCTGAAATATTTTAGTTTGATGAAATTTAATTAACCCTTTTTCCCCTTCAATTTATGGTATAACTTTCTGTTATATATAAAAAAAAATCTCTGCATACTCTCAGGCTGCAAAGTTATTTTTCTAAATTTTCTTCCAGAAGCTTTATAATTTTTGCTTTTACATTTAGGACTATGCCCACCTTATACAATTTTTGTATGGATACTAATTTTTATATATGTTGTGAACATGTATTAAATTTTATGAACAGTGTATATGTGGTATCTTTTTCCATATGGATATCCAATTGTTCTAGCGCCGTTCATTAAAAAGACTTCTTTCTTCATTGAATTGCTTTGGTCCTTTTGTTAAAAATCAATTGACTGCACGAATAAAGATCTATTCTGAGCTCTCTATTCTGGTCCATTGATCTATTTGTCTTCATCCCAATACAACACTGTCATGATTGTAATAGTTTTATATTAAATCTCGAAGGCAGGTAGTTATTAATTCTCCAGTTTTTGTTGTTGCTATTGCTACTGTTGTGGACATTCTAGGTCCTATGAATGTCTTTATAAATTTGAGACTATTTCATTAATTTCTACAATAAATGCCTGCTGGGATTATGGGTTGGGAATGGGTTAATTATATAGACTAATTTGGGGAAAATTGGTAGTCTAATATTGAATATTCTAGTCCTTACATGGTATATCTATTTATTTAAGTCTTCTTTAATTTTTCTCATCAATGTTTTATATTTTTCTGGGGATAGACTTTGCACATTTACTTGGTTAAATTTGCTAAAATTGGTTAACTAACTTCTATAAATGGAGTTTTTTAATTTAATTTTCTGTGGCTGCTATAACAACTGACCAAAAACTGGGTGGCTTAAAACAACAGAAATATATTGTCTCACAGTTCTGGAGGTCAGAAATCTATGATTGGTATTACTAAGGTAAAATTAAAGTGTCAACGGGGCTGCGTAACCAATGGAAGCTCTAGGAGAAAACTTGTTCCTTGACTATTTCATCTGTTGTTTGTTTCTGGTATTCATTGGCAGATAGCTGCATCACACCAGTCTCTGCCTCCGTTTTCACATTGTCTTCTTCTCTGGGGGTATATGAAATCTCACTTTTATAAGGATACAAGTGATGACATGTAGGCCCCATATGGATAATTTAGAATAATCTTCCCTTTCAAGATCCTTAATAACATTTCCAAATAAGGTAACATTTACAGATTCCAAGGATTAGGACTTGATATCTAAAAAGGTGTTTTTGCAAATAGAAACAATTTCTTTAAGATATTGATGTTATATTCTGAAACTCTTCTTAACTCACTGTTTCTAGTGGTTTATTTTTTTAGGGTTTTTCAATGTAAATAATTGGAAAATGTTATGCTTTATATTTATTTTTTTTGCATTATTGCACTGAATGCAATTCTTTTAATCTTAAAATGTAAACATTATAAAATAATGTGCATTTAATCATTTACAAACAATTTCAAATTCTTGCACAGTTTTGCGAAGGTTAATGTGACTCAATTTTGCCTTTATAAAGACAACTCTCAAATCTGTATTTAAGCGTTACTTCCCTCTGGAATTCCAGGACTTGATCTAAATGCCTCATAGATAGATTTTTCCACCTAGATGCCTCAGTATTAATCATCAATCCAACAGCAGCATTAGCATCTCTTTAAATTAGCTTTTCTTCATCTGTGACTGTCACTAGCACTGTCAATTCACTATGGCTTGAATCCTCAGTCATCTTTGATTCCTCTCCCTAATTCTGCATTTAGTTTTTTATTGCTTTAAATGTTCAGAAATATCTTTTCAAATGATCATTCACCCCATGTTCATGCTGTACTTTAGTTCAGACCCCTTACCTTGACTTTCTCAATCCATAGTCTTCATCTAGTCTTCCTGACCCTCTACATGTCTCTTTACAAATTCATTCTTTTCTTTTTTTTTTCAGAATTATCTTTTGTAAGCTCACTTGATTATGTTGTACTTCTGCCGTGTAACAGAATTACTACTCCTTACCTGGTCCTCAGCGTATTTACCTTTTTATATATATGTCCATTTCTGTAACCAGACCATGGTTACATGAGAGCAGGAATGGGGTGTTACTTTCATATCTCCATAGCAGAATTCGTAAGAAATGATTTACAAATGTTCGTTGATGAGGATTATGACATGCTTTTCTGAGGGGGGAGGATTTGATAATACTGATGGTGCAAATATGTGTGACTTAGCTAATTTTCCCCTCCAGAAATCACAGAGGAAGAGTACAGTGTCAATGAACTTAGGCACCTCCCAGGAAGAACTTTGCAAAATCTTCTATTGTAAAAATTTAAATATAAAACTTAAAAAACAAATGTAAATATTATTATTTCAATTTCTATCAACATCTCCCTTATCTCCCTTACTGAAGATACTTGCTTTACTGAAAACTCTAAAAAGTATCTTTTTGCAAGGAAAGGTAATGTTTTGAGAGTTACAATTGATAGATTATTCAATTCCCATCTAAATCTTAGAATTTAGCTTAAAATAGTAAATTGCTTCATGACTTCTGGGTCAGAAAAATATTTTAACACCTATTTAATAAATAAATTCAGAGTATAAAAGAGTTTACAATAAAAGTAAGTCTCTCCTCTCCTCATAACCCACCATCCTTAAGTCCTTCCCCAGACCCTGCTTATATATATATATATATATAAAAAATCTCTCCTCCTTTGTGTCTACACTTCATACTTTCTGAATAGTGCACTTTTGACACTTCTCACCAAATGTGTGGGATGTGGTATGGGGAGTCAGATTCCCTCACTCCAAGCAATTCTCAGATTCTCTAGCTGGTGTCCCACAATTCAACTCAGTTCTGACACTATCCATAGGGAGGTAGCCTCAGATCCCACAGGTTAAGGGTTCAGTCCCACAGGACTGGTATCCCTCCCTCACTTCAGTCTCCAATCACAGGTTCAAGTTGTTACCTTTAAATCTGACTGGCTATAAATCGGAAGTTTCCCTGATCTCTCAAGTTTGATTAATTTACTAAAGTGGATCACGGAACTCAAGAACACAGTGTACTTACTAGAATATCAGTTTATTACAAAGGATATTAAATGATACGAATAAATAGCCAGATGAAGGGATACATACAGTGCAGTCCAGGAGAATCCAAAGCATAGGAACTTCTAACCCCTTAGAGCAGGGATTCCCAACCCTTGAGCTGCAGACCTGTAGGTTTGTGGCCTGATAGGAACTGAGCCACACAGTAGGAAGTGAGCGGCTGACAAGTGAGCAAAGCTTTATCTGTATTTGCAGCCTCTCTCCAGCATCACAGCCTCAGCTCCCCCTCAGATAATCAGGCATTAGATTCTCATAGGAGCACCAGTTCCTGGTGTCCAAAAGGTTGAGGACACTGCCTTAGAGTTCAGATGCACAATCCTCTCCGCACATGGATGCATTCTTATTTATCAACCTGGGATCTCTGTGAACTGCGTCCTTTTTGGGTTTTATGGAGGATTTGCTACATAGGCATAATTGATTAAGTAATTGGCCATTGATAATTTATTCAACCTCTAGTCTGTCCCCACTCTTCAGAGGTGGGGGTGGGTTTAAAAGATACAATCCTCTAATCAGGTGATCAGTTGCCCTGGAAACCAGTCCCCATTGTTAGGGGCTTTTCTAAGGTTGCCTCATTAACATAAACTCAGATGTGCTTGAAAGGGATTTGATATGAATAACAAGACACTTGTTTCATGTTTCTTACTTTGGAGATATGTAAGGAGGACAAAAGCCAAACGTTACAACAAAAGATTCTCCTATTGCTCTAGTCACTTATGAAATATCAAGGGTTTGGGGGAGTTGTGAGCTAGTTGAGGGCACTAAGACCAAATACATATTATGATATATCACAAAATTACATTGCACTTCACTAGGGCACATCAACTCAAAATACTTTCTTGGGTCAGGCATGCAAGATGAATAATGCACGTTTATCGTATAATAACATCTTAAATCATATTCTTTCAACACCACGTAATTTGCTTGGTGATGTTCTTCTGCAAAAAACAAACAAACAAACAAAAATGCTCTTTTTGTTGTTTTGGAAACACCTGACCCTCTCTAGTTTTTCGTTTTCTCACTTTTCATGTAAAATAAGTAGTGGTTTCCTTTCATCTTGGGTTTATCAAAGAAAATAAAAGCACAAGCTTCATTATACTTGGTAATTGATATACTCTTCAATTTCAGGAGGACTTGAGGAAAGAATGTGAACTGCTGAAGAGGGAAGGGCATGCAGGTCTGAAGGATAGAACCACTCCTTGTCTCACCTAATTTTTTTTTTTTGCATGTAAGAACGGAGGCATGGTTTTGTGAGACCTTCTGATATTTTAAGAGATACTAGATTCTTTTTTTAATGTGAAATTTCTTGTTCTTTAAATGTTACAACAAATCCAATATTATTTTTAAAATACTGGATAAGCCAAAAAAAAAAGCGAAGGTCTGCAGGCTGAATTTGGATCAATGCTGGCATTTTGATTATATATTTGGCCCTTTTTCCTTATGTGATACTAATATTAGAGATTATTCTTTATCAAGACAAAGAGACCTAATTCATAGGCTTTCTTGACTAGTATGAATATAATTTTTTTAACTAGCTCCTATTTGTGGATATTTACACTGTTAATTAAACAAAGAAGTCATTAGACTGAGATGGTTCTAACACCTTGTCAGCTTACTAAGGAAACCCAACTCTAAATCTGTGAGAGCCTTAAGGTAAAAAAATCAAAACCTGATACAACCAATTACAAACAGCCAATTAGGCTTTCCCAAATAATGACAACCAGTTAAGTTATAGCCAATCAAATAATTTTCTTGCTCTGCTTTCTTGTCCCTGTAAGTCTTCCACCTAGTTCCTGTCCGTGGAACACTACTAACCACCTCCAGTTTGGCAGTGCCTAATTCAAATCTATTTTTGATCAAATAAACTTAAACAATTTTAAAATTTGCCTCAGTTCATCTTTTAACCATATTGACTCCAATCTTTTGCTATTTCATGCAATACATCACCACGTATACATTTGTGCACATACGTGGGAGTGATTCAGTAGGATAAATTTTTATAATTGCAAAACAAGGGCTCCATAAAATGTGAGGCTAACTCATATATGAAAGTTATTTGATTTTAATTTTTTTTCTAAGACAACTAGGAAATAACAGTTAACAGAAATTTTTGTAAAAGTCTACACTCCTGGAAAGATCTACAGTTTGCTCAGGTCATTATTATAGCAAGTCCCTACGTGGACCTGCCCTTAAGAGTCACCACAATAAATATAAAGAAGACAATTCCCCGAGTCCTGCCATTTGGGAAATTTGCTACCAATGGTTGTGTTTATACTTGGTGTCTTTGTGATGGATGGATGCCAACTCGAGATTCTGATCTGAAAAGGAATTGTTTTATGCTTTGCCTGCGTGGGGGAAGGGGTACCCTTGAAGTGACATAGTGCACAAAATTCTTCGATTTTGGTGTTTGCTATGCCATTAATTGACTTCACTGCCTTCATAGGCCATATCCCTTTTATGCGCCCCGGTTTCCTCTTCAAAGTTAAAGTGATATGAGTTCGAGGGGAAAGGGTATATAAAGCCACTTAGATCACTTAGGGACAAAAATGAAGGTAGAAAGGCAGGAGCCCAGGATCTCTATCTGGCACCCTCCGACATCGAGAGGTCAGGGAGAGGAGAAGGAACCAGCGACGGAGACTGGGAGCAACAGTTCCTGAAGAAAAGAGAAAACGTGACGTTCTGAAAACGCAAAGGGGAAGCTGACTGTGAAGGGCAGTGCTGAATGCGGAGACGTCGTGACCTCTGGCAGTGTGGATTTGTGGGAGACGTTGACACGGATCATTGCAACAGGTTGGTGAGATTAAAAACCAGAGGGAAGCCGGGTAGAGTGACTGGACAACACCGTACCTGCCGCCTTTATAAACTGCACAAGCCGATTCCAAACCCAAAGCTGGCGCAATGGATCTGAGCCCCCGTCAGCAGGTGTGACCGTCGGAGAGTCCCGGGCACTTGACGTGTGGTTCCTCCCCCTGCCTGCCCGAGATTGCTCTAAGGCTATATAAAGGGGCTTTGTAAATAAAGGCGCGGGGCGAAAGAGCGGGGGAAAGCAGCCACCGCTGGGTTTTATTACTTTACTGCCGTCCTCATTTGGTGCTTTCTCGGCTCCTGCGTGCTCCCTCCGGTGAGAATTTGCCGATCCGGATTCCAGGCCCCCCTCCTCCGTCTCTGATGCTGCCCACCTCTCGCCCCCTCCTCCCCTCCTCTCGCCCCCTCCTCCCCTCCCCGGGTCTAACCGGGGAGACTCGGATGCAGAATCCAGACCCGGAAACAAGGAGGGGAGGGACGGACTAGGGGAAGGGAAATGTGTCCGTCCGGGCTCTGAGCGCAGGCGCTCCTCCTCCCCGGACCGTTCGTGCGGCCCCTCCGGGAAGCGTGGGGGGTGGCCGTTTGCCTGACGGACTGAGTACGGGTGCCGGGCGGGCTTTCGCGGAAGTCCATGCGCCATTGGGAGGGCCGCAGTGGCTTCCCCGTGTCCTTGTTGCTCAGGGCGTCATCCTGGGTCATTCCTGAAGCAGGAGCTGGACCGGGGCTGACCCCGGGCCTCCCGCGTAGCCGTCTCAGTGCCCGCGTGACCCCCTCGCTGGAGGGATGTGGCGACTAGGCCGGGCCGCCGTGGCCTGGTAAGTGCAGCCTCCCACCCAGCCCCGTTATTTCTGGGGCCTCGGGAGAACCGGGTTGTCCCGTCACTGTTAACAGAATGTGCAGATCACTCTCAGGAGAGACGGAGGGTGATTGGAGGATTCTGGGACAGTTTTGAGGAGTCAGAGGCACAGGAGCCCTGGGGGGGGGGGCGGTTTACTTGAGGTGCCAGCTCCAGGACTGACCCTTGTCCCTGTTCCTTTGCCCTTTGCTACTCGAAGATTCTGGGCTCCTTTCAGTCTCGGCCTGTCTCTGCTGTCCTTTTGTCCCTGCCCTTTTTACCCTTCTGACCTCGCTGTTAACTCTGTCTCCGGTTGCTGCCGGCGTTCGCCCTCTCCTTCCCCGGTCTCTGAGTCTATCGAAGTGTCTGTCACCCTTTCTGCGTCTCTCTCCACTCTTCAGGATCCACGCCGGGCCTGCATGTTCTCTAGCTACACTCCCGGCGTGAAGGGAACTGTGCCTCTTCCCCTAGTCTGCCGAGTGAACGGGATGTAGAGTCAGAGCTGGAGCAGAGGTGGTGGTATTTCGACATTCACTCTCAAAGCTTGTTTTCAGCGTTTAGGGAGGGAGACTTGCTTTGGGGTGTGAGGGTTTAAATGTGGCACCACCATTCCAATCACAGTGTTACTGTTGCCCTGACCCTTTTGACTGTGAGTGGAAAATCATACAAGTCTTTTTATTTCTGTGCGTACAACATGCATTTTAATGAAATTAAACATGACTTTTATCTTTACACATAGTTGGAACCTAATATCCTTAGATACCTTCAGACTTACTGTTACCCGCATTTGATAAGAAATAACATACTTTAAGCAAAGTTTTTAAAAATGTTGTTTTCCTGAATTCCAAACTTCTAGACACCTGTCTTGATTTTTTTTTTTTGAGAACGTTTTAAAAGGCGTAATTTATAGTGTTTATAAGGAATAGAATCTATTTATTTAACTTGAGACTAAATTCAGAACTGGATGGCCTACCATAGTTATATATTTGTCAATTTGAGTAATTGAGTAAATTATTCCTAATCTTGTGGAATTGTAATTTTAGTTAACCCACAGCCTTCGCTACTGAAATACATTATTTTTTCAATTTTTCAATCTTTTTATTTCTATTCAGTGTTTACTGGGGAAGCATCTAATTTTATTTCAATAAAAAGAGAAAACACTGCAGAAAATAGCATACTTTATTGGAGCAATTAAGATAGGTAGGGAAAACTTTAAAAATGAGTTTAAAAACAAAGTGATTAATGACTGATATTTGTTTATTCAGTGGAGGCTGTTGGGCTAAATTGTTTCTAAAGTTACTATGGACTCCATAGAGTTGTGGCTTTAAAATGTGTTATGTTGATAGCACAGTTTAGCTACTGGCAGAAATTGAGATGGGAAAGGTTCCAAGCCTCAGACTCTGGAATTAGTCATTTACTGTAGTCCCTTTGCATATTATGAAGGAGTACATTTAATTCTCTATTTTTTCACAGATGAGAACATAAACATTTTTTTCACAAACATATCTAAATACATGCTGATAGTGTGTAAGAAGATCAATGACCAACATTTATTTAGGTGCAATAAATATTTCTGTAAAATTGTCGAAGAAAGAATTATATATTAGAGACCAGTATACAGGTAAAAAAAAAAAAAAAAAAGATGGTAGATGAGAGAGAATAGATGATTTTGGGGTGGGGGACGGGGCAATCTTGTGTTGGTTTATATTTGATTTTTAGTTTGGTTGATTATAGAAGTCTATTCAAAATTCTTTTCCTTCTGAACTGTGAAAACATTGCTACATCTTTTTTTTCTAGCATGTTTTGTTAACTAATACAAACTCTCAGGACAATACCTGTGTGTACATAGGCATTCTGTTTTTTCCTTCATGGAAACTTTTAACATCTTGGCCTTATCTTAAATTTCTCAAGGCTTTGTCCAGGCTTGGGTCTTCCCCTTTTCCTATTCCTCCCCTTCTCCACCCATCTGGCCTGGCATTCAGTGGGCCTTTCTTTTAAAAAGATTCTTCCTTTAGTTCTGGAAAATTTTTCTTCTCTCATTTCTTTGTTTTCCTCATTTTATTTTTCCTGTTTTTTTTTTTTTTTCTTTTTAGGCATTTATACAAATATTGGTCTTCTTTGATTGATCCTGTATGTTCATGATTTCCAAATATGATCTGTACACATCATCTGTTAAAGAACTATACATATACCTACCACAATATGTGTATATGCATACTTTTAAAAAAATTATAAATGTACCTCTATACTGATTATTTACATAATAAATCTACCCTAACCTAATCTTAAAGGATGATATACAAAAAAAAAAAAAAATGGAAGTTTTGGTGCTTTCTTCTTGAATCCCAGTGAATCATTGTATGCATCCCATGCATTGCATTCTATACACACTCCATTTCGGATACCAGTTCTTTGAGTGACTTAACTTTCCTTGTACAGTTTCCACTTTTTTTTTTATATTCTAAGTTCTGGAGATTTTCCTTAATTCATTTTAAAGTGTTGCTTTTTTTTTCTTTCTTTCTTTCTTTTTTTGTATTGGCCATTACAGCTTTAATTTCCATGAACTCCTTTTAAACATTTATTAAACTCTTAAAGGCATGTGTGATTCTGTAAATTGTGTATTGGTCTTCGGTTGCTATCATTAACAACCTGCTTCTATTTTATATCTGCAATATCTTTAGGAAGCCTGAGAATACTAATTAGAATTTCGTATCTCCTCTTTTTCTAAGATTAATAATGTTGTTTGTCTTGGTCCTCATCTTAAAAGCTGCTGATTTTCTACAAGATCCTGGTTATCTAATCATATTTAAACATGAAAGACTAACGATGGACATAGATGCCTGTGTCTACCCCTGAATGAGGAGGTTGATTTAGCAAACTGTGTTCTCTGTATATGATGTATCAGTTAGCAGGCTTCATTTTAGGGCTTTTAGAAAATGGGCAGGCTATCTGATCTTGTTACAAATGTCGGTATTGTTGGGGTTAACTCTGGAAAGAATCCCCCCTACTACCCCATTATACATACCACATGCATGCACGCACACACACACAGGGGATCCTTAGCTCTTCTCTACCAGATTGCTTATCCTGGGTCAAGTGATGTTGTTAACACTCAGCACCATTGGATTGAGGTGGAGAGTTACCCAAACCACCTTTCCCCAGTTGGTGCTTCAATAAATCTTCATTTCTTCTCTTCTTTTTATCTTCTTACCTGTCTCTCAAGAGGACCCTGTTGCTGATAAATAGTCTCTCTTGTCTGAGCATTCATCTTTTAGGTCATCATCATGAATTGGAAGCTCTAGAAATAATTCTTGAGAATGCCTTTCCAAGTACTAGGATTTTGCTTTGCATTAATTTTCTCTTTCAGAGGACTAATTAAATAACATTTTACAAGTTCCTAACTTGGATTACTATACACTTTATCTCTGTCCCTATTCCTACCCACTGCTATTACTGCCACCATCGTGGAAATAGGAATGTTAGAGGTTTGAAATAAAAGAGGAAGAAAGTACAGTAGGTCCTCAGTGTCCAATATCGTTTCATTATAATGTTAATGAGATGCCATAGGAACTTGTTTATTATCAATTAGCCTATGGTAAAATTAGATTCATTATATGTACATCATTTGGCTTAAAGTTGCAGAACTTATTGATGACATTAAGTGAGGATTTATTGTAGTGAAAGACAAAAATATCTTGGGGATATGACCACTCAGTCCAAGTCCGAGTTCATTTATTTAGATATATATTTGAGTTAACGCCTTTCTAAAGATGGCAAATAATTTTTTGAGGGTGAAAGGGCTTTTCATTCATACATTAGTGGAGGTTAGTATAATTAATGTTGAAATGACATTTACTGAGTATTTTTTCTGTGGTCACTCCTAGGTTCTTTCACCTTTTTTTTTTTTTTAATTTTGCTCTTTAATTTTTCCAATAGCATACATTCATTCAGCAATTTATTGAGTATCAATTATTTGCAAGGCATTGGGCTAAGGGTTTAGAAATACAATAGTAAACAAAACAGAACCCTGGCCTTATGAAGATTGCACTTTATCAGTAGAGAGAAATGTTAATCTAATAAATACATTATTGTGTAATACATATTTTATAAGCACTGAAGAAGAAGTAATGGGAGCCAAAAACTGTAGCAGGGAGACTTGAATGAGAATGAAGTTTCAAGAAGAGGAGGGAATGCTTGAGATGAAACAAGTTGTGACAGGAATTAACTGGAGTCACAGGAGTTAAGTAGGTAGAAGAATCTGTCTGAGAAGGACCTGAGATGGGAAGGAGTATGGCACTACAGGGGAACTAGATGCAAACTCATCTGGACTTGAGAGGGAGCAAGGCAGGAACCAGACCTTGGAGGGCTTTATAGGCTAGGAGTTTGGATTTTGTTCTAGTCATAGGGGAAGACATGTAAACAATTTATGCAAGTGAGTAACTTTGATCAGATTTACATTTCAGAAGAGTCCTCTGGAGAACACCTTGATACAGACTGTTGTAGCCGCCCAGGTAAGGAATGGTGGTGGTGAAGATGGGAGGAGTGGAAGATTTGAAATCTGTGTTGGAATAGAATGAACAGAACTTGAGGGTAAGGGAAGTATCAGGAATGACCCCCAGGTATGTGGATTATGTAACTGGATAGGTGCTTATGCTGTTTTCTAAGATAGGGAGTACTGGAGAGGAGGATCAGGATTTAGGGGGAAGGAGAAGGAGAAATATCCAAGCTTTTGGACATCTTGAATATGAAGTACTTTTTTGCTATGTAAGTGGTAATGTTAAGTAGGCAGTTGGACACCAGGATCTGGAACTTAACTATTTGTATTAGACATAAATTTGAGAAACATGGGTATATAGATGGATAAGATTGCCTAGGAAGAACATGTGCAGTGAGAAGAGAAGTGGGTTTAGATCTAAAGCTAAGCCTTGATGAACATTGTCATATTACTGAGAGAGTTAAAATGAGAATTGAAAAACCAAATGCTCATTAGAAAGCTTTTGACTCACTCAGTAAGAGCTGTTTCACTGAACTGATACAAATGGAATTCAGATTGGTTTGGCTTTTAATGCAGTAGGTAGAAAAGGGAAGTGTCTTTTTTTCTTCTCACCTTTAAGATGAGACAGACTTGACTTGTGATTCCTGAAAAGGCAGAAGAAAACAGAATTCCAAACAGGATCCTTTGCTGTAATGTTACAGGGGTCCTGGGGTGAGGGGACACCTAGAACAATAGGTATAGGTGCTGTAGGTGAACAGCATGTTTCCTTCTGATGGCTTCTGTCTTCTCCATGAAGTAGGAGACAGGGCCATCCACTGAGAGTTGGATCAAGTATGGGGAGATGTGGAAGGTTAGAGGGGAGTGGTAAATATCTGAAATGGTCTTAGAGTAGAAGTGATTGAAAGAAATAAAGTAAGATTGCAGGCAGTCTTGAGGGCCTAGGTAAGCTGGCTGTCCACTAGCTGTGATTTTCTTCAGTAGTGCTTCATTCCCCTGGTGCAGGCAGGGAGAAATGTGATAATAAGGTTCATCCAGGATTTCTATTTTGCCAGTCAAGTGACACAAAAAGTCAAAGGGCAAGGGAGTCTAGAGGATTTGCAAAATAGTTATTGAAACTATGATAAACTAGGGAATTTAAGGTGGGTAAATAGATAAAATGGAAACTAATAGGTAAGAAGACAGGAGTATCAGTGATTTGGGTGTCCCAATAGTGTCAAAGATTGTTGTAGTGAAAGGGGATTATGGTCAGAATAATATATTTGAATTGGTGATTATTGACTGTTGCTCTGATATAACTATTATTTCATTTTAACAGACTGAAAACCTGAGGCTTTGGTAAATTGATAATTTGTGTTTGATTGTCCAGCTAGTAAGCAATGAAACCATGACTGGAACCAAAATTTATCCAACTCAAAAGGCTTAAGCAGTAATTCATAAAAACCTATCTACCCCTATGTTCATGGCAGCACAATATATAATAGCCAAGATATGGAAGTAAACTAAATGCCCATCAACAGATGATTGCAAAAAGAAGTTATGGTTCATATATACAATGGAATATTACTCAGCCATTAAAGAAAATGAAATCTTACCATTCTCAACAACTTGGATGGACCTACAGGATATTATGCTGAGTGAAATAAGTCAGAGAAAGATAAATACCATATGATTTCACTTACATTTGGACTCTAAAGAACAAAAAGAACAAACTGATCAAAAATAGACTCATAACTGTAGAGGACAATCTGGTGATAGCCAGAGGGGAGGGGGTTTGGTTGGCTGGGAGAAAGGGTGAAGGGTTAAAGAAGTACAAATTAGTAGCTGATGGTCACAGGGACAGGGAGCATCGCATAGGGAATGCAGTTAGCATTAATTAATGGCTAGGTGGAGAGCCAGAGGAGAGAAAGAGCAATTAGGGGGGTCATTTAAAAACTATATAAATGTCTAACCAATGTACTGTATACTTGAAACTAATAACAACATTTTTTTTTTAAAAAAGACAAGTGAGTGTAGGATAGAGTTGAAAGAAGTTTGAACTAAATGTTATGGAACTATGAGCTATTCCCACAGTTGATTAATCTTCTTGAGTTTTTTGATATCTTTAAGAGATAACTTTAGTTGTCCCAGTTTAAAACCTTATGGTTGTTATTTACTCTTCCCTCCTCCTATGTCTAGTCTGTCATTCACTTTTGTCATTCACTGCTGCCAGCTCACTTTAGTTTCTTCTCATATCTGGGCAACTGAAATAAGATCACCTTTTTTCTCCTTTTGATTAACTTACCTGTCTCTTGATCTAACATTGTGGCTTTATGATTCCCAGCGGCATAACAAATTACCATATACTGAGTGGCTTAAACAACAAACATTTATTGCTCACGGTTCTTAGACGACCATCTTCTCACTGTGTCTACACATGGTGGGGAGAAAGAGTTCTGTACTCTTGATCCCCTTAGAAGGACACTGATTCCATCATGAAGTCTCTATTCTCATGACCATTTACAAACCCAGTTACCCCCCAAAGACCCCTCCTCAGAATACTGTCACATTTGAGATTAGGCTTTAACATTGCCTTTAATATCTTTTAAAATTACTATTCATATTATTCTATTCAGAAACTTTCAGTGGCACCCTGTTGCTCTGTAATTTGTTCTTAGACTACTTCTCTAATTTCACCTTCCACAATGAACCTTCTTTGCTAGCTTATCAGGTCCCCTGTCATTTCATTGTCCTACCTCTGTACCCTTCCCCCATCTAGATTTCTTGCCCCGTTTTTGACTCTTCCCACCTAATTAAATTTTATTTGGAAATTTTTACTGACCTCAACCCTTAGGGATTACTCACTTTCTTGTGAACTCTAATACCACTTAACTGTCTCTGGCACCCTTAATGTTATTAATTTTCATATGTGTATAGTTATTGGAGCAGAGTCAATTTTGAAGCTAAAATGTGGACTTTGCTTTTTTATGTATGCTGAATTTGAAGTCAGGAGAATTTAATTT
This sequence comes from Cynopterus sphinx, assembly GCA_030015415.1. NCBI lineage: Eukaryota > Metazoa > Chordata > Mammalia > Chiroptera > Pteropodidae > Cynopterus > Cynopterus sphinx. The sequence continues at coordinate 48,000,708 of CM057380.1, forward strand.
CTTGTTTAATAAAAGAAGATAGAACTTTTTATAAGATAGGTAAAATTATGACTTGGAGTCAAAGCTTTAAAAAAGTATACAGAATGTTTAGCCACTTCTAAAAGGAAATTGTTACTAGAAATATTCTTTACATGTAGAATTACAAATGAGCAGTGTGCCTAAACCCACAATGTGTACTTTCTCCTACTATTAAATCCTATTTCCCTTAGTTTTCCTAAGTTGTAGTGTTTCTAAAGAGTCTTAAAGCAAGGCCCAGTGTCATTCTTAGTGTTCCAGAGCAAGTGACAGGTGCTCCAGAATGTCACCTGTTTGTGTATCCACTGTTTTCCACACTCTTACGCACTAGTGTCTCTTGTGGAAAGAATTAGAGCTTTATTGTTAGACTGAATTAAATTTCAGTCCCTCTTCCACCATTTATTCGTCATTCTATCTTAGGCAAAGCAGTTTAAAAAGCAAATTGGTAAAATGTGCTTACTTTACTGGGTTTTCTGAGGGGTAATAGTAGCGTTTGTGAATACATCTAGCACAATGCCTGGCATTTCGATACTCCTTTACCCCACCTTCCTTCACAAATTGTTTGTGTCTTCCTTGATTCCTTTTTCTCAAGTTTCTAGACCCATGTAATTAAATGAATTAATGTTTTAAAACTGCTTAAAACTGGGCCTGGTTTATAGTAAGTACACCATGAATGTGTGTTGAATAAGATAAATAATAAGGCATGTGGTTATTGGTGTTTAACTTCCATAGTCTGCCAGGAAAGAGAAAAAGAGAGCTCAGACAGTAACATGTACGTTTAGATTCTCTTCTCTTTTGGGTTTTTTCTGGGGATCCAGGTGCCTGAGGTGTTAATGATTTTTTCTTAATTTCCATCCCTGGCTGTCTCACAATCATGGGACGTAGATGAGAGGGCAAAGAATAGCCTTTTTAAGCTGCTGGAGTTTCTGTGCTTGAAAGCAAAAGTTTGCATGCATTGTCTTCAACTTTTACTTACAGTGAATAGCACTGATAAAGTAAGTCCCCACTTTCTTTCTTTCCTGTTGCAATTCCTTGGTCCAAGATTGTAGCCCACATATCGTAAATTAAAGGACGGGCTCTGGAGTCCCACTGCCTGAGTTTGAAACCACCTTTACTCCTTATGTCAGTGTGCGCTTAGGCAAGTTGCTTCAATTTATGTGCCACCTTTTTCTCGTTTGTAAAATTATCATAGAATTATTAGCAGGGTTCATTGAGATAGCACATGCTACATCATTGTCTGGCACATGGCCAATGATTAGTAAATGTGAACTATTGTATGACATAGTGTAGTTGGCCTTATGTGCACGCCTGTGTGTTTTCCCTTTTGTATATTGCTCATTTTGTTTCATTTCCTTTATGTGCTGTTACCCTGTCTGATCTTTCTCCCATACCCATTTTTCTTTCAGTGAGGTCTGCCAATCCTTAGTGAAACATAGCTCTGGAATAAAAGGAAGCTTACCACTACAAAAACTGCATCTGGTTTCCCGAAGTATTTATTCACATCATTCTACCCTAAAGCTTCAAAGATCCCAATTCAGGACATCATTTCAGCAGTTCTCCTCTCTAACTAACCTTCCTCTACGTAAATTGAAACTTTCCCCAATGAAATATGGCTACCAGCCCCACAGGAATTTTTGGCCAGCAAGATTAGCTACAAGACTCTTAAAACTTCGATATCTTGTACTGGGATCTGCTGTTGGAGGTGGCTATACAGCCAAAAAGGTGAGTTTAACTTTCTTACTGCCTTTCCAGTTATTCTGCATGATTATTTTAAGTTTTATAGTATAAATAACTTTCTTTAGTGCAATAAAATATAATTGGATGTTTAAAACATTTATTGTGTCTCTTCTATATTCTAGATTGTTTTAATGGTGCGAATAATAATAAGAAAATGACTTTGAATCTTGGTTATTATTATAAGAGATAAATATGGCCTAGTGGAAGAAATATTGTGCGGGGAGTGAGAACACTTTCATTTGATTTTTCAATTTTGCCTTTTAGTAGCACTGATGAGAAAGTAAAATGGCCTATTCATACAAACACTTCCTGGGTGGGACCAGAGGCAAGATGTCCTGACTCCTGGTCTGTCTTCTATTCCACAACATTGTTTAAAGCCAAATCATGAAACCTGTTTAAAATATGAATATATTATGAATTTTTACATTTTTAATATTCAATAAAAGAACATTTATATTTTTATATGTTTGCATGCTAATTTATTTTTATAAGAGTTGGGGCCACTTTCTAAAAGTTTGAACATAAATATATTGCTTTTAGTAGTTTAGATTATTTTAATTAAATAAAATAGTTTTCCTTATATTTTTATATGTCATTCAGGGCATTTGATTGGCATACTTTCTTATCTTTTAGACTTTTGATCAGTGGAAAGATATGATACCAGACCTCAGTGATTATAAATGGATTGTGCCTGACATTGTCTGGGAGATCAATGAATATGTCGATTTTGGTTTGTATCATCAACATTAAAATACTTTTTTTTTGTAGTATCTTTAGGAAAAAGAACTTGTGTTCAGATAGTTTTCTAACTCATAAGTTTAATGTATAACAGTTTTATTTTAATGATAAAAACAATAACATCAAAGAAAAAATTATAATAAAAGAAAAAAGTATCCACTAGCCCATTACTTTAACATAGTTGCCAATGTCCTTGTGGAGCTTTTTCTTTTAATTGTACCTGTTCTTTGTATGTGGTTAATATTTTAGTTTCCTTTTTGAAAGAAAATTGCATAATCATAGTGAACATACACTTTGATATCTTATCTTTTGCTGCGTCACACACTTTGTCATGTTTTTCATGTTGCCAGGCAGCCTTTGCAGACATCATTTTCAGTGTTGTATGTTATCTCAAACAGATGGACCATGACCCACCTAACCAGCTTGTTTTGATTGGATACCTCGATTATCTCTATATTTTGCAGCCAGGTTTCTTAAAAGTCTGCTAGTGCCCAGAGTAATTTCTTCATATTATCAGCCACTGTCCCCCCTTTTCTTTTTATCTATCTATCTATCTATCTATCTATCTATCTATCTATCTATCTATCTATTTTTAGGCAAGGCAACCCTTGGTTGACCTCACAGATTGCAAGGACCTTGTCAGTTTACAATCCCGTGTGTGTGTATTTTTTTTTTTTTTTTCATTTTTTACAGTTACAGCACCCAGTCTTCCTAGGTGGTCTCCCATGCAAGTACTAACCCGGCTCAACCCTGCTTAGCTTTCGAGATCAGACAGGATCGGGCTTGTTCAGGGTAGCATGGTCATAGACTCCCCCTTTTCCAATAATAGTAGGTGAGAGAAAAAAAGCAACAACAACTATATTGATACTGTGATTGCCAGTAAGTCATGGAGATCTTAAAATATTTTTTTTTGGATGAATTATTTTTCTCAGCTTCCTTTTTAAGACAGATTTCTTAGCTTAGGTGTATATGGGGATGGAATTAATCTCTACATGCACTTACTAACAGTACCTTCTTAAAACTGTACTGTGTTGACAAAAGTATTTGAAGGAAAACTACTTTTTTAGATGATTTTTTAAATATTCATAAGCAGAGCTTTTTAATTAGATACATTTGACAGAATGGCGTCAGAGACCTAGATGCTAAACCTAGACCCCTAGATTTAAAACTCTGACACCCCTACTTCTTTGCTGTGCGCTTGGATCCAGTTCCATAACCTCTATGCCCCAGTTCATCTGTAAAATGGGTCGATGATAGCTGTTTTGTAGATTTGATCTAAAGCATAAGCAAGTTAATACTTTTATAGCACTTAGAATAATAGCTGACACATGTTCTTATTCTGAGACTATTTATATGTTTTGGTCTTCAGAGAAAAGGAAAAAAGCCCTTTCTAATTCATAAGACCCTGGGAAGTTGTACCAGACTTGGACAAAATTATTGAGTGTTTTTAAACAAAAATCAATGCTTGACTATTTTATAACTAAAGCTAGCTAAAATAAAATGCAAGCTTGCCTTGGGCTCAGTTATTTCCAATTAGTAAGAGATGTGAATCTTTTTAGGGACCATAAAACGGGGGAGAAAAGTTCTGTCCTTGAATTTGAACTGGGATGTGTTAACTTTTTTGTTAGGCCAGGTGCTATAAGAAATGTATTACTCTTTTTTCTCTGATTCTTTCCTCCACACTGTTAACTTTCTCCCAAAAAGTGTTTCTGATTCCAATCCAGTGTTAACATTGTTAATACACTGCTTCTTTCTTAAGGCATTTAAATTAAAAATTGAAGGTCTCCATCTAAGCCACATTTTTGGTAAGTTTTTTTAAAAAAATTTCATGGCTTGTAGAATACTATCAGAATAACATTGTGTCCAATAGTTGTAATAGGGAGAAATGGAAAATAATTTTTTGATTTAAATTTATACATGATGATTATTTAAATTTTATTGATGTTTTAATAGACAAATTCTTATTTTGAGATTTTTTTTTTGTCTTCTCCAGAAAAAATTAGAAAAGCTCTTCCTGATTCAGAGGACCTTGCAAAGTTGGCACCCGACTTTGACAAGATTGTTGAAAGCCTCAGCTTACTGAAGGACTTTTTCACCACAGGTAAGGAAGGACCCATATTTGATCTCATTTAAAATGTCAGGAGCCACAGAGGAAAAATAATTACATGCATTTATTTGTCTATTCCTGTTTTTTAAATGAAAGCATTTAGTACAAATGAAAAACAGGTTTTTGAAAAAAAGATAAACACAAAGTTCGGTTGTGCAGTGATTTTGATTTTTGTTTAGCCAAACAGAATGAAAGTTTGCAAGAACTTACACAAGCTAGTCTTTAGTCAGTCAGGGAAAAAAATATCTCTTGTTCTTGACAAGGAGATGAGACTTCCTATGTGTTTGCTTTTCGTAATTGGTTAGAGCTAATTTGATGATTTTAAAACAAATTTATTATGGAGCATAATGAGTAGAATTTACTAAAGTTAATCATGGTGTATTTGCCCAATTACTGACCTTTCATGATATACATCTGAGATCTCAGACATCTTTGTTTGCTCATTCTTGTTAAGTTTTACATATCTATTTCCCCTTTTGCTGATTTTCACAGGTCACAAATTGGTTAGTGAAATCATAGGAGCTTCTGACCTACTTCTCTTGTTAGGTGTGTAAACAGACTTCTGCTGACCTTAACATGCCTTTTAAATGCTTCTAATAAACTAGTTGCGAATAAAATTGCAGACCAAATTTATAATGCTGCTTATGCTAAATTTTAAAACCTCAGAACTGTATTGGGCAAATTCATTCTCTTTTAGGTGGAAATAATAAAATAATTATTCTGTGGTAAAACTAAAATTCATAAATATATATATATATGTATTATAAGATTAAAGCTATTAAAAAGAAAGTTTGCTTTCCAGAATATTTTCTTGAAATTGATGTGTTTTTGATAATTGAAATGAAAAGTAATTTTAGTTTGTCTCATCTGTCCTGTCATAGTTGACATTTTAAAATTTATTTTTTTACTATAAAAATAGTCTGTTATAGCAGTGGTATATGGCCAGACTGTAAGTACTTTCATGTAAAATAATTCTTATCAAATATTATCTTATTTTTTATTGTAATTTTTATTGATATTTAAAAAAATAGGTTAAACATGCTATAATTTTTTAAAAACATTTTGCATAGGTTACTAATATGTTTTTTAAAATAAGAATAGTGTTCCAAAAAATAACACTTGTTCAAAAAATTGATTAGCCTTTTAATTGATTAAATATAATTTAGAATTTAGATTATTGACATCACTGGAGAATTTAAAGGACTCTATATTTATCTTTAAGGTTCATCTGGAGAAACTGCATTTAGAGCAACAGATCGTGGATCTGAAAGTGACAAGCATTACAGAAAGGTAAAAACAAAGAATTCTTCACATAGGTAGTCTTGAATGATTTAAAGTGTTTTTACTTACATAGAAGAATTGAAAATGGCAGCTTCTGAGGAGCAAATATAAAACATCTGAGTATTGTTACTAATCTTGATACAAAATGCAAGGTACTGTATAGAAGTTTTGGAAATAGAATTAGAGAAACCCATTTCTTTCAAATATGTACTGTGCAGTAATAGTTTCAAGGGTTTGTCCCCAACTAAGGAATTTGTTGTTAAATATGTATGGGGAAAGCTGGTATAAATAAAATAAGCAGGCTACTTTTCCCTAGGATTTCTCAGACTTTAATGTACTCATGTGCATTAGGAAGCTCCAGGAAAGGTCAGGGTATACAAGGTTTTCCAGATTTATTTAGCAACAGAACCCTTTTTTATGAAATATCTTTTAGGGACCAATGTTTCATGGCATACACTTAAGGGAAATATTAAGGAAATTGGACGCAGGTTATTAGGAGATAAATAGATAGTCAACACAAGTATGGGGTTATTTAGGGTTTGTCATTTTCAACACGGATTAACAAAACCCATATGAAAGTTTTAGGAAAATTGCTTATGTAGAATAACAAATACATTACTCTATGTGTTCATATGTTAACTTGATAGTTCCTTAGTCTTTTTTAATCTTTTAGAATCAGTATGATAAATGATTCCTTGAAAATTAAAAAATTTGAATAGAAATTAGCCTTTCATGTACAACTTCTTTTAAGCCCAAGACCTTGGCCCTTAATGCACGTAGACTTCACTGTATACAGAGGAGCTAATGTAACCGAGGAGAAGGAACCTCTGTTACAGATGTGGTAGTGTGTTTTCAAGTGACAAGATTTCTTGTTGCCTAAATCAGTTAAGGGAGGTCTGTATCTTTGTTTTTCTCTGATATGGCCTGGGATCGCTTTGGTGAATGAGAAGCCTATTTCAGAGCCTGACTCATATAATGCCTATAAAATTATACTAAAGTGATAAATGAATAGTCAGTAAATGATGAGGAGCTCTACAATATAGAAAAAGCAAGAGAATAGATCTTTAGAAATTATGTTTATAGATTTAATTTTATACAGTAGACATGAAAGCAAATTTGTTGTTTTTTATAAATTTAATCCTTTGCTTGTTTGAAGATAAATGCCCTTTTAACTTTTTTTTTCTTTTTTTTTTGGTAATTATCTTGCCCATTAAAAAACTCAAAACTTACTATTTCCAACTATTTGTTGTAAATACTAAGAGTTGTAATTCAGCTGTTCTCCTTACATGCTAAATCAAATTGTAGCAAATGCTTGTATAAAATTTACGATACAGAAAAAGCATTTCCAGCCTTGACTAGTGGTTTTAATTCTATTAATATGCAGCATTATATTTTCAAGGCTTGACTGTTACCTGTAATACTTGAGAATAATGAATGCCTCAGACAAGATGTAGAAAAACTGATTTTAAGAGACTTCTTCAAACTGATGGTTTAATGTAAGCGTGGAAGGAGAAACCTTAGCATAGCCCTAACCTTTTTGAAATGACTCTAAAACATCAAGTTTGAAAATTTGGGCAATGATCAGAGGTGGTAGGATATCATCCAGAGTTTAGCTAATACCTTTTTGATTTGTTCGGTCTGGTGTCTCACACACAGCCCCAGATTTAAATGGTATCCAGGATTTGAAGTGGTCATGCCTTCGCTTCATGGTTGTCTGTTTTGTACCTGAGTTTCTGACTCAACTCTAGAAATGTAAAAGTAAATATGAATCAGATCTTTTTCAAAAGGTAATAAATTAAAAACATTCTTACAACTAGAACTAAAAAAAAGATTTGTGCTTTCTAATAGGAGAACACATCTGGAGAAGTGCTGGCAAGTAGAGGAACAGTTAGGACCTTTCAAAATCAGCTGAAGTGAAAGTGACGGGGAGTTGAGGAAACACAGATGTCAGAGTGTTTGACTTGAGTCAGACAATGAACGACATGATGAAGTGATTACCTGTGGTTTCCATTCTGGGTTCACTAGACATTTAGGTGTTCTGGAAAATTGTAATGGAGGTCTTCAAAAGTCTACAAAAAGCATGCCTTTCCACATAATGATGATGGGCTAACTAAACATCAAGTTTCTTTGATTTTTCCTGAATTTATTTATCCGTTTAGTTTACGGGCAGTAGTTATATCTGTTATGTTGATTAAAAGTTCTGATATTTATCTTCAATAAATAGAAAATGGAAAAATACTGAAACCACTTTTTAATAAATGATTTTTGTTAATCAAAAATTTTAAAACATGTTCACTGGAGAAAAAATAATAGAAATAACCATTAGTGTAAACTGAATAATATTTTTGAGACCTAGAGACCTTTAGAATTACCAGAAGACAAATTGGAAATCTGAGTAGTGAGCCTATTTTAATGTATTAATGGACACACCTAATTTGTAAATCGGTAGATTTCTGTGTATTTCATAATATATATAGTGACAAGACTATTTAGTGTATCTTCTTTTTTAGATTCAGTAAGATAGTTTTATTCTCATGAAAATTATTTCGCTAATGAGATATTTTATTGTCTGTACTTTTGTTGTATTGCTTCTGATTAGTCATAAACATGTCATAGAAATAAGGAATATAGTCATTCTGAAGGTTACAAGCACATTTATAATTTAAAGAAAATATTAGAAGGACCTTATAAAGCCTAAATTATGAAAAGTGGTATTACTATTTTAAATATAATTGCGAAACAGTAATACATTACTGCTTTTCCTTTTTACATGTCATTTTTGTTTGGCTTATGTTGTACCTCCCAACTGAAATAGCTTTCTTTTCTTTCCGCCCCCTCATTTCCACTTATCCTTAAAGCCCAGCTGAATAGTCACCTTCAATAAGTCTTTTGTAACTATTTTAGTTCCATTAAGTGTACTTTTTAACATTTAAAAAGTATACTTTGGGTTACAATCTTACTTTTCAGTGGAATATTTGTATCATAGAATCTATGTTCTCAGAGCTTTTAGGGTAGTGCCGAACTCAGCAAAATTAGTTGGTTGATTTAAGCTTGTAGAAGAGAGACTAATTTAAAGTAAAAAATTTGATGCTAACAAGAGTGGGCCCAGAGATTTTATATAACATGTCTTTTTGCTCTGATTACCTGTGAATTTCCCTTGGCCTTTGATATTTGGCAAATATTGAGTAGAACAAGAAAGTGAAGGTAGTACATGTATCTTGTATTCTGAATTGTAATGATGCAGTTTTGCCTAAGTACAATTTATATTTTTGAGATTCCTCATCTAAGAAATATTGTAGTTACTGTGGCAAAATAAAATTCTCACAGTCACCACCATCAGGTAACCACAGATTCAGGAAACTTAAGTTGCCTGAGCAGCTAACAACTAGCAAATTACACTTGGTTAGATTCTTAGCCGGGAAGCCCGATCACTTGTGTACTGGAGTGTAGTAGATGGGAAGCAGAGGCATCAGAGGAAGAAAAGCAGCAAAGATGTACATGATGAAAAATGGAGTGGCAGAACGGGCAATCTTATTTTTTTAAAAAAGAAGCACACTGCACATTTATGTAATTTAAAAAACATTAAATAAGTGTATACTGTGCATCTATACTTTATAGGAAATTTAGAAAAGAAGATTGGCAGAAATTGTAACTTTGATAATACTATTGGTAACAGACTAATCTACTTCTCTCTTAAAATTATTATTTGTAGAAATTGTCCAAATGGTAAAATAGGATATGGTATTTGTGAATTGGGGCAAGTTTATCCAAGTGGAAAGGCACATTTCCTTCTGATAACCAATAATACACATTTTCAGCTCATTCATTATAAATATTATGAACAGAGTTACCTATTACTGGGAAAAGAAAAAAATAGAAAATAGTTGTTTTTAGCTAGTTAAATAGAAGAATTACTCAAACATGAAAAGTATTTTAATGGCTAAAAATATTTTTTAAATGGAAGGAGAAAGATGTCTTCACTTTCACAAAGCTCTTTTGGACCTAAGTTACTTATTAAACTAAAATAGCAGGAGTTGGCAAACTTTTTCTTAAAGAACTGAATAGCAAATATTTTAGATTTGCAGGCCCTAAAGTTTCTGGGGTACTCAGCCAGCCCATCATAGTTTTCCACTCCTTCTCTAAAGGGTCATTTAAATATGCTTTTTGAAGTATTGTAATTTTATAACCTTTTAAATGTAGATTGAATCCAAAGGGTCAAAGGTACTTTGAAAATTTTGAGTGCTAACAGGATGGTATCAGGTGCAAACTTTATAGTCACACAGCCTGTAGTCAGATCCTGCCTTTCATACTTTTTAAGCTGTATGACCTGGGACAAGTTCCTTGCTTCTCTGAGTTTCTGGTTTCCTCTTCTGTAAAAGGGGGAAGGTTGTAGTGAGGATTATGTAAAGCCCTTTCATACAAAATCTGGCACATAATAAAACTAAGTAAACATTGGCTACTGAATGATGATGACTATGATCATTATTATCTTACCATTGAATCATTGTATGAGTTAACAGCATATTAACATTATTTGACTAATTTCCTCCCTCTTAATTTCTATGGAATCTATTCTGGAGATTGTGAAATGGAAGAATGGATTATAGTTTTGATGTGTAGCTTATCTACAGAATAAGCATTTTTTAGGAAACCTGTTGTGGATTTCATGCTAGATACTGTGTATTACTAGGTAAAAGTAGGGTGCAATTTGATTCATTCAAGCAACAGAAGTGTCCAGCCCTACTCTAGGATCTGGCTCTAACACATCTACTATGTCAGCATTATTCTAGGTGCTAGGTATGAAAACAAACAGGATATGGGCCTTGCTCTGCTATAGATTTTTAAAATACTGTTAAAATATATTTTAAATGTACTCACATATAAATGACTTATAATTTCAAGACTATTTAAATTTTTTTCTACCAAACTAATCATCTTTTAGGTTTTTGCAGCATTTCTAGTTGATATTTTGGTTTCTAAAGTTATCACTGACTTATTCTGACATTATAATTTTTTTTTAAAACTGTGAACACTGGATATGAAATATGAGACTATGAGAGCTGCAGTATCAAATTGTCAATAGCTAGAAGATATTTTGAGAGTATATCATCTGCAATTGTTTATAACAACTTATTAATAACAATTATATCTAATACATATTTAAAAATATGTGCTCTTGAGAGAAAAAATATCTGAGCTTGGGAAATATTTGTTGGAAAAATGTATTTTGTTTATTTAAGGAGAATGTTTTGCACGGTAAATACGTACATTTATACCCTTCCTTATTCTCCTTGGCCTTAACTTAAAAACTGTATTGGCCTTTCAATAAGTAGTTAGGGTGAGATTTAATGCCTAAAGTTGGATAAGGGTAGCATCCTAATTTAGTTGTGTAGTATAGTGTAAGTAGCTTTTTCTGTATCTAATTCTTATTTTCTTCCTACACTTTTTCAGGAGATAACAGTTAATTTCAAATATTTTCTCCTAAAATATTTTCTCTTCAGTAACAGACTTGGAAGGAAAGTGAGGTGTCACTAGAAAGAGGGTGTTTTCTTGTCATAGATATTAGAGTATTTACCATATAATTTGTATATAGATACAAACAATGGATTAGGGAGGGGTTTTTAAGCTATAAATAAAAAAAGAATCATGTGCCTGATAGACCAACACAGTTAAGAAATGTGGAATATTTTCTCACTGCTTCAGCATTTTATAAATTAGAATACTGGTTGATATGTTAATTAAAACACAGGTACACTACTGTATAAACCAACATGGGAATTCTCTTCTTTAAAAGGAATTGTTTTGAGAATTCTAAACACTTGGATGGTTAGAAATAACAATGATAAGTGACTAAGTGAATAAGTTGGATTTAGAATAAAAATAAGTTGGATCTTTCTGCTTGATGAAAAATCATGTGACCAAAATTATGGGAATGATGAGAGTAGTTGAGTTGGCAGTGTCTTTCTTTGCTAGACTTATCAATGACTATGAAAGTATTTAAAAGATATATTTTCAAAGGCAAGGCCTTTATAAAGATATATTTTTTTATATTTGGAAACCATTGTTGAAATTTCGGTTATGTTACTTGCAACTTTGATGTTCTCTTATGTGTCATGTAGAAATATCCACTAGTTTCATCCTTTGATTTATAGTAAGTCAACTAGTTTCATTATTGTTGGTGATGATTATAGCCTCATATATCAAAATTAAGAACCAAACAAAACAAAAATCCCCAAAATTATATGCTAACACTTTCTCTTAATTTAAAATACTTTTCCATTTGTATTTACTTTTTTTTTTTTTAACTTTGGGTTACATGAAGTAAACTAAGTTTACTGGGCAGATCTCCTAATTAAAATTTGACTGTAAAGATAACCAGTATTTTAAGAGACTTTCTAATTGTATTATAAAAAATTAGATATTTTGGACAGTTATTTTAAAAAGCTCTGAAGCTATCTGAAACTCCTAATTTAAATTATTTTAATGAGTATTAGTTTTCCTAACTTTTTATTTTTATCATTTGGTAAATACTGATCCCATGTTCACTGAGAACACTTCTTATGCAAATTAAATAGTGACCTTGTTCATTGTAACTTAATATGTTTAGAGTTTCTAACTGAAAAAATATTAAGCTTATGACTTTTCTCCCACATTTCTTGAGATTAATTAACAAATAGGGCAGCAATTAAAAATAATGTACAGAAAATGATTTTTAATGTCATGTCATGTGTGAGTACATTGTGATAAAAACCACACCAGATTAATATTTCATGACTATTAAATATAATTTTAAACAGAGAAATGATGATCATTTTGTATATAGGTCCAAACTAGGTTTTGTTTTAATTTTAATTTTAATAATAATTATATTTTCTCAGTATCTTAATTATGCTCTTTTATGGTGCTTTTGCTTTAGTAATTGGTATGTTCTGGGTTATATTCTGAGGCTATTTTTATAATGTCAAAACAGTTTATAAAAGGTGAATTTTCACTCAAACTGCTTATTTGATGTTGTATGAAGTTAAAACAGTACTTAAAACATTTTTTAATTTGCAAAAGAAAAAGAACTCTAAATTTTAGTCAGATAAACTTGTGTATATAGGCATGTAGAATATATAGATGTAAAATCTTGATTAACTCGATACTCAAAAATTCAAATTAATAGTTTCGAGGGACTCGTTTAATTGAAGATATCAGATATCAAGGAAAATATTTACTTAAAAATAATAATTTAATAAATAAATAAGCCATATGTGTCTTCTGTTCAGTCCTATTAGAATTATGGTTAGGAATTAAAAGATTTAGGCCTGTAAGTTCAAACTATTCAAAATTTCAGGGTTTTTTTTGTTTTTTTTTTTTTTTTTAATGTATCAAGTCTGGAGCATGCACTAGTTCATAATGGCAATTCAAAAATAAGGGTTAAGGTATTTGTTTCTTTGAGTTTTCCATTACTAGGAAATTTAGTTAATTACAGCACCACCTCCCTTGAGCATTCCCGTTAGTCTAGGTTTTACTATATGTCGATATTATATATCTGGTTGGTTTTATTCAGCAAACAGTCACTTACTGCATTTTTCTTTCACTTTTTAAACTATGCTGTTTTATATTTCTGAGACATCTAATTTTACTGAGGGGGAAAAATGGAAATATGGTACAGAGTCCAATTATATAATGGCTCTAAAGGTACATACATGTTTCCATTTTTTGTTATAAGCTGTTCATTCCTCCCTAACTTACATCTGTTCCTTTCTTGTGCCCTTTGTTTTAACATTGTTCTCCTCCCCAATTTTCCTCTTCTCCTCATTGTAAACTCATGGCAGGGTCTGCTTGGTGAGCTCATTCTCTTACAACAGCAAATTCAAGAACATGAAGAGGAAGCACGCAGAGCTGCTGGCCAGTATAGCACGAGCTATGCCCAACAGAAGCGCAAGGTGATGGATGGTTTAAGGGGGCTCCCATGCGTTCACATTAATCAGCCATTTCTACCAAGATCATGTCGCCTTAATCCATTCATGGACTCCGATTGTGAGAAATTATTTTTGATAAAGAAAAAATATGAAAGATACATCATACAAATATGGAGCTTTCCTCAAATGGGTAAAATATATATAAACCAAAAATATATATTTTCTGGAAATTAGATTATCTGTGAGGGTCCATGGATTTACATTTGGAGAATTATGAATGGCAGTTTACTTGGTCCAGTTACTTTAGTCATCCCAAGTTTGTAGGCAACTTGTTTATTGTTCCCTAAGTTTTCATTTCTAAAATGAAAAGATAACTGTAGTTGACCATGTAAAATTGCTTAAAGCATGAAATGTATTTTTTTTAGCCAGAATGGATCAGAAGAGAGCATTCTTATTTTTTTATACAAGAAAACTATTTTGATTTAACTTTGGGACATAGTTATATACTTTGACAATTCATTGCACAGTGTGTCCTCATTCATCAATTAAGTCAGTACAAATAAATTTTTACCTTGGACCCACTGAAATATAGAACATTAGAAATTTAATGCAATTCTGATCACTAAAGAACAGGTTTTGCTAAAGGTCAGCATAAATATACAAACATCTGGTTATAAGTACTATCAAGAAGTCCTTAAAAATATGCTTTAGACTGTTAGATGATCCCACAGTGTAGATAGAACCCAAAGTTAATGTTTCAAAAGGACCTTTGAGTAAAAATGAAATGAATGTAATGATTTTAAAGTTATATTCTGAGCTCTTGAAATCAGCTAATTATGTCACATATATCAGAAAAAAATTTAAGTTATGTACAAATCTTAGGAAAAAAGATTCAATCATACATATAATTAGCTTCCTGTAGGTTCTGATATTAGAATCAGCCAAATTATAGATAATGATTTACTGCAGTAATTCTGTCGGCTAGCTTTGTCTCATTTGGTGGTGGTTAATACTTACTGCTTATTACAATTTCATTTATTTTTTCAATATAACTTCCTGGCTTTTCTCAATTCCATGGCTGTGGAATCAACTACTATATAATGTTTAGCTTTCAGTGAGTGAATAACATAGGTAGATAAAAAAATAAATTATTTTTTTTTTACTTGATTAAAGTACATGTGTTACCAAGGAAAGACTTGTTTTAAATGGTGCTTTAGCATTCTCAATTCTGTATACTGTTGAGAGTATCATTTAAATATTGTAACAGATTGGATGCTTAGGTTGATTCATCCTTTTCTTAGCTTTTTTACAGAAAGAAGGGGAAGGAACTATTATATTCTCATATGTTATTAAGAAATAGAATATAGAGTATAGCTCTGGATAAAGGTTGTTCTTCAGTGTTCAGAAAGGTAAAATAATTGGAAATGACTCTTATAGGTCTGCCATGTTAAGATACAGTTTAAGATTTTTTTCTGAATCTGATGCTTTAGGGGATATTAGAAATGAATATTATTCATTTTCTACATTGCCAAGGGTTACTGCTCATTTGAGGCCTACTCTAGATTATTTTCAGGCATAGTTCTATTTCTAATATTTATTGGGTTATCCAGATAACTCTTTTATGTTTCCCTTCCCCCATTTGTAAAATAGTGACTGACAGGACTGTTCCCCCATCTATTTTATTAAGGGTTACTAGTGGAGCACCAGATGGGGCTTGTTCCTACCCACTTTGGAGTTATCTTATGTGGAAAGTAAATGAGACTTCAAAAATCGTAACATTATCTCTCATACTATCCTGAAAGGTAGTTTCCTAACTATATCTTTCTGACCATTCCCCTAATAGTACACAGATGACTTTTCAGCCCTTCACTATCATAATGATCAAGATTTCATTCATAAGATTTTTATCATTCTCAGCATCTGATGTTTACTTGAGGTATAATCACAGCTACTTTTTATTGCTTTATGATCATTCTTTCTCTCGTTGAAAATATAAGTAGGTCTTCATTTTTATCTTATTTGTAGCAGCTAATAAATTTTCCCTGTATCTTCTGAACAAAGAGTTTATGCAATGACAGTAGATTAAAACTGCCATTGTTGTTTTACCTCCTATAAATATGTACACATACATAAAAATTTTTATAGTCTTTTGTATATATATTTTGATATTTCAAAATGGCCACAATGGCTTAGTAGGAAGTCATACTTAAAAATTTTAAATCAGGCTTGGTTTTTGTAAGGAGCTAGTAAAGGTTTTTCTCTTGCAGCTTTAGCTTGTTTCTGCGGAGGATTCCGCTCTTTCTCCATCAGTTTCACAGCCCTGGAATTGTAGAAAAGCTCTGGTTTCAAGACCATTGATACCCATTTCTGTCAGGGTGAGTTTTAAATTAACTTCATAATGCAAACAATATATTAAACAACAGCACAAGAACTTATTTATCCTAAGTAGCTGAATTTTACCAGTAAAGTGCACCTAAATAAAATATGCCCAAATTGCTAGTTAAGACCTCCAATAAGTGCCAGATTGAAAATAGCATGTGGTAGTCTCTGAAGAAAATTTGTAAATATCTTCTTATTAATTGCTAACATTTAGTACACCTAAAGGCTTTCATCTTGTTTCCCAGAAAATATTTGGTGTAATTTTTGACTCCACCACCTGTCATGAATTACAACATTAATCTCTGTGTTCCTTTAAACTAAGCAGATAGAAGGTAAAACTATACATGACTTATTCCTAACAATTGTGCCAGAAGGGCAGATGATAAATCTAAATACTCCTAAAAACCCGAATTTATAAAAATCTTAAGTCATGATTCCTACATACTAATATTAGCATAACAGTTGTGTTTGTAATATTTTAATGACCTTATATCATTTTAACTTTTGTATACCCTTTTTTCTACCAAATTACTAAGTTAACCTTTTAAGCCCTTGGCATATAGTAAACATCCTACTTTTTGTGTGTAATTGTATTAATTTCTTAATTATTTCCCAAGATATAATGTTGAATTTTCTATGTCACTTAGGATATGTTGCATGAAATCTTTAAATATTCACATTCAAACTAAAACAGTTTTTACTAATACACTTCAACTAATTTAGCTGTAGTTGGATGTATATTTAATGGAACAAAGTAAATCAAAGTTTAAGATAAATTGGAAATTTAATCTGCATAACAAACTTTTTATAACCACATTGTTACAGTATGATGGCATGCCATATGATCAAAATGTGGAATTATTTATTTCTTCATTGGCCTTCAAGATTTAGTTCTTTGGGTCTGAGTTCCTCTCCAGCTTTCTTGTTTCCTCACAGTTGAGGAGACTATTAATGATTCTTATCCATTTTACACAAATGTAGTCAAATGAAAAAAGCTTCTATACACAAGTCTCCTATACAGGAATGAGAAAACAACAATACAGTTTGTTTTATGTTATTTTTTCTTTCTAATTTCTGAATCATATTTGGCGATTTTTAGGCATAGGCTTTTAAGGAAAAAATAATGTGTACTTATTGTTGCTGGCAAGCATTGTCATTTTATTTAAGAGAAGTATTTGGGAAAACTTTGATAAAATATTTGGAAGTAGGAACTAAAATCTCAAAATAACTTTTTATTGCATGGATGAGAATTATTAATGTCTACCTTAATAAGCAAATTATTTCAAACTTTTCCATGTATATTTGCAACCATGATGTCTTGATTGCTTAAATAGCCAATGAATGAAGATGAACAAGGATTTGCTTGAATTTTAACTTGATTTTTTCTCCTATGAAATAAATTCATGTTTACAAATTTTGATTATCAGAAATTAAACAGTTATTTTGAAAGACTGAGTATAACAGCTTTGGCACTCACTAAGGAGTCAAAATGCAGTTGTGTGGATTTGTCATAAATGACATTTTAATTATAATTGATCATTGTGTTTTATATTTAGAATTGTGACTACTTTAAAGCCTGTTATACAATAAAGTTCTTTGTTGTTTTTGGATGTTTTAGAGCTATTAACATTAATAACAATTTGAAATAGTTTCTGCAATACCTGTGGGTTGTGTTCTACTTTATGTCAAATTAATTTTAGTTGCTTTACTCGACTTCATTGCTACTGATGCATTCACTATATTATGTCTGGGTTAGCATATCTTGCACTGGAACTGAATTTAAAAACAATCATCTCATTCCATTCTGAGCTCTAAAATGCAAGTTGTTTTTTGCATTTATTAATACTTCCTAATTATAGACTAGAAATGGATGATATTTGCTTAAAATATACACTATGACAAATGAACTTGTTTAGTAGCTGTAAATGATAACATGTATCTGACTTCACAAAATAATTTTTGTAAGGATATCAATGCCTTATTTCTCCAACTATCCAAATGCCTGTGCTTACACACAAAACAACCTATGAAGAATATAATTACCATATGTATTGATCTCTGATTTTTCTAACAAGCCATTCATAAGAAATGACTGGAAGGGCAACAGGAAAATGGTTGATTTTTAAGAGTTTTACTTAATATAAAATTTTGATGAGCTACTTTTATTGATGAAATGGATTAATTTGATTTTATTAAATATGCATATAAAGCCAGTGGTTTTTACTTTTAAAACTCTTTTAAAAAATTAGTTTACTTTACACTCTATATAAATGTAATTGTAATCAAATCAATTTAATTTATTTAAAATATTTAGGTATCAGACAAAGAGAAAATTGACCAACTTCAAGAAGAACTTCTGCATACTCAGGTAATTTTCATGAGTAAAAAGAAACAGGGACTTTATTATACACCAATGTGGAAATTTGACAATGTGGAAATTTAATTTTTTAACAAAGCAAAATTTGGAACAGTTTATTGATATGACTTTATTATCAATAAACAAATATAAAAGCTAATTGGGAAATAAGGAATAAAGAAGGAACTTGATAAGTGTAGTTGACTCATTTATATGTAAAACCTCTTTTTGAGTAAATTTTTTGCTTCTAATTTTAAAGAAAAGCCACCACAGGGAAAAAAAGTGGGAAAAGTGGCTGTCTATGTAAATCTATGCTTGCATTTTTACATTTATAGGCTAATTAATTTAAGTAACAGTTAAAGAAACTGGACTTGAGTCTACCATAGTCTAGTGGTCCATCTGGAACTTTTCTTTTGCTTTTCTAAAGCAAAAAAGCAATCAGATAATAACTTTTCTAAAGATATTTCTGGTACTACTTTGCTTATAGTTGATTATAAAATTATTATGTTAAAGACCTGTGCAATATAATGAGTTGGTAACATTCTGGTACAAAATTACCTTATCACCCACTCCAGTGTTAGTTATTCTATATACATAATAATGATATGTAATTAAGAATTTTTTTTTTTTAAGTTAAAAAGACTTCTTTGATCTCTCTTTTTAGAGAATACAATACAATGGGATAATTTGGCTTATATTAAACAATTAGTATATTTTGAGTCACAGATTTCCTTGATAGCTGCTATACATTGATTCTTATGCCTGACTATACACTGGTATGTCTGGGCATCACCATATATATTTTTTAAGGCTTTTCAGCCAGGTGATTCCATTCTGCAGCTTGAGATTAAGAATCATCACAAAGTTTGGACTCAGGAGCAGTAGCATGCTTGGGAACTTGTTAGAAATGCAGATTATTGGCTCCATCCCAGACCTATTGAATTAGAAATTCTGGGAATAGAACCCAGCAGTCTTTGTTTTTAAAAGCCCTCAAGTGATTCTGATGCATCCTTGAGTCTGAGAATTATTGGTGTAGAGTTTTAGAGGACAGCCTAATAGCGTACCTCTCTTCAGGATGGCTACAGATTGGCACCTATACCAAAGAATGGTTTCATCCCCAGAAATTTTGTAGACCCCATAATTGACTTTCATATTTACGAAGAAATGAGCCAGTGAAAATTTTCTGATATTAACCCTTCATCTTATGCGATTGTAGTAGTAAGCCACTGGGTGTTCAACACAAAGACTGTATGGAAAATTATGATATAATAAACCATGGGTTTATCTATGTCAGTGATATCCAGTAGAAATGAAATGTAGGCTACATGTGTAACTTAAAAATTTTACATTAAAAGGTAAAAATATGTAGAATTGATTTTAATAATATATGTTATTTAACCTAATATATCCCAGGTAGTATCATTTAAACGTGTACTTCGTATAAAAAGTATTAGCAAGATGTCATTTATGTACTGAACATGTGGCTGGTGGCTATCATATTAGATAGCAAAAATCTAATTCTCTGATATTGCCAGAATTTTATTATATCTACTGTTACTATATATAAATGAACAAGTTCCGTAAAAAAATGTTTATAGTAGAATCTAGCATATAGTTCTACCTGTCTCATACTATATAGTTCAACTGCATAATGCATTTTTATTTAATTTGGCTTAAGTTGAACATTCTCTGAGAATAGAGTGGTGATTTCTTATTACTCTATTCTTAGAAGATAACAATAACCTAAAAATTATTCAAACAAAATAGGTTTCATTGTAAAAGCCATGATATTGTAAGTTGGACATAAACATTCTTCTGGTCGTTGGATGGAATAATTCTTAAACTTTCCAAACATTAATGTTTAGAGAAGAAAATAATGTACAAACTGAGAAGGCTAATTGGAAAAGGATCACATTTACTTGAAAAGAAAAGTGCATAGCCAAGCATGTACTTAGACAAAACAGTTAATCTAAATGTATTACTCTTCTTTAAATTTCTTTTTATATCAGTATTTTAAAAAATTGATATGTAATCTCTGGCTGTGGGAATTTACCAAAACTTGGAAGAGTTTGAGTCCTTGACTCAGACGTATTTTCAAAACTCTGTGGCCACGAAGCGCCTCTAACCTCAGGTTCCTAATCTGCGTAGCTTTCACCTCATGTGAAGGGTTAAGGAAGTTAATGCAGGTGAAACACTCACTAAAGGGCCTATCACATAATGCATGCTCTGGCAATTTTTAGCTATTATTATTTTATATTATTTTAATTAAAACATAATATGAGGAATGGGGAGAATTTGAATTTTTGTCAAATGTTCCCATAACGAAGACTTAAAATTTTTGTAGAATAGGAAATATTGTTTCACTGAGTGTACTTAAGAACTTGCTTTAGATTCTTACATTTTTCAATATTTTTAAATTTAATTTCTTTATTGCAAATAATTTACAATGAAGAATTTTTCAAATAAAATGCTGTTACAATAGAAAAATATAATGAATTTCATTGTTTATATTCATAATTTATTCTCAACATTCTCATAGGAGCTTCTAAATAAAATTATTTAAAATAGGAAATATGACTTCAGGATTTAGAGGCTTTTAATTTGAATTTAATTAATGTTATTTATTAACCCTTCTTTTTTATATATAATTATGGTATTATTTTGTTGCAGTTAAAGTACCAGAGAATCTTGGAGCGATTAGAAAAGGAAAACAAAGAATTGAGAAAATTAGTGTTACAGAAAGATGATAAAGGAATCCATCATAGAAAACTTAAGGTATTTTAAGTTTATCTTTCTGTGTTAGTTCTCAGAACTTTGACACTTCAAATGGTGTGTTCATCAATACTAGTGTTTAATGAATCATAAAGTGTTCTATCATCTTTTTCTTTCTCACCTGATACCGTTCAGGGATAGGGAG
The DNA here is from genome assembly GCA_030015415.1 of Cynopterus sphinx. Classification (NCBI taxonomy): domain Eukaryota; kingdom Metazoa; phylum Chordata; class Mammalia; order Chiroptera; family Pteropodidae; genus Cynopterus; species Cynopterus sphinx. The sequence continues at coordinate 48,022,145 of CM057380.1, forward strand.
GTTCTCTTCTTATATTAGGACATTTCACAAATTATAGTCTTCAGGCATTTGTTCTATACTGTGCCCATAAAATCTTCATTTTTAGCAGTCTTTTCTCATGAATCAATTTAATTTTTTAAAATATTTCTACTGCATTTAGTCTTATTTAATTTCTATAGCTATGAAATCGAAATTGTGAGTTGATTGACATTTATATATTACTTATTGTCATTACCTTGCTTGTGAATGATTAAGCTACTTTGTTCAGTTTTAAAAGAGTTAACATTTTCTTAGGGAAGGTTCTTTAGGCATTTTAAAGAATTTTTGAAAAAGTATATGCTGGTACTGTTATCCTCAACATATTAGTATTTTTTGTTATCAATAAATTATACCTTACTGCCCACTAAACCAAGGTGTGTGTGCTAAATTAAATTGAAGTAGTTCTTTTAACTTATATCTCATATAAGTAAAGAGAAATTTGTGTGTAGCAAAACTACAATCATGGCACATATATTTTGTAGCCATGGTCCAAAAATTTGTAATTATAGTTTAACCAACATGTATTAGTTCTGACTCTAAATCATGACTGCATAGAATGGATAAATAGCATGACTTTGTTTACAAGTTACCCATGGCAATTGAGAAAAGTCATCTCCAAGTATTAATATAATTTGAGAGTTTATCTCAGAAACAATATTTTCTGTCCTAAAATGGTAATGAAAATTTAAAGAATTTTTTTTTTGTTTATTTTAGGTGGATGGGATTGTGGTTACTTTCTATTTATTTCTAGGTGTTAAGAAGATGAAAGAAACTGTAGGCCTTTATTTTATTTGTACCTTATTATTAAAACATATCTTTAATTATTAAATGCTTGATAGCATCCTTTTATTCCTGGCCTGTTTATTTGTTTATTTATTCATCAGATACTTACTTGAACCTTGTTATTTGCCAGGCACCATGTTTGATCTTTGTTCTACATAAAGAGAGAGACAATACAGGTTGTCTGCTCCTGGTCCTCTCACACTTTAATCTACCCAGTTATCAAACTACATAGTCATTCTTGCTGATTTTAAATAATCTTCTTAGTGATTCTCTAAATCTTTTCTTCAGTCTCTCTCTATTTATGTCTATCTCCATCTCCAACTCCATCTCCACCTCCATCTCTGACACACACACCAAACTTGGCAGAGGATTATTTCCTTTCAGTTAGTCCCTGACCTCTTACTTGGCCTTTATGGAATTAATGGTGTTCCTTTTTTTAGGAAATTCTGAATTAATGTGCTTTAGTGATCAGTATATCTCTAAATAAAATAAATTAGATAAGAAAAAATAGGATTTTATTTAATACTGTTTCACTATGAATATGTATTTATATAATTAAGAAAAAATATGATTATGGAAAAACATTTTGGATTTATCAGTTTTTTTTCTTTTGATACATCTATAGTTTTTATAAAATGTTTTCACTTTAATTTTTTTTTAATTTTATAGAAATCTTTGATTGACATGTATTCTGAAGTTCTTGATGTCCTATCTGATTATGATGCCAGTTATAATACACAAGATCATCTGCCAAGGGTAAGTGAAAAATTAATATATAGTGAACTTGCCAATTATCAAAAAACACTTTAGGTTTTAAAAAAGTACGTGTACTCATGCACACAGTATATACACATGATTATATACACACATGGATAGAACTAGAGACATGAATTTTTTACATATGTAATGTTATTTATGTGTTCTAGATGATGTTTTAAGTATTATATGTTTGACTATTTTGATTTATTCATTTACTTATATTTATGTCTCATAAAGGAAGTTTATCAAATATTTGGCATTATATATTTCCAATATCAATGATTTTAAAGTACCTGAACAGTGGATTAAATTCAGCACATGGGTGAAATTTAACCTCAGAATCAAAAATGTCTTTGTAAAGAGTAAACTAGTTATTGAAAAGATTTGTGGAACATGAATGGTCTGGTTTTAGAAATGGTGGTTTAAATTAGCACAAGTTTTTGATTTTTGTTCTACATAAAGAGAGAAACGGACAAGTAAATATAGATAATTTTCTCGTTGTACTGTGAAAAAGAGTCAGGAAATGATACAATAGCCATTGAAATATGTTGGGTCAAAGGAATGTTTTTAAAGATATTTGTATGCTGTATGGAATGATTAGTTGAGAAAAAAATGATGCAAGAGAGAGGAAACAAATTTGGCTATAAATAATGGATCCAATTCATGTTTTGCTATGTATATTCTCCGTGTACATACATGTATCAAATCAACTATCACTTTTTCATGGGTGATATTTTTAAATAATTTAACCATAGATATTTTAAGAGACTAAAAAATCTCATCAGCATTCAAACATTTAAATTTAAGTTTGTATTAAATAATATAAATAAATGTTATTTGTATTGCGGTAAGGTTGTTGTGGTTGGAGATCAGAGTGCTGGAAAAACAAGTGTGTTGGAAATGATTGCTCAAGCACGAATATTTCCTCGAGGATCTGGGGAGATGATGACACGCTCTCCAGTTAAGGTAAGAAAATAGGGCATCTGAATGAAGTTCCTTAGGAAAGTAATCACTTCGGCAAGCTTTGTTTATTAGTTGTAACTACAAATTTCAACTAAAGAAAGAATTAACATATAGCATTTGGAATTATTTCAATTATAGAAATCAATAGGAGGCACAGCCAGGAGGCCAGTGTGACAGGAGCTGAGTGTGAGGGGAGAAAGACAGGAGAGGAGGGCAGAGGTACAGTGGAAGGCCAAGTTATACTGAGTTGTTACTAGGCCTTCGGAGTTTACTCTGAGTAAGGTAAGTGAAAGGCAAAGCAAGAGAATGAAAATCTTGGAAGTGGAGTCAGTAAATATAGATAATTTTCTGGTGGTACTGTGAAAAAGAGTAGGGAAGTGACATAGTAGCCGTTGAATTATGTTGGGTCAAAGGAATGTTTTTAAAGATATTTATATGCTATATGTAATGATTTGTTGAGAAAATGATGCAAGAGAGAGGGAACAAAGAGAGAGCAAAGTCATTGAGGTGAAAGAGGCTGGGACTCAGTATACAAGTTGTCCATATATAGAAGCACTAATAATTCATTAACGGTTACAGGAAGAAAGTCTGTGGCTACAGAGTCTTTTATTCAACAAATATTCTTTCGGTTCTTAATATGTGCCGGCAATGTACTATGCAGTGTGTTGGTAAGCAAAACAAAGATCTTTGCTGTAATGGAGGGTACATTCTAGTAGAGGGAGACAGATAATAAATAGTAAACATAATAAATGAATACATTATGTAGTGTATTAGAAGGTGGTAAGTGCTGTGCAAAAAAGAAAAAAAATGGAGCCAGGCAAGGGAAATGGGTGTTGGTAGTCTGCATCAATAAGGTTACATTTGAGCCATGACTTGCAGAAAGTGAGGGAGGAAGTCATGTGGATATCTACTCCAAGAGTATTCCGTGTGGAAAGTAAGTTAGTGCAAAGCCCTCGAGGTAGGTAGTTGGCTATCATGTTCAAGGCCAGTGTGACTAGAGCAAAGTGTAGAGTAGTGGGTGATGAGGTCAGAGGAATAATAGTGGCTGGCAGAAGCAGATCATTAGGGCCTTGTAGGTCATCATGCAAACTTTGTTTTATTTGTGTGTGTGGTTTTTTTTGTTTTGTTTTATTTTGTTTTGTTTTGTTTTGTTTTGAATAAAATGGGGAGCCAGTGCAGGGTTTTGAGCAGGGTAACAACATTACTTTTTAAAATGTTCTCTTTGACTACTGTGCTAAAAATAGACATAGGCAATATGGGTAGAACAAGGGAGACCAGGTCTAAGCTATTGGAATATCCAGGTGATACTTGGACCAGGGAAATAGCAGTGAAGGTGATAGTGATAAGAAATGCTTGGATCTTTTATGAAAGTAGAATCAGGATTTCTTGAAATATTTGTTATGGAGAGAGAGAAAGTTGTCAAGATGACTGTGAGGTTTGAATAAACTAACTTGTAATTGGCATGGAATATTCTGCATTAGTGTGAATTAGATTTGAAGGGGGGGAAACAGGAGTTCTGGACTTGCTGAGGGGTGTTAACAAAGTCAGATATACAAGTTTGAAGAGAGGTCTGAGCTAGACTTAAATTTAGGAATTATAATCAGATATCTAAAGGTGATATTTAAAGCCGTGATCTTACTGGGTAAGATCACCAAAGGAGTGAGTAGAGACAGAGAAGATGGAAGGATTGTGTCCTGGGCGCTCCCAGCATTAAGAGATTGCAGGAGGAAGAAACAAGGAAAGAGCCTGTAAAGGAGCAGCCAGTGTGGTAAGGGGGAAACCAGAACCCTACTGTTGGTGTGCTAGAAGTCATGGAAAGAAAATATCAGAAAGTAGTGATCGGTGAGATCAATGCTGCTAACAGATTAAGGAAGACGAAGACTGAGAACTGATCAGTGGGTTTACTGTGGAGGCAAGTAAAGAAAATATGTGGAAGTTTCCTTCTGATTGCTTCCACTACCTCAGTGACATACAAAGCTAGATGATCAGCTGTAAAGAGGGGAGAGAAGATATTGAAGGCTGAGCTTAGAGGGAAGTATGAAGTCTTTTCTAGATGATTGGTGACTTCAGGATTGAGTTGAAGAGGGAAGTCAAGAAATACTAGAATTGATGAGTCATACTAAAGTCCCCACTAAGGTCCGTGGACACAAATTTAAGGAGGGATGCTGTGTGGTTGTGGGGTTTTTTGTTAGTTTTGTTTTTAGTTGAGCTGGTGGATATAGGTATAGAGTAATTGGGAAATTGAAATCACCAAGAGTAATGGCCAGAATAGTAGTAAAAAATGAGATAATGAGGATGATGATAAATCATCCAGGAATGAAGTCAGTTTATTGTTAACTGCAACAGTCTGGTGTGATCCAGTTTATAGAGAGTGCACTATAGGGTGTCTGGCTATAAATTCAACGGTGTTGTGTCAAGCTAGTTTCTTTTTTACTCCTCTGTGATATTGTTTGAATGTACCACATTTTACAGATCCGTTTTACTATTGGTAGGCATTTGAGATACTTCCAGTTTAGGAAGAAAAAAATGAACTGATTATACCTCCTGTCATGCTCTATAATCAATTGTAACAACATTGTAAAACCTACCTTTTACATTATTAGGAACACTATAATTGTAGTGGCAGACTGATAGAGCATGGACAGATTCCCTTGAAACCAGCAGAACTAGTCTCTCTTCAGTTTGCCATTATGCCTTCAACATTCACCAGGACCTTCTCCTCATTGGTAGACTCTGAACTCCAGATTTTTGTCTGTGCTGGAAGAGAGATTGCCTAACCCTTGACGTAGCATGTTAGCCTCTTTAGCAGCTTCTTTTTGCTTCATTTCTTGATGTGCAAATGCCTTAAAGGGAAATTGCAGTATGTAAAGCTCGGAATTTTTCTTCCTGCTGTGCATTTTCCGAGAGCATGGCACCTTAAATTGTGGCTGCTGAATTCTGATTTTGTCCCCTCAAGCCAGTGAAACTGCTACAAGCTTTTGCCCAGAGAGAAAATAGCTGCAGGAATATTCCCTCCAAATCCTTTAGAGTCTCTGGTTCAGTCCAGATTGCTCTCTCATGCCTTCAAACAGCTGGTTTTGGTTTGTTATCTCTCCTGTTTAGCCAAACTCAGTAGAAGGAATTGTATTTTAAAAACAAATCAGATCAGTATAGAGAAGCTTGAGAAGTTATAATTGAAGATTATATGTGAAATTAGAAGTTCTCATGAAACCACTGACTGTTAATATATGATATTAGAGAATATCTTGCCCAAATCATGCCTTGCGGGGAAGTCTGGCTTAGCTCCCTTGTAGTTAGTACTACCTTCTGCTCTGGCATCCTAGGTTTCGCTACAGTGTCCTGTTATTTCTGTGTATTTCTTTCAGTATATAGTAAGGTCTAAACCAGGGACAGTCAGTTCTTCACATTTCACCACCTAAACACTTGACACAGTTAGCTCTCAAAAAATAGATGTCAAATAAATGAATTGTCCTTTACTTAAATTCACCTTTAAAGTTAAAATGCAAGGTTTTCTTTTACTTTGAAAGTTTTAGATGGTTTTGTATAGCATTAACTGTAAAACAAGAGAGGTAGCAGCATTTTAGGCCATGAGAGATGTAAATAGCCAGCAATCTTGTTGGGCAGTCATAACACATGTGACAGATATATGAATAATACGGATAAAGAATTGTGTCTCCGTGTTGCCATGTTGACAGCCCCCAAGGATACTCCTGATGTTAGTATGAAGGGACATCTGGATTTGTGCAGTGCAGTGGCCCTGTTTAAACCATGTAAGTGCCATGGGAATTAATATGAATCATAAATGCATTATTACATCTTGATTTTCTGTTAATTTCAGGTGACTCTGAGTGAAGGTCCTCACCACGTAGCCTTATTTAAAGATAGTTCTCGGGAGTTTGACCTTACCAAAGAGGAGGATGTAAGTAGAATTCCTATGAGGTTTATGTGTGTGACTTTATGACCTGTGTAAGCTTCTAAAAGACAACTAAATGGAATATTTGTTAACCAAAGATTTTCTTAGGGTTTTGTTGTTTTCCATTCATAGCTTGCGGCACTAAGACATGAAATAGAACTCCGAATGAGGAAAAATGTGAAAGAAGGCTGCACTGTTAGCCCTGAGGTGAGTGTTGCAGTTCATTTCAACAATGTTTTATGGGAATCTAATATTTATGACTTGAAATAAATCATGATACAAATTTTGATGTTTAGATTTTAGATTGCAGCTATTCTAATACTGTTTAAAAATATTTCAAATAATGTACTTTTTGTGGGTAATTTTCTAAAATAATTACTTTTAGGATCTGAAACAAAATAAGTTTTTTCTGAGAACCATATCTGAATGAATGAGTTACAGAATTTTCAGACTATGTATCACCAAAGAATTTTTAACAAGCTCCTCCACACAATTAGTTTATTTTGTTTTGTTTTGTTATGTTTTCCCCTGAGTAGACCATATCCTTAAATGTAAAAGGCCCGGGACTACAAAGGATGGTGCTCGTTGACTTACCAGGTGTGATTAATGTAAGTATATAGAAAAGTCGTATTTTATCTTATTTCTGTGTGGAAAACATTTTTAATGACATTTAAAACCTTTTTCTTTAAGACTGTGACATCGGGCATGGCTCCTGACACAAAGGAAACTATTTTCAGTATCAGCAAAGCTTATATGCAGAATCCTAATGCCATCATACTATGTATTCAAGGTAAATTTTTAATTGCATTGATATATTTCCTTCTTTAGCAATTCAAGTTTTACTCTAAATATGCATGTTATGTAAACATACAAGATATTTTTTCCTCTCTTATTTATTTTATTAGTAAATAGGATTGAAGTTGGGAATATTTTGATAAATTTTACTGTAGGCATCATAGACATTTTTATTGGCTAGAATAGCGAAAATGTATTAAAATTTTCATTACTATAATATAGACTCAAGGGTGTAGCCTGTGGAAGTTTTTAAAATCTACTTTGCAATTTTTACATTATCTTTTTTCATTTTTTCCAGATGGATCTGTAGATGCTGAACGCAGCATTGTTACAGATTTGGTCAGTCAAATGGATCCTCATGGAAAAAGGACAATATTTGTTTTGACCAAAGTAGACCTGGCAGAGAAAAATGTGGCTAGTCCAAGCAGGGTGAGGGCAAGTTCTTTATTGCGTGAGAACAAATTCTTTGTATATGCTCCAGTTATGACAGGGACTGATTGTTTAAAAAAAAAAATTCTTTATCAGAGAGTAGTAGTATTTTTCTTGCTTCTCACTAAAAGCAAAGTAAATTAATTAAGTGTGATTTTGAGGTATAAATAAAATTTCATAATTATAGTTAGTTTTAGAAATACTTAAACTGCTTATGTTGCATATTCTAAATGTTTTATATGCTGACACAGTCATTAGCCTAATCTGTGGTGTTTCTTTGTAAAACTAGTAGAAGTGTAGATTCCTTTAGGACCTTACGTGTGACAAGTTTTTTTTTTACAAATAAACATTACCTTTTCTAACTGGTCAAATACTATGTGGCAAATTTTTATAAAAGAGAAGGCATTAGATTGGGTGTCCGGCCTCAACATTCTTATCCATGTTTTACCACCAACTAACTGGATGTGTCCTTGAGCACATTTAGTCATTTCTAGGGTCATTTTCATTTCTGAAATTTAACTTCTGAACATGTGTTCAGTTTTTCTTCTCTACCTTCCTATAACAAGGAAATTTCAAGGTAATTTTATGTATAGGTCTTACTAGGGTTCAAGTCTTGATGTAGGGCATTCTCTCTACTTAATTGTAAAAGCAAGAAGTGGTTAAGAGTGTAGCATCTGTAGCCAGATTGCTTGATTTCAAATCCTGGCTGTTCTGTTTGCTTAACTATGTAACCTTTGGTAAGTTATTTAACTTTTTTTAGCACTATAGTCTTTCTCATCCGTTGGAAATGAAGATATTAATGGTACTATCTCATAAGTTGTGAAGTTTTAATGAGTTAAATATTTGTTTTAAAGTAGGCAAAATAGTGCTTGACACAAAAGTGTTTATATGTAGTGGCTTCTGTCTGTTGTTATTATATCTTCTTTCCCCATGGAACAACACCTTTATATATAAGTGCCTATTTCTTGTGCTACTGCTTAGAATTTCTCGCCTTCCCAACCGAAACTTTCTGAGAGTATGCCTCTGTGAGAGGTTCCCAAGACAGCAGGCTTCCCCTAGGTTCACTGGTTGTGAACTCAAGGACTCAACCACATAGTCATTGCTTACACCTAAGATTTATTACAGTGATAGGATACAAAGCAAAATCACAAAGGGAAAAGAAACAAGAGATGTCTGGAGAAAAAGAGGCTTGAGTTTCTTTGAGTCCTCTCCCAGTAGAGTCACAAAGGACACATTTAATCCCTCCAGCAACAAGTTACTCATAGAGACTCAGCACCTAAGATTTTTACTGGTGGCTGGTCATGTAGGCACCCTCAAGTACCAAAATTCCAGATGCCCAGCGGAAAGCAGATGTTTGGCATAAACCACATTGCTTCCACAATAAGCTATTATTATTTAGGGAAAGTTTTATATCAATGTAGATAATTGTTTACCAGTTAAGTTCTCAGATGCCATCTAAGGACAGCAGTCTTAGGCCTGCTATGTTAACTGTTTTAACTCCATGACCTCCGCTTCACCTTTTTCTGTAAGGCCCACTGAGGCAGTATTGGTCCTGATGTGATATGGAGAAGTGAGGTAGAAGCAAATTTCTATGTCTCCTTCCCATCTCCCTTCTTTCCTGTCATTTCTTATTCCTCTTCTCTAGGATAGTGAGGTTGTATTTCTTTTGAAATGCAATTAAAGCTTACATCAGTCCTTTTTTATATGAGAGAGTGAGAGAATGTCAGTGTTAGCTTAGGCATGCAGCTCGTCTTTAGGAGGGGTTCTTACATCAGTAAGCATTCGTCTCGTATAATCTACTCAACCATTTTGAAAAAGTTAAGTAGCATACGTAAGGCCACAGTGGTAGTAAGTGGCAGAGCAGAAATTCAAACTAAGGCCTACCTCCAAAGCACTACATACACATTATTCCAAGTTTTAATTTTGGTACTTATGTTTTAATAATGCATTTCTTAGTATACTAAAATTAAATGTATTTATTTTTTCCTCAAATAGTAATTGAAATACATTTTAATACTTTTGTACAGATTTATATATTTAAATAAATGCATACATATACAACATTATTAATTTTGCTCTCTATTATATTGTTTTTAAAATTATGTAAACCTACATCTCACATTTATTTTTTTCACTTCTAAAAATAGATTCAGCAGATAATTGAAGGGAAACTCTTCCCAATGAAAGCGCTAGGTTATTTTGCTGTTGTAACAGGAAAAGGTATGAAAAGATGGATTATTATAATTGAAGTTTTTATTGTTTTCAAATAATAAACATTAATTTTCTTAACGAGAACTTCACCATCATATTTCCCTAGGAAACAGCTCTGAAAGCATTGAAGCAATAAGAGAATATGAAGAAGAATTTTTTGAGAATTCAAAACTCCTAAAGTAGGTATCTTGCTTAAATATTTGAAGATTTTACAGTAAGAAAATAGCTTAAATCCTTTTCACTTAAAAGTTTGTTTATAGCTGTTAGTTTAACATTGAATTTCCAGAATTTTTTCCAGATAGTTTTCTGTATCTAATAAGCAAGTCCTCAAATTGTTCTGACAGGTTTGGGAGCAGTTTATCACATGGCACTGTGCACACTGGTATTGTAAACTGCTCCTTGGCATGTGGGCAGTGAAAGACAATATGGGTACTGTCAAAGTTGTTTTACTTACAGAATGATTTTAAAAAATCAACACTGATATTTATAAATACATATACACATTTCTCATAGTATTGGGGGAAGTTGGAGTGGTCATTCTCATTTGGTTATCATATAAGGACATTCGTAAACTGGGTGATAGTATGTTTCTTTTTCCATTTTAATATACTTAAACTCTTATTATTTTTTATAGGACAAGTATGCTAAAGGCACACCAAGTGACTACAAGAAATTTAAGCCTTGCTGTATCGGACTGCTTTTGGAAAATGGTACGAGAGTCAGTTGAACAACAGGCTGATAGTTTCAAAGGTAAGTTGGATTTTTAAAATAAGGCAACGGATTTAGACGTTTTATAGGCTGGCAGTCTTAGGCACCCATTAGATTCTTTACTCCCTGACTTTTAACAGTTACTATTTACTATTCATTTACTATTAGATAATATGTGGAAAATGGAAAAAATACAAATTTTCAGTTGTTCAAAAACAGGATTTTTTCTTCCAGAGGAAACATTGCTGGGGGCACATTGCAGAGTTTAAATAGAATAGAAAATTTGAAGTAGTGTTTGGGAGAAAGAGCTTAGGAAACTATAGTGAACTCAGAGTCCCCCTTTTTGCGGGGAAGAGGTATTATGTTTGGAAGCAGAACAGCATGTGCTTCAGCTACATTGTACTAGTTCCTGAATCCCACACTTTCCTGCTCCGTGGTTGTGCTTCCGTAATTTCATTTGATGAGTACCTTTCTTCCCCTTTCCCACTTAGAAATTCCACTTGTTTGTCCCATTTAGTCACTCAGCAGTCTTGTAAGTATTATTATTATTCCCATTTTACAGAAGAACAAACTGAAGCACAGAGTAACTTAGGTAGGTAGTACACCAATGTCATACAGGGATGGACCCAAGATTTCAGTCTTTATGGTATGAATCCAGAGTCCATGCTCTTAGCTGCTTCGGCTGCATGTTTTGTGGATTGAAAATGGAGAAACTAGAGTCAAGGAGATTAGTTTGGAAAACCGTTGCAATAATGAGATGCTGAGATGTTGAGAGCCCAAAGTACTCATTAGCTAAAGCTGCACACTCAGAGAAGTTCAGTTAATGTAGAAGATATGTGAGGTAGCCTTAGCCACTGCATCTGGAAAAAAGAGTCCTCAAACTTGAACATCTTTCCTTCTTCCTTAGCAACACGTTTTAACCTTGAAACTGAGTGGAAGAACAACTATCCTCGCCTTCGAGAACTTGACCGGGTAAAATTTGTGTACCTCATGTATTTAGTATATATCTATTTAATATTGTGCTCTTTCAAAATTTGTTTTGATGAATGAAATCTGGTAAGCTAAGTTGCTTTGGTTATCCATGTTTTGACCATGATTACTAATTTACAGCTATAAGAATACATGTTTAAGAGCAGTTATCTTTTCTTCAATAATTTAAATTATTTCATTCATAATATTAAAAAATAATTAGGGAATCATATGGTCAGAACAACGGTTTAAAAATATTTTCTGAGAAGATGAAGAATATTTTTTAAAGATCTTATAGAATTAATATATTTATATAATATAAACTTTTAAAAAGTATACAGCTTTTTACCTTTTCAATATTCACTGTGGAAAACTACACTCAAGTGGGATTTAAATACTGGTTTTCCTTGATTTTAAAATGCCACCACTTGTAAAACACAGCATCAGTTTACTAATATACTAAATTAATATGTATTGATACTTTCACGTAACACTTGTTATGTGAAAAATTTATCTGAGCAAATGTTATATGAAAAACTACATTCAGAATTAAGTGAATATAGTAGACATTTGTGTCAGTTTCTTTGTCCTCGTCTAGAACAGAAGAGCTGGTCATGTATACTTCAAACCTAAGCTCATCTTACTAACCTGTCAGAGGCCTTCCTTTCAGTTATCTTTAAAAATCATGGCAGGACAGGTTGACTATCATATGAAAAATCTTACTTGTATCTATATTGCCTAGAATGAACTATTTGAAAAAGCTAAAAATGAAATCCTCGACGAAGTCATCAGTCTGAGCCAGGTTACACCAAAACATTGGTAAGTATTTGACCTTTTCTCAAAGACTTTACTATGTGAATTATAATGAAATACTAAAATGTAGGTTGATAAAGCAGTGATTTATTATAGCATAGGCTCATCCCCCAAAACACTTAATAAATAGACAAGAACATAAATATCTAACCACTATTTTAGTCTAACTGATTAAATATTTAAGTAGAATAAACTATGTATTTATTAAGTCTCCTTCAGGAGATTTTTAGCTTTCTTCATGTTCTTTTTAAATTTTGATTCACCTTTGGCTTTTTTTTACCTTTAATATGTTTTGTACAAATTACATTTCAAATCAAACCCTATTTGAGATTTGTTTAAAATATCAAACCAGTGTATCCTTTTGAAAAATACTCATGAAAACCTCTTTCAAGACAAACTACCACCTGCAGTTTATGTTTTATGTAAATTTGGATGCTCTAAATTTGCTCTAATGGGGCCTTGTAACCAAAGTACGTTCTGTCCACCTCCAGTAAGCTGTGTATAAATAGCCTTGAGATTTTTGCAATCGTATTTTAATTAATAAAGTCTTGTACCTATGTTTTCTTTCTAAAAAAGTCTGTAATATTTTAAAGGACTTATCACTCTCGGACAAAACTATTCTTCCTGCCATTGATTATAAATAGTTTCTGTACCTATTCTCTTTGCTCAGTTGAAGATTATAAAAACTGAGCCGAGGCAGTTGTGTCCAGTCTTTAAACTTGCTAGTATTTCTAGTGTCCCCATTTTGATGCCCTTTCTTTCTCAACAGTGAACCTTTTCTCTCTTCAAGTAGTCAAAATTTGCCAATTTTTAATCTTCCCTTATCAAAAGAAAAGAGGATTCTGAATTCTGATCATATCTACAATTATTGATTGGTTAATCAGATATATATACAGTACAACTTACCTTTATCATTTGTATTTTAAGCCAGTTCTTTGGTTTTCTTTAAGTCAGTTAGCTTTTGAATTTGCAAGTAATAGATGTAAATACACACACATACACACACATACATGGAATGAATATAATACTACTATTTTCTTTCTAGGTTGCATGAGGATAATGTACTTAAAAACTGATTTGTAAACTATAATATAATAACTAATAATGCTGTTTATTATTAGAGAAAAATATGGTGCCTCTATAAATTTCTGGCATTATCAGATGAAATGGTTAGTTTTGTTTGGACAAGAGCAAGTCTAAAATTAAAGTATACTGATGATAAAGCAAACCTTGAAGATAAATCTAATATATTTAACATACAGGTGGCTGAAGGGAATTATGAAGTGACAGTAAGCCTGTATTGACAGATTGCCTTTTGAGAAGGCAAGGGAGAAATCTGGCTGCTAGATATTTATTGTGTGAGCTGCTAGATCAGATAATTTTGTATATTATATGTCTTCTTTTTTTCAGGCTCTACAGCTTAACACAAACATAGATCAAATAGCAGGTCTTAAGATGAACTGTTTGTGCCACATTGAATTTAACTGCATTGTACCCCCAAAATTTTATTTTTGTGACATAGTTGATGTTGTCTCAGGTAGTATCTTTTGGCTGTATAATGCTTTATATAATATTTTATAATACCTAAGGTGCTTATAATTATTTGAGTCATAGGACTTTCATCTGTATATGGTGATCTGGAAGCAGTGTTATAAGCATTTGATGACCTAACATTACAGTTTGTTGTTTACTTATACACATTCTACTAAAGATAACCGCCCATGTCTCTTCTGAGACAGGAGCAGCAAAAACCCTAGGTGGTCAGAAACTGGATCCTTGGTCTTTTGTTCATATTTCAGAAATTTTCTTATGTTTGTGTTTAAAAGGGCGTGTGAATTGGAGGCCCTGACAAGTTTATTTCTTAAGCTGCTCCTAAAATTCTCCCATTATCTGTTATTAATACCATGACTAAATTGACTTTGTCCTCACCCAAGAAAATGCAACTTCGCTTTTGGATAGCAGAGATGTTTTGAGGCTACATCCTAAAGAGTAGAGGTTACTTTTAAAACAGACCACTTGGTAGGCAGTGTTTTAGTATTTTGTAGTATTATATTACAGTGGAAATTAGTTTGGGGGAAGCCAAGTATTTTCTTGAGATTTTAATTTTTATTCTTGATTAAAATATTTGTCTTTTTCTTATTTAGAGATCTGTGTTCATGTAAGATGTCTTTTAAGGCAGAATTTTCCACTTTTGATTATGAATCTTTTATATTGTTAGCTTAATCCTGAAGTGTCGGAACAACTTTACCTAGCAATATCCTGTAATATCTCTGTGTTTTGTGTTATGCTGATAAATTTTAAAATTATTTCAAGAAGTTTTCAGTCTTGGACTTCATTTCACAGTCAACACATATAAAGTGTATGTTGATATTAGGCAAGCAAGCCAATGAAAAGATGCTTAGAACCACTATGAGATAACCACTATTAACCTGTTAGAATGACTAAAAAGAACTAACCTTATCAAGTGTTGGGAAGATGCAGAGAGTATAGAACTTTTATTCTCTGCTGGTGGGAATGTAAAATGGTCCAACCATCTGGAAGACAGTTTGGCAGTATCTTTAAAGTAAAATAAGTAAGTACCATATGATCAGCCATTCTACTTAGATATTTGCCCAAGAAGAACAAAAGCATATGTCCATACAAAGACTTGTACGTGAATGCTCATAGCAGCTTTATTTATCAGAAACGTGAAACAACCCAAATGAACATCAGCAAGTGAATAAATAGATTCATGTAATGAAGTACTACTCATCAGTGAAATATTGATATATACAACATGGATTAATCTCAAAATAATTATGCTAGATGAAAGAAGACAGGTAAAATAAGAGTACATTCTATATGATTGCATTTCTATAAAATTTCAGAAAATATAAACTAATCTGTAGTAACTAGTGGTGACTTTTGGGGGTGATGGGTAAGTTCATTATCTTGATTGTGGTAATGCACAGGTGTGTACATATATCAAAACTTTAAATATGTGTAATTTATTGTAAGTTAATAGCAAAGGTGTTTTTAAAAGCTTAATATTTAAATTTGGTGTTCTTGAAACTTATTTTTATTTCAGGGAGGAAATCCTTCAGCAATCTTTGTGGGAAAGAGTATCAACTCATGTGATTGAAAACATCTATCTTCCAGCTGCACAGACCATGAATTCAGGGACTTTTAATACTACAGTGGATATCAAGCTTAAACAGTGGACTGATAAACAACTTCCTAATAAAGCAGTAGAGGTTAGGATATAATTTAATTAAATGGGTAAGAAGCATTATCTGAAGGGAGTAAGAGCTGTGAATTTTAGATTTTATTCCCATCACAGCCACTATCTTTCTTTTTGATCCTTATACTCCATTTATTCTTTATTTCTCATTTTGGGATTAATCTTAATGCTGCTACCATTTACTACTCTTATAAAAATTTATTAATTTGTTTGGTGTTGGTCTGAGAGGGTTGGTTCTTCTTCCAGATGCTATCCAAAGATAGTATATAACAAAACCAAAAATTTCTTGAATTTTTGAAATATTCTTAACTTCTGTAGTTTAGAGATTACATAAGAAAAATGTTTAACAGATGAAACATTTTATTTATTGGTTTTCTGTAAGCCTCAATTATACTTAAATAATCAATTTCTTAGTTCAGATCCTTCTAGAAGGTTAGACTAGGAATTATAAGAAAGTACCTTAAAGAATGCATTTCTCTTACTCACATATCTTGGCTCTCCCACTTGTAACTGTGTCATCCTTGGACTAACTAGTTGCTTAAGATCTCTGTTTTCTGATTTGTAAAATAGGCATGATAATGTTACTTACCTCGCAGATGGTTTTAAGAAGTAAATGGGTTAGTATATGTAAAATACTTAGATAATATCTGGCCCACAGTAACTGCTCAGTACATGCCAGCTGCTATTTATGATGATGACTGTCATCCAAGTTAATCTGCCATGCATACTACTCTGGAAAATGATTGTTCTAGCTGAATCAGTGTGTCCTGTACTTCTGTGTGAGGATGTTCACAAAATTAGGATCAGTGTTAAATAATTTTTCATACCCACCTTAAAAACAAAATGTTGGTTTCTAATTACTCAAGTGTGTTTTTCTCCTTTCCTATTTTCTCCAGTTCTAGCTTTTTCACCTTTTTAAAAATTTTTTCAAGCCTCCCTTTCTAAGAACTCTTACAGCCACTTCACCTAAGCTGCATATTTGTGACCCATGGTCAGTTCTCCACACATTTACCCCTAAAGTGAAGAAAGAGCTGCTGCTACCACTTCTGTAGCTCTCCTCCCTTTTGGCCCTAATATTTTTCTGAGCCCTGTCTCATGATAGGATATTTTCATATCCTATGATTCAAGCAGTAGAAGTGGTCATAAAAACAGTAATGATCTGTTTCCTTCCACTTTCCCCTTCACACCTAGATGTGGGTATACCTCACTGTGTATTCTTGGACAGTCACCTTTCTTTATGCCATAATTTCTTAATGTTTAAAATGAAGAAGGCTAAATATAAAATACAGCATTAACTAGCTTACTTAATCTTAAGTGATTTCGTTCTTAATTACTTTGGACACTGTCTTTTTCCTTTCACTGTTCAGGTAATTAGGAGTTTGCTGTAATACAAGACAGATTAATACTCAACTGTGTTTGAAAGTATTGATGCATTGTTTCATGTATTTGCATAAATAAAGATATGAAGAAAACTAAATCATTAAAAATTTTAAAACTTTTTACAGTGTACAAAAATCAGGCAAGCCTCAGATATTGTAGGGAGGAGTGGAGTGGAGTAGAGTGTGGAATGGAATGGAATGGAATGGAATGGAATGGAATGGAATGGAATGGAATGGAATGGAATGGAATGGAATGGAATGGAATGGAATTAATGAACAAATGAACAAACGAATGAATGAATAAATGAACGCACGAATAAGTCTGGTGGCTAGCTAGAATGCATACCTTATCTAATGGGAGCAGCTCCTGTTCAGCTCCAGCAGGTGGTGTTATATAGGAGTGTTGGTACAGAGTTGACAGATAGTTCAAGAGATGCTGGAAATTTTTAAATACTGGCTGCTAATTATTAAAAATTTAAAATGCTGTGTATGTCTAGCAAAACGTATTAGGAGGTTAGATTTATTCCACCAAATACCAGTGTAAGTAAGATCTCTAGGCCAGAGTTTATATTTGCTGGCTTTTTTTTTAATGTAGTTTTCTATGTATTTTTTTATTATTTATTTTTTTATTTTTTATTTTTTTATTTTATTTTTATGATGACACTGTTTAATGAAATCCAGTAAGTTTCAGGTGTATTGTTCAACAGTATTTATGTATTTTCTGATAAGGCGATTTATCACATCTATTTGACTTAAATGCATGTGTTTAGTTTTCATGTTACACATTAAATAAAAGTATATAGTATAACTACAGATTTTTCTTTAAATAACTTTAGGTTGCTTGGGAGACCCTACAAGAAGAATTTTCTCGTTTCATGACAGAACCAAAAGGAAAAGAACATGATGACATATTTGATAAACTTAAAGAAGCTGTTAAGGAAGAAAGTATTAAACGCCACAAGTGGAATGATTTTGCAGAGGACAGCTTGGTATGTCGTTTGTATATTAGGGTGTAAGTCTCGTATTTATATAATTTCTCAAACTGATACACTTTTGTAGGAGACTATTTTTATATGACTTTAAATTAGATTGTGAATTTATGGAAAATTTTAACACTAGGAAAGGATTTATGTTCTGTAATCGACCCTTTGTCATTTCTCTGCTCTTTTATAATCACTCTCTGCTACTGCTTTCTTGGCTATCATTTCAAAAATAGTCAAACTTCTCAGTAAACAGGCTTCTGTAAACTTCAGCAGATTGTTATCCACCAGCCTGAACTGATAGAGGATAGCTGCTTATCATTTTACCCTCTATAGTAATGAAAGGAATTAAATGCATTGGTTTTCAGTGAATTTGAGCCATAAAATCATAATTCTAACTACCAATGTGCTGAATGCTTACAAGGTGCCAGAAACTTTGCTGTGTATTTCATAAGCATTATTTTGTTTAGTTAAGCAGTCTTCTTATTGTCATTGGCAAAGCTAAGGGTACCAAGCCCCATTCTTTCTAATTATAAAACCTGGCTCCTGACCTCTACCACCTGATAAATCTTTTGTTATGTAGAACATTTTCATCATCATAATCAAACTTTATTAAGCACCCGCTCTGCTCAGACAGTTATTAGAGGCAGTGTTAATATATAAGATGAAGCCGTTTTTAGGAAAGTACATATCTGACTGTGGACTGGTGGTAATTATAATTTTTTTGCAAAGAAGATTTGTTTTTGAAAACTGTATTTATTGTTATTGTTAGATGGCTTATTAAGACTGGCTTTCTGAAAAAATGGTGCCTATTTCATTTGTTCATTCAAAAATTATAATATTTGGAAGCTAATTATTTTATAGTAAATAATACTTATAATTGTTTAGGCCTTCTAAGCTTCCTTCCATTACATTTTTTATTGTTGTTACCAGTGAGATAATGGTTATTATTTTTTTTCCTCTATTTTTTGAAAATGCTAATACATAGGTCATGTGGCAAAAAGGAGAGAGAGAGATGCTGTATCATTAACTCCTGAACATTAGGATTATAAATGTTGGATTTTACATGTGTAATAGCCCCTCCCCCATCTTAGAGATGGTCAACGCATTGGGGCTAGGAGAAAATGTCCACTGTTTGTTTTTTTGACAGAAAACTGACAAATAAGTAGATTAATATGCATTTACGTGGAAAGGACATACTTCTATATTATTTTAGATATATCTGTTATTTCGGTTGTCAATTTGAATAAAAATTACTAAATGATAAGACACAAATTAGCTGTTTTTCTTTCCTTGTTATTTCAGAGGGTTATTCAACACAATGCTTTAGAAGACCGGTCCATATCTGATAAACAGCAGTGGGATGCAGCTATTTATTTTATGGAAGAGGCTCTTCAGGCTCGTCTCAAGGATAGTAAGTAGGGTCATGAGTTACTGAGTTTTGAGTATTACAAGTAAAGGAGTCATCTAAGTGAAGGAATCATCTAACTTCAGTGAATATTTGTCAAAAAAATAATAACTAATATTTCAAAGTCTTTTTCACTAATACTGTAGTTGAATATTATTTGTGAGGTTTTTGAGTCAAGTGCTGAGTAACTGCTAAAAATATTGAATTTATGTGTACTCATAATTCAAACTGTTTTAGTGTTTGCTAATATGCTTATTGGAACTTTATAAGCAATTGTACTCTTCACAAATTCTAAACATATAATTAAATCTTACATATGCAACATATAGATTGTATAATTTTTTTCTTTATTTCAATTGACTTTACATTAATATATCACTTTGAAGTTGTTAAGAAAGCAAGAATATTGTTAGCTATAATTTATGTATTTGTTAAGTGATAGAATTCTTGGTGAATTAATGCATATTTTTAAATTCATTTAGCTGAAAATGCAATTGAAAACATGGTAGGTCCAGATTGGAAAAGGAGGTGGTTATACTGGAAAAATCGGACCCAAGAACAGGTAAAAACAAACAAATCTCTGGTCTTATGATGGTATAATTTTGTTCATTTTAATTCAAGTATTAAAATATAACCTTTGCATGCTTCTAGACAAATGTTAATAATTTTAAATGTTTATGTCAGCCTTTCTAAAATATAATGAATCTTAAGAATAAACAGTAAACTATAAATGAAAGATTTTTTTTTTAAGTAAAGTAGCTATGTTATTAAAAAGCAGAGGAAACATGCCTCTTTTGTGGTTGATTACTTTGTTCATTTTAATTCCCTATTTGAAGTAAGTGAAGATTAAAAGTTACAAAAAGAAGGAAAAGAATGACATGGATTTTAGAGGATGTAAAATGAATATAATTAGAATAAAAGATATCTTGACTTTTTAAAACCGTATTCTATCATTTTATCTTTGAATTTTTTGTTAATTATCTAGTCAAATGATTTTATTCTTTTACATTTTTGCTCTTATGTTCACAAAATGAGTATACAATTTCAGACAGGAAGCAAAACTGTAAAATTTATTTATTTATATTTAATGAGCACTTCAGAAGAACACAATGATAAAGGCAAGTATAAGTAACTTTACAAATGAGTAAGAAAGGGAAAATTTATAAATCATTGAGGTCCCCCTCCCCCACCATTTTAATTCCTTATTGTTATGGTTTTTTTTCCTATCAAGGACTCAGTCTTGTACCACTATCTCATTCTTGTTCATTCCTTAAATAAGAGAGTATAATAGAATATAGAATTAGAATGCATGAGGAAAATGAAAAAGAGGTAGCATTCATTTCTTTTTCTTTTCTTGTTTCTGAATCCATGTGATGATCAGAGAAAGGAGATGAAGATATGGGAATATTAAAAGAGGAGACAGAGAATGAAAAATTACCAGATCATATAGTATTGCCATTGTCTCTTTTTTTTTTTCATTTTAATACCTATTTTTTTTCTAGCTTCGTGCACTTTTTGTTTCATAAGCTATCAGTTGTGAGTTTCAATTTGTCTTAAAATAATAAAGGAATAGTCTTCCTCTTTTTTCTGATTGTGTGTGTGTGTGTTTGTGTGTGTGTGTGTGTGTGTGTGTGTAAAAAGGAGTGATTAAGACACTGAAGAAATGGACAGAGAGTGGTTGGATTATGCCCATGTTCAGGGTATGTCAATTATCTCTGCTCTACTGGTAGGCTGAGAGAAGAAGGTCTCTCAGTAAAGAACTTCCAGGGGATCCGTCAGAGGTTTCTGACTTGGAGACAGAAAGAGGCATTGATTGGAAAAAACTGGTGTAAGGCAAATAAACTCTAAAGAAAAATGATGTCTGATCTTCAAGACCTAGTGAAATTAGGCCAAACTCTACAGAACAATTAATGACAACAGAATTTGTTTTAGCAACTTGTGGCAAATAAACTTAGGCCAAACACTTTCAAAGAGAAATGATTCCTGGTTGGAAGTTATTTTTCTCAGCAACTTGAACTCATAGGGATCCCTTCCAAGAGAAGGAGAGGAATTAGTTTTAAGATCAATGCAAGGATCTGCAGCCTAGACGAGGAATGTGGAAACCCTTTAGAGAAGAGCTTTCTCCCAAGGTTTCAGGGCAGCATGCATAAGACCCAAGCTCACTTTAGAATAGAGGCCATAATGTGGAGTGTAGAGGGGAGGGACATCAGAATCACATGGAAAGGTATGAATTTTGTTTTCTCTTTCAAAACAAAGCCTCTGGTCAGACTCATTGAATCAAGTTATCCTTCTCGAACCTTTCTAACCCTCTCACTCCTGGATGAAAACCACTGTTCTAGATATAGATGTTACAGTAAGAAACATATTCTAGAAAAGTCTCACATTGCAAGTTTATAGTAACTGTCTAACAATTCCTTCTATCTTTTTGAGTGACCAGATTTAGCAGGAAAAGAAACTTAAGATTGTCCTGTGTTAAAGATGAGAAATCTATGCTCTGAAACTGTTTTGTTTTTTTGTGGTATTACTTTTTCCTTAGTTTACGAGGAAAAAAATCCATGCCTTTGAAACATTCTCACCATGTCTGAGCTGAACTAATATAGATCTTGGTCAGGGTATATGGGAGAGTGAAGTGAAGTGGGGACAGATAACAGGCGAGAGCAAAAACAGGACAGGAAGAATTGGGGAATATTGTATTTGAGATTTTCTTTTTACTTCAGGCCAAATAGCAGAAATTTCTTTTCATTAAAATAATATTTATTCTAAAACATCATGTTTTCAGAAAGTATTAATTAGTAGTTATTTTACATTACAATTTTTGTGTGTGTGTTTAGGTGTTATATAAATACTCAGATTCTGTAACTTGGTACAGTTTAGACTAAGTGCTGTGGTAGTAATTTTTTTAGAGTAATCAGTGAATTTGAAACTAGTTCCTTTTACCATGCAGTTTTGTAAGAAGGATTGAAAACTGAAAAGGTAAACTTAATTTGACACTGTGTAAGTCTTATTTTCAAACTTCTCACTAGTGAATATGTGTTTTTCTCCTTTGGTGAAAAGGTTGTGAACAATTATAGAGAAGAGATTGGAAATGAATTTAAAAAATGATAGGCACCTTCAAGAAACAGTCTAAAGTACAATTTATAATGAAAAGACTTAAAAAATCAAACTTTGAATTTTATGTTTATCGAAAAAGAAATATCAACAGGTGTAAGCCCTTACAGTCATCTAATTCTTATTATCTCTTCCCGTATATTCAAGGTACTTTTTCCTAGACTAAAATCATACCCTCAGGTCAAGAAAGTACACAGTAAGGTGCCTGGTGCTGTAATTTCAACAGTAAAATATTTTAGCAAAAATAAAATATAACAAATAAGGCTCCTCCCCCCCTTATTTTGGCCTCTTGTTATTGTTCTGCGTTCATAAGCCGGTTGCCATGTATTCATAAGCCAACACAATATATTCTTGTTGTTATTGAGCTTTGTCAGGGCAGTAGCAACATATTTATTAAAAGTGGGACTTTGTTTTCACAAGTGTGCCAAATCATAAACCATCTAAACTTCGTCTTCTTTTAAACACTTTAAAGTGTGTTCACAATGAAACCAAGAATGAATTGGAGAAGATGTTGAAATGTAATGAGGAACACCCAGCTTATCTTGCAAGTGATGAGATAACTACAGTCCGAAAGAACCTTGAATCCCGAGGAGTAGAAGTAGATCCGAGCTTGGTAATATATATGCCGAAAAGTATAAACTTGCTTCCTTAATCTTTGTATCTTGTAGTAAAATGTTACTACTTCTAATGTATCACTTAGGTATTTAAGTGATTACTGTGATTTTGATCATTTATACTTTTGCTGACAGTAAAAACCGATTTTGATATGTATAGAATAGAAATTTTATTCTCATTATTGCTTTTTAAAGTGTAATTCTTTAATTTGTAAATGAGGAAATCGAGACCTAGAAAAGTGAAGTATCTGGGCGACCTCTGGAAAAAGTGATGAACTCTTTACCGCCTCCTGCATATCTCTGCATCACATTGTACTATTTCAGGCTGCAAAGTAGAATTTCTTTTTAAATAAGGGCTTGTTTATATATGTTTTTTCAATCAAATGTACCTTAATCAGGTATGAGTGCATTTAGAATAATATGAATGTTAAGTTTTTATTAAATTGGTTAATGCCTTTGGGATTCTATCTCTTTTTCCTCACTTATAATATGAAGATAAAAATAATTATAGTTTAGACTACTTTTTGCTTTCATATTGCTTATTTGGAGAAATAAAAAAACACACAAAAAAAAAGCAGGTTTTGGTCCTGTGTTCCCTAGTTAGAGAACAAAACCTTATTTTAATATTAGTCTAAGTTAGCTTATGTGAACCCAATGAGACAAGTGAGAAAAGCAATCATATAAGAAGTTTCAGAGCCACATATAAATTTTTTTAAAGATTATCTGTTATTTATGTTTCTACATTTGAAAAATGTATATATTTATCTTAAATTCTACCAGGGGTCAGAATAAGAAAGGAAAACTGGAGAAACTCAGAGCAGTTAAAGCTCTTATGCATCTAACATTATTTATAAATTGAAAATGGAATTAAGACTAATGATTACATGTCATTATTAGTTGAATGTAGATTTAATTTATCCACATTGGTCCTAGCTCTATTTAACAATAAGTTGTATTCAGTTTTGATATTTTTAAACTTTACGTGGCTGTAAGTGTTGACACTTTGCTTAATATAGTAAGAGAGACTTTGCCCATGTTTTAGGATATGGATTGACTGCATATCTTAATTACTTTCTGTGAACCAGAAAATCTCAGGTTTTTTTCCAAGAGACGCTTTGTTTAGTGCACTTTATGAGGCTATAAAATAGGTAGCAAAGTACTATTACAAATATTGTGTTTGGACTAGATGTCAGAAGATGTGAATTCTAGTACGGTTTCATTCCATTAGCTAGCAATATTACCTTTGTAACTGATTTATTCTCTCTGAGTTCCACTCTTCTTTCTCATCTGTCAGATGGTGTTGATGATACCTGTTCTACCTAGATAATATTGTTGTTGTGCTCAAAAAAAGACAATGCTGTTAAAGAACTTTGAACCCTCTAACAGAATATATAGTAATAATGTGGTGGAGGTTATATTGCTGTGGTAATTGAAATTTAATAATCAGAAAGAAAATATTGTTGAGTTGATGGGCATGATCTTATACCAGCTTCCTGGTCCTTACTCTGCCCAAGGCTCACAACCCGTTTTTGCCTTGAATGCTTTACCTCTAACTAGGAAAGGATAATCACTACCTAATGTACTCTACAAGATTATTATTTGACTATAATAACTGCTTGTTAAAAAACACTGTAAATTTTGAAGTACATAAACTGGTAAGGGGACCAAGTAATAGTAAATCTAATCTTGGTCTTGAAAAACTTTTAATTTGTGAAAAAGGTTGGGGTTGTTAGAATAAAAACATCAACATTGATTTTAATTAACTTTTTTTAAATAAGCTTTGTGTATGACTTTTCAGAATGTGTCTGATTAACCTGAAGAATGTGTAGTGACTCTTTGGTCTTTGTTTTCTTTTATTTTAGATTAAGGATACTTGGCACCAAGTATATAGAAGACATTTCTTAAAAACAGCTTTAAACCATT
Source organism: Cynopterus sphinx (assembly GCA_030015415.1). NCBI lineage: Eukaryota > Metazoa > Chordata > Mammalia > Chiroptera > Pteropodidae > Cynopterus > Cynopterus sphinx. Next base: position 48,047,138 of record CM057380.1, read on the forward strand.
GTAACCTTTGTCGAAGAGGCTTTTATTATTACCAAAGGCATTTTGTAGATTCCGAGGTAAAGTTTCCAAAAACAAGGAAAATATATTTTTTATAGTTGCTAAGATGCTTAATAGTAAACTTAACTTGAGCTAAATTTAGCATTTTAATTTAGCATTATTTTTAATTTCTTTAATCTTCTGGGGAAAAAGTATGGGTGTGTTATAAAGAATAACCTAATCCATATTTCCAAAGCTATTTATCATTTTGGGGATAACAGCATCTTTACATGCACAACATCTCAGTACCTATAAGATTCTGTGTGCCTATAATAGACACTAAACCTTTTTAAATTTAAGAATTAACTTTTTATGTTAGAAAATAACACATTCCCATTGTAGAAAGTAAATGCAACAAATAAATGTAAAAAAATATATATGCAAAAGGAAATAGTTACTTACCTAGAAGTAATTTTAATTAACATTTTTTTATTTCTGTTTTTCTCTTTCTCTACATGGTTTGTGTAAGCATAGCCATCCATTTGCATAGTGGATATCGTACTGCAAAAGTTTTTTAATTGTACTATTTTCATGTATTATAATTCTTTCTTTTCACTAAAATCTTATTTTAAGCAATTCTTTTAACTCCATGAAGGTTTTCGAAGAGACAGTTTTAGTTTAACGTCACAAATTACAATACAACCTCTAGGTGGCAGCAGACTGATGTATTCTGAACATTTTCTTAAAAGCAGTTTTTTAATGTAGCCTTCTGAAAGACCTCTGTTAATCAGTAGTCTTGAGACTCCTAAAATGCTTTCCTTTTGAGTTTTCAGCAAAAATAAATATGTATTTAAAAGTACTTACGTAAAAGTGGTAAATTTGCATAATTTTAATTAATGGGAAGACCTCGCTACAGAATAAACATCTTTTTTAAAAATATTACTAATTTTTTTTTTGTATACAGCTGAATTTCAAAAATTTGAGTGCACACTCAAAGAAAAGATTTTAAACTAAGGACCATATTTAAGATAACGTTAATAGAAACTAAATACAAATTAAGAGTTATATACTATGGATTTCTATTTGTATATAATGTAATGAAATGTTCTACTTCCCAAGTTATTTGCTTCATCATTGTAATGAAAGCAAAACTATGTAGGTGTAGGGTAGATAGAACCCAGATCGTGCAGAATTTGAAAATTCACTAGCTTGTATCTACAGTAGGAATATATATGTTAAGTAAATTCGAGTATTTTTATTTAAAGCTTAGATACTCACGTTAGTGGTTGTCTGTGCTCATGACCAAATTTATGTTTAAATTTACATGTGGTAATCTTAATTACTTAATATTTCAGTTGGAATGCAATGATGTCGTCCTGTTTTGGAGAATACAGCGCATGCTTGCTATTACTGCAAATACTTTAAGGCAGCAACTTACAAATACTGAAGGTAACCCACGGAGTAACCATTTTTTTAATTTTAACAAAAAATAATAATAATATCTTTTTTTAATAGGATGACAAAATACTTCCTTTAAAACCGATTTATTCAAAAATCTGAAAATTTTATTTGTCCTTAAAATACTAATGAACATAAATCATAATTGAAAAAGATGGGAGATAAAACATACCAGGAGTCTCCTTTCATTGCACAAAAACTCTGTTAGTAAAGGACACCTAAGCATCACTTTTTTTTTTCTGAGAAATTTGCATTTTCGTTAAAGCCTTAAGGCTTGAGAATATGACTTTCTCTGAGAATATGTATTAATTTTATGTTGTTAAAAGTACTATATAACAAGTAAAGATTCTCTCTATAACTATCTTCTCTTATGAACTTCATAATACGATGAGAGAAATAAGAACTTATTCTCCATACATTGTTAGTTTTATTCTTGTGCATTCATAAAAACAGAGCTTCTCAGGCTTTTTATTTTCTTTGAACAGTCAGACGATTAGAGAAAAATGTTAAAGAAGTATTGGAAGATTTTGCTGAAGATAGTGAGAAGAAGGTTAAGTTGCTTACTGGTAAACGAGTTCAACTGGCTGAAGACCTCAGTAAGTAGTTCTTCCTGCCTTTCACCTTACTGCCTTTTTCACCATCTCCACATCCATTTATTTGTTCACCCATTTAACCTCTAACTTACAGAAAAGTATATACAAGGAAGTTTTTTCCCTTAACTATTTGAGTGAAATTGTTGACTTGAAACCCCATCATTTCCAAGTACTTTAATATGTATTTCTTAAAAACAAGGAGTTTCTCCTAGCAACCATAATGCAACCATCAAAATCACAATGTCAACACTGATACATTAATACATCTGATTTCGACCCCATTCAGGTTTACCCTGTTGTCCTCATATTGTCCTTCCATGTAACAAGATGTTCCGTGCTTATCCTGTACTTTACTGATCCAGCTTGCTTTCTTTTTTCTTTTTTTTCTTTTTTTCTTTTTTTTTCTTTTTCTTTTATTTTTAGAGAAAAATATTTAGAAATCAAGAGCTAAGAACTATATATGCTCATTGTTACTAGAATATCACTGTTCCTAGATCCCCTCAGTATAAAGAGTTCGGGAACAGATATTGCTTGTGTAATACATATACAAACATTCGCATTTATATTCATAGTCATGTTATGTCTGTATTAAAAACCATAAGTTACACCAATACTTTCCATTTTAATCCAGTAATACAGAGTTTGTTTAGTTTTTTTTTCATTTTCATATTTGTAACTCCTTTTTCTGACAATGAGAAATCTGGCTTAAGGCATCTGAAATACTTACTTACTTTGATTTGTCCTCCTGTATGTAACCAAACTTGCCTCCGTCCCCTTCATTGCACCATTGTTCTTTCTACCCAGCTCCAGCTCTTATCACCTACTACAGGCCACCACCACAGCACCTCACCTGTGTTGATACCTTTTCACCTCATCTAGGCTCTGACATCCCGAGTCAGGCTGCTCTTCTTTGTGGAGTCCTTTTTACTGAGCTCATGCTCTGATCCTTTATGCCAGGCATCATCCCCTCTCGTCCTTTTCTCCCCTTGTCCCCTAAATAAGACTTTCTCCTTACCTGAAGCCAGACCATGCTTTTGTGGAGACACTGTCTTCATCCTACCCCAACAGCCTACAGCAGACTATCCACCTACACAGATAGTCCAGACCACCAATATCCCTGTATGATCACCCTCTGAAACCTAGCCAGGCTTGCATACCTACATTAGGCAACATGGCTTTCCCTATCCTTCCCCTTTTCCCCACCTCCAACTCAGCCTCGCCTAATCACTTTGTCACTTTGAAGGGATTTTTGATTCTTTCCTGGTGCTGGTGGGTTCCGAGCTTTAAGATGTTTTGATTGCATATTAAGATTTACTAATTACTTAGATGAGAGCCAAAGGAAGTCAGTGAAAAATTAAATAAAAATAAAAATATTGGGGATTGGTGCTTCTGTTTGAGCTTACTGTCTTATGTTTCCCTTATTTCAGCTTTATGAAAACAAAGTATTTTTCCTTTCAGTGTATACTTTAATTTACTATTCATTGAGTTTTCTGATACCTAAAAGAAAGCAGATGCTGAATAGAAAAAAGTTCTTCAAATTTGAAAACAGTTTCTAAGCTGAATTTAGTCACTATAATACAATCGCTATACTATCCAAGAAAAAGCACGCAGCTGTGTGCTGTCCTCCACCACTTATCTCATTCTGTCTCCATTTCTTTGTTATCTAAGCTCTTCATTTTTCTTCCTTTTTTTTCTTTCTTTCTTTAAATAATCTTTTTTTGAGACATTCTATTTTAACTTGTATTTCCATTTTCAGTTGCTTTTAGTTTTTTTCATATCACTTTGGCAACATAGTTAACTCTGAGCTAATTTATAGATCTGTGTTTAATTCAGAACTGTTGTTTACTAGCTATGTTATCTCAGGCAAGGTATCTCCCAGAACCTTAGCTTCTTTGTTTGTAAAAACAACTATAATAGTTATTGCATAGGGTTGGTAGGAGAATTAGTTCAAACACATTTGGCAGTTCTGCTTCATAATTTTATGCCAAATTAGTGCCATTATAGGAAGTATGTCAGCATTACAATGTATACAAATATATTTCTTTCATATCCCTCAGGACATACTTCAATATATTTTATCAGCATATCAGACAGTGAAATACTTCAGTGTATTTTATCAGTACATGAATTTTTAAGTGATTGAAAAACAATCTATTTCTTATGTTTTATAATAGAGCATTAAGTGCAGCCCCATCACTTTTCATTCCCAATTTGATTATTTAAAGAAAGTTATTACACAAATTTGTGCCCTGTCAAGCAGAGTCTTATTTTCTCCTGCTGGTTTTTCTGAGAAAGTCCTCATATGACTCCCTTGAAATGATTTACTTACTTTTGTACATAGAAAATTATGGTTGTGTTAATGTATCAAATAATGTCCTTGGAAGCAAGTGTTTCACCAGTGACTCAGCTTCATCAGTCACACTAAGGGAGATGAGCCATGATTTGTCATTAGTTAAAAAAAGAATCTTGAGGGTATCTTTACTTACTGTTTATCTTCAGTCTAATACTTGGGAATATGGTCATGAATACTTTCAGCCAGAAAAAAACTTTCAAAGTTTAACAGCTGCTACTGTATTACTACTGTATTACAGATTAAAGTATCTAGTATAGCATATTCAATTAGAATATAGTGTGTTAATAGAATTAGAGAAGAGAGGCAGTCAAGAGTTTTTACTATAATTTTAAAATAATACAGGGTAGAGTATTGTAGAGATTGGCAAAGTTTGATACATCATATTTGTTGCCAGTCTTAAATTTCCCCGATTTTAAGTCACTTTACCACTTTACTTTGGAGATTCACCAACTGATTATTCTTTAAGATGAGTACATGAGAAGTAGTACAGTGTTCTCTCATATTCTGGAGAAGATACACCATATTCACTAGTGAAATGAAACCAACCATGAAGCGAGAGGAAGGTCGAAGTAGTGAGAGAAGAGCCCACCACTTCTAGTCTCGGGAGGCTCATTAGAAGAGAATTCATACATAGGAACCAGGACCTTTGGCCATATGGTGGATTCCATAGCTAGAGAAGGGAAAGGTTGGAATGAATCTGGGCATCTTAAGCTATAGAAAGTAAGGAAGCACTTGAAGGGTGATAGGGACGTGTCAACAGGATACAGAGCCAGCTTGAAGAGGTTCCAGCTAGTGAAAACTAGGACAATTGGGGTAACAAAATGACAGTTAAAAGGATAACCCATTGAATAAAACAAACCCATAAATGGGTAATTATATAAATAAATGGTCAGTGATGAAGAAAGATATGTTTGTATAATCACACAGTATCAGATAAAATCTAATTGGATTCCCAGCATAATTTTGAGTAATGTTTCCAATATATTGATTCAAACAAACTCCAGTTTTAAAAAGAAGGGGGAATTGGTATATTATAGCTCAGAACAGATTTTTTTCTATTATCTGTTTTATGATTTATAAAATCTGCTTTATGATTGCTATTATACAAGGCCAGTAATAGTGCTAACATCTCACAGACTTTTTTGAAGATTTGTGCTCCATCTCTCCACCCCACCCCACTTCACCCCCCGCACCACCCTTCCACCCCCCCAAAAAAAAAAAACACCCGAGTATCTGGGCACTGATAATAACTACTGGTAGTATTGCTACTGAGTTTCGTCAGTACAGCCTGGAATTCTCTTATTGTTTGCTCTGCAAATATTGTTAACTGGATTAATGTAAGTTTTTGGACTTTAAATCAATTGCTTATGATCCATAACTTAGGATTCTTTATTAACTCTTGTTTGCTAAATCCCAAGTTACACTTGTAACTTTCTATGTACATAATCAAAGAATCATTGATACCCAGGAATCAAAGGGACATAACCAATTATTTAGATTGCTCTAAGATCTACAGTCTTTCTCTCATTTTACTATAACTTTTCCTTTATGTATCAGAACTTGAAACTGTTTATGAATATATATTTGAATACTTTTTCTGTGCCAGATATTAGGTTATGTGCTTAATATATGCATTTTCAATAGGTATAGTCATTTTTCTCATAGATAAAATGGGAGCTGAGAAACACATAGATGGTAAGTGTTAATGCCAAGATTTGAGCCAAGGTCTTTTTACTACTGTACTGAACTAATTTGAGAAAAACCTCAAGCCACTGTAAAATGTAATTTCATAAAATAGCCATTTAATTTGGAAGCTTCTGTTCTTAATGATGTCCTTTACAGAGTAGGTCAGAAAGACATATGATCATCATCATCCTGTGTACTTCCTGTACCATTAAAAGCTTTGCAATTTAAACTGTCAAAAGATATGAAAACTTTGATAGAATTAGAACATCTGAGTAAGAAAACACTAAAGTGTAAATGAAGCCACTAAACAGATTGAAAGAAGTTAGTTTTTTCTATATGACGTGTAACAATGTCTCAAAGTATATGCTCTCTCACATTCCACCACAGTTAAGCAGTATCTGAGCTGCCCAAAATTCAGACACAGCTTTTCAATGTCATGTGTTCATGCTTAGAGAGTTAAGGTCCAGCTATAAAAGACACAGAATCTTTAATTGAGTAATTGAGACTTTTTGTTGAGTGTTGAAATTTTTTATAGTAAGCTTCACTGTCTTCATATTTCTTGAACTTTATATGAATAGATGTGCTTCAATAAAAACCAAATACTTTACATTTACATTTCATTTACTAAAGAAATGTGAAAACAGTGGTAAACTCCTTTACTTTGGAGTATTGCACAGGCATACTTTAATGATATAGTTTAATGTTCTTAAAGAAAAAAAACTGTAGCTTAAAAAAGCTGGTAAATTAGAATTTTCCAATATCCGTGGCTTTTTTCTCCTGCAGCTCATTTGCTCTGCTGACTTCCTACGCGAGGTGGCAACAGCTGGCCTTTTTAACTAGAGCCAGGGGATTAAAGAGTAGGAATCACAGCAGCGTGCTCGGCCTCTTGCCTCTGTTGACTGTTCTTTATTGTTTGATGCCTGAGCATCTCCCAGACAGCAAGCAATTGTTTCTTGAAACTTAAAGTTTGTTTCTCTGGGATTATACAATGCTTGTGGGGTTCGTCTTTGTGTCTCTTCACTTTCCCAGTCTCGTCTTACCCTCTATCGTATGCTTTCTCTTGATAATTAGAAAAGAGCAAAGATACAAGCTTTGTATCTTAGTGTGCAGGAGATTCAGTTTTGACTCTAAAGAATTAGGAATATAGATTACAGATGGAAATTTATTTTTTTCTCTGAGCTACCAGATAGTAACAGAAATCATTTTTATGATGAAAACTTTGTTCTTCATAATTAATGTACTAGTGAATTTTTGAAATTATGGAAATAAAGAGAGCAACATCAGAATTATTCATTCGGTTCTGTCATTTTAAAAGCTAACATCAGAAGAAAAATGTACCATAAGTGCTTAAATCTAAAAGAACCCTTTCACTAGCTCTAAAACATAGGATAATTAAGAAATATCTTCATGCTACATTAAAACTTGAATATAAAGTAGTCAGAACATGTTTAGATGGAACCCTCAGCCAAAATGATTTTGTTGTTCTTCACAAAGGAAAGAAAAATATCAGGACATTATTGAATTTAATTTCTATTGGTTACTTCATATTCCTAAACTTCTCTCATACCTGCCATATGCTTGAGGGTGTTAGGGATAAAAATAGTGTTAGGGATAAAAATAGTGGTCTTGAAGTAGTGTGGGACTGAAAGTAATCCTAAAAAGATTATTATATTCAGAATCTGGAACTTAAAATTATAAAAAGAGAAGTCAAATGTATGGCTTTGGCATGAATATTCTTGTCATGTATACCACCACTACCCACTCTACTGCTCCAGAACCAATACCGTAGAAAATCCTACCTGTTTACAGCAGTACAGTTTGTAATTTTATTAATTGGGTTAAAACTGACATATATCTTCTTTTAGTAGAGTCTGATAAACTGTGTGACTGCTGAAAAATTTGGTAACTTACTTGAACTATATAGTAATATGTTCATTTTGTTTCTGTAGAGGTAACCAAAGAAAATGAATTTTAAGGGATGTAAAGGGTGGGGGGCGGGCATTGAGTTGTAGAATTCTAGATACCTAGGTCCAGAGAGCCAGAGAGGATTTTTAAAAGGTAATAGAACAGCACAATCACACAGAATAGAGTAAGACATCCTGGAGAGAAAGTATGAACTTTCACTCCACAATCCCTGTAACATCATTTATTTCTAAATAATGTTACTGCATTTGTTTCACTAAGAATTACAAGACCTCAATACTGCTTTTTCATCTCTCCTAGCTTCTAGCACATTTCTAAGCAATCTTTATCCTGTGCCTCTTTTTTCTCATATTTTTCTCTGTGCCCACTTCTGGATCATTATCACTTGGTCCTCTGTATTTTTCCTCCGTCCTACTTATTTACCTTTCTACAGTGATTAAAAACCTTACTGATGTACTGCTAATGTTGCTTAGTTGAGCAGAAGGCAGACTTCCCACTATAAGCAACTGTAGCTCAACTAAAATAATCAATTTAAGAAAAAATAATTTCATGTCTATTATGATTGATCTATTCTGCTAAAGTAATCTGGTTCTTTCATAAATTCACCATAACTTTGTATGCTATGTAGTATATGTGTTCAGCAACTATTTTAGCATGACCTTTTAATAAAGACTCTTCATTAGGTCCCTTCTCTTGACTTAAAAAGAGAGGGTGAAGAAGGCTAATTGTTTTTATCCTAAGAAAGTTTTCTTCTGCATCAGCGATTCCCAACCGTTTTGACACCAGGGACCTGTGCTTCTATGAGAATCTAATGCCTGATCTGAGGTGGAGCTGACATGGAGATATTAACGCTGGGAAATGGCTACAAATACAGATAAAATTTCACTTGCTTGCCTGCCACTCACTTGCCGTGCAGCCTGGTTCATAATGCAACTGACTGATACTGGTCCACAGCCCAGGGGTAGTGTGACCTGTTCTACACTGTCATGCAAGAGAGTGACAATTTCATTTCTCTTAGAGAGCAGCTTGCATTTGCTACATTCACCTCTATTTCCACCCACTCTCTTGCTAACATCTTGTGGTCTGGCTTTCATCCCTAGCAAAACCACTTTCTGGTCACCAATGATTTCCTAATCGCCAGTTAACCAAAACACTTTCATAATTTTTTTATGTTATGAATTTTTAAGTTGATTGGCATATTTTTCTTTGCATTTTTGTACTTTTTTCTGGCATTGTTATTAGTAGAAATGAGTATATTTGGAAAATGGAAAGATTGAAATGTTTTCTTCCTTATGAAGTAAATAGGGTAACTTCTTTCTGTTTTATGTTATTAGTGATTGACATCATCAAGGCATCTTTTCAGTGTAAAAATGATTAAATTTTTGAATTCTGCCCCTGTGAAATATTTTTCATAGTAAGGTGAAATTACCAAATTAAAGGAATATGTGAAGGATTATTTTTACCTTGAGTCTGCATAGATGAAGTAGAGTCTGCTTTATGTTGTAGCCAAGAGAGAGAGACAGACAGACGGGCACAAAGAATAAAGTAATCCTCAGGGAGAGTCCTTTGTGTTAAAGTAGTAGTTATTTACACACAGAATTCCACATCATGAGTATGAATGGTGTGCTTTCCCAGGTTATGGATGAGAAAATCCAGACTTAAAATGGGGCTTTAAGAGTCAAGCATATTTTTCATGGCCTATTTTTTAAAGGCATCTTTGAAGGATATTGATCAATTGGTACAAGATTAAAAGAATATTAACCTCTGTGTAATCTTATGCAAGCTATTGTTACTCAGTGCCTTAATAGCAAGTATATTCTTTTTACTTTAAACTCATGTTTTAACTGATCAAAAGTAAAAATAAAGATAGGAAAGATCTCTTCAGTAATTTATGGATTGAATTTTTAATTTAGCACTTTAAAGTGGATTTTATTTATGTGTTACTATGATATGTGTTCATGTGTATATTCTTATGTATAAAAAAGGGGATTGCACATAATTAAAGCTAGAACTTAGGCTGTTTTTTCCCATTGCTAATAATGCTTACCACTTAGTGACTTGAGTTCAGAATGAAATAACATCTTTTTGAATTTAGGATTAAACTTTGATTTATTTTGTTTTTTTAATTGTTTTATGAATCGTCTCCATTTCTAAGATGGAAATAAATAGATCCTCTCATTGAAAACTAAATCTAATCACAAACAATCCTTTGGCCTGTGAAACAGTATATTAAAATAATAAAATTAAGCAAGACATGAATAATTTTTTTTAGAAAAGAATGGTTTGAAGGAAGAATTGCTGCACACTGAATTGGTAACCTCTGTGAAATAAGATTCTCAGGGTAGTTTGAGAGAGGATTAAGAACAAAAGGAATTTTAATTTTTTACTATTTTTTACATTTTTAAACTTTCTTTTTCCCAAGTGAGCATAATTCAGAATTACCTCAGAAATTTCATGTTCTTGATTATCATAGTCATATTAATGATGAAGCTAATTCATGATAGATCAATCCTAAAAATGACAGAATATTTTCCCAAATAACCTCTTGGTGATTGTGACACCAAGAGACATTTTATGAGACCACATAGTAATTATTCATCATTACACCCTCCTTAGTGGTTAAGATTCACTTCGATTTCTTCTCATTTCCAGCAATAGCCCATCATGGATCTGTCATCTGTAAATGAATTGAAATCTTTTTTGAACTATTGTGCAACCCATTTAAGATAATAGATTTCCTCTGTCTCGTTGTTACGTACTATGTATGGAAATAGTCCATCTTAATTTCTCCTAGAACGACTGCTTTATCTATTCCTTAGTTTTAATATTTTGAGTTATTGGAGGAATTGATATTTTTTATTTATTTCCTTTAGATCTTTTTTAGGGAGCCAAGGAATTCAAGTCTTTTTTAGTCTCCTTTTATGTCTCTCATTTTTAGTCTTCCCTTTGACATCAGTTTATACTCTGAGTCATATGTACATAGTTAAAGTACTAGAATTTTATTAGTTTTAATCTTTTTATTAGCACAGAGCTAGTACATATGCATGTGGAAAGTTAGAAAATATAGATGACAAATTTTTTAAAACAATTGCCACTACCCAGAGATAACCACTGTAACATTATATTCTAACAAGTTTTTTAATGTGGCCTGAGGGACATGATTTTTGTCACATTTCTGGAGCACATTTTCATGAAGAGATCTTAGGCTGGCCTTCTTTTATACCCCAAATCTTCAGTTCATTGTCATTGCTCCTATTTCTAGTTTTTCATATATCAGAGTAGGTTAAATTTCTCTTCCTTTTCTTGATACAAACTTATTTCAGAGGGAAAAAAAAGATTCACTGAGAGGAAAAGCAGTGTTAGTAAAAATAAAACCTATAATACCAGTTACTTTATAAATAGGTCAAGTATTCCAGAGGTTATGTTTTAGCAAAATATGTACAGAAAACCGTTCTTTAAACATTAATCTCCACCTGTATTCAGGACCCTGGCATTTTCTGTGTATGTTTGTGCCTTCATTATGTCTCTCCTTTTTTCAAAAATGTTCAGGTCATTCCCATCTTAAAACTGTTGGATTGATTCTTCCATGAGCTCTAGCTACTTATGATCTTGATTCTCTTTTAAACAGAAAAACCTTTTTGAATGTTTGCCTACTGCCTCCACTTTTAACCATCCACTCTATTCTTAACTTTGTAATCTTTTATTCTCACTTTTGCTGAAATTGTTTTTTCTGAAATTGCTGAAAATCAAGAGAAAGCAATGAGCCAGGAGAGCTTTCAGAAATAGAAAATATTCTCATGTAACTGTATCATTTGGTACTTTGGAATCCGAATGCTTCTTGGAACTCTATATCTGTTCCTTACATTTGTATAGAGTTTTACACATTACAAAATATGTTATGTTTGTTTATATTTTTGCCTTGTAAAGGCAGATGAGGTTTATAAGGTATGATCCCCATTGTTCACATAAGGAAATTGATGTTCATTGAGGGAAATGATTTAGCCAGTTACCTGAATATTTAATGGCAAAGCTGGGGCTAACAACATGTGTTATAGATAGCATCTTTTTAGATTTTTGTTGGGATTTTGTTCATCATTAGTCTTTGGTTTTGTGCTTGTGGATGACTACAGATAACCAAGTTCATATAATTTGGCTTTCTTTTTTATATTATTTTCCATGTATTAATTTTAGAGCCTACTCTCCTAAACTAATCATTTAGTATCTAGAACAATGAATTTGTCTCCTAAAGACATAATAGTTTCATTCCTCAAAAAAAGATAATCAGTTTATAAATCTCTATATTCTTATTACTATTTCAATTATTCGATTTTCCTTTTTATTAGAAAAAAAATTGTGACTTAAAATTTAAAGGTAATTTTCTAAATTCATGAATATGTAAAATTAATTCTGAAATTATTTTTATTTCTTTGAGCCTAATTATGAAGGCTTATGAAACTAGTATCAGTAATGATACCTCCTTATAGGTGGTTGTGAAATATAACAACTGAAAACTTATGAAAGCAGCCTCACAAAATATGAATGCCTGTGCACCTCCTGATAAGTTTAATAATGCTTTGTCCTAATACAGCATTTTATTTAAGAGATATAATTGTATTTCATTTTTACTTCTCATCTCAATTCATAACTTTATTAAAGATTGTAATTTTTTAATTTTATTTTTTTCATAAACTTAGTTTAGTTCATAAATTTATAATTGCATACTCTTCTTGTATTACTTTCTTTTACTTTTAAAATTACATTAATGAGCTGACTGTTTAAGAATCATTCTCATGATTCATTCATCTGTTACGTCTCCTTTTTAAAGCTTCAGCACTGAAGGTCTTTTGACAAACCAATATTTATAACAGTTTGACAGCAGGATGAGGAACAGCGTTTGTCTTTGTAACAGCTTGAAGAAAGACCCTTTCCAGGACCCAGTCATGCAGTTACAATCTTGACCTCTTTCTTATGCTGGGAACATACATACAGCAGCACCTCCCATGTGTTTCCTTGTCCCATTGACTGTCCATTCACTTCCCATCTGTTTTTCAGTCTTAAAGGAACAGAAGGGGCCCTCTTCTTATAAATCTGTCTTTGCAAGTGATAAATGATGTCCTGTCCCTTTAAGGGCTGCCTGGGTGGTTTTCCTTTTCTTAAAATATTTCAACTTTCCTCCTAACAAAATTCAGAATAAAATATACTTTTAAGAATAGGAGGAAATAGAAAACAAAGAAACGATGGATTATTTTAAAACCATAATTGATTGGGATTGAATATTTTGCTGGTCATTAGACCAAAGCTTTCCTAATTAATTACCTAAATTATATTTTTAAACTGTATTGATAGGTTTTTCAGTGGTGACAATAGGAATGTATTCATTTTGAGATAGTGTAATATTTAAACTTTTTTTGGAGAAAATAAAGCAAATTAATATTGAATTAGCATATAAAATGCTTTTAAAGATTTTTTTTCACCATAATGTAACTAATTTGGAGCATTTTTTGTACTGGATACAAAAATAATTCACAGTAGAAGATTATAATCTTATGATAGAATTTGTCTACCATTTACATTTAAAAAGATGATTGTGAATCCATAAAAATTTTTCTTTTGTTGATGAAAAATACTTTAAGTATTCATATATAACCTTGGGTTTTCCAAGAATTGAGCGGAAATTAATTAAATTTTCCTCCTATGCAGAAATATTCATAGATGTTCAAATATTACAGATATTGCCCCTGATATATTATTAAATTACTACATTTAATAAAAAGCATCACCAATATAAAAAGACCACTTTTAGAATATTAGTGTAGGTATTCCCAGTACCTGAGAGAAATTTCATCAGTCTTCATAAAAGGAACACTGAATTATATGATATAGTGAATCAAATGACTGCAAATAATCGTGAATTTTTGAAAATTCTTTAATGTGCTCAACATAGGCCAATAACATAAGCAATTCTGGGTGAAATCAAAATGATGCAGTCCAGATACTTAGCTACTTGGTTCAACTTATTTAATGATGACTTAATATGTAGCATCTAGAGAAATAGATAAATTATATACCTCCTATCCAATATTTCATAAATATTATTTCTTCTTACAGTTTAATCTTTTAGTAAATATCAGTTAGCAGAAAGTTCAAAGTTTTATAGTCATTGATATTGATAAGCACTAGGGATGGTGCTACTCTTTATTAGTGAAGGGCAGATCCATAAGAATTAATAGTTAGCTGAGTTGAAATTAGGATTGCTATCTACTTATAAAAGTTGAAGGGCCTGACCAATAAAAAGGCCTGAGTATAAGGCTACTCTGTGTTCATCCATACTGAAATCTTTTGGAGACGAGGCTTCAAAATATCAAGACAATATTTTAAACAATTTTTATTATAATGGCCAAAAGAAGCTTGATAGAAATGCTTACAGTTCAGAGAGTTCAAAAAATAAAAAAAAAACAAAAAGGAAGGGAAGGCTGAATTTATCCATAAGTTACTTTGAGCTCTTTATACATTCAGCAGACATAAGTTATAATTGACCTCACAGACTATGGCAGCTTCCTTTCTAAATCATACTGTTTTGGGGTCTGAAAATAGCAAATTTTTTCAATAATCGATTTTGATGTTTGAATAAACTACTGGCTAAGTCTCATCATTCAACAATGAATAAATGAACAATGAATATTCATGGGCATCTATTATATAGCAAGTGCTAGGCTGAGTGATTTTAAATAACAGACTTTTTATAAGTATAATTCATACAAGCAGTCCCACTTTGATTACTGGAAAAAATGATGTAAAACTGATGTTTCTAAAATGAATTGTGTAGGCCTGTAAGTATAATACTGTCATTTGTAATTGCATTTTTAACTAGGGGCTTAACATGAAATTTAAAAAGATATGACATATAGGCCATAAACAAGTTTAAAAGATGTAATATTACATCATCAGTTAGAATAGTATATTTCAGTCCTAGATTTTAAGGTAGTATGAGTTTTGGATTCTTCTGAATAGATTCCTTCATTATAAATAAACTATGACTGACTTGTTTACAATCATAAGGTTCAAGGAAAAGCTGGAACTAGAAACAAAGTTCTGATCACAATATCGAACACCTTTTAATACATTTTGTCTTTATAAAAATCATGTAAAATAACTACATTATTGATTATTTGGGGGTGTTAGACCAGGGATTTTTAAATTTTTCTTTTAATCAAACACTTCCTTCATTATTGAATATACCAGAGAAGTCCATGTTTTAGAAGATTTGTCTATGGTAATATACTTACTTGTATTCTTTTTAATTAGAAATGTAGAGTTGCAATTATATCTCCTAATCATCCTAAATAAATGATTCTTATAAGAGCAGATGTAATTCTAGCCCAAACAAGATTTCCATTTGAACTTCTGAAACAATGGAAATAACCTAGAGAACTTTGTTACCACTTTCATAGACCCCCTACCAGTCTGAGACCCACCCAGCTTTGGAATTACCATCCAAGTCTCAAACAGCTTTCCGGAACATAGGGAATGATTCCTCCTTCTTCTATAATAAGCAGTATTCTGTTTGTCTTCATTACTGAGTCTGTGTAAAAATAATGATGCCCATTTGTAGGGAAAAAATTACAGGGCTAAGATTCAGAAAATAGGTGTTAGATTTAGTTCTACACCTTTGACAATCTCTCTTTAGTTCTTCCTTTCCTTAATTGTAAAAGGTGTACCTTTTTTCATGTGCTAAATCTAATATTTTGAGTGTAGGTAATAAACTTGAATCTGGTCTCATTTACCTTTTTATGATGCTTTTCTTTCCTTGTTTCCCTGTACCCTAGATGATTCCTTTAATACTGAACTTCTAAAGAAGACTCGTAGCATAATTGTCTAATAAAACGCAAGCATTTTCAAGAACAACAGTATTTTATAATAAGTGTTTCTTTAATTTTCAGCCCTTTAGTGAGTAGCTTTTTACCTGTAAGGTTTCACCTGTAAGGTTTCATCAAGCTTTGTACAAAGTGTGTGTACAGCATGTTGAAAAACATTTCTGTTAAGGCACATTAGGGTCTTTGGATGTGCGGTTTGCTTAAAGTACACTGAATCCGTAAGTTTGCGGCTTTTTTCTTCATGCTTTCTTTAAAAACATCAAAAGTTGTAAAAGGTTTATTTATTTCAGTGCATGTGGTAGTGTTTTGTGTGTGATTCTTTGTTCCTGTTCTAAACTGTTATTAACTACTAAAGTGAACCTTCTCCCGAGTTTGGCCTTTTGGTATTCACAGTGTATTCAAAACCTAATTACAGATTAGTCTATATTTGAGACTTTTAGAACGAGTATCAGAAGACTCAAAAAGAATTTGAGAGTAGCAGTATCATTTCATGTGGAGATAAAGAGACGCAAAACATGAATGGGTATCAAGTCATTTGAAGGAAAAAGGAGAAGGAATTTCATTCACTGAGACTGATGGTTTATGAGTTGGGGATTATGGGAATATTCATGACTCAATCAAGAAGCACAATGAATTGATGTTTGAATAGTTCATCTTTTAAGTAAACATTGGATAAATAGAAAGTAGACTCAGTATTCACTACATGTAAAATTGGCTATTTCAGTATAACTGAAATAGCAGTTTGTTAATCCTTTTCCTGAGTTGGTTGAATTAATCAAGTAGATCACAAATTTATAAGAATTCTCTATAAATATTTAACACAAATATTTAATAAAAAGAGAGTTTGCTTTATAGTTAATCATGGTAATAGGTATACACATTTCTGCAGGAAAGTAATTTCTAATGCTAAAATAGCTAAATTCAATAAGATTTGAAAACACTGTTAATACTGGGACATTAATTTGGAAGGATCAGAAAGGGTTTCAGTTGCTAACATTCAACCTTGATTTTTATGAGTAACTCAGTTTTCTGTGCAGATGGCATAGTAAGGATAAAAAACAGTTCTTAAAACATAATCAAAATTTAAATTAAGTGAATTCGAATATGAGAAATAATGCTGCATATTATTTGTACTATAGCTTCCTTGCAAAGCCTGAAATCAGTTTCCTTTCTAAAGTGCTGTGTGTGTGTGTGTGTGTGTGTGTGTGTGTTTGTGTTTAGCATATTTTAGCCATCTTAATAAGGTGAAGTAATTAAGTTCAAGTTTGTTTTTTCACTTGTATTGTGTTTTGGGACCTAAGGATTCTCTTTTTCGTGCTGCTTACGTTGCTCAGGTGACCCACCAGCGTTCCTTGATCTTCATTGTCTCTGTGTACCCTTGCCTCTTGTTCCCAGACTTGCTCCAGCTCTTGTGGCCCTGCCTCTTGCCCTCTTGGTCTCTGGTATAACATCCAGGAATCCTGTCAATTTTTTTTTTTCTTGATAACCTTCAGCCCTTATTTTCTATGCTCTTTTGGGGGGAACATCATTTATCATTTATCAAATACTTATTGAACATGTATAGTGAGTCAGACATTATAGACACTGAAGACACTGAACATTTTTTGTCAGTTTTCATACTCATATTGTTCTCAGAGGTTTCTCCAAATGTGTATAGTTCTGAAGAGGTAGTAATATTCATCAGAAGAGGATAATGTATTGTACATTTTTTAGTTAAATCTAGGCACAGAACTACTTAAGAGGTGTTCAGTTTCTGTTCTATTCCCTAATTTTTACCAAAGTATGTCTTATTTCATGTAAAGGTAAAACTTACACACTTGAAATAATAGCATTTGGTTCGTTATCATTTAAAGTAACAAACATTAGATCTGGCAGCAGATCTAATGTGTGTTTCTGAACCAGAGGAATGTGGACAAGGCTGACTCTCCAGGCTTAATATCTTCATCTTTGGAACTGACACCTGCAGAATTGTATGAGGACCAAATGACATATGGAATTCAAAATCACCCAAAATTTCATAGACTTAGAACGAGGTAGAGGCAAAGAATTCTTCTCAAAGCCAAGATATCATCTGTGTCCCCATGTCACTCCATTAAGTACATTGTGTAAGTGAAGGAAAGAACAAAGAATGAATTTTTTTTTTTAGTGTTAAAAGAGTACATTTATTGCAATTCTTTTTTCTTTTAATATTTACCTCCCTTCTCTCTCCCCCCATTACTTCCTAGAAGTTACTTAACTGCCCTTTATGTCATTCTTGAGGTTTCAGGGCGTAGTGTCCTGATATTGAACTTGTCAAATATTTGTGAAAACAGCTTTTTAAGGGAAATTTTTTATTCTGTGGTTTTCATATAAAAGTTGAATACTCCTTTTGTTTTCATTTAGAAAAAAAAACATAGCTTATCTTTAATTTTAGAAGAATTTGAATTTGATTTAGACCCCACAGTTAGACACCTGCATCAGAGTGGTTCTTAGTCTCTTTCAGTACAAATAGATCTGACTCAGAACCATCTCTTGTGAGTGAAGCTACTGTACCAACTGCTCACAGATAGTCTGTCCCCTGAGGATGGAGGTCATTGACAGGGCAAAAGGATGGATGGAGCTGGCCCTTCAGCTGCCTGATTGTCCTCAGATCATGGAACAAATAGAATTAGATTTCCTCTCTTCATACAGTATGGCTTTCCCAAGTAGAAATACTTCTCAGTGAATATTTAGAAGTGCTGTTGAGGCTCTAAACACCTGTTTTAGATTTCCATGTGTTGTGCTATTTAAGCTAGATGATTTTTTAAAGAGCCCATGTATTTCCAAAATTCTATAAGACAATTTACCAAACTCTTTTTTCTCCTACCTCCCCTCCCTCCATTTTTTTAAATTCTTCAACTGATGAACTGCACAATGTGGAACTCTTAATATTCATTGAAGAAAATAGGTGAAGCTGTTTCTAAGCAACTGAATGAATTAATTTTAAAAATAAAAATGTGGCATTATTTTGAGAAAGGAAGTATGTTTGCTGGTTTGACTGATAGTTAAAAATATACAGACTAACAAAAAATATAAACTAAACTTCCAAGAGATGGGTTGGGATTATTTTTTCTAGTTTGTCTAGTTTAACTTTATTTATAAAGAGTTAATGCTGCCTTTTCAAAACTATTACATATTTCTTCAGTGAATAGTTTAATTAAAACAATGGAGTTTATTTTTCTATAGATTTTGGGTTAATCTCAAAATACCAAGAATTAAAATTATTAAATTACTGGAAAAAGAATATGAAAGTATTATGTTCTTTATATGCAGTCATGATAGGCTTTGTTGAGTTTCTGTAATGCTAAGAAGTCATAACAAGGACAGTTCTTCCTTTCCTTGGCTAATAATTACAAGTGTTGTCTCACTGGTAAACAAGAATGCTTATATCTTTAATTGCCAATTATTTTTAAATGTAAAAAATATAAATGTTGAATATTAATGCATCTTATGTGTTTTTCTATAGATATAAAGTAGAATGCTTTGCAGTTTTCCATCTAGATCAGTAGCTTGGAACAGTCACTTCAATTGTTAATTACCACTAATAGGTTAAATTGTGTTAAAAAGACAAAGATATTTGCTACTGTTCTTACAATAACCTGTATTTTAAAATAAAAGTTGCATGAGTAAGTTAGCAATGAAGTAGAATAAATCATGATTTTTCCATTTTTAATACTGGGAGATTGATATGTACAGTGAGTAGTTTGCATTTGTGAAGGATATATATATATTTCAGAGAGAAATTATAAATTTGATCAAATTCAAAAACCTAAAATCAAATAAAATAATGTAAATCTGTCTTCAATGTCTCTGGTGTTTTTAAACCTTCCGTTCTTCATTCATAGCTAGAAAAGTATATTTTTATATGTATTTTAAAGTGTTATTGTCCTGTTCATGTTTGTTGCAAATATTTTCTACAATTTTCTTTGTCTTTTAATTTTAGGAAATTTTACTGCAAAAGGTATACATTTTAATATGGACATGTTGACTAATCTCTTTGTAATTCTTTCCATTACTTTATACCTAGAAAATCATTTCCTAGTCTACAGTTTAAATACTCACCTGTATTCTCTTTTCATTATTAAAAATGGTTGCATTGTTTTATATTTGCCTCTATTCCAGATATTGCTGACTCCTAGATTGGTCTCCAAAGACTCTAAGAACCCAAAATTCTATCCATAATAGTATACATATTTATATGTTCATTTTTCTGTGTAAGATTTCATAACTTTTATTAGAATTTCAAAAGTGTCTTTCATAAATGCTGTTCTCTCCTTTTCAAAAAAAAGAGCTGCTACAATTCATTTAAACTTTATCTGGATATAGTTGGTCTGTGGTGCTAAGGTACTTTTTTCCCCTTTTCCCAAATAAAGTATCCCAGACCATTTACTGAATAAAATAATTATCTCCTATGATTTGTGATGCTTTTGAAAAATAAATTTGGTTTTAATTTATTTCTCTTCATCTCTACAGAGAAAGTTAGAGAAATCCAAGAAAAACTCGATGCTTTTATTGAAGCTCTTCATCAGGAGAAATAAATTATAATAAGTGAGTAAAAGTCTTCTTTCTGCATTGGTACTAATTAGTCACAAAATATATATATATATTAAACTTATTTCAACAGTTTATTCTCCTTGACTATATCCTGTTTGCTCCTTAATAATAATTTTAATGGCAGTAATCCTTGAAACTAGATTCTGAATTCCATGTATGGTTTTTTGAATAACTTGATGGCTTTCTGGCTGAACAAAAAATATCTTCTGGAATTCATTTTGAACAGAAGTGAACAAACAAAAATATTGTATAATATGTATATGGCTCAAATTTCCTGCATGTAAAGAATGGAACTGTAGCTCTCATTACTGTATTCCTCATTTTTCATATTTAATTGATAATTATGTATACGTTAACTTGCAAGTCTTTTCATTTGGCTTGACTAAAAATTTTACTAGTTCTTTATCTCACTCTCTTATATTTAAAAACATTTAGATAAACTTTTTTCCTGTTTAAAGAAACTTAGATAGCCTTAGAATTTAGTACTCTTCTGAATGTGTGGATTCTCTTGTCTAATTTTGTAGTCTGGCATTAGAATCATGTTCCCAATAAAATATTGTATATTAAAAGACTTTTCTTAGTAGCATAGTCAATTATTAATTATTGCTGAAGAATTGTAATTAGTAGTTCACTTGCTTTTATTGAAAAAGTTGAGAAAGGGAAAATGCTATGGTTAAGGCATTATTACTTATTTAAAACATTTAATCACTTTATTTGTGAACCTTGCCCATAGGCAGCCTGCAACACAAGCAGAACTGAAAGGAATAGAAACGTGAAGATCCCCTCCCTAACTTCATTCAGTTCAGAAAAGTCCCTTAAACCAAACTACCAAACTACCTACTTCTACTGTAGAGGCAATAGATTTGAGAAAGCAGACTAGAAAGGGAAGCACAATTCAGTCCAACAGTCCACCAGCAATGAATGAGAGAGGCAGGATTTAGAAAGCTTTGGAGTACTGCTTTGTTACTTTGTTTTGTTTGTCTCTTTCATCAGTTAAGACAGATGTGTGTGTGTGTGTGTGTGTGTGTGTGTGTGTGTGTGTGTGTGTGTGTGTGTGATCAATCAAAAATATAGCTAGAAACTAAATATAAACATCTTTAACACAAGCCAAAAATAATTCAGTGCTTTTAAGTGTCTGTTTGGAAATGTGTTATGTAACTTCATTGTATGAAAATTTTCTTTTAAAACCATAAAGTGTTATGATACCTTCCTCATCATTTACTATCAGTAGTTAATGTTAGAGATCAACGTTTGAAAGCCTTCTTGATTTGGAGATTCTCCTCTTCAGCACCAGAATTCACTTGATATTTTTGTTTACAAATGTGTTTTTGGGGGAGGACGGGTGGGAGTTGGGAAGCATGATGTCACAGAAACCTTAATAAAAATATAGCTACATTTCTACATTTTCAATGCAATGAGGAAGCCCAAAGCCAGCCAGTGTTTTACATAATAATCAGTCACTTCCCTAAGCAGGTTACTTTACATCTGGAGTTACCGGTTATTGCTGGGAACAAGCCTTTTCCTGCCAGGGTGTCTGTCCCAAGTGTAGCCAGGGAAGTCCAAACAGCCAGGTGGTGATGGTAGTTGTGTACAGGGAAACTCTCCCAACTTTCTATGTTCCCTACTTGTCTATAGTCTCCAAGGCCTTTCTCATCCTTTGGGATTTATGACTGTGAACTGTTACAGATATCTATGAATTGGACAGATGATCTTTTAAACGTATCTTGCAAATCCATTTAAAAGAATAAATCTGGCAAAATGGTAGCCTTGCTTCATTCTGACCATTTATACAAGTTACCAAGCATCTTAAAGAATAGTTTCTCGTCTATGGCTATGCCACCCTGAAATGTGCCCAGTCTCGTCTGATCGCTGAATCTAAACAGAATCAGCCCTGGTTAATATTTGGATGGGAGACCACCTAGGAATACCAGGTGCTCTAGGCATTTAAAAAAGAAAAAAGGAATAGTTTCTCAGTGATAGTTATAATAAGTGGAGCATTCCTCAGCCTGATACTTTTAAGTAACTAATTTAGATACTTGGTCGAAATTATATATACCCAACACAGTCATACAAAGATTTCTTCTACTGATCAATTTTAATATACTATTTATACTATTTTATTGATATACTATTTAATATACTATTTTTACTTTTTTTCTCTAAGAAATTTCAGTATTTTTTATTTATATATCGTGTTTGATAAAATCATGTTATATGATGGTAGATGATATTTAAAGCTTACTAAAACTAGCAAACTTAAGTAATTAAGCTTCAGTGTTTTTATGATCATTCAGTATTGTCTCCCTTGACTTAAATTTATCAAATGTGTTTATTTTCACAGAATCCTACTCATAATGTCATCGCCTCTGTATACTCTGAAGAAAGAAATCTCCAAAGTCTTTTGCCCTTTTTTTTCTTCTGCTATTTCCACCTTTCTAAACATGAAATAAAGTCATGGGATAAAAATAATTTAATTTATCTGTGTTAGAGGCACTTTAACCAGCAGCTGCCTTTTTAATGGAAGAACAGGGGAAATGGCATTAACATCCTATTTTATTGTACTGAAGTGATAAATTGGGATAATGTAAGTGGTATGACCATTAGGTTTTGTCCTTGCTCGCCTGCTTGTTGTCTCACTTGTGGTGGCTCTAGTTCAACGAATTCATTAGCCGATGTTACTCCACATCAGTTTCTTTTCCAGAAAAAGAATGCTACGTGTTCTGAAATAAAAATTACAGCAATTTTCTAAAAGCTTTCAACTGTATATAAAATGATGGTAATCTGCTAAATTGTTGATGTATTTGTAATGTTCTATATCCAGAAACTCTTTGACCATGATAATTCAATTTATATTCATCATGAGAAAGAAAACCAGTTAACAAAAGTTAACCCCTCAAATAGGATAATTTGGATTACAACAATTCTTTGTATATTCAGTGAAAGAGATTTCAGCCCTTCGTTGACAGCTTACAGAGTTGCCTTAGAAGCTAAGTCACTGGCAGCTTAGCTATTTGATTCGGTTGATATTTTTGTACTCTGTATCCATTTGAAATTCATTCATTTTGGACATTGTATACTTAAGCTAGGCTTTCTGTTAATAATGTTTTATACCTGTTGACAGAGCTATTGGATTGTGAAACAGAAGAAGGAAGATTAAGAATAATCAATTGACTAATTACATTTAAATTATC
Source organism: Cynopterus sphinx (assembly GCA_030015415.1). Taxonomy (NCBI): domain Eukaryota; kingdom Metazoa; phylum Chordata; class Mammalia; order Chiroptera; family Pteropodidae; genus Cynopterus; species Cynopterus sphinx. The sequence continues at coordinate 48,070,764 of CM057380.1, forward strand.
GTCAAACATTTCAACTAGGCATCAGAAAAAGGCTTCCTTTCATAAGACTGTATTTTAAATAGAAATTATTTCAACAATTAGGATAATGTTGATCATCCCCCTCTTAGCTGAACATCTAAAGAAAACATAAAGTTTAATTTATTGCACTTCAATTATAGTGGTACTCTCACTTCATTTTCATGTTGTATATAATGTTTTTTTTTATTGGCTAAAGGACTTTAAAGCAAAGGAATATGCCATTTTTGACTTAAAATGTCTTTCTCATTTAACTCTACTCTTTGCCGTCATTTCATTAAGCCTTTATCATTCTAATAAAAATGCACATTGTGTGAGTTTTTATTTTACAGTTTATTTTATAATTTTCTTAGAATTATGTTTGGGTAAGAGTTCCTTTCCCACTTTTCTTTTTTGATTTAACATCAGTACAAATAGAGATCTTCATGTGATCTCTCTAAAGATCTGACACTTAATATGCAAGGTCGAAGAATATCACAAAATAGTTCAGAAATTGAGACCAGTAAATATTTATTTTATACAGTTTAATATGAAAAGCAGGTCCAGCTTTCAGCAGCTGGTAGCAGTATACATTGTAATTTGGTAGATGAGCACTCGTGAACATTTCCTCTGTCTTTTAGATCCTGGGATAATGGATGAACAGGAAGGTAGTAGAGCCCTGGGTTCTGTACAAAGATTAAGAGGTGAACTCCCTGGTTAACTCCTAACCTGTGTTGGCTAGTAGGTAAACCAACCCCTTCACTGAAGCAGACATCATGCAATTATTCCTTTGTAGTTGTAAAACACAACTACTTTAAAACTGAGAATCTATTTCTAAATCAAAAAAGAGATAGGACCATATTTGTTTATTTCTGTGAGCTCCAGATGGGAAAAAATGCCCTCAACTGCATTTCTACAGATTTCTGCCAAGCAAAAGGCTGATGTTAAGTCAGTACTTTTATCACGTCCCTTTGTATAAACTTAAAGTGGGGTTGGGTGTCTTTATTTCTTTGACATCAGTGTTTGTAATTTAAATATATAAATATATTAAAATATTATTAAAAATTCCATATAAGAGTCCAGATATTTCCCTATCTCCTCAGTAATAGGACATCTCTTGTGGATAAATTTTTTTTTCACTGATCTCATACCAAGCATGCCTTTTTTTTCCTTGAAAACTAGGTATTTATTAAATACAGATGTTATTAAAAGAAAAAACAAATTTCACATTTTCAATAGTAAACCCCATGTGCTGTGTTTGTAGTTCAAAAATTACAAATAATTCAAATTTAAATACATCAGAAATTCAACATATAGAAGTTAAATTCTAATTAGACAAGGAATCATTTGTTTCTCATGTCAGGATTTGCAAAGACTAGAGTGAACAAAGTTCTGTTTGGAAGACTGAACAACTATAAATAAATTGTATCTAAAATTTACTTCGTTAGGGTATCAGTTTTAAAAATCAATATATGTAGGCAGTGCAAAATAAGAAACAAGTTCTCGCTACTTCATGGTTGAACCAATGGAGCTATACTTATAGGGGAGCAATCAGCCTTTTTTAGTAACTTAATTATATTCTCTTTGTATTTCCCTTTCCAGACTTTAACGGACTTCTTCCCACAAATAATTTATCCTCCAAATGCATATTATGAATAGGGTAAAAGAAGGGGACATTGCCGAGTGGTGTTTCCTAACCTTATAATTTGGGAACTTTACAAATGATAAGATTCAAAGTGTAGGTTTAAAAAATTCCTTAATTAATAATTTTATATTTATTTAAATTTGATTTATCTGTGAAAGGGAATATGGTATTTTAGTTTTCTGAGAAAGGGGATCAAAGTAATGCTTTTTATCTCAATCTCTAAGCTGGTATATGCTGTAGTTTCAGATACTTTAGCAGTATGGAAATGTGCTTACAAATATGCTTACCTTTTGAACAATCATGGCTATGTTTAAATATTTTACATAACCTTGTTTTTACTTGTGCACTGTGAGTGAACTTTGTATTATTTTTAAAAACCTTCACACTATCTGATGTTATTGCAATTTATATTTTGCCTGTGCTTGATCTAAGGTCATTTGTGTAGGTGAGTAATTAAAGATATTCTATAAAGAGAGCATCTTTTAAGTTTTCTCTGTTTTAATGAGGGAGAGAAAGCATGAGAGAGACCTCTGCATCTACAGCCATAATTTGACCCCACAGTATAACCAGATTCAGGTCTAACCAACCACTTACCGTGGCTCTTCTTCAAATGCTTTAATTTCACATGCTTCACACTTCACAGTTGTTATCCATGGTCAAACAATGCTTTCTTTTCATGTCTTCATACTTGTCAAAACATTTTGGTATTTTCTTTGATAAAATATGCAAAAAATGTTTTTTAATTACATTTTGCTACTGTGGCCATCATTTTTATTAATGATGTCAATATGTCCAGTCATACATGAGGCTTACTAAAAAGTCATAACTAAGTCTTAAACCTGGAAGTTACCTTAAAGATCACTTGATTCTACCTACCACCTGGATTATGAACTCTCATTCCTCATTTTTATTCCTCCCAGAATTTTGCTCATAAATGATGCTTATTAAATATTTGTTTATCATTCAATGTAAAATAAGGCAGAACGTAGATGTGCCTTCAGGATTCTTATTAGTTGGCTAAAGTCAAAACTAGGAAAAGACTCAAAGTCAGGGTTGCTTCAATAAGTAGTACACTACTGACATATGGTATATTTTTAGTGAATAAATGTCAAGACAAGTCTTTGAATTACTTTAGAAGATTTATAGGAATAACATGTTTCAATCTTATTTACATTCATTTCACTTATCAGTCTTAACAGACCGATTCTGATGTGAGACACGAAAAGTGGTTGTATTTTAAATTAAGTAAGTTCCCATCTTTTGTGCAATTCAAGTCCAAAATGTTCATCTATATAAAAACTTTGAAGAATTTACTTCCTGAAAATTTAATAGAGTAATTTATGTTTTCTTCTAATATTTCCAGTTGAAGAATTAATATCTCTATCAAAGTGAGGTAGCTAGCCATGTACTTGTAAATGATACATCTATATTATATTACAAAATGTATTTTAAAATAAGTATACCCAATTTGTGATAAAGATAGTCATTTTCTGCACATTAGACTAAGTTGATATAGAAGGCTGAAAAGTATTTAACTTTTAAGTAATTATGACAAATTGTCAAAGATTAAAAAGCAGGAAAGTTTAAATGTGAGTAATCTTTGGAGAAGACAGTTTTATAGAATAAGAAAAACGTGTATCATAAAACGTTGGGTTAACTCTATCTCGAAATTATATAGTTGAATTACCAGCTTGAAAATTGGCTATGTGTATATGATTGCTCTCTGAAAGGGTTCTTATGAGTTATGTTCATTCTGTGGAACCGTTTTAAGGTTCATTTGGGGTCAAATCCCTGTTAAGGAAATAACCAACTTTTTACTGTTTTTAAATCATTCATTCTTTGTGGTAAAGAATTCTTGTTAGTTGTTTTGTTTTACTTTTAACTAATTAACCCAGGTGTATCCTGGTTTCTATCCAAGTATTTGAGAAAAGTTAAAAAGTCATTTTTGAAAAGAACTGTAGGCCAGTGACCCCACTGAAGACCCAGTCACCATGCCATGACACCGCCAGCAGCCTTCCACAGAGTCATGTCTCATGGCTGTGTTAACAATACAAGTTACACTTCTTAATGTTCAAAGTAGAATGACCATTCTGCTTACTCTTCGAGTGACTAAATCACACAGCAACAACATAGAAATTAGAATTGTATCTACTTGTCAGAAAATATAGTCATGGTTTACATGACCTGGCACTTGCCAAAACTTTGTAAGACCTCTCATATTTGTGAGAAAGTATGTAGGAAATAAGTTAACTCCATCTTCTTGCTTTGCTAAAATTTATCTGAGAATTAGGCCAAATCATCAGAAAGTGATACTGCCAGGACTACTTGCCTTTACCTACCTCTTAATTTATCTAATATGCCTTTGGCTTTCACAGACAAATACTGTATGTTGCACCTATTTGACGAAAATATACAGTATCTTTTCAGAGGTAAAACCTAATAACCTGTCTGTTATCACTTAAGTTTATTAAAGAAAGGATTACTAGATAATTCAGTGCCAGCAGTTTCCCACTCCAGACAAATACATATGATGCTTCTGTCAAAGAGAACTCAAGACCTTACCTGATTTTTGGTTCTGCTGCCAGAAAATGTTAAAATTTATTTAGCTCTTTAAGGTATGAACCTATTCGTTTTTCTGCTCCCTTAGTTTTTGGTTCGTTTTTGTTTTTAATCTCTCTTTCCCATACATCTTAACACAAGTAGTTAACAAAATGCAATGGTTACTATTTCTCGTTAAGAAATGTATTTATCTAGAGGGCTTAAGTTGAAAGCTTTCACACTTGCAGTCAGTGATGTTCCAGGAGCTACACAGCCAATCCCTTTTTTTTTTTTTTTTTTTTTTTTTTGCCAAATGTATACAATGTTTTTCTACAACCAATTTATATCAAAAACCAGAAGTCACCTAACCTATGCCCTAGTACAGCATACCCCCAGTGACAGTTGTGAACCCACCTCCTAGCTGCCATGAGCAGTACTAACAGGAAGAGGACATGTGGAAGAAAAGGGACAGGGAGGTGTGTCAGTCCACAGCCATTCCAGGGATAGTAACACACAACGAAGAGCCCATCATAAAGGTTTTAGCAAGATTCAAAGAGGTACACTGTCACTAGCCGTTAGCATTTGGGGATCTACCTGTACCCCACCCCCTCTGCTGAAGCCTTGTTAGTGGTCAGTGTCCTGTCTTGCCAAAGATTGATCTCATGAATCTTTGGGGTTTCTCTTTTAAATTTTGAAGTTAAGAACTTGAATCTGGAGATAAGGAACCAGTATATCTTGTGTTTGGCATCCAATATCACAGGCTGTGTTATTTTCATTTTACAGTTTGAGGAAATAGGCTCAGAAAAATTTAACTTGTCCAGGTCATTCCAGTGCATGACAAAGTCTAAATTTGAAAACAAGTCTGGTTGTAAGCTTAGATACGTTACAAAATATGCTTTCTTTCAAAAATACTTTTAGGAAAATAAATTTATTTATGAAAATAGGAGTACATTAGGGCACTGATACACTTAGAAAATGCACAGTGACCTAACTTTACAGAAATGGCCCAGGATGGTTTTGTCTAACTATATGAGGCTGTTTTGCATCACAAGAATGGAAATATCAACAGAGATGTGTGGTTCCTTACAGGGCCCTGGAGGACTAGGTGATGTTGTGATTCAGAGGGCTCTAACCTCACATCTACCCCAGACCTTAGGTCTCAGGCATAAAATGAGGACTTTGTCATTTCCCCTCAACCTATCCATTTTATCTATGCAGATTCTCTAATCTTTTTGAGTATCACATTATTAAGATACAGAATTACTTGTACCCCATGTTTAACACTTTGATTATATTTTCCCCAGATTTTGATTGCCTGTTTGTTTCTAATTTAACACTTGAAAGCTATTAGCGGAGGCCTTTACAATTTCGACTGACTTTATTTTCAGAAATATTGTATATATACTTTAATTTTCCGGCCCTGCGAGTTTCTAGTTTCCCAAGGCATGGAATAGAAATAGATACTTCCCAGCCAACATCCTCATGAGTTTATCTTTTCATGTATCAGACCGTCTAAATAGGACTCCCTGCCTTTGCCGCCTCTACCCTATCAGAGGCTATCAGCAGTAACTCAAAGCCACTACCATTTTCATACATTCAGATTTCTCTTTTTAAATATCTGAGACATTAATGTTCTTGCTCATTATACTAATTGCTATGGTCGTAGCTGAACCAACTGTGAGAATGTAGTTCCATTCATATCCAAAATACTGTGTATTGTCACCCTGTGGATGGACTAGGTAGGCATTTGGATATCCACATTCTCTCTGTTGGGTGCCCCAGTAAGTGGGTTCGCCAGCTGTGTACCCTGTGATTGGCTGGGCTTTTGATGTGCAGATACTACAAGTTGGTCACAAACTTGTGTACAATGGGCCTGTTCTGGTTCATGTGAAAATCAACATCCTTTTTTGTGTTCCCGGGTGACAGGATGCTACAATACTATTAGCATTTGCAAAGAGTGTGCTCTGTCCTAGGGTGTAACCGCAGATCGTGTGCTGCTCAGTTTGTGTTTCTCTATTATGTGCGAGACACAAAGAAGCTGAAGGCAGGCAAAGGCCTGTCAAATCCTGTAATGTAGCGCTCGACCCCCAAACTCCACTTGGCCTCCTCGCATCTCTTGTTCCCGGTCCCACCCCTTCCTCTGAATGGGCTCTGAGGTAGGTAAATGAATTCAGAGGCTTGGTGGGCGGGGAATTCCTTTCTGACCTCATTCCTGTACCATTTGTTTGCAGGCTTGTAGGGGGAGAGGAGGACATTTTGGAGTCCTTTGTGTCAAATAATTTTCTTGCAGGTTGGGGAGTTAATGGTAACTTTGTCTGAAGCCAGCCGAGCAGAAAGCCTCCACGGATGAGGCGTGGCCTGCTCAGCTTCTCAAACGACAAGATGAAAACGTGGCACAGAGAAATTTCTAGAGCAGATGGGTATGCGGCATTTCTGCATGTTCATCGTCTAGTAGTGGGAAGCTTAAACCTTCCCGTATGAATAAGATAGAGTAGTTCTTCCTTTAAAAAATATTTTCCTCTTTCTGAACTACTGTGGCTTTTATACTGGATAATCTCTTCTGCAATCAGTTAAATATATTCTGATATATATTTAAAGTTGCCTAATACCTACATAGAGTATGATATGATTCCTAGAGGAGATAAATATTTTTTACCCTTGGATTTACTTTGTTTATCAAGAAAGCGAACTATAATTTTAGAACAAGGATCTCTCTTGTTTTGCCAAAAAGAAGAAAAGAGGCCCCCAAAAAAGTAATTTGTTCAGTGACTGATAGTGCTATAACTTTTGTCTCTTGACTCCCAGGCAAGTGCTGTTTCTGTTCCATAAAGATTAAAATCAGAGTCACAAATTCAATGCCTCCAAAACCAAGCTTGTGTAAAAAAAAAAAGAGAGAGAGAGAGAGAGAAAGAAGAAAGGAAAGAAAGAAGAGAGAGAGAGAGAGAGAGAGAGAGAGAGAGAGAGAGAGAGAGAGAGAGAGAAAGAAAGAAAGAAAGAAAGAAAGAAAGAAAGAAAGAAAGAAAGAAAGAAAGAAAGAAAGAAAGAAAGAAAGAAAGAAAAAGAAAAAGAAAAAGAAAAAGAAAAGAAAGAAAAGGGAGGGAGGGAAAGAAAGGAGGAAAGTTGGGGATCTGGATATTCATATAAAATGTACCTACTTTGAAATTTTTGAATTCTTAAGCAGTGTGTGAGTCAGGCAGAAACAGCTATAACCAGCATGCTGTCCCCACCTGGCCGCGAGTGGCCATTTGAAACCTCGGGTTTAACCTGCAGCTTCTGTTCACCTCTGGCCTCAACGGGTTTGACAAAAACAGCTAAGTACTTCTGCAAATAGCCTGATTTCTGGTTATTCAGAGATGCGTAGAATGTTAGCTTCATTTAGATGCAGAGAACTTTAACTTCGTTTATGACGAGGCTAGACTGAAGGAGGACTCTTATGTGTAAAATGCCAGCTGTATTCCAGGCACTTCACACATATTACCTTACTTATTCGCACAGCCTCATAAAGGAGTCATCATTTTACCAGCAAGTCAGCTCCAGCTCAGAGAGGCTGCCTGAAGTTCCAAGGCTGGCTTGTTGGCGGAGCTGAGATCCCATGTAGGTCTGAGTAAAGAGCCTGCAAAAAAAAGAGCAGGCGTTGAATGGGCTGGCCGTGTGCTAACAGTCCACTTCCCTTACACGCCCAGCTGTCCTGAGATGGCAGCTCCTTTTTGTGAGAAGCTTGGCAAAAAAAGTGTGTACATTCAAAAAAAGATAACTGTAGGCACCACTTCCAGCACAATAGATCAGTCGGTGCCAAGAGAAAACCCTGCATATATATCTTTTGTTCCAAACATCAAACTTTTTCAAGTTCTGAAAGTCACACTTGCAAACTTCAGCAGGGGAAACAGCATTTGTTGTGCCAATTTTACACATCGTAAGTGAATTCCTAATATTCAAAGCATATCCTATTTTTAAGGTTTACTGAGAAAGAGGTAGCTCAGACTCTTAGTAATTATTTATATTCATTGCACAACTTGAACAAATTCATCTCACTGAAGAGTGCTTTTTCATAGTCAGTTGTCTACTAAGTGTGCGCGTGTGTGTGTGTTTATTCTGACTTTGTAACAAATAGTTCATCTTTGGTTCCAGAAAAAGCAATCTTACTTGGAGAAATTCTACCAAGGACGAAGGCTGCTGCTGACAAGGGACAGGCAATCACTTGCACACAGAGTGCCTGTGTGTTGTACCTTTAGAAGGGCAAAAGCACAGACTAGGACCATGAAGCAAAAGAGACATCATGCTCTACCACCCACATGATGATAACCTTATTAGAGCCTTTTCCTTCTCCAAATCAGATTCATGAGAGGACGGTGAGCTGGGAGGTCCCAAAGTTTTTTTCCAGTCCAAAGAGCCTGTGAGTTTCTGCCACTGATCAAACTTGGCCTCTAGACATGTCCTCCTGAAATCAAGGAAAAGGCCTCCCGGGCCAGTAAAGTCAGGCAAGACCTTTTCCAGGTTACATGCTCTTTTAAGTGGAAAGCCTCCTGATAGTTTTCTCCAAACCAGGGGCAAGATGTTTTTCTCTCGAATCCTAAATAATGAAAGCAGCATTTACTGAGTGCTCCTTATGTGTCAGACACTGTTGTAAGGACCTAACCGACATGAATGCTGTTAATTTCCACAACCCTGAGCAATAGGGACTGTTATTTTTCCCATTTTTACAGATTAAAAAACAAACAAAAACACGATGCTCTCAGTTATTTAAGTTGTCAGAGTTTGCTTAGCTTATAGGTGGCAAAGCTGGGATTTCCACCCTGGAAACCTGGCTCCTGGTCTGTGCACTTAACCACTGCACTATTTATAAACTATTTTTCAACTATAAATGGCTTGCACTGCTCAGTAGGAAGTATGGGGAAGAAGGGTCTTTGGCAAAGGATGTCAGAGAAGTTTGAGAGGTTGTGGGTTCAGAAGGCAGGCATTTGGGAGCTGTAGCTAAGAGAGTTCCTTCTTCCTCGGGAATGTTTGCAAAGAGAAGCAGCTTTTCTGGCTCATGGGCACACCTCGCCACACCCAAGTCCTTGGGAACCAGGAAGCCCTGTCTCGGGGCACCCCTGACTGCCAGGGAAACAGCTCACGTCCAACAGCTCCTCCCTGCCCCGGAGAAAGTACGTGAGCTTGGGTTAATTGGCATGGGATCAGGGAAGGGCAGAGACCGAAAACCGAAGTAGGTTTTTAAAGAGATGATTGATTGGCTGCCTGAAAGAGGAGGGTCAGTGCGAGCTGTGTGAACATGGCTTCTGTTCTTGGCCAGCAGAAGGGGGATTGGCTTCAACTCTCCCCAGGGCATCCACATCGTTGCATGTATCAGACGGTCTTCAGGACACAGCTCACGTGACCCATCACTGCCCTTTGCACTGTCAGCCGCTCCTTCTTTGAAATACTTGCATCCCTTGGCCTCTACTACAGCACACACCTCTGATCTACTTTTCTAGCTGTTTGTGTTATATCTCCTTCGCTCATTCTTTCTCCTCAACGCAACCATTAAGTGTTGGAATTCCTCAGAGCTCTTTCCTTTTCCTCTTTCAACCTTTATTCTCTCCTTAGATTTCATCCACTCCCGTAGCTTCAACAATGATTTAATCGCCAGTGATTCCCAATACCTAGTCAGCATTATCACTTACATGTCCCACAGGTCCTCATAGCTAAACTCACCATCATCTTTCCCAATTTTCACTCACTCCATTCTGCCCTATTTCACTAAATTGTAGTAACACCTGCTTGATCGCTCAAATCAGAAACTAGGAGTCATCCTCACCTCTCTCTCCTCTCTCAATGTTCACATTAAATTATCCACCAAGGCCTATCAATTAGACCCACGAGTATCTCTCAAGTCCACTCATGCCTTTCCATCCCCTCTGTCACCGTCCTGGCCCTACTCATGATCGCCTCATTTATTGCTTCCCTTACTTCCCTCCATGCTGCAGCCAGCTGATATTTTAAAGCGCATGTATGATTGTTATTCCCCTGCTTACGATCCTTTCATTGACTGACACAGTTCTTATGATAAAGTCCAAAAACACCAACAAGCCTTTGGAGGGTCTTGTGAGATCTGTCTGTCTTTCAGCCTGCTTCCTCCTTGGGTCTGGTTACACAAAATTTCAGATCTTTCAATACACACTATACTACCCGAGGCTTTTGCCCATTCTTTTCTCAACTCTCAAACCCCCAATTTGCCAAACTAATGGCCACTTATCCTCAGGGCTCAGCTTAATTATCATTTCCTTTTGGAGCTCTTCCTTGGTCTAGCCTCTACTTAGACAAAAGTAGTTCTTGATAAGGCCCCTTGGCCCCCTACACTTTGCCTCCCAGGTACATGCCACATTTCTAGTTACTCATTCAGTATCCATCTTCCACATTTAGACGGTAGATGCTGAGAAAAGAGAGACTTCATCTGATTTTCCCACAGCAGTGTCCAGCACAATACATTTTTATCTAATGAATGAATGAATATGTCTGCATGTTGGAGCTGGGAAAGATTTTAGGGACTCAAATCCCGTTTGAAAATGCAGCAAAAATAGTTCTGGGAAGGAGAACCTGGCAAAGCTAGCTTGTAGCAACAGTCTCAGAACCAAAGGTCTCCTGATTTCTAGCAGTTTTTTTTCCCAGGATTGTATGTTGATAGGGACCTTGGGCCCTGCAAACAGACACAACTGGTTAAAATCATAGCACTGCTACTTGCTAATCGTGTGGTGTCAGACAAATTCTCTAAGCTTTGGTTTCCTCATTTTGTTAAAAAGAAAAAAAAGTGAGTATGTATGTGTAGCCTACCTCATAGAGTTTTTATGGTTAAAATAAGAATACATTTAAAGCACTTTTGAAGTGTCTAGCACATGGTGAACGTTTAAAACTATTAGTTATTATTATACCATGTTGGTTTAAGTTAAGGTTCAATTCACACTGACACCTGAATATTGTTTCCCAGACGTGTTTCCTCCACATCTACGTGGACGCAGGTTTACCCTGACTCGTAAACCCCTGCTTCCCAGGTTTGACCCCAGTAAAGCCATCCTAGCTCTGCTCTGAGGACTCCCCACCCTCCCACCAGTGCACTGGACCCAGGCGCTGGGAGCTCTATGAGGCTGGACCTTGAGGAGCCATCAGGGGCCTCACAGCCCAACTCGCTGGCCTTCAGGCAGGCCCCCGGGTGTTACTCCAGGCCTTGACTCAGTGTTTACCTTCTCTCAGGTTGCCCTGTCATTCTTTGTTTCTCTTGCAAACTTGCAGAGAATTTAGTCATAACCCATTTTAATGCACAGCTTGATGAAACTGTTGTTAGAAATGACATTTTTAATGCAGCTCACAGAGTTTTTGTTAGCTTGAGGACCCACCGTCGATAAAGGGTCTGTGGCCTCAGTGTCAGGGAGAGTGGGCTTCCCTTTAGTGACTGGTTTGCTCTGACCTTCTACTGACCATTTTTGTCCCTTTTTTTTTTTTTGGCTACCAGAAAGCCCAAAACTAAATTTCCAGCTTGTCCTTGCTCTCATATGAAAATTATATTTACATGTCTGTGGTATTAAATGGTCTCCTGACTTGACTTTATTTTGCACACACACACCCACACACTTTATCTTTGATTTCTTCATTGTCATTTTTGTGGGTATTTCTGAAAGCTGCCTCTAATCCTTTTGCCAAATGAAGTAAAGTGTGAACATAGACATACAGGCAACTATCAGTAATGCAGTAGGTTTGTTCTCGTCTGTGTGCTGAAACCAACCCTTTCTAAGCAGCAGGTTGCATGCCTCTAACTTCTTTGTTGTTATTTTCTTTATTTTTTTTTTTTTTTCTATAAAATAGGGACATGGATTAGCAAAAGGCAGCAGCATAGCAATACTTTATGAAAATCGGGTTCTCCATCCAGTGGAGATGCCAGCCTGAACCCAGAGGCTGTAGAGCAGGAAGGACAGATGAGGCAAGCCTGTGGGTAGAAGGGGTGGCAAGCCCCCAGGCCAATGGAGGACTCTGGTGCTCTAATGAAAGGGCCCTTCTCTCCAGGGGATTATAAGAATATTCATGACCCTTGAGATCAGCAGGTGAGGCTCAGCTCTCCCTACTCATCCTCTGGGCAAACAGTCCAGAGAGCAGAGGTTGCCTGGATGAGAAAGGAACAGTGGGAGCTGGGAGCTTTTCCTGTTTCCCCTGGCCCCCAGGCCCCCTCATTTTCAGAGAAGGGCAAGGTGGGGGGCACTTGTCCTGAGGTGAAGCAAGGACTGTGTCTTTCATTTCTAAAGAGCAGGCAGCGAGGCCAAGGCGTAAGTCCCGTGACATGACTTCAGACACAAAATGGTATCTTAGCATCGAAGACCCCCTTTGACAAGAAGAAGAAAAGCCCTTTTCTTCTGAGCCCGGATTAGGCGAGGAGAGAATTCTCCAGAACATGTGTGCATTGTTTCATGGAGGGCAGCCGGGCTGGCCTGGGGCTCGCCTCCCAGAGTCAGCCCAAGGAAGCTTGTCCCCACGTAATTAAAAGGGAAGGGGAACAGCGGGGAGTCTTGTTCCGCTGCTGCCCACCAAAGTGGGGATCCCGGGGGTGGTGTGGCCCAGGAAATTGGTTAAATTAATGGTTATTGGAGGCCTCACTGAATGTGTGGGCCCCGGAGTCAGAGAGAGGACAGGGCACCGAGTCTCCTCAGAGCTCTCTTGATAAAAAAGGAAAAAGAGAAACACTCTCAGAGTGCAGAGATGGCTAAACTCCTTGCCACCCGACTGGATGGCCGGTCTGCCCCAGGGACAGGGCACCTGCAGCGAGGGGTCAGCCCCTCATGGAGAGCGGAGCCCCAAGGCAGTGTTTCCAGGCCCCCGTTTGTCCAGCTGACACAGGCTGGCCCCTCGCTCTCCCCAGCTGACGGCAAAGCTGAGAGCCAGGAGGTCACAGGTCATGGCCTGGCACCGAGTCCTGGAGCTCACAGAGCGGGGGCAGGGTCTCCCCCTGGCAACGCTGAGTTTCTGGAAAGTAGTTTCTTACATTAGAAACTGACTAAGGGTCTCGCTCAGTCCTGGGAGAAGTAAAACCCTGCTCTGGAGAGGAACATGCTTGGCATTTGTAGGGTTTAACCTGGTTATGAAAAGGAAAACTTTGTCATGTAGAAAACCTTTGCGATTGCCACTTCCTGAAAACGAGCTCAAGGATGCGAACTTCGGCTTCATCTTCCTAGCTCCCTCCCCGCTCTGCAAATCCCGCAGGTGGCATCTACAGGGGACTCTAGGCTTCTTCATCAGCAGTCTGGAGATGCCCGGCTCCTCTCCCCAGCCTGACTCCCAAGCACATGGGAAAGATGACGACGACAACCAAGTGAGCTGGTTTTCCAAGACCCCACACATTTGCCTACGGTCACGCATTCCCAAGGCCACGGCGGAGAAGCGGGCAGACCTGGGCATCCTTCTTTTTCTAGTGAGCGATGAATCTAAGTCAACATCACGAAGCAGACGTGGCTCCCCTGGCTCTGCAAATATTGGACCAAAGACTTGAGCGTGGCAATGCTGTTGACAATTACCAGATAGCGGCATTGTTATCTTTGTCGCCATGAAGTGCAGCTCAGTGGAGCTTGGCCTAACACCCTCTGTACACAGAGCAGACAGCGTGTTCGGAGGCCCGTGTGTTTGCTCTGCCAACATGCTCCGGCGGCTGGGCCTCCAACCTCCCCACTCGCAGGGGCCCAGCTGGGCGTGTTAGACACACACCACCCTCTCCTGCACGCCCTGGGACTGCTGGACACGGTATCTAAGCCACGTGCTTTCTTTCCTCTCTTTTTATGGTTCCCTTTTTTAAAAAAATATTTTTATCGAAGTGTAATGCATACATATCAGATGAACAGCTTGATGCGTTTTCGAAAACTGTCACACGGTTGAACCAAGCAGGTCAAGAACCTGAGCATTTGGAGCATCCCACAAGCCCACCTATGCTGCCTCCCAGGGATCGCGTCCTGCAAAGGTGCTCACAGGTCCTGCAAAGGTAACCAAAGGTGGCTTCTAACATAGATGAGTTTTGCCTGTGTTAAGCCTCATGCTTTTGAAACTTTCCCTTGGCATCTGAAGCCAATGTGCCGTGCGTTTGTCTAGCAAGGCACGGTGACAATGTAGCATGGCACAGACAGAGCTCATCTCTGCCCCAACTTGCTCTTCCACGCTCTGGCATCATGTTAGTGTAGTCACTGGCTAAGAAGCCGCCCTGTCCACCATGCTTCACTGTACCTCCTCCTTCCATCCTGCCATTCAAAAACAGAAGAAATTCGGTTCAGGATTCCCTCTGCACCACCAAGATACACCTGATTTGTTCCAGTCCTGAATATGGTCCAGTCTATCTGAAAACTGTTCCAGGCGGATTGAGAGAGGGTGGCTGGAAACTACCCTTCAAATACATTCTGCTGTGTTTATCCCACTCCTTTTTGCATTCCTAAAGCCTTTTCTCTTTCTGTGGGACTGTGTGTGTGTGTGTGTGTGTGTGTGTGTGTGTGTGTGTGGCCAGGGGCTGGGTAATGGGGTGGGAGGGAGAGCAAAATGCCTGACAGTAAAATGTCAGAGCTGGGGGTCCAACTTCTCACTCACATGTGGGAAAACTGAGGTCCAAAAGGGGATGGGAGTTGCTTGAGGAGATGTGAAGAGTATCTGGAAGCAGGCTCCCTCCGCTTTTCCAACCCCAGGCCTAGAAAGCTTTCAGAGGACTTTATTGCTAATGTCAGAGGATGAAAAAATCACCGCGGCCACCACACTCCCCAAGGAAACACACACACACACACACACACACACACACACACGAGCAAAAGAATTGTTATCATCGTTGAGAATTCTCCATTTCACCTACTTCTCCACTGCACTTCCTGTCAACCTTTGCACCCTGCCCCTACCCCAGCTTTTACAGAATCTGCTCATTCTGTGGTCACAGCAACCCTGTGTTCTACTACCATAATCTTCATTTTACAAATGAGGACCTGCAGTCTGAGTTTTGAAGTGTGTTGCCCAATATTAATATCCTTGGTCTTGGAGGTGCCACCTTTTGGAGAGACATTATCTACTCCCTACTGCCAGATGGGTCAGGGCAGTGCCTCTGGATTTCCTGCACGTTCTAATTCAGAGTATTGATTCTGAGAGGCCCACCCTCTCTCCAGAGTACACAGGCTGGACCCACACTTGCCAGAATGTGAAGAGAAGGCATCGACTAGAGATAGTGGGGCTTAGCAGAGACCCGCCTCTCCAGGCCTGTGGACCACCATGTGGAAACCCAGATGCCCTACAGCCTTCACATTCGTTATAACATCTCTTGTCCTGAAGGCCCTGTTTCACTTCTCTTAAAGACTTGAGTCTGCAACAATACTGCAGACCTTGTCACCTCATGCCCAGGAAAGCTGAGAGCTGGAGATGAGTGGGCCTGTTTGTTGTCTGCGCATCCACTGTCCTTGGTATGAGCTCACTCCAGGTGCACTGGATTCTGTTCCATTCTGTTCCTGATCTGGCCCTGGGCCCTGTTCGGAGAGAAGGAGGAAAACATTAAAAACAGGTGCCCTCGGCTCAAGAGGCTCACACAGTTTCGTAGGGATTGAACACATGAAGGAGTAATAATCCTGGATCCGAGGCAAGAAGTAACGTTAGAGAACCGGCTCTCTGAATGGAGGCATAAGAGTGCTATGGGAACACAGGACGAAGACAGCCGATCCGATCTGGGTGGGCTTTGTGGAGGCGGGGTCATGTGAGCTGTGTTGATAGATTCCAAAAGTGAGTTATATTTCATCTTGGTGAAATAAGCCCTAATTATTCATAGTAATGGTTAAGCATGTGTATGGTGACAATGCACTTAGCGTGGTGTCTGGCATATAACAAGGTGCTCACTAGGTGTCATGCGGGGAAGTGCAGGGCTGGCCATATGTTCACAGGGCCAAGGATGCATCTGTCAAGGAAAGGGAGGATGGCTGGGGGTGAGAGGTGGGGTGAGATTGAAGAGTCAGATTTGAGTTAAACTGTGTCAAGCTAGGAAGTTTAGATTTTTATCCTGAAGGTGATGGAAAGCCATGAAAGGGTTCTGAGCAAGAAAGAGACAAGATCGGAAATGCTTTCTCAAAAAAGCATTTTGACCATAGTATGGATAAGAGAGTGGATTGGGAGATGAGGAGCTGGGGGTTAGACTAAAATTGAAGACTGAGCAACCATTTATGAGTCTTTTACCATATAGTCCAGGTGTGAAGTGACAAGAGTCTCAGCCTGAACACGGCAGGAAGGATGAAGCTGGTGGTACCAACACGGCAGTCACTATTTTTCTGTGAATGGGCATGTTCTCTCTCGGTGCTGGTTTGAGGTTGAAGGTGAAGAATTGATGTGTTCTTCACTCTAATGGTTCCCAGAGAAAGCCATCAGAAGAATGATCTAGAGTGGGCAAGGGTGGCTGATGGGTCAAGAGCAAAACTGTAGCTATCCTTGGCAGCCTCTGGTTCTGGCCTTGGCCTTGGCTCCTAAGGCAAGGTCCTTCTCAGCTACACCTTGCAGGACTGAGATAGATTCAGGCTCAGAAAGCTCAGTTTTAAGCTCTTTTGTTGGGCAGTGTGCCTTTCTCGGAGCACCAATGACTTGCCAGCATGGGGCATCCTTGAATATGTCTCGCAGTCATCCTCTGAGCAAGGTTTTTATTGTGCCCATTTTCAGATTAGAAAACTGAGCTTCAGAGAGATCAAGTCAAATACATAGTGGAAATGGAGCTGGAGTTCAGATCTCTGGATTCCTTGCTCTCTCCAGAGCACAATCCTGCCAGTGTTCAGCAAGATGGAGAAGCGAGACCCTGCAAGATCTTACAAAAAGATGTAAGAAATAATTGCAAATATTGTATTTCTAAAATAATTTAAGCTACAGAAAAATTACAAGTAAAAGGAGAATTCCCACACACTTTTCACCCAGACTCACCAATTTTTTAAAAGTCTAACATATTCGTTTTTTACATTTTCTTTGAATTAAAAAGTTTAGACCATTTTCGTTTAATGTGATTGTTCTTATGCTGGACTTAAATCTATCAGGTTACTATTTTAAGTCTATCCTTTTGGTATTTTCTATTGGTTTTATTGACTTTTTGTTCTCCTTTTCTTCTTTTTCTTCTTTCTTTTGAATTAATTAAATATACTTTATGATTCCATATTACTATTTTATTGGTATATTACCAACATTTCTCTGTTTTGATTTTTAGTGTTAGCTTTGGATTCTTGATGTACATCTTTAATTCATATAATATTATACTCCACATATGATATAAGAGCATAAAAAATTACACTTTTCTGTGTTCTCTAAACATTTGCACTCTTGCTATCATATATTTTACTGCAATGTATATTGTAAATTCCCCAATACGTTATTATTATTTTTTGCTTTAAACAAGCAAGGATCTTTTTTAAAATAGTCTTTGAAAGGAACTTACATAATAAGAAAAAATCATTTATACTTACCCCTGTAGTCACCATTACTGATACTTTCCATCCCATTCTGTAGAGGCAGATTTCCATGTGGTATCATTTTAATGGATTTCCCTTAATATTTCTTATAATGTAGGTCTGCTGCTGCTGTGCTCTTTCAGCTTTTTTTATATGTCCAAAGTCTTTATTTCACCTTCGTTTTCGAAAGGTATTTTCTTTGGGTATAGAATTCTAAGTTTGTTTCCTTTTTAAGGACTTTAAAGATGTTTGCTCTACTGTCTTTTGACTTGTATTGTTTCCAGTGTGATGCCTGCTGTATTTTACTCTTTGTTCCTTTGTACATGCCATGTCTTTTTTCCTAACTGCTTTTATAATTTTCTTTGTACCACTGCTTTTAAGCAATTTGCTTAGGATATGCCTGGTTGTACTTTTCTTTATTTTTCTTGTGCTTAAGGGGGTTTGTTAACCTTCTTAGATCTGTAAGTATATAGTTTTTTAAAATTAAATTTGGAAAAATTTTAGCTATTATTTCTTCAATATTTTCTTGTGCATCCTCTCCTCTTCTGTGACCCAAATTACACATATATTACACCTCCAAGTGTCCCACAGCTGATGGTACTGTTCATTTTTTTCCTGTTCTCTTATCTTCTTGGGTTTTCTTTTGGCTTTTATTTTGTGTTTCTGTTGCAATGGCATAAAATTTACTAATTTTATCTTCTATAGTCATTGATTTGCTGTTAATCCCATTCAATGTATTTTTCATCTCATACACAGGATAATGGGAACTTAGATTGGTGGGTGGAGAACTTACACATGTAGCTAGAGGAATCAGACAAATTTTCATATAAGAGGTGGCATTTGAGATCAGCTTCAAATGATGAAGAGTAAGGGTATTTCAGGAAGAAATAGGTACAGATAGAAAAAAGAAGAGTTCATCATTGGCGGAAAGACCATCAGAATGCAAAGTACAGAAGTCAAGAAGGGTGGACATAAGTGGCCCAGAGTATGGGAAAGAACAGAGAATGGTCTGGAATGCAGTGAAGGAGAGCCTCGAATGTCAAAGTGAGTATTTTACATTTTTAGGGGCAAAAACAATAAATCAGGATTAAAATTCTCCTATAAAGCTCAGAACCAAACAAAATAAAAACCAGAATTACTAAGAGGTAGAGTTACAGATTCCTTACACCACAGTCACCGTCTCTCCCTGGTAGTCATCTCTCACATCTGAAAGAAGAGTGTCAGTCATTGCTTCTCCACTTTGGTATACGTGATCTCAAGGTATCTCTTGCTCAAAATGTATGTGACTCCACAAGTCAACTTAATTTTAGTAGCATTGCGGAGTCATTAATTATTTTTGAGCAAGAGAGTTAAATGATTTTTAAGATGATGAATATTTGAACATTTATAAACAAGTTTAGTGAGAATATTCTCATTATGATAATGGTAGAAGAAAGGTACGATATGCATAAATGAGACTGTATATTTTTCCCATTCATTGAGGAAATGAGGATGAAGAGAGTACCAGAGACAAGAAGCATGGAGTATTTGTTTTTGAAGGTCTATTTTGCAATCAAGTAAACATCAAATGATGGTTTCAGGTATTGAATACAACTCAAAACTGTCCCAAAGGGCAATCCAAGCCAAAGGCTGGGGCACCATTTATGACCCAGATGGCTCCTTCAAACACTATGGTGTAATGATAGCAAGAATTACAGCAGGCTTGCATTCAAGTTTTTGCTCTTTCACTAATAAGGTTCTGTAACCTGTATGAGTCTTGGTTTATTCATCTATAAAATAGTGAGAATAATGCCAAACTCAAGGATTTTTGGTAAAATTTAAATATTAATAGCATGTAATAAATAGCAAGTAATAAAAATAAGATATAAGCATTATTGATATCCCTGCAGATTTTGTAGTAGAAATAGACAAACTGATTATAAAATTCATATGGCCGTACAAAAGACCTAGAAAACCAAAACTATGTTTCAAAGAAAACAAGCCAAGGAAGAACAGTACTTATTTCAAGACTTATTATAAAGTTAGAGCAACCAGGACAGAGTGATATTGGCATAAAGATGGACAAATAGATCAATGAAACAGAATAGAGAGTATAGAAATAAACGCATGCATATATGGACACATGATTTTTGATAAAAATGCAAAGACAATTCAAAGAAGAAAGAATTCTTTTTCTCAGCAAATAGTTCTGAAATAACTGGAGATGCCAAAAAGAAAAAAAAAGAGACAAAAAGAAAAAGAAAAGTAAAAGAAAGAAACCACTTCGATTCACCACACATGTAAATTTACCGTGAAATGGAACTAGACCTAAATGTAAAACTATGACTACAAAACTTCAAGAAGAAAATATGGGAAAAGACACTACAATCTTGAGTTAGACAAACACTTCTTAGATACCACAACTAAAACACCATTCATAAAATGAGCTATTGATAAATTGGAAATCATCAAAATTAAAAACTTCCGCTCTTCAAAGACCTCAGTAAGAGAATGGAAAGACAAGTCACAGATGAAAAGAAAATACTTGCAAATCGTGTATTTGATGAAAGACTTGTATTCAGAACCTATAAAGAACTCTCAAAACTCAATTGTAAGAACCGAAACAAGCCAAATATGAGTAGTAGATATGAATAGACATTTCCCCAAAGGAGACATAGTGTGGTAAATAAGCACATGAAAAGATGAGATACCACTACACATCTATTAAAGGGCTAAAATTACGGACTGGTCCTACCACATGTTGGCAAGGACCTGGAGCAACTGGAATCTTCATACACTGCAGTGGAAATGCAAAGTAGTGCAGCCACTTTGGAACACAGCTCTCAGTTTCTTAAAAAGTTAAACATATAACTTTATATGGCCTAGTTTTTTCATTTTTAGGTGTTTACCCAAGAGAAATGAAAACACATGTTTATAGAACGATTTGTACACAGATGTTCATAGCAGCTTTATTTCTAACAACCAGAAACTGGACGAACCCCAAATATCCACTAACAGAGAAATGGATAAAAAAAATTCTGGCATGTCTATACAATGAAATACTACTCGGCAATCAAAAGGAACAGACTAGTGATATATGCAACAACCTGGGTCAGTCTCAAAAGGATTATGCTGAGTGAACGAAGCCAGATTTTTTAAAAAATATTACATACTATGTGATTCTCGGAGTCATATATTCTAGGAATTGCAAACTAAATATAGTGATAGCAGATCTCTGGGTGATTGGGGACAGGATGAAGGTACTACAAAGGGGACAAGCAAACTTTGCTGATGAATGAGCTCATTATCTTGATTTTGGTGATAAATTTGGACATGCTGAAACTTATCTAGTACACTTCAAACATGTTCAGTATATTATGTGTCAGTTATACCTCAGGAAAGAAAAAAAAAAGTATAGGCTTCTCTGTTGCACAGACATGGCTTCAAATTCCACACTTAAATTTTAGCTCACCAGTTACAGATGGTGGGACCTTAGGCAAGTCACTTAACCTCTCTGAACCTCAGCATTGTCGTCTGTAAAATGAGGATGATAATAAGTCTACCTTATAAGACTGTTAAGAACATAGAATAAAATAACACATATAAATTGTCTAACACAATGCCTGGGACATAGTAGGTGCTTAATAAATATTAATTAATATTAAAGTACTTTTCACAGGACCTGGCTCTATAAACTTTCATCTTGTCTCCACCGTTATCTTCCTCAGCTTCTGAGTGAGACCGTTCATCTGGGTTTAGATCTCCCCACTTGTTCCCAAGTGAATGTGGCTGACGTTGGCACCACCATGGGCATGCTGGAGCAGCCTTTTCTCAGGGTTGCAACTTGGCCTAAGAGGAGCCTAGCCTAGCAGAGGCCTGAGCCTTCTTTTCTTCTAGGCCCTCATGGAACTTTCCATGCCCACAAGTGCTGGGCAACCCTGCAGTTTGTGAGCTCGGCCCTCCCTCTAGGGTGGAGCAAGCACTTTGGAGGGGGGTGGCCCTATTGTCCAGGGGATTCTTTGGCCACAAAGACGCTGCTGAAGTTTCCACATCCCTGGAACAAAACTGGGACTAGAACTTTCATGAAAGAACAAGGCCTGCTCTGTGTGGCCACAGCCACTGAAACTTTAGCAGCAGTGGCTGAGACCGCAACCCCACCACTAGCTTATTCTGGCAACAAAGATGTTCCCTTTTTAGTTAACCTTTCACTTCCTCTGAGCTCCTTGACAAAGGGCTGCAGATCTGGGGTGTGGGTGGGAATGTAGATCAGGGAGGTGTGGTCAGGATGGGGGTGGTGGCCGGGAGAAGTGAGCAGGTTTCAGTTGCGGTGGAAATAAAGGGAGTTTACTATTTGCTGGTGGCAGGTGATGGTGCCAGTTTTAAGTATCAGATCAGACACACAAATGAACCCTAATAAGCTGAGCTCTCAAGGCCAAATCCCTTCAAAAGGATATTTGTTAGCTTGGTCTGTAGTCTGGGATTTGGGGAATTCTGGAAAGAACGTGACTTACATACCCCTGTGTTGACCAAACATATTTCCGGGACCCATTTTAACCTAGCATTCATGAGGTTCACGTTATTTCCAGCTGAGGCAATGAAGACTCAGATTGCATTTGAGCTTTGGAATCAGAAAATCTTATTTCATTCATTCATTCATTCATTCATTCAATTAATCAATACTCGAAGATGCCCAGTGTAGGCAGGGTGTAAGGGATACAGCAAAGCACAGTGCAATTTCCTGCTCAAGTTGTTCATAGCATAGTAATTTGGGTTCATCATGTCTTGTGGTGTGGCCTTGGGCAAGTTACTGAACTTCTCTGAACCCCAGTTTTTGCTGCTGATAAATGGGATTGCCACAAAGGATTGCCACAAAGATGAGGTGGAATTCAATGATATGATGTATGTCAGGTTCCAAGAATCTATCACAGAGTAGATACTCCACAAATCTGGCCACGATGGCTATTCGTGATGAGCAGGTTGGGATCCAGGCTGCTTTGGTGTTCTCATCTGACCCGCATCAGATGGGAAGTGCCAAGGCAAAGGCTGGAGTGAAACAACTGGAAACTTCCCAGAGCCACATCCATTCTGGGATAGGAGAAGACCCAGGGGATCATGCTTTCCAAAAGGAAGCTCCCTCACACACAGAGACCTTGCTTTCACTAAGGAGTTCCTCCAAAGGGGCTGTATAAATCGGAGTCATTCATGTATTCCACACATATATCTGTTAGCACTTTCCATGGGCCAGATGCTGGGTCAATGATGTCACATGTGACATACATGATAGCGTATGTCACATTTCAAGCAATGTACAGTCCAGTATTGGAGGAGGACAAGCCACAGGCAGCTTCAATGCCGTGTATGAATGAAGGTGCCCTGAGGTCACAGACGACCTAGTCTTGAGGTCCTGGGGCTGCTCTCTCACTTCCCCCACTAGTCACCTGCCCTGGCCTCTTCCCACAGTGTGTTCCTGAGCCCGCCCTCTCCTCACTGTTGCCATGGCCCAGTCCACATCTCACCTGGCTACTACGTCACCTGCTCATAGGTGGCTGTCTCCGGTGTCGCTCTTCTCTATCCTATACATCTTGCCACACACTAACCACACTCAAAGCTCACAACACCTCACTTTTTTGCTCAAAAATCCTCAGTGTCTTCACTAATACACGTGTGAGGCCTCTGCAAATACAGCCCCCACCTTCAAGTCCCAACTACCTTGTGTGTCCCTCTCAGCTCCAGCAAAATTGGTTGCCATTTTACATTTATACCTGCACAGTTCCCTTGCCCCGAGGTCCTCCCACACCATCCCTAGCACCCGAAGGCCATAATTTTATATAGAGCATTGTTGTCATTATTGTTGCTGTTTTCACCAGTTTGTTACTCTGTTAATTCTCAAATCAGTGTCTATGTATTGACTGTAATTGCTTAAGGAGTGAGGAGTGTCACTGCTCAGCACAGGGGACTTTGTTTTACAGTCATTTATACCCACAGCTTTCACAAGTGCGTTTCACAGATACTTGATCTTCACAAGAAGCACTCAGGGAAAGCAGGGCGGATGTTGTTATCATTATTATTATTACTCTTACTATTATTATTACTATTTTGCAGATGAGGGAATAGTATCATAGAGCTAACGTGACACAACCCAGTTAAATTGAAGATCTGTGAGCTCAGAGCCCATGTCTCCTCCCCCTCTCATTAAGACCCCATGTGTTCTTTCCCACTGGGGAGATGTGTGTAAGTAAGACATGTTTGTGGAATAACGTGGCAGAAGAACTTCCCAGTCAGCAGAGCTGATATCCTGGTGGACCCTGAGGGAGCAACAATCGGACGCAGCCTTCACATTCTGTCACCTGTCATTCCGCTCGCGCAGGCCAGTGGCTGTAGGGGAACATCAGTGGTCTCTCAGACCCCATCCATGCCCACCTTCAAAGAGCAAGCAGTCCTAGTAGAAAACGGTATCAGCAGCTACTGATAAGAGCTATGGTGACAGAGGTTGTTGTCAGAAGGATCCGGGCCAGAACCCAAAATGCTCTGTGGAGGCAGTGGGATTTGGGAGAAACTGAGGGAGGGAACCACCAATTCATGGAAGGGGCAGAAGCAGCATAGGAGAGGATAGCACGCTCTTGGACGGGGACAGGACGGACAGAGATGGAGGAGAAAAGTACGGGGACTTCCATTCCAGAAAAGCTCCTTGCTCTCCTATCTGAACTCTCTTTCCTAACTAGGGCTGAGGCCCATTAGAGACTATAGTTTCAGATTTAAAATAGACATCTTTTGTTAAGTTCTGTGCTCTGAATTTTATTATCAGATAAATTGAAAGTTTAGGATTTTATTTTAAACAGAAAATACTAGATGATTTTGAATCCCCATGATCCCTAATGGATCCTTAATAAAAAGGAAAAAACAAACAAACGATTTCCTTGCTCTTGCTATAAACTGTCCTAACGCCCAGTGCAGCCACATAAAAGGCGACTGAGGCCAGTGGTCAGCTTCTTCTGCATCCTATACGAACGGGTGGTTTTATCCCAGCTGCAGCCTGGCTGCTTAGTGGCATGGGCTCCCTTGTCACTGGAACACTTTGCACCACTTGAAAGGAGTCAGTCTAACGGAGTGCACTGAAGTCATGGTGGCTGGGGGGGGACCCACAGGCATATGGAAAGGGAAAGTCCCTCTGAACCCCAGTGGCTGTCCTCACGCAGCAGTCAGAGCCCCCACAAAGCCCTGGAAGGAGCTATTGAGATTTGATTGTGCAAAACCACGTGGCTGATGGGAAGGACACGGGAGGGGCTCAAGGGGCTTCTTTTTCCTTTCTTCCCTTTCTTGTTTCTTCCCCCTCCCCCCCTGCCCAACTGATGGAATAAAAAGAAAGCATGAGTCTGTCTGTCTCAGCCTGGGGACTTTCTTAGGGTTCTCTGTGTGGTGGTATTTGAAAAAAGACAAAACCCTCAAACAAAACACAGTTGTGTTAACACAAAAGTCCAACTCCACGGTTGAAATCTCCCTTTCCATTCCCAGAGACGGGTTTCCCAAATGAACCCCAGCTCATCCGTGCAGACAATGGGGTCCCCAGGGAGCTGCACGTGATCAGACCAGTGAGCGAGGGGCTGGTCGGGTCAGTGGGAGGGGACACTGTCCTGGTTTCTGTGACCTCTCCCCAGGTTTGTGAACAAGGCAGGAGTTTTCCGTTTTCATCTTATGTCTCCTGTGTTTAAGCGTGATCCTAAATGTCCAATGGATCAAGGCACGGGGCATGTCCACGTTACCGGCTCTGACGTCACTCTGTTTGCTGTCCTATCTGCATCCCCCAGGAGACTGTCATTCTGGCACCCAGCACAGGCCCTACATGAGGGCACAGTAAACATGCTATTGAACAAGTATGTGTGGTACGCACCTATGCTTATATATCTATCTTCTCAAGTATTTTTAAAAATTTATGAAGATTCTTTAAAAAAATGCTAGAATCTGGGAAACAGGGAGAAATCTGCCATTAGAACTAAATGGGTGCTTTTACCTCAATAATTAACCAGGTAACTGAGTGAAGGAGAATTTGGGGGCCTAAGGACACATCCTAGGCTGTCACCAAAAAATGAAATATTTTCTTGATTTTAATGCTAGGGGACCCCTCGGTAAGAGAGGCCCTTCTCTGAGATACGAACCTGTGTATGTCCACCTTGAACCACTGCACTGGGGACACAGGCCTGTAAGAAGTCAAGGTATGGGGTTTGCAGAGTCACAGGATTGCAGAGCCAAAGAGACTGGAAAGTTGTTTCAGTCCTTTGTTCTACAGATTCTAAAACGAAGGCCCTGACAGGAACCCTACTTAGAAGGAGAAAGGATTGAAAACCTCCCCTCCTCCACCTTCTCAGCCCAGGGGGAGTTTGTCTTGGGAAGTTCCCAGCTCAGACCCTTAGGTTGTCCATTGTACAGGTGTTTTAAGTTAGGACGTTTAGCCTGGGGGGCGAATACTTGTCCCATCCTCAGCCTACCCAGGGCTGCAGCCACTAGAGAAAAGAAACTCCAGAGCAGACACCAGTCCCATTCGGGGTCCCCTCAGCCTCAGTGTAACATAGCACCCTCAGCCCTTGGTGCTGTCTGAGGCCACATCCCCATGTAGCCTCCAGCCCACCTTGGGCAGTGGACACCCATGTAACCCCAGGATGGTGACTGCAGAGTAGAGTTCCAGCTGGCAGGGAGGGGTGCCTCTCAGATGCTGAGTGTAGTAGAGGCAAAGTGCAGGCACAGAGACTGAGTCCATATGGGCTGGTGTTCTCTCTCTCCCTTCTCCGTTTTCCATCCCACCTCACCCCACCCCACCCCACCCCACCCCACTTCTTTATAAATGATGCTGCTGTGTGAGGCTGCCTTGGTGGTGCTGCTCTGTGACTTTGCCTCCTTAATCTGGCTGCATCCCTGCCTTTGTTCAAAGTGCAGTTTAAGGCTCTGAAGTGCAAGCACTGCGGGCCGAGGGCAGGCCTGGCCAGCCTTTACCCTCACTTTCAGTCCGCACTGTGGAGCCTCATTAGCAGGAGCCTGTTAAGCCATGAGCAGAGTGGCCAGTGCATAGTCATCAGGAGGACCTTTGCTTTACTCTCAATCAGATCCTCAGAAGCAGCTTCGATAAGCTGGAGCTTTCACAGGTTGAACAAGCCTCATGTTTGTATCTGCTACTTCCCTGGGCTTCCAATTGCTTTCTGTTCTGTCGTGCTTTTCTTTTACCTTCTTCCTAAAATAAGACTTATGTTCCTCATGGTATTTAAGGGCAGGAGATATTTAAAGGCGGGCAGCAGAACTGGCTCAGGAACAGACAGGAGGAAACGAGGAAGCTGCTAAGGAGCCAGTGGGACCAGAAAGAACATTCAATGGACGAGGGGGTAAGCCTGCCTCTGCACCAGCCAGCTGTGTGGTTTTAGGCCAGTTCCTTGCCTCGCCTTGCCTGTCCTTTCCTCAGTGTCCTCATTTGTAAAACAGGGATCGAACAGACTCACTACATGGGTTTACTGAAACATTAAATAAAATAATGAATACGATGAAACTTTGCATAGTTACATGGCCCAGGCTGCAGAGCTCCACTGACCCACAGAAACGTCTCTGGCAGAAGTGATGCGAACAGACAAAGTGAGCATTCTCTCTATGCTAATGAAATGGTTACACAATACTCTTCCGAGCCTCCCCAGGTGTAGGGTTTGCAGAGAGGAAATATGATTCCCCCAGTGGCGAGGCATCTAGCAGGTGCAGTAGGTGGGTCTGAACCATGGTCTGAGGATAACAGGAGGCGCTCAGGGAGACTCCTGAGTGTCCTAAAAGGGAGGCTGATTTGTGATTGCCCTCAGGTCCCTGCCTTTATGTTTACATAAGAGAGGCTTGGCCAACTCTTGAGAGTTTAGGGAATTTTTAACTGACAGATAAGAAAATTCCCATCAATTCTGGATTTGAAGCTTCATTTTAGAAAGTGATCTAATCAACTTCTTGAGGCCAATCAGTTTCCTTTGGGTAAGCACTCGAACTGACCCTTTCTGTGACTGCAGGAGCAGGGCGATATAATCAGCAGGTACTTTCCCACCTAAACTCTTCTCCAGCCAGCTTGCTTTGTGGCCCAAAACTACCACCAACAGGGCAATCCCTCTGGTTCCTTCCAGAAGCCAATCACCCAGAGAGAGGGGCCAATATCTGTTATGAGCCACTGAGCTGTCTCAGAGCTGAACAGGGCAAATCCTATTTTGTATATATGTGTTGTTCTGCAGCTTGATCTTTGTCATTGAGTGAATCTTGGATATCTTTTGAGTACATGCAGGCTTCCCACACGCACTTTTTACTTGCTGCATAGAGAAGGAAGGACCACCTAATAATCAGGGTTGTTTGGCAACAGCAGAGCAGCCTTGGAAGTAATGAGTTTTTTGTCACTACAGTGGTCAAGTGGATAGTAATCGCACAATTAGCCATAGTGAGGATTCCTGCCTCGGGTGAGCAAGTGACAGTAATAAGAGTAAGTAGCTGACACTTTCTGAACAAGGACTGTCCCGAGCACCATTCTAAATACTTTCCATGAATTCTGGCATGTAGTCCTCACAGAACGCTAGGAAGTGGGTACCCTCATTACTCCCATTAGAACAGATGAGAAAAAGCGGCACAGGGAAGTTAGGAAACATGCCCAAGGTCATAGAGCTGAACATGGCCACAGCCCGGACCCACACTTGGGGAGGATGCCTCCAGAGGCCAGGGTCTCAACCTTCATATCGTAACACCTACCTTTATAGGAGATCTCCAGGTAAGCACCCTTCTCTGTGGCTTGGTGAATCCCCACTTCGCCAAGGCCTGGTGGTGTTGGTGTCTCAGTGAAATTAGACCTGGCTGGCAGGGACTGTCCCTTGCTCAGCTAGGCAGTAAAGCCAACCAAGATGTGTTTCTCAGAGGGATGATAGGCTTCCCCTAGAAAAAAAAGAGACAGTAGAAATGTCCCCTCTGGGGCATGGCTCATTTGGGAGGGGCAGGGGCCATCAGAGTGTGTCTTCTAGCTGACATACAGGATCCCCTCCCAGGGACAATAGAGGCCCCCTAGGACATTCTCAGTGCTCTACAGGCTAAAGCCGCCCCGTGAGTCTTTTGACCTGGTGCTCCATCTGGTTTGTGTTCACACGACTTAGGCTCAGGCCTGGAAGGAGATAAAACCATTTGGCACATTTTGATTTGGCAGCCAACTGACCGGAGGCCAGCGAGTTCAGAACTCTGGGCGGGCTGAGAGCTGACTCTGTGGCCAGAATACCTTCTGTAGCTCCACGAGAACGATTCCTGCTAGATCTCTTTTAAAGAAAGTAGGAAAAGTAGAAAACAAATTCCCAGGCACAAGCTCTTTAGGCCAGTAATAGTCCTACGAGCTACCATTTATTGAATAGCTACGATGAACCAAGCCCTTGACAAAATGCAGTTTCTACTGTTGCTTCTGGTGGTGCCCAAACTCATACCAGGTGACAGGAATAGAGCAGGTGTGCCGGGCACTGGGCTGCACAGGAAATTGCACGGTGGTTAGAAGTGAGCCAGTCCTGGCTTTTCCATTCACTGGCCATGTGACCTTGGGCAATGCACTGAACCTTTCTGTGTTGCACTTCCTTTATGAAATGGGGGTCAGAATCGTAGGTTGTTCAGAGATTGAGATAAAACATAGGAAGCACTTAGCATTGTATCTGGCACTTAATAAACATTATCTCCAATTATTATTGATATCTTACTTGTTATTAGTTATAACTTATTTGGTCAGTATTGTTATTATCCTCATTTTATAGATGGAAAAAGTCAGGCACAGAGAGGCCCAATAAATTGCCCAAAATTGCACAGCTAATAAATGACAGAGCCAGAATTTAAACCCAGGTTTTCCTGGCTGTAAAACACATCATACCTGTCAACTGCCTCCAGGAACTCCTAAAATTTTAACATAAACTTTCAGGAGTGTTGTTTAAATCATTTCTAGTCGCTGATGTGACGGGGAATGTCAGACAGTCCCTCTTCCACCAATAGGCTGCTCGTCTGGAGAAATTACTTATATTGATGGAAAGGCTGAGGAATTTCCACAAGGAATTCAAACAATAAATCTTTCAAAGAGAAACTTGGGGTAGATGTGAATTGAGATGTAATGCAGTTTGCTGGCGAGACCCCTGGGCTGGGTCAGGAGTCCCACGTTCCCTCCTGGTCTACCACTGATGTGCTGTATGACCCAGTATGTGGTTGGCCTTCTCTGTGCC
The DNA here is from genome assembly GCA_030015415.1 of Cynopterus sphinx. Lineage (NCBI taxonomy): Eukaryota > Metazoa > Chordata > Mammalia > Chiroptera > Pteropodidae > Cynopterus > Cynopterus sphinx. Next base: position 48,100,589 of record CM057380.1, read on the forward strand.
AGCTTCCTTTCTTGTACAGTGACGGTTGAGTCTCCATGCCCTCCAAGAGGCCTTCCCATTCAATGAGCGTTTTTACTGTCATTCGTGTAACACATTTTGTTGAGCACCTACTACGTGCCAAGAACCATTTTAGGAGCCAAAAATGCAACAGCAAACAATACTGTAGATGTGGTCCTTGCCTTCACAGTGCTTGGGGGGAGATAGAGAGATGCAAACAGGTAATGACCACAAAGCGAGCTCTCTATAAGCACAGGACTGTGGCACCCCACAGCAAGGATCCTGATTCAGCTTGAGGAGACAGACAAATTTTCCTAGAGGAGGGAACATTTCAGCTGAGACCCAAAAGCTGAGCAGGTGCTAACATGGTAGGGGTGGGCGTGGTAGATTTTAAGAAGACAGCAAAGTGTAGTATGGCTGGGTCTCAGAGGGTGAAGGTAAAGAGATGACTGGAGAAGAGGCTGGAGAGATGGGCAAGACCTTGGCAAGACATGACAGACCATGGCAACCTGGTTAAGGGTTTTGAATTTTATCTTTAAATCAGTCAGGAGCAACCCCAGAGTTTTAAGCTTAATTACCATAAGTAGAAAGATCACCCTGGCTCCACAGGGGAGACTAAATCAGAGGAGGTAAGAATGGAAGTGGGCAGACCTGTAAAGGAGCTATTGAAACAGATTCTGCTGCAGAGATGATGGTGCCCTGATGGGGAGAGCAGGCCATGGAGGAGGAAAACAAGATGTGAGGGCAATTTAGAAGGTGGTAGGGGCAGAACATGGCCTCTGGTGACTTGATGTGCAGCAAAAGTAGAGAAGAGAATCAGGTAAGTAAGTAGAGCAGCAGCAGAACCACGCAGGGGAGCCAGTTAGTCAGGGACTGCTGACCTCCAGCGGAAGGCCTGAGCCAGGCCTTCTATTCTTTGCTCTCAACACACATTGTCCTGGATGATCCTGTGCCACTCTCTAGGTCCCCAGCTCCAGGTCAGACCTGAGCTGCAGATGCATTCAACCAGTTGCGCGTGGCTGTTCCTTTTGGCCATCTCTGAGCACCACAACGACAACGTGTTCAGCTAGAACCATTCGTCTCTCCCACCCTCACCCTCCACCTCTTCCTTTTGGGACGCCCATTTCTGCAAATGGCACCACCCTCCATCCAGCCCGCTTTCAAACACAGGCTGTCCACAGCCACAGGGAGCAGTGTGTGTCTGCAACATCAGTGCACACCTCCGAAGCTCTGGGTTTGGCTGGGCAGGCTGTTGTGAGGGGCAGGAGGGAGAGGGCAATTATCGGCCTTCAAGACTCCGCCTGTACCGTTGGCAGGAGCATTTCTTTTCTGGGTGTCAATACAAGCCCAGGGTCATTTTTCAGAGTTTGCCAATGGCTGTAATTGCGTAAGACTGAGTGGCTCTCCAGAGAATCCCCCGTTGTTCTCCATTCTCTCCTCCCGGACACTGCTCTATAGACACACCCCAGGCCATGGATCATGTTTTTCACATAACCCGTTAATTACTAAATAAAACAACCCGGCTTTCAACCTGATTAGCCCAGATTAATGGCCAGCAGCGGGTTTCACGCGCCTGCACAATTTATCACTGAAAAGAACTGTGTCTTTAATGATTTAGCTACCTGGCCTAGCAGGGCCTGCTCAGGGCCACAGGCCTCTGAGAGGAGTTAATTGCTGTTCTTCGTTTCTGACCTGGAAAGTCCCAGGTGACAGTTCCCATTAGCCAGGCTTGGCCTGCTTGATGACAAAGGATGGCAGGAAGCCCTTCCCTCCCACTTTGTGCAGAAGATATATCGAGGTCAAGTGTCCCCAGCCCCACCACGCCAGCTGCCAGCTGGAACAGGTTGAGTCAACCTGTAAATTCATATGCTTTTCTCTCTCCTTCCACCCACCTCCTGCCCTTTCTTTCTTCCCTTTTCAGTATGTCGAAAGAGTGAATCATTTTTGTTTGTGTTTGTGAAATTTCACCAAGAATTCTAGGACCCTTCATAAAAATGAGAAAAAAGGTTATTTCCTCTGGTTCTTTTTTTTTTTTTTTTTTTTTTTACATTTTAGTGTGATTGGGCCCCTCTGTGGGGGAGATTAGGTGAGAATATTTTTTTAGTTATTTATCACTGAAAGATTCTTTGATTAATAGGCTCTTCAAATGTCAGAACTGGCCTCAAACATCTGGTGCAGCTCTTGCATTTTTCACACAAGGGTATCGAGGCCCAAGGTAGAGGAAATAAGTTATCCAAGGTGATACAGAGAGTTGGTGGGAGGGCTGAGGATGGCTGGGCTAGGGCTGGCTCTTCCCCAAACCAACTCTGCTGACTTCTTGTTTATTAACATCATAACAATATCACCATTTATCAAACAGTATGTTTCATTTTATTTAATAGTCACAACAAACTGTGACATGGAAACAATCCTTATTTTTCAGGTGAACCAAGTCCTTGTTTTGTGCCAGCGAAGTCCTTGTTTTCTGCAATGTGGGAATTTCTGTATCTGTGCTGTCCCAAAGAGTGATCACTAGTCACGTGTGGCTGCAAAGGGAACGGCTATAGTGACTGAATTTCCAGATCGTTCATTGCTGTTAAATAGAAATATAATTGATTTTTGTACGTTGATCTTGTATCCTGTAAACTTGCTGAATTTATTTATTAACTGTAATAGTTTTTTTTTAATATAGTTTTTCTAAAGCAGTTTTAGGTTTATAGAAAAATTGGGCGGAAAGTGCAGAGTTCCCATATACCCCTTTCTGAACCTCGCCCACCTTGCACATAGCTCCCCCTATTGATATCTCACATTATGCCTGTATGTTTGTTATAATTGATGAACCAATATTGATGCATTATTATGAGCTAAAGACCTTAGTTTAGGGTTCACTCTGTGTTGTCAGTACTATGGATTTTGAAAAAAGCATACTCTCATGTATCCATCATTAAAGTATCATACAGATGCTTTCACTGCCCTAAAATTCCCCTGAGCTTCGCCTGTTCATTCCTTCTTCCCTCCCCCAAACCCCTGGCAACTCCTTGTCTTTTATTGTCTTCACAGTTTTGCCTTTCCCAGAATGTCATATGGTTGGAATTACACAATACATAACCCTTCAGAATGGTTTTTTCCACTTAACAATACACATTGAAGTTTCCGTCATGTCTTTTCATAGCTAAATATATCTTTTCCTTTGCTCATTGCTATCTGTATATCTTATTTGGTGAGGTGTGTCCGTTCAGATCTTTTGCCTATTTTTTTTTAACTGGCTTGTTTGTTTTCTTACTGTTGAGTTTTCAGAATTTTTTTTGTATATTTTGGATAACAGTTGTTTATTGGATTTATCTTTTGCAAATATTTTCTTTGTGGCTTTTATCCCCATTTCTCTTGAAAGTGTCTTTTATAGAAAAAAAGGTTTTAATTTAAATGAAGTCCAACTTTTAAGTTATTTGTTTTATGGATCATACTTTTGGTGTCATTGCCAAACCCAGGGTCATCTAGATTTTCTCATACATTAATTTTTAGAAGTTTCATAGTTTTGTCTTTTACATTTAGGTCTGTGATCTACTTCGAGTCAATTTTTTGTAAAGGATATAAAGTCTAGGTCTAGATTCATTATTTTGCATGTGGAAGTCCAGTAGTTCCAGCACCGTTTTTTGAAAAGATTATCTTTTCTCCATTATGTGGCTTTTATTTCTTTGTCAAAGATCATTTCACTGCACGGGGGTCTATTGCTGGGTTTCTATTTTATTTCACTTATCTGTTTGTCTATTCTTTCAACAACCCCACACTTGTCTTGATTACTGTAAGTTTATTGTAAGTCTTGAAGCTAAGCAATGTCAGTCCTCTGAGTTTGTTCTTCTTCAATATTGTGCAGGCTATTCTGGGTCTTTTGCCTCTTCAAATAAACTATGAAATCAGTTTGTTAATAGCCACAAAATAACTTCCTGGAATTTTGTTTGGGATTGCATTGACTCTATAGGTCAAGTTGAGGAGAACTGACTGACACCTTGATGATATTGAGTCTCCTTATCCATGAACATGAAATATCTCTTCACTTATTTAGTTTTACTTTGATCTTTTTCATCAGTTTCATGGTTTTTTTATTCTGTATATATCTTATACATATTTTATTAGATTTATACCTATTTCAATTTTTTAGGTGCTAATGTGAATATTATTATGTTTTTACTCTCAAATCTCAATTATTCACTGCTGGAATATAGAAAAGCTATTGACTTTTGTATATGGACCTTGCATCCTGCAACCTCACTATAATTGCTTATTAGCTCCAGGAGTTGTTTTTGGTTTTGTCGTGTTTTGTTTTGTTTTGTTTTGTTTTTTTTAGGTGGGGGGAGGATAGTTTCTGGATTTTCTACCAAAAAAAAAAAAAAAGCAGATAATCATGCCTGCAAATAAAAGACAGTTTTTTTTCTTCCCATTCTGTATATTTGTATTTTCAAACAAATATTTGTTTTTAACTTATTTCCACAAGTTTTTTTCTCCTTTTTTTTCCTTTTTGAGATCTAAAATTTTACTATGTATAAATGGCAAGAAATCTTTAACTTCTGACATTGAATTTTTCAAATCCTACCACTGCATTCAAATTGTCAAAGTAACATGTTTGTATATAAATTGTTAATAATTAGGAACTAATAAAGGAATCTTTGTTCCAAATGGAAAATCACTTCTTCTTGAAGCTTCCTTTTTAGAAATTTCTTTAGTAACTATTCTATTTATGGCAAAATTTCTGTTTTAATTTGAAAATATATTTATCTTATTTTTATTGAATAATATTTTAGTTACGTTTACAATTTTTGGTGACAATAATTTCTTTTAGCACTTTGTCTTTCTGTTGACTCCAATAACATATATTCTGCATGTTTTTTTAGACCTATCTTCTAGTTCACACATTTTTTTCTTCAGCTGTGCCTAATTTCATGTTTAATGTACATCTGCTTTTTTCTCATCGAGTTAGTTTTTAACAGTAGTTATATTTTCTCATGCCTAGAATTATTTTTGGTTGTTTTACTTAGATCTTTTTGAGAGAATTTTGTTTCTTGCTCATGTTTTTTTATTCCTTCTTTATTTCCTAAAGCATTTTTTGAATAACCTTAAAACATACTCAGATATATGAGGTCCTTGGGAGTTAATTATACTGTTTGATATTTATACTAACTCTTGTTTATAGTGGCTGGTTTTTTCAGTGTTTTAAAATTTACAATTGTGAGTTTATGTTCAGCTGGGTTTTTCTGTGAGAACCAGTGAGGTCCGGGTTATAAATGCATCCTTACAGAGGAATATGCATTTGCTTCTTCCAAGTGACCCTGGGATACTGTAACACCAGACCATTTTAAAGTTAATTTTTCTGCTTGGGGCTTCCAGTCAACATAGGTAATGTGAATTTAATTCCTTATGCAGAAAATTCATTTTCATCATTCTTTTTACCAGTGGTCAGATTATTATTTCTAATTTAGCCTTTTCCTGAAACTACTGTTCTTGAGGCTTCCTACTTTTGTGAGAACTTCAGTTCCAATTTCCCAGTTTACTCAGGCTAACTGTCGATTTTTCTTTTCTCATTCGGGACCAGAAGTATTCTTTCAGAGATTGACAAATGCTCTCAGAATAGCTGTAGCTTCAGCATCAAATCCCTCTTCAGTTTTGGCTCCTGGTGATTTTTCTTTTAGCTCAGTTCAGCTCTAAATCTAAAAGTTCATATGTTACATTTTATCCAGAGTATTCACATGGTTTTTTAGGTGGAATTTTTAAGCTCTCTAGCTATTTACCAGAAATGCTATAGCACAAGTTACTTTTTTAAAGTAGTCACCTTTTCATTTCATTGTTAAATGTCACTTTTACTTTGAAAGGATGGATTATGTATACATTGAATATATCTACTAGGTGACATACTGACATACAACCTATCACAGAAAAGGGCAACAAATTTGAAATAATTTGTCTTTTTGTAGGAGAAAGAAATGTGTGCCTCATTTTTAAGTGCCTTGACATGAGACAACCTGTGGAGTCTTTATGGTTACTCACCATCCGCTATTTAAAATATTTACTAAATCTACCAAACGGGGCACACGTGAACTGCAATACCTTGTAATAAGTGTAGAAGGATAGAACAAATGAGTTTTCTGTTTGCTTGTCCAAGTTACGAATATCTCACTGACATATCTTGGATAAAGGTATAATTAAAGCTAATAAAATTTAGATTGTATATTTTATAATCAAATAAAAATATATAGACGTTCTAGTATTTTCTTCCCTTCTCCCTAATGGCTAATCTCACCCTCCCTCTAGGGCAGGGGTCCCCAACCTTTTTGGCACTGGGGACCGGTGCTCCTATGAGAATCTAATGCCTGATGATCTGAGGTGGAGCTGAGGCGGCGATGCTAGTGCTGGGAGCCGCTGCAGATATAAGTGAAGCTTTGCAAGCTGGCCTACTGCTCACCTCCTGCTGTGCTGTCGGGTTCCTAACAGGCCACAGACTGGTACAGGTCCGTATGCCAGGGGTTGGGGAACCCTACTCTAGGGTACAGGTATCAGTTCCCACACTGCAAGTATTTTTGATAGTCACAGTTGGGAGAAGGTACCTCTGGCCAATGGTCAGAAGCCAGGGATTCTGCGAAATACCCCCCCCACACACACATGCACACGCACAACTAACAATTATTTGTCAAAAATGTTAAAAGCGCTCAAGTTAAGAAGTACTAAAACAAAGACAAATTCCTCAGAGTGGCAATTCCAGTGTTTTAGTTTCAGTCCCCACCCTGCATAGTCCTCCTGATTCAAGTACAGTGTGCTGTACATGCTTCTTTCTCCAAATAATCCATAGCCTGCTCATTTCTTCCCTTCTAGTCCTTAGCACAGTTTATGAATTTGGTTTTCATGTGAATTGTTTTCCAGCTGTAGTATGTACGATTTAATCTCTCTACCTCAGAACTAGATGGTTCACCAGATTCAAGAGCAAGGCATTTTTCATAATTTTTGCTTCAGGCAATTATTTAGATAAGGTTATTATTCTAAACCATGGTAGGTATTTACTTTTCCTTTGAAAGCAAACTCAGGATGACTACAGTGCAATATTTCATATAGTCATAGGGCTCTGGTTCTAACAGTAAAGATAGAGGCAGGATAGAGAAACGTTAAGTAGGGAATACAAGAATGGAATAAACCCAGTAGGATGAGTATGATACAGGAAAAATTTAAAAGTTTCAGATGGCATATCTGAACCTCGGTTTAGGTTGGATGAGCTGGTAAGCAAGGTCCATGGCAGACAGGCAAGGCAGAGGCCAAAGAGGGTAAGGAGAGGAATCCAGGCTCCAAACCATTCATTAAAGAGGGATTTGAGAAATGTTTGCTAAAAATTAGAGGGATGCTTTTCTCCTGATTCTTCTGTTCAATCATGACTCCAGTTTGGCTCAGTCAGATGTGAGAGATTGGACAATGGATGGAGTAAAATAAACGGTTGCTGTGAGGCATGCCCAAAATTCTGCTGGCCCGGAGCCACGCAGCACATTCCTCCCCACTTCCCCACTGGCGACTTCACCCAGGCCTGAGCCCACCCTGCCTCCAGTTGCTTTCTGGCCTATCAATGGCTTTCCACTTCAAAATGTCCAAGCTGGAAGGCCCTTAGACCTCATTTATTCCATCTTTGCCCTGCATTTTATAGGTGAAGAAACCAAGGGAACGATGATGTATGTGTCCCATTCCGAGGCAGGCTCTAATTTTTGAGGGCAGTCCTCCTTGGTTGGAGGGGCCTGAGAGTATGCACGATCCTTGATTTCACAGGACCGGAAAGGGAAGGGAGGTGGGTCAGAAGTGTGCCCAGGGCTCACCTTGGCACCGGGAGCAATTCAGCTTGTGCCTGGAAGAACATTCAGCCCAAAGTAGAACCCAAATCTCAGTCTCAGGGAACAAATGCAGAGAAGTTTTTAAGCCTGGATCAATGCCTTTTCCCACAAGGAATGAGAAAATAAAATCCATGTTGAGCCTTCTCACACTGCTAATGAAAAGGAGACAGTGCTGCTGGGGTGGGGTTTGGGGGGCGCAGCCAGGGAGCAGGGGAGGAGACATTTATCCATTGAACTTTTTCTGCTTATGCAATAGATCTTCATTATCTACACCGTCCTGTGGTTTTCCAGTTCCCTGGGGAGGTGCTTAATAACATAAACTGCCTAATAAGCAGTGACTGGTGTCCCCCAAAGAGCTGATGGAAGGGGAAGGCAGTACCTCCTATCTCCTGGTTCAATGTGTTTTTCTCCTCACAGCTGATTTTTGGCACAGTGGCCAGATTCAGAGAGAAAAGGAAGCCAGCTCCCCACACAGGCCTCGGCATTTGCTCCATGGAAGCTGATTCCAGGCCAGTGTTGCCAGTCGTTTTCCTGATGAAGGGAACCAAAGCCCTTTTGGGTGCTCTTGAGCATGGATTTCCTACTTGGGCACTGTCTTAAGCTCCCCACAGAAGTCACATCTACTTTTATTTTATTTAACAAACACTAAACGGCACTCAATGTGTGTCAGACAATGATCTGGGCGCCTTACAGATATTAAGCTATTTAATCTATGGAATCGTGTTAGGAACTGTTTCTAAGCTCCCTTTAAGGATGAGGAAAGTGAGGCACAGAGGCATAAAGTCTGTCAGCCACAAGGACCATAGCAGTTCCTGCATACTTCTCATCTGTGTTCTAGGTGCGGGCATGGCCATGTTTTCCCTCTGCGCTCCATTCAGAGTCCTGCACGTGTTCCTCTTTCTGGGAAGCACTCCTTGCTGCTCCTCCCTTGCTGCTGTGCCCTCTTTGCTTCTCTCAGTGCCATAGGGGACATCCACCTGTGCCTCTCACATAAGCTCTCATTTGCACATTTCCAGCTAATTCACTGTCCAAGAACTTCTTCAAAGATCGAAAATCAAAAAGAGGTATTTCTCATCTAAGAAAATGACCTGAAAAAGTGTCAAGATTTTTATGCACAGAGATCTTATCCCAGTGTCATTTGTGAGACTGAAATATTGAGCAGAATCTTTGTGTTCACTGATGGGGGATAAGTTAACCAAATATGAAAGAGTATCATGCAACCATTACAAAATTCCTATTTCAGGAAGGTTTTAATGAGGGAATACGTTTACAATTAATGTTAAGAGGGAACACGGCATCCACATTACATATAGTGTAAGGGTTTAACTGTATCGGTGATGTGGGTGTAGGTAAAAATATTTTTAGTAATACCTTTATTTTATAATTTTATTGTTGCTTTAGGGCTTATATTATACATCTTTAACTTATCACAACATACCTTCAAGTTATAGTGTACCACTTCATGTATGAGAACCTTACATGTACTTCCATTTTTGTTATTCCTGCATTTATGCTGTTGTTAAATATTATACCTCTGCATATGTAATAAACCCTACAATGCACTGTTATTACTTTTGCTTTAAAGAGTCAATTATTTTTAAAGAGATTAAAAAAAAAACTTAGGACAAAGTCTTTATTTTTACCCATGTGGTATTTTTACTTTGTATAAATCCATAGTTCCATCTGGTATCAGTTTCTTTCTGGTTAATATACTTCCTTAAGATTACTGGTAGTGCTTTAAGCTAAAATCAGTTTTTATTTCACCTTAATTTTTGAAATATATTTTTGCTAGGTAGAAAATTCTAAATTAGTTTTTGCTTTCAGAGCTTTAAAGATATTGATCCACTGTTTTCTAGCTTGTATTGATTCTGAAAAACAAATCTGTTGTCATCTTTGTTCCTCTGGTGACTCCAAAATTTTTCTCCTTTTTCTGGTTTTAACTAATTTAATTATAATGTTCCTTCATGTAGTTTTCTTTATGTTTCTTGTGCCTGGGTTTTGGGGTCTTCTTGGAATTGTGGGCTTGTAGTTTTCATCAAATTTGGAAATGTTTTTGCAAATATGTTTCGAATGTTTTTTTTTTCCTGTTACTCCCTAACCCCCAGGATTCTAATCTGTGTATATTTCCCCGCTTGAAGTTGTCCCAGAGTTTACTAATGCTTTGTTATCCTCCATTTCTTTTCTCTGTGTTTTATTTCAGATAGTTTTTAATGCTATGACTTCAATTTCATTAACTTTATTTTGCGTGATATCTAAAATACCTTTATTCCCATACACTGAATTTTTCATCTCAGATATTGTAGTTTTTATCTCTAGAAGTTCAATTTGGATCTTTTTAAATATCTTGTGTCTCTACTTTTTTTTAGATCTATTAAATCTTCAATTTTCCTCAATTCCATATTGAAAGTATGGAATTCAATAATAATAACTCTTTTAATGTCTTTGTTTACTATGTCATTTCTGGATCACTTTTGATTGATGGATCTTTCTCTTCATCACATTTACATCAAAATACTTTCTCATTTCTTTTGTGATTTCTTCTATGACCCCAGTCTCATTCAGAAAAATATGTTGCTGAATTCTCAAACATTTGGCAATTGCCAAATATCTTTTGTTATAGATTTTTAGTTTATTTTTATTGTGGTCAGAGAATATGGTCTATATGGTGTCACACCTATTAAATTTATTGAAATGTTTTATGGCTCATGTTGGTGAATGGTACAAATGCATGTGAAAAGTATGCATTTTCTGTTGGTGCTGGGTATATTGTTCTATAAGTAACAATCAGGTCAATTTGGTGGTAAAGTTGTTCTTACTGACTTTCTGTCTACTTGTTCTATTAATTACTGAGAGAAGGGTGTTGACTTTTTCTTTTTCCAAGTCTGTCAGTTTTTTGTTTTATATATTTTAAATGCCTGTTATTGTATGCATACACATAATTTAGGATTGTAATACCTTCTTGAAGAATTGACTTATCATTATCAAATATCCATCATTTTCCTTGTCTTAATGTCTATATTGTCTGATAGCGAAACAGCCATTTCAACTTTTTATGATTAGTGTTTTTCATAACATATCTTTTTTCTTTACTTTTAACCTACCTGTATCTTTATATTGAAAGCAAGTATCTTATAGACAGCATAGAGATGTTGTTGCCTTGAAAAAGAAAAAAAAAAGAAATAGAGAAACCACTGTAACAATCTTTGCCTCTGAATTGGTGTCTTGAGACCACTTATATTTAATATAATTATCTACATGGTTGAATTTAAATCTCCCACATCACAGTTTATGTTCTATTTGTCATAATTTTTCTTTACTCCTTTGTTCTCTTGTCTTCTTTTGAATTTAATATTTTTTTGCATTACATTTTACCTTCACCTTGTCTATACCTATTTATTTTTAGTGATTTCTCTAAATTATATAGCACATATATTTAATTTATCACAGTCTACTTGAAATTTGTTTTACTACCTTATCTAATGTAAGAACTTCAATATACTTCCATTTCCCCCTTCCCATTCTTTGTGATATAGTAATATACATTTTATTTTATTATACATTATAAATACATTATCGTTTAAATAGTCAACATCTTTTAAATACTTAAACAAAACAAAAAATAAGCTCTCTTATATTTATACACACATTTACTATTTATAACATTTTTCGCTTTTTTTTAGATCTGAGTTTCTGTTATCTTTATCTTCTTGCATAAGTATTTTTCAAAAACATTTTTCGTAGTACATTTCTGCTGATTACAAATTCAGTCCAGTTCCTTGGGGAGAAAATATCTTTATATTGCCTTTAGTTTCAATATTTTTGCCAGATATAGACTTCAGTGTTAACAGAGTTTATTCATTTATTTTTTTCACTTCTGCACTTTAAACGTCTCTTTCATCGTCTTTTGGCCTACTTTGTTACTGAAGAGTTCAACTGTCATTCATATAATTGTTTCCCTTATTTGTTGCCCTTTGTCCTCTAGCTACTTTTAAGATTTTCCCTCTGCCTTATTTATTTTCAGCGGTTTGACCATGTTGTGCCTATATATGGTTCTACATGCATTTAACCATGAGCTTTCGGATCTATATTTTAATGATTTCTATATTTTAATGTTTTCCACTAACTTTTAGAAATGATACAGCCATTCCTCTCTCTCTCTCTCTCTCTCTCTGTGTATACACACACACACACACACACACACACACACACACAGCCATTCATATATATATGATACAGCCATTCATATTCATATTTATATTTATATTTATATTCATATTCACATTCATATTCACATTCATATTCATATATACAGCTATATATGAATACATATATATATTCATATATATATGATATATATATATGATATATATATGATACAGCTATTCATATATATATATATATATTAGTATTTTCTATCTCTGTTGAAGTTCTCTCTGTTCATTTTTCTGAGATTAGTAAGCATCCTTATGATGTTCACTTTGCACTCTTTATCTGGGAGATTGCTAATCAGTTATGCATAGTTCTTCTTCTGAGATTTTGTCTTGTTCTTTCATTCGGAACATATTCCTTTGTCTCCTCATTTTCCTAAGTCTCTGTGTTTGCTTCTACGTATTAGGTAGATTAGCTAAATCTTGTGATATTGAAAGAATGGCCTTGAGTAGGTGTCCTATGGGGCCCAGTGGCACAATCCTCTGTTGTCACTAGAGGCAGGTGCTCTGGGGTGTCCCCTGTGTGAGTTGCATGTGCCCTCTTGTTGAGATTGTGCCACAACTGTTGTGGGTATCCTGTTGAGCAACAGGATTGGCCACAAAGCCCAACCAAGACTGCTGCAAGTGCACTGATATGTGGTGCAGACCTTTGCTGTGGGTGGCTGCGAGGCCAGCTGCTACTGTTGCCAGTGTGCTGGTATGTGGAGGCTGGCTTGCCTGAGCAGGGGCTCTGGTGAACATTGGCCAGGTCAGGCATGTCAGGGTCAGGGGACCATCAGGGGAACATCAAGGTGGGATGAACCATTAGGTTAATGGAGACTGTCAGAACTGGTACCTACCAGCACAAGGTCCATTAGATGGAAGTAGAGTAAAATAAAGCAAGCCAAGAAAAAAATAGCACCCACTAGTGCCTCTGTCCCTAGAGAAAGTTCCAGCAGATTCCTCCCCCTCCCACTACATGCCCCAATATTATTCAATATATCTGCTGCATGTATCACCTAGAAACTTTTCAAACTGGTACCTTTGTGCTGGAACTCAGAACAGGTGTGTTTGTTTGAAAGCCTTTTGAGAGTAGAGACATGATTTCTCACAGACCCTGAGCCCTCCTGGTTGTAAGCTTTGGCAACTCTCAAAACCAGATATTATGGGAGCTCCTTTCCTTAGTGCCTATCCCTCCGCCTGCCCCGGGCTGGGGAGCTGGATATGTGTCTGGGACCTCTTGATCCTCAGGGGGAATCTCTCTGTCTGTGATATTCATCCTAATTATCTCTGCCCCTCCTACCCATCTCTATGTAGCTTTTTTTTTTATATCCTCGGCAGTAGCAAGTCTGTTTTGCACATCTTCAGAGCATCCTCAGAGGTAGTTGCTCTATGTACAGTTGAGTTTCAATGTGTTTGTGGGAGGAGGTGAGCCTGGGTTAGTCCTACTCTGCCATCTTGACTCTGCCTCTCTTATTATTTCTTCAAATATATATATATTTTCTGCCTCATCTCTTTGTTCTCTTCCTCTGGGACTCTAATTACATATATGTTAATCTGCTTGGTATTTTCTCACATGTCACAAAGGTTCTGTTTATTCTTTTTGATCTCTTATATCTGTTTCAAATTGGACAATTTCTATTGGTCTATCTTTAGCCTCATTAACTTTCACTCATGTAGTTTCCAATCTGTTGTAAAGCCCAGCCAGTAGAATTTTTTTAGTTTGCATATTATTTTTTTCAATTTTAGAACTTCCATTTGGCTCTTTTTAATGATTTCCATTTCTCTGCTGAGATTTCCTATACATTTCTTTAAGTCATCAAATATATTAATACTAGCTGCTTTAAATTTAAAATCTCATCTGTTAATTCTAACATCCCTTACCTCTGCTTCTATCAATTAATTTCTTTCTCTTGATTTTTCACCTCTATGGCAGCTTTTGATTATATGTTTCTCGATATGGATAGTATAACACAAGGAGTATGAATCACACCTTTTTTTTTTTCTTGGAAGGGCATTGAATTTTATTCTTGAAGGCAGTTAAATGATTGGAAGATCTTTTTGGTCCTCTTTTTCTTTGTAAGAGTGGGTCTCTTTTTTTTTCAAGCTTAGTTTTAGAGCAGGTCCTAATTCTAGCTCATGGCTCTTATTATTTTTTTTCTTTTAATTAAAAAGTTTTTTTTAATTTAGTTTCAAGTATACAGTACATTGGTTAGACATCTATATAGTTCATAAAATGATCCTCATTTGCACCCTCCCTCCCTCCACTTTCCACCTTGCCAATGTATTAATGCTAACTGCATTACCTAAGCCATGCTCCCCATCTCCATGACCACCCATCAGCTACTAATTTGTACTTCTTTAGCCCTCCACCCCATTCTCCCCATCATGGTTCTCATTCTTAAGGCATAACCTTTCTAGGGTCTGAATTGAATCCTCAAAATGTCTCCACTCTGCTTGGGCCAGAAGTTCAATGTCTCTCAATGCTGCAGGACTTCTGGTGTGTCTTCAGTTCTCAGTCCTGTAGCAAGTGACCTTTGCCAGGCCTTGTGGACTCTTGGCCTATGTATGTGCAACTCATAGACCCACAGTCAATCCCTATGCAGACTTTAGGGGCCTGGATTTCTATGAAGTTCTTTCTTCTCTGATTCCTGCCCCACAAATTCTAGCCTCCTCGATAGCTTGGAGTTCCACTCAGAGAGAGTGCTACTCAACTTGGGTTCTAACACTACTGTAGCAGAAAACTAGGATGACCATGGAACTCTCTTCGTGTGGTTCACTCCTCTCTAAGATCAGCCTCCTACTGCTTGTCGTTCAGTGTCTGAAAACAAACAGTTGTCTCATGTTTTGTCCCTGATTGTAGTTATTTAAAGTGGGAGGGCAAGTTATGTATCATTTACTTTATCATGCCCAGAAACAGAAATTCTCATGTGATTTTAATTCTTTGCAATATTAGCCCTCCTGATGTTGAGGAGTGGAAGGGTCCAATTTCTCTCAAACTGTTGTAATCTTTTAACAAGTCTTCTTTGCTTAAAGCAAGAGGTCATGTTTCACACAACCTTGGCTAACTGTGTGATTTAATTGAAAAAGTTTATGGAGGTTAACTAGAAAATGCCCAAAATATACTATAAAAAGAGAAATAGCTGCTTCATTGATAAACAAAATTTTTTCTGACTGAAAATTTTTGAAAAGGAAGAGGTTGAGCATTAGGCAAACTTATTATTCAAATTTTCTCTCATATACCTATGAAATAAATATGGTGTCAGAGCACATAAAATCATTGTTCCTTATTACATTCATTACCTTCTGCCAGAACCCTATTGAGATCCATCTGAAATCAATAAGCACTGAATATCATTGCAAAAACCCATTGTAGCATAAGATGTCACTTCCTCACCGCCCTGTGTAAATTAGCCCCACCTGTTATTCTTGCCTTCGACTCTTTCTTCTTTTACTTCAGAGCACTTAAAACAGTTAATAATCACACATATATCTGTGTGGCTTATTTTTGGTCTCCCCCAATAGATTATAATATCCGTGAGGACAAAAACCTTGCCTATAGCCCAAGTGTCTAGCATAGTGACTAGTATATAGGATTTAAGAATTGTTTGTTGAGTGAATGAATAGATGAATGAATCCACAAATGAACAGATACCTTTGGAATTAGAACAATAAGGATAAAAATATAAGGACTTTAAAGATCGAAAGAGAAGGAGCTAGTTTATAAATACCTGCAGTTTTTAATCTTTAAGACACAAAGACCCTTTGGTCAGACAGAACTGTGATGAGCTACTTTTCACTTGAAACAAAACAAATATTGTTCCTGGAGAATGAGTCAGAAGATGCTCCTACTGAGAACTGGGCATGAGAATATCTGCCCTTTCTGTAGGGGCAGCTATGGTTTTTGTGACACAGTGGATTATGTTCCCAGAGTGTGTACTTACAACGACCTTCCCTGACAATAGCATAAACCAGGGAGGGACTTCTTGTTCTCTTTGGGAAGGCTCAACATGCATTTGATAACTGCCAGAGCACTGAAGTTTCCACATGTAGCCCAGAGAACATCTTGTCTCCTCATTGCTATGGTAGCAGAAGAAACCAAGAACAAAGGCAAGGAATTCTTGAAGGAGTCTGGGACACAGAACGCTAAGGGCTATTTGTCAAAATGTCCATCTTGTGGGTAGAGAAACTTGGTCTAGGGGCCAAGATGGAACAGAACCAACCCAAGGTCACCTAATGAGTAAGTAGCATCACAGGAACTAATTTCTAGGACATCTACCTAGAGCTTGAGCTGATGTGTGTTCCTCCTCTCCTTTACTTTCCCCACCTATTCTTGCCAATATGCTAGGCTGCGTTTCAGCTTGAGTCTTTTGTTCTCTCAAGTAAGAGCATGATACTTTTGACTGGAAAAAGTCAAAAAAAGCCTATCTTTTTTTGGCAGTACACTCTTAGGAAAGTTTGAAATTTTAGGGTAATGAGACCTTGTTCAAAAGTCCAATTACTGTTTAGAATCAATAAAGACTACACTGGAGATCAGAGTAGAAAGGAGAGAGAACCAGCCCAGGAGTTCAAAGGCCAGTGCACATGCTGACCTGTTGTGTAAAATAGAAGAAGCCCTTCCCTTCTCTGCCTGTTAGCTGCACCATCTATAAAATAAGGGGCTGGCATAGATCACCTCTATCATTTCATTTTACTTACATCTTAAAACGCCAGCACACTTGAGGGAAATATATACTGCCATTGTATAGATCTATAGAATCTGTTTCTCTGTATATTCTCAGAAACAGAATAGATGCCCTGTTTCTAAATAAATATGCATACAGAAGCTTAAGTTTTTACCCTAAACATGCAAACTGAGAAGTCTAGTGGTAGTAAACTTCTTAGATAAGTCTATAAAGCTTGATGCTACCCCCAAAACCATTCTCCCCACAACAGGGGTAAAAGTGAACTTTACTGCACACTCCCTCCAATGGAGTTCAGGACATCAGGATTCTACTTCTACTTTCTCTGCTCATCTGCAGACAATCTATTCGGCTCCCTTTAGTGATAGGGTTTCATTTACAAGCTCAATAAATAAATTCAGAAACAAACTATTCATGACTATTGTTTGCATCCTCCAGAGTTGTGTTTGATGAGGTAAAAACCTAAAAATTTGTTTCAAATTCTTGGGGTGGGGGTGCACAATATTACCAGTTAAACGTTTCTGTGAAGGATAGTTTTCTACAGTCCTTGAAAGTTTCCACAAATCTTTCCAGAGTGATTCGTATAAATACCTTTTGTATAAACAGACACAACTATGGCAAATACAAGCCTGATGAAACTGGTTATTAATTGTGGCCATCACAAAATTGTCAGCTATTACTATCCTAATACGTCTTACAATAAGACCGGACCCAGAGGTCTTAAATATGTACAACTTAAAATATACAGTGCATGCTATTATAAAATGCAGTGTATAATCACAGAAGAACACAAGTGTCCTTAGCGACTATCAGCTCTAATGGGGGAATCCAGCGGCTGTCTAGCATCTTTGTGAGATGTCGGCTAATGTGAGGTTAGCTTCCATGCCAGACTCATCTCACCTCCACTGCCCCACCTTGTCACCCAGACTGCTCTTATCCAGGCCACCAAGTGTCTCCATGTAGTTAAATCTCACGGTCAATGCTCCCATTTTTCTTAATTATCAGCAGCATCTTGCCAAGGAATTATTTCTTCTTCTGAGAATTCTTCTTTCACTTTGCTTCCTGGATACTGTACTCTCCAGATTTCCTTCTATCAGACTATTCACCCTTTCTCAGTCTCCTGATTATTCCTCCTTACAGCCTCAGCTGCTTCAGGCCCTCATATTTGTATCTCTTTTCTTTCTATCTACTCATACCCTTGGTGCCATTTTTATAACTTTATAGATCTTTTATAGCTTTCAATAATACGCTCTTGATTTATCTCTAACTATATTAGATTTATTTTTCTGCTGCTTTAACAAATTACTATAAACATGGTGACTTACAATACTACAGATCTAACCTTTTGCAATTCTAGGTCAGAAGTCTGAAATGAGTCTTATGGGACTAAACCAAGTTGTCAGCTGAGCTGGTTCCTTCTAGAGACTCCTGGGAGAATCTGCTCCTTGCCTCTTCCAACTTCTAGATGCTGTCAGCATTCCTTGTCTTGTGGCCAAATTTCTTTAATCTCTGCTTCCATCATCACATGACTTTCTCCTCTTTCTCCTTTCTTCTGTGGTCCTCTTATAAGAACCACCGAGATCACACCTTGACCACCCAGGGCACTCTCCCCATTTCAAGGTCTTTAACTTAATCACATTTACATAGTAACATTCATGGGTTCTGGAAGTTAGGAAAATAGAAAGCCATTAGAGAGTTTGAACTCTATCTCCAGCCCCTCTCCTCTCCCCTGAAATCAGATGGGGGGCTCAAAGTTCCAACCCTCTAATCACATGGTTGGCTCCTTTGGCAACCAGCTCACATACGAAGTAACATTCATGGGTTTTGGAGATTATATTTGGTGGTGGTAGGGCGGGGGAACATTATTCCACACCAGCCTAGACCTCTCCATAACTCCAGACATGGATACCCAGTTGCTTACTCTACAACACCGCTGGAATATCTAATAGGCAACTTAATACCAACATGGTGATAAATGACCCGTTCCTTTTATGGTCTTCCTCCTCTCAGTTGCTGCCAACTCCTTCCTCTTACTTGCCCAGTCCAAAAACTTTGCAATCTCCCTTAATTCCTCCCTTTTTCCTCACATATCACATTCAATTTCAGCAGCAAATTCTATTGTTTCTCTCCTCAAAATGTACTAGAATCTGTTAGATCATGTCATTCTTCTTAAAACTCTCCAATGGCTTCTATTTTACTAATAACACCCACCAAGCCTTACATGACCTGTGTCGTTATTTCACTGGCCTCATCTCATATCACTGGTCTCTTTCACTTACTCTGCCCCAGCTACACTGAACACTTGGATGTTTCTTAAAAATGCCAGGAACATTTCTGTCTCAGGGATTTTGTACATGTTTTTATCCTACATGCTTTTCTCCTAGATGTCCATGTAGCTTACTCTCTCACGTCTTTCAGGTATTTTCTCAAATGCTACTTTCTCAGTAAAGACTTCCCTGACCTCCACAGAAAAAAAGACCAGCCCACATCCTTTTCCACTTCAGTTCTGTGTATCTCCCTTTTCTGCTGTATTTTTCTCTATTGCTTGTTTCTCTTCCAGTTGTTGCTATCTATATCAGTCTATCTATTTTCCATACTTGTTTCATTTTTTGTTTTTCCCCTCTATATTGTTTGTTCTCCTCCTCTAATCTATAAATTCCGTGAGGGTATGCATTTTTGTCTTTTTGGTTTCCTTCTATAACCAAGAACAGTGTTTGGTATACAGTAAGCCTCAATAAGTATTTGTTGAATGAATGAAAGGAGGTTTTTCCCATGTAGACTTTCAGAAGGCCGTAAATGTGGCATTTATTGCACCTGTTCTTATATTAATTTAATCATTCAACGTTTGCTGAGGGTCTACTCTGAGACCAGATTTCAAAGAGCTTACAGTCTTTGGGGGAGATATGTGTGCTGTGATATTGTGATTTATAATAAGAAATATATATTTGGTCTTCGTCTGAGTTCCTGGCACAGAACTCTTAAAACCCTTGGAATTTCCTATAATGAGAGCTATAAAGGTGTTTTTGTTATGTTATTCAGGCAACTTTTGGATTGCACCTAAAGATGTGAGCTGGTTGCCAATGGAGCCAACCATGTGATTAGAAGGTCAGAACTTTCAGTCCTACCATCTGATTTCAGGGGAGGAGAGAAGGGCTAGAGATTGAGTTCAATCACCCATGGCCAATGGTTTAATCAATCATGTCTATATAATGAATTCCCCATAAAAACTCAAAAGAATGGAGTTCAGATTGCTTCCAGGTTGGTGAACCAGGATGCTTCCACAGACTACAATGCTGGGTACCAAACTCCATGGAACAGAACTCTTTTGTTTGGAAACTTACACTGTGAATCTCTTCATCTGGCTATTGATTTGTATATCTTTTAGTACCCTTTATAATAACTGGTAATGTGAGTAAACAGGTTTTTTGAGTTCTGTGAGGCATTCTAGCAAATTAATCAAACCCAGGGATGGGGTTATGGGAATCTCTGATTTATATTCAATTGGTCAGAAATATCTGAAGGAGAAGACACTCTTGTGAGACTGAGCCCTTAATCTGTGAAGTCTAATGCTTTCTCCAGGAAGACAGTGTCAAAACTGAGTTGAATTATAGGTCACCCAGCTGGTGTTGGAGAACTGCTTAGTGATATGGGGAAAAAAACAAACATTGAAATTTGTGTCAGAATTGGAAGTGCAAATACCTAACTTTAATACAAAGCAGACTTAGAAGTACTATCATAAGAGTTCAAAGTGCAATGGGGGACACAGCAGAGGGAGAGAGACATTCTATCTTGTTGGTGGGTTTGAGTAACTTCATGGAGAGGGTAGAATTTGAGCTGTGCTTAGATGAATTTCTAGTTGTACCATAAACCTGAGGATCTATGGCTCAAGGCAATACATCAGTGGTCCCTCAAAACACAATATGGGCCTGTTTCCATGACTGTGACCCTGAGACCTACCAGCTTGAGGGCAGAAAGGCTAAACTTAGAAGCTTAGTCTCTTCCTCTGCTTGGCCCATTCCAGAGACCCCTGGGGAGAAGACTGAAAAGATCACATGTGCTGAGCAGAAGGTAAGGCTGTCGCTAAGGTCAAAGCAGAAGTAGTGTCTTCATAATGTTATTCCCGGAGTCTGAGCAGAGAATCTGGGCAAGAGATCAGAGCCTTGTTGGGGATGGGTGTGGGTGGGAAGGAGCCAGGCCAGCTGGGCCCATGGATCCTGGTGTGAGGACCGAAGAGACTGTCATTTAAGAGCAAGGATAGAATAACAGGACATCTAACCCTGAATGGCTCCCCTATCTTAATCTCCCAGTGGCCTTGAAATCCTATTCGTCCACAAGAGGACAGAGGTTTTGTGGAAAAAACCACTGGTCATCCCAGTTATCTCAAATCTGACCTTCTGTTCTTAGAGTGGAGTTGTCTTGGTTCCTTGTTTCTCATTTTCATCCCCATTCACACAAATGTCTTTAGAGGCAAAGGCAGAAACAGGTAAAGATTTGGTTTTATATCTACAATTTTTGTAACTTCTTCATCCTCTCTTGCTGATTTCTCAGGATTATTGGGTTTTCTCCTAGATGCAACAAAACTGGACCACAGTGGGCGAGAAGCCCCCATAAAGATATGCCCCTTAAGTGGGGTGGTGGTGGTGGTCAATGAGCATTTTCTGGGTTTCGGGCACAGCACTGGCCTTTGTGGGGTTGTAAAAGAAGAAAAACTTGTGGCATTTTAGGCTGAAGATGTTGGCACCCTATGTCTGGGTCCAGGCCACAGCCAGGGTGGCCTATAAGAGGCATCTATGACAGAGGGTTCCGCCGGCTCGTAGAAGGCCCTCTCCTGCTTCATGGCACTCCCTGTAGTGGAAGTGAACATGCTGGAGGTCTTCCTGATGTTGTTCCACAGAGAGAACCAGAGACCCAAGGTCATGGCCTGCCCCATCTCTGCCTCAGGTCCAGCCCTTTCCCTGGGAAGATGGTGACCATGCTCTATTCTGTAGCCCTCATGTGAATCTGTATCTCACCAGCTATGAAGATGAGTAGAGGGCACATGGACCACTACCAAGCACAGAACCACCACACTAGTTTAGACTATTACTGTGCATGTGGAACAGTGGAGAGAACAGGACCTTGAGCTCACCTTCTTTACTTGTATCAAGTGATGACCAGCATACTGACCTTCCCTCTCTATTTCTTACAGAAACATGCCCCTTCTATGAAGAGTTTCTCTCTGTGAGTTAACCCCTAGATCCAGATGTTCTGGGCTGATGCAGAATTTCTTTGAAGAGACTGAGTAAAAACATTTCAGAGATACCCTGGCTAAACAGGAAGGGAAGAAAACTAGGAGGCCAGGCAGACCTCAGAAAGGTGCCATTTTACACCTTGGTGATGGACTTGCCCCCTGCAATAGATCCAGAGACAGAATCAGCAGCTTTAAAGTTGAACATAGGCTTGTCTACAACCTCAGTGTTGGTAACTTATTTTTAAACTATTAACTCAATTTTGCAATAAAAGCTAATGAAAAATACGAAAATGACAGTACCAAAATAGCAAAATCTCCACTGTGTGGTAGGCAAGAATCTTGACTTCTCTATACCTCATTTTCCTCATCTATGAAATGAAAATAATAAGAGAATCTACTTTTTGAGGACCAAATTAGTGAAGTTCTTAGAACAGTCTGTTATATGGAAGTGAAATAAAATCAATACTGCGGGTAGATTAGCAGGCACCACCCCCACTTACCCTGGGGCCTCCTCCACTCCTCCCTCACCCTGTAAGTGCTCCACCTGTGGGTTTAGAAAAATAAAGCCCAAGCCTCTGCCTTAGAGTTTTCCCACTGCAGGTAAACTTCTGGACCTGGGAACACATGCACACGTCTCTGCTATAACATGTAAGCCCTACACTATCACCCTTTAGACTTAAGGCTCTTCTGAGGCAGGGAGGTGTCTTATTTATCTGTGTCCCTTATGCCCTCACAATACATGGCACACAGAAAGAACTCAGGAAATACCTGTTGGAAATAAATAAAGTTTTCCTCCCATCTAATGATTTCTGGTATTGCCTTTCCCAATGATCTCACATCAGCTGCAGGAGCATGGCAGGACTGAGATTATTGTCTCTGTTTTTAGAGACCCAGAGTGGGGATGCCAGCTTTTAAGTTTCCATAAATAGCAGGCCAGGGCACAGATGCAGGTTCAAGGCATCGCCTTGAACACTTTCACCATTTCTATTCCTGTGACTGCATTCATTTCTTGATTTATTCAAGCCATTCCAGTGGGTCCTGCTTATAAGAGATGGTGGTGCAGTGCCTGGAAATCCAGAGAGGCAGGGCCTTGGACAGGTGGCCTGGCTTGTCCACGGGGTCTCAGGCCATGGCCTGCTCTCAGAACAATGCAATGATGCTCTGATGTTGCTGTGTCAAAACATTCTCATGCACCAGGCAGTCTGTGCAGCAGATATTCTGGCCTTTACTCATTTTTGAGCCTACCCCACCCCATTCCTGAGCCCCCAGGGGGTGGGGAGGGGATTACTGTGGTAGATATTACTTGGTAATTAAGAGAAAACAAACAGAAAGAAATGTGCTTTTTTTTTTTTTTTTTCCAAAATGCTTCTGGCATCCAAATGTGTATTTGCCCCATTCTTGCTTCAGATATAGCCTGTCTCTGTTTTTGGCTCCTGAGGCTGTAGAGCTGAGTCAGCAACATCAGCTGTGTAGGGAGAGGCTGCTATTGAAACTTGTGACCAGGAGCCCTAGAAAGCTCTGGAAAAAATAGTGCTATATAATTGCACATAGCCTATCACTTTACAAGTCACTTTTTCATTCATTATTCATATAACCCTCACAGCTCTCTGGCTAGGTCAGAAAGATATTACTAAGGGCACAAATGGATTTTGTAAATTTCGGTAAGCTTAGATTGGCTATGACCCTAAACGCAATCCCTGGTGTGAAAACTATAGCATAGGAATCTAATAACAGTCTGTGGTGGAGATGATGGAGTTATTCCAAAAAAAAAAAAAAAAAATGTAACCTGGTATAGAGCCAGCACACCTGACTTTTAGTTCACTAGCCAAATGAACTTGGCACAGCCCCTCTGGGCCTCTGTCTGTATAGTGAGATTTATGATCCACGAGATCTTGCACAGCTATTTGGATGAGGCTATATCAAGAGATAATGTTATGGGGTTATTGTATACCAAATGTTGATCCCCTCCACCACCATATACCTACACACTTTGAAATGGGGTAAATGTCTGTTGAAATTAAGAAATTCATGAACTTGTCTTCAGTCATTAGCAAATCAGTAGACAATGTCTTTCTTAAGAGCATTAGATCCTAACTTTGTTGTGTGATTTTTCCTTTTTTACACTGATGATTTCTGTACTTATAAAGGTCTCTTGGAACTTCAAAAGGGTTGTATGAAGATAGGGTGGGGTCTAGACCTAGTGGAGCCTGTACATAGAGACATTTTTGATGTAACCTCAAAAAGTGATCTTCCTTCTATTTCTTTTGTTGGCAGCAGAGGGAGTGAGGACGGATGAGCAGGGCCCAGAGCCTTCCTCTTCACTCACAGTCATGCCCAAAGGATAAAGAGTAGATGGCTACTTCTTTCTGTGTCTTATGGTTATTAGGAGAGTTGCAGGCCCAAGACTGCCCTATTTGCATGTTTAAATTCTGCTCAGGGTAGCAAACATAGTAGAGCATGGTGCGTACACAGCAACTCCAACTTTTGTTGTTAATTGTACCTTAATCCACAAATACCCTCAGAAACATACAAATAAACAGAAGCTCAATAAATCATTTTTGCCGAGCTGAACAGTGTACAGTTGATGTTGTAAAGTGCAAAACCCTGTAGAAATGACAATTGTCATCAGTTCAATGAACAAAATGCAAGGTTGGAAAACAGGACTTTCAACATGTGCTCATCATCAACGGACATGACTGCCGTCACATATCCCTCTCTACTGGGCCAAAACTGAATCCTGACAAAGTAAAAATGAAGAAGAGTTTGTTTTAGTTTTTAAAAGTAACATTATAAGAGCAAAAACTTATAATGATTTTATAACATTTAGTATCAGCCATTTAAGCAAATATGGTTTATAAAGTATTTATGTTGCAATAGTGTCAGAGAAGGAATTTATTAATAAGATGAGAATTCATTGAGTAAACAGAATTGTATTAATTGCTTTTGATCTCAATAGTGTTAGTCTTCTAAATTAATTAAATGTTTTCAGTCCCTAGTCATACATTTTTTTGCAGAAATGCTAATATATATTGGTTATATATTAGTGAGATGAATAGAGAACTCAATATAAATTAGTGGCATCCACATTTGTTATATTTCAAATGGATATAAAGTATGTATTTTGACTGCGTTAACAGCATTTTAAAATTCTATAAGAGATATTTGCTGTGAAGTATAGTCCCAGAAAAGAGAATGATTTTGATGATCGAATTTGTGTTTAACTTCCAGAGCTTCTCATTTAAAAAAAAATATATATTTAAAAAAAGAGGTTTTTATTGCGGCTTCTGAAAATCAGAACACAAATGATCTTAGAAATTCCTGGGACTGCCCAAAAGGAGCATAGATTTTGGAAGGATGAGCAGAAAGGAACGAAAAAGCAAACAGAGAGTCCGGTGGGGGCGACCAGGGGCCTGGTGGTCCTGCGAGGCCTGCGGGGTGGGCGACCCCGGCCCCTCTAGCAGGCACACCGGGGCGGGAGACCCCAGCTGCAGCGCCGGGCACAGGCGCCAACGGCCGCAGGCCATTCCCCACTGCCCCGGCTTCTCGGGATGAGGCTGTTCAAAGCTCCAGATCCAAACAGTGGGGTCGCGGCGAGCCGCTGCCCACACCTCTGCCGCCTGGGACAGCTCATTCCTTTCTTCTTCTGTCTGGCAAAGCTGCTGTGCCGAGATAGCGCCCTGTGTCTTTCTAAAGTACTCAACCTATAAGGCCTCCTTGAAAGTACCCAGGGAAATGGAATCCAGGGCCCTCCTTTCTCGATGATGGTGATGGTGATGATGATGCCACGTGATGGCGATGGTGCTGGTGGTAACAGTTCTCCGTAGCGGTATTTTAGGCTTTCCTCCATCACAGCCCTTTAGAACACGAAGCCTTTTTACGGCTTCTGATTTCGTGGCCATGAAGGCCACTGTCTCCATAAATCCTGACTCACAAGGGCTCAGAGAAGGAGCATGATTGTGTGGGCCAGTTAGAGGGATCCAGCCCTCTGCTAGGTTTAGTCTCCTGTAAAGGGCCTGACGGTGACCGCTATTTGGTTTTAGCATCTCTCACTCCCACTCTCGAATTGGACACTGGAAATAAGGTCTTTGTAAACGTCTTCAACTTGAGAGTTTCCAGGAAAGAGAATGTTAAGTTTGTTGACAAATTCCAGTGTCCTGAAACCTCAGGCCTTAATTCTTTGTGCAAACTCTCGTCCTGAGTTTGCATGCCCCCCTTGTGCCCCTAATTAGTCTTGTCATGAGCTCACACGCTGTTGTTTTAAACACAGCCTCGTGTCCTCATAGCCGAGGGATTCTTTGGGATGAGCAGCGTTGTATTTGTGTACATTTTTAAAAAATGGTCATCGCTTCTCTCGCTGGGGCTGCCACCATTTTTCAGCGGAGGTGTTGCCATAGAGATGTTGTCTGATTCATCTCTATTGCTATCCCTCTTTAAAGCGGGGCCCTGAATAGGCACTGAGGTAGGTAAATGTATGCAGTGACATTGAGCGGATGATTCTATTCTGAAAAATTCCTGCACCATTTGTTTCTGTGCTTGTCTGAGGGCTGGGACACGGTGTTGGGTTTTGTTGCACGTGCGCTCCTCACAGGCCCGGAGTTAATGCAAGCCTTGTTTGGAGCCAGTGAAGCAGAAATTTCTCTGCTGCTAAGGACAAAGGCTTCACAGGCCACCTCAGAGGCTGCTTTGGGAAGGCTGTGTCTCCTGGGCTCCCAAAGGAAATGGGAGATAACGTGGAACACGAAGGAGCGCCCTCAGAATCCACCCAGCCTTCCTAGACCGGACACGTCTGGCCCCATGGAGTCTTCTCTGGCAAAGGGTGGGCTTCTCTGATCAAGGGTTTTAATTTGATTTGCCTTTTTCCAGTCTGTTCAGAGAAATCGTCCTGAAGATGTGTGTGCTTTTCTGTCTGTGGTGTATTTGCACAGCTCTCTGCTCTGTAGTTTCCCTTTGGGTGCTGGAGGAGACCCTCTCCTAGGAAAAATAATTACAGTTTAATTGGTTTATGCCTTTGTGCTTAAATCAAATAACACCCAAGTCCTCTTCCCCCTCTGAGAAAATGAAAGAGGAAGGAAGGGAGGCAGGATTTGTTGAGCACACTGTGTCCTGGAAGAGTGTCTGGGATACAGTAAATCACCACAAATGAATCGGGTTGAAGAACGAATAAATGAATGCTTAAAGCTAGGCACCTTCTAGGAGTTTCCAGAAATAATTTTTTCATTTATTCTTCACAACCCTGGGACACAGGAGTTATTAGCCCCTTTTTACGAAAGGGTTAAGTGACTCATCCAAGGCCACAGAGAAGATGAATAGTGGCCCCTGGACTTGATTCTGGGTCTTCTGATCCAAATCCAGTGCTTTTTCCCAGCGGCCCTGCTCCTTGCCTCTGTGTTTCGTGACCTCTGCCCGAGGGCCAGAGCTGTGTGAGCTTGCTCAGTGTTCTCACTTCAGGACATTAGGGTAGCCTGGGTGAGGCCACCCATTTCCTCATGCTCCTTGTCCTGACCCTTGTCCTTAGCCATTTGGCCAAGGCCAGCAGCATTGGAGAAGGGCAGGGCATGAGGACAAAAGTGGAAACTGCAAAGCTACGTACATTTCCTGAGTTTCAGGATTAGATCCAGGGCGGTTTGTGTAATAGAGTTTCTGGTCCCCAGATGTTTGCTTCTCTATTAAGTTGCTCCATGTGTGGGTCATGTCAACTGAAGGCTGGGAGCCTGGGGAGGGGACAGGCTTTGTCTCTGCCTTACAAAGCTTTGGAGTATGGATTTGAGGATGCAGAACTCCAGCATTTGTTCATTCATTCATTCAAATACTTAATACACACTCTGGGTAGGACACGAACCAGGCACAGAAGTCGAGTGCAGAGGATGCAGAAATGAGTACAACCTAGGTCTTGTTTCCCATAAAATCAGAAATGTTTAACTTAAGTACCCACGATAACAATTAACATCTGCCCGTTACAGTTTACAGAATGCTTTCACATCTTTATCCAAGTTTTACAATATAGTATGTGGTAGGAATTATTGCTAAATCCATTTTACAGGTGAGGAAAACATCACTCAGAGAAGTTGTCTGAAGTCAGTGAGTGGTGGACGTGGGCTTGAACCCCAGTCCTTTGATCCTAGGTCTCATGTGGATTCAAATGGTTCAGGTCTAGAGAAGTTTTTCCTGATGCCTCTGCCTGCCCTTTTATGACCAAGAACTCAGCTGGTCTGGGATAGTGAGAAGCCACCTGTACTAGCTCCATTTGCCTCCTTCAAATAGCTGGTGGATGTGGAGGAGGGTAACGATATTTTACAGACCTCTCCAGGAAAAACTACTTTGGCTATGCCTTGAGAGTTCAAAACTGGTCTGCAAGCATCTCACTATTTTGGACCGAAGTAGTGATTTTCCATTTTGAGTGTGCTTTTGAGCTTAGAAACATTCTGGCCTTAGGCTGGGTCTCCATCGCAGAGACTATAATTAGCTGGTATGAGATGGGGCCCAGGCACTGTGTTATCGCTCACATCCATTCTAAGCTGGGCTTTGTTTTGGCCTGTTCTACAGCTGTCCCTTGATGAGGAGTGCTGGGAGGAACAGGAGCATTTGTTCCAGTGGTGGTCTAGGTTAAAGGGTCTTATGTCCTGCTGGGTCCCATGCTGTAGTGTTGGGACCCAATGGACAGTTGGATGAACACTGGAACTTAAGATCTAACTAGAAGTGACCTGGGAAGTAGCACTAGTGACAAAGGTTAAAGGTTTCCTTCACTGACCCAGGAAATTCCTGTGAAATAGTCAAATATGATTTCCCGGCTTTGGGGTATAACACTTAGAGAAGTAAAGACAGTGTGCCCAGGAGAGGGGGCATGAGAATGAATGAGACATATCCCCTCTTTTTATGGAGCTCATGATTTGGAGAGAAAATACACACAAAGATCATTTCAACAAAGTGAGACATGGAGAATGAGGTGGTAAATGCTGCCTGCAGAGGCTCAGGAAGGCTGCTTGAATTTGGTTTTGAAGGGAGAACTGGATTTCTCCAGGCCCAGCCATGGGAAGTGAGTTGCAAGTAGAAGCACAGCAAGAAGAAAGGCAGGTGCTGCTCAGGAAAATCAAAAAATCCAATGGGGTGACTAGAGGGGGAACTAATGGAAAAATGAGGCGAGAGCAGAGATTTCAGCTTTGTACTTTATTCTAGAGACTAGGGAGAAGCAGGAAAGGCTGTCAAGCCAGGGAGTGATGCAGTCTGTGTCTAGAGAAGATCATTTGAGCTTTGGTGTGGAGAATAAATTGGGCTGGGCAGTGATTCCAGGAAACAGTAAAGACTGGAGGAAGAATCTGGTTATAAAATAATATCGGATGTCAACTGTAATTGAAATATAAAAATTATTTAAAAATTTTGTCGACATATAAAAGGGGCTACAAACAAACAAACAAACAAACAAACAAACAAACAAACAAACTGTTGCCGGGCCAGAACCCCACAGTGGCTGGAGGTTGGAGAGAAGGAGCCAGGGGAGGATGCTCAAGCCCACAGAGAGGAGGAAAGTGTCCTTCACACAAGAGGACAGCAACAGGCCCTGTAACTGCTATTAGAAATCAGAACTTCGCCCCAGGCAGGCTACATCCTCTGCCTCCCACTCACTGCCCCCTTTTGAGGTCATCTCAGGTCATGCTCCTAGGTTACCTGCTCCTGCTGCTCCTCCCCTTTGAGCCCTTCAATTCCCTATGGGGCAACCCTGCATTTGAACATCCTGGTGCAGACATGCCCACCTGTGGGGCCTTCAACATTAGAGCTGCCCAATGCGCTGAGCTCCCCAGGGCTGAGTTATTAGGGAAACAAAGGAGAACCCTTTTAATTAGGCTCTCTGTGTGCCCCTGCAGGGCAGGGAAGGAGAGGTGCAGAAGCCCCAGTTGTTCTGATGATTAGATAAAACAGAGGAAAACTTTAAAACATCTGGGGGGGGGTGGTATTTATACCTGCAAAGCCGTGACGGAAGCACAAGAGGCTTAAATGAGCCGAACCTTCCTCTTGACTTTTGTTTAAATTTATTTGCAGACACCCAGGAGGGAGGATCTAGTAATGATGGAAAGCCTTGGGGTCAGCCCTCACTAGCTCTCTGAGGATACTCATCCGCCCCTCTAGCAAAGCCGAGGCCTGGAGAGAGGCGGAAGGAAGGAGGGAGGACTTATCAGTCTGAGAAAGTTACCTTATAGTGTCACTCAGAGCACCCTGTCTTTCATAAGCAAGTATCCCACTTTATTCCCAGGGGGCCTACGAGGCCACTAAAGCTAGGGTGGTGGTAACTGGCAGAGAGATCTCAGCAGGTTCAGGACTTTTAGCTAAAAATTATGTAAAGACTCACACCCAACTTTCTGTAACATATAAATACATAGCCTAAAATAAAAAGAAAAACAAGGAACAACAGATTGTTAGAGATCAGTCAAGAGTCACTGTAAACTCAAAGGAAAGACTGACTTCCCTTCATCCCAGAAGTATCTGTTTTGCAGCATCTGGCAAAATTCAGGTGCTATGGAGACTCTTCAGAGTGATTGACCTTTTAATGCAAATGACAAAAAAATGTGCCTTTTTCTAAAACTTACACTGCGTATAACACAGATCTTATACTAAAGCTAATAGGATAAAATCAATAAATGAAAGTGATGTTTCCAAAAAATTACTTTCTCTCTTTACAAAATGCCCAGGTCTAATCTTCTAGAATAGTTACTGCTATGCATGTCCTGTCACCGTAAGGTCACAGAGGATTTGAAGCCACTCTCCTGGATGATGCTTCAATTTTTTTTCTAAGAAAGACTGCTTGGCAAAAAGCATTTTGCACAAGTTATGCCGTTTGAGAGAAGGCAGGGGTAGAACAGAAGCCGCCAAGCCTTAATTTCTCTGCTAATTAATGGTTGATCATTTATCCTTTCATGATTCTTGACCCCAGAAGGAAAATTTATTAGTACTTTTAGATTTTGCACAGTCGTGCTAAATGAGGCATGTAATACTCTAATTTAGTGCCTCGTTAGCATAAGCAGGGTCTCTCCAGCCTGCTGCTCTCTGGTCCCCACGAAAGGCTTCTCTGGAGCTATAGGGAAGTTACCTAGGACCACGTGGATTATTAGGCGCAGGTGCCTGAGAGGCCAAGGCCAAGGCAGAGGCTTGCCCCACCCACTGCAGGGCTTTAAACCCCAGTTTTATTGGACACTCAGCCTGTGCAGCTATTTTTCAGCAGCTCAATCCTATCCATCGAAAGAACAAATGAAAACAAAATCTGACCCCTGGGAGAGGATTTCTGCTTAAGGGACTGCTGGTGTCCCACTGATGACATTTATATTTAATACAAACATTTAGCCTAGACGTTTCTCTGGTGTAAATGCTGACTCAGGAAATGCTGGGGTTTGCTGCATTTACATTGAAACCCCTGAGAAGCCTGCTGGAAGTTTATGTAATTCAGGGACAGGATTATAAGGGAGGCGAGGAAAAGGAGAATCTCACTGGGCAGGGAGCCGGGACTCTGCCGCCAACTCCCTTTGGGATCCGCAGGAAGGCACTTGCCCTATTTAAACCTCTGTTTTCCCATATGTGAAATGATCTGTAAATCTTCCTGACTAAGGCCCCTTCCGGTTTTGACATCGTCATCATTCAGTAATCGGAAATGCCAGAGGCAGGCTGGGTGACTTGGCCACAGCGAGGAGTTCGAATAATAAGAATTTTAAAATATCAGAAATCTTCAGAAAGTTCCTATTTTGGGACCTCAGTATTTCTATACTGAGGAACCTAAACCAAGGAGATCATTAGACAAATGCCTGAAAAGAAGAGTATTTATGAGAGCATAAAGGATTAAACAAAATATGCTTTATCTATATGATGGAATACCCTGGAACCACTCCAAATAACACCATAGAATATCGTAGGCATGGAGAGATGCTCACTGTATTTTGTCATGCAAGAATCTAGGGTTTCTAAACACGACCTTCCACATGATGCTACTTTTACAAAAATATATCCATTAATGTGTCTAGATCAAGGTCTGGAAAAATATACATGAAAGTGTTCATAGAGGTCTTTAGGGGCTAGGATACTAGGTGGTTTTCATTTTCTTATGTACACTTTTCAATATTTTCAGTACTTATGAATACGTGTCACTCTTAGAATCAGAAAAACATAGAAATTAAAGGAAATAAAATCTTGGCTCTGAATCTGCGTATTATTTTCACAGCTCAGCTTTCACTCAGAAAATTATAATTATCCATAATCTTAAAGGGTCAAGGAATAAATGCTTTATTGGCTAGAGGTTCTTGGTGAAGGCTTTGGATAACCAAAACTGTGTGATGTCTACACAACTCTGGATGACTTTGTTTTAAAACTGTAGTGACAAAATGTATGAAGAGTGTCAGTTTTGCAGAGCCTTAAAGGTGATCCAGGCCAGCCCTCACATTATGCAGATGGCAGGAAAGGAACTTGGCTTCAAGCCTGAGACCTGGTTACCATAAAGCCAGGACTAGAACCTGTCTCCCAACACCCATCATTTGACCAATGCTACAGAGACATCTTCTCTTTCCATGCCCAATGGAAGATGCAACAGGTTGGGATTTCCTTCTGAGCTCTCTGGGTAAGAATTCTGAGGGCTTGAGGTTCTATCTTCTCAGTGGAGGGCCATGGCTCTGGAATGAGGCTTCCCTGCTGCTCCTGAGTCTGGAGTGGGCATGTGAGGAGCCAAAGCATCCACGGCGCCACTGCTTCCCGCATGCTGTGGCTTCAGGCCATGCTGTCTTCTGAGAAGAAAAGTTTGTCTGTTTTCTTTGAAGCATGTTGCTCTTCTGGGTTAATTCATCTCAAAGAAGGGTAGCAGAGATTGGAAAACTCAGTGGATTATCTGAATACTGCTTACAAGTTCTCTGGGAACAACCTCACAGCTGAGGATGCTGCCCCTGCCCTCAAAGTGCTCAGAATCTAAGAAGGGGAATAATCGATACGAGCAAGGAGCTTTGAAATGACACAGCCCTAAAGAGTCTGAAGAGGCACGGACCTAATACATTCTGGGAAACTCAAAGAAGCTTCTATTTAGTTTGGAGGGAGGAGAATCCCAGAAGTCTTCCAGGAGATAAGTCTTTGGAATGCAGAAAAGATGTCAACAATTGAAGGTGGAGGATAGCCGGGGGACAGGCAGTAAGGACAGTCTAGATGCAGAACACTATGTGGAGTTGAAAGAGAGAAGCGACAGATGTGGCGGGAGCTCAGCACAAGTGTGAAAACACAGCAAGAGAGCTAGTGTTGGAGGGATGTGGGGTCACGTCTTGAGGGGCTTGGAGATTCTCTACATGTGTTTGGACTTATCCTACACACAAAAGAAGGCATTACCTATAAGACTGTGAGCTGAGCTGTGTTTTAGGAAGGGTTTCCTTACAGTGGAGGAAAAGAGACAATTAAAGCCAGTGGTTTTAGAGATAAAAACAGAAGACCCCGGCCCCCTTCCTTCTTCCAAGTGGTATGAGGAGAGAAACCAAGCCCTTCAGTTCTCCTAGGACTTCTGGAACCTCTTACAACTTGTAGAGAGAAACCTCTAAGCTGGTTGTTTCAAGAGCATTAGTTGGGAGCCAGGAATGGTAAGTAGTGTCCTTGGTAGCCTGTGGGTGATAACAGGAGGCTGGCGTCCTCCCCATCACCACCAGGAGAAAGCCCGCCCCACTTGAGAGCCATGACCCCAGTGTAATTCTGAGTCTGGAACTGGAATGCCACATTTTCCAAGGAAGAGATGCCTCAGGAAATAATAAATCTCTCAAGATTTACGGGTCAGGAAATTCCTTGTGGAGAGTAAATAGAGAAGAGGTGAGGCAGAGGTGGGGCAGGGCAGGGGAGCGGCTGCCGAGGATCTTCCTGGCATAAATACTGGGCTTGACTGTGGTTGGGAGTTTGTCCATCAGAACTATGGTTGGAAAGGACATTAAAGGCAACCGGCTAGACTCCCTCTTCTGCTCTTTCCTCACTGAATTCATGGCTCTTTCTCTGCAAGATGATGAGGATGAACTAAATGACCTCTCAGGTCTTTATCCATGGGTCATTTGACGTTTGTAGAAAAACCAGTGTTCCCACTCTGGGCCTGAACACGCTGCGAGACTCACTCTCCCCAGATGCAAACTGAGCCTCACACATCTCCCACACTGGGGCTGAGGGTTAATGAGAGGACATCTGGAAACTTCCCTACGAGGGATACATGTGGGCCTGATTACCTTCTTATTTATTGTCTTTTTACTCTGGAGATAGTCACATATACTCACTCTACGGAACAATAACAGAAGCATGCACAGCATCCCAACACACCCTCCCAATTACCTACAGCTCAGCTTGCAGCTGGTCACCATGTATGAACTGACGAACAGCACAGACCCGGCCACGCACACCCACACCCACACCCACACCCACACCCACAGTAACTCACTCTCACTCCCCGGCTTCTGTCCGATGTCAGATGGCAGTTAACGGTGACTTCCCCACACTGCCGGAGATCCCAGACCAGGCTTGACCCCACAGCTGGCAAAACCTGCACTGTCCCCCCGCAGCCCCTGGCTCCCTCTGCAAGCCGGCTTCTAGTGTGTGCCAGCAGGTGGCGCTCGGAGCCCTCAGACGACCAGGTGGGATCCTCAGGCCTGAACTCCTGGCCTCCCCCACCCCCACCCTGGAATGGGATAATTGGGGAGTCATCTGTGGGAGGGCTGCCAAGGACTTAAATTTACTGCTTGGAACTTGGATAAGATTCCCCAAACGGGGCACTGGAGGGGAGAGAGGAAAAGGGAAGGGGAGCCGTCCCCCCAGGGGTGGGGGCTGAATCTGGCCAGGGCCAGGACAGCTCCAGCGCTGGGCGCCAGAGGAGTTCTTCCTGCAAGGTCCCACCCCAAGAGGTGTCTGAAACAAGGGCGAGTCGCACCCTGGACATGGAAATGCTTTCACTGGTGTGAAAACCCAGGAGAACAAAAGGATTCACAGACGAAAAAGGGAGCCAACAAGAGCTTTGAAATCATGTCTATTCCTTCCACTCCCAAACTCTGACTCATCTCTGAACCCCAGTTTCAGCCTCTCCTACTGTGTGAAGCCACCGCTGACCTTTATGCCTGTGTCAGTATTAATTACCAGCTGCCTCTTCAGCTCCTTGGCACTTAGCTCCTTGCGTCATCTACCACAGCTCACCCAATTTCAGAGTTACTTGCATAGGAGCGGGTCACCCCTCCCCACCCCATTCAACTGTGGCTGCTGCCCCCCCGGGCAGGGGTCAGACCTTATTTACCACAGAATCCCCCTGGACCCAGACAAGTGCCTGTTCAGAAATCCTAGAGAGTCTAAATGCAAATAAGAACATTTTCTCAAAGAAGACATTGACTTCTCTCTTGGTCATCACTAGAACCTGCGGAAAAGTTCCCAGTAAAGGAGAAAATCCCCCTTAGGCGTTAGGCTGGGTCACAGGACTCATGTCCTTTTCTCCTTATGTAGGAAGACACATGCGTGTGTACACACACACACACACGCACACACACACACACACACACACACACACACACACACACACCCGGGCCTCACAGCTCCAGGAGCAGGAGCAGTGGAGGCAGAGAATGCAAAAAATGTGGTGGTGCCAGCCGCAGAGAGGTCTGGAAATGCCTCTTTAATTGAACCTTTCTGGAAGCAGCCTGGCTGAAGGAGGGACAGGAACAGAGAGGAGCTCAGTGTGGACAGCCCAGGGTGCTACAACCCCCGTCTCCTTTGTGGTCAACATAGAGACAGCAAAGGCAGAGCCTTCAGTTTTTTCCCATAAAAAACTATTTATCTCAATGATGCCCATCCAGAGAGATTCGCCCTATCCTTGAATAGTTCTGTCTCTAGGAAAGTCTCCCCTAATAAGAGACCAAGTTCACCTTCCTTCAGCTCTCACCCAATGGATTTACCCAGGTCAAATTTACTTGCTTGGAAGGAAATATAAACGGGAGAGATGGGGCTCAGGAGCCTGTGCAGAGTGTCTGCTCTGTGCTAGCCATTTTGTGTACGCCATGTGTGAACAAGAGAGCCCCGGGCTGTTATCGCTATGGGTGTTACTATGGCATTGTTACAGATGAGAAAAGGCAGCTCAGAGAGGTCTGTAGCTTGTTTGAGACACACCTGGGCTCTCATCTAGGCTGTCTGCAAGCAGCTTCCCTTCAAATTGCTAGGAACATGCTGATGTCTTCCACTCTCAGTCTCAGCACATCCTGGCCACCTTCTGGGACACCCTCTGTGGTCTGCATTTCTCTATCGCAAGGCTCCCAGACAGGGACGTCAGCATGCTTGCTGCTTTTCTCGAAGAGTGTTACACACCAGCTGGCAAAAGGTGTGCAACATCTTTTGCTTGAAGAAATCACACGAGCCTTGATGCCTGGATGCCATTGGCCTCGATCCTAGAAGGGCTCTGGGTAACAAGAGGAGGCTAGACTGAGGAGGCTGGCTGACACAGCGCCCTCTTCTTCCTGCTCCTCACTTCCAGGCCTCGAACGACAAACCTGTCTCTTGGAATAGATCACATTCTGTTTTTAATTAAATGTTGTTTATTCTTTTGTAAATTGATGGTACATCTTCGTGGTTTAAAATTTAAAAGGAACAATAGGTGTAAAGTGAAAATTCTCCATCCTACCCCTTACTCCCAGCACCCATGACCCCTCCTAGCCACCAATGTTACCAGATACACTTATTTCAAATATAATACAAGCAAATATGTACGTTCGTATACATTTTCTAGTTTCCTTTTTTCAAATACAAATATAAGTATATTATATTCACTGTTTCATACTTTTCCTTCTTCCTTTTTACTGAGCATACATATGTCCAAGTTTATGGACTGTAGTTTAAATTCACCCTTTTCTGCTTTGTAACAACTGTGATCCAAACCTAAACTCTATATGGTGTACCCAAAATGCAACACAGATGAAACCCTTAGTCAGTGCTTATTAAACAACAATCCCCACACAGACAAGAAGAGAAAATTGCAGATATTTTCTTGATTATATTTCCCAGGAAATCAAGAAACTTTACACTGATGTTTGGGAGATATGACACCTGTTTTGTATGGAAAAAAAATCATCTGGGCATTGAAATGATTTATTCAAACAAAGTTACTGATCTATTTCAGCTATTCTGATTTTGTTCTTTGGAAGCTTCTGAGAAAGAAAAAACCTGGCTGAGCTTGCTTGATAATAATTTCCGTATACCTAGGCACACTAAAACAGAATCCTGCTGTCGATATCATGCAGTCATGGGACTTGACTTCCGGCTTCCACCTTGAACTGAAGACAGAGCATGCACCTAACCATTTTTTTAAAAACCTTTCTTTTAGCTTCCCTGGCTGCAAAGCCGTGATAATTCAAGCTGCTATTAGGATTTTAAGTGCTCTAAGATATTAAGTACCTAACATTGAACAAAAAATATATTAAAAAAAAAATACCAACTAGCAAAGTGCTAAGAACGACACTCTGTCTTTGCCTAAGTAAGTATATTATAAGAAATGTAAAAGCTGGCCCCTGGGGGCTGTCTGCAGAGCTCGGGAGTCCAGGAATCTTCCATGATATATGTGCAATAACTTAGTTATACCGGAGAAAAGATCTAAAACAGACGTAGTTTTAGAGCATTCATGATAAATGGCTCTGAACAAATTGAAGCTGATTATTTCTCTCCCTCGCATTCCCAAAGAGGTGGTCCCTGCTTTTAAACGTGGTTCATTCCTGGAAACTCCATCTTAAAGGAAAATCCTACTTTAATCGCATGGTTAAGGGCCTCTCTCTTCAAACACATTCGGTCTCATGAGAGATCTGAATGGATGAAAGTGCCAGGATGGAGGAAGAGGTATTTTTAGGCCACGTTTAATGGGGGTGGCAAACGTGGAAGCCCGCTTCAAATGCTGCTCTATAAAGAGAATGCAGTTGGTTGGAAGAAACAATTGGTGCAGTTATTGAATCACGTATATGACCATTGCAATAAAAAAGAAATACTGACTGAAGTCGTACCCTAGGGAAATAAAAAGTGGAGTCTGCTTTGCTGCCCCTCCCTTCACCTGGGTCCTCCTTCTACCTACACATCTTTGTCCAGTGTAAGCGACAACTTTTCCGTGACTCAGTTTCCTTCACAAGAAAGTAGCCTTGTAACAGTCCAAGGAGGAGGGCTAAAATGTGAGGAAAGGCCTGTGGGTTTCCTGAGGAGGGAAAAAATCACATCTGCCAAATGGTGCAGGGCTTGGAGACCAGCGAGGGGTGAGCCTCCTGTCCCAGCCAGAAGGAGCATCTGAGACCAGAAAACCAGAAAGAAGCTCATTTGGAATTTAGCCGCAGGGCCAAGTCCATTTCATTTGCTCCATATTCCTTGTCTATCACTTTAAATATTAAATTTAAACATGTAAGGGTTTGCTCTTTGAGCTGATGGGCAGTTTGGGCTTGCAGCAGAACAAATATCTAGAGAAAGCAATGAACTCTCTTCTTGGGCTGGAAGGTATGTTGAAATGTGGGCTGGGGTCCCCCTGCAAAGGGTTGGGGGAGGACGAATTAGCCACTGAAACCTGCCAAGAAGGAGGTATTTGCTGGTCCCAGAATTAGCACTGAGCTTTGTTGGGGGTGTGTGTGGAGTTGGGCTTAGTTCCTCATAGGTGAGTTGGCATAGTTTTCTCTAGGGAAAGTGCCAGAGAGGCCTGGCTCAGAGGAAGCTGGAGGTTTTACTTGTCTGGCATCATCTCTGGGAGAGAGTGATCTGGCAGATACCATCTCTCCCCACCAACTCGGCAGGAGTCCAGTCCTGTGTGGGGAGGTGAAGGGTTCTCTTGGATCAGGTGAGTACGCCCAGGTGGGCCAGCACACAGAGCTCCTTGTCTTCTCTGCAGACAGAGGGGCACTAGTGTTCGTGAGAGACAAACACAGAGCTACACACTTTCATGGTTTTTCCAACACCATGGGCTGTGTGGCAGTCTAGTTGATGTTGACCCAATATACATTACCCACTTCTTCCTTAGTAGCAGACCTCGATTTTATTTGAACTGATGGCAAGACTATACTCCCAGCCATTCCTTCGGCTGGAATGGCCAATGAGATGCAAGCAAAAGTCCTTAGATGAGCCTTCCAGGGGGATGTCTTAATGAGAGGGGACTGTGCTGACCCTTGCCCTTCCCCTTTTTCCTCTCTGTAGTGCAAAGGTGACACTTAGAACTTAAATGATGATCTTGGCCCAAGAGGCCCATAAGGAAAGTGTGTTGCAGAAATGGCAGAAGAAAAGTCCAGAAGAAACTCTAGTTCCCCCTGTTTAGGGGCTGCAGCTTACTTGTAGATGCCTTTTGGATGAGCAAATAAACCTGCAATTTGATAACGTCACTGCGATTTGCACCCTGTTCCTACTAGCCAAACAAAAGTCTCAACTAATTCAGGCTGACTCGCAAAGTAGTGACTCCTCATCACTGCAGATGTGCGAGCGTCAGCTATGCAGTGTGAGGCAGAGGGGCCAGCGGGTGATGGAGGTAAGAGCAGGGCATTGAACTAGAAACCTTCGGTATTTGATACCTGGTGACTCATGCTGTAGCGTGAACACACCGTAGGCACTGTGAGGGGTGTTCAACCCCAGCCTTCTTTGGCTATTAGTTCAATAGCTTTAATCTGAGCCTGAAAACAACAGGCTAAAAAAAGAGAAATTCCCCCCAAATTTGGGACCAGTTTGAAACGTCTGCTTCTAAAACCTGAGGCTCTTCAGCAGAAGAAGCCTTGGGTTGCCAGGGTGCAGGTGGCTCCCTGGGCACCACCCGTTTCAGCGTGACTGCCTTTTGGGCCTATAGGGGGCACCAGGGAACTATGGGTTCTTTGCGTTCTTTCTGGCCAGGGTCAGTGCTCAGCTCTCTAGCCTTCCCTGGCCGAGGAGAGAGGAAGAAATGGGGCTGGGGCTGGGGGCTGGGGGTCCGATATAAAGGGTGGGGATGAAGTCCTTTCCCTTTCCCAATTCTTCTTAAAGATCTAAAATTGCAGAGCATCTGGTTTTAAAGTTCAGAAGAAAATGCCCCCTGAATCCCTGCATTGAAAGCTTAACATTTCTGTCCCCGAATCTGAGACTGGGAAGAGACCTTGGAGATCAGCCAGTCCTCACCACTCATTTAGCAAATGAGGAAACTGGAGGCCCAAGCAGGGAAGTGCTGGGTCCAGATCCACACAGGGTGTTAGCAGCAGCACAGGGACGAGAATCTGGGCCTTCTAATTTCCAGCCTCGTGTTCTTTCCACCACACCCTCCACCATCACCGCAGTTGTTTTCTTTTCTGGCCCTTGGGGAACTCTGGCAGGGCTGGGGGTCTGATGTGAACTGGAATCTGTTCAGTTTCACCTCTCATTGCTCCTGCCAGCTCGCCAGCTCTGGCTGATGGAGGCAATTAGAACCAGACATCCCATAAGGGCATTCCAGGGAGATCTCTTAAAATTCCGCAGCAGCTGGGAACTTGCCTTTTCCTGCAGGGATCATCTGGTGTGTAAATACCCAGTTGTGTAAGTCACAGGGTGGGAGGGGGTACTTACACACATACTATCTTTCTCACAATACACACTCACCCACAGACAGAGAAATGGAGAAACGTTTAGTAGCAATCGCTTTCCTTCCTACCGCCCAGAGAGAGAAGTTAGGAATTTACAGGCCATCCTGGGACTCTAAGGACTTGCCTCTGAGGGACGAGCACTGTGTTTGCACTGGGCGTTGGGTCATGGAGGGGTGAGGGGACACTCCTGTTTTTCTCTCTCTCCTTGCAGATGGCTGCTCACCGCTGGGTTCTAGGGGACAACCAGGGGGTGTTGGTGGTGGCCAGCTCAGCTAATACACAGTTTCAGCTCCCTGGCTTAAAGGTGTTACCTTGGTTTATCTGTGGGAAAGCTGAGCCTCTAAAAGACACAATGGCAGAGTGAGGAACACCGATCCAGGACCGCCAACTCTGACTTACTTGCCTGTGAAAGCCAGTACCCCAACTCAAAGGCAGCCTTCCAGTTGGTAGTTAGTGGCAGCTCTCTCTGTGTCTCCGGGCTCCCATTCCACAACTGTTGCCAGGAAACCTTGCTTTGACCAACAATGTGCTGCTATTCAATTGACCAGTGTTTGGGTAGACCAGAGAAGCTTTCGTTAGAAGTTGGGGGGAAATGGCTGAAGGTGTGGCAAAGACAAGTGGGAAATCCACACACCTTTAATCCGAAGGTCACATAGGAGGAGCCCCTGGTTTATGATTTATAGAATAGAAGGGAATAGAAAGGACATCTTATGATGAGTCCATATGCCAGCTGGCTGCATAACTTGGGCTAAAACTTCTGTTTCCCAGCTTAGGATGGTTTTCATACCACTGCACCGCCTCTCTCAGCTCTCCCCTTCAAGGTTTGGATATTTGCATGAATATCCCCAAAAAATAGTGTAAAGCAATAAAAAAAACTCAAATTTGTTCATGATTACTATGATTTTTATTAGACATAATTCTATTAAAAATATGTCCTGCACTTTGTGGTTAATTGCCAATCCATGTATTATGTATTATGTGTTAGGTCAATCTAATTACTAATTATGTATGAATAAAGTGATGATGCCATAGTGCTCTCATCAACACATTTTTGAACAATTGAATTGTTGTACCAATAGAGGCAGGAAGGCTACCCCCTTGTCATTTATAACAGAATTAATTCTGAGAGATCATTGGCCTAGTGGGTTCTTTGCCAGTCTATCCTACGAGAACAAAAGAAGTACTTTCAAACACCTCTACCATCAGTATTTTACTGTTCTTCAAGTTTTCTGTCATAATCTTTTATTCCCAAGAGTTTCTTGCTTTGGTTTTTCATTTGTAAAATGGACATCAATTTTGGGAGTAACACTGAACTAATTCTAAGAGAACTTTCTCAGTTTGAAAGGTTGGGGTAATGTCATTCGTGGTTCCAAAATTGACAGGAGTCATTCAGGTGTAGTGATGGAGGGATGTATATATCTGTATCGAATTTCTAAGAACAGAGAACCACAGGTGGGTCTGAGGCAGCAGATGCTTGTTAATCTCAACACTATGTATTTCTCTGGGGTTTTGTGGTCCCAATATTGAGAGACATTGAGCTAGAGTCAAGAGGCTGAGAATGGCCACTTGGACCACTTGGTTCAGGAATTTTGAGAAACTGGGATTCCATGGGTCATTTGAGAAAGAGAGGGAAGGCTCTGGCCCCCAGGCTGAGGGAGGGCTCAGCGAAGGATGGGGCAGCTTTGAGAATGGGATGGAGAGAAGAAAGGGTGTTCCCCAGAACAATACATGTCAGAGCTGCCAGGGCTGCCAGGTAAATCCTTCCACTTAACTAATGGGAACTCCGACTGGAGATGTGACTTACCCAACATCACCAACTAATTGATGATAAAGTTGACTTTGGATGAGGGCTTTTTCCATCTCGGGTGGGGAGGACCCTTGGCAAGAGAGAGGAAGTGTTAGGATGGAGGCAAGAAGAGGACCAGAGGGAGGTGGATAAGGTCCCGAAAGGGATGTGGTCGAGGCCCTCACAGTAAGGAGGATTGATGCACACCTGGATGATGGTGAATGGGAAGCATCCTCTCTTCCAGCCTGAGGGCTTGTCTGCACAGTGAGGGGACGGCCTGAAGATCACAAAAGCTAAAATGCTGTGTGGTCCTACCAAAACATTGCAGAGGACGTGCTGTAGCTTTTGCGAGGAGAACTGCTCAGGATCAAAATACTGGGAGGACAAATATTCATAGTCTCAGATAAGAAGTAGCAGAATGACTTGTAGGAGCCACAAGACAGGGCAAATAGAAGGCAGCTAAAGACTGATCTAATAAACTGGTGGGGCTACTGGTGGAGAGGGAGAAGACAGAGGGTCAGCTCATTTAAAGAAATGCTAGAAGACAGAACAGTAGGAATTCACATAGGGTTGCCCTGGAGGGCACCAGCCCAGGACCATGTAAGCCAAAGAACTAGGTCCCAAGTTCTGCCTCGCCACTTACTAGCTTTATCACCCTGAACAAGTCACAGTACCTGAGACTTTGTTTCCTCAGTTGTAAAATGAGGAGAATGCTTCTTATCTTACTGGGTTGTTGAGAGAGTTAAATGACATGGAATACGTGGAA
Source organism: Cynopterus sphinx (assembly GCA_030015415.1). Lineage (NCBI taxonomy): Eukaryota > Metazoa > Chordata > Mammalia > Chiroptera > Pteropodidae > Cynopterus > Cynopterus sphinx. Next base: position 48,143,614 of record CM057380.1, read on the forward strand.
AGGTTTCACAGAGTTTACTTATACATGTGTTGGTTCACTTCTTCACACACGTGTGGTATCTACCTGCTACGTGCCTAGAAACGAGTAGATACTCAATCAGTGTATTAAAAAAATAAAGTGGGCATAAACAATGAATTCAAATGATCTGACTTTTATGTCTGAAATAATCATAAGTATTAGGAAAACTGGCATATGGAACCATCAAAAAAATGGATGAGTTGCCTAGTATTTATGACTTTGATGTAGTTGATAGAAAGATCGAAGCTATTCAGTGAATACAGTCACTGGCAAGATTAAACGTAGGAGAAGCATGGGTAGATGTTGTCCAGAGACACATAATGATTCTCCTTCAAAAGAGAAGAAAGACAGAGGCCTACGACTTCACAGCTTGAGCTTGGGCTAGTTAAACCAGCTCCGAAACACTATTTTTCCTCATCTAGAGACTTTGAGGTACTAGCCTCTCAGGCCTAAGTTTTAGAACAGCAACTTCTCTAAACAGGTGGTTTTTCTAAAAATGTTTTACCCCAGTTGTTTATCTGGGATCTTTGGGACTTTTAGGGGTCTATGAATATTAAAGTAGAGATTTTCAACCTATTTTCAAAATTTTAAACATCCTATAAGAAACCACGTGTCCTTACAATGAGATTTTTTTGACTAGAGTAATATCAACCAGCACGTTGATCAGAGCCTCTGGCATGTGCTTTGACGAGTAAAAAGAAGAAATAAAATAAAAAATTCTTAACAGGTTCCATGTCTTTAGAAGTCAAAAATATTTTTAAATGGGGAACTAGAGCAGTAAAGAATATACTTTAAAAGACTGAAAATTTAACTGAAAATGTTGTTAACCTTAACTTTGACTCAACTCTTCCTTTTTCCAGTTGAGGACCCAGAGACCAGTGAAGCAAAGAAACTTGTCCAAGTTTACAGAGTTGCTCATTGGCAAAGCCAAACCCAGAACTCAGATGCCAGGCCACTGGGCTTTTTATTGCACCTCAGTGTTCTTAAGTGTGGTGTTGAAATCTTAAATCAGTGGGTGGGTATTAGTAAAAACAAATGATCTCCCTAAAACCACTACCTGGGTATCAAAGGGAAAAAGGATTGTATTTTACAAAGGGCTTTTCCTTGGGCTCCTCATCAGAGGGGCCAGTCACCTGGTGCGTGGTTAGTCCAGCCGATGTTTGTCAGATGGAAATTCCCTAGGCAAGGGGAAGACTGACAGGCAGGAACGCCCTGGGAGGTTCTTGGGAGAGATGAACGGTCTCTCTTTATCTTCAAAGCAAATGTTCAGGAAGGGAAACAACACTTCCCAGAATTCAGACTGAAGCAAAACACAGATGATGTATGAGACTGGCATCTCATCCACGAGATGGCGAGGCTCCATGACCAGGGGTCACTGAGGAAATTTCTTCACCATAAATAAGACAGTGGGATGTGTAAGAAATATATCTGATCTGAAAAAAGATCACCTAGATAAATCTATATTTTCTAAACAGAGGGAATTGTGCACAGAGACTCAAACTTGCGAGCTGTTAAAGAAGGGTGTTTCGTTAAAATGTGTTACCCAAGGTTATCAGGAAACAGCAGAACACATGGTAACTTTTCTTCAGGGCACGGAATTCTGGAAAATTCTGGGTAAAATGAATTTAGGTTTACAATGGCCAAGTGGCCATATATTTCTGTTTGGAAAGGCTAGAGGTGCCTCATTTGGCGACTTCTAATACTTACATTTGCAATGTGCAATTTGATTTTTTTTTTTTGTTTTGGGGGCTTTCATAATTTAATAAAATATTCTGTTTGGATCCCTTCCAGCTTTTTGGTCTCTCTAGCTTCCACAGATTTGAGATTTCATCCTGGCTTTCCTCCAATGGAGTTGACATGCTCTGATTCCAGCGAAACATGCTTAATATTCACATAGAACTTGTATTCACTTTTACCTCACCCACATGACAACCACCTAGACCTTTCAGAACAGCAAATCTAATTATGCCAACTCTCCCTGCCTAAAGCCCCATGATGAATTCCTATTGTTCTTAAAAGTTAAAATCTTTAATGTGTCTTTTTGGGCCCTGCAAGAACTGGTGCCTCCCTGCTTCTTTGGCCCCTGATTCTTCTTGCTCTAGCCATAGTGCTTTTCTTTTATTCCCATGTAATCACCAAGGTCCTTCCTACCACAGGGCCTTTATACAAGCTCTCCCTCTACCAAATACCCTTTTTTTCCCTCTTCACCTGGTTAATGCTCATTCATTCTTTAGATGTCACCTACTTGTCACTTTCCCAGGAAAAACTTGGCCATGACTTCATCTGCAACAAAGTCCCTATTGGCACATGCTCAGAACACCACAGACCCATTCTTTATAGCCCTGAAGAATTTTAACTTTATTTTTGCATGCAGTTGTTTTATTAATGTCTAAATCCTCCATTAGAGTGTCATGAGGACAGGACAAATGACTGTTAAAGTGCTACGGTGTCACCAGTGATTGAGGCAGTACCTATTTCGTAGCGACACTCAAATGCTTTTGACAGAATGAAGAGAGAATCTCTTATTTGGCCTATAGTATGTGCTCATTAGAATTTCTGAATGAAAGAAGAAATAAGAGCAGTATTAGGAGTCAAGAGAACTGTGTCCTAGCCCCTGATTCTCCATTGACTTGCTCAATGACTCTTCATTGGGCAAGGCCTGTCCTTCCCTGGGCATCAGGACCTCCTACCCAAGTTTGCAACTGAATCAAGTGCTGCATGAGCTCTAAAGGACCTGAGGTTGGATCCTGGTTCCACCACTTTCTAGCAGTATGACCTTGAGTTTGTTACATCACTTCTTTGACATATTATTATTCATATATTTATTTAAAGTCTCTCCAAGTTCTGAAACCTGTGAGGGCCCAAACTAAGCCAGTGACAAATTGGAGAGGAGATGGATAAAAGAGAGTTCAGACTAAGTAATGGTGAGTGAGGTCTCAAACTGTGGTCCCAGGACCAGCAGCATCAGCATCAGTATCACTTGGGAACTTGATAAAAATATAAAGCCTCATGCCAGATCTATTGAGTTGGAAACTATGAAAATGGGTTTCTGGGAGCTGTGCTTTAAGAAACCCTCCAGGAGATTTTGAGGCATTCTCAAGTTTGACAACCACTGGATTAGAGGCTGAGGGTAAGAAAGATGGAAATGCTGAAGACAGAGGAAGTTCTAAAAAGATAGCTAGGAGTATTTGAGAGCTTGGCTTGGCTGTCTTTAATAGTATCAATTCCCTGATTTGTAGGAGCTTTCTGTGGAGCACAGGGAGTAGAGTAGAGGGACTCAATATAGGTCATCTACAGATAGAAAACCCATTTTATGAGGAACATAAAGGAAGTTATAATCAGGAAGAAACTCACATCTTGATTTCATGAGATGTCCCAACACAGCTTGAAACAGGACAAGGCCCTGGGAAATGGGATCATCCCATGCACCTGTGTCCTGGAGCATCTGGCAATCTCAAACACACTGAGAGTCAACAGCACTGAAGAGACTTAGCTATTTCCTTTCCCCGGAAACATCTTGGGCTTGAGAGATCCATTTGTGCCTGAGCCATCCCTTTCCTAATGGGGAGTTCAAATAGGCACTCGTGCAGTTTTCAGGAATGCTTTTTATTCTTGCCAAATAATCAAAACGTTTAATAGGTAGGACCTTGAGGGGATGTCTAAACACAGCTCCACCCATAGCACCACAAAATTTTGAACAATAAACTCAACATCTGTTTTCTTTTCTGTGACATTACCATTGGGATACTGTTGAGACCAGGGAGCCATTGTTGTAAATCCACAGAACTTGGAATCTGACGAACTCTTTCTTCACTCTGTACTGATGTATTTTACACATGCATTGGCTGTATTCCTTTTGTGTTTGCTTGTTTTAACCAACATATTGTACATATATACTCTGACAACAGTTCTCTATTTTTTTATACTCTTTTTTGTAGGTTGAAGTTTTTTTCAAGGAGCGCTTATTATCGTTATCATCATAATTTTCATCATTATTATTTAACAGCTAGTGTTCAATGGGAAGGATCTCTGGAAAATGAGGCTAGAGAAGCATATTCATTTGTTCACTCATTTAATAAATATTTATTGAGCATTATTATATGCCAGGCACTGGGGATACAGTAGTATCTTCAATATGTTAAGCAAATTCAACCTTCACAGAGCTTATATTTCATTTGGTAATATAGACTATAAATAATAACAAATTATTAGATAAACCTGTAGTTCATCAGGAGGTTTAATGTGTTGTGTTAAAAAAAATTAAGCAGGAAAAGAGGATAGGAAGAGTCAAAGAAAAGAGTGCTACTGTCAAGTAGTCAGGAAAGGCCTATGATTGGGAACCTAGAAGAAACTGGACTTGGCTATTGCAGACTAAGCCCTGTTTCTGGATGAGAGCTTCTCAGAGGGAATGATTGGCACAAAGATTCTGAGATAAGATCTTGCCCAGTGCATGGAAGTGGCCATTATGGCTGTAGTGGAAAAAGCACTAAAGAGAATAGTAGAGATGGGTTTTGAGAGCTTCTGAAGGACCAGATAGAGTAGGACTTTTTATACCACTCCAATGAATTTTGCTTTTACTCTGAGCAAGGTAGCAATTATGGATTTTGAACACAGGAGTTATATGATCTGACTTCCAGGTTTTAACAAGAGTACCATGGCTGCTATTTGAAAATAACAGTAAGGGATACCTGCAAGGAGGACCTTGCAAAAATCTCCATGAAAGATCAGTGAGATTTGATTCAGGGTGATAGAAGTAGAGGTGATGAGCAGTGAGGATTCTGGATCTCTTTTGAAGATAGAGATAACAAGATTTGTTGATTGGATTGAATGTAGGGCAGTCAACTATGACTATCGAGTCTTTGGCCTGTGCAACTAGATGAATGGAATCGTCTTCAATTGCAATGGGGAAAACTGGGGGAGGGGTTAGGGAAGGACCATTAGGAATTCAGTATGAAGAGTTTAAATTTGAGAAATTATTTACACATACCGAGTCTGGAATTTAGCAACACATACTAACTAATTTTTGGTTTAACTCAAAGAAACACAGCCTCTAGTGATCCTGTGAAAGGTAGACAGTAGGTGAGAAGCATAAAGGCAGAGAACACTCTAGGAGGCCATGATCTTAGAGTTGACAAGGAGGCCCTAAACGAGGAGAGAAGAAGCAGAGTTGAGAGGTATTTAGGAGGTAGACTCAACTAGACAAGGTGGCAAGATTAGATGTCAAGGTTGAGAGATGAAGGTAAGCCCCAGCCATGTTCCCAACAATACTAGGTCATAAAGATTCATAACCCATTACAACAGACACTGTGAAATAAGTTGTCACATTCCATCCAATGGCCCACTTCTAAAATCTTACCCAGAACATCAAACTACAGAGCAACAGATAAGCTGAGGTGGTTATTTCAAGTTCTGATAGTAGATAAAATACAAGACATGTTACTTATTTGAATTTTCATTGATAGCACTTAAACTTCAACTTAAATACTTGGCCTTTTGCACAGGAAAAATTGAGCAGAGTTTTGCTATTATTATGTTTTTATTCTGCCATAATCTTCTTCTGACAGTAACTTGCTTTCCTGTTAAAACTTTTAAGAATCCCTTCTGTGTTGTATCTGCTACCCAAAGCAATACATAATGGACTAGACAGGATTATTGGTCCAAATGACAAAGCCAGATGTAATATGGCAGAGTTTTTTCCTGTAACCACACGTATAGCTTTGGCCTCACACAGCCGTTCATTATAAATAGGAAGATTCACACCAGGGACTCCAAAATGGGCAATGAGAGGTGCAAAATCACCCGTCAGCATTTCTTTAGGAGTAGAAAATGGGGAAGAAGAATTTCTCAGGTCTAACTTTCTGGCCCTTGGAGCCTTACAGGGTTGCATACAGGATGTGATTTGCAGTTTGTGAAGGGACTTTTTCTAGGAGGCAGCACGGTGAAGAAACCAGTTTAGAGTTCACAACCTGGGACCTAGTGCTGCTCTGCCTCTTCCAAATCCTGAGATTTGGGGCAAGTCTTGTCATCGGTTGGAGCTTCAGTGTCTTCATCCAACAAGCTGGGATAACATATTTCTTTCTCAAATGTTTTTGCCAGATTTTTCTATCCAGATTATGTTAGTCTCATAAAATGAATTAAGAAATGGAGATCTCATGTCTATTTTTCTAAAAGAGTTATGTAAAATTGATACTGTTAATTCCATAAATGTTTGATAGAACTCACCAGGGAAACCATCTGTGCTTGGAGTTTTCTTTGTGGAAATATTTTTGACTAAGATTATGAATTAAATATTTTTAGTAGAAATAGAATTCTTTAGATTTTATGTTTCATTTTAAGTCAGCTTTGAAAAGTTATGTTTTTCAAACTCTGCCTGCTTTATCTAAATTATTGACTTTATTAACATAGTTTGTGGTATTTCCCGTTTATCATTTTACTGTCTGTAGGACTACAGGATATCTCTTCTTTCATCCTTGATATTAGCCATTTGTGTTTACTGTCCTTTTTTCTTGATTAATCTCAACAAGGAGATTTATAAATTTTATTAATCTTTTGAAAGAACCAGCTTCTAATTTTGTCAGCTTTCTCTACTTAGAGTATGTTTCATGTCATTGCTTCTTACTCTTGTGTTTGTTATTTCCGTTCCTCCATATCAAATTCAATGTGTTCTTCTTTGTCTAGATTTTTAAGGTCGAAACTTGTATCATTGATTTTAAACCTTTCTTCCTTTTTAATATAGGTACATAAACTATAAATTTCCCTCTAAGCATTGTTTTAGCAGTGTACCATAAATTTTGACATATTGTATTTTCATTATCAATCAGTTCAAAATTTTTCTGATTTTCTTTGTAGTTTCTACTTTGATTCATGTGTTCTTTAGAAGAGCATTATCTAATTTCTAAATATTTGGGAGCTTTTCTAGATATCTTATTGTAACTGATTTCTAATTAGTTCCATTTGTTTAGGAAACACATGCTATAAGATTTCCGTTGTTGAACGTATTGAGATTTATTTTACAGCTCAGCAAATATTTGAACTTGGTTTATATTCTATTTGCAGCTGAAAAGGATGTGTATTTTACACTTACTAAGTGTAGAATGTTCTATAAATATCAACCAAGTGTTGTTTGGATCTAGATCTTGCTGTTTGCTTTTTTGTGTACTTGTTATATTTACTTCTGAGAGAAGGATTCTGAACGATCTTTTTAGAGCATGAATCAGAATATGTCCTTCCCAATGTAAAGTCTTCAAAAGCTTTTTAGTGTGCCTAGAGTAAAATCCAAACTTCTTTGGATCTGTAAGAGACTATGTGATCAGTATATGTCTTTTATCTCAGATTTCCTCCTCTAATACTCCACAGCACACCCCTGCCCCACCCTCCACTAATTATATTCCAGTCACTCTGGCCTTTTTTCTGTTCTCTGAACCCACTAAACTTATTCCTACTTGAGGATTTTTGCATTTGCTATTTCCTTATCCTGGGATTATATCTTCACCTAGATTATCACATGGTAGCTTCTTCACACCTGTTGAGTCTGAACTCAAAAATTACCGCTTCATAACAGACTTTTAATAACCTTTCTATCTGGAGCACTTTTTTTTTTATCACACAGCTTGATTTATTCCCTGTGTAAGACCTTTCATTATTAGAATTATCTCTATTTATTAACTTCATTATTTATGGTTTGTATGGTGTTTTTGTTGAGTGGTGCATCCTTGAAGCTGAGAATAGATCTGGCTTATAGTGGATATTCATAACTACTTGTTGGATAAATGAATGGTGGATGGAAGGATGGGTAGATGAACTATCAGCATTTTATGTCATTCAACATCATTGGTTTTATTTCATAGTCATTTCTATCTGGTCATTATGACTGGACTGTGAGGTCTTTATAAACAGGAACTTATTCTACTTTACCTCTGCCTCTGACACAGCATAGCAACTGATCAATGAATAATTGTTGGACAAAAGCATGATTGGTCCTTTCAAAATACTCTGCGCACTTCTGTCAACAGTCGCTTTACTGTATCTCTCTTTTGAGTCAACTAAACCAGAGTTTGGCATAAGGCTTTGTACATAAGATATGCTCAATATGTGTAAACTAAAAGAAATAAGAAAAGAAGGGAGGAAGGAAATTGTTACAACTCTCATGGATGCATTGGTTGCAAGTTTCAAATCTGAACCCCAAAACCAAAATGTCAGAAAAAGTCTCCTGGCCCTTTTGTTAACCAGGGAAGTCAGAAGAACTTCAGTTCTTCAGTGGGAGGTCCATTTTACCTCCGATCACAACCATAGAAAGCAGAGGTTTTGGAAATGAGTTAGCCCTGTACTGCAGAACAGATATAGCAGCAGCCCCCCACCCCCCAATGACAACCAAAGCATTTTCACACATACTTGATTAGCCGTGAAGGTTTAATTATTTCTTAAACATTCTAGCGAAGAAGAAATGAGAAATGTGCATCACAGACCATGAAATTATTTCTGCCACAACTGTTAAACATCCTGTATTCTTTTCCTTTGAAAGACTCAAATTAACCTGGAGATTTAAAAAAAAAATGTTCTGTGTAATACTAAATCGAATAGAACTCCCAGAACTTCTTCCCTACTGGACTATAGACTCCTCGTCTGTGACAGCATGTTCACTTGTCTGCTCCATGCCTGCTTGACTCCAGGATGTACTCTGCGAGTGGGCTTTGAATGGACAAGATGCAGACTTGGGATCTGCATTGCTTTTACCCAAGGTGCATACATATTGAGATGATCAGTCAGCCTTTGTGGTTCAACTGTCCCTCTAACTTATACGCACCCACTACGGCTATGAGCACCCATAGTAGAATCTGCCCTCCTATGTTGGTCCTGACCTTCACTTGCTTTGTCTATACACAAACGGGAAGGACAGCAGGGGTTAGGTGGCGTTTTGACATGATATTTCTGTTTCCATACAGTTGCCAACCAAACCATGACAGAATATTAGGTGTTTTGAAGAGTAGAAAATGTACTGCCATTTGGCTTCCTTAGACAGAGATATGTATTCTGGAGAAGCATGAAAATGAAGACTAACCTATTTTGGACTTAAAAACCTGTATTATGTTTGGTAATAAAATAAGTAAATACTATATGTAGATATAGTGTAGCCAGTGCCCAAAAGCCAAGGTAGAAATCGACTGATTGCAGAGCTAAATCAGAATTCCAATGTATGTAATTTTCCCATCAGATACTAATGTAATACTACTGCAGGATTTGTAACATCAAAATCTCTGATGTTACACTACAAAAAATAAGGAGGTTTAGAATAAAATTTTTTTAATTAAGAAACTAGAGATATTTCCTATCATATATGACTTTATAAGAGGCATACTTTTAGGACTATAAAATGTATATCTACAAAGTATATTTAAAACACCTGAAGTCGCTGGTTTATTTTGAAATTAAAGAAAAAGAATATCTATCAGAAAAATCAGAGCTGGAAAATACCTTTGTTACCGGACTGTCCAACACTGTCTGCAAATAAGCAGCTTGGCTTACGGCGCAGGTTTCTGAAGAACGCCAGTCCTTGAACTGGAGCCAGCTCCCGCAGTGTGTTGCATCACCTTGCAAGCTTAGTAAACAGGCAAATTGCCAGGCTCCATCCCTGGAGGTTCTGAGTAAGCCAACCAGGTCTAGAAACCACTGGATTTTGAGGCACCCTCCCAAATATGACATTCAAGTAGCCTGTGACATCAGAGTTGGCCCTGTCTTTCATCATCAGAATGGTCCGAGTGAGGCTTGAAATAGCATTAGGGTCCAGAGCTGCACTGAGACTGGGCCTCTGTTACTAAGGACTTTGGGTCTCCAATAGTTATTTAATTCCCTCAATTCACTGGTGACACCCGTCTGGTTGCCAACTGTAAACTTACAGCTCTAGATGCATCAATCTCAGTCATTCATTCATATCACAAATAATTACTGAGGGCCTACTGGGGATGCAGCAGTCAATAAGTACATGCTCTTCATGAGTCTGTGAGGCTTACAGTCAAGTACACAGACAGCAACAACCCAGTGATTACAGAGAAAGAGCAGGCTGTTAGGGGAATGTCTGGGAGGAGCACCTCTTCAGATTTGGGGAAATCAGCTTATGCTGTTGGATGAGGGGCAGTTAGTCAAAGTGAGAAAGAGATGCTCATCTTGATTTATCCTTTGGAGATGAACACATTTTCACTCAAAAGAGGAAGGGGAGAAAAAAATATTTTTGAGGAGTCAGTACACAGTGTTAATTTCTTAGTTTTGATTAATGTACCATGGTTATGTAAGATGTTAACATGAGGGAAGCTGTGTGAAGGGTATACAGAAACTCTCTGTACTACCCTGCAACTCTTCTGTAAATTTTAAAGTATTTCTTTAAAGAAAGAAAGAAAGAAAGAAAGAAAGAAAGAAAGAAAGAAAGAAAGAAAGAAAGAAAGAAAGAAAGAAAGAAAGAAAGAAAGAGAGGAAGGAAGGAAGGAAGGAAGGAAGGAAGGAAGGAAGGAAGGAAGGAAGGAAGGAAGGAAGGAAGGAAGGAAGGAAGGAAGGAAGGAAGGAAGAGAAAAAAAGAAAGAAAGAAAGAAAGAAAGAAAGAAAGAAAGAAAGAAAGAAAGAAAGAAAGAAAAAAGGAAAAGAAGAAAATTAGGATACACAGTCTGATTAAAGATTGTGGGCAGATAGTAGGTTTAAGAATGAATATGGAGAAGTAGTATCTTGGATACCTGGGCATAGGAATTTTCAAGTTATTCAAATAGTTACATGAGAAGCATCTCTGATGCCAGGGGCATCCTAGGCTAACACGTGAAAGCTCAGAGCAATCCTGTGCCCATTGTATTAATTTTCTGGGCTACTGTAACAAATTACCATAAACAGAAATGTATTGTCTCCCAGTTCTGGAGACCAGAAGTCTGATGTCAAGGTATCAGCCTAGTCGACTCTTTCTTGGAGATTCAGAGGGAGAATCTGTTCCACACCTCTCTTTTAGCTTCTGGTGGCTGCTAGCAATCCTTGGCATCCCTTGGCACTTAGATACATCACTCCAGTCTCTATCTCTATCTTTACATGGCATTTCCCCTCTGTGTCTCTGTGTCTGAATTTTTTCCTTTCTATAAAGATTCCAGTCATCAGATTAGCACACCCGGTGGTACCATGACCTCATCTCAACCTGATTACATCTACAAAGACCCTATTTCCATAGAAGGTCACATTCACAAGTACCAGGGGTTAGGATTTTAACACATCTTTCCTGGGAAGACACAATTCATCTTGCAAAGCTTTCAGGCCCTCCTGTGTCTCTCCACCCTTGTGAACTCTAAGTTAGCTTCTCAGAGCTACTTGTACTTCTTCAAGCTCTGCATGTTCTTCTGTCTCCACGCCTGTGCCTGTGCTGGGCCTTCACCCACGAATGCTCCTCTTCACGTCTTCTCTTCTACCTAAGCAACTGCCATGTGTCTTTTAAAACTCAAGAAACATTTTCTTTTACCTGTGAAGCTTTTCCTCCCTCATGCCATCTCTCAGAATCAGTTGCTAGATTCTCAGTGCTCGCCCAAACCCCTCTGTGCATCCTGAGTATGACATCTAACTGGGTAGACCGTGACAAATTGTTGACATGCCTGCTCTTCCCACCAGACTACAAGCTTTGTGAAGACAGAGAGCATACACATCTACGTTTGTATGCCTTGTGCCTGCTGTATGCGATATCCAACCACATAATGGGCAGCATTTGGTAGGAAGCTTAATTCAATGCTCTGTGGCTTTCCACGGGTCTAACTGAAGACACCCTGGCCAAGCTAAATTGTGCCATTTCTTCTAGCTCAAACCAGCACTTTCCATGGGGTCAAGTATGGGCTGCCAGTGAATTTCCAACCTGATTTCCTCTGCTCTCATTCTACCTGGGAGGTCTCTGTGCAAGACTCATTTAGGCCAAGCAAAGGGAGAGTTGACAAGCTGGGCTGCTTGCTTCCCCAGTCTGCTTTAATGGAGGCTGCAAATAGAGACTGTTGGCCTGTGGATCCTAGTGACACAATGCAGCATTCAGTGGCGGCTGTGGGCAGTGGTGGCCCTATGTGTGTGTGTGGGGGGGGGGCGGACAGCTCGTGGTCCAAGGTCAGCAAAACCCCATCAACATGTCAGGCCAGTGCAAAGGCCAGTACTTCGGGCTTTTTCTCTCCTTGCGAGTGATTTTCTTCTTAGTCATCCGTCTCCCTAAAATAGTCTCTTCCTTCTTCCTTTTCTCCATCTGGGCTCCAAGCACAGCAAAGCAGAGGTCAGAAAAGAAACTGCACAGATAGCAATGGCATTTCAGAACTCGAAAGTTCTCTAGAAAGAGAGCCTCTGGTCCAATCCTTCTCCTCATAGATGGAGAAACTGAGGCCTGGGATGGGAGAGAGAATTGCCTAAGATCCTGAAGAAAACTGTCAAGAGAGAAGGACACTGCCTAATTCCTGGACCCCAGACCAGGACTCTTTCCTTCCAGCCACACCATCTTTGCCTGTCTCCTCCAAGAATGAATAGAGTTAAGTTTTAATTGCCATTTACTAGGAGAACAAACTGTGAAAAAAAAGTTTGCTTGAACGCCTCCTTTGCCTCTGTCCATTTACAAGGGCACTAACTATTCAAAGAGGCACTGTCCCCATTCTTAAGGGACTTCTGCCCAGGACAGAGCGGAGACAGTGTTTGCTATCCAGGGTGGTGGCATCAAACATCATGGTGACTGGGGACATCTCATGGAGTATTATAGAGATAAAAATGGATTTGGAAAGTGACTACAAATTCAAAATGCGCCAATTTAAACCTCTCATTAAAACCAAACTGGTTCATTCTTCACCATTTATTTATAGGGCCCAAGTGCTCACTTCAATTACTGTTTTAAAAATAAGGCGGGGAAAGGATACTTGGTTTCTTTTGAAACTCAGATCCACAAGAGCCAAATTAAACACCAGCTCTCTCAACTGTGGGTGTTGATTCTGTCACCACTTTTCTTCAGCTATTTCCCTCCCCACCATTCCCCAATGCAAGCCCTAATGCCGAGATAAAGAAAAGTTCACATTCCTCGGTCTAGCTTTAAGGCCCCCACTCCGGTCTGCCACCCATCTGCCCTTATCTGCTTCTACTTCTGCTGTTCTCACACCTTGCCTTACTGACATGCATTCTTCATTGCACCTTTGCTGCCCCTTTTTTCCTTTGCTTGGAATTCCCTTTCCTCCCTTCCTGTCCACCCACACCCCTCTCGTTTCTATTCCTATCCGCCTAAATCCTAAAACCACGCTCAAGGACACAACACGGTCTCGTGTCTCTCCAGTCTAATATTTCCTTCATGGAATGTTCAAGACAGTCAATTTGCCTCTTTTATGAAACACTCGGCTTCCTGCCTCACGATAGACTCTCCACCCATTCATGTGTCTATCTATTCGTTATTCAACCATTTACCGAATGCATTCTATGTGCCAGTCACAGTGGAACTCCCATCCCAACGTGGAAGACAGAGGACAATCAGAACAGAGTGGCCACTGCCACAAGATTTAAAACTTATTCCGAAGGCAATAGGAAGTCCTAGAAGGATTTTAAAGAGGCCCACTGGTGGGAGGAACAGATCTGCATTTTAAGAACTGTTCTTGGAGCAATGTGGAGGACAGATTTGTGAGGGTGGGAGTGTGGGCGTGAGGGTAATGATGGTGCCAAAATGAAGGTTAAAGGGCTAACTAGGAGGTTATGGTAGTAATTCCAGCAAAATACTAAAGCAAGCCCCAAGGGAGTAACAGAAGGAATACATAGGAGGAGAAATGTGGGCTAGATCTGACAGGAGGTGGTGGTTGTAGGCAGGGACTCTATACATCTAAGAACTCGGGTTTCTGTCTGGGGTTCTTGGGTGGAGGATGGTGTCAGCCACTGGGATAGGAACTGTGGGAAGGCCTGAAGCACTCACTTATGCACATGCTATGGTTAAGGATACTGGGGACAGGAAGGTAGAGATGTAGCTGATGACATCTATGGATGAGGAGCTAAGGTCCCCTGCAGGCTGTAGGTACTTACAGGCATATTTTCCCTATTGGTCCTTGAGGTCAGGAGCAGAGAGTGAGAATTGCTCCTGTCTTTTTTTTTTTTTTTCTTTCTCTCTTGATTATAGTTGATTTTCATTTGCTCTGTGAATCAATGAAGAAAGGAAACTCCAAAAACAGGTGATACAAGTGGAGAGAAGGCAGCCACCTTTATAGAACAGGGTAACCAGTGAGAGTAGAAATGTTTTGAGGCGCCACTCACCACAGCTCTCTGACCTCAGTTTCTTCATCTCTACTGGAGAGGCTGATTCTCGGGATACAGGACCACTGTGAGGTCATGATGTCATGATGTCATGTGTTTTCATCAGATAGCCCCATGAGTTTATGAAAAAAGCATTGGCATCACGCTTGGAAGTTTTCAGTTGTACTTCTTTCTAGTCATGCCTTTGGACAACTTTTTTCTTTTCTAGATCTTAGTTTTCTCTTTTACAAATGAAAGGAGAATTGATTACAGGATCTGAAGGGGCATCTCCAAGTTTAAAGTGCTACATGCCAAAGATAGCAGGAGAAAATACTGATTTAGAGAATCGTAATCACACCTGAAGGCTCGCTAAGTGAGGAAAAGAATGGTGAAATGACTATCAAATGTGCCTTACTTAAGACACCCAAGCCTGGAAGAATTACTCACTAAAGTCTGCTCCTCCCTAGGAGAACAATAGTTCACATTTATTTCCTCCACAAAGAGGAGATTAAAGGACCGCGGCGTTCGGGATGTCTATGACTGCAGTGATGACAAATGAGCCCTATCCACATTTCCTGTAAAATAATAACTCACTTTGTGCAGAATGCAGAGATTTTGTAACTGTTGAAGCTGGAGAAAGGGGATGGAGCTGTGGAAAAACTGACTTTGGATAAAGGTGGGGCCTAGGCAAGAACATCAAATCGATTTATGGATTCTGCCATGATTGCATGGTGAAGAAAACATGGACTGAATACCCCGTGCAATTTGGATGGAATCCTGCCTCGGTGATCTTCGTGCAGTAGGGCCTTGGATAGTTACTCAACCTGTCTTAGCTTTGGTCTCCTCATCTGCAGAATGAGAATAACTAACCCTGGGGAGTGATTGTGAGAATGAAATGAAAGGATGAAGGACCTGGCATAAAGGATGAGGCCAGTGAAGTTTACTGGCCTCTTTAGTTTTAGAAACATTATTCTTCAATCACCTTCCACTTTTCCAAACCAAGTCCAGGCAGCTAATGGGTGAGTGGGTGGGGACATGGCTGGTTTGGGATCCTCTGGCTGTGGTAGAAATAAAGGAAGCTTCCTCTGTCCACACAAAAAAGAAGGCTTGCTCTCTGCAGCCTTGGGGGGCCCTTTTATATGCATCTGCTGGGGCTAGAGGGTTAGGCTGATACAGTCCATATTTTGCAAAAAAGCATGTGCGTCCAGGCTTGTTGAATGAAACTTTCATGGAGGGCCTTGTTAGTTGGTAAGACTGATGTTGACACCTCTCAATCACGGATCAACTTGTGGACAAGGATTGATCCTATTTGTCTGCTCCTTCTTAGCTTCCCAGAGTTGGGGCACTGCTTCGGATGACTTGGGGTTTGAACAAAATCTAGGATTTTGTTTTCTGATTTCTGATATTGAACACAGCAGGAAGGTGTCTGTGTTTAAATTAATCCTACCCTACCCTTTCACCCCTGAGCTACCTCCCATCTTCCAGCACCACCCCACAAGCTGGGGTGGAAGTGTAAGAAGTGTGTTTAGAAGAACAGGAGGTGGAGGTGTGAGGGCAGAGGCAGCTTTGTATTACCCCAGAACATGAAAGAATTATTCAGGTCAACATTCACACACTTATCACCTACTTTGGGTGCTAGACAAAGGCGGATCTGAGGGATAGGCAATGGGGGACCATGGGTTTTTGCTGAGACACAGAGGCTACCAAGGAGGAGAGGGGCTCTGCAGAGTTACACTACAAAGGAAAATGCAAACACCCAAAGAGAAGTTCATGAAAGTGCCTCTAGCCTCAGGTTTTTAAAAACAAGCTACTTACTTTCCTGAAAAAGTCACATGCAACGTACCTTAGTCTGGAAGGAAAAATGAAACCAGCACCTGCCTAAGAGATAAGTGAAGCATATTCATATCTTTATGCATTTTGCAGCAGCAATTTGCAGAGCTTCTGTGGAAAGACTTTGTCTGCTGCTTCTTTTGATTTATCTTTCATAGTTACCTGGCACAGAGGAAACTTCATTTGGAAGCTGACAAATGAATAATAAACAAATGAGTGAATGAATAAATGAATGAAGATATGGTGATACACTTGGGCCCTGCTGTAGAGGGTCTCTAGGGGGCAAACCCAGAGTCTGCAATTACACAGTTAACCAACTGCTTAAGCAGAGTCAGATTGACGTCCATGCTTCAAGTGCTACATTTGCTCTATTCTAAATAAGTCTCATGTTGGGGAAGAAGTCCAGCCTCCTGCCTGGGCAAGAGTGGAACTCATATTCTTGAGCTTGCACTTATCTGGTGGCAAAAATTAGCAACAGCACAGACATATGTGCCCTTTGAATCTCATCGAAGAGTCCAACCAAGAATTTCATGTGAAGACCAGAATGGCCCAGAATGGCCACCTGACCTGCTTATCATGGCATTCACGACCTCACACAGTCTGCCTCCCATCTGCCCTTTCCTGCTCCTAACTGAGAATTCACTTTTCTCACTCTCACTGCTACCTGATCTTATCACGCTCTTCTCAACCACTCTTGCATTTCCCCACCTCCTTGACGTGGATCCCGGATAACCTTCCATTATCTCTGCCTGTTCGGCCTTAAGCCACCTACCAAAGTCCTCACCAGTGAAGCTTCCTCCAATCCCTCCACTCAAGATTAATGTCTCTGCACTGTGTCAGTGGAGTCCGGTGATTGTACCTCTGCAAACGAGAGCCTGTGATATAGAGTGGGGCCAGGAGAGCCTACACTGAGATTTAGGCGGAGCCAGAGTGCTCCAGGCATCGACATGGGCCAGCAGTTTTGCAGGGGTGAGAGGGGCCCTGGGTACTTTGGTTCCTGGGCACGTTATTCAGATGAAAACAAAGCACTGTTAGCTCAGGAGTCTACCATCTGGGGAAGGAAACCTGGGCAGTGTGAGAGACCCTGAAAGACTGAGAAAGTTCCCTTGTGGTCTTCCCATGTGTCTGTTCCCACTCTTGCGCTTGGGTTGTTTTCTTTCACAACAGCCAGGTAACGCGGTGCAGGGTGTGCACAACACAAGGGGCCGAATGTGGGACGAAATCCAGACTGCCCACCACTTTCTCAGCTGTGTTCTCTGCCAGGGGGTTCATTCATCCAGAGGAAGAGACACATTTTTCAAATCTGCACAGAGGTAAAGTATGGGCTACAGGCCTGCCCCCTAACATTTGCAGGGCCCAGGGCGAGAGTATAAAAATAAGGATATAAGAGTATAAAAGTATATATATATACTTTATGGCTATTATTTAACAGTTATAAAAATAAGCTTAAACTATTAATTAAAATGCATTCTAGCTTCCCACTTTAATAAATACATGTTTATAATGACCTGAAGGCTGAATTCTAATATAGAATTTCCAAATTCTTGGAGAACTCAGTAACACAGGGGCACTTAACCTTGGCTTGTCCCCTGTCCCTTTTTTCTCCTTTCTCCAGCAATATCTTTGTCCACAAGGCTCTGAATTTGTACATCACAGTCCAGATGTCCAAGTTCTTTTCCAAATCCTTTGGCTGCTACGATCCCTTAGCCATGCCTACACCTGAGGGTGCACGTATTGACAGTGTGTATCTTGGTGACCCCTGGGCCGAGGAGTGTACATACTTGTGGCATGACCCACGTTCAGGAGACTAGACCTAGGGGAAGGCCCATGCAGGCTTTAGAAGTGGTTAGTGGTGTTTGGGCAGGGAATCGAGGCATCCGAGGTACCCAACGGTAATGTCTAGAATAAGGAATGCAGACTCCTGGTGGCCATGTGCTCTTGACCTCCTGGACTGCTTGTCCCTTGGAGAGGAGTGTGGCACTGCAACGTGTAGGACCCCTGTTGCACAGGCCTAAGGTGGGATTGCTGGACTCTAGCAGCTTTAGGGCTAAGCTCCACAGCTGGGCAGATGGGATTACTGAACCAGCAAATGTGCACCTTCCTCTAAGGCCACCTCATCTGCCCAAGGCCAGATGGTGACATCTTGGTGGTACACATCTGTTTCTCCACCTAGCTCTCTGATGGCAGGTGCCTTGTCTTCTCATTTTATTACTCCTGGCAACAATTAGCACTGTCCTTCAAGGCCTGAGTATTCGAGGGATGCCTTCAAGATTTGCTTTGGTATGTGCAGTGAAAACAATGCTGGAGTTGAAATCAGATGCCTAGGTTCTCTCCCAGCTCTGCCACACTCACTCTCTAGGCTACACTGATCAGCTCCCCACCCCAGGTCTTACCTTTCCCCATCTATAAAACAAGAGAATTGAGCTGAACAACTTTCAAAGTCTCATTTAGATCTGAAGATCTGCAGTTTGTGACTCCTCAGAGCTATGTTTTTCCTTATCTGTCAATTGTTCTCAACCCTGAGTATTTATTAAAATCATCTAGGACGCTTTAAAAAAAAATACTGGAATGCAGACCCTACCCACTAGAGGTTCCAATTCAGTTGTTCAGGGGCAGGGCCCAGGCGATCGCTCCCCAGATGATTTGGATGTGCAGCCAAGGTTGACAATCCCGCTTAGGGTTGGATCAGAGTCTCTTCCCCTCGCTACCCACACACAGACGAGGAAAAATGTAGCAGAACAGATGCCTGATGCAGAAGCAGAGCAGCTGGAGGCAAGGCTAGACGCTGGGATCCTGGGGTAGGGGGTGTCCTGGTTCCTCTCCAGGAAGATGTGGACAAAGAGAGCCAATTTCCTGGCCTCTCGCTTCTCACCTCCCATCCATCTTCCCATCCTCCAGCTGAGAATCGAGGGGGAGGAGGAGAGAGAGCAGGCAGCTGCCTAATCTGGGGAGATTTTCTCATGGGTGGGGAGAGGCTGACTTTTGGCTCCAGTCTTCCACCTCCCTCCCAGCTGGAGCTGGAGCAGCCAGAGCGAGCACTGGGGCTGGGATCCCAGCTGTTGGCAGTTGTTCCCATGTTATCTCCCTGACAGCTGCAGACCTCCTGACGTGTCGTGTGTGTCCACACGGAAGCATGTACTCTCTGCAGGAAAAAAAAAAACAAGACGAAGAGCCCATGAGGTGACTATTGAGACACCCCTTAAGCTTCTCCGGATCCCTACTCACCTCCAGCGTGTGTGACGCCCTCCCCTCATCACTCAGGGAAGAACCCAGCTCCTCTCCTCATTGAGACTGCGTGGCAGCGGCGGCTTCAGTAATCACAACAGCTTTCATTTATTGAGTACGCCCTATGGACCAGACATTTTCCTAAGTGTTTTAGGTCAATAATTCTATTTTGCCATCAGAACAACCTTAGAAAGCAAGCACTGTTACTATTCCTGTTTTACAGAGGAGCAAATCAAGGAACGGAGAAGTTAATATTTACTCCAAGATCACACAGCTGCCAAGATTCAAATCAGGCGGTCTGATGTCGAAGCTGGAGCTCGTTACCACGTGGCTATTCTGCCTCTTGTTGGTCATTGATTGTAGATGAAGCTCGGTTTGCATACAGAGGTCCTTTTCAGCTCTGACACCCTACCAATGGTATTGATCACACTGACGTACTTTTTATAAATTGATTTTTTGTTTAGGTTGAGGCTCTTCTTAGACAACACTGACTGAACTCTTAAGCCACAAAGTCAGAAGCACATGTAGAGCAGAGCTTCTAGGAGGACAGTAGGAAAAGCACCTGGAGAGGAGAATGGTCCAGAGTAGCGCTGCCTGCCCTGGACTCCAGGGACTAAACATTGTTGAAAAACACTGAAAAAGGGAACCCATGGTGATGGCGCAGAAGGTATGTAGTTGCATCCTCCCACTTTCAAAGACTTCTGCTTCACTTTCCCAGCAGAGAGGCTACGTTGTATTGAAATCCACGTGCCATTGTTCTCAGTGATGGCTCATGAGATGCATTTCCAAGATGGCAGGCCAGGGCCTGAATGTAGCTTGTCATCCAGTGCTCACAAATCTCTTTGGTCTGAGTGTAGTTTTTGCTGACCCAGAACATGCATGATTGTGGAGGTGGGGTGATTTGCTGAGAGGGGAGTGACGATGAGAAGAACCAAGATCTTCACCTCAGTAGTCCATGTTCTAAAGTAGGAAGTGATCGGTTAGATGAAAAAGTAGGCCATTCACTTCGTTGTTCAACTGGCATCTCCCGAAAAATCTTATTTTAGCCCCTAAGTTGCTTTGTATGAGCTGAATACCCTTTCTCCTCTCTCTTTTACCAGGTTTTGCCCCTCATTTGTTTAATTACTAGTTATACGGACAAGTTCCTCTATTTTCCCTTACTAGGTTTTACATTTTCATTCATTGCCACGTGCACATAGAGTTAAAGCTCTTTACCAGAGAGAGTTGAATCCTGCTTTAGGACAGGCTTTTTATGGTGTACGGCAGTGCTTCTTAAACTTTACATAAGAATCACCTGGATGTCTTATTAAAAGTGCAGATTCTGCTTCCATTGATCTGCGATGGAGTCTAGGAATCAGAGATCAGACATCAGGCTTGTTCAGGGTGGCATGGCCATACACCACGGAGCATGGCTCTACTGGGGCGTGAACACAGGACCTTTTTCATGTAAAGCAGATGTGCTAACCACTACACTATAAAACCACGTTCCTAGGAATCTCCATTTTTAATAAGCATCCAGATGTCAATGCTGCTGGTTCCCAGACCACATTTTAAAAAAGTAATATATGTAATGCATTAAAATTTTTTTCAGATTTATTGATAACTGGCAAATAATATGTAAATGTAAGGTATACAATGCGATGATTTGATATATGTATATAGTGTGAAGTGATTACCACTGTAAGGTTAGGCAATACCTCCATCACCTCACACAGTTACCATTCGTGTGTGTGTATCTGTGTGGTCATAACTTTTAAGAGCCATTCCTTTATCACCTTTCATTGTTAACTGTAGGCACCTTGCTGTACATCAAATTAGATTGTCAGAACTTACTCATCTTGTAACTAGCGTTTGTACCCTTTGACAGCCTTTAACCCATTTCCCTGCCTCTTCCTGGCAACCACCAGTTTACTCTCTGCTTCTATGAGTTTGTTTCTTTTAGAATCCACATATGAGTGAGAGCATAAAGGATTTGTATGACTGATTTCACTTAGAATAATGTTCTCAAACTTTATCCATGTTGTTGCAAATGGCAGGATTTCCTTCATTTTTTATAGCTGAATAATATCATTTATATATTCCTGTCAGACTGCCCTTATTCTAGGTCCATACAGCCAGTAATTAAACAAATGAGAATCCATATACATACATACATAC
Organism: Cynopterus sphinx; assembly: GCA_030015415.1. Taxonomy (NCBI): domain Eukaryota; kingdom Metazoa; phylum Chordata; class Mammalia; order Chiroptera; family Pteropodidae; genus Cynopterus; species Cynopterus sphinx. Next base: position 48,165,079 of record CM057380.1, read on the forward strand.
ATACATACATACATACATACATCACATTTTCCTTCTTGAAAGACATTTGAATTGTTTTCATATCTTGGCTGTTGTGAATAATGCTACAATGAACATGGTGGCACAGATAACTCTTCAAGATAATCATTTCATTTCCTTTGGACATATACACTCAGAAGTAGTGTTGCTGGGTCATACCCAGACCACACATTGAGGTACAGGTTGTAGAAGGCCTGAGAGACACACTTACCCAATTAACCACAATTCAGAAGACTGGAGACCAAATAGTCGTTCCAGCAATGCATCCACACTCTAAAGAGTCCATTGACAGATTTGTAATCTGCCCCATCCCCGAAGGGAGCCTGCTCAGATTCATGTTGCCTCTTTTTCATATATGCCCATCTCTGGCCACAGTGCTCTTATGCTTCTCTGCTCCACCTTCATCCTGAATTCCTAAAGCCATGTTTTCCAGAATCTCAGGCCGGCTAAGAAACCCTCTCCTGTCTCTGTCTCTGAAAAGCTACAACTGACCCACCCTCCTCCCAAATCAGGCTTGTTTGGAAGAAACCTGGTAGTGGGCGTGATTCACACAGACTACACACACGTACACCGCTTATGGGTTTTAACCTGCCCCAGGTTAAGATGACATGGGTTTTTAAAAGAGAGCATTAACTCTCCTCAGGTGACTCTGGACAGTTGTGCTTCCTATTTGGGTCTGAAGGCAGTGCCTGCATTTGAGAGAAGGACATGGGCTCCAGAGAGGAAGGGGCTCTGTGTGGTAAGAGTTAAGGCCTCTATTAACCTCTCCGTAATGAATCTGTTTTATTATTCAGGGTGGACCCTGTGAAATTTCTCTTTTTAAACATCAAACTCACTTGAATATTGACAGTTTCATATGGTTTGACTTAATAGTTCAGCCCAAACTGAGGTCTAGCTCAGAGTATGTTGGGGCAGAGCATCATCGCCCACAGAGCCAATGTAAAACAACACACAGACCTGAAGCCAGCCAGCAGTCAAGGCAGAAGACAGTCCCCCCCGGCCACCATTATGATTACATAATATTTGTGAGTGCGTGTGCTCTTGTAAAACAACTGCTCTTTGCTTGGTTGCAGGTGTGAACTTTTGATTTAGACACAGACAAAACCGGACTGAGGTGTATTTGGTTGACATAATAACGTCCAAAGGCACCTGTGGCCTGTGGAATGAAGTCTAAACTCCCCGTCTGACATTGCAGCCTGCCCTCACCCAGCAGCATGGTCTTTCCATCAGTCTTCATCAACCTAGACTCTGGCTCCAGCCACTATGAATGGCTCCTCTCCTGTACAAACTAGTGCTTCTGCCCTCTCTCTTTGCTCAAACCCTCTCTCTTCCCAGAGAGTCCCCTGCCATCTCCATTTAACGAATCCTGTCCATCTTTTGGGTTTAGCTCAAAGGCCACCTTCTGCATGGAACCTTCTCATCCAGATCCAAAGTGACCCCTTCCTCCTCTATGCTTCCACAGTACTTTGAAGCTCTTATGACACATCATATCCCATCTTATTATATCATCCTTCAAATTCAATTTTTCACTAATTCGTACACTCAAAAAATATTTATCATCTTGCCACAGGCAGGCTTTATTCTTGGTACCACGTTTATACTGGAGATCAAGACAGGCTGTAAAGATAAATAAAGCAGAGTAGGAAGACAGAGAATGAAAGAAGAAAAATTATTTTAGCTATAGTTTTCCAGAAAGGCTTGTTTAAAGAGGTGAAGTTGGAGTTAGAACCTAAATGAAGTGAGGGACTGAGCTGTAGCAGATCTGAAAAGAACACAGCAGGCAGATGGCACAGCAAAGGTGAAACCCTTAGGAGAGGAAAGAGTTCGCCAGGTTCTAGGGCAGTGCTTCTCAAACTTTAGTGTGCAAAGATTCCAAATGTTGATAAGGAATTAGAGAAACTGGAACCTTCATAAGTTGCTAGTGGAAATGGAAAGTGATATAGCCTTTTTGTAAAACAATTTGAGTTTCTTTTAAAAATAAACACGTGCTTGTCTTGCAACCCAGCAATTCCACTCCTAGGTATTTATTCAAGAGAATGAAAATATGTGTCCTCTTAAAGAGTTGTAAGTAGGCTTCCATTGCAGCATTGTTCATAAAATCCCCAAAGTGGAGACCATGCAAACGCCTGTCAGCTGATGAATGAATAAACAAAATATAATATATTCGTGTAATGGAACACTACTCACTGTAAGAAAGGAATGAATTACAGCTACACATGACAACACGGAGGAATCTCAAAAGCAAACTAAGAGAAATAAGTCAGACACAAAAGACTACATGATTCTGCTTGCATGAATTTTCTAGAAATGGCAGAACGATCATGACAAAAGCATATCTGTGGTTGTCAGGGGCTGGCTGTGGGATCTGTAATTGACTGTAAAGCAGCACGAGGAAAATTTTTGTGATGAAGAAAATGTCCTAAAACCAGAATGTGGTAGTGGTTGCACAACTGTATAAATTCATTAAACTCATCGATTGAACCATACACTTAGAGTGTGTGAATTTTATAGCATGTAATCTATTCCATAACAGAGCTGTAAAATTGTTTTAGCATGTAGACCTTCCCTACTCAAAACCCCACACGCAACTCTGCTACTGGCGAAAGTGGTTCTGCACCTTTCTGGCTTTCTTAAGACCGCCCTATGGTTCCAGCCTGCTGTCTAGACTGCCTTCCTCTGCTCACCCAGCAGCAACCACGGCCCCCAGGGCTGGCCTTCGGCCTCCTGCTCTCCAGCTCCAGAGCTCCACCCTGGGCCTTCTCACTCATGCTCTTGCTTTAACTATAGCCATGAGCAGGTAATTCCCAAAGGTACATCTCCATCCTGACCTCTTCTCTGAACTTCAAATTTATTGATACTAGGGTTTTTGTTTTTGTTTTTCCAGAATATCACTTCCCGGCGCCTGTGGAAATTGATAACACATACTTCACATATATAAAATTTCACTCACCTTTTGCCCACGTCACCTGTTTTTTCTCTCAAGCTTTCATCAACCAGTGTCACCACCATCCACACAAATGTTCAAGCCAGAGATGTGAGGGTCAAATAGACACCAATCACTGGATCTGGTGTTTTTCTTTTCTTTCCTTTCCTTTTCTTTTCTTTTCTTTTCTTTTCTTTTCTTTTCTTTTCTTTTCTTTTCTTTTCTTTTCTTTTTTCTTTTCTTTTTTTTATTTTGTTAAGGATGAAGTCTGCATACAAAAAATAAAAAGTTCAGATTTTAAATGTTCAGTTTGATGAATTTTGACAGTCACACTGACCTGTGTAATCATCAGCAAAATAAGGTATAGAACATTTCTATCCTTTGAGAAAGTTTCCTCAGGCCTCTTACTGGGCAGCCCTCTTCTCCCCAACACACTACGCCCCCTGTCTGGTTTCTAACACGATTCCTTATTTGTCTGTATTTGGATTTCATACAAATGAAATTGTGTATTTTGTGTCTGGTTTCTCTCACTTAGCATAATGATTTTGCTATTCATCCATGTCATTGCATGTATCAATAGTTTGTCCCTTTTTATTGCTCAGTGGTATTCTCTCCTAAGGATATAGCATATACCATATTTTGTCTCTCTGGAGCCTTGTTGATGGGCATTTGGGTTTCTTCCAATTCTGCAATATTTTAATAAGTCTGCTATAAATTTTCTTTACAATTTTATTAGAACATATTTTTCTCATATCAGTTTTTGGGAACACATTTTTTGATGGTCAAATATCTAGAAGTGGAATTTCTTGATCATAAGAAAGATGTATTTAACTTTATACAAAAACTGTCAAGGAGTTCTCCAAAGCGTTTGTGCCATTTAACTCTCCCACCAGCAGTAGTTGAGAGGTCCAGTTTTTCCACATTTTCACCAGCACTTGGGATGGTCAGTCGTCTTGATTATAGCTATTCTGGAAAGTGTGAAGGAATATCTCATTACAGTTTTAAGTTGCATTTCCCTGTGAGCTGATGGTGTTAAACACTCTTTCTTGTGCTTTTTTCATGGACGTTCCTGTATCTCCTTTTGCAGAGTGTCTGTTCAAGTCTTTGCCTGATCACACCCGTGTACTTTTTGTTTGTTGGAACTTTTTGTCGATTTTTAAATTTGAACTATTTCCTTTTTTGATCGCTTCCTTTCCATCCTACTATGACTGCATCAGTTCAAGGCCTTTCCATGTCTTGACTAAACCATGGAGTGTCTTTGACATTAGTCCTGCCCTTTTTTATATTAAGTCTTTGATGAAGGCAGAAAAATCTCTGTAAATCAACCCATGCCATTCCCCCTGTTCCTTGTCACCTACAGGAAAACATCAGGCATCCCTCATGAGACTTCTCATTCTCATCACCCTCCTCCACTCCCGGTCTCCTCGTCTATCGACTAGTGGCTCCAATCACTTGCAGTCACTGCCATGCAGTTTCATATTGCTGGGCTTTCGCTTGTGCTGTCCCTTTACCTAGAAACCCTCTTCACTTTTCTGTCTCTGACCCTCTCTTTTTCTTCTTTAAATAGGTCAAATGGCTCCTCTCCTGGGAGGCCTCCGGCAAACCTGCAGACTGGGCTGGGTTCCTCTCCTGTGCTCCCATAGCAACAGGGTAAACATCAATCCCAGTGGCCCCTAGTTGTGTGGACATTCTTGGCTTCTGCTGCCCGTCTTTGCTCTTCTTTGCTTTGGTCTGGAGATTGTCTACTTTATCTTTGAACTTACAACCCCAGTGTGTGACAGGAGCTCAGCAAATGCCTACTGACTGAGTGAATTAATGCAGTTCATTTATTTCTTAGACAGTGATATCAGGAAAAAGTTACTCATCCTTTTAATCTAAAAAAAAAAGTGTGAAAAATGTCTGTGGAGAGGTGGTCGTATGGGATGAGATGAATAGGTACAATTTCCTCAAATTGAATGGCAGGCACCTCCTCTGCTGGGAAAAGCTGGGGTGTAGAGAAGAGCTGGTTTGCTATGCCCACCCCCTGGGGTGGTACTCCCTGCACTCACACTATCCTGTCAGCTAAGTACCAGCATTGCCACCCAGAGGGGACTAGAGGAGATGAGGTGATCTGCTGTGCACTCTCTGCCCTCTTACTTTCATTGCTCATCACTTTGGGAAAGACACAGAAAAGAGACTCCTCCTCTTGCTGAAGAGTGGTTTGGGGCAGGATGGAAATTCAAAATCCATCCTTCAGGCCTGCAGAATGGTTCTGTTTTCCTCCTGTTTTCTGGCCCCAGAGATCCCTGTGAGAGTTTGTTATTTCCCCTCCAGACCTCCCCATTCACACCAGGCATGCTTGAATAAGAACCCAGGTGTTGGCCTTAGCAGCTTGTTAAGTTATAGCGAGAGGAGGGGAAGAATCCAAGGCCCTCAAGCTGCGGATCAACGCCCCCTTGTGTGCTTGATTCTTTTCTACAGCATCTCTCTGTGGTGGGCTTCCCATCCCAATTTAAATCTTCTGAACATAGGAACTCACTGCCTCCTAACTCATACTGCTCCATCTTAGGACAGCTCTGGCTAGGGAGGACTCTCCATTTTGAGCTACAATCAGTGCTCCTGACCTCAACACCCATCACAAGGCATGTTCTACCCTCGGGGGTCTTCCCATGACACTCTCTTGGGTATGTGAAGATGGCTATCCTGGTCCTCATGCCTTTTCTTCTCCAGGCCAAAGGTTTCCCATTCTACAAATCTTCTAGTTGTGACATGGTTTCAGGTTCCCTCAGCAACCGTCCTGCCGTTACCATGCCATCTGCAAACGTTCCTTAGCCTCCAGGCGATTCAGAGCTTGGCCATTCTCCTTACCCTCCCAAGTCCAGTCATCTCACCAAATCAGCTTTTTTCTTGTTTGTTTTTATTTAGTTGGCCATGCTCTTGGCAAATAGACACAGGCTACAAGCTTACTCAGCTGCAGTAGCAGCTAAAAGGACTGTGTCCCATTCACCTCTGTCTCCCCATGGCACTTACTATAGTTCTTGGGAATGCATTGGTGCTAAGGAAATGTTTGCGAGTGTGAATTGAATTAAGAGAGCTGGCTGGAACCTTGATGAAAATTATAATTACATGAATTTTAACCAGATAGATTATTTTTTAAGCCCCAGCTCTCATCACCAACATGGACACTCCCCAGGTAGGAAAGGGAAGATGAAGAAAGTCCTTTCAGCTAAGGCAGGTCTGTGGCGTGCCTGCTTTGGGCCAGTTTTTGTGCCAGATTCTAACCTAGAAACTTAGCTTTTCACCTTTTCTTCATCAAAAACAACACAGGATCTATATCTTGCCTTCTTTATCTCCTTCTAAAAACATGTCTCAGAAAAAACATTTAGATAAATCAGCTTGGAGATTCCATTCTTGGTTTGGGATTCATGTGTATCTTCACATCCCTGTGGAAAGGCAAGAAGTTGGCATCTACCTCCCTCAAAGGATGAATGCTATCTCAGGAGGTCAGTGGCTTGTCTGATATAGCCTACAAAGCCATTAGTCCAGGGCCTCCCCTGCTCTGGGCTTCAGACCTTGACTTCTTCTTCAAAATAAACTGCCAAGAAGTTGAGCAATCCAAGGCAGGCCCTCACAACTCATGGAGGGGGAGGAGAGACTGTCCAGCACAGCTCTTGAGGCCAAGGTTTATACCCAGATGTGCTGCCTGTGTTTGCCATCAATTTTCCTGTGACCTGAAGCTTGTCTCTTTGGAACACAGGCCCCACATTTGCAACGAGCCCTAGAGATTGTTAGGAGTCGGAAGCAGTCCCCTGATACTGATTTAGGGCACTTGCGTTTCTGGAAGTACTTCAGATATGAAGAAGAAAAAAAAAAAATCTCTTTGCCAAGATAAAAATTTCAGAATCAAAAGTATTCTTTTAATACGTTTACTTTATATTCTTAAGAAGTTGTTGCAAAGATGACTTCCTATTTCTGCAAGAGTAGCAAAGCCTCAGGTGCTAGAGCTTCTTGCTCTGAAAAATCTTTTTTCTTTCTTTTTCTTTTAAGTTTATTTTAGGTTTATGAGGACATTGGGGAAAGTTATTGAGTTTTCACACTATGGTGTACCAGAGTATGAAAAAGATCTAGAGAAATCTAATTAAAATATAACCTATTTATAAGACAAAAAGAACAGGCAGTTTCACACAAGGCCTTCAGTGCTGTGACATGATTTCAATTCATTCTCTCAATAGAAAGCGATCTTCCTGAGTTTCACAGATCTGTGAGAGTGAGGGACCTGAGGAGTCTGGGCCAACCATGATCACTCAGTTGAGAAAAATGCCCTTGGTGGCATTTAGGTTGCATCTGTCTGGGGTTCCCACACATACCCATGGAATCTGGAAGATTAACAGTGAAAAATGACCTATTTTAACAGGTGCATACTTGTGTGTAAGTGGAATTTAGCTGAGCATGGAATTATTTTAACATGGAAATAAGTTGTGGACATTTAAAAACATCACTCTTCTGACCACACAGGAATCAGACACATGGTCAACATTTGAGAGTTTCTCAGGACTTGAAACAAACGTGTTTGTTGGATTTTTCCAGTGGAAGCCACAATATCATTGGGAAATAAACACTAATGTCTATTAAACATGACTGTTTGTGTTTAAAGTCCTTCTTTAAAGCATGTCAGAGAGAAAAACTTTAAGTTATTAAATATGTTTAGGGAGGACCTTTTCAATGATACCAAAGAACGCAGGTGAATGAAATACAAATTTCCAAGCACAATACTTTTTTATTTTATTTACTTTATTTTATTAGTTTCAAGTCTACAGTATATTGGTTAGATATTTATATAGTTTATAAAATATGCCCCTAATTGCTCTTTCTCTCCATTGGCTCTCCACCAAGCCATCATTTTAAAGCTAACTGCATTTCCTATGCCATGCTCCCTATCCCCACGACCATCTATCAACCGCTAATTTGTACTTTTTTGACCCTTCCCAAACAGAGTGCTTTTAAAGGTGCAATAGTCCAGAGAACTGGGGTTCGACACTTGCAAAAAAGCCTAACTTGAAACAAGATGTTGAATGGCTCTGTGCCTTGAATTTATTATAAAACAGGGGTCAGAACCTACCCGCAGCCTACCTCACAGGGCTTTGGAAAGAACAAGTTAGCTAGAGAATGGGTAGATGCTCTGAGAATGTCAAACACTGTCCATGTGTGTGAGGGCTGTCACGGTCACTGGCTCTGTCGTTGCCATGAATGTGACTCGAAGCTGCACATGTAGTAGAGAGAGCAGCTCAGGAGGATTTGTTGAGTCTCAGTGGTGTCTCCAGGACACAATGGTTTTTTTCAGGGTGACAGCTGGTCTTTTCTGTGACCTGACTTTCCCAGGAATCTATTGATTTGGACGTGGAATTTGGGTATGGGAACCCTCAGAGTAATCGTGAGTAGGCCGAAGCACATTTTCTTCATGTGAAAGAATTGAAACTTGCCTTTTCCAGATAGCTAGATGATACCTTAGAAGAGGAATTTAAATAGCCCTAAAGGTATGATTTCAATATCTTTTAATCTTGGTGTTTATGTGTGTGTGTCTATGTGTGTGCAGTGAAATGCCTTAAAGAAATGTTGACTCCTGATCATTTCATTTGGAGAAACACCTTGCGTGACTTTGTTCAGGTCACTTAATCTTTCTAAGATGAGCATCCTCACCTTTAAAAGAAGAAGTTAACCTGTTCGCAGGTCTGTGTGTACGTGTGTGTGTGTGTGTGTGCGCGCATGCATGCATATTCATACGTATACACATACTATAGAATAGGAACAATATGGTCATTATGCTGAAAGTATTTTTTCTTTGTCTCTTCTACACACACACAGGCATTCTCACACACGTACACCATCTAAAGCTATGGATAAGGTGAAGTCGTTCAGAAAGTGGACCGAGTGTGCGCAGAGAAAGCTGGTTTCTGAGAGTAGGCCCTGAATGGGAGTGAGTGAGCCATGTTTGACCAGGGACAACAACTGACTGTGACTGTGCATTTAATGCCTACATGTGCCAGGCATATGACGAATCATGTCATCGTTTAACCTCTACGACAGCCCTAGGAAGTACGCATATCCCTTTTCTGCCAAGGAGACAGCTGAGGCTCAGAGGCACCCACTGACTTGCAGTCACACAGCAAGTAAGTGGCATCGCCGGTTTAGCACTCGGCTCTGTCGCCGGCGGAATCGGGCCCCGGCCCTGCCCCTGCCTGGCCCTGTGCTCTAGAGCACAGGGGACAGTGTGTGAGTCAGGGAACTCCAGCTGTTCACAGAGAACGACAAACTGGTTTCGGAACCTTCGTGTCTTTTTGTTTGCGCGTGTGTAGTTTTTGTCTGGTTTTCCCTAAGTCGCTTACTCTTTCGTCTTTTGTAGTTTTGTTTTCAAGTTCTCAGGCCCATAGTTCTGTCACTCCTTGGCCTCACATGCTCCACTACAAATGCTCCATCTCCTGGCCTGCTGTACCCTCTGATCCTGCTCAGCCACCTCAGGTTCCCAGGCTGAGTGTGCAGGACCACGGCAAGGGGAATGGGAAGCAGGGCCTGGCCCAGGGATGAAGGCTGTCTGTCAGACTCGGGGGTCCTGTAGCGGGGCTTCCTGGGCCCTGGCTCTGGCCACCCACGAGACAGGGCCTGTCTGGGCAGAGAAGGGGTTATAAGAGGTCCTCTGGCTGCCTTGTTTACCGTCGCCCAGACTCCGGGCCTGGCCCTGTCGGCCCGGGCCTGCCCGCGCCCCGGGAAGTGCCGGGGAGGGGGTAGTATCAGTCACTGATGAAAGCCACTGAAACCAGAACCAAGCACACATGAAAAGGAGGAAAGAAGAGGTACAGGCTGATTGCTCGGTCTCAGGCGTGATTGGGCTTGTCTCCCAAGTGGAGAGATGGAGACAAAGACGATGTCGTCGCCCAGAATGAGTGACTGTGCCTCCACGGAGCTGCTTGTGCGTGGTGCTTCCAGTCCCGAAAGGGTCTGTGAGAGTGATGCCTAAGGCTCCTTGAGTCCTGAGCAATATCCCCTGGCAGAGTGCGCTGTTCACATCGGTATTCAGAAGACCTGGGTGTTGAGAAAGCTTTATGGTGTAAGCTGAGAAGTAGCACCATCAATTCCTGTCTAGACTAGATTTTTGGAATCCAGGTTTCCAAGATGAAAGGATACATTATGAAGACAGGACATAAATCTACTCTGCCAACAAGACCCACATTCACCTCAGATTATTTACACCTTTTGCTCCCTCTGTTCGATGCCTGTCCCACTGCAATCCACTTTCAAGTTTTGACAGATTCATTTAGTACATCAGACCTATAAGCAGCCAATCACGCAGACTTCTTCTATTTTTGAGAAGCCCTTCCCTCCAGGCCGGTTTGCCCCCTTGCCACTCTGCAAAGTTTCACCTTTTTACTTGAGATCTTAACGACACTCCAAATGCTAAATAAGGGATCACATTAGTCGTGAGTGTGCAGTAAAACCTGGCTGGGGAGAGTCACCAAGTATAGGTTACTAATTCCGCCTCCACCGCACCCTTGGTCCCATGCCCAGCACCTCTGTGTGGTGGTTACTCAAGGATGTGGGAAGCCACTGGAGCAAGGCTACTGACACAGCCCTTTTCAGAACTGCCAGCCCAGACTGCTTGGCAACCAAAGCTCACCATCTGCCCAGTCACCCAGGGAGAACACAGAGGTCAGTGACTTCTGCCAGGGGAGACTGTTCTGGGTGTTAAAAACCATCTATGGGGTTCAAAGCAATAGCGGGGAGCCAGTTCTGCCTCTCATGCAGTCTCGGGTCCAGCATTCCCAACTGTCTATGGGACATTTTGACTTGTATTATCCGTCAATGTTTAAAACTTAAGGACACGGATCAAGACACTTTAGCTTTTGAGGCCTCCATTTCTCCATCTTTATCATGAGAAGATGGCCTGGAAGAGTCTTTCCAATCCTTTCAGCAAAGAGCAATGGGAAATAGCAAGTGTGGGCTTTGACATCAGGAACACCCATGTCTGTATCCTGGCTCTGCTGTGTGACCTTGCTTCTGCACCTCTTCTGTCCTCAGCTTTCCCACCTGTAATAATACCTATTGGCCCATAGGTGTAATCAGTCCTGGTCTATAGCAATGCTGATATCAGCTAACATTTATTGTTTGCTTCCCAGGAGCCAGGCTGTGCTCTACGTGCTTTTACTAACTCAGCGATAGACACCAAGGGGCTGCATCCGTCTCAAGGCCACTCAGCGATCAGGTGCTATGTCTGGGATTTGAACCCAGCAGTCAGACTTTAACTATTTCTCTTTCTCCAGAGGAGCCTTATAAATGTCCATTTCCTTCTCTTTTTTCTTTCTTCTTTCAGCTCTGCACACTCTTTAATTTGGTGTCCAAAAGTAATATCTATCTGTTCTCCATGTTTTCACAACTATCCTTCTCACCTTACAAAGTCCCTGTGTCTCCTGCCATTCTTCCCACTCCTCTACTTCCACATTTAGTAGTATTCCAGTTAGAAGAAAGCACTTGTGCAAATGTCCTGTGGCAGGAGGGGCTGTGGAGAGAAGACTAACTGAGGGAAGAGCATAGTAACTGCCTCAGGGCAGGCTGAGCTCAGAAAGCTGATGCAGCCCAGACAATCTGGGCCCTGAGGACCACATGAAGGAGTTTTATTCGGTATGCTAAGAGAATCAGAAACTTTTGAAGGCTCTTATCCAAGGAGTGACATGATCTAGGATATCTTTTTGAAATGGAATTGTCATCCTAACAGAAACCTTGTCAAGAGCTGGCAGAGCCTTCCTCTGCCTCACATTCAGGGCCTCTGTCCAGCATTCAATTAGGGCATGAGTCTGGTTTGGGAGTAAGGTGGGAGGCTTCCTGGATGGGCAAGAATTCAATGTGGTTTCTAAGACCTTCCCATCCCAGAGAGTCCACAAACCTGATTCTCCATTCCCATCTCTTGTCATTCCTGGCACACAATCCCTTATCTGTTCTCCACAGGTAGCCCTTCACCTCCTTCCATAAATCTCCAAACTTTGTTTTTCTCCAGTTAACCTTTTGAAGTACTTTTAACCCTTTCTGGAGAACTCTGGCCTTCACAATTTTTAGAGATCTATATGGATATTCAACCATCTAGGGCTTCCAAAGATATTTCCTCAATATCTACTAAGTGCCTGAAGCTACACTAGACCCTGAGGAGGACATGTAGCCCTGCCTTCAGGGTGCTCACAGGTAGTGCTGAGTGAGGAAGATAAACTGGGCCAGCAGATAACTGTGACAATGCAGAAATGAAGGTACAGTATAGTGGAAGTTAATCATTCCTGGGGGAATGATTAAGATCAGCACAGTCAGGTCCAAATGGAGGCAGCATTTCAGTCAGTCGTCCTAGGTGGATCTGGATGCTTGCGTGTGGGAAGAGGGACACTCCAGAGGCAGAGCACAACAGAGATTAGGCTGGGATGCAGGGCAAGCAATGCGCAAGCCCAGGGAGCTCTGTGTGAGGGAGGAACATGCACTGGTGTGGGCTTCTGAGACAAGCCTGAGGGGCTTTGGGCTGAGTCCATGCAGAAATGACACCCATTTTGCTTCTTACAGAGATTTCCTTTTGCTCTAAGCTTCTGAGCTCTTACAAAGCAGGGTCTAGCCACTCCTTATCTCTTATAAGCGGTGTCAGCACCTAGAACTGTAATCTGAACAGAAATGCTGAGCAGCTCTCACAGGCTCTGCTTCATGGATTCTGTAAGAAGAGGAGGAAAGACTTGGGCCAAGAAGTGGTGGCTGGGCCCTAAGATCCTCATTCTTTCTGCCACTGTTCAGGCTATTCCCAAAATCTGCGGTTCTTTGCACCATCACTTCTAAATCTCTCACCTCAAGTCTCAACTCAAATGCTACTCTACCTCAGAACTGTCCCTTGCCTCTTCTGAACCACCGGACACTCCTACTACACAAATTATTTGTCCGTGTACTGGTCATTCCTGCCCTTCAGAGTGAAAGGTACTTGAGGCATCTCGCAGTTCCTAGTACATTCCTGACATCCTCCAAGACACTAACACAGCAACCATCAAATATTATTTGCACAAGAAGTACATGCAGCCTGAGAAAGTAGCTTTTAAAAGAGGCCCGCCCCTCCCTAGGCCCTAGAGCTGTGTGCTGGGGAGCCATTTAGTCCTGGGTGGGGCCTGGGACAGCCTCTGGCATTACCTGGAGCTGCACTTATCTGACTCTGTGCTTACTTGGCAGCCAGCTGCCTCCTCTGCCCTCAAGAAATGCCTGTGACTTGATGGCTGAGTGCTGATAAGGTAGGTGGAGGAGTGTTCTGTCCACCTGACACCCAGTACAATCAGACCTTCAGTCTCTGTTCTGAGTCACTCAGGGAGGCACCCTTTCCACCTCGTGTTTTTGTAGCCACTCCCTCACGTGCATTAAAATAAGCAAGAGCCAAAATACATACCTGCCAGGGAGCTGGGAGAACTCAGCAGGGCTGGGGGAATGAAGTAAGCTCTTTCTCTGTAGAATTCTAGGGTCTTCCCTAACTTGGTCTACACACTGCCACCACCAGCCAGTTTTTGGCTCCAGTTGCTACCTCCACTTGGAATCCCCTACACCTCCCTTTGCTTATTCATGTCTGCTTATCCTTTTCAGGCCTTGCTCTAGGTTAGTAGTCTCCAGCAGACTGGAACTATTTCCTGCAGTCAAAATTCCTGCCCCCGTACCTCCTTGCTCTCATGGCAGACGTCAGTGCCTCTCTTTAAGCACCACCTGTCGTTTTGTCATCTCTAGCCAATGCTTTCTCACACACAGAGGATGGGGCAGAGCTGTGAAGAGGGAGACAAATACCCAGAGGCCAAGAGACCCAGGTCATGGTTTGGGTTGAACCTTGGGGCCAGGCATTCCTCTTCAGCCTCTCCTCTGAGGAATGAGGAGCTGGCCCAGAGCAGGGTTCCCAGTCCTGGCTCTGCCTGGCTCCATCTCCTGGGACACTTATCCAAAATACAGATTGCTGGGTTCTCATCCCAGACTGATGAAATTAGACTCTCAAAAAGTGAGGCCTAAAGTCTATATTTTTATAAAGCTTTCCAGGCAACTGGTACACAGCCCATCTGGTCCCTGTCACAGGACTAGGGTTGGAACTACTGCTCTAGAGGACTCCTGAAATGTTACAACCCTGTGCTTTCTTGAATGATATTTTTTTTTTCTTAATTTGTTGTTCTCTGGAATAAGCTACATCAAAACCACCACCACGAGAATAAGTCTTGTGTATGAATTGGAGAACCCTGGGTCGTGACTGTTTTTATGTCTCTCAAAGGGCTGCTACTTTTTGTAGAAATTTCAGGTAGCTGAAAGCACATAACTACCACCAACCTGGCTGCCTTAGCCAGCTCAGGCTGCCAAAACAAAGTACCGCAGACCGGCTGGTTTAAACAACACATTTCTTTCTCACAGTTCTGGAGGCTGGGAAATCTAAGCGCAAGGTGCCAGCAGATTCAATCCCTGGTGAGGGCCTTCTTCCTGGCTTGCAGACAGCCGCCTTCCTGCTGTGTTCGCACGTGGAAAAGATGTAGGAGCTCTGTCTCTTCCTTTTCTCATCAGGGCACCAGCCTTCGCAGAGTAGGGGCCACCCTCATACCCTCATTTAACCATTATCACCTACTTATAGGCTGTATCTCTAAATATAGTCACATTGGGTGATAGGGCTTTAACGTGAATTTGGGGTGTGGGGGCATGAACATTTTGTCTAAAATGCCATCAATGCTTGATACTTCAGAGAATGTTAAGCTGGTCTAACAAGGCAAATTAGGGTCTAGATAAATTCCATTACCTATTTTTCCCAGTAAGTTCTTGAGAAATAGCTGCTGCTGCCTCTGATGTGTGGTAATTCTGCATTTACAATTAAGAATTCTGCCCCATCCTTGGGGTGGTGTGGGGTCCAGTTGACATCTAGTATGCCCTCCTGGGATGCTTCTTGAAAAGTTTCTGGATGGTTCTGTCTGTCTAAACTCCCCTTGTCCTGCCCAGTTCTCAAGCAGGATCTCCATCTTTTCTGCCAATTCTGTGATCAACTCCATTTGGTATTAATGACCATGTTTTTTCGACCTAAGACAGCTAACGTGGGTTTCTACTGCTTGCCATAACTCAGAACTTTGACTGATGCATGTATCATCTAGAGAACAATGGGAGGAGTTGAGTGCTTGGTCTGAAACAGGGAAGTCTCAGAGAGCTGCTATTTATCTATAGATATCCGAGGGGCTGTCATTTGGAAGAGAAACAGACCTAGTTCTGTGTGGCTTCGGAATGCAAAACTAGACCAACAAGAAAAGCTTTGAGGAGAAACATTGTAACTTGACACGAGGCAGAACCTGCAGAGAGAGCCCGCAGGTCGGCGATGACCAGGGATAAAGCGCCCTTGCTCCCAGTCACTCTTGCTTTTAGGGGAGGCTGGCCTTTCTGTCAAGGATACTGTGCAAAATCTAGTCTCCAGATAAGGTGCTTTTAAGATATAGCTCTATTTTCAATTACATTTGAGAACAATTCAGGAGCTATTTTAGTTATTAATCTGCCACAGGGAGGGAAAAAAAAAGGAAGAGAAAGAAAGAGAACAATCTACTCTCTTGTTTATTAATTTTTTATAATTCTAATTTTCATAATGATAAGAAAAAGTAAACCACGTACAATGAAGGTAATTTGCTTACTATAGAAAAGTATAAGGTAGAAGATAGATATCACTTTTAAACCACAACATATTTGGGGGGACTAGTTTCTAGTCATTTTATGTCAATTTATACAGAAAAAATTTTGGCATCGGTTTTATAGAAACATAATTCACCTATTATACAATTCACCCATTTAGAACGTACAGTTCAATGGTTTTTAGTATATTCACAGACCTGTGCAATCATCACCACAATCAAATTTAGATTTACCCTGCCCGTTAGCAGACACCCCTTATTTTTCCTACTCCCGGCCCCATATCAACTCTAGGAAACCAATAACCTACTTTCCATCTCTAAAGATTGACCTATTCTGAAACTTCATATAAATAAAATATTATAAATATAATATGTGGCATTTTCATTTATTATATTTTCATGGTTCATCCATGTTGTAACATGTCAGTACTTCATTTTTATTACTGAAAAATATTCTAGTGTATAAGCATGCCATATATATACATATTTTTTTACTATCCAATTTTTTTTCAATTATAGTTGACATACAATATTATATTAATTTCAGGTGTACAACACAGTGAATAGACATTTATATAACTTATGAAGTGATTATCCCGATAAACCCAGTACCCATCTGACACCATACCTGGTTATTACAATACTACTGACTATGTTCCCCATGTTGTACTCTATAGCCCCATCACTATTTGGTAACTACCCATTTGTACCTCTTAATCTCCTCCCCCATGCCATATTTTTTCTATTCATACTTAATTCACTGATACTTGGATTTTTTCCTATTTTTTGCCTACTATAAATAATGCTGCTATGAACATTTGTGTACAAATTTTTCTATGTTTTTATTTCTCCTAGGTATATACCTAGAAGTAGTATTTTTAGGTCATATAGTAATTCCATGTTTAAATCTTTTGAGGAATTGCCAGACTGTTTTCTAACAGATTGTACCATTTTATGTTTCCACCAGCAGTGTATGAAAATCCCAATTCTCTACCTCCTGACTGACATTTGTTATTTTCTTTTTGATTATACCAGAGAAGGGGGTGTTAAGTGACATCTCATTGTAGTTTTTATTTGCATTTTCTGAAGGCTATTCATCTTCTTGTGTGTTTATGATATATAGTTCTTAGAGAAATATTAAAATCTTTTGCTCATTTTTTAAAATTATTATTTGTCTTTTAAATATTGTTTTAAGAGTTCTTTACATATTCTAGATACAAATCTCTTATCAGATATATAATTTGCAAATATTTCCTCCCATTCTTTTGGTTGTCTTTTCACTTTCTTGATGATGTGCTTCGAAGTACAAAATATTTTTAATGCTAATGAAGTCCAGCATACCTATTTTTTCCTTTGTTATATGTGCTTTTGGTGTCATATCTAAGTAGCCATTGCCTAATCCAGGCTCATGGGAATTGACCCTTATGTTTTCTTCTCAGTGCTTTATAGTTTTTGCTCTACATTCAATTATTTGATCCATTTAGTGTTAATTTCTATTTATGGTAAGAGGAATGGGTACATTTTTATCTGTCTGCATGTGAATATTCAGTTGTCCCAGCATTATTTGTTGAAAATATTATTTTTGCCTCATTGAAGTGTTTTGGCACTTGTGTCAAAATGAATTGACCATAAATGTGAAGGTTTACAGCTGGACTCTTAATTCTATTCCATTGATCTATATTGTCTATTCTTTACCAGAACCACACTGTCTTGATTACCATAGTTTCATAGTAAGCTTTAAAATCAGAAAATGTGAGTCCTCCAATGTTGTCTCTTTCTTTTCCAAGATAGTCTTGACTATTCTGAGTCCCTCAAATTTTCATATGAGTTCTAGGATCAGTTTATCAATTTCTGCAAATAATCCAGATGGGATTTTGACGGAGTACATTGAATCTATAGATCGATTTGGGCAGTATTGTCATCTTAACAATAGTAAGTCTTATGATCCATAAACCATAAACATAGGATATCTTTTTATTTATTTAGATCTCAGTTTTTTCAACAATTTTTTAAAATAATTTTCAGAGTATAAGTGTTACATTTCTTTTGTTGACTTTATTATGTATCTATTATTTTGATGATACATTGTAAATTACATTTTATTTTTTAATTTTTTTTTTAAGCCTACAGACTCTGGTATTCCTAAGTGGTCTCCCATCCAAGTACTAACCAGGCCCGACTCTGCTTAGCTTCTGAGATCAAACAGGATCAGGCATGTTCAGAGTGGCATGGCTGTAGACTGTAAATGAAATTATTTTTAAGTTTTATTTTGCCAGACTCATTCGTTAGTTCTAATAGTTTTGTAGTGGGTTTCTTACAATTTTCTATATATGAGATCACGTCATCTGCAACTAGAGATAGTTTGACTTCTTCATCTCCAATCTTAATGCCTTTTATTTTGTTTTTCTTACCTAACTTCCCTGACTAGAACCTCTGGTATAATGCTGAATGGCAGTGGCAAGAGCAGATACCCTTGCCCTCTTCCTGATCTTAGAAAAAGCAATCATTCTTTCATCATTAAGTATGAGGTTAGCTGTGAGTTTTTTAGAGGTACATGTTATGAGGTTTAAGAAGCTCCCTTTCATTCCTACTTGAGTATTTGATCATGAATAATGGGGTGTTGGTTTTTGTTGAATGTTTTTTTCTGCATCTATTGAGATAAACATGTATTTTTTTGTCCTTTATTCTATTGATATGGTATATTACATTGATTGTTTTTTGGACTTTAAACCAACTTGGTATTCCTGAGATAAATTCCACTTAGTTACGGCATATAATCCTTTTTATATGTTGTTTGATTTGGTCTGCTAGTATTCTATTGATGATTTCTGTGTCTACATTCACAAGAGATATTAGTCGGTAGTTTTCTTTACTTGTAAGGTCTTTGTCTGGTTTTGGTATAAGAGTAATACTGGCCTTACAGAATTAGTTGGGATGTATTATTCCCTTATGTTAGTTTTCTAGAGCTGCCATAACAAATTACCACAAACTGGTGGCTCAAAACAACATAATGATGTTTTCTCACAATTCTGGAGACCATGAGTCTGAAATCAAGGTGTCAACAGAGTTGGTTCCTTCCAGAGGCCCTGAGAGAAAATTAGTTCCATGCCTCTGTCCTAGCTTCTGGAAATTTTTTGTCTTCCTTGGCTTGTAGAGGCATCATTCTAATCTCTTTCTATCTTCACATGGCCTTCCCCTCTCTGTGTCTCTTTGTCTTCTCTTTTTCTATGTCTTATTTAGGAATCACCCTAAATCCAAGCTGATCTCAGCTCAAGATCTTTAATTTAATTTTATCTGCAAAGACCCTGTTACTAAATAAAATCGTATCTATTGGTACTGAGGATTAGTGCTTGGACAAACATGTCTGGGGGGCACTATTCACCTGTCCCATGGACTGTCAATTGTTGCAAGGTCACATATTCACTCATCTTCTCACTCCTTCAACAGCTACTCCAAAGGTCATAGGAGAAAATGGGAATATAGTAACGTATTGGAGAGAGTTTTTGCCCTGAAGAATATCATTTTCCAGTAGGGCACTTGAGCAAAAATAACTGAAATGTAAAGACGAAAATGGTAAGAGCCTTAAGACTTGGAAGCAAAAAGATTAATGAGAGCAGCCCAGAAGTGAAACAAAGCAGAGGATAACTTTGTCAGGAAAGGCAGGCACTAGAAAGCAGATGCAGATGAGAAATTGGTGCAAACTGAGTTTAACAGGAATATGGGGGTTATGAGTGGGAAGAGTGGGTGACAAGTCCAGAAAAGCAGTCACACAAAGAACTCAGATTCTGACCATCATATTTCACCTTAGGATATGTGAAGGTAGACTGGGGTATTTTACCTGCAGGACCCCATTTCATACCATCAGCAGCCTCTAACACTAGCCTAGAGGTCTGTGACTCTGGATAGGAATCGTCTTGAATTGATCTTGAAGCTAGAAGATGCTGGCTGACCGGCAACCTCGTATACCTTCTGGGGGAAGACTCTGTGGGTGATTCCTCAGAACCTGTCTAACTTCCCAATTCAGACTCATGCTGAAGCCAATTTTGAACATCTTACTACCTCACCTGGCTGAAAATCCCTGTCGTAAACCAATTCCCAATCTTCATTTATTTCATGTGAATTTTGCTACAAAATCCTATCACAGAACAGAACTGGGGCTGTCCCCTGGAGTTCAGTGAATGCAGATGGACTGCATTGTCTCACTTTAGAAGTCATCGAGGCAGCAGTGGTGATGGGGAGTAATGTAGCTCCAGAATCCTGGGGCGGAGGGGTCCTGTGGAGGAGCCTGAGCAGGCTGTTGAGTGTGGAAAAGAGGATTACACAGGTTAGATGTGGGACTCTTGATATTCTGCATGAAAAACATGTCACCTTACCCCACTGGACCTTATGCACAGCCTCTCCTCTCCGAAGGGCAAAGACTAGGGGCAAAGAGGAAAACAGATGAACATCGTAAAAGATTCTGGGTCTTCAGCCAAGGAACAATACGTCCCAAACACATTGAGGCAAAGCTGTTTGAAGGGAAGCATGTCACAGAAGCCTAACAATAAATAACTGTGTTGGGCCACGCCACTTCTGCCACGGAAGGACAGGCTCAGCAGCCGACCTCCTGGGAGGAGCCCCCTTCAGTGGAACATTTCGTCACACAGGAAGAGCACACACTGGTGGAGCCTTCCTCCCAGCAGCACCATCTGGGTGAAAAGGAGGTCAACGTGCAGATTCGGAAGCAGGAGGTTATGACATGCCACACGCAGGCGCTTCCTTCTCCGTGGCCACAGTCTTTGAGGGACGTCAGAATATCTTTTGCGCACTGCCCCTCCCTCCACCTTGTGAGGTCCCTTATCTGATTCAATCTGGGCCTTCAGGGGCCAGAAAACCCTCCTGAGAGCTGCAGAGAGCAGAGCGCTGCCTCCGGCCCCTGCACCCGGTGACGGTAGGAGAGCGGCTCCTGCGTCAGCTTGTGCTTTGCCCCTGGGGAAACTGAGAGCCACAACAGACGGGAGCCAGGAGGCTCGGCTTCTAGCTTCAGCTCCACCGCTCACATTCTTGGTGCCTTGGGGAATGTCATTTAGCATCTCTGGGCCTGAATTTTCTGTCTGTAAAATAATCTGGGGGTTACTGATGTTCACACATTGCAAAGCGCCTTAGAGATCAAGTCCAGGGGTCCATAAGCCATAGCCGACTGACCAATCCTGTTCACAGCCCGCTTTCCTGAAGTTTTGTTGGTCTGTAGGTATACCCGTCATTTACATACTGTTTATGGCCACTTTCACACTACATGGCAGAGGGGGGTGGTTGAGACACACACCCACTGTGTGTCCCACAAGCCTAACATATTTTCTATGTGACCTTTCGTAGACAAAGTTTGCCAACCACAGCTCTAGGCCAACCTGTTATTTTAACAGCAAGGAAACTGAGACACAGACAGGGCAAGCGATTTGTCAAAAACACTTAGAACAAGTCAGGGCAGAGGCCAGGACAGCCCAGCTCTCCTGAATCGTGGCAGCCAAAAGTTCTCACCCGGCCTAAAGCTCTCTGTCCGATTCCAGACATCGGGCTGAAGCTGTTTTGGGGAAGAAAGCCTGTGGAGATGGAGAGGTGGTTCCCAGGAAAGAAGTCTGTGGAGTGAGAGCAGGGCCTGGAGACTTCTGTGGTGGAGCAATCCCGGTGAGGCCTGTGTGGCGGGCACAAGGTAGGTCAGTCAGGGTGGGCCCAGCGCACCTGCGCTGCTGAACCTAAGAGCAGAGCCAGGTGGCTCTCTTGAAAGGCAGCAGCATCTCAGATGGGAATCAGATGAGTGCTGGCCTCTGAGGACATTTTAACCACAGGTCACGGATCTTGGTAAACTTTAGCTGGCTTTTGAACTGCAGGGAGACATTTTTTCCTGACTTTTCACTCACTGGCTACTTCCTCCTTCTAGCATTTATTAATCTGACTGGTTAACCATTGACCCAAATGCAGCCTCCTCTTGTTTCAAGTCCTGTTCTCCCTGTTGGCTTCAGAAAAGAGCTCCCACTAAACAAACCTACTTCTTTTTCTTTTCACAGCCGAAGTCAACTGATAAAGGAGGTGGGGTCAAGGGTGCCATGTTTGCTATAAAAGACACACCCCAAAACCTGGGCCTAGAGAGGGGAATAGGCCCTTCTCATGCAGGCTAGCCACGCTCAGAAAGGAAACCATCAGCTACAAGATGAAATGAACTTAATTTAATTAGTGGGGAGCACATAGAGGAGAAACTTTGTAAAATTATAATTTATCTGGTTTCTTAATCATTGAAGAAAGTATTATATTTCCTGGTTCTAAACATAACAGGGTTTTGTTTTAATTCCCCCAGCTAAAGATCGGGAAGGAGAACCATGAAAATGGAGGTGAAAATGGAGACAGCAGCTGCAGAAGGAGAGAAGAAAGAGGGTGTGTGGCATGAGGGAAGAGCCTTCCGAACAGACAGGTCTCAGAGCCTGGCATCCGCTCAATGACCACTTCTCTTCAACTTGTTAGAATCCTCTAGAATGTAAGCCTCGTGGAGGCAGGGAATTTATTTGTTCACTGCTGTGTTCTCAGCACCTAAAATAGTCTTGGCATGGAGCAGGTGCTGAAATATTTGCTGAATGAGTGAATGAAGGAGAAATTAGTTTGATCACTGGTCAATCTTTCAGCAGGTGATGGAGGCTCTATAGTGGTTTGTTCAGAAGTTGTTCTGCAGCTGGGGCAGACGCCATCACGGCAAAATTCATGAAGGACAGGAAGAGGGACTCTCCTGTACTATTATGACAAGCTCCAGAGAAACATCACTCACAAGGAAGGATTTCCATCAAGCACCCAGTGACAGACATCCAGGCAGGGACCAACACAGCCTTTTTACTATGAGTTTCTTCCTCTCGTTTAGGGAGACCCTATACTTATAGGGAGTTACACTTATTATAATAACACCTCCTAGTTAGTGAGCACGAATTTTCTGTCAGTTATTTTACATATATTTTCTCATATGGTCTTCACAATGAGCTTGCTGAGTAGGTATTGTTACCCCATTTAAAGATGAAAAGATGAGAGGTTAATGAATTTGGCCAAGGTCACACACCAGAGTTTGGACTAATCCTAGGCTTCTCTGATCCCAGAGACAGGATTTTTCTCACCAACTATACCTTCTGCCTCTGACTAGCTCTGCAAACTCGAGCAAGTCACTTCTCCCCAGGCCTCATTCTTCATATTCTCAGACCCAAGGAGCTGAGCAATGTTATGTAGAAAAGTTTTCTACATGGGGTCTGTGAACAGGTGACTTTATTCCTTAGTGGACCAAAACATAATTTTGCTTTTTGAAGTTGAAATGACAAGAACTTTTATTAAGGGCGGTTAAAAATGTTTCCTATCCACTTAGTTCAGGGGTACTGTGGGCAGCCCTACTGAGTTTTGGCCTTGCTTTCTTTTTTAAAGTCAAGGGGAGCCCAACTGGTCCAGCACCAGCCTTGCTCCTCCAGTTGCAGGTTTTTATAGCGGTCCCGTCTTCTTTTCTGTTTGTTCTGTGCAAGACTAAGAGTAAGCAGGTCCCTTCTTGGGGCTTGGACATAAGGCAGCATGGCTGGTAGAGGCATCCCTGTGTTCTGTAAGCACTTGTCTTCAGACACCTATACACCTATTTCCTTCTGAGGGGAGAAAATGAAGGAGGAACAAATTCTGAAGGGGAAAATCCCTGGGGAGCCAGCTGTGTTCCAGGGGCTGGGTCTTAATGCACTTGCTGCCTAACTGAGAAGATAAAGGAGGTTCAGATTCTCAATACAGAATGAACCTTAATGATAATTAAACTCATAATTTTCAAACTTTTATTAGTTGTGGAATCCAGTGTATAAAATTATTCCAAAAAGATCTGGTTAAATCCAGAGGAATGAGGCCAACATCTCTCTTCACCTGTCTTCCCAACCTGCCCTAGTTATAGGTAGACTCTAGGAGTCTCCACAGAGAACTGCTTAAAATAATTTTTTTTTTAGACGAGGCAACCCTTGGTTGACCTCACAGATTGCAAAGACCTTGTCAGCTTACAATCCTTTATTATTTATTTTATTTATTTTTTATGCCTACAGCACCTGGTCTTCCAAGTACTAACCAGGCCTGACTCTGCTTAGCTTTTGAGATCAGATGAGATCGGGCGTGTTCAGGGTGGCATGGCCGTAGACTGATGGAAATAATTTCAATGTGACAGAACCTCCATAATTTTAACCTGGAGTTCTATAAGGTGAGCCATTTACTAAACTTAAACACCTGGCTGGTGGCAACCCTGATACTCAGATTTAAGACTGAGCCACTGCCTTGATAGGTCAGCGAGGGGTTTAGGAGAAGGTTAAAGGTTGTGCTGGTAGGACACTACAACCACATATAGTTAGTGACCCGAGGGTCAGGCATTTCACCTGGGCAATCCTGAAAACAGGCCAAACCAAGAAAGAGGCAAGTAGTGATGTTTCTGTTTTGTTCTTCTCTGCATTTATTTAACCTTCAAATTCATTCTCTCACCATGGCGGCCTGTTGTCTCTGTGCCTCTCTCTACCTGTATCACATCTATTATGAAACTTCATCCAGACGTCCAGGTCCTTATTCTCCCACTTTCTCTAAGTCTGTAGCTCTCTCTAATTCATTTCTTTCCATATCCACTCTAGCCCCTGGGATCCACTACTATAAGCAGTTTCTAACCCCCAATTCCTCCAGCTCCTTCCCTCTCAAGCAGTGCTGGTCTCTATGTGATGACTTGGCGTTCTGTATCTCTGGCCTGACCTCTCTCCTGTCCCTGTGCACTAACCAGATGCTGAATGGGACTGGCCAGTAGGTGAAATTGATAAGCTCAAGTTCTCCACCTCTGAAGAGAGGGGCCAGTAATCAGACTCAATGTGTGTTTCTCAAGCTTGATTTCACACGACACCTGCAGAACTTTTAAACTATTAAGAAGTCCGTGCTTCACCATAGACCAATAGAATCAAAGTTTAATTCTAATATACATCAGAAAAATCACATAAAATCTTGGCAAATTTTCACAAAGTGAATACCCACATGTTACTACCACCATGCAGAGGGGAAAAAGCACTCCCAGCAGCCCAAAGCATCCCCACCCAAATATTTCTTCAGTCTCTCCTCCACAGGATAATAACGTTCTCCTGACTTTTAACACTATATATTTGTTCTTCATGTATGAGATGTTCATAGAAACAGAAATGTAGAATATGCATTCTTTGTGTCTGACTTGATTCAACATTTTATTTGTAAGAATTAACCACTTTGTTTTGGGTAGCTATTGTTCATTAATTTTCATTGCTGTATAGTGTTGCACTGTCTGACGATACACATAATACATATAACTATTTGACCCTTGATATACATACTGGTAGTTTTTAGCTTTTATGAATACTGCGGCTATGAACATTCTTGTACATGTTGTTTGGCACACACACGTATGCATTTCTGTTGAGTAGATATCTAAGAGCAGAATGGCTAAGATGTGCCTATGGTCAGCTTCAGTGGATAACAGCAGTTTTTAAAGTTGTGCCACATATGTGTTTTACAAAAGCTCCTCAGATTATTCTATGGGTGGCTAGGATTGAGAACCATGCTAAGGTCTACTAAGGGTAGCAAAACCAGGCCTTTGACCAGCCATCACTCTGAAAACCCTTCTTTATCAAAAGACAAGTGAAGGGTTGGGGAGGGCATCACTGGTCTTGTTCCAGGAGAGATGCTTGTTTTTCTAATGCCCTGTGAGGCAGGAAGGGGGTATATCCAACTCTGAGGTCAAGTGAGATGTGGTCTCCACAAGGAGCTCTCTTAAAGATTGGGGTGTTTTCAGGTAAGGGGGAGTGACACCTTTTCCCTGGCTACCTACTGCCAAGATTTTAACCTGCAGGCCCACCCTGCACCACCAACCAAATGCACTGAAGTGGAGCAAGAGAACTCCAGGGACAGCTTAACATACGTCCTTTAAAGGAGAGGAATACAGGTGTGCATAGTCACAATGGCCACTTCTTTTCTGGCCTTGCTGGCCTGGCTACTACTACAAGAGATTAGGAAGGAGTGTGGAGTTTGTGCTGGCAGAGGGAGAAAAGGGGAACCTCCCTCTAGCTTCCTGTAGCCTTCAGAGTGTGAGTCTCGGCAATTCCTGATGCTCCTAGAGAGAAAGCACAAAGCACAGAAAGAACAGGAGCCACAGGACTGGCCAGCGGCTGCCAAGGGAGGGAGCCCTTCACAGAGTGAAAGCTGGAGGTATAAATGCCAGCAGGGCCCTGGTCTGAGCTGTGCTCTGTAACAAGAGGGACCAACACGAGGCTGAAAATAACACATTCACTCTTTTTAGAGAGATAGCCATATTGGTGGACACCACCAGCAGCTCAAAGAATCAGAGTAAGACCAAGGACAGCTTCCTACCATACATGAGGCTGGAGACACAAAACGACCTTTACTTGCCTTGGTCATCTTTTCTGCTCCAATTCACAAAGAGGGAGGTCCAGAACAGGAAGAGGAAGATGGAAAGAACTGGCCTTGTGTCTTCCCCCAAGAAATCCTTCAAAACATAGGATAACCAGCAATGAAGAGACAGGGAAATCTCTGAACGAGGTGTGAGATTGATGAGTTAAAGGAAGTTCGACCAAATTTTTTTTTAAATATATTTCACATAACATAAAATTCACCATTTTAAGCATTTTAAAGTGTACAATTTGGTAGCCTTTAGTACATTTACTTGAGTGAGATTTAATTAACGAAAAATGATAAAGTCTATCTAAGATGTTATTAAGGGCTTGGAGGAAAAGCAGGGATTTTTCCCTGGCTGATTAGATGGGAAAGAACAATTTTATGACAGTTCTATAAACCTTTATTAACATTGAGCATCTCCATTTGTATATTCCACGGGTGCCTCAGACTCATCATCTCCCAGAGTGAACGCATAGCTTATTCTTCTACTCATCCCCTCAGGAGGGGTGGGGGAAGAAAGAAACCAGCATCTCACTGTGCATCTGATCAGCCAAGCCCCAATTCTGATTATCTTTCATATTCCTTCACCCACTCTTCTTATCAGCCACAAAGTCTATACATTCTACCACCTAAATACCTCTCTGGTTCATGCTCTCCTCTCAGCATTCACCACTACAGCCTGTGTTCTGAGGGAGGCTGTTCCTCACCTGGAGGATGTCAGTAGCCTCTTCTCTGGCTGTCCTTCCTCCAAAGGCTCTGCCCTGGGAGCCCTACACACCTGGCACCACCTTGTCGTTCAGATGTCAGCGTAAGTGTCTCCTCCAAGCAAGATCTTTCCTGGCCGCCACCAGCTGCCTACACACACGCCATCACTGTTTAATGTTTTCATTCCACTTGGTTCATAATTTCACACTGCTTATCACTATTGGAAACAGTCTTACTGATTTTCTTGTTTACTGGTTTATTCCCAGTCTTCACCCTTCTGTGAGAACAAAGTCCTCCCTTTCTCGTTTTCCAATGTGGCCCGTACATCTAATGCTGCTGCACCAGGAACAATACCCACGAGCCACATGTGTGTGGACCGCTTGAAACGTAGCCAGTCCAAGTTGAGACGTGCTACAAGCATAATATACAAACCAATCTCAAACTTAAAACCAAATAATATAAAATATTTCAATAATTTTTATATTGATTACCTGCTGAAATGATAATATGTTAGCACTATTGGGTTAAATAAAACATTATATTAAAATTATTTCCACTTGTTCCTTTTTTCTGTTTTAAATATGGATGCTGGAAAAATTTAAATTACATACGTGACTTACATTGCATTTCTATTGACATCACTGCTCTAAACCATTCCCGGCTCAATGAACAGGTAAATCCTCAGTGAACATCAAGGGCAAATCTCATCATGTAATTCACCTCCTAAAATTCTTAATTTGTTTCTCATTTTCAGCTAGACCAAATTTCTGTTTTATGACCTGGCATATGAAGGCATCATGACCACTGGTTCTCCCACTGGTTTTATTACCTGTTCTTCTCCAGCCTGGATATATGTCTCTTTGCACATGGATCTCTCTGTTGCACTGTCGCTCCACCACCATGTCTACAGGTATGCTTCTGGGCATTTTTCAAGATGTAATTCAGTATCATCTTTTTTATAAAATTCTTCCCTATTTTATAAGTAGAACCATCTTTTCCCCTGGCAGGGTGACCAGTCTACTGTGAGGTTCATTATTCTCCTGTATCAGATCCCATCAGGTCACTGCCTCATGTGTGCATCCTCACCATGGATCAGGGCTCCCATTCATCTTTTATTTATTAAACTTAGCATAGTCTGCCGGTTGACTGGATTCATCTGCTGTGTGGGTCCTACTTGGGGTCTGATTATAGCCAAATAGAGACTGGAGTGGGATCATCTGAAGACGTGACTGGGATGGGTGTTCAAAATGGCTTCTATACTCACTTGCTTGGTGCCTCAAATGGGTTGGCTGCAAGAACTTGGGCCTGGCTCGGCAGCCCTCTCCATGTGGCTACTTTAGAAGTCCATACAGCATGACAATCTGGACAATCTTGTACATGCAGTAGCTTTCCTCAGATAGCTGGACTTCTTATATTCAGTGCTTTATCTCAGAATGATATCCTCAGAGACCCAGGTCACAACTTCAAGACTTCCTATGACCTTCTGAGGAAGATAATCAGTATCATTTATGATTCATATAATTGCCCAAAGTGAGTCATTAGGCAGGGCCAATTCAAGAGGAAAGGACTTCTCAGGAACATGGATGTGGGAGGGTCATGTATAGGCCATTATTGGGGACCAACTGTCACAAGTCTAATCTGAAACTTAAACCAGGAAAGACAATTGAAACTCAGATACCATAAGTATCTCTGAGAACAACATGGGGCAAAAATAAGTACTTAATATAAATATATGTGTTGAAAAAACATACCTTCAATAGAGCTTCGGGCCTCAGCTGTGTATTATATTCTATACCATACAAGCCATCAGGGTAAACCTGTGACACTTTGGGGCAAACTAACATTTGTGGGTGTCTATGAAAGATCAGACTCTTAAGAGTGGCCAAAATCTTCTGGAGACATTTATTTAATGGTAAGCTGCACTTACAACATATGGTAGAATGTAAGAATGTTCAACACTGTTATTTATAATGACAAAAAATTAGGAAAAAACTTTGGCATTCAATGTAACCATACAGTAAACCATTATGTAAGCATCAACATTGTTCAATGAATTTTAAAAGCAAAGTACATAACAAACTGTTCGGTGAAAAAAAGAATCAATATGCAAAGCTTTGCACAAAATATTATTTTGATTATATTCAAATATGTATATGTGTAGAAAAAAGACTAAAAAGCTATATACCAAAATTTCAACAGTGAAGAGAGCCACATAGGAGAATCATGAGAAATGTTTGAAAGTTTTCTTTTTTGTACTTATGGTAGTCCACGATTTCCATACAGTGAGCATGCACTATTTTTATAATCAGAAAATAAAATTAAGAGTGAGATGAAACCCCACTGGGAAGTTGGGGCTGCAACATGGCCCCAAGGTCCCACAAAAGCCTTTTACCTCAGGATTTACAAGAATATAATTATCCGTGAAGTATTATCAGCTACAGCTTTAGACCAGTATTGTATAGTCTCACGTGAGTTTCTTAACTTCTCTAGACTTTAGTTATTTACTGTATAAAATTAGGAGTCTGGACAACAAGGTTAAATCTGTAGAACTTCAGAATTTATAAGCACTTTTCCTTATCCTATTCGATCCGTACAGTAACCCCAACAGTAGAAGCAAGCTCAATCTTATCATTGCCATGTGACCCAGGAGAAAACAGAGGTTCAGTTAGATAAGGTCACTAGCCCAGGGTCACATGGCAGTCAGTAGTTGTCAGGATTCAAAACCAGGTGTTTATCCTTTACACTTGAAGCCCTTAATGCTAAATCGGGGTTCCTTTTCTATCCCAACTATAAGCTCCCATCCTGTGATAAAACTCCAGCCAAAATTTCTGCCTTCTGAGGCCACGGATGCTAAAGCTAATCTCTCTTCATTTCTGTATTCCAAAGATCTTAAAGGAAACTCTAATGCCTCCTCTGAGTCATACATATCTTCACTTATGTCTGTTCTTCTTCAAATGGCATTGTTTGGGGGGCTGCACACAATTTTGGAATCTCAGAATTTCAGAACTGGAAAAGATCGTTAAAGGTCATCTGGCCTAGGCAGCTCCTGTCAGTCTTTTACAGACACCTTTTCATCTGAAAGCTATGTCTCTCAACAATGCTCCTGAGGGGTCCTGGGGCCAGGCGAGGGTGATAAAGGTGCCTTTTCCCCTACTGAGCCACCAGACATCTGCCAGGTTACCTTAATTCAAAGGCAGAATGTGGAGGCCGCACAGTGCAAGGCAGAGTGACGCAGCCTTTTAACAGGGACATGGCGCACAACAGAAAGATCTGAAAGTTCCAAAGGGGAAGAGGCCGAGAAAGGCCCAGACAACTCGTGCTCTTGGAGGAAGCTGCTCAGAACAAATGCCCCAGGGCCAAGAAGAAACCCACGGGGGATGTGGTGGGGGAAAACCTCTCTTTTGAGAGAGCTCTGTTATGTGTACTCTGGGTCAAAAGAGCCTCCCTGTGCAAAGGGGTTCCCCCACCTGCTGGGGCTCTCAAGAACGCATTCTTTTTCTTCTGTCCGGTTCGGGCAAACTTCCTATTTCCTCTGTCCCAGGGCAATGAGCCCCTTCTGCAATGGTCAGCGAGGACGAAGGGGCTTGGCAGCAGTGGTGGCAGCTCTCTGGGCACTGGCATGAAATTACTTAGTAAATACTGCACGCAGCTTTAATTTCTTGCTTCACTAGTCTCTTGGGACTCTTTCCATCTGCATTAAGAAAAAGAAGTTGCATTTCCCTCGGCCTCAAAACTCAGATGCTTTCATTTTGTGGAAGACTTATGGAAATGAATGCCTATTTCTAATACCAACCCGTTGAGTAATATATTTTAAACAAGTGGCAAATAAAAGTTCTAAAAAAAGAAATCCCTCTCCCCACCCAAACCTCCTCTAAAGTTTTGTTAGTATAGGCATTTTAAAAGCAAAACTTTGTTCGGGTTGACTGGAAACACTTCAGGTTGGAATATCTTTTTCTCAAAATGGTTTATACACATAAAAAAATCTCAAAGCACAAAAATCCTACAATCATTTCCCTTCCGGATAAAATTCTTTTGTGTTAATAAATGTTGCTTCATTATGTTCAGTTGGGGGCGCTCACAAAGAGAGCCTCTGAGGTCATGTCCCCTTGTTTCTGGGATTCCATTAAATCATCTCATTTAAGGAAAGGAATTGTCATTAGATATGTGTATTAAAGAAATGCAAACCTCAGACCTTGGAAATTACTTCTCTCCACCCCACCTGCTGCCAAAGTCCCTCTTACACCGTCTTAAATGAACTGTGTGCCAAGCTGATGGTGCATGCTAAGAATTTGAATAACAGTCTCATTTAATTATCACAACAGCCATATGGGAGATGACTGGTCTCCATTTTTAGATGATGAAACCAAGTTAAGAGAGGTCAAGACATTTGTCCAAGGTCACAGAATTAGTTAATAGGAGATCAGGGCAGAGAGGCTCCTGAGTTTTTCTCCTTCAGATGGTTATCCAGACACTGTTCCAACTCCCACTGGTCAGAAACTCATTTTCTGAGACAACCCATTCCACTTTGAGGCCGTTCTGTTGGCTTAGGGAGTTCTTCCTTGTACTGAGCTGAAGTCTGCCTCCTTGTGACATTCAGCCATAAGTGTGATTCCATACCTCCAGCAGGAACCAGACCTATCACTGAGGGTGTTGCCCAGAGGGCATTCTGTGAGGTGTAAACTGGTGATGCACTTACTAAGAAGTATTCTTTATAAGCTTGGGATCAGAAGAAGTTGAGGGTGGCATAAAGGAAGTATCATCCTAGGGCAATGTCACACCAAGCCCACAGGTTTAGCAATGTCAAGCAAGAGTATGGAACTCTGGGTCTTAAGAAGTATTGGGGACAGTTAACACAGGAAGGGGAAAGAGATAGTGGAACATAGTCCCCATACCACAGGCTTGTCATAGGAAGATAGTCAACTCAGGAGGGAAACACATGCTCTAATTAGATATAAGCTCAAGATCCCACCCTGCATTTGTCTGCAAGCCATTTCCCGATTCTTGAATGGCAGTGACCTGGAAATATAAGACGCAGAGGTCGTAATTCTAGAAAGTCTGTGTGGAGGCCTCAGCAAGTTCCCCAGCCACTTATGCACTCTGCCTGCGCATATACTTCTTTACCACGTTCTACCATAGTGAGCTGTTCTATCAGCTGTTTTTACAAATACGGTCTTTTTGGAACACAGTCATGTCCATTCATTTTTGCATTGTCCATGGCTACTTTTTCTACGATTGCAGAGTTGAACAGTTGTAACAGTGACTATATGGACCACAAAGCCAAAAATATGCACTGTCTCTTTACAGAAAAGTTTGCCCACTCCTGTTCTAGAAAGCAAGGACAAAGTCTTGTTCATCTCTATATCTCCAAGTTCATAGCCATAATTTCTTTATGTGTAAAATAACAATGATACCTTTGTCTCAGAGATACAGTGAAATATAAAAGATATTATATTTGAAGGCAGCACATGTAAACACCTAGCACAGTGCCTGCTATAGGACAGTATATGTTCAGTATGCGTCAAGTGAGTAAGTGAATGCAGGAGAAGAAAGTCAATCCACTCAGAATGAAATGATGAATGAGAAAGCACTTCACAAATCATAAAACGCTCTCTGAGAGCATGGCAGGTTTTCATCATTGTTGTCAAATACAAAAATGTTCTGGAACAAAGCCTGCCTGCCCTCTGGCTTTCTGGATTCTGATTTTATGAGTGAAAACCCACAGACAGCCTTAATTTAGGCTGATTCATACTCCAATTTTTACCCAATCCCTCTCCCTCTTTCTACTCAACATCTCCCAGTAAGGTACTGATCCTTAGGTTTGAGCTTGAGCTCCTTAAATTAAGGCCACTAAACATTGATCACTGTGGTGGTTTTGTACTGAACCAGTGTAGCTAAGCACAAACCACGTTCCTCAGACTTCCCTTTCTTGTAGAGCCTTCCTTCCAGTTGGCCACAAGAGAAATTAGCAAGAGATTTGGAAGGCAGGGTGAGAGAACGATCATTTCATTTGAAGACTGGTGCAGGAACCCAGGTCCACCACAGCTCATGCACCCGCATTATCATTGATCTGCTTGCTCATCTCCTTGGTGTGGAGCAGGAGCCTATTCTGCAGCCTCTCCAGCTCCTGCCAAGTCGAGGTCAGTCATGAGTGCAGCTCCATGGCGGAGGGCATGCACTCCTGTAAGCCACTGACATTATGAGGGTTAGAAGTGGTGAGAGATGGGCATGGATTCCATGTTGCCTTCATTCTCTCCTGCTTCAGATCCAATTTGTCATACTGACTGCCTGCCCTGCAGGAACTTCAGAACTACCAGGAAACACAGAAGTAAGTCTCCCCCAGAATTCTTCACCATCTGCCCTTTGTGGTCCCTGGCTCACAATATTTTATTTCTAGACCTTCATTTTCATAACTTCTCACACAATTGTGGGAAGTCTAATCCCTATTCAAAAAAATAAGTTATTTCATATCATTGAGAGTGGCTCTGCCTTCCTGATCAAACTAGGAGGAAGAGAATATAAAGGAGGAATTCTCTCACCTGGTTCTGGAATTGTTTTCTGTAATGGGTTCTTTGGTCTGATTACATTTAAAGGCATAATCATTCTGATGCCAGTGACAAAGGGGACATTGGTAGTCCATGATATACAGTGGCAAAACAGCCACTTAAATTATCACCTGCAACATCTGTCATTAAGTGCCTACAGAAAGCAATGCTTTGGATGACCAAGTAGTTGCTACCACAGAACATTCCAGTGAAAATAAGGAGAAGAAAGAGATTGATAGGTAGCTTCTAAGAGTGCTAGAGAAAGAAAATTATGACATTAGAGCTTTAAGATCCAAATTCAAGGTCTGACTAAAGAAAATCCATGTCTCCTATGACTACAAGGCCAAGATTTCTCAAAATCAAACCTACGTCTAATCTTGGGCTGAAAAATGCAAATTAAAACTGCAGCCTCACAGGGTCTCTTATGTCAAAGTTAGGACATTGACTAGGATGAAGTGGGACCCTGAAGATTGAAATAGAGACAAATGGGCAGCTTCAGATGAGGCTGGGGAGCTTGAACCCTGAATTTTGTTCAGAGGTCAAGCTTTGTATTAGTGGTAGCAGCACTTCCTCCCTAACCAAAGAGCTGTCTCACCTTTTCTGAAGAAACTTTCGTTGGACCTGGACCAGAACCTAGGAGCTGAGGTACTTTGCAAGAAACTACCGCTTCTCCTCAACACTTGTCCCCAGTCACTTCTAGACTCATGTTTCAGCAGTCCTCATGGGTTATGGATTAAACTTTGACTCAAGTGAAATTTCATATACAATAAAAGCACTCTTTACCAATTTATAATCACAGAAACCTGAGAAACATGTTTAGAAATATATCTTATTGGTATTATACAGGGTGGAAGAAATACAAATCTGGATCAGACCAAATATGTTGATAGAGGCGCACTGAGCAGAGACTATAAATTCAATGTGTTACTCTGGGTAGCTTACAGTGGTTCTAACTGTTTGTTTGATTCACTGTACTAAAATCTAGACCCAGTGGTGACTTACACCTGTACAATAGAAATGTTAAACATTCTTAGATATAATGTAGAGGAGGGTACCAGAGGCTAAGGAAATCAGAACTCTGGAGTAAATTTATTATGTGACACCTGTTTACCCACCTTCTAATTATATTTTCAGGAGGGTCCCAAGGATACTCCATTCACCAAGCCCTTACAATATGGTGTGCATACCATGAGGGGGACCCCAGTGTAGTTGAAGAACCTATGGCAGCTAATAACTGTACACCAGGAATAACATTGGTCTTACTGCCATTGAAGTGAGTTTCTCGAATTCATGAAAATGATAGGATTCCCAGGTGGCAAAAGTCAAATATAAGACACTTAATCATCAGAGGGGTGGTGTTTACCATAATGGATAGCAGAGCCAAAGCATTAATCAGAATGATTTAACCCGCACAGAACTCTTTGACATTGGCTAATTGATCACAACGTCCCTAAAACTAAAATTGATGAGTGGCCTACTCAAGTCTTATTTTATTTAGATAAATGAAAAAGATCTAGGTCTGCTGAATAGAGGTACTTGGTCACAGTAGAAAATCATGGCTCCACATCAACTCCCAGACTTAAGTAGCTACTCAGCCCAAAATTTATACAGCAAAAATCTTTTTCTAGCTTTTTTTCAAAGGTACTTGAGGGTGTTTATCACTGAGACTTTGCATTGGGGAAAGGAAAATAGCCACACCTATCAAGAATTACTGGGCACTATCTCTGAACTAAC
Source organism: Cynopterus sphinx (assembly GCA_030015415.1). Taxonomy (NCBI): domain Eukaryota; kingdom Metazoa; phylum Chordata; class Mammalia; order Chiroptera; family Pteropodidae; genus Cynopterus; species Cynopterus sphinx. Next base: position 48,200,097 of record CM057380.1, read on the forward strand.
TAATTTCAAGAGACTGAAAATGCCATTATGGTCCACAGTTAGAAAAGGAGTTTATGGAGGACGAGTGATCATGGAGTTTAGGCTTAGATCCACGTCAATGGGCTCAGCGTGTCCCTGAACACGCTGTAGTTACTTTCCCAGTTCCAGAATTGATCATTTTAAGAAGAGACATACTCAGCAACTTATAGACTATCTACAGTATTTTCCTTATCCATGGAATGAAGGCTATTCTAGTATAAAAAGTCAAGTGGAAACCAATAAAACCAATCACTTCTACCTACAAAAGATTAAATTAAAGAAATATATTTCTGAAGACATGGCAGGAGTTAGTGCCACCGTCAAGGACTTGTAAGATACAGAGATGGTGAATCCCACCATACCTACATCTGACTTGCTTGTTTGACCTGATAAATGGATTTTGGAGAATAACAGTGAATTATCATGAACTTAATTGGCGGTAACAGCAATTGCAACTATTAATCTGGCAAATGCTTTTTTTCTATATATGGGTTATTAATGACCTCAAGAGCAGTTTGCTTTCACTCATTGGGGCTAGCAACACTCCTTCACTGTCCTGCCTCAGGGCTGCATTAACTCCTGCAATCTACTCTCATAATCTAATCCCAGGGGCCTTGATAGCCTCTCCATTCCACAGACTATCACATAGACTCACCTTATTGATGATATCATGCTGATTGGTCCTGGTGAACAAAGAAATAGCAGCTACTTTAAATACCTTGATAAGAAAAATGCAGGCAGATGGAGGAAAATGAATCTCACAAAAATATCAAGGGCCAGCTATTTTGGTGAAATTTCTAAGATTCCAGTGATCAGGGCATGCTGAGATATTTTATCTTGTGTGAAGGAGAAGTTGCAGCTTCTGGCCTCTCTTACCACTGAGGAAATAAATGGCAGGTTGCCCAGTGAACCTCTAAATGTTAGAGGTAACTGTGTACCATTCGACCATGGTACTTCAACTCACTTATTGAGTAATCTAAAAGGCTGCCACTTTTGAGTGCTCTTTAGAAAATGAGAAGAATTTGCAACAGATCCAGGTTGCCATGCAAGCTGCTCTGCCGCCTGAATTGAACGTATGATTCAGCAGATCTATTTGTGCTAGAAGTGTCTGTGGCAGATAAAAAAAAAAAAAAAAAAAAGCTATACAGAACCTTTGGCAGTTCCCTATAGGCAAGTCATAGCACAGGACTTTAGAATTTGAGTGCAAAACTATGCCATGCTCTACAGAAATCTATCTCCCTTAAAGAAAGCTGCTACCTTGCTATTGGGCCTAATGCCTTCCGTGGGCCACCAAGTTACCATGAGACCTGAGGTGACCATTGTGAACTGAGTTCTACCCTTGTGAGTTCCCATCTATCATTGTTCTTTCTGCTTCACGTCCAGCATTTCTTGACAACTGCCTTTTTTTTTTTTTTTTTTTTGCTGATGGCTAGTAAGTTCAGTTTGCCATCAAATGTAGAACCTCACACAGACTTCTTTACCAGTATCGTTTTGTGGTTCTTGACAAGTGATTTTCCTCTGACCCTCTAACTGTCTCCTTCCAGATCTGCACATCTCCACCTTCCACCACAATTCTGAGGGTCAAATTCCTGTAACAGATCCTTTACTCTCTATCACTCATAGTGGTTCTGCTTTCCTCATCGAACCCAAACCAGTGTAACTGCCTATTATGTCTGTGATTGCATTTACTTTCATAATAGCTCAGCCTGATGTTTTCCTCAAAAAAGAGGCTGAGAACTGAACAGTATGCCAGAGTCTCATTCTGTGAGCACTGGAATCGAATCCCACCTCTGTCTGTCTAATTCAAGAAATGCACTATGTGGACACCTTTGAGGCTTCAGAGGAGCGTGAAGTATTTGCTAAGCTGTATTCAGGTCCACCCTTTGGGTGTTTCTTGTATGTTGTTTCTACAGGTTCCTCAGTCAACCCAGCCAGTTAAGACTTTAGGATCTGCCCCTTCAAGTGTTCTCTCTCTGTGCCTTGTCTAGGTTAAGATTAAATATTAAAACATGTTTAAATTATGAAATGTTTCAAGCATACAAAAGTGTCCAGAAAATAATATAGCAGACTTTCTTGTACACAACATCCTAAATTGTTATATTTGCATCATCTTATTTTATTTCATATCTTAAAAAATATAAAAACCAAAAAAAATGTTTCTTTCAGCATTTTTTATAAATCACCAATATAGGAATGAATAAATAATATGATGTTCAATTGCAAATTAATACCATAAGTAATTAGATTTGATAAACTAGATCAATATTTTGAAGGGAAAAGGAAAAATGTAAATGAAAAAGAAATATATAATAGTATTTATGCACATTTTTAAAATCAACAGACCTATACAATATATGATTCTAAAATCTTGAACTCTTTTTCAAAACTGTTCCCTCAGGGCTTCTACCCTGCCTCAATGAACTCTGAATTCTCACTATCCCACATCCATTTTCATCTCAGAGACTTTTCTGAAATACCCTTTAATCTCCTTACAATTCCAACTCTTGCACCAGCACCCCACCTACCATCAATGTGTTTCTGTAACTCCATTCAGAGATTTGCAATAATCTCGTGCACGTTAAAGCATCATTATGGGCTTTCTCCTGAACAAGTGAGTCATCGTGCTTACTTACAAATATTATAGCTCTTTAGACCTGTACTTGATCTGGTTGCACACCAGATTCTGGTTATTTTTCTGGGATGCTCTTCAAACCTCTTTAGACATAAAACATATTAAAAGGATTGGTGGTTCCAGGTTTTAACGAGTATGAAGAGGGTTGGAAATTCTTGAGTCCTGCTGGTGGAAGTGTAGATTGGTGGAACCACTCTGGAAGACTGTTTAGCAATATTTACCGAAGATGAAACTACACCTACTTTTTAAGACCCAGCAGGTCCATGTTTGGAAAAATCCCAACAGAAACATGTGCGCATGGATAAGAATGCTCCCAGCAGCGCCATTCAGAATACCCCCCAAATAGAACAACCCAAATGTTCACCAGAAGTCAAATGGATAAGTAAATTGTGGAATGTTTTTCTAGCATGGTGGTGAAAATATGCAAACTGCAGGCTAACGCCAGCGGAGGTGGTGGTGTTTCTAATGTTGAGAAAAGGAAATAGATGTAAAAGAGCCCGTGCATGTGATTCCACAGCACGGAGACCAAAGCCAATCAAAATGAAACCCTGGTGCCCAGGGACCAGGGGTGCACACTTAGGAGGTGGGAGGAGACAAAATCAGGAAGGCATTTCCCAAGAAAGTCAAGGCCAAAGTTACTTTTAGTGTATGAGTTGCGACAGGAAGGGGCACTGGTGCCGACTATGTTCTGTGACTTGACCTGAGTGGTGGTTATGCAAATACTGCTTGTTTTATAATGGTTTGTTTTGCCGGTATGTTTCATAGACTTTTTCTGTATGTATGTTGTTTAATGGTTTTTAAATCCTCATGTATATATATCAACGCTCTTACAATTTTTTTCCAGTGAGAATGCAAAGGATGATTTGCAGGATTCTTTTGAGAAACCTCAAATTCTCAAATGCCATTCTGGCAGTGATTTTCCCTATAAAATTGTCATTTTCTGCCCAAGAAACAACACTTTCTTCGACCTCTTCATTTTCAAAAGACCTCTTCATTTTTCTTTCTTCTTCTTTTTTTTTGCAAAGATTTTATCACTTAACAGAATGATTGTATGTGTTCCCAGATGGAGAATAAAAATGGGCAGTGTGAGCAAAGTGATGTACCAGGCACACACCTTCTTCACAGTGCACCTCGTTTAAATTCCAAGTCACAGGCCCTTGGGGGCCCTGAGAAATAACTGAAACCAAAAAAGCACTAGGCCTGTTAACATAATGATAGGCAACAGATTTACTGTGCAATATGCTCATTCCCTTTTATAAAAGAGGAAACTGAGGCATGAAGAAGTTAGTTAATTTCCTACCTAGGAAATTAAAAACACAGATGTTGGACAGAGGCCCTGACTCTAGAGCCTGTGTGAGTAACCAACAACCATCTTATGATCCCCCAATCATTGCCTAAATTGTGGATCAGCACATGCTTGGGAACCTTTAAATTCTTTCTCTTCTCCATAGTCAAAGAATCTATTTCCCCCCCCCCAAAAAAAAAATCTTTTGATTTCATCCTTGACTTTTCATTTCCTCAGCCCAACATTGGCCAAACTGATTTTCTCACCTGATTTATTGCTAGAAACTTTGACCTGTCCTCTTTACATCCAACTCCTCTCTCTGGCTGTAAGCCCTCTGATGGTTGTTTGTTGCTGCCTCGTCAGTCCAGACCCCCATCATGACTTGGAAGGTCCTTCATGGCTTAGCCCTTGCCTCTTGTTCAAGCTTCATCTTTTCTTTCTTTCTTTGCGTATCTACCCATGAGTGACTCCAGACTATTTACTGTACCTCTGTGTACCAGGGATGTTCTCACCACAGTATATTTCTCTGACAGCACTTCCCCTTCCCCCTCCACCATATCTCTAGTCCCATTCATCCTTTAAGACCCGGTGCAACTACCAGCTCCTCTGGGAAGCATTCCCTGACTCTTTCCAACCAGAACCTATCTCCCTCATTTCTCTGCACCTCTCTTTTCATCTTTATCAGAGTCTGTCCTGGCTGATGTTTGCACAACAGTCACCCCCACAAGACTGCAAATTCTTGAGAACAGGAAGGTATCATATTTACCTCTGATTCCCAATGTCTGGCAGAGAGCCTGACATATATGAGCTATTCAGTTAGTATAAATGGATCTGTATCACCCACTTAAGTTTGGAGCCAGTGGTGAGGACTTACATGGCCCTGACATTCTCTTGTCCTGACATTCTGGCCCAGTTTCTCCTAAAACAAAATGGTTAAATCAGAAGTCAGGTGGATGGAGTCTTTTCCTAGCCAAAAGGAGACAACTGATACTAGAACGGCACAGAGGACTATTCATTTGGGGTGCAAGTCTGGCTGGATGCCCGCCTGAAACAGACTTTTCCTGCCCCAGTCTGGGACTCCAAAGACTCTGCCAAGGTGAATCAGAACAAAAAGAAGTGGAAAATTCCTTATTCACATTTCACTGAGAAACTTGAACCAGAAATCAATGTTTCAGGCCCAGCCTGTCTCGTTTTCCCAGACAGGACTCCCTGCCTCTCCAGTCGGCCCTGAAAGAAGCCTTAGCAGAAACAGTGCAAAGCTGCTATAAAGACTTTCATGTGGCTTTCACTGCTAGACAAACACCATCCCTCTCTGGATGACTTCAAAACACAGATTCATTGAGAAATCTGGCTTTTCTTCCAGGCAGGGCACGGGGACTATTTTGCGAGAAAAAGCACATGTATAATTGCTAGAGAAATATACATGTTTAATTTCCTTTAAGCCCTTGAAGCTTTCTTCCTTGAATAAATCATCCTGTATGGTCCTGTGACCTGAGACCTGGAAGTGGTTTTGTCCTGGCCCCAAGCCATGGCCTCCAGAGAGAGGGACTCTGTCCCATTTGGACACCCATGTGAACACACACGATGCTGCCTTGTTTTTACCCAAATGGGCAGACCAGATGGAGTTGCTAGAGTCTATTATTTATAAGACCTTTTCAAGAGTCGAGCAGGTAGCTGACAATGTACCCACCTTGGAAATTAAAAAGCTTGGGAAACAACTATGTTGAGAGAGAAAAATGAGGCCCTCAAGCTTGGGCAGAGAAACGACACAGAAGCGTTTGTGAAGCCCAGTGTCAGAGTTGACAAGAACAGTAGGACTTGTCTTTGACACACCTCTCAATTTACGAAGCAGGTCATGGGCATCCAGAGAGAAAAATTCTGTCACCAGTGTTTCCTAAGGACTACCTGTAAAATATCACCTGGGGAACCGGTCACAAACGCCACTTCTGGCCCCATCCTAGATTCAGAGTCTGGAGATAGTCCTCCAGAACCCAAGAACTTAACCAGCTTCCCGCATGATTCTGATGGGCCCTGAAGTTTGGCAACCTGTGTTATGTGCTCTGGCCTTTCTGCTTAGACATAGGCTGGGTCTAAACTTCCCACAGGCCTCTTCTATCTGGCTCTGTTTGCCTGTCCCTCCATTTACCACTAGCTCATCCTAGGCTTTCTTGCCTCCAAACCATCTTTCATCCCTGACAATGGTCTCCCCTGCCTCCACCCAGCCCTCCCATCTGAGACTCCTGGCATCTCAAACTGCCAACTTTCGAAGAGAGAGATAAAACGTTGTTTCCAGAGGGGTTCCAGCTTGACAGAACCCCAGAGAGAATCTCATGTTGCCTCCTCCTCTGTCCCCTAAACATGCTTGTTTCTTCCTCTGTTTCCCCTTGTGCAATAAGATGACGTTACTGATGGAAGCAATAGTACCTGCCGTTTCCAGGAGCTAGAAGCACCATGTGCTCCCAAGAGGAGTTTATAAGATGATAAGGGCTTTTGAGTTGAGAACTTGCTCAGGCTTATTATAAATTGAGTCCTGGGATTATTTAACAAGAAAAAACCATTTTGCCAAATGTTTCTGTAGACTTCTGGTCTAAAAGGTTTAGCGCTTTGCTAAATTCATGCAATGAAGCTTTTGCTGTTATAATCTGCTCCCTCTACTAACCCACTACCAGCCATCAGCCGTTAATTTAAGTGAAGGTCGTTTTGAAATTTAAGTGAGTGATATTTACTTGAAGGCAGGCTTGACTAGCCTCACAGGAAGCAGAGAAGAGGATGGAAGCACACAGCTGTGGTAAAACTGGGCCACATTCCTGCCTCACCTCTTACATCTGTCAGGCATGGAGAACTTCCTTAGTCCTGGTAGAAACTCGATTTTCTCACCTGATAAAGCATTGGCATATCTGCCTTACAAATGAGGTGTTATGACATCTAAAAGCGCTGTGCCCGATACTACACACAGTGACCGTCCTCTCCTGTTCCTTAACTTCACAAACTATTATTTCGGGTGATGTGCTGCAAAATTTCTAAACCTAGTTCCCTGTGCTCTAAGACTCTTTTTGATAGTGGGAGGGCACTGCTGGAAAGAACTGAAGATTGTTGGAGGGGGAAGAGTAGTTTCTGAGTCATTGCCATTGAAATGACAATATCACATAAAAGCACTTGGGATGTACTCAGTCATGGTGGCCTCTTTAAGAGGGTTAGGAACCAAACTACCTAAGTTAGAAAAGATAACGTTGAGGTTTTCCCCATTCTTACAATTCTATGGTGACTGATTTGACTTGGCATTCAAGGCCCCTTAGAATCACAATCAGACCTGTCTTACAAACTCATCTAACATATTCCCCCTAACCAATTCTCCCAAGCCATGCAGTTTATCACATCCCATGAATTTCATTCCCCTTTTTGCCACCAGCCTTCTGATCCTTGTACCATCCATACATCTTTTCTCTGCAGTATTAAATTCCACCCATCCTTGAGGCTCTCGTCCATTCAGTTTCTCCTGCTTCCCCGGCCGTAGTCCATTCCTCCAGCCTTCCATCTGCACGTCTTGTAGGGTACTAATGTTAAACTACCTTGTGTTCTAGGTATGTGGGAACATCCCTTATCAAACTGGAGACTCTTGAGGACAGATAGTGGGTCTCAATTTTTCTCAGAATACCTGTAGCACCTGGCACATGGAAGTTGTTCATGGAATATTTACTGAATTGGGCCAAGGAATTCCAAGGATTAGTTCATATATATCACATCTTTGGTTTTAGCACTTTTTTTGCTTAGGAAGGCATGTCGGCAAACAGGATCAGATGCTCCTTCAAACAGTTTCATATGAAAAAAGGGGTTGCTGAAAGGATACGGGGAACTGTCATTGACATCCAAGGACAGGACATGAGTAATGTTGGGTCACAAGGGAACAGAAAGGTCTCCTCTCTGTTTCCTCAGTGGCTACAGAATTTCTTGTCTCTAAATCTTTCTGGATGTCTCTAACTCCATTCTTTTCTTGGCAGACTGGACCTCTCCGCAGACTCTTATTTTTCTCTCTTCCATAATTTAGGCTTGCCTGTGGCTCAGCTTTGTTATCCATAGCACTGGCTCCTGTCCTGATATTTCAGGACTTTTTAATCCATGCATACTCATGACTTGAGTCTCTATGTTTCTTGGCACAAATTTTATCAAGACAAAAGCTGATTGGCTTGACCAGACTGAAGCCCAATGACATGTGTCCATCTCTGGGCCAATGAGCTGATAGCAGTATGACTTCCGAAGTTCCCTTCAGTAAGAAAGGGGTTTGGTAGAGGATTGCATTGCTTCCTAGTAACTGGCCATTGGTTGGATCATCATCCCTAACGAATCGAATACAACAGTGTCTACAGTGAAAGATGCAGAGATGACAATATGTATCTACAATGTGGATTTACAAGTCAAAGTATTCGCTGTTTTCCAGTGGTGTCATGGGAGGCGTTTAGATGCTATCAAGTGTGCATCTCTGGGGTCTGTGAGAGCTAAGAATTACTTGCAGGTTAGCTCAATCTCCCTTAGAACTTCCTACTTGTATTTGTGTTTCCTTTCCAAGAGATTCATGGATGGAGCAGCAGCTCCAGCTAGATAAATATTTCTCATCTGCTTTCTCAGACGAGATGTTGGGGTTGACAAGATGAAGAACTGGGGGAAAAGGAAAAGACTGGAGATAGAGAGTATGGACTGTAGGAGTCAGGTGCATTATTCACTAAGTCATGGAGAGGACACTTCAAGAGGGAGAACTGAAGGTCAGTGAGATTAGATTCAAGCTGATGTCTCAGGTTGATGCTGGGACACTGTTTTTGCCTTCCTCCTGGATCATTGCCTTCACCCTAAGACATGCTGTAGTATCTCTCATTTTAAAACAATCCTCCATTGACTTTCACTCCTTTACAATTGCTACACCAGTTTCCTTTTAACTGATGATGATTCCCAAATTCACAGTTTCTCTGAGAGAATTGCCTACAGAAGGTGAAGATCAGTTTGTTGCCGTAGCAGTTTGGTGAAGCCCAGAGGCTGGTGCTTTACAGGAACTTCTAGGACCTTCACATTCACAAACAACAGCATCTGCTCTTATTGTCCTTGTTGATTTAAACATTGAAAGACAAATGCCTAACAGCCAAAGAGAGGGAGCACGTGGTGGCACACTTCCTTGCCACACCCCCCTCTCTCTGTTTTCTCCTCACTGTCTTCTCTCCACCTTGAGGAGATTCTTACCTACCCTTCAAGATCCCACTTAAAAGTCTCTTCTACAAAGACTTCTCTGACTTCACAGCCGGAACAAACCTCTCTCTACTCTGGACCCCAGTCTCCCCTGTTCCTGTCATAAGGTTGGCACTTGTCATGCTCTTTTTCAGTCTCCCTGACAATCCCGAGTGCTCCCTGGAGGGAAGAACCACATCTCTTTCATCTCTAGAATGCTGGACACCCACCAGCTTCTGAGGATTGGCCGAAAGAAGACCTGGGTTATCTTCTCACTTACTTTTAAAGCAAGCCTCAATTTTCCCTTAAGCTTAGCCTGCTCATCTCGAAAACCGGGACAGAAATTATCTCCACCCTGCCTACTCAAATCCAGCGAGACCAGTGATTGTGAGAGCTTTGCAAATCCTAAAGAACTTCAGGAGTGTGTGCAGATTATTCTCGATGCCTACTGCATTGTTCTCAGGGACAGACTGCTGACCTGGCCCATCATTACGTCCATGCGTGTTTATGTTTCAATGGTCTGATTACAAATTGTGAGTTGGCTTTGACACTGCATACTGATGCCAGATGTACCCTCCCTTGTTTGTGCGGGTCCCTCCCCAGTCCAGGGCAATAACTTCACAATAACACCTGTAGTTTATGTGAGATGCCTAAAAATTATAGAAGGAAGGACAGAATTAGAATCATTTTCTTAGCCTTCCTGCAGGGTTGGTGTTAGTACCCACCCATAAGGCACTGATGTGTAAAGCAATTTCCTTTCCCAGGCCTGTCATTCATCTATTCATTCATTCACTCACTCACTACTTCAGTGTCCTTCTTCACGTAAACCAGCAGGAATCACAGAACAGGGCATGGTAAGGGCTCTGACGGGGCTTTACAAAGGTTCTCAGAGGCGTGCGGAAGAAAAGCACTTACGCCAGACTCCAGAGAGAAGCTTCCTGAGCTGACTCTTGAAGGAAAGGACTACCCAGGTGCCTTTGAAGAGGATGGGGAGGGTTTTCCTTTGCAGCAGGAACGGCTCGTGCAAAACCTGGAGGTGAGCTAGAACATGGCGTGCCAGGAGAAAACAAGTCGTTCACAGCGTAAGGGGTAGGTGCGCAGAGACAAAGCCACAGCAGAAGGCAGGACCCAGACCAGGAAGGGTTAGGAACCATGGCTTAGGACCTGCTCCCACAGATGTCTGAAATTCCACTGTTCAAACTTGCTGGAGGTCATGTCGTCAACCTGCGGAAGAATCCACCTCCAGGCTCCCGGACCAGTAATCATTTACTGTTTCGCTGTTTACTAGGTGCACCTGGCCCTGCCGTCTCTGACCATAAACCAGCCCAGTCCCTGCCAGGGCACTGAGTGTGTGGAGCCCCAGGCCTGGGAAGATACCTCAGGCTCAGATGGGTTCTGCAGCAGCTGACAGGTAATCTGAGCAGGGACCATAGGTTCCTCAGAGGCCAGCAGCCCACATTGCTTCCCTAGCCATCCAGGCCTTTCCCCTCCATGGTTAATTTTTACTTTTCATAAAGATGTATTCGTTTAAGGGACCAGGAGCCGAGGAACGCCTGATGGGGACCACATGCCTCCCCCACAGCAAGGGCTTTGATTTTTGCCCTGGCGAGGCTGCAAACATCTTGCAGTCCCTGCGCCAGCCGCCGTCTTTGTGGGGGCTTTGGTTCGCATCGTGTACTGGGAGCCACACTGCCACATAAAAGGCACGCTGGTCCCAGAGCCATCCCCTTCCCAGAGAGGTGACGCTGAAGAGGGGCTGCCGGCACCCCCGCCCCCAGCCCAGCAGCCACACTCTGGCTTCCAGCAAGGAGTCTGCAAGCCACACAAAGGAAATGGCAAGATAGTGAGTCACCCAGAGGCTCGCCTGCTGCCTGGGCTGCTGCCCCACAACAGGACCTTTGTGCTGCTCTCCGGGAGGACGAGGAGGACTGGCGCGGGAAGGGGGGTTGGGGGGGCACACACATTTCAGGGCTCTGAGTAATGCTCTGAGAGAGGGTGCATGTCCACTGGAAGCAGGGCCGGCTTCTGGGAGCCCACCACGCTGCAAAGCCATAGGTGCTGGGACTCAGGCAAGGCCTGGAGTGTCCTCCTGATACCATCTGGCTACACTACTGTTCCCTGAGAAGGTACATTATATTTTGCCAAGGACTCTCCTTCACCATAGTGTGAGGGGCTCGAGTCCTGTGGCACATCATTCAACTCTCTCTTTCAACCATATTCCCTAACGCAGCACTGAGAAAGTACTGAGAGTCAGTGCGATGGATGAATGGGTGGAAGGAGTAATTCATTCGTACAAATACCACAGCATGTGAGGAGTTAGCCCAGTGTCCTCATTTCACAAAAGGGGAAAAGAAGGCCCTGAGAAGGGAATGGCTGGAGCTAGGTTTCTCAGTGAGTTGGTGCCATCTCTAGAATTCGGGCACCATGCCACCGGGCCCAGGGTGCTCCACTGCGTAGCTGTTGTGTAGCTCAGGGAACACCGGGAGGGCATGGCTGATGTGTAGTCAGAGATCAGGGTAGTGAGAACTCATAGCACGGATAACCATGAGGGCAAGGTCAGGCTCTAGGGACTTTTGGGGGAGTGAGGGAGAGAAACCAGAACAATAGGAGGCAGGATCCCAGGCATTAAGGTGATCACAATCTCCTAGCTTAGGCAGACCATAGGGTTTACATAAGGTGGGGAAAGAATCAGCATTGTTGAGTACCTAGGGTATGCCAGGCACAGATGTATAATTCTTTACACAGTCCTGAGGCAGGCATCATTACAGATAAAGGACTGAGAAGCCAGCGGCATCTGGGACAGTCAGTTGCCAGCTCTTTCAGGTCTCAGAGTGTTGGTAATTTGTCTGACGAGGTTGAGTTCTCAGTCTGGCAGGCCCAGAAACTCAATGTTGTTGGTGCTCCCAGGAGGAGTCAGTGTCTCAGAACTAACTCACATCAACTCACACTCAGAGTCTGAGATGTTACCAAGAGACTGGGGTGCGCACAACCTGAGCTTTTCTCCCTGCGAGGTGAGCACTGAGGGGCAGACAGCCTGGCTAGAAGCGTGGAAGCAGAACCAGAGGTTTGGCACCCAAGCCAGGATGCTCATTTCCACAGCAGGTGGCCAGCCACGGGCTGCACGTCTAACTCTTGAAGCTGAGCATCCAGGGCAGTGTGCATAGGTGTGTAAGCCTTTCTCTGTGGTCTTTTCTTTCCTAACTCCCAAGCTAACCGTACTTATCATGCTCCTTACTTACAAGAGTCTTCATTTGGCCTAAAACGAAACAGCAGACTAGTCAAAAGCTTCAGATCAGTTGATACAACCACACTTTGGAGACCACACCCTGGATCCCTGATGAGATTCAGACAGTCCAGAAGTTAGGGCAGATGCTGTGCTTTTGCAGTGAGAATCCTTTCCCACTTCCGGCATTTCCCAATCCTTTATCAGAAGTTGACTTTAACTTAAGGACGACAGCACTGGATTCTCCACTCCTAACTTATCCAGTTTTAAAGATGAGGAGTTTAGAAGAAGCTCAGAAACTTCCCAAAGTCACATGGCTAAAAAGTGATGGCACCAAGATTCAAACCCACTCGATCATGTGCACCTCCTTTTAAGAAAATTAACAACAATGATAAGAAAGTCTACCGATTGCCGAGGACTTGCTACATGCCCAACACATGTGATCAGCACTTTACCTATGTTTTCTCTCATCTAATCCTCCCAGCAACACCAGGAGACGGTTCTCATCTTCATTTTACAGGTGAGAGTTGAAGAGCAAAGTGGTGAAGTAGCTTGCCCGAGCCAGGGTCACACAGCTACTTAGTGCAGGACTTGGATTTCAAACCTGTCTGTCTGCCTCTTAGCCACCCCACTTCATGGCAGAGCAAAGCACGATTTCTGCAACCACTCACCCCCATGGTACCCCTAGGTCCTGCCCTGGGGAGAAGCAGCCCTATCTGGGGTTACCAAAGTCCACACAGCCTCACCCTCGACCTTGTCAGTTCAGGGATTAGGTTAGTATCAGCTTCCCAGGGACCAACAGGTTCAGGCAGCCGGATTTATGATGACTCACCCACAAGGGTCTGAGCCAAACCTAAGTAACTGATTCACCTGTGAGGTACAGCAGCCGGAAGGAGGTGGAGGTCAAGAGCACTGCCTGTGCAGTCAGATGCAGCTGGGTCTGAAACTCCATCCACCGCTTCCTAGTCGTGAGACTTTGGACATGTTACTCACCCTTTCTGAATCCCAGTTTCAGCCCCAAAATATGGGGGAGTAATGACAACTTTGAGCAGCACTGACTGTGGCTTACACAGATATTGTGGGGGAAATACCCGGCGAGGTGACTGATGCTTAATTTAAGCTCAGTAAATGGTAATGCTTCTCATCTTCATTATTATTGGTTGAAAACTAGACTTGGCCATCAGGTAAGGCTTCTGCCTGCCCAGTCTTCAGGTCACATGGAAAAAAAAAACAAACAAATTCCAGCTCAGAAGGCTGGTAAGAGAACCCAGTTAAAAGGCGGGACCTGAGCCCTCAGTCTCTGATATTAGGATGAGGTGCCCACCACCTTTAGCTCCCACCCCTAGGTATTTCCGTGTGTACTCCCAATTTGGACTTGGAGCCTGTCTTCTCTTGGACAGAGCTGCTCATCACAGCAAAGTCTCCTTTCTCAGTACTTCCTTCCCACTGAAAAGCAGGCCTGATGCCACTTCATCTTCAAAGCCCCTGGTAAGTAAACTCCTGTTACCCTTCCAAGGCCCTGGTCAAATGCACCAGCTCCCCAAGATAGTAGATCAACTACATTCTGGGTGCTGGGACACAACAGTGGAGAACACACGGGTGATAGGTGGCTCTTCTCTTTCCGAAGCATGAAGGCTAATGGAACAATAAACAAAACAAACAAATAAAGCAAATCATTGCAGTTTTTGATAATCACAAAGAAGGAAATAACTAGTATGATGTGATAGACAGTAGCTCTGGGGGTGATGGGGTGTCAGGAAAGGCCTTTCTGGGAGGTGGTATTTACCCTGAGGCCAGAAGGACGAGGTGGAGCCAGTTTTGCCAAGAGCTGACAACAGAGGGTTCTCGGCATAAGGAACAGCTTTCCCCTTCCACAGAGAGAAAGAATTGGGTGTTTCTCATTGTTCAGAAAATCCGGCTGGAGCAGATGGAGAGGGTGAGAGGAGGCACAGCCATCAGACACAGGCAGCAAGGCCTTGCTCCTCTGTGCACGCAGCCAGACGTATGATGGTGAGGATAAGACTTGTAAACATTTCTTGAGCATCTACCACATGCCAGGCACTGTGCAGGCACTTTCCGTAAATTCTCTCACTTAATCCGTATTCTCTCTGCCACCCCTACCCACTACACAATACCCATATTCATATCCTAGTCTTACTGTGTTGTCAGCTCTCCTCTGCAGGTTGGTTTCCCTGCCCACTTCCCCTGCCCCCTTTGTAAGCTCCTCTGAGAGGCCTCCGGAGACCCCAGCACAGGCACTGGGATGGGTGCTGCCATGTCGGTGTAGCTTTCAGCAGTACTACTCCTCACGTAGTCTTAAACCGTTACAATTTAGGGGATCAGTAGCAGACATTGACATATTTCAGATAAAGTTGGTAGAAAACACATTCAGGCCTCTTGCTGTGATGATCTGAGAAAAAAATAATTGCATCAGTAGCCTGCTCAGAAGTATTATTTAGGTTAGCCAGTCATGGGACACTATACACGGGGGCTAATCTCAATCCTGTGTGTATTAGTGTCTACCGCGGATGATGGTGGTCCCAGACCTGCCCCCGATGGAGTCATGTGGCCTAGAGAGGCTTACATACGAGCATGCTAGAGAGAGTAGGAATGAGTCTGTTCCATTCAGCACTGTCACTGAGCACCTACTACGTCTAGACCCTGTGGCAGATATCCCGTTGGACATAAAAATGAATTCAGTGTCCTGTGCTCCTTGGTCAGCATATTGCAGGGCTGACTGTGCAATGCTGTAATGGAAGTACAGGCAGCACAGCAATGGGGAGGTGACTGACACAGCAGGAGCCAGATCAAAGAGCTCCTTGAATTGTCAGACCATATCCTTTGGATTTTAGCACAGAAGTAATGGAAAACTAGGGAACCCAATTTAGGGAAACTAAAATGTGTTTTTCATTTTTAATTCTTTTTTTGAAAGTAGGAAGTTGTAAATAGCTCTGTTTTGAGAGGGCCGTTCTGGGAGAAAGTAAAGAAAACAACTGAGAAAGGCCTTGGGATAATAAGCAAGAAGCGTGTCCAGAGGAAGGCGTTTGTGAGGATGGGGGCTTGGAGCAGCTCTCGACACTCAGAGTGTACAAGCCCTGGGGCTGACAGAGAGGGAGGGATCAAAGGAAGGTGTTGGGGAATGGGGGGTGGACAGGGGAGGGACTGTTGCTGTGGAGATAGCAATCTAAACTTATCCAAGAGTCCAGAAATGAGAGACAACGGATAAGTCAGGATGAATGGAAAACTAATGCCCTTATGTTGGAATCAAGTCCCAGTCCAGTCTCTGTCACAGATTAGCTGTGTGACTTGAAACAAGTCACTTCATTCTCTGAACCTGTTTTCTCAGCTGACCAGCAGGGATCACAACCTTCAAATCTCAGATCGTAATATATAAAAAGATGTGTGAATGCACCTTTTGTTGAATCTGAGAATCCAAGGCCTTGCTCCATGTGGCTGGTGAGTTGGAAGGAATCTCTTCCTCTTTCTTGCATGTTCCCATCTTATGCCATCATAGGACCTAGGGCTAAACATAGGCTTTCAACTCCATGATTCCTAAAGGTCTCTCTAACTCTAAACTTCCAGGTTTCCATGACAAATTTGGATTTTGTCAGATTAAGTTGACTCAGAGCACCCAAATGAAGCTATTCTCCTAAAGGAAATTATAGTCAGGCCTATAAATAATACAGACATGTTGCATGTTTACACATACTTTATTGAATCTTGGCAGACTGTGCAATCTATTCTGGTTTGATTTTGAAGTGAAAATGTTATTTACTGCTCAAAGGCAGGCAGCAATGAAAAGGCAATTATGTTATTACGACCATTAAAGACAGGCTATATATAGTGTCCCCCTGGTAGGTCTTCTTACCATTTCCAACTGGAAATTTCCCTTGCTGAAACTTGCCACAACCAGAGGAGATGGTTTGTTTTGAAAATGTAACATAGAGAAAGAAGAGAGCGCCACCCAGGAGAAGGGCAGGCCAAGGGAATGGGAGACCACCAGACAACTACTGTAGGCCGGATGGAAAGGCATCGGCAGCCCTTTGCAGGAACTCAAACCAGGGGGTGATGAAACAGTGGTGACCTTGAGCCAGCGGGCGCCAAGTTAGTCCAGCACCTTCTGTGAAGGGATCCTTGGGCTCAAAATGAGCAAACCATATGTGCTCTCCACCTTTCAGTGAATCAGTGGCTAATCAGAGTTAGAGGTTCTCTGGTTTCTCAAATCACCAAAGCAGAATTCAGGGACCTAAAATGGATGCAAGATGATCTCAATGTGAAGGATATAGTTAATTTACAGAACAGACACTTCTACGAGGAAAATCTGTAATGTGCTTTTCCGTCTGACTCTGGGGCAATTTTGAAAAAGAATAGCTGGGTTCACAAATGCCATCCTCACAATAACAGTGGGGGAGAGGGAGGGGGAGGAGAAACAGACACAAGGACCTAGAAGGTAAAGGTTACACCTCAGGAAGACGGAAAGAGAGAGAAGCTCCCCAGGGACAATCATTTTATCTTGAACACTGGGTGTTCACGGTGATTGTGGGGAATGATATCCTAGTCTGGGTTCCCACAATGAGCAGTTCCACGACACAGGGTGGTAGTTTATTTGGGGAAGTGAAGCAACAGGAGTGAGAGGCTGGGGAGAAGAAACTGGGAAGAAGGAGATCCAACCCAAGGGTCAACGATTGCTGTGGTTGACCCAGTGGGTAACCAGTGCTTGAAGCCGAGGACCCCTGATGAGCTGTAAGGGGAGTGCTTATCCACCGCTGGCTCTTACGGGGCTCTGCGTGATTGTCAGTCCCCTCTCACTTCCAGCTTTCCACTAGTGTCAGGATGGCAAAATAGTTTTCCTCAAGCACTACACATGAAGAGGAACCTGGGGCAGGAAGCGAGGGAAATGAAGGACTGGGAGCTATCGTAGCTGGAGGCCCAGAGCTGGCTGGAATAGAAAGGTGGGCTGAGAGGATGAAAGGAGGGCACCAGAGGTGTCCCATTCATTAGGTTAGAGAAGTCGGCACTGAGCAGCAAGCAGTGACGGGCTCGCCCAGGCAAGCCTAGGTGGCAGTCAGGGATGGGGTATTCATCTAAATTTATGTTTAATATTTTTAGAAATTTCTGAAAAGATAATTTTGGGGGGAGGGTGAAGAGGACTAAAAAAAAGAACGAAGGAAGGAAAATTGCTAGAATCAAAGGCAGATGCAAATTCACTAGCGTCTTTCTTTTCCAAAACACAGAACAGTTTTCTTTCTTTGTAATAATCACAAAGCTAATTCTTGACTATAATTAAACATTCAAACACTTAGAATATATACAAATAAGTCTCTCTTATCTCAGATCTCAGTCTCTCTCTCCAGAGGTAACTACTGTTGAGTTTCTTGTGCATTTTTTTCAAGAATATTTTATGTATATGAACACATGTATATTTTCTTTTAACATTACAACTTAAAATACGCACATTGTGGACCTTTTTTCTTTTTATTTTCTGCTTTACGGATTGCTTTATGCAATTATATGTAAATCTACCTGATTTTGAAAAATTCCTTCATGATTCTCCATGAGAAGGGCTTTCATAATTCATTGAACTAGCCTCCTTTTGATAGACAAGTAGTGCTTTTTTCTGTTTGTTTTTTTCTCATTGGTTACAATGACCTGTTGAATATTTTTGTATGCCCTTCTCTGTGCACATGTGTAAGAATATTGGAAAAATACATTTCCAGGTGTGAAGTTGCCAAAAAATATGTGCGGTTAAACTTTTAGAAGAGATCGCCAAGTTGCTCTTGAAGAACTCTTGCAGATTTGCCTTCTTTCATCAGCTGGAAACTCCACCATCTCACGACTTTATGATTTTTATTAATTTAGTAAGTAAAAAAAATAAATCTTACTGTTACTTTAATTTTATGCATTTAATTACCAGTGATAGTGGACTTTTTATCATGTATCTATAAGCCAGTTGTTTTCTCATTCTAAGAATGCTCATTTAAGAGCCAAAATAACAGACGTACACATACTCTCTGTGTAGACTGCCTGAATGAGTCAGGATTAATCTAAAAATCACAACTGAAATCTTTGACAGGCATTGTGCCAGGTATGGGGTGACAAGAAGGGGCATCAATATAGCCCCTGCCTGCAGCACTTAACAGACGTGAAGGGAAGATCCAAATAACCCAGATATTGTCACGAGGGAACTAGAAAGTGTCACACAATAGGGCAGGGGAGTCCTCTGACCTGCCACTCCTTTCCACCAACCTGGAGAGGGATTTAAAAGTTATAAAGGCAAGGAGAATGGAGCAGAGCTTTCTCAGTAGGAGGCAGAGGACTGCAAGTGTGAAGGCCAGGAGGTGGCAGACAGCATTAAATGAAAGATATTCAGAAAGGGTGAAAATAGAGAGGGCGTGAAGGGGTGGGATGGGAGGAGGAGGAGGAGAGAAGAATGACGAATTGGCTCTGTTTGCCAGGCACTAAGGAGAACCACGCCTTGCAGTGCCACAACTAAGAAAGTCCCTGGCTAATCCGGAAGAGTTGGTCGCCCTAGCAGGCTGAGGCCCTATCAGTCGGGCTGCTTATAAACACAGTCAAGATTTTGTCCTCTATCTTAGGGGCGACAGTGAACCATTAGTTTTCAGCAGGGAAGTGACAGTTTGGAGTTACATTCCTCAAAGTTCGGTGTTGTCGAGTCTGTATAGTTTGAAAGCGGGTAGCGGGGACAGCATGGCAAGGTGCAGCCTGTGAGAATAGCTGGGAGGCAGTTTGCGAAACTGCAGGTGAAAGAGGACGAAGTCTGCCACCGGAATGTCGGCAAAGGGGACAGGAGCCAGGGCAGACTTGAGAACTACTTAGGAAGTAGAATCAGCAGGATTTAGCAGGACTAGTTGTTGTGTGAGTGGGAGAAAGGGGGTTTGTTGGATGATGCCGCTCTTCTCTGAGGTGGGGGGCGCGGGGGGTGCTGTACGAGTTGCAGCCTGTGGTGGTGTCTGCAGGAAGGAGCTGGTGGGTTCAGAATTCATTCTGGCTTAAAGGGCCTCAGAGACATCCAAGTGGTCGCGTGCAGAAGACGGTTTGATATCTGGATCTGCAGTTCCGGAGAGAAGATCTTAGTGAAGGTAAAATTATAGGCAATGTCACCTTAAAAATGATAACTAAAGTCATTGGAATAGAAGAGAAAACCAAAAGATGCAGTGAAAAGTCTGACTCGGGGCTGTAAAGATAAATGACCTTAATTAAAAACAAAATTTTAAAAAGCTTGTTCAGAAATTCAAAATAACTTGGTTTAAAATAACCATATTTAGTAAAAGTATCTTTTATGAATTTGGGTTTCACTCCCCCATAACGCTGCTGGACTGTGCGTATGTATGGGGAGGGAGTCAGGGTTTGATAAGACATCTTCAGTATCCTTCAGATCGCACCGGCTTGTCAGTAACTTTGTCCTCTCTTCTCGCATGAGGCCTCGAGGGTCAGGAGGGATATTCAGAGGACTGAGACCTTAGAACACAGCCAGTGTGCCGTCTTCTGCTGCCCAGGCCCTAGCTGTCATTTGCCTACAGTCACGTGACAGGTCCAGGTCTGGTTCTAACTCCGTGGCCTCACTCAGACGTGTGCCCCTGGTAGAAGCCTGTCTGTAAGAACTGGAAGGGATCCTGGTGCTCCCTGGATGAGCCCGATGGCCTCGGTTGACTGTGAGAGCATCGTGTTTGCTGTGGGAGGAAAGGGTGATGCTTATTCCCATGGATCTACAGTGACGATCAAGGTCAAATAAGCTGATCGGGGCTTGGGGATGGAGGCCTCAGAGGTCTGCTTACCATAGCCACAAGCTTGCTCCCTCCCCCAGATGTGCCACATCCACTGAGGCTGGTCCCAGCTGGCTCTGGAAAGCTCACTCATGCTCTCCTCACTTTACAGAGGCAGCAGGAGAGGCCGACCAGCCCTCCAGGTGCCTGCTAAGGGAAGCATGGGAAGTATGAGGAGGGCCTGCCTTTCAGAGAGTTATGGTCCCCTTTGTGTTAGGGAGAACAGATCAAATCCTTCTACGGAAAAGCACTCTCATTTTTCACAGTGTTTCCATACACAGTGTCTGTCCCCTTGTCAGAGATGAAGGTACATTGGTACATAGATAAGAAATGGTAAAGATGGGACTTGAACCCAGGTCTTTTTCATTCATTTCATTATTCACTTAACAATTACTCTCACTTGTGTATCTACTAATCACCTTACACTCTACTAGGCCCAGGATACAAGGAAGAGTGAGACTCCTAACCACCCCCATGGGCATTATGAAAACCCTTCTTCTCCCTGCTGAGGCTTGACGTCCATGCCAGACCACCCTCTATAAGGACACTGGCATTCCATCCTGGGCAACCCTCCTACACGACGCCATCCTCACCCCACTTGGGCACCAACACCAATTGCTAGGGTGCCCCCTACACAGATGGTTACTCACTTGGGTTCTGACCCCTGCCTATGCAGACCCCCTCCTCATTCCACTTGGAGTCTGAGTCCCCATGCCAGAATACCGCCCAAAGTATCTCTTTTTTCACCTTGTTTAAGATACCTTGCTCACTGCACTTGGGCTCTCCCTCTACAGGGCCACCTTTTCATGTGTACACTCCCCCACACACTCCACATGGGCCCCACCCTTGCTTGCAGAGGGCTGTCACCCCCTGCATAAACCTTCTTACCCAGGTTGACTCCACCCTCCTATTCTAGGCCGCTGTGCCCACTCCCCACTTCAGAGCGGAGGCCTACCTTGCTCTACCTCACTTAATGGCTTCTGAACAGAATTTTCTGGAAGGAAAGAAGAAGAGAGCTAATTCTCTTGGCCCGTTACTGTATCCCATCCTTCTCCTTTGTTCACAGTCCTGTGCTCTGTAGGAACCAAATAGTCCCTGGGATTGTTGGGTTCTTTAGTTTAGTGAGGTCTTCACTGCGTCCCACCAGGTCTCCCCTGCCTTTCACCATTTCTGTGCCATCTTCGGTTTCTGGAACTCTTCAAGTGCCAAAGCTCTGTGGGTTCATTAGGAAACGAAGAAAATAACCTCTACTGATCACTCTGCTTTGTCCCACTCTGCTAGAGAAATCCTCAGGCGGTGCTGCGTGGGCTCAGTATTTTACAGTTTGGTTGTCAAACAGCTTTTTCAGGGTGAACCTGGAGCAGTCCTGCTTGTGTTGTCCTTTCCACTCTGAGTTGGAGATGCACCTGGGTGACAAACACCATGATGCATGTGGGCTTCCCTCCCTTCTCTCAGCTCAGACTTTGTGCCTGGCAGACCGAGCCCACAGTGCCCTGATTCTGATCTTCTTAAAGTAGGTATCTTCCAGGAGTCTCCTCTGTCCTTGTGTAAGCAGACTTCTGGTTGCCCATCACCACATACCCTAGACATTTCTAACCCCGCGCTGGACAGACTTCAGTGATCTGGCTGAGCATTCTGTTCTCAGGCTGCTTCTCTCTCCCTTCCATGTGCTCAGTGGACAGCGGGGTCCTTGTGTTGTTACTCAGCCATGGATTGAGACTCTGTCATAATGAGGGCTGAAGAGCTACAGTGGTTCACGGCAGTGACAGACAAGGGCCCTTCTGCTAAAGTTCAAGTCCCACGTGCAACCTGAAAGACAGCCTGGAAGGCTTTTTCCTCTCACCTACCTTATCCTTTAGCCAGCATGCAGGAAATTAGAATCTGTTTCCTCATTTTATGATGAGTTAAGGGAGAATTAGATTAGAAACATTGAAGGCTACCTATGGTGAGGAAACTCAGCTATAGAGAGAGATTTATCAGGCCATGGCTATGTCTCCAGGGAATGCTTGAAACCCCATTACTAAAACATAGAGAAGGGACTAAGCTAAGCTTGGGAGGTGCTATCATGGGCCTGGATAACCCAACTGCTTTTCCATTTGCCATCCTTTTAAATCCCTGAATTCCAACACAGAGTAGGCTGTTTTTGAAAGAGGAGTGATGACAAGAGAAGGAGCTCACCCAGTTGATGAGAAAGTGGAGGGAAAGTTCCTGCTGCTGAAGGAGATGGGCAAGACGCTTGCTGAAACTGATGGCACTGGAAGGAGCGTGACCCGACTCAGCCTGAGCATGTCGGGCAGCCTCTGACCCATATGAAGAGCCTTTGGGCTCTGCTAGGAGTCCCAGGGAGTGACTTCACCCCTGCTCAGGGACAATTCTACTTAGTCCCACCCGTGCTCCTAAGCGTGCCATCACCACACCAGGCACTAAAATGCTAAGAGTGTAGGAAATTAGGGAGGCGAAGGGGAGCGTCTGTTCTTAGGCACTGGCTGTGGGTACTGCAAAGGTTCTGCAGATTCTTAGTGGTGGGATGTAGGATGAGGGGCACAAACACATTACACTGCCCTACCCCAAGCGCCACCTCACTCACCCTACGTTATTGATTATCCAAGTCCCTACAGTAGTGCTGGTCAGGAGAACTTTCTGCAGCGACAGACATGTTTTATATCTGTGCCATCCAATGAAGTGGCCGTTCGTGCATCTGCAAGTACTGAGCACTCGAAATGTGGCTACTATGGCCGATGAACTGAATTTTAATTTTTCTTTAATTCAAGTTAATTTACGTTTACAGTTACATCGCCACATGTGGCTAATGGCTACCATGTTGGGCAGCACAGCCTTGGGTGTTGCCCAGTCTGCTGGGAACTATTATCTCACTCAGGTGTTGTCTGTGATGGCTGGAGTTTCTTGGGGTGCCAAGAGGGTGGTTTGTGGGGAGTGGAGAAAGACACCTCTCTCCCTGTGTAATGCTCTGTTATAGGGCTCCCACAAAGTGCTCTTTCTGCCTTTTCTTCCTTCCTTCCTTCCTTCCTTCCTTCCTTCCTTCCTTCCTTCCTTCCTTCCTTCCTTCCCTCCATCTCTTCTTTCTCTCTTTCTCTCTTTTTCTCTTTCCTTTCTCTAGCTTTGTGTTTCATCACGGCTGCTGACTTTCCACCAGCCTGTGAGTCCGCACATTCTGCAGTCTGAATGGAGTTTTCAGAGCCCTGTGACAAAGCTGTGTTACACATAGACTCTTCAGTAACTCTTCAGACTCCTCTCTGCTCAGCAAGCGTTTTCCCCCAGGAGTCCCACAGCTCCCTGCTACTATCCTTCGCCCAGGTCTGCAAACAGCTCCTTCCTTAAAGAAGCTCACAGACTGCTGAGAAGACACAGGAATTATCTGCTTGGTAGAAATCTGAGTAAAACAACTGAACAGGCCAGGGCAGCACAGAGGAGAAAGCCATTTGATCTGGAGCTGTGGTCCTCAGTGTAGTCATGAAACCAACAGCAGCAGCGCCAGCTGGGAACTCATTGGAAATGAAAATTCTGGGGCTCAGCCCAGAGTTTGAACCAGAAATTCCAGAAGTGGAGCCCGGCAATCTGTATTTTAAAAAGCCCTCCTCACTCTGAAGCCCTCTAAAGTGTGAGAACTGCAGAGTGATGGGTGGCGGAGGAGAGAGCAGGGCCAACTTCTTGCCTGAGGCCTCCAGACTTGTTTGCAGGCAGGAGGGGGGGAGGGTGTGCATGGGTACAGGACCCAACCTGCTATGTCCAGTCTCAGCATACCTTCCGATACGTATTTAACAATTCCAGAATCAGCATTTTATTGATTTTACGTCTTTAGAGTAAATGGCAAATTATTCTTTAGAAAAAATAAAACTTTGGGTTTTTAAAAAAAGAGTCTTGCTTGGACTTGATTTTTTTTGTTGTTGTTGTTCTAAATTTAACAATTATCTTCATACCAAATTTTGAAACTGCACAAAATTTACCTGACATATTCATCCAACCTTTTCCTTTGACTCCTTTAAAAAGGCATATAGATTTTAAGATAAAACTTTTACTCAAATATGGATAGATAGCTGAGAGGCTGCTTATTTAATAATTCTCTTAGATAGACATCTATTTTTCTTTCCACTTTACTTCCTCTGCAATCCACTTACCCACACTCTTCCCCATAACCACTTACATGCCTCCGTGCTTTGAACAAGGCAATCAGGTAACCAAGCCTGTTAAAACTGTACAGTTAAGGATGAAGCTCCAAGCAAGAGACTCTCTCTCTTTTATGCTTTCATGCATGGGTGCTATTCTGAAATGTCATGGTTTAGTGGAAAAAAGCACAAGTTTAAGTTTAGGTAAATTAAGGATCAGTCCCAGCTCTTTATTCCTTATTAGCTAGTCATTAAACTCTAAGTCTGTGTTTCCTCTCTTCTTTGGCTGTGCCTTGGGGCTAAGGATGTGTTGTGGGGGATTAACTGAAATAATCACGTGTAAAGTAGCTGACGTTTAATAAACACTTACTGTTTGTTTCTACCTTCCTTTCCTTCTTCTAGGATAACAGTGAAATGTGAAGAGCTCAGGCTCTGAAACAGACTAAGCCGAACCAAGAGCAGCTATTCACTGGTCATGTGACCTTGGGCGAATAATTAAACTCCTCTGGTTCTTCATCCTTAGAATAAGGATGGCAAAACTAAAATCTATCTCAAACAGATGTGAGGATTGAAAATCTTGATACATGCAAAGTTCATAGAACATGGACAGCACTCAATACAGTTTAGCGAGTGTTATTGTTTTCATTATGCTCAGTTCTCAACTTTTGTGAACAAGGGAGATTGCCAGAGGAGTGACCTGCAGGTAAGTATCCTACTCCCACGCACTGCGACTTTCAGAGCTCTGATCCCGTCTTAGCACCACACAACCATTTCCGTGAAAGGAAGAGTCATCTTCCCTCCAGAACATCCTTATCATTCCTTGAATTTTTTAAATTTTGTTTTGATGGGTTTTGATGGTTCATATCACGGACAGCCATTTTGCTACCAATTCCCTGAAATGATGTGAAGAAAACATTCTTTAGGAAAAGGGAACCCGATTGGCCAATGAATTAATTAATTCTCCCACTTTGTTTCATAAAAGATTTAGGATGATGAAGCAGAAGAGTCTAATTTTTCACTAGTGTAGTATTTTCTTTTTAGATTTTTACCTATAATCTCTCAAAAGTCTGACTCAGTCAAGTCACTGAACTAAATCAAGAGGTTTCTGTAGGTATCGATACAGTTCTAAATAAAATCCTATCCTTATTGGGGCATAGGCTATCATGCCAGAGAATTTCAGGGGTTAGGTAGAGACCTGCTTAGAGAATCTTGTATTAGTTTTCTTACTACTGAATGACCTGAGATTGAAATCCAGGAAGTTCTCTGTAGAATGAAATAGTCTCCATGTATAAGATTTTGCTCCCAGGAATAGGAAGAATCCCATTCTTCACATCAAAATCCTAGGCCCTCTTGCCTCATGGTTTATTACTTAAGCCCAACCTAGTTTTATTTTTTTCTCTTTACACCGAATCAAATCTTATAATGTCACTTTCTCATTCCTTCCCTCTTTATGGGGTGCAGATAGTTACATTTTCTGATCCATCCACTCCTGCAGGACAAACCCACCTACCCAAAGCTGGACTTTTCTAGGAATCTGCTCAGCACAGCCTGACACAGTCAATCCGTGACTCTTCTGTAATACCCATAAAATACTGATTTTTTCAAAACAGAATTGTCTATCAGTGGTTCTCAACTCTGCCTACACATTAGAATAACCTGAGAGGCTACCTGGGGAGCTCTTAGTAAATGCGGAGACCACATTCCACCGCCAGGCCAACTGAACCAGATCGTCCGAGGATGCAGCCTAAGTATCTGTATTTTTCAAAGCTCCCAAAGTGCAGCAAGGGCTGAGTCTCACCCCTCTAAACGGGCCTAAATGAGCCTTAGTGGCTCAGAACTGGAAATAGGGCCTGCGTCACATGACTCCTTACCCTGAGTTTTTGTTTCCAGCTTCACTGAGGTATAATTGACATACGATAAGTTGGCATACGTATTTAAAGTATGCGATTTGATGAGTCGTGACATGTGTATACACAGGTGAAACCTTCAACAAAATAAAGATTATGAGCATATCCATTCCTCCCACAAGTTTTCTTGGGCCCTGCCTCCCTCCCCTCCTTGCCCATATCCCTTCACCTTGCCCCAGCATCTCTGGGCAGTCACTGATCTGCTTTCTGTCAACATAGATTAGTTTGCATGTTCTAGAATTTTATATAAATGGACTCATGTAGTATGTACTCTTTTTTGTCTGGCTTTTTTGCTCAGCGTAAGTATCTTGAGTTTCATCCACATTGTTATGTTATCAATAGTTTATTCTTTTTTATGTCTATATAGTATTCCGTTGCATCGCTACACCACAGTTTTTTATCCTGTCATCCTGTTGGTGGACATTTGAGTTGTTTTCGGTTCTTGGCTGCTACAAATAAATCTGCTATGAACATTCTTGCACAAGTGTCTGTCTGAATATGTGCTTCCATTTTTCCTAACATATACACAGGATGGAACTAACTATATCACATAAGAAGTATGTGTTTAATTTTAAAAAATAAGCTGTCAAACTGTTTTCCAAAGTAGTTTTACCATTTTGCCTCCCGCAGTATTTGAAAGTTCTAATTAATTGCTCCACATCTTCACTACCTCTCGGTTTGGCTGATCTTTTTAATTTTAGCCATTCTAGTGTGAGACTAAAGGTATTTTACTATGGTTTTATTTTGCATTTTTCTAAATAACTAGTGATATTGAGCAACTTTTCCATGTGCTTGCCATTCATATATCTTCCTTGGTAAAATAGTTATTCAAATCTTTTGCCTACTTTCAAATTGGATTTTTTTTGTCTTTTTATCATTGAATTGTAAGAGTTATTTATGTATTCTAGACATAAATTCTTTATCAGATATATTTTTTGGAAAAATATTCTCCCAGTCCGTAGCTTGCATTTTCAATTTTGTAATAGTGTTTTTGTTAAATAGCATTTTTTTTGATGAGGTTCAATTTATTGTTTGTTTAATTTTACAGTTCATGCTTTTTTTTTATTAGATTTAAGAAATCATTGCCAAATCTAAGATCACTAAGATTTTATTCTGTGTTTTACTCTTAAAATTTTATAGCTTTATCTTTTACATTTAGGTCTATGATTTAGCATAGATCTGAAAAATCTGAAACTCAGACTTTTTGTAATTAAGTGAGTTGGCCAAGGTGACCTGGTGAGTCAGACCCCAAAATGGCTACATGTCACATGACTC
The DNA here is from genome assembly GCA_030015415.1 of Cynopterus sphinx. NCBI lineage: Eukaryota > Metazoa > Chordata > Mammalia > Chiroptera > Pteropodidae > Cynopterus > Cynopterus sphinx. The sequence continues at coordinate 48,227,556 of CM057380.1, forward strand.
CTTGTCCTGAGCACTTACTTTTTATTTATTTTTTGGACCTAGTTGGTTATGGAATTGAGTTTATCACATTTCTTATTTCATAGTGCACCATCACCGGTAGTCCAAGACGCGGTTCCTGTTTTTAATTATGTTTCATTATTTTTATAACATTGGTTATTTCCAATGATCTCTGAGCCCAAGCACATAATTTTATATTCTGCTCTTTTGCTCTGTAATACTGGGGCTTACCCTCTAAATTCATTTCCCAGACTTCTTTGCCAATTGGCTCCTTGGCAGTTTTGGTCATGGGACATACTGGTTGGAGATAGGAAGGCAAAATGAATGGTAGAGCTTTCTTTCAGTTTTGCGCCTCCTGTCAGCATCCCCCCGGCAGCAGAGGAGAACCACAGCTCCAGCATCCTGCTTCCTTCAGCACTCCCGGTACCTGACGTCAGAGCCAGCTGTGTCCCTGCCTCAGAGCTCTGAGCTCCACACCTGCAGACCAGCCATAGGTTCCTTCCTTTGAACTCATTGGTTTTATGACACCATCTTTTCCTTTTTGTTCACCAGCCTCAGTGTGATCAATTTTCTCTGCAGCCATAATATTTCAGTATCCTCAGCGTTCCCTTCTCATCTCTCAGGCTTCCAGTCCCCTTGTAATTAATTCCTTGTACTAAACCTACTCAGTTTAAAACAGCTGGAGTGGTTTTTGTTTCCGTGATTGGACAGTGACTGATACGTTATCCCTATTCCTTGTTGCTACATAGGTACCTCATCCTGTGTGTTTGGTATGTATCTTTGGATGTGAATAAATTTATGTAAAGTATACCTTTTTTTCTGTTATGGTTTTAGTTTATATAAGTACTATTGTGAGATATATATAAACTATATATATTCTTTATGTTTTCTTTCACTCGGAACTATTTGCTTAGATCTATTCATGTCAGTGTTTTAGTTCCAGTCCACTGTTTCTGATTATTACATAACATATCACAGTATATATCCACATTATTTCATTTCTCCATTCCCCTAGAGATGGTGTCTGAGATCATGAACAACCCTCTGCTGCTGCAAACAACAGAAGTTTGACTGCTATGAGCATTTCTATGGCATTTACCCCAGGGGTGAGAGCTGCTCAGACATCACATGCTTTCTCCAGTTAAGTACATTCTGTACATCAAGGTTGCTCCCTGGAATGGCTATTCTTGTGGGGCCTATTCTCTCATGTCTTCACCAGAATTTATGATCTGATATTCTAGTTTTTGCAAATTTAGTAAATATAAATATAATTTTGTAATTTCACTTTGCAGTTCTTTGCTAGTGAGGTTGAACATCATTTTGTGTATGTCTTAGAATTTCCCCTGTGTAACTTGCTTAGCCTTTGACCATTTTCCAATTTTATTTCCTATCTTTCTCTTGTTGGTCTTCAGGAGTTCCTTTTCTATTCTACTTACTCCCATTAGCTTAAGGCATTGCAAACCCCTTCTCTTCATCTGATGCCTTTTCCAATCTTTATCTAATGTATAACTTTTTGAACGCCAAAATTTAATACTGTTGTAGCCAAGTCCATCAGTATTTTGTTTTAAGGTTCATGCTTTTGGATTCTTCTTTAAGAGTTCTTTTCTAGCCCAAGGTTATAAATATATTCTCTTATCCCTTCTTCTATATTTTCTTTTATAACTTTATAATTTTTCTTTCCCACGTAGGTCTTTTATCTATCTAAAATTCACCTTTACGTAGTATATGATAGGAACTCTAACTTTATTTTTTCTTCAAAGAGTGGTTTATATTCCTAACTCTATCTCATTTCTCCCCATTTTATATGTAGAAAAGTCAGGCCTTCCTCTTTATGACAGAATCAAACCTCTATGATAAACAACCTAAAGTCATAAATCATCTAAATGTTTTAGTGAGGTTTGACTAACCCGAAACCATAAAAATAAGATAAGGACATGGTTATGTGCTTCAAGATTCCTCACCAGATAGTTCTTTCCATCCCATATGACTCCCCTCATCTTTTATGACCCCATACTGAGGCTCTTGACTCTTGCCAAACATGCCTTTAGCTATCCCCTCAGGGTCCCTCCCTCCTGATGACCTGCCTTCACACATGCCGCCCCTATGGAATGCGCAAGCCAGGCCACTTCCTTCTTCCTTGTGCGGTAGTCATCTCTCTGAAGATTGCCCACGGGAATCTCTCCAGACCCAACCCTTTTAATGCTCATTAGCTCTAAAGTCTGTACTTGGCCCTAAACATTAAGTTTAGGGTGTGTGCGTGTGTGTGCATGTGCACGTGTGTGTGCATGTGTGTGTGCATGTGCATTTATGAAGATGTCCTGCTTTTTGTAGTTTGCAAAACTCTTTCATATTCTCACTCATGACTCCTGCGAGACAGGCGGAGCAGTCAATGTTTCTCCCATTTACAAATGAGTAATCTGAGTCTCGAATGCTTTAAATGTCTTAACATTTAGGCTATTTGCTCAAGCCATGCTACAGGAACAAGGAATAGTTGGGACTCAACACCAGCTCTTCGGGTTCTAAATTTAATCTCACTTAACAAACCACACTTTTTCTTAGCATGGGCACAGGGCCTGTCTCTACAATTAGATAGATTGTTCCTCAAGAGTAAGGCACGGTTTGAACCTCCAAAAAGCACTTGCTTCACTTGATCCAAATGAACTACAGGCAAAGAGGCCATTGCACTTGGAGCCTGGTCTTGAATTTCTGTCCTTTTGCTTTGGGGCATTTACACCCTGCCTAGCTAGAGAACAAGAGTCCTCTTGTAATACTGTGTTCATCCTTGTCATAGCATTGATCACAACTATAATCAAATCACCCTTTTGCCATTCGTATTTAACACCTGCCTCCCCTATAAGTTTTATAAAGGGAAGAGTCCTGTCTTGTCCATAACTGTATTCTCAGTGCTAGGTTCTGTACTCAATGAATATTCCACAAATAAATGCATAAATGAATGTTTCCTGTGCCTTTTCAGCAACTGCCTGGCCTCCTGTGCTGAATGAACCAAGCACCTGTACTAGCAATGCTGATACTCATCTGACTTTAAGCCCCTTATCATAGTGCACCCCGCAGGTGGGCACCTGTGTTTGCCACATACCTCTGGGTTCAGTGTGAAATCCACCCTGGGACCAGCACCACAACCAGAACATTTTCTTGAGCCCAGGTTCTACCTGATCCCTACCTGCTCTCCCTTGCTGGCTGGGCCACCCCAAACTCTGCATCTCAGCATACTCTGTGTCCAAAACCTCCCAAATCAGGGTCCTCTGTTTCTCCTCCTAGAACCCAGCCTCATGGTCTGCACAGAACAGACTCTCAATAGATTAAGACAAATAATGAGCTCTTTATTCCTTTTGAAAGTCAGATTTTCATCTATCTCATAGATATAAATGGAAAACATAGCTGATTGGTAAGTAGGAAAAAATGCTTCCCACTTCCAGTAATGTGCCTACCCCTGCCGATATGCAGAAATGTCGGCCATCAGAGAACACATCAGTGGTAAACAACATCTCTTAAATGATTACTCTGGAAAGAAGCGTGGCTCTAAGCACTCCATCGGATGTGAGCCAGGTTAAGAGAACCACATGAATATTCTCCCAGAGCACACATATCCTACCTAAGTGAGTTTTCCACTACACAGGGAAACTAAGTACTAAGACATGTACAGGAACACATGCACACACACTCAGAATTGATTTGGAATGGCAGGGTGGTTTGGGCTATAGGCTTTGGAGTTACACAGAACAGGGTTTATATTCTGCCTCTAACTTCTCCTAAGTAGTTTATCTAAGGCAAATTACTTCTCTGACTTTGTTTCCTCATCTATAAACTGGGGTAATAATACTTACCTCATCAGGTTGTTGCCAGGATAAAATGAGATAAATAGACAAAGCTCCAGGAATACAGTAAGGGGCAGAGAAGTAGTGGCTGTTATTAGAGTCAAAACTGTATTTTTAACTTTTCACAGCTGAGCATGTAGGTGTTGGGATGTTACAAAATAAAGATGGCAGGGAAGGGATCTGGGGAGAGGTAAGCTCAGAGCTAGGTTTTGGAGAGGGGGAGGGAAATGGTTTGGAAACAAAGAGTAAGGAGGGTGTTTGAAGTGGGAATGAGGTCCTGTGAGGACACAGTGAGGAGCAGGCTCGGCTCCAGATCCCAGCTCTAGCTGTGGTCACTGCCTAATAGTCCCAGGGGGCAGTCGTGCATTTTCCTCTAGTTCTTATGCAATTACTCGCTTTTTTTTTTTTTTTAACTTTCTACTGAAGTAGCCTTGGATGTTCTGCCCAGAAGCCTGTAAGGCTCTCAGGGTGCCAGGCTAATTTGTGAAGATACCCTGCCCTTGAACACACCCTTCAATTCAGCCATTGTCTCATCCTGCTCAGGGCTCAATGGGACATGGCTTGTTAGTGAGGTTGGTGAGTGGCAGACATCTTTAAAGTTCACATAGAAAGGCAATGCTCTTCTTGTTTCTTGTCTTAATTTTAACAAGCCAGATGAAATCTTTCTATGTCCCAAAGTCTCTCTTGCTCGGGAAAAAGATAATATTTAAAGACTCGCTGTTCTAAATATGGTCCTTAGAACAGCAGCATCAACATCACCCTGAGACCTTGTCCAAAATTCTGATTCCAGAGTCCCACTCCAGACCCACTGAATCCGAATCTCTGGGGGTAGTTCCCAAGAATTGGTGTCTTTAACAAGCTTTCCAGGTGATTCTTATGCACACTAAGTTGGAGAAGCACTGATTTAAGGCCAAGTTTAGATACATCAGCCTCCCTTAAGCATACTCGTATTACCTGTAGCCACCTTTAACCATGTGATTAAGACAAAGTCTATTTCTATTCAAGGGAACAGGAAGTTCACTCGAAAATACAGTTGCCAAAGCCTTTGTTTCAAAACAGAAGATTTTTAGAGAATTCCACTGTGGATCAGCTAATAACCATAACATAAATTGAGCTTTACATATTTGGACTGACCTACTGTATCAGTTAGAATCCTTTGATTGAAAGCAAGACCAATGGAATCACATTATCTTAAATACAAAAGGAACTTAGTAGAAAATGCAGGGCCACTTGCAGAATCAGAGTCAGAAGAATGATTGTCAGAATGGTGAGGAACTGAGGCAGGCCTTAGGTAGCAGGAACTAAAAGACAGTCTGGATAGGGGGCCACTGCAGTGACTTCTGTGGCAAATCTGTCCATTCACAGTACGAATGAAAAGAGAATCTAATTGGTCAAGGCAAGACCACATGCCACACTTTGGTCAATGAAAGGCAAGACTCCTTGACTAGTGTTCCAGAGCCTCTCCAAGACTGCATGCAATGGGTTCTGGATGGCTCCTCAAAGCAAAATCAGGTGTGGCTCCCAGATATGAATGCATGGAGCCGACAAGCAGACAGCAGATGTACCTTGCCTCCCCCCCCACCCAGGGCTGGCTGGGTTGGACTGGACAACAGCAGGGGCAATCCAGATGTGTAAATCTTAAGAGAGATGAAAGGAAATGTGAAAGTTTTCTTAAAGAGGCTGGACGAGTTCAAAAGCTAGAAAAAACAGAGTAGAGACAACGGTATGATTACATATAGTTGTGACGGACAAACAGAATGACCTTAGGTAATGACTTCAAGAAGCCCAGTTCCTAAAAGCTGGCTGGCAGAGGCAGATGCACTGTATGCTCCCAAGAGAGAGGGAGGGAGGCAGAGGCTCCAAGAGGTGTTTGTGAGAGACTGCCATAGAGAATGCAGGCATTCCTGATGCAGGCTCTGCTGGGAGTGCAGGCCTCCCCAACACACACCTGGAACGTGAGCTCCCCAGAAAAAAGGACACTAATGCCTCAAGACAATGGTGCAGTGGTGCTTGGGCGGGGTGTCCAGGGGGCATGGAAGGAGGCCTGTCAGCTACATTCCGGCTACGAGTGTACACAGTGTGACATCGAGGACCGTAAAGAGGCAATCTTACCAGTATATTCCAGAAATCATTCCCCAAACTGCCAGGCCAGCGTGTAAGGGCTTACAGACCTGATGTTTTTAAAGAGAAATGTTGAACATATAAACTGCTATCATAAGATAAAAGCTGATCACAGCTATTGAAGCCCAATTAAAAGGTACTAGAAAAATACTTAAAAAGTAGAAAGAACACTAACATTTAATGAACACCTACTATGTGACAGGCATAAGGCTAAAACATTCAGCTTTTTCTCATTGAATCCACAAAACAACTCTGAGAACTCTATTATACAAGTAAGAGTTTAGGTGACCTTCTCGTTGTCACATAGATAAGATGTAGCAAAGCCAGTATTTGAGCCTGCAATGTTTAACTGCTAAGCCTGTACTAAATATTAAGTTAGCAAAGTCTTTACTACTATTCAATTTACTAGCAAATTGAATTGTAAAAGTTTACATAAGATGAATCAGAAATAAAGCTTTTATAGCATTGAATGCATATATATTATATATATATAATATTATATTATATATATCTCTACAATATTTCCTTTTTACACAGCAGGTACTTAGTGTACATAGTACGCATTTTATAAATAGATGTTTAACACCTAAGCATTCTTCGAGATATGTAGGGTTAGTGCCATAAAACCTATACAGTTATTTTATGTTCTAATTTATTTTTACTTGGCCAAGTCTAAAGAGAGCCCATCAAAAGGAATGTACCTAAAACACACTTGGCCAACAGTGACATAAAACACCAGAAAAATCTAAAATTTTTCTTAAAAAATTGTGAACTGTTTTAATACCAAATAATACAGGGCCAGTGGCTCAGTGATTATTACACACTGACCCCAGTGAAACAAAGTGAGGATGGGGTCGGTGAGAGTCAACCGACTCTATAACAGCTCTGGGCCGATGTAAATAATGAGACTAGGCTCCCTAGTTTACCTACTGATTTTATTCCCTGAGACCACCATAACCAGTCATGAAGTTGATGGGAACCAACACTTGAGGTTTAGAAGTCATCCATGGAAGCGGGGGAGAGGGTGGGATGCCGCAGGGAGCAACAACAGATGTTAGGCTTTAGAAAGTCCTTCTGGGGTGGGGGTGGGGGATACCAATAATATTTTTTCCCCTAGCAAGGCCTTTATTTGGCAGAGGATTGAGGCAGTCTCCCCGGAATGTTCTAGAACATTGTGACCCACAAATCAAAGGCCCGCAGCTTCTAAGTTCTATGCAAAGGTACTCTATGGAGTGTGGTCTCCCATCCTGGCTTGGCCAGGAAAGATTCCCAAGCAACAGTCACAGCCCTTGGACAGCATTTTAATAGCATCTCCTTCCACACCCCAGCACTGGCATTCCAATTTGATACTTAAAAGCTGACCAGTTCCAGCCTTGGTCCATGCTCAAGGGATCCCCTTCCGCTGAGTGTCCTCTCCCTCCATCCACCCACACATATTTACTCTCTATTGGTACTTCAGCCTGCCCCTCTCGACACCCAAGCCATTTAGAAAACAGTCTGTGCTTGCCCCATCTCCCTGTTCATGCCAGTGCTTAGCACTGGGCTGTATATTTGGCTGGTGCTGAATAAATACCTAAGAAAATGCTAAATGAAACATTCCGAGAATAGCTGTATAAGAGAATCTTGTGCACTTAATTAAGGAACTCTTACAGTCTTATACTTTGAGGTACAGATAAACATCTGTTTTTTAATTCCCACCACAGATTAGAAGTACATAAGAGAAGTGTCTGGCACTTAGTAGGTTCGATAAATATCGATTGGATGAGTACATTAACTGGAGAACGCATGCCAGGAAAGGAGGATTATAATAAGCATTTTGGCAGTCCTCAAATCAAGAGAAAAAGTCAATAGTGGGTGTGTGAATGGCCTTCGTTTCACAGTAAAATTCATTTAAAATCTACTGTTCCACGAGTTGCATGAACGACTAAAACCTTTTGATGTGTCACCCCAATATCATTCTAATATTATCAGTATATCAGGGGAAGGTGCCTTTTAAAATTTCTCAAGTTATCTTAACTTTTAAAATGATTAATTTTTTTTTTTTTTTTACGAAGAGGCCTCGTTCATGGGAAACTTTGAAATCAGATTTAACTATAAACAAATGTACTTTAATTCCCTTCTTCTAGATTGCAAAGGTCAGACTACTTTCTCAGGTCTGGGTTTTCTTTAGTGAGGAAGATGTGCAAATGAGGAATTAAACGATAAAGTCAGACCTTCTTGTCTGGAAGCACGGCCTCTCTGCTTTTTAATAGGCCTCTTTTCCATTTGGTTTGAGATAAAGTGGCCCCAATTATTTTAGAATCCCTTAAAGGAAAAGATATCCATAAATTAAGCTACAGTCCTCTCCTTATTTCCCAGAGAAATTAAATTCTTACCTTAAATGACTTAAATCGTATTGCATAGAACCAGACAAAACTCCCTTCTGTGGTGTACAAAAGACCGACACAGCAGCACAGAATTTTGGAGCTAAAAAGATAAATAGAAATAGATATAAACACACACCCCACTAGCAAAATTCAATAGTAAGATCAAAGCTAAACTTTCTCCTTCACAGAGCTCCTGTTAAGATTTTTTTCCCCTCTTCTATACCATAATCTGAGTCTCGGATACTTTCGTTCCTATTCAGTCTCAAGATCAAACAGCTCACACACATCTGCTGGGTAGGTTTTTTTTTTTTTTTAAGGCATTCAATAATTGATGGGGGTGAAGGGAGAAGAGGAGTCTGAACATCAACATAAAGGCAACAGCAAAATACACCATCACATTCCTTCTGCCATGGAAATGAGGGGCCGGGTGGGAGATGTGTGCCTGCGAAGATATAAATGTTTGTAAGAGGTCATACTAACAAGTTACAAAGAGAACGTCTCAGAATACTTGCCCAACCATTTAAAATTATCTTTTTAAAAAAGAGAAAAGAGAGCTTTATTGCATGTTTCTCAAATCCTGTCCCCGGCCTGTTTTGAGAAATGTGAGATCAGAGGCCTGGCCTTGAGAAGTATGCCTTCTCACCCAGGAACTAGATATGTGCATAGGTACAAGTGGAGCAGAAGGCTAAATGTGACCACTAGTCAATAGAAATATTTCGTGGAAGTGCAGGGCAAGAAATGAGAGATTATGGCTAGGGAATGCAGAAGGCTTCCTGGAAGAGGTGGCATTCACACAGGGCTTTAAAGAGTACATGTGGTTTTATTAGAGAAGCAAGAGGATTATGTCCCAAGCAGAGTGACTGGTAAGAGCAAAGTGGTACTTGAAAAATATAGGCATGTTCAGGGTCCAGTGTAACTGGGGTGCAGGGCCAGGAACTGGGAATAGACCATGAAGATCAGTGAAAATTTTGATGGTGGGATGGAGAATCAAGGACACCATATATTGTGATGTTGTGTTTATTCTTAACTTCATCTTTCTTCTAGTCCCAGTTCCTCCCCATCCCTACCCACTCCCAAAACATAATCCTTCTGTTTTCCAAACAATAAAATTTAGCAGCACATCAAGGTCCTCTGTTATAAATTATGCAATTTATGAAGAACAATGTCCAGTGATGAAATATCAAAACAATGTAACATTATTATTTTGATATTTGTGAAGAATGAAGCCTAAATGAGCCCTAGGGGTAAGGCTTCATAGTATCTTCTTCTACTACCTTCTCTGTGGGTAGGTAATACAGTTTCTCTTCCAAAAGCCTTGAGATCTGCTATGAGGGCCATGATCCTGGTCTCTCTGCCTCTCTGGCAGCCTGTTGTATTAGTCAGGTTAAGTAATGGCATCTGCTGTAAAAAAAAAAAAAAAAAAAAAGAAAAGAAAAGAAAGAAAAAGAAAAAGAAAAAAGAAAAGAAAAGAAAAAAGAAAAGAAAACACTCCCTCCCCCAAATCTCAGTGGCTTAAGACAATAAAACTATCTCCTGTTCAGGAGAAGTCTTATGCTGACCAGCATCTCTCCTGGGTGACTCTGCATCAGCCTTAGGGACTCTGCTTCCATCTGCCACTAACCTTGTGTGACCCTGGGCAAATCACTTCCTTTCTATGGACTTCAGATTTCTCATTTAGAAGGTTGTCATTGCCACCAACCTTATAAAATTATTGTGACTGTCAAATGTTTAGTAAAAATAACTATAATTATAAAAGCAGTCAACATTAAATTCTTACTATGCAAAGACACTGTGCTTTGGGTTATAAGCATTATTTCATTTAATTCTCATAACAACACTGTCGCAGAAGTCCTACCGTTATTGTTATAATCATGAATGTTTTTAGCTTTCGTAAGTGAAACATAATTGTAAAAGAATATTCCTTAAACATATCAAGCATACTCCGGCCTGAGGGCTTTGCACTTGCTAATCCCTCTTTCAGGAATGCTCTGCCCCAGGTATCAACATGGTTTATGCTCTCTCTTTATTCAAGTGTCCAGTCTATGTTCCTATCCACTCTATCCATTCAAATGATCACCCCGAGCTCTTTATTTTTCTTTATCCTCTGACCTTGTTTGATCATTCTTATAGCATTTTAACCCCTTGATGTGGGGAATTTATGTAAGCTTTTACTGTAAGCTTTCTCCAACTGAACTGTGAGCTCCAAAAAAGCAGGGACTCCATTGTTTATAACAGGGCTTCGCACATAGTAGGTGTTCAATAAATACCTGTTGAGTCAACATAATCCAATCCTTATTTTATGCTGCGAATTAATGTAGGAAAATGATGCTTTGTTGGTTGACTTCTCTTTCTCTCAAAAGTTGCTCTATCCAAACACAACTACAATATTTAGAGGCCTCTGCACCTAAAACATGAGACCCCTTCAAGCTTAGGGGGAAGAACTCTACCAGTTGCAAGCTGTCAGTTCTCTCCTGATGAAAGGTTAGAGGGGAGCCCGCCCTCTCCCAGCCAGTTCTCAGGCATCTGGGCTGCCTGCACAAGCCTTAATCAAGTTATCATATCTTGCTAGTGTCTCCTGGATCCCGTCACTTCTGAATGAGAAAAAATTTGCAGACAAATTTCTAGCAGCAGGAAATTGGTGCTCTCCTGCAAGGCTGCCTGAAAAGCACCTGCAACAGCGGCCGCCTTCCTCCCACCCCTGCTGGGAGGAGGCGGCTTCGAGCTTCTGGCTTTGGAACTGGGGGGTTCTCTGTTCATTCACTTCTAACCTTCCCATCCTCCATTACTTCTCTGGTACCAGTACTGCCCTGCGCCAGGTCCAGATGAGACATAAGCTTACATCTAGGCTGGTGACATCTCTCTAATGGGCTTTTCCGAGTTCTGCTCAAAGGAGAGGGCTCTGCCCCAAAATTAAGAAGCCCATCACCACCAGCAAAACCTGCCCCCCTCATTGTCCCCATGCTAACAGGCATTTGATTAAGTGCCAGGAAAGTTCACTTTAACTTTAAGTTCACTTTAACTGGCCTCTGGGCCCTATCTATATGTGTCCAATCCTTTCACTTTTTAGTGAAAGCTGTGAGAGAGAAACCAAAAGCACTTTGCCGCTGCATCAGAAAGGAGACTTTTTTTCCTCTAGGAGGGAGAGTTATGCTGGAGAAAAAGAGCTGAGAGGATAAAGATATTGGCAGATCTTAATGCCATAAATCTGATTAATTTACCTTGTGACACACTCAACAAAAACATTAAGGGTCAGAGTCTTGCCTGCCAAGTGACCTTTCACCTGCAGCCAAGGCGGTCACAATGGGGTCCTGAGCCGCCTTTCACAACTACCTGCTGCTTCTTACAAAGAGATTGGACACAGTTTTCAACATGATGGAGAACACCTCCAGAGCAAGGGGCCTTTGTTCTTTCTGCCTGCGGAGTGGAAAGCGTCCAGGCGAACGTCTTCACCTTCCAGTGTTCAGATGGGACCAGACAAGAACTTATCTCTGGGACAGAGGAAGAGGAAACTGCCACAGAGAACTCCATGACTCATTCCATGAACATGTATATAATAAGTCACAGAATCCATGAAGATGAAGAAGCACGGTCCTTGCCCTAAAGCAACACAGGGGACCATGTCACTAACTAAAATAGGTTACAATCAAAGCCTAACACATGGAAGTCCTAGATGCAGTCCGCAGGATGAATGACTGAGCGAACTGTCAGAGCACTTTGTACACTACGAGAGACAGGGTCTGGAATTCACAAATCGAGGGAACTCAGAGAATGACCTTCACATCCATCCCTTAAATTACACCAATACACATAAAGGATGGAAAGTCAGGTGACCCTCTCTCTTCTCATATTTATGTTGAAAAACATCTCAGACCGGACAAGATCTCACGAGGCACAAACAACTTACACTGAGGCCCCTGTCATGTGGAGGACATGCAGCCCCACAGAGGACACTTGCAGAGATTTTTCTGTTTCTGTATGTTGCCACTTCATGTTGCCAGCAGTCTCCGCAGCTTTCTAGTTTTGCATTTCATCTCAACTCGGCAGACTGTATTAAAAGAGGGAACATCTGGCAAAATGGCATAACAAAATGGGAACCAGACGCTCAGTCGAGCGCCACCGAGAGCTGTTTATCCGTGGAATTAACCTTTTGTTCAACATTTGGTTCATGATAAGGTTGGGCTGTGTTTTTAAATGCACGTTTCTCCCAGTCTCTTCTAAAGGCCCCAAATTTCGCTGACTCGGGACTTCACACACTTGGCAGGAGGCAGTTTTGAACAGCTGGCAGCCATGGAGGCTTGAAAACCCTACAGTGGTCAGTTGAATCTTGCTCCCCTTAGATTTATGAAGCCATAGATGGGCCCAGGTGGGCTCATGTGAGAATTCCAGGCAGGCCCAATTCCTTCTGCACACTGGAGTTGTGTCTAGACAGGGGGCCAGGCACACGCACCTTCCAAATTTGCTTTGAAACAGCTCAAAGTGTGAAAGGAATTTATTGCTGCTGAAAGGTATAAGCATACATGCAAAGCACTTGGAATATTCAGAAAGAAAGAATAAAAGGGAAGAGGGGAAGAAGGAAGGAAGGAAGGAAGGAAGGAAGGAAGGAAGGAAGGAAGGAAGGAGGGAAGGAGGGAGGGAGGGAGGGAGGGAGGGAGGGAGGGAAGGAAGGAAGGAAGGAAGGAAGGAAGGAAGGAAGGAAGGAAGGAAGAAGGGAGAGAGGGAAAGAATGAAAGGAGGGGAAGGAGGAAGGAGCATTTATCAGAGATAATACACACCAAGTTAGCACAGAGGACAGGATTCCTTAGTGACTATCTGATGTCCTGAGTGCTGGTGAGGGGAGCTCCTTCTGAGGGACACTGAAGCACATTTCCCCCTATGGCTCAGCTCCAAGAAGAAATAATGAATTTCTGCATGTCAGTCTAGAAGTTGCCCCTTAGGCATCATCTAACGCTAGGCTTGGCCCCAAAATGGGTTGCTGTTGTTACTGTTGTTTTGCCAGGGTTTACGTGGAAGCCCAAAATATAAAACAAACCCCAGAGGACTAGTTCTGGTTGAAGTAGAAGTAAGAGGTGGCCAGGAACCCACGCACCAAGATAGTTTTTTTTATCTCCCCCCAGCAATACTCCATTTCCCCCCAGCTGGCCCTCAAAAGAAACCAACTGATTCCTTCTTTCTAAGGCCCAACTTGGTAGAAGGCCTGAGAGGAAGGAATCGACCTATCTACGAGTTAGTGATAACACCGGGACCAGAAGCAGGTCTGTCTCAGCCAGATACTTTCCCTTATACCCCAAGTGAGGCAGAAGCTTGGACATCCCCATTTCCAGATTCTACAGATGAGAAATGGAGGTTTCTACAATTAGAGAAGCAAAAGGAAGCAAGTTCGGGTCCTCCACATTCCAGACACATATTCCCAGCTGGGGGACATACACTGCATATGGGTGAAATACCCTAAAACCACCTCTAGCTTCAAATTCAGACAACCATACTTTGCCTGCGTACCATATGTGTGGTCTTAGAGATTTTATTTTACACTGAAACATCATAACAAGGGAGACGTTGAGTTCGTGTATCCATTCTTTGCTTTTTTATGGAAGTTTTACCTGTAATTTAATTATTTGAGAGAGAGAGAGAGAACAATGAAACAAAACAACAGATCACATATTCACCAAGCAACTTTTGGCCCCATGCCAGTGATGGCCTATCTCAAATAGAATAGCTTGATATATTAAAAGATATATTTCAGTAGAGAAATCAATGAGAAAACAATTTTACCAGGTGAATAATGTGAGCAAAAGAAGTTCCCTAGCTCTAAGAAAATGTTGTTTGGAAGAGTATCCAGAATTGCAAAACCAGATGTTGGCATCTGGAGAGACCCTTATTTGACAATTTGGCAGGATACATGAAGAAAATACAAGTGTTAGTTTTTTAAAAAGTTAAGGAAAGGATTGCTGCAATAGCCTAGTGAAGCAGTTGTGAAATGTCAGAAAGCCAGAGTTTATCTCCCAAGGAAGGCCAAGTGAAGTCAAGTACCACCTGGGTCCAGGAGGGCTCTGGAAGGGTATCTGAGGGTGAGGAAAGGAAAGGTTCTTTGGAGAGTTCCATGAGGCAGTCGGTGGTAGGGGGAAGCAGGCCAGAGCGTATGGCTGGTCTCTGTGATGTGGCTGCAGGGCAAAGAGGCCCAACCAGCTATTACGGCAGCTGTGGTTGGGACCGGCCTGGTAGCTGGGCACTGGCAGAGAACACGGGAAGCTGGCTGACCCCGGCCATTAGCACAGGCAGGAACCCACAGCAGTTCTCCAGGCTCCGAATTCCAGGACACATCACAGCAAACTCATTCGAGCAGCCTGGCACATGGTACTTTTCTGTCTGCAGCTAGAAATTCATTTTAAAATGTTTTGAGGTACAACTGACATACACTGAAATGCGTGGGATCTGAAGTGCTTGGTCAGATCTGACAAATCAATACACCCAAGTGTCCTACACTCCGATCATAACACAGAACATTCCTCCTACCCCAGAAATTCCCCCTCGTGACTCTTCCTAGTCAATGTCCCTCCTTATACGCACAGCGAAGCAACAATTGACCTGACTTCTGTCACCGCAGATTACGTCTGCTCCTCTAGAAACTGATATAAATGGAATCATACCATGTGTCTTATTTTGTGTCTTGCTTCCTTCACTCAGTATGGTTTTGAGATTCTCCTTTTTATTTCTTTCTAAGCAGTGTTCCACTGTATGGATATACCACACATACCATAATTTGTTGTTTTTCCATTCACCTGTTATTGGATATCTGAGATGTATCCAGTTATTAGCTATTATGGATAAAAACTGCTGAAACTCGTTGTGTGAGCATTACTCTAGAGTAAACACGGAGCAGCGAGCACGCTGGCCTATAGCTGGAACATCTGAGTTTTGTTTCTGCTGAAGTGTCTGGGTCCCAGTTTCCTTATCTGCCAAGGGAGGCGGTTGAACAGGTGATGTCCAAAGGTATTTCGAATTCCATTCTGACATAATTATTCTTCTTTTTTGTCACTTTCTAGGAAAGCAAAATAAAGATACATTAACTATGATTCTCTCTAAATGTTACTATCTGTTTTGTAAACTACCAAGAGAGTGACGAGCTCTGTCATCTAACAATTTCAGGCCCTGGTTCAGTTATGATACTTCTAACTGCAAGAAACATAAAATCCCATTTGAGCTTGTTTACCCAATAAAAAGAGAGTTATTGGCTCATGGACCTGAAGCAAGCCTGGAGGAAGAGGCCAGGGGACAGGCATGGAATGACCCAGGTTCCTGTTCCCCGTCTTTGCAGTTTTCTTGGCTTGGCTTCCTTTATATAATGGCTTCATCCTTAGTTTGGTGACAGGTGGCAGCAGTGCCAGGCCCCACTTTTACACATAACGGACAAAGAAAAACTATCATTTCCAGTAGTTCCTTCTTAAGAATGAAGAAATTTCTTTCCCAGAAGCTCTAGAAAACTTTCCCTCATGTCTCATTGGCCTGCATTAGATTATATGCCTTTCCTGACCTATCTATGTGGGTAAGATAATACCGTGAGATTACTAGTATAGACCTGGATTCCTGGGCCAGTAAGCGATCCATTCATTAGACTTATCAACCCTGCTAACAAAACTGGTGTGAGGCCAGTTTCCCCTAAAGCAGGAGAGTGTGTGGAGCTGGAACAGGTAGGGAGTGGTAGTGGATATTGGTAGGCAACCTGTCCACATAGAGCCCTTCTTTACAGGTAGAGAAATGTCCCACACGGTCCTTACCAAGAGATAGTGGAATCTTAAGGGATCACCTAGAAGACCCAGAATCAAAGACAATTTGGAAAGTGCGCTAGACTAAACATGATCACAGATATATTGCAGCTGCTCCCATCAAAGGTCTCCTTTGATGTTCATTTTCTTACTCCTTGAACCTGGACTGGCCTTGTTTTGACCCATAGAAGCAACATTGCATGCACTCTATTTCCCAGGCTTCTTCTCCTAGCCTCTTGCAGCACTCCCAGCACCGTATAAGAAAACCTGGGCTAGAGGATCGAAAAAGAGATCACGTAGAGAAGAGGTTCCGCTGATAGCCACACCAGGACTCTGATATGTGAGTGAGCCATCGTAGATCCTCCAGTTCCAGTCAAGCTGTCAAATGACTGTGGTCACATGAGTGACTCGAGGCAAGATTAACGGCAGAGCTCAGTCAACCAACAGAATTATGAGAAATAATAAGTGGCAGTTTGAAGCCACCGAGTTTGCGATGGTTTACTATATAGCTGTAAGTAACTGAGTCGAGCAGGCTCTTTTAGACAATTCTAGTCTCTCCGGGAGTTGATTGTCCGCTAAGCCTGCTAGGTACACTCACCACTTGCTGAGGTATAAGGCGGCCCCTCCCTTTTTTTAGAGACCTCTACTAGGATGTTTTTCTACTATGGAGGCAGACTCAGCTTCCTGATGTTTCCATCTCTCAGCCCTAGTTCCCTGATGCTCATTGGGGACCTAGAGAACAGGTTCAACCCCTCAACTACATAAAAGCACTTCAGCTCTCTGGTCCCTCTCTGCTATTTGCAAAAAAAATCATCCTACTCCAGGCTAAGCAATCCTATTATCAACCGTTTTCTATTGCTGATAGAATGAAGAACGGTGAACCTACAAGGTCTAATCATTTAGGAGAACATCGCAATGACCAAATGATGTCATGAGGGCATCCTGAAACCCTGGGGCCGTGGGAAGAACATCCTCCAAGCAGGGGCTGCTCAGACCTGGGGAAACACCAGCCAATGTGTAAAGGTGGGCTTATGAAGAAGAGTTTTCTGGGCCGTTGGAAGCTGAATGGGGCCTGAAGAAGGCCACAGAGTTTCTATCAAGGAGAGCTAGGGGTCTAAGGGATAGTTCTGCTGAGGGGGTAGGGGTCGGTGTAAAGAGAATAGAAGAAATTGGACCAAACGTCACATTAGCAGGAGGGGTGCAAAGAAGAAGAAATAGGCAGGCAAAAGGACCCAGGTTTTGGTCTTGGCATAAGAGAAGTGATGCCAGCAAGAAGGGCAGAGTTGGTGCTCACTGGCTGTTGCATGAAGGGCCACGGTGGCTTAGCTGAAAGTAAAGGCGGGAGCTCAGAAGACAGAATCCACTGAGAATTCTGTGCCCTGGGGGAGCTGGTTCCTGGACAGCACCGGAGAGTCCACTTGCTTTACAATACCCTCAGGCTGGCCGCTGCCACCCCTCCCTCCACAGCACTGCCTTTTCATGGCAGTCCTGAGCCTCTGGCGTGCAGGCCTCCATTCTCCCACAGAGGAGGAACCCGTGGCTGTCGGCCCTAAACTCTCAGAATGCTGTGAGTGTGTGTGTTTACCCTAGAAGTGTTTGACTGCCCTAGGACGGAACCACGTTTCTTTCTTCTTTTCACATTGTGGCGTACTTGAGGACGCCTTGATAAATATTTGTCACAAGAACTTTGCTGCAGTCAAACAGAAACTGCACGTTCACACTCTTGGATGAGACTGCTTCAAGTTGCTCCTTAGCCACCCCAGGTTGTCAGAGGCTTCTGGCAGTCAGCCTCCCTCCCTCACCTGTGTGGGCCTCCACAGCTGAGGGGGTTTTTCAGGGAGCCCCCCCTTGGACTGGCATGTGAAGGGCAACTCTGTCGGGGACACAGTGCATCATAGGTAGAAGAAAGGGAAGTGTGTTCAGGACTTGATTTCTATAGCAGGCTGCGCTGCATGTTAGTGGGGGCTGGGGGGTAGGGTGTTCTGTGAGGAGATCAATGCTTTTTTTCAGTGCATGGGGTGCTCCACAAAGAGGCCTCTAGGGGAACATAACAGTATTAAGGGATAATGGTGCCTGAGCTGACTCTTCAGGTTGCAAGAGAAAACCAAACTGGAGAGATCTGCGTTCTAGACCTAACTCCCATCTACCCTACCTCCTCCAGTCTTCTCTATGAAAATGTTCTGCCTTAACTTTTCTTGGTTAGTCACTCATCGTATCACAAGCTACTGTCCCCATACTCCCCCACCCCTCCCACACTCTCCATGGTGTATGTTTTCCTGAGATTTTACATTTTTTCCCATCACAAATGATTATCTCCACACCCTTGGATCTGGAAATAAGAAAATAAATTAGCAAATGATTACAGACTTATCATTTCCCCCTTCTTTAGAAAACATAACAATAGGTCATTGTGAACCATTACATGGAAATGACATGAATACACGACAATTAAAACTAAATGAGGTGATGAGGGTTAGGTCTATCTGACAAGTCCAGGAGTTCTCAAATTATTGTGTGGAGGTGTTGGTGAATGACTCCGGAGAGAGAGGCCTTCAGTGGGACACTGTTACCACTATCGGCGTCATAGAGATAAGGTGAATAGAAAGACAGCTTTTCACTTAGGATGAAAAACTATTCCTTTTAAAGCTAATCTTAAAATGTCAAGCCATTGCACAATATGGTGGGAGAAAGAAAGGGGTTCAATAAAAGTTATGCTCTCAGAATGCTGAATTGTCAAGACAGCTTTTGATAGCAATTAAGAAAAAAAAATATATATATATAGAAGATATATATTTATATACTTATATATAAGATATGTGTTTATATATCTTATATATAGAGAAGATATATATTTATATATCTTATATATATTTATATATTATATATGTGTGTGTATATATGTATGTATATATATGTGTGTGTGTGTGTGTATATATATATATACATATATATATATATACACACATATATATATATATATATATATATATATATATATATATATATCCATCCTTCAGAGAAACAAAAATCTGTGAGATAAAGAAACTGAGGTCTGGAGTGGAAAAATGATTTACCCCAAATCAAAGGCATTTAATTTCTTTGCTTTTCACACTGTAGAATCACCAGGCTTCCCAGTGGGAGGGCACTAACACCCAATTCTTTTGTTTCAAGCAAAGAAGGAGCTGAGCACGATACCAGTGCCAGGAAGTAAGATGTGTGTGGCTGGCAGCCTCCAACTGCTTCCATGTCTGGGCCACCAAATGTTGCAGGGAGATAAGGGTTAAATCAGACAAGCCCCAGAATGCTCAGATCTGTCCTGCAGAGCTGCACGTGAGCCGCCAGGGAGAAAGGCTCTTCGGACACGTTCCTTCTCTTATCTTGATGGCAGGGGTATTCAGTGCCCTTTGTGTAACCCCAAAAGCTTGATTCTGACAGCAAAGTTTGCAAAGACTGTCTCCAGGCTGTAGCCGTTGCAAGTGCTTTTGCAAAGATTAGACTGTTTGATAAACAGATAAACTTGGAGCTGGAAGGGACTTTAGGGTTTGCCCAACTCAGCTCTCTAAATTTTTTTTTTTTTTTAATAGAGGAGGAAGTTGCAGTTCAGAGAGGAGGCAAGAATCACCCAAGGACCCACAGTGACTTATGGGAATAGGAATCAGGATGAAAAATAAACTAGGCCACTGCCTTATACAGCCTGCCCTGGGAAAGGCTGGCTTTTCAAAAGGTCGCCAGAGCATCTGTTCAATCCCAGGCCACATGCTTCCTCCCACCACCGCTCTCGTCCTCACCTCCTTCTTTGCCACTGCTGACTTTGTATGAAGGTGATAAGAGAGCATGAATGTTGTTACATTTGCAGATGAGTCTATCAAATCCTCAATAGTTGAAAACATTCCCATTCCACCCCTAAAGTTAAAAATAAAAATAAAAAGTTTCTTAAGCAGCGCCAGGTAAGAATCACCTGAAACTCTTGATAAACTCCATTTCCTGGACCCCATCCTTGAGTAGGGGTTTGGGGACGCTCATTTTCAATAAGCACTTCTGGTAGTTGTGCTCTCCACTCTCTCTCCTCAGCATGGATTTCAAAACTCTTCACTGCCGGGCTTTAATCAAGCTTTTCAGCCTGATTTCCTGAGTTTCTGCCCATCACATTCCTATACGTCTGCCACATTGAACTTTTGGGGGTTCAACAGAATTTTATTCATGGTAGTGAGAGCCGCCCCTTTCTGTGTGCCTCTAAGACACCCCAGAAGCACCATCTCGTTGCAATGCCTTTCTGAGGTAGGTGTCGGTGCCATTCTGATTTTACAATGAAGACTCTGAAGGATGAGAAAGTAAATTACTTGTCTAAGGGCACAGAGTCCAACCATTTCCAATCTTTTCACACAGTACGGTCTCTATGAATACAGTCTTTGTATCCTACCCTGTATCTTTACTGACACCATTTCTTCTATAAAACTGACATTCCTCTGCCGGCCATCTCTGCTTGATAATACTCAGCTCATTCTTCTCAGCCAGCAGCACCTTCCTGTGCTTCTTTCCAGGTCCCTCTGACTTAGGATCACATCGTGGAAATGCTCATGGACACCGTCCCCACTGGCCTCTCTCCAAGACCACGCCTGAATGATCACAGGAGAGTCCTATCTGGTCTCCACCCTCACTCCACACAACAGCGGGAGTGATAGTTTTTAAATATCTGTCAGGTCATGTCACACCAATGCTCATAAACTCCAGTGGCTCCCCATCTCCCTGTGAGTGACCTCCCTCCCCACGACCTATACTCGGTCTCTGACCTCATCCTTGCTTCTCCCCTCGTTGCTCACTCTGCCCAAGTGCACTGGCCTTCTGCAGTTCTCCCAAGATGCCATGCACACTCCTGCCTCAGGAATCCCCGTTCTGTCTTCCTAGAAAGCCCCAGAAATCCACACGACTCTTAATTCCTTTAGCTCTCTGGTCAGATATCACTTTATTATGGGGGAATTTCCTAACTATTCACTATAGGATGATACTTTCTTGGGCCAGCACAAATGGGGAGGCCAAAACCCAAAGAGGGAAGTTCATTATCCCAGATCCCACGTGAGCCAGTGGCTGTCAAGACTGGACCCTGGATTTCTAAGCTTCTCGTCAGTCCCTTTGCTGCTGAGTCTATGATCAGGCATTCATTTTTCTTAATGCATGAATTTGTCCAATTTCTGCCATGCATGGGGTGTGTGATCACAGGCAGAGAAGATCACACAAAGGCTTTAATTTCCTGAAACATAATGGGGTGGGGGAGGAGGTAAACAAGGAGCATGGATGTAGTTGGCCTCTAAGATCCCTCTGAACTAAATAATCTTTAATGCAGGATTAAGCTTTGTTGTCTGACCTCCAACTCCAGCCAGATTCAAGTTATATAGAGGCTAAAACTAATAGAATTTGCAGGGCCTTTTATGAGAAAGAGAATGCAAAAGATTCCAATTTAAAAAATAGGTACAAACATAGATATTTATTTAGAAAGCTGATAAATACCACAAACATTCAAAATCCTAAAGACAACTTCACATGTTTAGTAATTAACTGCTTATAATACATGTATGTAATTTATCTGTATGATATTTTAAACTGCATTTTTTACTACTTCTTGATTGCCTCTTAATATGGCAATGATTTTGTTATATTCAATGGAGATAATAAAAAGATAATTCACTCTTTCCTCTAACATAGTTGGTTGGAGTTTGTTTCTTTATTTTTGAAAGTGGCAATGCATAAAATTCACGATTTCTCAATAGATATGCTTGCTTTTTGTAGCACCCCTGCAGGTGTGTGTCTATGGACACAAAATTGGGATGAATTCTATTTCACACAAGTCTCATTTTAAAGGGAAAAACACATGATGTGTTTATAATTATGAATAATGCCTTGTTAAGTAGAGTCCTCACTTTGCCTTTACCAGGCATCGTTGAAACGAAATCTTCCATTTAGAATGGTATGCACGAGGTGTTTGGATGCAGTTTCTACAGGCTGGCCTTTAGCTCCCTCCCTCCCTGGCAAACCTTGCTTCTCCTCCCTTCCCCACAGACCTCCAGTGTTTGGTTTAACTCTTGCTGACACCATCAGTCCGCAGCTCCGTGTCAGGACAGCAGGAGAAGTTGGCACCCTGGAGGTACATTCCCAGAAGTCACCCTTACATCAGAAAGGCTAGAAATAACTTCACTGTACACAGAGAAGCACATCACATAAATATATCTCACAAAGCCCAAATTAAGATACCCCCAACTCCGGGTTCTCTTGGTTAGAGTGAACAATTGTTCTGGGACCAAATTTAATGTCACTTGGCAGCCCTGGGGAATACGATAGAAGGGAAGTCAGAGTGGAAATAACATTTTTAACCAATTGTGGAAATAAAATTTTTATCCAATTATGGAAAAAATATCTGAGTTTTTCAAATTTTAAAGTGACGAATGGTAATGAGAACACCTTGAAAGGGCCTGTGCTAATGAGAAGCTTAAACTCCATTAACCTTCCTGTGAATTCACCTTGCCCTTGATGAAAACAACTGCCTACCTATAGGAGAGGCATTTAGCTAGCTTAGCCAGTGAGTTAAATCCAGGGAGCAGAAGCCTCCTTGGTCCCAAAATAGTATAACGTCCTCTCTATGGAAAAACCTCAATAAACCCCAAGCAAGAAGCCAGTTATAGAACAAAGACTTGATGAATCCAAATACAAAGGATTACACAGAGTCCTGCGGGAAACATTTTGGCCTTGTATTTCATTCTTAGTGTTGAAAGTACTCCACAGTCATTTATAACCCTCATGACATTCTTGTCAGGCAGGTGGGTGGCAAAGACCATTCTTTATGGTGTTGAAACCATGGTTCAAACAGGGCCAAAGTCTGGCAAATGAAATATAATCGGCAAGTTACAGGGGGGAAAAGGAACCAAACATTAAAATCTATACTTCGGGTATGTTTTCTCCTTAACCTAAATACCAACTAACACTTTGTATAATTGGGGTATGTAACTTAATAGCAATATTTTCACTGGATTAATGAAAGCTACTTTTAGAAATGGCAAACTTTTAAAGCGATTAAATATTGCTGGCTACCTTCTTAATATATCTCTTTTTATCTCCTCAAAGGAATTACAGAGTAAAATGTCTTGAAGCAGAGAGAGTGTGATTTCCATTTAGGGAGCAGTCCACTGTTTCTGTTGGCCAAGAGATGCTTGATGTACATCTGAAGATAAATAGTTAATAAAGGTGTTTGGATTGCAACATCTGTTGCCATTCTTGGAAGCTGGGACTTAATTGCGGGCTGGAGCATCAAATCTTCAGAGGGTTTGTAAGACAGAGATTGATTGGGGTCACCAGGTTATCCAGAAGTAAAATCCCAATCCTTATCTTTAAAATGCAGTGTCCAATTGATTCTCTCTGGATCATTACACACAGCACATGGAGGTAAAGCCAGGAGAGGAGTGGTCAAACATTTTCTTTTTCAAGATATTTACAAAATAAACCATGGTGGTGCTTTGATTTTGGTGAAGAGTCTCAAAGCAAAATGCTAGCTAAGGCTTAGAAATGGAAGCAGCAACATTATGTTAATGTATACATACACATCCTGCTTTTATATCCAGTGGGGAGGAGTTGCCCTGTCTGCTTTCTACCTGGGACACCAGACCATAGATACCAAAAATGTCCAGCCAGGGCAGCAAGGTAAAACCACAACCTGTAAATCACAGGGTCCCCCTGTCATTAGCAACCTATAAAGTCAGAATAAGAGAGATGCTTCTATGATTAAGATGTGATCAGCATTGATAGCCAGGGTCCACTCTTCAACTGAATCAAGATAATTGAGTTCTGGTCAGGCTAGAAGTACTACTGAGTCCCCATGTGACCTTGAACAGGTCATCTCCTTTTCTGGGTTGCAATGGCTCCATCTTTAGAATGAAGAAGTGAACTAAACAATTTCCAGCATTCGTCTCAGAATTTGAACTTGAAATTTTTATTACTCTGGGTCTTACCTGAATTCCTTTCCTGGGGTCATGTCTCCTCAATTTGAGAACTCATCTCTCCAAAGACAGAGGCCATCAACAGAAGAGGCCTAAGCCCTGTTCAGGAGTGCGGTGGACTAAAGGGCCAATGGGCGTGATCCTTCAGCTCCTAGTCTTACACTGATGGCCTGTAGCTTCTAAAGAAAACTAATAAACATATCTCTAGAGTCTCTTTCATGGGCCCCAGAAAATCCTAAAGAGATGGTAGCATCAACTGAAGACTAAATGCTGCTACTTCATCCATGAGAGCTTCAGGAAATGGACTTGTGGCTTCCTGGAGAACTTTAATTTTGCCAGATTGTCCCTTTTGACAGACATGTTAACAAAATGTCAAAGGTAGAAGATAACTCCTAGGATCCAAAATACCGTGGAAGCCTGTTACATGAAACTGTTTGATTCTAGGAGTTAAAGGAGCCATTGATATCCACGGCTGGGTCCTCTTAGAAAGGAAGTTGGATAAGTTCATGCCATATTTTATATACTTAGAAAAGAAGAGACTGTTGGCTTTTCTTTTTGGCACATAAAAGTTCAGCGCTTACAAGCTGGGATTCCAAAGGCCTTCTTTGAAGAATCCTGACAACCTTGAGATAGTATTCATTACCCTTTCTTATTAAAACTAAATGACTTTAAATTGATTTATATGTTACAATAGTCAAATCATAAATTCAGCATCTTGTTATGAGGATGATAAATTTGCAACATCCAAAATGCAGTATTTTACATAAAATAGAAAAATATATTTAAGCAGTTCTGTAGCAAAGTTTACTGAACATATTTGTGATACAGTTGTAGAGTATTATTTCACTTTTTAAAATTACTGATTTTTTTTTAATGTGGAAAACATGCATTTGAAATTGTTACATAATTTTATCATTTGTCCAAAGCTTATCTCAGCCTTAACCACTTGGAAAGAGAAGAAACATGAAATCTATTCATAGTACCTCTATGTGCTGCTTTAAAAACAAACACCCCTCCCCGCCCCCACATACACATATTCCTATACTGATTCTTCCATAATTATCAGATTTCCCTGGTCTTCTCTGATTGCCTCATAAGCGTGTTGCCTTAATTAGCTCCTGCACATCTTTAGAGGTTTAGGAGGGCTAGAAATTGCTCGTTTCTAAAGCTACGATGCTTTTTGCTGCCTGGTCATCCAGTAATATATTTATGCTGAATTGCATTGTATCCCAAGAAAGAGGAGACATACTGAGGAGACCAATTGACTTTAAGTCCCTTTCCTTTCTTCCCAGTCAGGGTGCTCCGTGCTGGCCCAGAACGAAGTTCAGTATATTGTTCCAGGCAGCCAGAGAATGGACTCCTTAGTGCTTGCACTAATCCTCCTCTTTACTAAATAAGCAAGTCAAGCTTTGGGGATAGAAATGGGAGGAAAATTATATAATTTGAGTTAATTGGTTTGGGGCTACCCAAAGCCCCAGCTGTCATGAAGGGAATTGTTTGGTCTTCAAGACCCAATTAGAGACATTCAGCTGATGTAAAATAGAATTTATTCTTTTTTTCAAGTCATTGTCAAGAGACTCAGACTCCATACCATACCATACCAAAAAAATGTCTTTTAAACACAGCCTCCCCCAAAGCATCCTGAAAACATGTCTGGAAATAGGTATAACTGAAGGCATGGGAGGATATAAAAATATTCTAATTAACCGGTTTACTTTACAAGTTCAAGAAATGCAATCTCAAGTGATAAAACAGGAACTCCTTTCAACAGCCTTTCGGGTACCCTAAAATGTGTGCTAGCTAATCAAATTGTTTCAACAAGTGGCCCAAACTCTATCTTCTTTCCCAAAATAGGGATTGGTTAAACAGGTTTGAGAAATTCATGTTTGACCTTCTTAGATCTAAGACAAAACCACATGTGACTTCCATTTGAATAATCAATGTGTCAGGCATAGTCATGACAACATTATCTTCTAGCGACAGTATTTCGAGTTTCCAGGTGTTCAGATGGAGCATGACTTGTGGCAAGTTTAAAGCCATCTAAGATGTCTTGGCTTTTCAGTACGGCAAGTGATGCTTGAAATCAATTTTTGTTGATGACAACAAAAGTCTTTCCTTTTGCAAGGCCAAGGCAAGCCAGAAAGAAATTAGAAACAAGAATTGTAAAGTGTAGAGATAGCACCTGTGTTTACAGAATCATTCCTTGATTCAGCAGTTGTACAAGTCAGTTACGTCCTAAGAGAGCACTATGTGTATAGCACTGTAAAGGAAATAAAATTAAGATCAAGTTCTCACCCTCAGAGAATTTTCAGATATACAGGGGTGGGAGTAAATGAGGGGTTACCGAAACACTTGTAAAAGTTGAGCCAAATAAAGGAGCAGTATGGGCGCACATGCTAGAGAATAAGAGGAAGGGACCTCTCCTAGGTAGAGATTTTATAAACAAAGTGATGTTCAAGATGCCTCTTGAATGCTCAAGCTAGATCTTAAAAGCTCTAAGTGATTCCAGCAGACGAAGGAATCACTTACAGCTTTCAAGACAACTCTTGAACATCATCTGGGGAGGTTGTCCCAAACAGAAAGAACAACACGAAGAAAGAAATGAAGACAGAAAACTTGAGTGGTAAGTCTGGAAAACATTGAGCGATCTAATTGAAATGCATCCGAGAGCACTAGTTGGAAATAATTGAAGCTTGAGTCTGGGTGGCGAGGTCAGGTGCAGATGCGAGGCTTGACTACCAAGGTGAGAAATTTGTACTTGATTTCAAAAGCAATGGCAGTCAGCTAAGGATTTGAGAAATGGTGTGATGACAACAGGGCTTTTACTGGGGAAGTCCTGAAATGGGTGGGCTGTGTGGGAAGAAGCAATGAAGGTTTAAGTGAGAATGAAACCCAGCCCCAAAGAGCAAACTCAGAGTGTGGAGAACACGAGCCTATTAAAGATAAAAGTAATGTATCCAGTAGGAAACCAAGGCATATTGTCTTCTCCAGGCAGTAAAAACACTGATTCTGAGATAATCGAGGTACTTTTTTGAGAAGTAGATTTTATTCGAGAGATTCAAGTGAGCACAAGCTGTATACTGGGCACTGTCCCATGTTGGGATATATAAGTAAATTAAAACAGACACAGATCCCTCCCTCATAAAGGAAGTAATTAACCCTCCCACACCATCAGAGTTCCCTTCAGAAACAGTAGAGATAAAGGGCCAGTCTCTAAAGAAGAGCTTCCACAAGTACAGCCCTGTCCTCTAGGAGCTTGTAGCTGCTAAACTGTTGCCAAGATTAGTAAGTACCAAGGTCATGACGTGTCGCCACAAAAGTGAGGACCCTGGAAAGAAGGAAACAAACAATGTGCAGGCTATAGACAGTTAAACCAGAGGAGTCAGTACACAAAAGGTAACATCAGGTAGATAGTGGTACCCCAAAGCCAGAAGATGTCATAGGCCAGAGGCAGGAAGACCCAGACTAGGAGCAAGTGAAATCAAGGGCCTGAGCTTACGTAAAAAAAATAAGGGAGGTAACTCAACAGGAAGTGGCATAGAAAATAAAGGACAGACCACTTGAATTTGGCGTTGTTGGGACAGCAGGAGATGAGCTCTGGATACAGACAGCTCTGCCCAGGCCCTAGGGTGGTTGTCATATGGAAATGGATGCATTGGGCCATCTGATATGGTACCCCACATACATGTCACCTCACTGACTCCCTTGTCATGACTCGTCTTACTAGGAAAAACACTGGTTTCCGTTGGTTTCCTTGTGGAGCTTGTCTACAAGGAAAGGGTAGGATGGACATGAGTTTTCAGGCCCCAGAAGTCATTGATTCTTCCTGGCCAATGGATGAATTGGAATTCTCATCTATATATCAGTTGCCTGTGTGACATGCTGTGTGAACAAGATCTGCTCAGGGGATGACAAACGTAGGACCCTGGAATGGGGTGACTTTACCAAAGCACAGCATACCCTTATACGCTTCGCTCTATACCAGGCACTGTTGTGCACCTCACATGTATTGTCTCATCTTCTCCTTACAACCATCTTATGAGATGGTCAAAAAAGTTTTGACTTCTGAGTTACGGCTGATGTTAAGTAACTGGCTTGAGGTCACAGTGCTAGGATTCAAGCCCAGGTTCCCGTGACGTGTGGCGACACCTCGAAGATACCCAGTGAGCCTCCCGGAATTCTTCTCTGTTGCCCACTCTTTGTACTGTTGACATGCAGTCCACATACGGATGAGTGCACTTGGAGGTCCTACATGCGAATGGCCACTTTGGTCTCACTATCACCTCACTGTAGCAGAATCATTTCAGTGTGGTCCAAGACCCACTTATGCCATTTGATTCTTGTTAGAGTCCAGAGGAAGGCAGGGTAGAGTTCATTCTTTCCTTTTGACAGAGAAGGACACAGAGATTTAGGGAGACAAAGAGGCTGACTGAGATGGCATGGCTGACATGAGAGACTTACCTCCAAAAGCCATGCCTTCTGACTTCTGACCATGGGCTTTTCCAGTGAGTCTTTAGAAATGGGTCTTTCTTTTATTGGCACAGCTGGTGCCTAATAGAGCACCTGGTCTGTAGTAGATACTCGGAAGACTTTGTGGGAATAAAATGAATGACATCAGGACACCCATCCACTTACATCTGAAGACTGCATCTGAGGCTAATCAGTCACGTTGAGTGGGACTATGGAAAGAGGGCTTAGAAATGCAGATCATAATAATCATAAAACCTAACGCTTACTTGAGGCTGCCTTGGCCCCATCTTTGCTCAAAGTGCATTGTGTGTATTAATGCATTTAGACTTTACCCACACCTTGACATAGGCACCACCCTTGTTCCCATCTTATAGGTAAGGACAAGGGAGGGCAGAAAACTTTGGAAGTTTGCCCGAGTCCACATAATCAGTAAGCAGCAGAGCCAGAAATGGGTTCCAGAGCCCTCTTAAAGTCACACAACCATTTAACCACACCATGCTGCCCCTCAAAGGAGTGGTTTTTTCTTGCCTCAAGAACATTTTCTTCCCAGAGTCCCTTTGGGGCCTCTGTGGGTCTCAGTCTCCCTACTCAAAAAGTGAGGGAATTGAACTCCATGCTCAAAAACAGCCTCTGATTCTCCAACAGATTCATGCTAACTTCCTTTGGAATACAGCCCAATGGAAATACCAGCCCCTGCCTACATTTTTATTTATGCCTTTTTAGAGTTATGTTCAGAAACAGTTTCATTATCTAAAAACCTGAAAGGAAACTGAGCAGGAAGTCCACTTATAACTCCTGTGACTCCTAAGAAAGAGGTGGAGTGTCCCTGAATACAACCTGCTGAGATTAATCCATCATTAGGACATGCCAGGAGCTGGGGGCAGAGCTGCATCTGTGGGGTCCTAATCGGAACCCCTGTGGGATCAGCCGGACTGAATGCTGCTCGTTAACTCCTCACAGGTGCACTGGCCCTACAGTAATTGGGCTCCTGTCAGCCAGGCCCTTCGGGACTCACAGCTGGAGGGTCCAACCAGGGTTTCCTATTCTTTTTTTTCTTCCCTCCACTTTTTTATTTATCTATTTACAGGGTTAAACAATTGAGAAGACTACATTCTAAACAGCCTTTGTTATTTCTGCTCCTTCATCCTCTCTACGTCAAAGAAGTGGAATTCAAAAACAAAGCCATGAGGTATCCAGAAAGTTAAACTTCCAGAAAGTAAAACAGAAACAGCAAGTTGTAGAGGCAGATAATACTTGTTTGTCAATACTCGATGGAATAAAGACACACTAAGATGATGTGCCAGAACAAAAGCCTCACACCCAGTGGGTTTTACCTGGGGGGTAAGCCCCTGGTAAAGCAGGGCCCGTCTTTCTGGGGAGCTTCCACAGCCAGGTAGCAGGTCAGCCTCATACACCCTCATGTGGTCTGGCCTATAGCTGTGGAGCAAAAGCTAGAGGTGATTCAGAATCCTTCAGACAGAAGAAAACTCTGAGCCAACCTCATATAATCATTCTTTATTGAGATTTATTGAGCACCTACTCTGTGCCAACTGCTGTTTGACATTCTGGGGTTAAAAAAAAGATAGAAATCTCCACTCTTATGGATCTAATGTATTAGTAGATGAGTTAGAAAATAAATAAACATATACTATCAGGTAGTGATAAGTACTATGAAGGAAAATAAAACAAGGTAAAAGATAGGGGAGAAAGGAAAGGATGGAGATGTCTTAAATTGGGTGGTCAGGGGCATGACAAGTGAAATATGGATGCGAGTTATATGAGTATCAGGGATAGACTGTTTCAGGTTGAAGGAATAGCAGGTGCAAAGCTCTGAGGTAGGAGTGCTTGGCACGTTCCAAGACCAGCAAAGAGCCTGCTGTTGCGGAGTGAAATGAGTGAGAGAGAATTTAAGAGATGTCAACCGCAGACCTTCTGCTTCTAGAAGAAGTGATTTCATAAAAATCTATGTTCTCAGGTCTCACTTCTGGATTAGTGAATCAGGCTCTAAAACTGTGGATCCCAGTAATGCAATTTGTTTTTTAAGCTTTCTGGGTAGTGGGATGCATTCAATTAGTGTTTAGGAGCCAGTGGATTCAACCAAGAGCCCTGGACTCAGGGACTTTTCATCTAACTATTTCCTCTGTTTGGAAAGCTCTTTCTCTAAATGTTTCTTTGGTTTATCCTCTTATTCATGTCACGGCATAAATGTTATCTTTCAGAGAAAAACTTCTCACTTGCCCTATGTAATATAGTTTCCTTCCAAACATTCATACCTCTTACGTGACTTCTTTCTCCCCTACGTAGACAACTCACTGTGTGACTTGACTGATCGACTGCTCTTCTTCTCACTACAATGTAAACTCCATGAGTTATTAAGTCAAAACTGGGTTTTGTCTGCTACTATCTAGCACTTCTGGAATAGTGCCTGGTATAGAATTGGCACTGAGTAAATCAATTTTGACTTAATAGCTGAATGGATTGAATGAATGAATAAGTATGGGTCGACTTGGCCTCTGCTTGTGAGTCAGGATTTGAAGCTAACAAACAGCAAAGAGGAGGGAAAGGAAGTTAGTTTCTGCTCAGCAACTGGGAAATAGTCTCATGTGCTCAATCTTTGTAGGACCCCGAAGATTCCCAGGATTGTGGAACATACTTCCTGTCACACCCAAGATAATTCCCCCAGAGAGAGGATTTTAAATCTGGCTAACTTCCTCAGTGCTCTGTTTTGGGGTTTCATTGCCCACATTCTAGGAAGAATGATGACAAACTATTCAGCCATTGCTTTATGGGAGGGTGGGAAAGCATTTCCAATTTCCCTTACAGAACAATATACACTGACAAAGGTGATGTCATTTGATTTTAAAAAGGTGTTTGAGCTGGAAAATGTTTCCAAAGTATTTTAGGAGGGTTCATAAATAACTAATAAAATTTATATATGTGGGTTATTACTGAAAACATATTGTAATAGGTGAAATACTTTTGAAAGTAATACTTTGTGAACTAACATTATACTTCCAGATCTCTATTATTAAAAAAAGAAAGAAATAAAGAAAGAAAACAAATTTAGCAACATAGCAAGATACAAGGTCAATATACAAATATTAATTTTATTTTTAAGAAAGAGAGAGAGAGAGAGAAGGAAGGAAGGAAGGAAGGAAGGAAGGAAGGAAGGAAGGAAGGAAGGAAGGAAGGAAGGAAGAAATGCTGACCGGGTCTATCAGCTTTAAAACAAAAAGTCCCTTTTGTTTTTTTGTAACATCTTGTTTGCACACTTAAAATGTGTAACTCTCCTCATAGTTTGCTGATGGGGTTTAAATTGTCTATTTAATTGCTGGCTTTATCCAAAATAATAAGTTTAAATACCATATCAGCAGCCTTGATTTTGACTGATTTGTTCAATCTAAAAACTCTTTTCCCCTTCTGAATAGTTTTTTTCCAAAACTTGGAGAAAATATGTAAGTGGTCAGATAATCTACAAACCCAAAGAGCATGCTTCCAATATTAATAACTATTTTGTGAAGAAGTACCACTAAACAATTAAGTTTGAGAAACATTTTCAAGAGGCCTTATCAGAATCTTTAATATGTCACTGTGCGTGTATGTGTGTGTGTCAATCAGAGGGAAAAATCAGGCATAACATTTCCGGGAAATATTTGATCAGAGAATGCTTTATATATAGATTAGCATGTAACTTCTGATGGAGCTAGAATTCCTCAGAAAATAATACAGGAAATTCTGGCCTAAAAAGAACTACTAAGGATTAGCTTGACTTTTTAGAAATTCTGATATGTTTGTTTGTTTGTTTGTTTGTTTGTTTGTTGAGGAATTTGGAAGACAAGTGTTCTGTAAGAATCACCCAGTGATTTCCCTGAATTCATCAAGACATTATCAAATCAAATCTAGCATCATATAAAAAGGATAATATATTATGACTAAGTGAGATTTATCCTATGAGTGCAAAGTTGATTTAATATTCAAAAAGCAGTCAATTTAATTCACCACATCAATAGAATCATAGAGAAATAGAGAAATATAATATGCTCATTTCAAAAATAAGAAAAGGCATTTGACAAAATTAGATAACCAACTATGACTTCTTAAATCTGTCAACAAACTAGAAATAAAATATAAATAAAGGACAGCTATAAGAAACATCATATATAACATCAAACTACAGTTAACATCATACTTAACGGTGGATTATTGAATACTTCCTGTGTTTAAGATTAGGAACCAGGGAAGGATGTTGGTTCTCACCACTGCTATTCAGCGTTGTACTGAAGATCTTGGTCAGTGCAAAAAGGTATGATAAAAAGTATAAAGATTGGAAAAAACAAGTAAAAGTTTATTTGTAGATGACATGTATATAGAAAATCCTAAGGGATCTATAAAGCTACTAGAACTAATTAAGAAATTTAGCAACATAGCAAGATACAAGGTCAAATATACAAATATCAATTTTATTTTATATACTAATAGACAATTAAAAATAAAAATTTCAAAACACAATTTACAATGATATCAAAATGCATAAAATGTTTAGGAATACATTTGACTAAAGATGTGCCAAACCTCTATGTTAAAAATTACACAATATTGCTGAGAGGAAAATGAAAGTATATACCACGTTCAATAATTGAAAGGCTTAATATTGGTAAGATGTCAATTCCTCTTCTCCCCAGATTGATCTACAGATTCAACATATCTCCATCAAAATCTCATAAATTTTTTGTAGACTATGACAAGTTGATTCTAAAATCCATATAAAAATGTAAAGGACTAAAGTGGCCAAAATAATCTTTAAGAAGAAGAGCAAAATTAGAGAACCCACAGTACCTGAATTCAAGATGTATTAAAAATCTATCAATCAAGGCTGTGTGGTATTGCCATAAAGACAAAAAAATAGAATAGAGAGTTCAGAAATAAAGCCACACATATACAGTCAATTTAATTAAATGATGTTGGAACTGCTGGATAAATGCTTGAAAAAATACACATCAACTCTTACCTCACACAATATACACACAAAAAAAATTAATTTGAGATGACTTCTAATCACAAAAGCTAAAATTTTAAAACTGCTAGAAGAAAGGATATAGGAATGACTTTACAACCCTGGATTAGGCAAAGATTTCTTAGATGGTACAGAAAAAAAGTACTTATCATAAAATAAAAAATTTAAAAATTAGGCTTCATCAAAATAACAAACTTTTGCCGAATGAAAAGATGCCATTAAGAAAATAAAAATGAAAGCCATAGATCAAGAAAAAATAGGTGTTATGCTTAAATTTAGAAGAGATTTTAATCCAGAATATATAAGGAATACCTACAAATTATTAAGAAGGCAAACCAATAAATAATAGGCAAAAGACTTAAACAGAAACTTCACGAAAGGAGATAATAAATGGATAATAATAATGTGAAAAAGGTGTTTAACATCATTAGTCATCAAAGAAATTCAAATTAAAACCATAATAAATTGCCATTTCATTCCACTTTTACCACAAATTACCACTCTTAACATTAGAACAGCTAATGTTAAAAATAATGTAACATTAAATAAAGAGGTAAAACTACTAAAACTCTCATACATTGTTTTTGGAAATCGAAGATGGTGCCACCACTTTAGAAAACTGTTTAGCAATTTCTTAGTTTCTTATATTATAAAGTTAAAGGTACTCCTAATCTTTGACTCATCAATTCCATTTCTAGGTAATTGCCCAAAAGAATAAAAAAACATATCTGCACTAAAAAGTCTTATAAAAGAATGTTTATTATAGCTTTATTCATTATAGCTCTACACTGGAAAGAACCCCAGTGTCATCAACACAAGAATGGGTACGTTGTGGTATAGTTATACAGTGGAATACTATTTATAAATAAAAGAGAGTAAAGTGATAAAGTCAATCAACATCACAGATAAATCTCAGAACTACTGTTTTGAGTGACGGATGTCAGACAAAAAGAATTCATATTATATCAAGTATTTATATGAAATTCAAGAACACAAAAAACTAACCTATAGTTATAAAAGTCAAAACAATGATATCATGTGGGCTGGAGAGGGGGGTATTAACTAGATGGCAACAGAAGACTTCTGAGGTGGTGGAAATATTATGTATCTTGATTGTTGTGTGAATTAACAGGATGTGAGACATTCAGTTGGATACATAAGACCTGTTCATCTCACTGCATGTACATGATACCTCACTCAAGTGGGATAAAGCAGTGAAGGAGGAATGAGATGGTAGAGAAGAACAAAACAGTATTCAATTATCCTTTACGTGCATGTATGCACACACACACACACACACAATGTGTGTGACATAAATATGTGTAAGTACGTCCATTAGGAACTGGGCCAGTGTTGCACAGAACACAATATGCTTTAGATC
This sequence comes from Cynopterus sphinx, assembly GCA_030015415.1. Classification (NCBI taxonomy): domain Eukaryota; kingdom Metazoa; phylum Chordata; class Mammalia; order Chiroptera; family Pteropodidae; genus Cynopterus; species Cynopterus sphinx. The sequence continues at coordinate 48,262,483 of CM057380.1, forward strand.
CACTTTGATAGAGATCCTCAAATCCTATTTCGAGAAAGTTCTTTTATTCATTTTTGTTGTCTTGGGTTTTATTACAAAAATACCAATATTTGTTTGAAAAGAGAGGGGACAAAAATACTAATTCTGAATTTCACACTGACCAGAATCTAAGACAAATTGTTCATTGTTAACACTTTCAGATTTCATTTCCTGCCACAATTCTCTTAGGGAAAGAAAACTAAAAGGAAATGACTCTCGACTCCCCCCATCTTCTAACATCTGACCACTTGATTTAAAACTAGCATTGAGTTGACAGCAGAAAAGAAAATATTTTCAGGAATAAAAATAGTTATTATTTTTATTATAAAATAGCTCTTTAATTGACCTGATATCACCTTCCCAATAAGACCAACCAAGTTGATATTCTCAACAATAGCATCTTCCTTCATTACTAAAGCGTACTGGTCACATTAAAATGTAACCACATGGAAATGAATTTCCCCCCTATCACATCTCTGTCCTTGGTTTCCATGGAAGAGGGCTAATTACCTTTTTAATAGCCCTAATTGATGGGCTTACAGATCATATCTTCCAGTCCCCACTTGTGTGTGGTGAGGGTGGGGGTGGGGCAGCACTCCCTTTCTCCTGACCCTTCAGCTCCTGATCTTCCCTATGGGAAGGAGGTTTGCTGGCTCATGAAAGGATCCTGCCTTGTGTTTCTCTGTTTGCAAGACTACCTGCAGCCCATTGTGGGCTGACCAGGAAGCCTCTCTTTGTCTTGGCCAATTGACACAGCTGCACACTTGGTAAATAGACTCAGATGTTGAGCTTTTGTTTGAAGGATCTTTTCAGATTAATGCAGAGAGAATTAGTTTCTAAAACTTAAGCTGGAGCCAGGATGAGTAGAATGGAGCTGTGAGCCATTGAATTCACGTCCACAAAATGAAACCAACTATCTTACAAGGGTGTTTATCCCCCGTTTTATTTTTTTTATTTTTGTTTTGTTTTGTTTGGAGGTAACATTGGGGGAGGGGAGGCTCCTGCTCAGACCATTGCAAGGAGAAGATCTGACCAGTGATTAGATTACACCAGCTCCAGCTTCACTCTCCGAGAGAGCCCCGCCTTCATTAGGTAGATATAATTATGGCAAAATATTGGTCCAATGGATTTGGGCTTTTCTTAAGAGGTTCTGAAAAATGGTATAAGATCTACGGCCTATGTAAAGATGATTTTAACAAACCGGAAGACAAGGCAACAGCCTGAAGTCAGTGCTGTTAGGATCTCAGATCTTTCAGTCTTCCTCTTTAAATCGCCCAGTCGAAACCCTACTCCTGGGCTCATTCTGAACTGTTTCCTGTTGGGACACTATCAGCCATAGCTCCCAGTTGATAGCTGGTCTCTCGATGAAGGGACCAAACCATAGAGTATGCCATTTCACTTAACACAGTTTAAAATTTTAGTCACAATTTTGTGATTAGAATGCATATTACTTTATGCTTTTCTAAGACTTAGACTCTTTTTTCTCAAACTGCAGGCTGGGGATAATTGTTCCTATTTGCCAATAGGCCTATGAACTTAGGGAGGTAGTTCAATGTTATGGGAAGAAACTTGGCTTTGACTCAGACAGATCAAAATTCAAATCCTACCTCTGCCACTTATTAGCTAGGAGATCTTAGGCAAGTCACTGTCCTGAGCTCAGATCTCTTCACTGTTACATTTAAGATTACTTGTCTCATGATGTTGTTGAAGATTGTAAGAACTTTCTCATATATATATATATATATATATATATATATATATATATATATATATATGTATCAGGCTCTCTAACATGTTAGCTCTCCAGGGCTCTGCTTTCCAAATATTGTATTTTTTTAAGGAATAAAAAAAGATACCAAATGGAAAAAGTACCAACTGAACTGTTAAGATGAAGATATAAAACAATGTCCTCTTATTATACTGAACATTAAATAAATACTAAAGAGGAGATGTTGATGGGCACTCCCAACTCTTTGTCAAGCCCCTCCTTTCTCTCCTCCATCGCCAGTGTCTAAGTGACTGTCACCCCACCACTCCATGCACACACCCATATAACAACTGCCCCCACCACACACACTCACTAAGCTAAAAAAGAACTGTTGGCAAAGTAAAAGAGAGAAATCTAAAAGATGTGGAGAGTCGTCGTAGAGAAAAACAGACATCAGCATTCCAAAAAGGTGACAATTTCATAAATTAAGAGTACACAGGGTGGTATAAAACATATTTCCCAAAGGAAAATGTCCTCGTCCCTACTCCAGGCTATGGGATTCAAAGAAAGAAAATGCTTGTTACTCTTTAGCTTTATGGAGACACTAACCAATCTGGATTTCCTAGTACATGTTCAATACAAAGCACTGTATGCTGAAGGGTCGAGACACAAGGCCAGCCCACAAGGCTTACGGCCCTGAAAAATTTGAAAGGGTTAGACTATATGACCTTAAGGGCCCTTCCTGAGTCAGTCATCCAGGACTCTGACTCCCCTGCAGCTTCCTGAAAGGAAGGATGTGAGGGCAGAAGATGTGGGTTTTGAACCAGCTCCAAAAATCAGGAAAAATGCTGACAGGGCGGGCTGCATTGTGGAAACCTAGATCAGCTCCAGGTTAAATCAGATTTCAAGTTGTTACCATCATACTCATCAGACTCTAAGAAATTTATAACTGAAAAATAAGTCTGTGCTTTGAAAAATAATAAGAAAAATTGTGGCTAATTGAGTTTTAAATTCCAAAATGTATCCCCAGAAGTGATACTTCTCTGTAAACTGGGGATGATATTCCTCTTCAAGGACACTTCTCATCCCATAAAGGGAAGGACCCCACAAGAAAACAGGGAATGCTTCAGCAGCATTGCATTTTCTGCCTATCCCAATCCCTATATAGAACAAAGGAATAGGTCCATGTTCCAGGAATGAGCCATATCCATCCAGATTGATATTGAACAGTTACCTCTTCCCAACAGGCTCATGCCTGAAGTGTCAGTTCCAGGAACTTTGAGGTTAAACATTCAAAGAGAAGAGGGACAGCATTATGGAGTAGTATTTGAGAACACTGAAACACAGTGGACCGAAAACATGCACATCTTGGTGAACTGAAGATGCAAAGCGAGGCTGGACAGCAGCACCAGTCATCTTCCTCGCTTTTATCACCAGGTTTACACAAGACAACTAAGGAGTACTGAGATGAGAATCAGGAGGCTTGGATACTGATTCTGCCTCTTCTACTTTGGGCCTCAGTCTCTTTATCTGTAAAGAGAAGTGGCAGGAGCAGATGGTTTCTGAGGGCCCATCTACCTCCGACATGCTGAATAGCCTCAGAAATCAGCTTTGTATTTATTCTCGTCATCCAGGTCTCCTGAGCCTGATTTCAGAAACAAAGAATGATGAACTCAGAGCCTTTGGTTTGGAGGCTTTGCGTCTTCAAGCTGAGTTTCTAAAACTCACTCAGTTAGCCATGTCCTAGATTCCTCTGCCTAGAGGTGGCAAAAGTGGCTTTGGTAGGAGCCCATGGATTAATAACTGGATAAGGCTACCTGTGTGTTTCTCCTACCCACGAGCAGGCTCAACAGGGGGGGCTAGAATTAGAAATGAGTCTCAAGGGATGAGGGATGAGAGAGGCACTGGTGGACCAGCATTCTAAGCAAAGGCAGCAACCCCACAATTCACAGAGTCATGTCTATCAGACACTGTCGCAAATTCCCTGCTGTAACAAATAATCCCCAAGGTATACAGTAGTTTAAGCCCCACAGACATTCATTTTATGTTCATACACAAGATGGGTAGAACAGCTATTCAGCCATCATTTAAATTCTTTGAGCTGACTGAGGCTCTGCCATTTTTAACATTTGGCTTCAAAAATTGCCCACTCCAGGCAGCCAGACAGGGCAAAAAGAAAGGAAGTGGCTTCTTGTCACTTCCCTCACTCATGTATAACTGTAAAGGGAGCTGACAAATGTAGTCTAGCTATATGCCCAGAAAACACATGACAGTGTGGATGCCAGGGAATTGCCAGTGACCTCGGCCATAGTCTGACCCATTCCTTTTCTTCCTCAGAAAGAAAAGTCGCCAGAGGCCCAGGCAAGGCAAGTGAGAGAGGAAGGAAGTTCCTGGCAGCTGAGAGCAGCACGTGTGAGGACAGTCTGACATGCAGGTAATTCAAGCCGATTTCATTTTTGGTAAGCCAGTTTCCCCCCAATGTGGTAAAGGAGGCCTGGAACCCCGCGGTGAAGAGCCTCTACATCTCTCCCTGTTCTTCATAAGAAGGAGGGTACAGAAATGTGACAAAGTGGATTTGTCACAGGCAAGCCATCGGGCCTCCCAAGGTGAAGTCTGGAAACCCCCTGGCTTTCCCTGGCATTCCTCTTGGCCCTGAGCTCCTCCTCCTATCCTGTTTTCAGCCCCTCTTTCTGGGAGGGCTCCAGGGGCCAGGCTGTCGCATGGCCTGACGTCTCGGCTCCGTGCCCGGCCTGTGGGCCACTTCGGTCTGGAGTTACAGGTGGGAGCTGATTCAGGAGCCTGGCCCAGCCCTGTGGCTTTGATGAGATTTCATCATCCCTCCTGCGCTCCTTGGCTGGGCGCCTGGGAGAGCTACACAGAATTGCTGAAGGCTATCTGCTTTCACCATGGAGAGGGCCTCCTCTCTGAATAGAGGAGAGCCTGGAGGTGAGGAGGTGAGGCTCTGGGCTCCCCAGGCTACCCGGCCTGAGAATCGATCCCACGCCAGAGCTATCGGCCTTCACCCAACTTTCCCAAGGGGCCAAGACAAGATAAAGGACAGAGAGAATTAACACTGAACAACTTGTTAATGATTTTATTGCAGGTTAAATAAAAGTCTCAAATAAAGCTACGGGAGACCTTCTTTAACCTTACCGGGCTGTAAATATGTATTAACTCAATTACTATCAGCAATTAAGGCCTAGTTTGGGAACAGAGGTCTGAGACAAAAAAGACATTATCGTCCTGGGAAATGAATGCAGAATAAAAGGAATTTATTCCACCTTAGCTAATGAGCAGCTGTATAGGGATGGAAATGAAGGCCTTTGCCTCGGAATTGCTTTTGACCGTTCTTACAGGGAGAGGAGAAAAGGTTCGCCTTTACGTAAAGCTCTTGGAAGCACATTAGGGACATTGTTACAATGCAAATAAGGAAGACCGTTGTGTTTGGGTGGTTTATGGGTTTAGTAAAAGGAGTAACATTTCAATTAGTGGGGAAGGAATGGGAACCTGCCTCAAAGAGGCTTAATTGGCAACTTGGCTTTCCCAGGGGGCTTTGAAGTAGCATCTGAGATGGAAGGTTTTCAGAGATGGATGGAGAATAGCGCAACTGCAGGGCCTTGGGCTGTAGGCGGGAGCAGATGGGGATGTTCAGAAGGTAAAACCCACAGCGCTTCGCAAATCCCAGCCCCGCCCAAGCGCTGCTCCAATCTTCAAGGCTTCTGAAGCTTTTCCCCTTGCCACTTCATTTCACCCAATTCCCCTCTGAGAGCGTCAGGATCCTTCCCTTTCTAAAGCAGTCAATTTCTGTGAAACCATCTCTCTTTCAAGGACTGCAGCCCTAACCTCACCAGTGTGGAATTTGTTTTTCCTTCTCAAGAGTCCCTTTTGCTGGGTCTCTAAGTCCAGCCCAGCAATCTAGGAAATTCAACTCTTAATTGCTATGAGTTATGGAGAGAGGGTGCAATATTGCAAACAAATGTATATTTTCTCTCTGTGCAAGTGTGTGTGTGTGTGTGTGTGTGTTCAAGGACTGAAGGGTCTGATGACAAGAGTCAAGTATGACCTGACCTTAAGGCAAGGGCTTGAACAGGTAGATCTTTCTGGGTAGACCCCTCAGATTTTGCAAATTGCCAAGGATGTCCAGCCTGCATTATTCTAGGGTGTGGGGTCTCTTTACTATTGCATCCACATGAGGATTTCGTCAGTGTAGCTCACACTCAAGACTCACGCAAATCTTCATGCATTTTGACTGATTTGAGGTTTTATTTCTCAATCTAGTCATTCAAAAAGTATGGTAAATGTTTTTAGCATGAAAGAACCCTCTAAAGGAAATATTACAGATAACATGCCAAGATAATTGTTTGAAATGAAGTTTAGAAAAGAATTCAACTAACCCTGTGTTTTAGTCTAGTTGTAAGATAGCAATATGACCAGAGGTTTAGAGAGCCATCCAAACCAAGCCTCTCTAGTGGGGGGCTGGTCTCTCTGAGCTTGAAAAAAAAAAAATAGAATTAAGAACTTCCAACTGACTCCACGACTTCTTCGGTTCTCTTGATATTGACTTAGGGAAGGGCAAGCTCAACTCTCTGGCCATGGGAGCATCTGTGAAAGTGGACTGGGCTTTGGGTGAGGTCTTACCAATGAACACTGAACTAGAGGGTGCAGTAACCCTCCATTTGAAGCAATCAGTCCCAAATACTCAAGACCCTGAGCCAGGTTTTCTCCCCTTGTCCTCTTCTCTGCCGTGGGTGGCTTCTCCTGGAACGCTGGCTCATATCTCTGGAGCCTGTGGTTTGGGGATTGCCATTAGCCAACTACAACAGGGACTGGAGAGTTTACTTCAGGTCTAAAATAGGAACTTGACCCACCCTTTGAGTAACACTCGTCCCTTGGTAGGTCTCAGCATGGCCAGCTACTTTACAAGTGATCCTTTTCCCACCACTCTCTACCTGCTTGCCCGTGTGGAACGACCACTCTCTCCCCAGCCTCTTTCTTGCCACTTCCTCAGAATTGGGACTGAAGGAAAATATGGCATCTGTATGCATCCTAGACATTCCTGTGTTCTGGGCAAACTTGGCCACCATACAGCGGTTGTTACATATCCAAGCCCCATGCCACTGCGAGGAGCGAGAGCCAGGGACATAATACAACGTTGCTGACTCCTGACTACTGACATGAGTGGGTAGCAGATCCTGCACTAGTAATCCAGTCATTCAAGGACACAAAGCTCTTCAGTCTCTATAAGATATTATTGCCTACATGCTTTGGGACAGTGAAGAATTCATTTAAAGTGCTAGAAAGGACCTGAATAATATCCTAACTAATGACAAACTGGGCCCCAGAGGGGAAGTGGCCTACTGGGCCACTACAGGTAGTGAAGGGCAGAGCTGAGACCTAAACCCAGGTTGTAGGACTGAGGCCAGCACCTCCCTACTAATAAAGTTGAGTTTCAGCTTCCACTTTCCATTGGGTTCCTGCCTTGGCTGGCATGGAAATTAGTTTGTAAAATCCTGTAAAGGAAGAAAGAGAGGCAAAAGCAAGCCAGCAAGCATTGGCCATAGACCTTCCTATAATGAATAATCAGGATATTATTATATACTCTTACCTTATCGAAGGAGCATTTTGCATAATTTCTCCTTATTTCTTCAAACTCCTTTATTATAATAAAATTTACTTCAGTGGTGCTTTGATTAATGTTCAGGAAAAAATTCTCATGTTAGACCATTATTTTCAAAATGCAATTTCCAGTGTCTAAAATATTTCCACCCCTAATATCACAAAACCTGTCAGGGCAAAAGGCAGGACCTGTCATCCCCATTTCTACTGAGAGGAAATGGGTCCGGGACAGGTGAAGTAACTTGCCCAAAGCCATACTCCTCACAAGTGGCTCAGGCAGACCTGGAACCCAAGTCTTCCAGCGCTTTACAGCATTCTAGCCTCCAGTGGGAAACAACCTGGCTCAAAATATGCCTTATTATTTACTCCTCCACTTTGGGGGACAATGAAATGAATGTTTCTTTGAAACATGAAAGTTTGGTTAGATGACTTCTTGTCCTTGTCCCCACCTCCCTTTTTCTCCTCCACCAGCTTCGTAGGAGTCGAAGGATATTCTGAGTCAGCAACCCCAAGCTGAGTCACCTCATCCAGAGTCCAGGGCACCATCAGTGCCTCTCAGAGCCTGGCCCACAGCAGGCACCAAGCCACTGCTCTGGAACAAATGAGCAGAACCTTCAGCCTTTAAAGGAATAGAACATGAGAAAACACATCAGTCAATGTGGGGTTTGGGAAAGGAGATAAAATCTTTTCATCAATTTTTCTACTTAGGAGTTTCTTCTGGAATGTATGAGGAAAGATGTGAACAGGGAAAGGTGGAAAAGATGAGCTCATAGGGCTGTTCACTCCCCAGACTAGAGTCTGGCCAATAAAGTAGATAACAGAAAATATTTCAGAGAAGAGACACGCAGCAAACAAACCCCCCAAAGAATAAAGAATTACTTCCTCACAAATGTCTCTAGAAACAAAAATACAAAAGACATGAAATGTGTGCTACTTCTATCCAACATAAGAGGCATGCCTAGCATAAACTCACACCCAGAACGTCCTGAGAGCAAAAATATTTTTTAAAGAGAGAAATGAGTTCCTCCTGGACAATTCCACCTTTGTGTCTACCAAACATAAATGGACTTTTCTATAGAAAAAATACATGAAATTCTTCTATTAGAAAATTGTGTGTGTGTGTGTGTGTGTGTGTGTGTGTCGATGCTATATATAAAAACTTGTATCTTAGTTTGAACTCTCGCCCATCTCTCTTCTGGAAAAAGGCAATGGCCTCAAAACTGGCCTCCCTGCCCGTGGTCTTGAGCTAACCTCCACGTTGCTGTCTACAATGTAGATCTGACCACTTCCCCAGTTTGACAGGAACCTGCCCAGGGTTCCCCATCGTCCACAAGATAAAGACCACCTCACAGACACAAAGTCCTGGCCCCTATCTCCAATCTCAATGCTTATCGTTTCCTGCCTCATGGTTTATGCTCCAGCAACATGGGGCCCTCCAGGTTTCCTGCCCACACCACGTGGTTTCTCTCCTCCACAACTTTGCTCACACAGGAAACTCTGCCAGGAACCCAACCTGCTCCTCCTGGAAGCCTTCCCTAACATATAAACACATCCTACCTTCTTCTCGTTCTCCCACAATGCCCCCAAGGACATCTACATCTAGCACTTAGAATGATCTCTTTTTGTGTATATTTGTGGGCTATTAGAGGGATAACACGCACCAAAAACTACCCAAATCTTAACTATGCAAACTGTTAAATGTTTATACATTTTAACCAGAACTCACAACAAGAAGTGGCCATGATATTTCTGAGTCAGAGGCTGAGTTTTATTTATCTTTGTAAACTCAGCATCAAGCACAATAGCTGGCATGCAGCATACACCTAACAAATAGTTGTTGCACGAATCGATGAATGGTTATCTCCCTGTGTCTTTCTCTCTGCTTGACCCACTTGCCTTTTCTATCAAGTCCCACTTAATCTGAGTTGCCCAATGGATAACTCAGGATTTCTTGCCCAGGCTTTGAGAGTCTGACTCCTGAGTGAAGAGGCTTATGAAGAAGTGTTGGTGATTGGGGAGCAGTTTGACCACTGACACCAAACCTGAATATACAACTCAGTTAGAGCCAAAGCCTGGCCATAAGAGAAAATAAGTCTTCCCTCTTTATAGACTTAAAGCTATAGTTGCAGCTGCCAAAGCAAGTTGTAGCATTTAATCAGTTAAGAACAAATGAAGAAGTCACTAGAGAATATCACATTTAAGTCCTCTTGCATTGGGTCTAAGAAGTAGGAACCAGCGGTGTTCGTTTCTTCCACCATCAGCGTCTGGTCGCAGGCATCAACAAACCCCAGTCAACATCTGCCACAGTTGAAGGGGGAAGAGTCTACTCTCCCTACACTCATAAAAGCAATAGCAGTATATGTACCACAGAGTGGACGCTTCTTAAATAGTAATGTCCCCATCCGCAACTCCTCCGTAAAGTCCACCACGGAAGAAAATAAACCTACCATTTACTTCACATGTACTACGTTGTGTACCAGGCACTGTGCTAAATAACCACGTACATATGTTATCACACTTATTCTTCACAGCCACTCTCTGGTACGTAATATTATCCCCATTTTATAGATGAGGGGACTGAGCAACTAAAGCTGGAATATAAACCCATATCTTAGATTCCCAAACTTGTGATGGCAACCACTGTACCGCAGTGCCAGGGCTTGCTCTGCTTCCCCCATGTTCCTACTACCGAAGGCAACATCTTCAGAGCCGAGGTTGAGAAGCCCTTGTCCAGAGGACTTCCCCAAATGAACCTGGGAAGCTGGGCTCTCCATACATAGTGGATTCATCTTCAGTTGGGCCTCAGGAGCAGTTGCATGAGAGCAAGTCCATCTTGATGGTTCCCTCCACAGTCTCAGCCTCGCGGCTGGAAACACAGGTGCAATGTTACCTAGGGCTGCAGCCTGAATTCTTACTGTGGATTTTCTTCTGAGGAATTAGAGCACCTTGTCTATGTCTACCCAAGGCTTTATTCTGAAAGAAGTATTTTTGGAGGGTTCACCATACACAAAGATTGAGGCATTGAACACAGCCATTCATTCCTTCCTATGGGTAGCCAAAGGAGACCAGTCCTTCTGAAATGGAGGACAACCTCTCCCCCCAAAAATTCTCAACCTCAGCTGAGATTACTTCAGCCAAAAGCTGAGGAAGCATCCCTCTACCGGACCTGAGTGACTGCTCCCTGCAAAGCGGCATGTCATCCTGGGACCTACCCAACACCCTGGATAGTCCCAGGAAGGGTCATCTTGGCCTTCTTCAGGCCAATGACCAAGCCAGCAAACCCAGCTAATGCTCCCTGGCGTTAATGAACCCGGCGTCTGGTCCACTCCCTGGCTTGAGAACAGACACAAAGCCAGACCCTGTTCCCCAGCCCAGACCTCTAATGAGCCCCTCCTGCTCCCCACCACTCAGACATTCCCTGTTTACATTCTACTCACCAGCCAGACCTAATCCCAGGGCTCTGGATCTGCACTTAATCCTGTTTCTGTATATCCTCTAGATCAATACATGTTAATAATAGTCATCACTGTGGTAAGAACCCTGTTTGAGGAATTCTTAGCCCTTCAGGTTTGGTGCCAACAGGAGAAAATATGGAAAAAGAAACCCAAACATTTACAAACATTCCAGAGTGTTTAGTTCAAGCTGCCCCATGTAAATACGAGAGAGCCCAGGAGATACTAATTTTCCTGGGACTCACTTATTTTGTCCCAAATAAAGATTGGCTTAAAAAAACAAAACTCCAAGTCACCAGTCCCTGCTTCTCTCTTCCTTCTCAGGCCATAAGATCTTTTTCATGTCGTTTGCTTCAACACTATTGTATTTCTTCTGTGCTTTGAAACTGAGCCCCTCTCTTTGATGGATATTAGCAAAACGTGCTTTCGTGTCTCCCTAATGAACTCTCACTTGGAAATACCCCAAGCAAGGAAGATGCTAGAAGTGTAATGATATTTTGTTTAAAGCAAAGAAAGACCCTCTCTTCTGGTTTCCCCCTCTTTAGTTCACCCCAGAGGAGTAATCAGCCAAGAATCACAGATGGGATCATTTACAGTTTTACTTTCAAGCTCCCCAGCCCTTTCAGATTCTGTTTACTCCGTCAAAACCTTCATACCGGCCAGGGTGGGCCTCCTGACAGCCCCATCCTGCTGGCTCTCAGATACTCTGATTGGGATTAAATCTGTGCTGATCCATCAGAATGTGATTGATGGAGAGGCTTCTTTGTGATGCTCATGGTAAACTGGAGAGGAAGAGTTCAGACGTGGAGGCAGTATTCTTTAGGACACCTACTAGTCCTTGCCTGAAGGAGCCCAGGACAGCAGTCCTGCAGTAATTACTGGCTACACAAAAGGAAAATCCACCCCAAATGGAAGACAGCTTGGCGCCACAGTGAAAATCCCCTTCAGTGGATGTGTTATTATTAATTTTAACAACTGAAAATATCCTGTGGGGAGCAGTTCTCTAAAATTCAATCAACATTAATTTTCAAAGTAAAACTAAGTAGAGAAGAAATAAGTGAGCAAGAAAACTCAAAGCCATGAGATGTCCTTAGGTTGATTTTCTTGTTTTTTTCCTCAAGGGGTGTTTCTTTAGGGTAATATTAACTATAATAATTAGCATTTTTGTGAACAAAATTGGTGGAGCTGGACAATTTAGAATAAATCAAATACAATTGTCCAGGCACCCACTTCTCGAAGTGACCCAGTAGAAAAAGGAGTGGCTGGAACACAGAAAACCGTTCTTCTCCTTGCTTAGTCGCTTGCTACTGTGAAGGCTTGGGCAAGTCTTTGCCTTTCAACTCTCTGCTTCTTTATCTATAAAATGGGGACATCCAGGCTCTGTCTTTCACGAGTTTGTTCTGGGCATCAAATAAGACTGTGAAGGTGATAGCGCATGGGTGCCCTAATTCGTGGCTGGTTATCCCCACCTGCCATCAATGTGTGGGCTTTAGCAGCAGGGATTCCCAACTTGATTAATGTCCCCAACGAGTCATCATTTATAAATTCCCAGCTCACCCCTGTGTTTTTGCTCGTGTTGTTGGCTCAGGCTGGAATGTCCACTTCCCATTTTCCTCTTCTGGATTTCCAAAATCCACCCCTCTCTCAAGGCTCAATTCAAATGCTAACCCCTCCATAAGCCTTCTCTGATTGTCCCACCCCAAAATATGACCACATCCCCCTCTGAGTTCCCACAGCACTTATAACTTTCAGTTGTGTTTGCCTTCTTTTCAGTCATGTCTGTACATAAGCTGACCTCTACTACCATTTTGCTCAAGTGTGGGGGCTATGTCGGTTGTACTTCAGAACAGAAGCAAGCTTGGTACTTTGCATCTGGTAGGTTGTCACCACTTGTTCAAGAAATGAGAACTTCTGTAGTCACATTCTCTATCCAAAAAAAAAAAAAAAAATTAAGCAACTATACATAGTCCTTGCTTTGTCTAGCACTGTGTTCACTGAAACTTGTACAGATCAGACCTGCGTTCTCACTTTGTAGTCACCATGGAACCATGCAAAGTAAGGACACAGTTGCAATAAACACTCATTTTAGTTAACTGGTTCTATGCCAAGCAAGGGTTGCTTGTATTACTACTAAACAGCAAATATGTAACATAAACGTACCCCCTCTCATCATTAAAACAAAAATACCAGCACATTGTGTCAACTGAGGCCAGCCAACCATGTATATTAAAGACAGAACTCACGTAGCATCTCCTAACTCAGAGCACTGGCAGAAACAGCAGTACGTGTCCAGTCTCAGGGCAGGCGAGGCGTCAGTGACAGAGTGACCATGCTGTTTCCATTTCAGAACTGCTACAGTGGCTTATGAAAGACTGTTTATGGAAGTCATTTCTGGGAACAAGAGGCAATCTAAAATATGTAGCTTAGAAGCTGAAATACGATCATTTCTGGAATATTTTAGTACCTTCAGGGACAATGAGACAGAATATTTATAATTTCTATAGTCCCAGGAATGCCATAAAACCTCCTAAAATTGCGTAAACATCAGCCTCCCTGGTGACCTGTTGCTTCCCATTGTGAACACTGTGACTGGCACAGACTCATGAAAACAACACATTTTTAAGTCACTAAAGAGAACTGAGACTGCACAGAAAATTTATTTCAAAAGCTAAACATGCTGAGTTTATGTACTCTATAAAAGAAAGGGACACAGAAAAACAGAAATGATGGAAGGTTATGATACGCATGAGCTTAAGCCACTCTGAAGGGTGCTGGGTTGTCTGGTAATGCTGACGTGTGACCAGAAGGCAGAGCCCGAGTTCCAGAGTGAGGACCTCGATGTTGTGCTTTCTATTCAGCTGCCGAGCTCCAGGAGGCTTCAGAGAAGCAGCTTCATGGGCCTTGGCTCCCACCATCTTCACCAAAGGTCAAGGTGAGGGCTGAGTCACATCCAACACCCACCAAAGACAAGACAGTGCGGAGTGAATGTGGAGTTTGGAATCTGCAGACCAGCTCAGTGTCCTAGCTGGGGTCCTTGGCAAGTTAGATAACTTCTCTGGGAATCATTCTTACAATCAGGTGAGAAGAGCCACGGCACGGAGTCAGGCAGCTCCCTGTGATGCTCCCACAGCCACCCCTACGATGCTGGCTGTCTTAAAGGATAGCATCCCCTCTCCTCATTTCCATGTCTTCACCTGTAAAATGGGAATCACACCATTTGTCATTTGCAGGGTGTTGTGTAGATCGAATAGGATATATATAAGAACACTTGTGTGAAAATCTGAACAAATATAAGGAATTCTTAACACCACTGTGAAAGGGTATTTGTTAACCAATCCACTTCTCTAATTTCTGAGTAGAGACAAGCAGTTAGATAAACATAAAAGAAACATAAGACCTGTAATGAGTTGGATTGTGTCCCCTCTAAAGAGGTGTTGAAGTCTTAAGGTCTTATACCTGTGACTATGACCTTATTTGGAAAAGGGTTTTTTACAAATGAAATCAACCTAAAGATCTCTTCTTATAAAGACACTAGTCGTTGGACTAGGATACCCCCGCCCTCGATTTAGTACAACCTCATCTTAACTTAGGGTGGACCTTAATCCAATATGGCTGGTGTCCTTATAAAAAGAGGAGAACCCTGTGTGAAGACAGAGACAGGAAGAATGCTGAGTGATGACAGACAGGTTGGAGTGATGCAGGAGCAAGCCAAGGAATGCTGGCCCACCACTAGAAATTAGGCAGAGGCAATGGGAGGGGTCTATCCAGTGTCTCAGGAGGGACATGGCCCTGCTGACACCTTGTTCTGGAACTTCTCGCCTCTAGAACTGTGGAAGTAGACTGCTGTTGTTTAATTCACACAGTCTGTGGTACTCTGTATGGCAGCCATGAGAAACTAGCACAGACATCTCTGTTCCTCTGCCTTGCTCAATTTATACCTGCTGAGACATTGACCCTGCGAGACCTCTCCAAACTCCAGAATGAAGCTCTACCTCTAATAAGATTTATATGTCTATGTTTTATTTCTAAAGAGTTTTGTCACTGTTTTAGCAGTTTCTCTTGAAATCCCTTTAGGGAACTCTTTACAGCACATCTTTGGAGTTGGTGCTTCTGAAACTGTCGGCAGCAAGAGGTCTGTCTGGTCCTCCCGGGAAGCAAATATTCTTGGACCAGCTAAAGGGGAATCAGCATTCTGCAGAAGGGCTGGGCTGTGACAGGTTAAGGACACCTGACACGCTTCCAAAGAGCCTATGGTAGATTCATCACTGCCCCTCTCCTTAAGCCTGACAGAAAGTGGATCCTCAGGGCTTTTCTCCCAGCTCAGTTCACTTGATTCCATGGAATAAGCCCCAGACTAGGAGTCAAGAACCCTTTGATTCCTCTGTGTTTTGCCACTCGCCAGTTCTCATAGACTTTCTTCGTCTGTAAAATGGGTGTCCTACCTCTACCACCCAGCGTGGTCACGGCCACATTGACAAGAATGTGGGGGAAGCACATCCAAACATGAAGTGCTGTGCAAATGGAAATCATTGTCACCCTCATCCCCCACCAGTTGTCAATGGCTGGGGGGGTGGGAATCCTCCAAGAGGACCAGGAATTCTGAATCAAAGTATCCAACTGGTAAAAGAAGAGTCAGCTGTAGGGCCTGATCCCCTGGTATTAGCTGCCCAGGGGGAGAGCAGTTGAGATGAGCTCTCCCGGTGGGTAATAAAATGAGTCTACGTAGGGAGGAAGCAGGATGTATAAAGCCCAGGAGCCTGATCTGTTTCTGAGATCAAACAGAGCAGCATTGTACAGGGGTGTGGAGCTGATGTCAGCGTCTAGGATGCTGGTCAGAATCGCCCTGGTTACGCAGCTGGACCGGAATAAGGCAAGTCTGTATCTGAACTCATTAATTTTTACAACCAACTGAACTGTTCTGCCTTTTTGTGTTGGGGGGTGGGGAGTGCAGGGGAAGAACAAGGGAAGGAAGGGAAGGGAGGGGCCGGTATGTATGGCACAGGGGGCTTCCCACCAGCAGACACTATCTCATTATTCCCCGGCAAAGCCCAGCTTTAAACCTCCCGCCCCCCGGACGGTCGGGCAGGGCCTCTGCAGTGGGTCCTGCCGGCGGAGGGAGAAGCAGGCCAATGAAATGTAAGGACAATTAAAGTGGCACAAGCCGCTCCGAGGAGTTCGAGTTATGTCAATGTTTCCATTATACGCCTCACTTTTCGGGGTTTATAACGGAGCTATAAAAACTCCCGCCAGCTGAGGGTTTGGCAGGCCGGGTCGCCGCAAAGGAGAGCCTGTTTCTTAATTCAGTTCAGCTGCTCGTCTCTGCGGGCGGAGAGGCGTGCTGTACACCGACTGGGCTGACTCAAGGGGCCTGGTTTCAAGCACTGAGCACCAGTTTTGCTCTCTGATCACTGTCCTCCTATGGCTGTCATTTCTTTGTGCTACCTCAAAAGAGATGGCGTTACATAAAGGGACCCCGAAGGCTTCCTGAGCCGAAAACCTCCTGGCACTCTCCGAAGGCCTGCTCATTTGCCTTTTCTCCATTCCTGAGAAATATCTGGGTCAAGCCCCTTCCAGTAAAGGTGCAGGCTCTCTGGGCTAAAAGTCTACGCAAAAGATTGTGGGACCTCTGCGACTGAGCTGGTTGGTACATGAGATACCCCAGACAAACCCCGATATGTGGGGCAGTCCTTTTACACCGTTGTAACAGGACTTGGCCTGGTTGATGAGAATTATCCCTGTCTCATAGATGGGTTTGTTGGCCACTCAGGCAGAGTGAAGAGAGCTTTCTCCATGTTTTATTCCATAGTCTTGGGTTGAGTTAAAGTACCCAAATCCTGCATGGTTCTTAACAACCCAATGTGTGTACCACCCCCACCATGAAGCCCTCTTTGCCTCTCCTGCCAGCAGTTCTCTCTCTCACTTTGGTCTTCTATCTCTTCTTTCCCCACACTATTTATCATTTGATTGCTGTGCTATATTTTAGTTATTTGTGCATGTTTTATCTCAGTGACTGTGGGATGAGCCCCTTCTGACAGAATACTGAGCTTATTAGTCTTTTCCTACTCTAAAGTGCCAAACTTCGGTGGACTCTGCTCAGTCAATGTGGGCGGAATTATGGCTTAAATAATTAATAATGACCACCAGAAGCCAGGTGGTTCACAGCAGAGGTACGAGGAAAGCTCAGAACAAATAGGGACTTATCAATCCCTGCTTCCTTAATAAGTGGGAAGATAGCATATCAAATTAATTTTTTACTTTGCTACTGATAGTAACACTAAAACCATGATTAGATGGAGGTCAAGATCTTCAACCAGAAAATAGTAATAAGATGCAAGCAATAACATGTGTACATATGCATAGAATTATATTACATATAATAGTACTAAAAATAAGTAAAACCACATAAGTACTTGTACACATAACTATATTAACCTACATGAACAATGAGATGAGTATATTTTACCAGCGTGCACGGGTTTTGCTCTCCATTGTAACCCAATTCTCAGTCTCTAATGCTATGAAAGTGCTTTTATAAACTATGGATGAGTGACTGTATAAATGGATGGCATTGATGTCATTGTAGCACACAGGGCATTCAGTAACAATTTGCTGAATGAATGAATGAAGAAATGAATGAGGTACTTAAGTAATTTAACTGAGGTAAGCAGTAATACTTCATGTAATACTAAATATTTTAATAGTGATAATTAATTTAGATTCCACCATAAATGCCCAGCTCTGATCTAAAAGCTAGTAATAAATGGGAGTTTAGTCTTCCCTCAGGGTTCAGAGGGCTATGGACTCATTGTCCTAACCAGGACATGGGGGAATAGGTACGTTAGTGTGATTGGGGAATCATCTCTTAAATAAAAATTTGCACAGAGCTTGACAGCTGAGAGGGTTCAAGTATGATGAATGAGGGGGTGGGCTAAGAAAATATATCAAAGTCAGAGACTAGGATTGATTTATAGAGAATTCTACATCAAGTTGCATTTTCTGGAAGATTTCTAGTGCTGCTTCATAATTTTGTCTGATTAGAACTTCAAAGTTTTCAAAAATTTAGGGGTATTAAGAGTATAAACTGAAGACCATATCTATAAGTGAGGATGTAAAGCTAATTTAAATTACTTCTTTCTCTCCGGAACAAAAAGTCTGAACAAATACAAGTTTCTCTGTTATACATACCATTTGATTATACACACACACACACACACACACACACACACACACACACACACATATGCAAAGTTTTTATATATGTAACAATGTTAATGTGAGTGGAATGAATTACTCAAATAATTAATGATTGACAATCAGAAGCCAGATGGTTGACAGCAGAGATAAAGCTCAGGATAGGGACTTATCAATTTCTTCTTCCGTAATAGAAGGGAAAAAAGGATTACATATGTATATTCAAAGATAATATATATTAATAGGAAGAAATAATTAGAAATAGAATGGCTGGTCTCAGTCAATTGAAAATATAAAGGACTTATAATCAGTAAATTTGACTTGAAATCTAAGCTTGACCACTATAAATTGTGCACCTTCATTTTTCTGAGACTTGGTATCTTCATATGTAAAATATGGTCTATAATATTACCTATGTTTCCAACATCCTAGAACTATAATGGTTTGTTTTAGTTAGGAGTTTGTTTTGCTGCAAGTAATAATAAAAAAAATGATTGTGATGGCTTCAAAATTTGGGAATGTATTTCTTTCACATAAGAACAAGTCGAGGTAGGCAGTCCAGGGCATGCAGCTCAGTGATACCTTTAGAGATCCAGATTCTTTCTGTATTTCTGCCCTAACGCCCTTGCCATGTCAGTTCTCTTATGCTTGTCGTCCTTGGTCACAAAATGGCTACTACAGCTTCAGCAATAGACATACTTTCAGGAAGGAGGAGCAAGGGGTAAAGCCCCTTTCCTTGTGATTCATCGTCAGCTGATCCACCCTCACATCTCTCAGATACTATGGGACACTCCTCAAGGGTCAGGGGAACTGAGATTACGGTGAGGAGTTTAGATCCATCATCAGCACCTGCAGGCACTGAGGTAGAGACTTGACTCTGAAAGCAAAGCCTCTTTCTGTGTTATCAGAACTCAGGACTCTGTCAGCAGGGAAGAAGGGATGGCTGTTGGGTAAGCAACTCACAGGGTCTGCCCCAAGGCAAAACTAGGTAAAGTGAAGGTCCTCAAAGGGTGATGCATCAACAGCAAGGAGGAACTTGTTAGAAATGCAAATTCTCAGCCCCACCCCAGACCTACTGAATCTGAAACTCTCTGGGTGAAGGGGTGGGCAGCAATCTGTGTTATAACAAGCCCTCCATGGGATTCTTATGCCTGCTTAGGTTTGAGAACCACAGTGACAAAATTGAGAAAAAACTTGCAACCAAGCTTGAGAATTCAGTGACCTTACTGAAATGTCTTCTGTACCAAAGCTCTCCTGTGGGAAGGAGGGAGAAGAAGAAAGGGCAGGGGAGAAGGTAGAACCGGATAAGCTTTATTGAGTATCCACTGAAGGTGAGCAATATGCTAGGTGTCTTCATCTATCTCTTCTAACTTAATCTTTACAACCTCCTTTTTCACAGATGAGAAAACAGTTTCAGAAAGGTTAAGGGACTTGTTCAAAGTTATTCATCTGGTGAATGGTACAGCTCAAATTCAAATTTAGTCTGATTTCAAGCCAGTGTTCACTTCCAATTGATACACCTAAAAAAGGAAGCAATCCCTTCTAGAATGACTCAATTTATAAAAATGTGATTTAAAAGAAAAACGTGTTATTTTTTTTACTGGGCATTCACAGCCCTCTGTAGTTTTGCTCCATCTTCCATTCTTGCTTTCCCTGCAGCCCCCACCCTCCTCCACTCCCAGACACTTGTCCTGGTTCATAGCCACACCAGTCTCTTCCCCATTTCTCAGGAATGCCATGCAACCTTCAGGCCTGAGATCCCTTGAATGCCCTCCCTTCCCCTTTTTGTCTGTTGAACTTTATTCCTCTGTAAATAATTAAACAACTAAAATGGGCCCTCTCTGAGTGTTCATGGCACACTGCATGAATCCAATTTGCTATGCAATAACTATCTATGTAATAGACAAATGCAAGAATGCCGAGTTTGAATTCTTCTTCCACCTTCAAGTTTTCCTTTCTAACCCAACAACATTTGCTTCCATTTATAATTTCTCAATCTGTCTATGTGATGACATACGCTTCTATCTCTCAACAAATGTGTGAACTTCCAAAGCCAAGGTTACATCTCGCTCATCTCTTTACCCTCCACAGCACCCAGCATAAGGTCTCACACTTGGTAAATGCTCACAAACTACACATACAGAGTTGAACTATATAACATGAAATGTGCATCTGTACTTCAAAGGACCAGGTTTTTCAAACAGCTGATGAATTCTACTATTTTTAATAAACAAAAGCCTAATTCATACTAATGCTATTGATGTAGGAAAAAACCTTTCCTTTGGGTCATTCCAGTGGATTTTACCTTGCCCATTGCTTAGCTAATCCAATTCTGAGAATACAGCATCACTGCTGGATGTTGAAATGGAGCCATTTTGGGAAGCCGAGCGGAAAACCTCCCAGTAGGAGTTATTTACGCACCTGCTGGATTGCCTATAATAAATGATACCTGCCAACTCACTGTGTGATCCCCTCGCACACCCTGTACCCTGACCATTCCCTCCTTGCCTGAATTTATTGGATGACTTCCAAGAAGACTTCGAAATTAAATATATTTTGCAGCCTCCAGATAGTATCAAGAGACAAATTTAAAAGTGACATGAGCTGTAGATAATTACATTGTTTTTAAAAAGTTTTCAAAAGAACACCTTTTTATAATAAATTTTGAACGATGGGGGAATGGATAGTGAGGGTTAGAAGGAGAAATCACAAAGAAAGCATGAAAATGCTTAATAAAATCTGGGATTTCTGGGCTAAACCATAAGATTAAAAAAAGCATGTGAACATAAATTTCAAAGAAGGCAATAATAATATTTTTGATTACTCGGTCACTCCTTTTTGTCTCCTTAGGTATTCTTCAGCATTTTCTGGACATTTTTGCCAAAGAATTCAGCAGCAAAGATTTATTGAATACCTTCCACACCAAGGGCTCAGTCTATGGAAAGCAAAAACAGAAAGAATACCAAAAGAATGACTGCCTTTCTTACATTTTTTTTAGCTGTTAAGAACTGAAAAAAGTGGTTTTAAGTACTTGATCTCATTCAATCCAAAGTATTACTCTCATTGTACAGATGAGAAAACTTAAGAGCGTACAGCCAGGATCATAGGGTTATAAGTGACTGAGTTGGGGCTCAAGCTTAGGTCTTCTGACTGAGTCCTGTGCTCTTAACACCTCTACCTGTCTGCCTACAAAGACTTGGGTAGTTTTTAGTGAATGTATGACATGCAACATACATTCTCACAGTATGAACAGCCTTAAAGGATGTCTTTTTATAGACTCTTGGGTAAAAAGGCACTGAAGTTAAGTAAATTCTTCTATATCAAATCCCCCCTGAAATGGCTCAGAGAAGAATAAAAACAAAAAGGCTTTGTTGGGGCCGGTTGGTGGTGCGGGGGCGTAGGGAGAGAAGTACAGGAAAGTGTGCCTTACACGGGGTTGAAAGTTTGGTGTCATCCTGTCCAACACAGCATTCCAGATGAAGGGAGACACTGAATTCCATCTTACAACTCTATCCCCTGAGAAACGGCAGTGGTTATAGAAAGTAAGTGGCAGAAAGACTGTAAGAGTCACACCAAACAGGACCAGTCCCCTTTTCAGTTAAGGTTTGAGGGTCAGAGGCAGCAATAAAAAGAATACTGGCTTAGAGGAGACAAAATTTTATGAGAGAATTAAGAAAACTTAAAAAGCAATAGCTAATTTAAATTTTCATTAAAAGAAATCAAGAATTGGTACTACAAAAAATCAAAATTGTTGGTGCAGAAAAGAAACTTGAAAAATTGCCTCAAATGAGGAGGACAAAGACAAAATTATTTAAAATGAGAGAAAAATTATTGGATTTGAAGAACAGATAGTACAGAGAAGGTAAGGGATGTCCCTTGGGATGGGGTTGGGAGGGTGGGGGAGCTGGCAGGGAGAACAGAATAAAACAAAATAACCAACAATATAAAACAAGAAAAATTTTCTGAGCTGATAGATTCATAAGGATCAGAGTCAGCTGCCTGAGACATAATTGCAGGACTAGACTTGATGTAAATCTGGGAAATATAGTTCTTATTCTGCGCAGCTATGTACCCATGTGAAAATCAAGACTTACGTTACTAAGAGGGAAAATGTGGATTTGCAAGAACCACTACCAACCTCTGGCATAATTGAATAAAAATACATACTGGCGTCTCTAAAAGATGTCACAGAATACCCATCAAAATTGCCTCAAAGACTACTAGATGTATTCAAGTTCAAGGACAATGAAATATTTTTATAACTAGGCAGAAAACACATTCAAGCTAGCCACAGATAGCCCTATAACATTAAACATCAGATGACAATTGAGAAACATTTATAGTTTTGAGTGCCAAAGTTTGCTAGATAAGAATTCTAAGCTCACCGAGATTTCCATTGAAGTCTAAAGAAAACAAAAGAAAATTTTCAGCTACTGAGTGACTCCTACAGTATATCACTCACATTCTTAGTGAAAAAAAAAAAATTTAAATTATGCCCCAGTCAATTGAAAGATGAATCAAAATAAAGAATGAGGGATTTCTGATGAAATGGTGATTACTAAAGTCAATTAACTATATCTTCTAAACAATTTTTAAAGTGTAAGAGCAAAATAGTTTTAAAATACAAAACAATAATTATTGAAAGAGAAAATAATGTTAAAAATATCATCTGATACATATATGTCAAAATTCAATGAATATATACTGAGGATGTGTGCATTTCATTATATGTATTACCTCAAAGAGGGAAAAAACTGCAAGCAATCATTAAATTCTAGTTAATGATATTTGTGCTGAAGTATTTGGGGGAAGTATACTACTATCTTTCATTTGCTTTAAAATGCATTTGTTAAAAGATAAGTTGGTGGAGGGAAGGATTGACACATGATAATAGCAAGCCTGATAAAATGTCAATAACAGGAACAGTGGAAACCAGATGGTGGGTATATTGGTGTTCACTGGAAAATTTTTCAACTTTTCTGTAGGTTTGAAAATGTTCACACAACAAAATTTGGGGGAAGAAAAGTAACACCTGAGTCTAAAACCTCAGATTAAATAAATAAAGTAGAAAAATGAGTGAAATAGAAGATGGGAATAAAATGTATATATTTCTTAACTTTACATTGTAGTTGGTCAGTAGGTACCAATTTTTAAAGTCAATAATTAGGAAAATACAGGTTTATATATTTTTTTAAAATTTCCAGGCAATCCAAATAGAATTTAAAAATAGCACCTATAGATACTATATCACAAAAAGCAAGAAAGTATTTTTAAACACAGAAGGCATAAACATCTTGACTGAAGTAAAAACATAAATAACTATGATAACAAATGGAAATAGCTTAAACTCCCATATTTGAAAAACTAAACCTATGCTATCCCAAAATATGTTCCTAAAACAAAGAGAAGTATAAGAATAAGGAAAGGTAATCCAGCAAACATGTCACACACATAAAAACACAATCTATAAAAAAATCAAGATCAAAGTACTTTCTGTCCAAGTAGAATTTAAAGCAAGAAGCTTATGTGAAATTTAGATAAATATTGACAAAGTAAACGACTCATAAAGAAAACATAACTGTTCCTAACTTTTATATAGCACATAACATAGAATAAAAATAAAGCAAGAGATCCTAAAGGAATTCGGAGGGAAATGGGAGAAATACAACAGTAGCGAGAGATTTGAAGGTGTCTTTGACGGCTCAGAAAGGTAATGCACATATAATGTTAGGAAGCACTCTAGCAGAGTTGTAATCAGTGCAAAGGTGATCAGGACAACACCTTTGTTCATTCTAGAGGCTGTATTCTTAATAAAACATCCACATACTGTAGTTTTACATTTGGCTGATACTAGCTACAAACCCCATTTGCACATGTGCTGCTAATAAACCATTCTCCTCGGCATGTGAAATCTAACCAGACCCATGAGCTATAAAAGCTGGTGAGGCTTCATTGCTGATTTGGAGGAAGAAGAAATAATATGGGCTATAACAACGCGAAAAGATTTCTTGTAACTATTCAACTACGAGATATTTTAAAGCCATGGGTCCTAGTAAAAGATGGGATGATAAAATGAGAAGGTTTGGGAACTTCCAATCTACTTTTCATTCCCTAGGGCTAGATCACGCTTCCACAAACAGAAGTGAGAGAGATGAGAAGAGCAGTAAGGTTAAGGGAAAGTTGATGGGTGAGGACATTTTGAATTTGCAATAATGACAAGGGAGCCTACTGGAGATGTTCTGCAGGCTATCGTAAATATAGATCAGAATCTGGGTTAGAAATGTGACTTAAAGCCGCCAGATTCCAGTTACTTAGGGAGAGGATATACAATTAGCAAAGACTGTAAAAACCAGATGATGGGGACATTGAAATGCAGACGAGTCTGTGCATAACGGGTAGGCAATGTTTAGCCAGCAAAGGTTTTGGATCAAGATTGTTGTTCTAACGATTAGGAAATTCCAATTTTTAAGCCCAGTTTCACTTGCCTATGTGTCTGTCAGCAGATGCTTCTTCTGCCCTCTGAGATAACACAGAATCCGATGCTCCCTCTTCTGCATGACAACAGAGAGAAAAGCAAAAACATTTAGCCACAGAGCATTTCACAGGACTAGAAGGAGAAGCCTTTTGAGAAGGCACAGTGCACTCTGAGAAAACCACATTAATCATCAACCCAGGAAACTGGAACACTCTACAAAACCATTGCTATAAATTCAATATTTACACAAAATCTGGAGGTTGAAGTTCTTATTACTACAGGGAAGGAAAACATCAAAAGCTGCCAGAAAGAGAAGCCCACTTGCTACCTAGACTCACCAAATTTATACTTAACTGCAACATTCTCATTCTGAGTTGTCAAAAGACAGAGTGTCTTGACCAATAACATGTCCTGTGCACTTTACGATTCCTGTCTGTGCCCATTCTGAGTTGAGGAAACCGTGCCTCCAAGGGCACAAGGACCTGCCCAGTGTCAGACAGCACGTAAGCATCCAGGCTGACAGTGAAATCCAGTCTGCCTGGCTGCTTAGCCGCACAAACCGACACCTGCACGCTGGAGAGAGAGAAGCAGAGAAAATTAGCTGTATGAAGCCTGAAGAAGCAGGCCTCTGTTTGGGATGAAGTCACCGTGACCCTCTCTACAATTCCTACAGAAGAAATCTGTGCACTGCCTGCAGGGGAGCTTCCAACAGACTTTGCTATAAGTATAGTTTAGCTGATCCCAGGCCAGACTCCCTGGGTCAGAAACTCAGGGTGGGGCCTTGGAACCTGAGTTCCTAACAGGCCTCCCCAGTGGATTTTACACAACCTCAGGTACAAAAGCCACCAGGGTTTATATGCTTTACAAAAAAAAACAGGCAAAGAGTGTATCCTGATCTTGTTCCCACACCAGGATTCAGAACAGAGGGGCCATCGTGTGCCCTTCAGTCCCCAAGTCCTCACATGCCCTTCTGGACCTTGCTCATTGCTCAGCTCCACCCAGCCTAGGATTAATCCTCCCGTAGGATTTCCCTCTGTCATTTTAATTTCCAGAACCTGTCATAAAAGCTGCTCTTTTCTCCGAACATGATAATTGGTGTGGCTCACTTAAGAAATGTGTATTAAATGATTTACATGTCTTTATTTAGATGAAGCACAGACTTCCAGACTTGCTATGTACTCTAATGGTGTTAATGAGACAGAATATGGGGCTTATTTAATATAATATATATTGTAGCTTTCTAACTAATTGATGCATTGTGCTTCTCCACCTTCAAGTCCAATTTTTCTCTCCCAGTGCTGGAAGGGGGGAAAGAAGAGAGTGAGAGCGAGAGTAAGAGAGAGAGAGAGAGAGAGAGAGAGAGAGAGAGAGAGAGAGATGGCAAAAGTGAGAACCTACATAAAGATTTATTCCTAGCAGACCAATCTTCCAGAAGGATAGGAACCTCTATGTTAAGAGTTCCCTTGCAGATTTCATCTGGGCTTATGCTGAATCTAAAGGCCTAAAGAGCCACAGTATGGAGGTCCTGGTTGCCACATCCCCATCCTGTACTCTCTGGAGGAGCCTAAGGGAGGCCTCAGGATTCATCTAGCCTTCTTACTACAAGTGTAGCCCATGCACCAACATCAGCAGCATCCCCTGGACCTCATTGGATATGCAGAATCCCAGCCCCTCACCCCAAACCTTTGTAGTGGAATCTGGATTTAATAAGACTCTCGAGTGATCCTTACACACTTTGAAATTTGAGAAGCACTATCTCCTCAAGTATAAATCAGAATCCGCCAGGCCTCACTAGGAGAGACCTACCTACTAGAATAGAAGCCAATCCGTGCCCACACCAGTGGCAATATTTCTCTTAAATGTTCTCATGAGAGAAAAACCTTTTTAAATTTTTTAAAGAAAAAAAAAAAAAGAAGAAAGACAGAAAAGACCAAGAAAGCATTTCTGGACTTGAGCTGTTCGAACGCCCATATTTCATTTTATTCACATAACCACAGATTTGTCCTGCATCACACCCAAGGGCTACAGCTCCACTTCTGCCAAGCCACAGCTAAATGAAAAGCCAGAAGGAAAACACTCTGACACCGGAGAGCCGGGAACACCAATACAGAGACCAACCTTCTAACTTCATAGAATCACCACACATAGGAGTAGGAGGGGGGCCTCGGAAGTCATTTCCTACCCCATCATCCTATGGAACAAGAGACTGAGGCCCCCAGAGGACAGATGACTTGTTCGAGCATCTCCTGCTTGTCAGTGGCAGAGCTGGCTGGGATGGGACCCAGACCCCTTGACTCCAGTTCTCCTTCCATCACACCAGGAGACCTCAGGAAATTTGTGCAAGGACTACCTGGAGGCCAGTGTGTATAAGCCATTTCACGAATTGCACAACAGGAAAGCATCTTCTTCTAAAGCAAACTGCAACCGCTGTTGCGGAGTGGTAATCCCAAAGAACCACCTTGGCTGCTGGTTTCCAGGTGACGAATCAGCCAGGATCTTGTGCAGAAAGTAAGAACTAACCCAAGCCGTTCTCGAAAACTTGAACTGAACTCAACATCATATTAGGACGTGGAGTCAGCTTTCTTTTTATTCTCTCTCTTTTTATCCCCACCATTTGCCGCCCCCCGCCCCCAAAACATGCACCCAACACACTCCCCACACTCCTCTGGCAACTATCAATCTGTTCTCTGTTTTTGTGAGCGGGTATTTTTTTTAGGTTCCACATATCAGTGGGATCATATAGTATTTGTCTTTCTCTGTCTTGACTTATTTCATTTTACTCTCATTTTCTTAACAGGCTGCTTTGTCCCACCTTTAGCACTTTTCCATCATCTGTGTGAGAAGACTGGTACCACAACCTCGACGAAATATCTCCACAACTGATGGTTTGGTTGTCCAACGTCACCATTTATTTTTTCTTCAGATATACACAGCGCAACTTGAGACACAAGGCAGAATAACAGAAATGTTCCTTAAAACTGAAAGTCTCAACCAGAAACCCCATAACTCATCAGACCCCAAGGAATTCAGATCCAAAATGACCTAGTAACAGCAGTGGAAAAACCCATGTGAGAAAATCTATGGTGAGGAGGATGCTTCATAAAATCCAGCTGAATAAACCTCACTCTCAAAACCCCTTTCTCTGCTACCTCGAGAAGCCGAATCACCTCTCAGTCTCAATGTGGCCCTGTGCAGTGACCATCATATCCTGTCCCCCTAACGCCTAAATTGTCAAACATCAGCCTCATGCTGGTTCTGTCTAAGTAAGTAAGCCAGGTTTCTACATTGAGGGCTCCTGAAATCTGCCCCTCCTTTCCGTCTGGAGCACCCAGCCATTTTTCTAAAATGGAGAAAAGAGGGAAGAGGAGAAGTAAGCAAACTTTTCCTGCAGCGATGCGAGTGACTGCAGTGTTTCCATGGCTCGCTTTCCACTGTTCTGCGTGACCCCTGCAGACGCCCCTTATGAGCGAGTGTCCGGGAATGTCTCTTTATTAGGTGTCTGGAGAAGTAAAGCTGTCCTGATGCCAGCGCCCCCACACTGAGGACTTTATTAGTTTTTTAATTTTCTGTCTGGGTGCTCCTGCTGCATCAAACTTTCCACAGCTGTTAGGAGCTATTAAGTAAGTAGCCTCATTGGGCCCATTCCCCACCCCACCCCCTTCTTAATAACATGAGAAATTTCTGGACATGCTACGTGGAGCCTTTAAAATAAAGATACTTTGTCTCTCTGGTGAGAAGCTATCGGGGATCTGGGTGCAGAGGGGATGTTGTGCCATAGAGAAGCGCTTCGTCCATGTCTTGGCTCGGAGCAGGGTTGTTCAGACAACGTGGGAACCGACTTGGGGCCGGGGTGGAAGGGAGACATTCAGAAGTAAGAACCCACTTTTTTAGCCACTCTGCCCAGCAAATAGGGGACAGGAGTAGTTCTGACTGCTTTTCCGAGCTGACTTGGAATTCAGCCCAGAGCGTGATGCCCGGTTCCAAGCGCTGCCCCCTGAGTGGACAGTCTAACACCTGCAGTAAAGAACGAAACAGAAGGACTCGCAAACCTTGCCTGCAGGTACGCAGCTCTGGTTCCGCACAACAGCCTAGTGCTGTTGCTCACGTCCCCGAGAAGGAAATCCTGATCTGTGCCGCCCCCCCCCCACAGCCCTTTCCTGCCGGTATCCCCGAGATGTCCCAACCCAGCAGGCCACAGGACTCCCTATGCATAAATCCAAAGATGGATTTACACATGCACACACATAGTGAGGTGTTATTATTAGACAAAACATCTTCTTGGCCCTTTTCCTAGCACCCGTGGATCTGGAAGTTTAGGAAAACCGATGGGGGGAAGGGGCAGGGGAGGACAGACGAAGGGGCTTGAGAGCCTGGAGAATTTTTAGCATCCTTCCTGGCTCCAGCCTGCCAGGCAATTTGCTTTCCAGGGGCTGTCTTTAAGCCTCTCTTTGAGAAGACCTTATTTGCAGGGTGAATGTGAAAGCCGAGAGAGAAGAAAACCCTTTGGTGATGCCCGCCTAGGGAACAATTTTGCCTCTGAAAGCAAGTTGGTATTTGGGGTTAATCCCTCTGTGGAAACACTGGGTTGAAAGCCCAGAGGAGGTCAGGGGTCTGATTACAGCTTCTGTTTGGGGCTTCTGTTTAGGGCTTCTGTTTACAGGTTCTGTTTACATATAAACTTCCTGGTCCTAGGAGACAATCCAGAGGTGGGGGAAGGGAGCAGGGGAAAAACGAATTTTAAAAAATTAAATGTTCTCTCTCCTCAAAAATAAAGTCAACAAAATGAGGTAGAGCTTGTAGAATCAAGATTTGATTTTAATGTCGAATATTTCTTTTAAATTGTTCAGTCAGGGTTCACATAATAGGGCTGAAGTATCCTTTGAAATAAAATTTGAAACGAAAATACTAATATATATACATATATAACCTTAGTCTGTTATCTCCTGAGAACCCGAGGGATGGTTTCGTTGTATTTTTGAGAGTGAGCTCTGATTTGATTTTTATTTGGTTTGGTCAGAGAAAATTATTATGAAGATTCTAAAACAGGCGGATGAGCTGAAAACTATGGTATTTAGGCCAATTAAAAACTGCTATAAAAACACACAAGAAAAGCCTAGATGACAATATTAAAGCCAGAAACACCCGTACTTTCAAAAGAATTGGGAGGAAAAAAATACTTTACATGCTGAAAAGAAGGCAAAGCAAAACTATGCAGTTGTGGGGAGGAGGGTCAGGGGGAAAAAGGCCACAATGGTTCCCAAAAAAGAGCAGTTAATTTTTAAGATCTATAACTTGAGCAATTTTAAAAGGTTACATTTAAAGACAAAATAATTACTTTTTTTTTTTTTTTTTTGAGAAAGAGGGTTTTAAGAGTCTGTTCCAGACATCTTCAAGAACATTACACAAAATATCCATGAAGTAACTGTGGGAACCCTATTTACAACCAGATAAAAAGCAGGTATGTAGGATTTAAATCTAAAAACATCTCATAATAAAAAAAAAATTCTGAATACTTGATCACTAGTTTCTTTTTGTTACTTTTGTGTTTCTAACTGTTGAGAGTTTTTTGAGGCTTTTGCAACTATTAAAAATACTTGTCACTGTTTATTTTGTCAAATAAAAAGGAAGACATTTCTTTAATAAATCCTCATCTTTCCACTTGGGAGTCTCTAGCTAAAGAATTTTGGAAAGCCACATGTCTAACATTTTGAAAATGAATGTGTCTACCAAAGTAACAACAACAACAAAAAATAAACAAAAGTTAAAAATCACATCTTCTGAGTCATTAATTGCCCCTTTGAAACAATCAAGAAAATTTTGAATTCTTTCTTGATAAATTCTGTAATCTCCCTAAGTCAGCTACTTGTTTGCTGCCTTGCCTAAGTGGCATTTTTCCTTTGGTTTCTCTCATCTCCTGATGGTTTCTTGCTATTTTTTAACACAAATTCCTTCAGGGCTTCTGACAACAGGAAGGTGGCTGTTTCAGTAGCCGGAAGAAAGAGACATGAGAAAGAGGAGAAAGAATGACACAGACACACAATTCAGAAACACGCCAGCAAGCACAGAGTCCAAAAGTTCACAAGCTAAGGCGGTCCAGAAATGCCAGGACTGAAAGTAGGCATTGTGAAGCGACACCTAACATGAAAGGTCTGCATTTCTTAGGGGCCCTGATTTTCTGTCAACTCCCTTGCAGGGACACTTTTGAGAAGGTGAGGCATTTTGCCAGGCTGACTTTGGTGGCTGAATAAAGGGGAAAGAATTCAGGACCCAGTGGCAAATATCAGAGGTTGTCAGAGAGCAAGTGGTGAGTCAAAGGGTGACATCAGACTGTGTTATGGGCAGAAGAAGCCAGCCTAACAATGAGCGGCCCTTTGGGCTCCAAAATGTCAAGTGGCTGGGCTCTGTAGCTGGCTATAGTCAGGGTGACCACATAACTTTCATCCCCCAAATCAGGGCTAGTAGAATTACCTTTTGACAACCCATATAACCAGATTACCCTAGGCAAACCGGGCATTGCCAACCCTAATTATGACTCTCTTCAAGGCTGTCCTCAGAATCCACACCAGATAAGGCTGGGCACCTAGCTGGGCTCATTTACCCTGGTCAAAAATATCTACAGTGGCAAAGAGTGGGGCATGAGGAAGCACCTGAGTGAATCAAGTGTGAGAAATAGACTGTTCGTACTCTACCCGCTCTGGGAGACTAATATGAATTAGCAAATTAGAGATCTTGAGAAGGCCCACTGTCAATTAAACTACTTAGCATTGCTTGACCCAGGGCTTTCTCAAATGTTTGTGATCACCTAAAACATTGCAAACACCTAACGCATCGAGGCAAACACTGATCTAAGCCTTCGTAGGCAGTGTAGCGGGAAGGCTGGAATTACAGGCCTTCCCTGGGAGATGGAAGATGGCAGAGTATCCAGCAACCTCCGGTACTCCTGAGGATGACACTAGCAGACATTCAGCTGGGTGAGGTAATGCAAGAACCTACCAGGCACAGCCAAAGGGCCTGCAGAGACACGTCCAAAGCTATCCCACATCATGAGCAGGAAGTCTTTGAGTTCATATCAGCGCAGGTAGGCCTCCTGAGCCCATGTTAATCCATTTCCTCAAATGAGGATGGCAACAAGGACTGCATTTGATATTTGATATCAAGGAAAGGGTGAGCCCAACCCAAACTCAGCTGAGACACAGAATCTTTGTTTTCTCGTAAGCATTTCCTCCATGGGGGATCTGAGGCTGCACCTCATCTATCCTACCCTGTCTCTGGCATTCCTGACCTGGGGGTGTGCCTGAGAGGGTGTGGGTGACACAACCCCAGTCAGAACCACTCTGAAGGAGAGGACGGGTTCTAAGGGAGGTGATTTCTGGTAAATGAGGTGATGGCTGACCGCAGAGGCCAGGAGTCAAGTCCAAGGCCACCTGGGCACCAGGTGAAGCTCTCTCTGAGTGTGGCAGAGCAGTATTGACAAGCAGTTGTGGGGGCTGGGTTTGAGTCTCCCTGGAATGTGCCACTTTGGCATGCAGATTATTTCAAGCTGAAAACAATTAAAATCAACAAAGGAGAGGTTTTTTTGTTTGTTTGTTTTGTTTGTTTGTTTTACCTCTCCCTTACTTGCCCAAAGAGATTCAGATAGAAATTCCTGCTTCAAGCAGGGAACCTTAGTATATTCACCAGGGTATATTTACCTTAGCACATATAAATGAAGTGTGGCAGGGAGGACCCAAGCAAAAATCTCTTTGCTACATTCCCTTGTTGTGTCCCATTGTTTCAGGGTGACCCTGTGAAAATTTGTTTACCAAATGTTTGCTCTTTCTCCTCTACTTATAAATTACCTACTTCCCTCTCCTTACTCCAAAATTATATATATATATAATTGCTTATGTGAATTCCCTGCGAACATGTATTAAAACTTGATTTTCTCCTAGTAATTTGCTCTCTGTCCTTTGAATTATTCCACCAGCCAAAAGAACTAAAGGAGAATGGGAAGAGTTTCCCATCCCCAACACAGTCCATGAAACAGAGGTTGCTGGTTCCATAGACACTGGACAGTTCTCACTTAGGTTATCACAAAATTCTCTGAGGGCATCTCCTTGTGGCTGTGTTCTCGCTATCCCCATTTGTCCTTCATTTTGCAGCTGGAAAAAACAGAAACTCACAGGGGTCTTTCAGAGCATCTCATAGTGACTTGGTGGATAGGAAAGTCCTACAGAAAGGTCATGGTGATGGGAGGTAGAGATCAATGATTCCCATCATCAATGCCCAAACTTTTCACATGGTACCCAGGGCCCTTCACAGCACTCTCCGAGATGACTCCCCAGCCTCCCCTACCCCTCTCTGCTACATCTACTTATATTCAGCTGCTCTCTGATCCCTAAACATACTACTCTTCTCACAATCCCTTGCTTTCCTAATGCTGTTCCTTGTCCATAATATCCTTATCCCTAGCAAAGTTCTATTCAAGTACTTTAAGACCTACTTGAGATTTTACCTTTTTAGCTGAGCAGGCTTCCCCACTGCTCCAGTACCATGTCTACTCAGGCAGAATTCAAGCCTTCCTCCTTGGCAAGCCCACTGCACCTTGTTGGGCCCTTACCGTTCCATGACGGTTTCTCTTACCAGAACTCTGAGTGCCCGAGAGCAGGAAACTGTCACACAAATTCTCTTGTCCTTGGCACCTACTCCACGCCTAATCCAGTGTCAATGCCTGCTTAATGTGGGTTCATGGAGTGACAAACAGGGCTCTGTAGAATCACAGTAAAGATTCAGTTTTCCTCAGGCCTTAGAACTTTACATTTGAAAATAAAAGTCACCAGGAGCATGTCTTTATGATCTGAAAAGGATGATCCAAATGTTTAAATTGTGGAAATGGACTAGGACTTTACAGGAATGGCTCAGCGAAAGGATATTTGCTGGTTTGCCATGCTATCAATCATTTCCCAAGAGAAATGGTAGTTGGAATGGCTAAAGCAACTTCAAAGAGAACTAAAGCCCACCCACCCAATATCCATGGTCTCCATGAGTCTTTCCAGGAAGCAGGTGTAAACATTGAGGTACACAGGTTCCTTAAGCCCAAAGAGTGGTAATTTCTAAAATGGAAGACATGACGGGTGTGGGGAGAAGGCAAGTATGGAAGTAAAATAAAAAAGGAAATCAAAGAGAATGACAGTATCTAGGATGTGAGAGGAAGATCAGGAGACTTGACAATACAAACACAGAGCTGAAAGTCACCCTAAAGTCCTGTCAGAGAAGAAGTATCCCATCCAAGAAATCCACATGGCCCGAAGGTCTAGAATACACAAGCAGGGGTAGCAAGAGCTCATCCTCAGGACGTAAAGCTGAGTAGGCAAGCCTATATTTCTGTAGTTTTCTGGTTAATTTTCAGCTATCGAAATGTGGCCCGAGACTTTGTAAAAACATCCCTAAAACACTCTACATGCTTCTCAAGGAAGAAGATAATTGTTATGAACAAATTCACACAAATTCTTATGCCAGGAGCAACAAATTGAGAATAAAGAAGGAACAGGAAGTATGAAAAGGGGGCTAGTCAGAAATCCAAATGGCAAATGTGGGCCATCCTCCCTTTCCAGCAAAACCAGGGGGAAATGGAACTTTACAGCACCTCAGAGGCTCATCACAATGGAGAAAGATCCAGAGCGACAGTCCTAAGGGATACTTCCAGCACGCAAGCAGCAGCTCGGGGACTGCTGCTGCTGCTGCTGAACATCATGTAGATCAGGGTATAAATGCAAAATCAGTCCTTCAGCAGCCTTTCCAGAACCGGAGACCAGTGCTCCTGTGAGAATCTACTCCCTGATGATCCGAGGTGGAGCTGAGGCAGTGATGCTAGCACTGGGGAGCGGCTACAAATACACATGAAGCTTCACTCAGTAGCCTGCCACTCACCTCCTGCTGTGCGGCCTGTTTCTTAACAGGTCACGTACCAGTACCCCTGAAGTTGGGGACCCCTAAAGTTCAGGTTACAGCCTCTAGGACTTGCAGGGAGGGCGCCTAGGTCACCCCATTCTCTTGGTCCCCTGGGATCCTTTATGTAGTCAGCTAGTTTCTGCCTCCCCACTTTCAGGTGTTTTGACTTACGGAAAGTTATTTCTTATAACAAGCCAAATTCTTCCCCTGGAAAGGAAAAGTTGGGGGATAAGTGAGCTGGCTACCCTTCCCCATGACGGGCCCTCAGGTATATAAACACAAGTCTAATATCCAGATGGACATCTCTTTACTTTCTGTGACATGGGTTCCAGTCTGTCACTCTCCTGGCCAATGTCCTGGTGAACCCCTGTGGTTGGAACTGAGTGCAGAGCTCTCGAGGGCCAGACTTTGCTCCCATCTACCAGTGTGCAGCTGTCAGTAGACTATTTTGGTGCAAGAGCAGCCATATCTCGGGGTATAAAAACAAGAGTGCCCCCAAGGTCAGCTGCAAAGTTTGTGTTGTTCCTGCCAAAATATCTATGGTGAGGGTATCAGAGACAGCATAGCTGTCCTCAGTTAGCATCATCCTTCTCTCCTCCTTCCTCTCCATCTTGGTCCCTGCTATGCTGAGATTTAACCTTGTCGGGACTTCTCCTGCCTCTTCAGTTATCTGTAAGGGCAACTGTTCACTCTCGTAAGGAAATCTTCATTGTGAGAGTATTCCTTACCACCAGCATGTGCCCCTAAAATAGAAGAGTTTCCAAAGAGTACCACAGAAGAGTGACAGGTACTGAGTAAGGAAACCTCAATAAAACTAGAGCCCAATGCATTGAAGTTGGACGTGGTGGGAGGCTGGATCCCATGGTCTCCTTGAGATCCTCCTTCCTCTTAGGGATCCTTGCTGGCATGTCACATCTGGAATCCAGCTATCTCAAGCCTGCCATCTAAGGCTGCGCATGGCTAGAGACTCTTCGAATAGGAGAGCAGCTCGAAAAAACTAGGGCCATATGATCCAACTGCATGAAAAGAAATGGTTCCTTGCTTTTGGGCAACACTTTACCGTTTATTAACCATTTTTACATTCGTCATCTCATTTAGTTCTCAATATAATCCAGGGATATAGGTAGGGCAGGAGTTCATTTAATTTTCCAGGTGAGGAAACAGAGGCCTCAAGGAGAGAAAGTGATTTTCTGAATTTATACAACAAATCAGAGAAAGAGTTGCCTCTAGAATCAAGGTCTCTAGTCTCTTTCCAATGACCATGTACTGCTAAGGTGAATCTTAAACTGTTCCCATCTTAAACACTGTGCGCATGCAGCAGCAGCCCAGGGAAGAGTCCTCAGAGGCAGCACTCTCTGGCAGCCTAGTAGAGCTCAAAACAAGCAGCTTCCACCCTGCAGCTCCAGCCCTGAACCCGTGATGGCGCAGTGACATCCTTAGAGATTAAAGCCATATGTTTGGGGCCCATAGGAACACACAGCCAGCCACACCCTGGGGCACTGCAGGCTCGGCTGACTCAGGAGGAGCATTCCCACGGGTGACCACAGTCTGCTCCAGGCTGTTGCCCTGGGAGACGAGAGAATCAGCAAGCAAAAAGCTGCCTGCCCTGCCCAGCCTCTCAGGGGCAATAGCTTGGCCCTGAAGCTGGCAAGCGCCCACCACTTGGGTGTGACTCGGCTGGGTGCCCAGCCCTGCAAGCCCATCCAGGTCTCACAGTTCCTGGTAACACCCTCATGCTTCACCCTCTTGCATCTGGGAGAAGAGTCATCAGTCTGGCAGCAGCCCAGCTCAGCAGCTGATTGGAACAGGGCACAGCAGAAATCTTCACCAGACCAGCCCTTCTTCCATGAGGTTATTCAAACATGAAGCTACTGTTTCAAAGGATGGAAGATGAAGCTCCTCTATGTGTCTCTTTTCTAAACAAGAGCATTTTCTCATCCACGCCAGGAATACATTTAGTGCTCTTCTGAGTAGCAACCTGAAAAGACATTCTTGTTATTCCGCAAGCATTTACCAGACGTGTAGTCACATGAACATGTGATGAGGGGATGGCCATCGGCAAGGTGCTGGGCAAAGTGGAGTGAAAAGATGCCAGAGCGAGTACGAAGCTTCCTCAGTTCAAATCCCAGTTCACCTATTTAATAGTCATGTGGCCTTGGGTGTGTTACTCAACTTCTCTGTGGCTTAGTTTTTTAATCTGCAAAAGGGAATGCTAGCACCCAGCTCACAGTTATGTGATTAAATAAGATGGTTATACCTAAAGCACTTAAAATGATGCCCCAAATATAGTAAGCCCTTGATAAGTATTAGCCATCATTACAGGAATAATTTTACTTAATCCTTTCAATGTCCCAAGAGATGAGAACTATTACTGTCTCCATTTCACAGGTGAGAAAGTGGGTTCTGAGGCCATAAGCAAGTTTCCCAAGGTCACAGTGCTAACGAGAGGCAAACTCAAGATCCTAAACAGGCTGTATCCAAGCCCCATGCTCTTATTTACTGCACAGAAAAATGCAGATGCCTCCCAAGAACTCATTGTCTTATATGACAGGAGGGAATTAGTATTTGTTTTGTGCCCATGAAGTACAAGACACTTTCCTAGGGCTTTATGTAAGCAAACGATGCTGGTTTGAAACAAAATGTGATTGGGGCCTCTCCAAGTGCCACTGGAATCAAAGGAGGACAAATCTCTGCAGGCCCCACCAACCTTGTTTTCCCTCTTGGAACCCTCTTCTCTCCCCTGCTCCCATCATGTTTCTGAGGGTCAGAAGGTCAGGCAACCTCCTGGCCCTTCTGGAATGGGCTCCAGCAAGCAGCCACAGCGTATTTTCTTTACACTATTCTGATTTCACCAGATAGCTATCTATAAGAGCAAGCTAGACACACATCAGAGTTTTATCCAGGTTTCCCCATCGCCAACCCAAACTACCTATATTTTCAACAACTTGGGGTGCCCTGGTTCCATCCTCAATAACCACCATAGACTCAAAATAATTTTTTTTTACCAACCTCGTAGGGCAATGGGGCAAAATAAATTGTAACTCAAGGCACTTGATAATAAAAATATTATTCTGAGTGCTAAGTATTCAAAAGAAATAACAGAAATATGAATTTGAACAACCATATTTATACAGACTGAAGAAATCCATTTGAATGCTGTAAAAACTGAAACAGTGTTAAAATATAAAAAACTTTAAAATGTTCTTTTTTAAATAATATAAACCTGCACATTCAATCTTATTTAGTTTTGATAGATAGATAGATATTCATACCTACCAAAAGCAAGAAATATATCAAAATATTACTGGTGGCTACCTCTGGAGCATGGGTTAATGGTAATTTTATTTCCTTCTTGATACATTTCTGTATCATGCAAGTTGTATAAAATGAGTCTGTTATTTTTATAATCTGAAAAGATATCAAAATTATTATTTCATTTTTAAATTAGTGCAAGGGAAAACAGATTTGTTCATATTAGCAACCAATCTTTTAAACCAATCTTTTAAAGTCTGGGACTTTAACTATAATAGAAAAAAACTAATTCAGAAAAATCAAAAAATGGGTTAATGACTATAAAAGAAGAGAAATTTATAATTTATATTTATAAACTAACTCAAATTTTGCAACAAAGTACTAATGGTACGTCAGCAACAGACTCAGTTTGGCTGTTTGTATCCATTTACAAAAGGTAAAATGAATACAAATTTTTCTCTACTTTTAAGCAGTGGTGTTCAGCCTTGTGGAAAGGCATCATGGACTCATTTGAGAATCAGGAGAGCTGCAAACAATAAAACTTTTCCCCAATGAGGATAGAAACACACACACCAAAAAGAAGAGTTTACATATACATTTAGAAGTTTCCTGGTCCCTAACACCCATCCAGCTTCCCACCCCTGCCCCCACCCCCCAGGGTCCATGAACCACAGGTCAAGAAATTGCTCCCTCAATCTTCCCTAAGTTTTCAATTATGAGTCATTGCAAGCATAGAGAAAAGTTGAAAGAAGTGAACAATGAACACCCATATGCATTTCGTTTAGACGTTGCAATTCTGAACATATTTGCGATATTAGCTTTATCTATGTACATTTTCAGTGAGACAATGAAAATTGGAAACACTATGTCAGGTCACCCATAAATACTTCAGTGTGCTCCTTAAATGTAAAGATGTTCTTCTTCATAACAACAAGCAGATTGCACCCAAGAATATGAACAATTCCATATTATTATCAAGAAACTTTTCAATGTAAGAAATAATCGTGAAAAAGGTAAAGTCCAAGGAGAGTGTAAAGAGCTGCTGGTGATGGTCTGTGGAGATTGTAAAAACACTGTCCAGAAAAAAGAAGTGAGCAAAAATATCTTTGTCTTATCCCTTTAGCTTATTGGGGCATTAGCTGCCTTCCCCCACCACACCAACCCAGGCCTTGGAGCAAAGAGGGACACCTCAGGGGGCAGCTGCCTCCGCATCTCCCTCAAGGGCACACATGTTCAGACCTGGGATGAGCAGTAGAAACAAATGATCCTTTCTTCCATTCTCGACCACAGGGAAAGCCAATGACCCATTCATGCTGTCCAGAAGTTCACTCGTCCACAATACAGCCATCAAAAATCTCAGCCATCACTCAGCTTCATGCTTCTCTCCTTTTCCTGCCAACTCCCCCAAACTTGGAGATAATCAACAGGCTTGGTTGAACTCAGCCAGACCCAACAGATCCCCCTGGGCTGGTATTAGTCTCCTTTATTCAACTGGAATTGTGTTTTCAACCTGGTGGCTCTCTATAGTGATCCCTAGATGCCAGACAATTGTAGAGTTCCAAGGTTTTTTAAAAAAAACAGCTCGTCTCTGCCTGACCATAACCTCCACATAAACTACCAATACAAACTCTTCTAAGATCCCCTCAGCACTTGCAATGCAGCTGTTTGTGATTATTCTTTGGATGTTGTGACTTAACGATCTGTTTTCCTTACTAGACTGAGCTTTTTGAGAACCACAATCCTGTCCTTTCTAACTTTATACCCTCTGTGTCATGGATTAAATGATGGCCTCCCAAAGACTAAGTCCAACTCCTAACCCCAACTACCTATGAACGTGACTTGATTTGGAAAAAGAGTCTCCACAACTGTTATTAAACCAAGCATCTCCAGATGAGGTGAGCCTGGATTATCAATATGTGCCCTAAATTCAATGACAAGCACCCTTATAAGAAATACGTAGAGAAGAGACACTCAGGATAGAAGAGAAGGCCATATAAAACCAGAGGCAGTGATTGAAGTGATGCAACCACAAGCCTTGGAATGCCTGGGGCCACCAGGAGCTGGAGGAGGCAAGGAAGCATTCTCCTCCCCAGAGAATTCTGAGGGACTGCAGCCCTGCCAACACCTTGATTTCAGACTTCTGGTCTCCAACTGTGAGGCAATCATTTCTTATTGTTTCAAGCTACTGTATTTATAGTAATTTGTTGCAGCAGTCCTGAGGAACTAACATACCCCAGTAGCACTATCCCTGATACGTAGTTTGAGCAAAGCATACTTGTTGAAGAATTTCAAAAGCTGAGGGTATGGCTTTATACCTTTTTCATATCTTACAGACAAGGAAGCATCTTTGAAGGCCACAGGACTCTGGCTAGCAAATATGTTGAGAATCATTATTCTGGTGTCAACTGAATAATTTACTCCTTTAATAAGGTGTTTTAATCTCACTTGATATTCATTGTTCTGCCCGCCTTGGTTTTACTGTAAGTGACTGCATTGACTTTTGATGTACTGCCAGCACACCATAATTCATGAGTCTCTTTCTTTAAGGTTGGAGAGAGGAGGAACTCTACTTCCCTGTTCAGTTATTTCAGGCAAGGGTGGGAGCAGGTTTTCTGTGCCAGCAGCATCCTGCTTATGATTCAGGATGTGCGGCCAAAGGCAAACAGTTCCTCTTCAAATTCAATCAAATAGGAAAGACCAAAGGCCCAAACAAGAAAAGCCTGGTTCTCTTTGTGTGCACAGCCAAGGGGTCCTGGGAAGCTTGTGCAAGATGACGCCCTCTCCCTGACTTAGCAAGACGGAACTTAACCGGTACTCAGGAAACTTCTGCACATATCCAGAATGGGCTTCCAATTCTGGCCTTAAAGGGTCACATTCCCCCCAGTTCCAAACCTGCCACAGTAGAAGTTATTCACAGGTTATAAGAACAGATGTTAACCAGAATTAAAACATCTTTTTTTTTTAACCTCTTCTCTGTAAAATAAAATAAAATAAAATAAAATAAAATAAAATAAAATAAAATAAAATAAAATAAAATAAAATAAAATTCTATAAGCAAATCCCATGCTGTTGATTATAGCTACTAAGGGCACAAATGATGACTTTTGTGAACATTATGTTTTCTTGATAGATGGTACAACTCAGAACAGTGATTTTTCACTCAATAAGTCATGACTCTCTAATGGACTGAAAAGTCAGGTTTGTGAGGTGCCAGCGCTTTGGCTTAAATGAAATAAAAGATAATAGAAAATATCAGAGTATCTTGCACAGTATGGATAAGTACTGTACCTTGAAATTTTGCTTTATGTAAATATGTGTATGTCACTGTCTTGTGATAGAAAAGATACTCCTCACTATGAGTCACAATCCAAAAAAGTATGAAAGCCACTGTCTTAGAGAGTCTACACTACCAAACCGGAAAGTACTCCTTCTCACCCTCATCCAGTCCCCAGTTCTTGAGAGCACTGTTTGCCGTGATGACAGGGAACTCAGTCAATGGAGCAATGCATCACACACCTCATGAGAGAAGTCACCACATAAAATTAAGAAGCACCATGCCCATCAATCCACTGGGTGCCTTCTTCCTGTCTTATCCATGAATTTGCTGACTCTCCTAGCCCCATACTCCAATACTCTGGCCAGTGTCCCATCATGGTGCCCTGTCCCCTGCCTCGTGGATCTGCCGCAAGCTTTCTGATCACACATAAAGACTGTAACTAAAGCTTTCTGGTCATACGTAATTGAGAACTATAACTAACTAGACTTGCCAAGAGGCACAAACTGAAGCACGCACTTTGGCATCAGCAGAATTGGGTCTGACTTTTGGTGCTGTTGCTTTACTGGCTATTGAGCTTAAGCAAATTGCTGAAGGCCTCTCAGCCTCATCTGGAAAGTTAATATAATGCTAACACCCATCTCGATGGAGTTGCTGAAGCCTATTTTTTTAAGATTTTCATTTCTGTGATGAATCCTTCAGTATATTATGAATGGATTTTTTTTTAAGTCTTTATTCTTTTAATGCTTTGGGGAATTTATATTATCTGGGGAAAATGTATAAAACAGACTTTCAAAAAATATGCATTGTCCAATGACTCAAGCCATTCCCAACACATTAGGCTTACAAAAAGTAAAAAGGAAAGAAGGAAGGAAGGAAGGAAGGAAGGAAGGAAGGAAGGAAGGAAGGAAGGAAGGAAGGAAGGAAGAAGGGAGGGAGGGAGGGAGGGAGGGAGGAAGGGAGGGAAGGAGGGGAGGACAGAGGAAACTACAGAAGGAAGAAAAGAAAATTCTGTGTATGGTCTGACTTCCTGCAACTGTGCCACAGGAGTCTCCTCATTCTTGCATTAAGGCCAGTCCATGAACATCTTTCTGCCAGCAGCATCATCTGGTTTGGTGGGTCTGAAATCTGTTTTAGCATAAAAGGTCCACTTAACGGAAAGCAAGTGTGCAGAGGAGAAAACCACACTCACGTTTTCTTGTGCATTCTTTATCCAAAGAAGAAATGGTTCAATAACCAAAATAACCAAGGTTATATTCGAAGGAATTAACCTTTACATTTGGGACTGGTCTTTTTTTATAAGCGATGGAGTCTTTCTAAATGTACATCTTTTTCCTGGAGCAGCAAGAAACAAATGGAGGCACAGGCTCGTTGGGTCATCAGCAAGTGGCAATTGCTGTACAAGGCAAGGGATGGCCTTTACTTGTCCATCCTTTGGACATGGCTTAATCTGAGAAATGATAATGGTGGATCCCGAAGAACCAGTCTTACCGGATTCCCTCATCTGTACCAGACTTTACAGTATAGCCAGCACTGCCAACGTTGAGCCTTTCACTTCATCTCCCACCGTCCTGGGTAGTGTTCTCAGTTTCCAGGTAAAGAAATGGAGCCTCCATGAAGTGAAAGGACAGGGTTAAATTCAGAGCTGGCTAATAATAAAACTAGGGCTTCAATTTAGTCTAGTGCTTTCTCCCTGTAACGTAGGACTAAGTTGTAAATACTCTTCCTTAGAGAGCATTGATATCTCTTCCCTTTTGCATTAAAACAAAGGAAGAAACAAACAAACAAAACTGACTAACACAGTCCAGTCTCTTCTGTGTCTTGAAGTCCTTATGTACATCAGCATGGGGAACCAGAAAAAAACACAAATAAAACAATAAATAGAGTACCTGAAAATTTCCAAAAGGAGTGATCAAAAGCCACTCTAGGTTGATGTTTTGTGAGAGTATATGAATGTTTCCTGGGTGTGTGTGTGGAGGGGAGGGGATCCTTTTGCTTCCATCAAATTCCCATAGACATCTGTGAACTGGAAAAGATTAAGAATTACCGAAAGGTAATTGCAACATAACCAAGGTGGGCTTGTCTGAATACTAAATTCAGCTCTGAGCTTCCTGGTCACTAGGTGGAAAATCAGCAAAGTAACAATAAGGCAAAAACTTTCCATTCGAAAAGAACTCTCACCACCAAAATATAGCCCCACATGCAAACGCACACACACATACTTTCTATGACTGGAAGCAAGAGTAGAGTTGGCCTCTCGCACTCTTCACTTTGTGGAGTTAAAATGTAAGAAGTGGTCAAGAGGCAAGGCATTTCTTTCTTTTGGGGGGGCGAGAGGGGCCTTAATTGTCTTAGTGAAATTTAGGAATCTATACTAATACAAAATTCACGAAAATTCATAAGGTTGTCCAAGAAATCAAAAG
The DNA here is from genome assembly GCA_030015415.1 of Cynopterus sphinx. Lineage (NCBI taxonomy): Eukaryota > Metazoa > Chordata > Mammalia > Chiroptera > Pteropodidae > Cynopterus > Cynopterus sphinx. The sequence goes on from CM057380.1 coordinate 48,305,822, forward strand.
TACTTGTTTAAAGATGAAAGGCTTGAAGCCAGGAAGAAAGAGACTTGCCCCAAATATATCTGGAAAACTGTAGCTTAGACTCTGCATCAATGCGCTAGAGATGTTCATCAAGTGTTGCCAAAATAAAATATTTTTTAAATGATCCTATACGATTCATTTTTATAAATAGAAACTCGTGGACTTCATATTAACATTCAAATAATTCACTTGCTAGAAAGTTGAAAACGAGTTTAATTTCTAAGCCACCCACATAACAGCTCCGCTTGCCTGACCTGGTTTACTGTTAATCTATTTACCATACCTTGCTTCCGTGGTGAGTGCCTGCCCCTTTCCTAACTCTATAATCCTAATAAATAAAAGGGTTTGTTAGTAGAATTGGTTTTTTGTTTGGAGGGATGGGGGCTGACTTTCTCTTTAATTTTCTTTTTTTTTTCTTTTTTCTTTTTCTTTTTCTTTCTTTTTTTTTTAAGGGATTCTCTTTTCCTCACTTACTTTAACCCTGGAGAAAAAGAAGTTAAAAAAAAAAAAACATTCCTGAGTAAGGCTAATTCACAAAGCCAGCTGAACCACAAAACCTTCCCCCAGGCCTAAATCCCTCCTCTGAGTTGGCTGGTCTGAATGTCTAGAGTTAAGGGGTTCTTTCCTCTGGGCCCTTTGAAATAGCCATAATTAACACTTACGCAAAGGTTTATGATACAATGGTATCATTTACAGCAGGAGTCAGCAAACTATATCCTGCGGGGGATACATGGTTGCAACAGAGACCACATGTTGAACAAAGCCAAAAATATGTACCCACTGGCCCCTTCCACAGGTATGCCAAGCCCTCCCCACACTCTCACCTTGATCCTCAGAACCACCTCCCAAGAAGCAGCCTCTCAGTTTCAATAGTCACATGGACTTCAGTATGAACAAGGACTTGAAATTCCTTTCAGAATACTCTCTGCAAAAAATAGCAGCGCACTGGGGTGCAGTGGGACAGGGGACTGTAGAAAGAATGGTTAGAAAGATCAGACACACACACACACACACACACACACACACACACACACACACACACACAGAAGATGATCCAATGGAACATGAACCCCCAGTGTCACAGTACTCCTACAGAAGACACCCAGATGCTACTCCTACTGCTCCTCGTGTTGTGCTCATTCCCACACGTGTCTCCTAAATCTCCTAGTGCATACACAGCGGTGGATAGGAGCCAGCTTGCACCAGCTCATGAGAGGCACTTCTGGGCATCTTGTCCCAGCTCTGGGTGCAGTGACAAAACATTTGTAGTTGAAATCAGCCGTGATAGGAGTACTTCTACCACAAAAATCAGCAGGAGTTACAATTCAGAGCTACACCTCAACCCTTCCCAGAGCTGACTGTTAAACACTTCCCAGCACACCACGGCACATGCATACCTAAGTATGTATGAATAATGTCACATAAATGGCACCATGCTAGCATTGTGCAAGATGCTGGGGCTGTAGCCCATGTGCCACACCCTTGCTTCCTCTCTTCCACCACCTTCTAGCTGAATGACTGTTGGCTACTAACAGCAACCAGCTAAGGCTCTCTCTCTCTCTCTTTCTCTCTCAGAATTGCTTGAAGGTAACTGCCATACCCCAAGTCTGCTCCCTTCCCTGGGCACCCTCCGTGCAACTACTAATCAATGCTGGGGTGGAAAAGCCAGCCCCAGCTCAGTTCAGAAAAAATTCCAGCTCCAAAGAGACAGAAAGAGAAGAGAGGCAGAGAAATAGAGAAAGAGACAAAGAGAATGAGAGGCCTAATTGCCCACCACCAAATTTTCTCTTCTTCATCTTCTCCTATCTTGAGTTATCTGTTTCACTTCATTTTTTCATTTGCTAAATATGCTTTCCAGAATATTTTTCTCAAACAGATGCCTGGATACCTGGATAATAATATATTTTACTCCCTGACCAGCAAGAAGTATTTTGGCTAACTCTAGTATTTTAGATATATCTGTCTTCAAGTTCTCATTATTGTAGGGATGAAACGTCACACCCATCTCTTCGCTTTTCCTTTGTAACTAATGTTTTTCTCTCTGTATTGAAATGTGCAAGAGGTTCTCTTTACACCTACTGTTCAAGAATTTTATCAGGAGTGGCCTTAGTAAAGTGGCTTTCAGTCCCAGCTACCCCCATGAGTTCTTTTTAAACCTCACACACAAGTCTTTTTCACTCAGAGAAGATATTTTCTATCATTTGTCTCATTATCCCCTCTCCTTCATCTGTTTATTTTTCTCCTCTTCCTGTAACTCCTACTTATTAACATCTTAGGTCTCTTGATTCTAACTGCCTAGTCTGTCATTTTGCCCTCATGACATCCAGCTCTTTGTATTTTTGTTCTATGTTTGAGATATTTTTGCATTTGATCTTCTAAGTCCATGTTTTTTTCTGTTTTAATTCATCCAATGGGTACTTTAGTTAAAAATATGTTTTAGTTCCAGGATTTTGTTGTTGGTTGTGGTACTGTGTTTGAATGTTCTTGCTGCCTCTGCTCAGGCCGTCTATTTTAGGAGTGTTATTTCCTTAAGGGGCTGTTCTGTGGGTTCTCCTCCCTCCCTCTGTCTGCTGAGCCCCCTTAAATGCACAGTTTTCTCTTATCTGCTCTTTGAAGCTTAGGGCCAGCTTCTGGGGTTCCTTAAGTGACTATAGTTCTGTGAGAAGATGCACAAAGTTAGTTTTGATCAAGGCCCCAGGAGAAAGAAAGCCTCTTAGCTCCACTGTCTTCCCAGGTTCAGCTTCTTCTTAGCCACCTGGGACAAAGAGGACTCACTCTTGAATCTAATATAGCCCAGGGCCCACCACACTTAGAGCTTCACCTCCAAGCTCTCCTTCTCCATCCTTTGGCTCAAAGGAGAGAAAGTCCTGTTCCATCTCCCTTTAGGGAGTCTCTAACAGAGCTAGGCTTGTCCCTGTTCCTCCAGGGTCCACTTCCATCACACTCAGTGGTTGCCTCATCCAACCAAGTAGGAGTTGGGAGTCAAAGGCAGCCAGGACACCATGAAAATCGCTGCCCTACCTCCAACCTCTTAATATAAATAAAAGACAAACTTGATCTGCTGTCCCTGGCAAATGACTAATTTACTCCCAAGATGATTAAACTATTTGTTCTCTATTGGTTTCTTTGGGGAAGTCCTTCAAATTTACATGCATTAATGAAATCTTTTTGAATAATTAAATTTACTTTAAAATTATGCTCATTGGGAAGAAAACTGGATAAAAAAAGGCAGATGACAAAAATGCCATGTATGTATATATATATCCCACATCCACAGATATACAAAGTACACCCAGAAAAAAAGTTTGCATAGATAAATACAAAGTTGTTATCGCTAGATAATGAATTTATAAATAATTTTATTGTCTCTTCTTTCTTATCTGGATTGTCTAAAATGTTTATGAAAGATAAAGAATTGTTCTATTCAACTGTAATACAGCAAAATACATTATGAAATGTTGTCTGATGCTCACAAGCATTTTTAGAGCGTAAGGAAGGAGACAGCAAATAGCTCTTGGCCTGTCCATCTCAGTGACTGCACAATGAGAGCCCACCTTGAGAATTCCATGCTCTCACCAAGCTGTTAGTAACCTGTGAGGGCAAAAGAGAACAGTGGACAGAAGCTTCTTGCCTAGCGTCACTCAGGACAGCCCCCGCTGAGGATGAACCGAGGCCTGGAAAGGGTTCCAGAAGGAAAACTCAGCCCGCTCTTTCCCCTGCTCTCCCCGGCTCTCTAGTAGTAGCCCTAGTAGATTAGACAGTCTCTCAGAGCAGAGCCATTTCCAGTTCACTGCTGAATCTCCAGCACCAGGCATACTGTCTGGCACTTAATGGCCACTAAATCCAATTGGTTGAACAAATGAATGATTGGATGATCTCTCAGCTCACTTGATACCATGGGATATGTTAGTAGATGGCTTTGCTTGCTTTGGGGCCATCCTTGGGCTTGTAACCCCATCTAAGTGAGGGACCAAAAAGAGATGTATAGAGAAATTTCTTCTTAACAAAAAAGATTCACACTCAGGTATATTTAGGAAGATTTCAGCTCCTGTTGGTTCATATAGGAGACTTCTTTCAAAGAGCTGAGTTGCTTGTAATGGACATGACCCAGAAGGGGCTGGCTGTTTCCTGGGGAGGTCTGAGGGGTGTAGATAAAAGAAGGGTTCCATGCTAGAGGTGAAGAAAGACCAGAGATCCTTTAAGAATCTTTCTAATTCAAACTCTAAGGGAATTGTAATTTCTGGTTCAGAAACCTGACAGAAATTTCTGTCTATCTTTTAAAAATAGTCGTCAACCCTGAAGTCATTTCTGTGCCCATTAAAATTCTCTCTTGAACAGCCAAATACTATTCAAGAGAATAGTTAGTTGGGTGTGTTCGTGCAGCAACCCAGGGAGTGTGAAGCATCTCTTAAGAAATCTTCCTTTGGGCACTCATGGCTGGCCTTGGGTCTATGAAGGAGAGTCTTACGGAGAGTCTTGTGACAGCCCCACTCCAATGAAAGACATGTTGTAAGATGGGTGATATTTTAAGTATTTGACAACCGATACTGCATAGGCCCCAGCCACTCCAAAACAATCTGGTGCCGGAGACACGGCATAAACAGGGTCTGCGGGCACTCTGTATCTGGTTACGGGATGCTGGGGAAGTCCCAGAGTGGGGGCGGGGCAGACAGTGCAGTAGAGACACTCTTAGGAAGCTAACTAAGCACAGCAGCTAGTTAACAACTGGTACGGGGGGCTTTCAACAGTTTAAGAACCTGAGTGGCCATACTAGTGCATACCAGCTAGACATCAGTCCTGCTCTAAAACCACTTCTGAGCATGGCTAACCTCTCGTAGACGCTGCAACTCCATTGCTCCAAGCCATATTTTATGGAGTTTGTTTTTTTTTTTAATTAGACTCTCATGTAACCCATAGCCACATCTTAAAATTAAACACCCCATTCTGCACATCAGGTCCACTGACTTCTTGAGTCCTGATTAACACTGGGCTTTTCCCTCTGGGGGTTGTATTACAGTAACATTATAACTGATAAAAAGGGAATCTTTGCCGGGAGCAGTCAAATCCCTCAGACTAACTCAGCTTATGCTATATTCACAGTGTGTCACCCTTGCTCTGAAGTCCTTGTGCCAACTTCCTGTCAATCTCAGCCTGAATCTTTCACTCCTACCCTTCCTTACCCCTCCTGTGGGTCTCTTTCCCTTCCTAAGCTCCTTCCATCTCTTAGGATGACAAAGAGCCATGGGTGCTCAAACGTTTGCCTGGAGTCACTGGTCAGGGTAGCCCCAACTCGCCTCTGAGAATAAATTTAGCCCGTGGATGATATCCCAGATGGAGAGGTTATCTTTAGCCTGGCAGAGGTTGGGAGTCAGTCTGGGCCATGATGGGAAACAGCCGAGGGAGGAGGAAGAAGGAAAGGAAACTAATAACTGGAGAGTCTACAATAGCTGTGCTCAAGTAGACTCAGGTGGTAGAAAACTGAAGTCGTGGTGTGTGCTTCCTGAAACATGAGGCTCTTCCGGGAACACCCTGGAATAACGGTCTGTTTCATTCCATCCGCGAACTAGGAACAATTTTAATAGCAGAAAATATGGCTACGTTATGGGCAGGCCATATAAAACCACAAGCACACGTGTCCTTTAAAAAAGCAACAAACTCAGCATGATCGGCAGTTTTCAAGCTTTCTCATTCATATCTGTTTACTGCTCGTTCATTAGTTTTGTTGCCTGCAGGTGGTAAAGGTTTAAGACTTAAGAAAAATGTATGGGGAAAAATTACACGGAAAAACTACATTACCTAAATTAGGGAAAAGGCTGAGCTATTCAGTTTTAAAGGTAGAGCATCTTAGTCCATCTCAGGAATACCAAAGGCTCAGCTTGGAAAGAACTGACTCTTTCTTATTCCTGAACTACTCAAGAAAGGTGATAGACTTTCTTCAGGGAGATCAAAATGACTTTCCTGGTTAGCGTTCTGATATGAGAAATCCTACTTTTCACTCACTAAAATCGTTCCTGCTATCGTTTATACCCACCGCCTCTTGTTCCGCCTTCCTTTCAGAACAACTGATCAGAATCTTTCATCAAAACGGCTGAGCACTTGCTAGTTATTACGAGGGGAACCGAGGTCCTAGTCTGAACCTGAGCTGGAATAGGACATGTCTCAGCGTATCTGCCAACTAACTCCTGGGAGGAGCACATTCTGTGGGAAAGGAAACCTGAGAAGCCCAGATGTCCTAAGAAGACAGTCCTGTTCCTGGGAGGAGAAGAGCAATGAATTCTGAGTATCCCTTGGCCAAACATGCTTTGGACTCTTATCTGAGTTCTAGCAAGAGCAATGGGACCAGAAGAGAAAACTGAAAAGACTGATTTGTTGGAGTTGGGCAGGAAATCAGCAAGTAAACAGCAGAGCTTTGGGGCCACACTACTGGACTGTCATGTAGAGAGAGAGAAGAAGATGAAAAACTTTTTCCTCATTCCTCAGAGTTTTGGCTCCAGAGTGCCTAGGGGTGCCCCAGGGGAACTGGAGTGGCCAGCAGGAGACGGCCTCAGGGGCTCCTGGGACAACTCAGAGAAGCCCAGAGCCTTTGCTCTAAGCAGCCTTTGGGTACAGCGCCACTAAGAAGTTATTCCTCCTCAGGTGGTGAGACCTGAGGGGCACTCAGCTTACTTTACCATGTACTTGGACAGTTAAGTCACCTTCTATCCTTTCCTTTTCTAGATTAAATGATGCTAGTCTGGTCGACCAGTCTATCGAGGGCACCCAGTATTGACAGCACCGTCACAGGAAGGACTGTGATGTCACAGGGGCACATCTGAATCCTTATTCGACTAGAAGTTACCTTATCCATCTCTGTGATGATACTCCTTCCTAGCACTCACCCTCTGTTTCACCATTTGCAAAATGGCAGGATAATGGCACCTTCCTCCTAAAATCACTGTGAGAATTTAAAAAGTGAGTGTCCCCTACAGCGTTTAAACAGTACCTGTCTCCCTGTCTCGGTGTCTGTTCTCAACTCATAGGCCAGGGCTGCGAGCACTCCACTCCTCTGTCTGCTTGCGACCTTGGAAACTTGGAGGACCAGGACCAGGGCTCCTCTTCTCTGAATCTCTGAATCTCTTCCCCCCCACACACTCCCTTTCTGTGTGTGTGTGTGTGTGTGTGTGTGTGTGTGTGTGTGTGTGTGTGTGTACGGGTGTCCTGCAAAGTAGGCGTTCGATTACTGTCTTCTGAAGCGATAACAAAACACGGTCATAGGAAGAAGAAAAAAAGAGTCAAGTCCAAATGCAAAGGCAAAGGAAACGTGGGTGAAGCGACGGCAGAGGGATGCAGAAAGCCAGTGCAGAGGTGGCGGGGATGGAGGACAATTGCGACCGCCCCTCCTCCGCCCCCCGCGTCACGTTTTCGCGTGGACCAGAGTTGTCCGCTCCTCTCCAGCTTCCCCGGCCGCGGCTCCCGCTCCCCCGCGGGCCGCTTCTCCCCGCCCTCGCCTCCTCCCCTCCCCTGCCCGCCCGGCCGCGGCCCTGACCTCGGCTCCCACGCGGGGCAGCGGCCGGCCAGCCGGCGGGCGGGCGGGCAGGGGGGACGCGGCTCCCCCGGGCGCCCGAGATCCTTAACTGCAGCTCGCCCCGCCCTGGCTGATCCTAATCAGCGTGGGAACGGAGCGCGGGCCGGCCCCTTCCATGCACCCTGCCGCCGGGCGCGGCCGCCGATAACCCGCCGCGGATGAACGAGCGCGCGGCCAGAGGCCGCCGCCGCCGCACACGCCCGCCCGCCCGCCCGGCCGCGCCTCTCCCGGGGGACGATGAATCACACTCGGGCTTGGAACGAGCCCCGTGTCCTCCCCCCGCCCGCGGCAGCGCCGTAAATAATCAGGCATTCTTCCCCGGCCCAGAAACCCGTCCCCTCTGGTTTATGGATTCTAGGAACCGCTCCGGGGGGTTCGTGCGGGGGGGCGGGCCCACCCACCCCTCCTCCCTCGCCCAGGGAGCTGGGTGCTTTGCTGTTGCCTCACTCGGGTCTGGCTCCTCCTCTGGCTTGGGTTGGGCCTGGTTCGGTTTTCACAGATCTTTGGTTCCTGCACAGCCTGAGAGGGGCTGGAATAGGGTAGGTCGGGGGTGGAGAGGGGTGATTTGAGGCCTCCAGGGGCAGGTGATGAGATCCGGTTCCCACAGAAGTGGACATCTGTGGAGGGTAGGTGGTTGGTTGTGGCCAAGTCGTAGTAGGAGCCCCCAAGCCTGGCACCTAGGTATTTAGAGGCAGAGGGAGCCTGCAACACTCTGATTGCAAAGGAAGGGAGGGACCCCACTCCATTTAAAAGACGGTGAGTTCAAAAGTGTCTTAGATGTGATTTGGCAGGTCTAATGATCTACATCCTTTAGTTTTTAAAATTTTGACTTGGGGTCCTTCGAATTAACTTTTGGTACAATTTCAAGACTGAAGTTCGAGGAAGATTCCACGAGCCTGAAGGAATAGAGAAAGACGGGCGGTGCAGAGCAGCCCAAAGCACGAGCCCAGGTCTCTAGCCCGTCTCTACCCACCTGGTTACCAGCCATGGAGCAGCCATTAAGCCCTCTCTGGGCCTCATTTTCCTTATCTGTCTGTGTAATGAGTGACTAATATTTAAAAGGATTCTCCAGCTTTCCTACTCTGTAGGAAATGGCATCCTTCCTATACATCACTACATTTCAGATATGTCTATCACATGTCCCTCTGAAGAAACACTGTTATGTCCCACTGGAAAAAACTGGGGTGTGGTCAGTTTCTGTAACTGACCCCTCATTAGTGAGATTAACACTAGTCTTTAGCCCTCATGGAGGTTACAGAAGTCCAGGGTCCTTCCAGGCAGACTGAAGTCCACCTGTGAGTCCAAAAGACATTTAAAAATAAAATCCAGCAAACTAACCACACTTGCTCAGTACTTCTCAGGGCTCCAAGTGTAAGCTGCCTTTCCACTGTGGCTCTGTTTTATATGAGAGGGACTGGTTGGCCCACACGTTTAATCTGAAAACTCAACGTTTTCCCTCAGTGGAAAGCAAGGTTGGGGAGTGAAAGGGGCTTCTGATGGCAGCTCTAGAGGTAGTAGAACCTGATGGGGGTTCTGAAGAGATTCTCCTCAAGGGAACATGGGTTGGGAGCCACCCCTCCAGCCGTGGCCAAGCGGAGGAGCTCACTCATGGACCCAAAATGAACAAAGGCCTTCTTCTTCGAGAACCCATTTCTGACACTACAATGTGTCCCAAGGGAACATGTGACCCCAGACAGGCTTCATTTCCTGCTCTCTGGACAGTAAGCCACTCAGTCTTAGTTCCCTCATTTGCATAATGTCAAGAAAAATGAGTCATACTGAATTGTCATTTGTTAAGAAATATTGGCAAGAGGTTCCCAATTGAGATCAGAGCTGATTTCTTAAAAGGGAATGAATACTAACTCAATCACTGGTTTATTAGGTGAATGTGATCAACATTTTCACCTCAGTTTTCCCATCCATGGATTCTGATCATTTTTAAGGTTTTTTCCTACTCTGATATACTGGGACTTAACATACGTGGGACTATCATGAGTAGAAGTAAGATATTAACTTCCCAGAACAGAGACAAAACACTTATGTATATGTGACTCCTCCACAACCGTTCTTGCTTTCTATTTTGTCTGCAGTTGTGGAGGTCAGCAACCAAGGAGAAAGGAGAGAATTAGATGGAGAGAGAGCAAAATGGGTTAATGGGGAACAATAGCATGGTGACAGATGAAAACTAGACTCTCAGTGGTGAGCACAATGTACTATATACAGATGTTGAAATACATTGTACACCTGAAACTTAAATAATGTTGTAAACCAACGTCACTTAAATTTTAAAAATAAATAAAAATAAGAGAACTCATCAAAAAAGGGTTGAATGGCAAGATTGGGCTAATCTGTCAATTATTTTACAATAATGGAAACCTTAGGGTAGTGATTCTGAACCTTTTATAGTCATAGAACTTTATAGAATTTGATGAAAAATATATGCTCTCCCTTTTCCCCTCCTTGCCCCCAAACACATATATACTATATAGTTATCTTTGCAGATCATTCCACAGACCCCTAAAGTCCCATCTAAAGACCAGTTAAAAATCTTTGCTCCAGTGGCTAACAAAATATTGACCCTCTGTTTCTTTATCTGTAAAAAGGAAATATTACTCACTTCTAACCAGCTTCATAGAAGAGGTGGAGGAGAAATAGACTTGTGCTATTAAAACATAAAGGTTCTCTGCCTGGTAGACATGTAATATTGATGCAGCCCTATTACCGTCAACTGCCATAGTCATTCTCTATTCTGCTTCATGGGATGTAAATTTCCTTACAAGACAGAAGCATCCCTGTTTGTGAAATCCCCAAAGCAAAACCTTCTGGTAAGCCAGCCCTGTAAGTCTTCATACTTGCCTGTTCGAAATGTAATAAGTCCCCTCGGGGACCAACGGGAAGGCTGGAGGTAGCTCTGCAGGCACTCAAAGGGTAATAATTGCCAGGGTAAGAATGTACCAAATGATACCCCTGTGGCTTTAAAAGTCAATGTAACTTTCCAAAGAGTCTTCTTTTTTCCCAGGGTAGGTTCTAATATTAGGGAAATTAACTCACAGAAACAAAACCAAGGTTTGGGGAAAAGCTTTTGATGAAGTAATCAGCTAATATATTAAATAGAGTCAGTCAATTTAGTGGCCAGAATCAAACCTCAATTTCTATATTACCCCTATAATGAACCGATTTGGATTGAACTCCATGGTCTTTAATCTTCCTGGGTTTAGAGATTCTTTGAGAATCAGATGTAAGCTATAGTTCCTGGCCCAGAAAATATGCATGCACTAACCACATACTCTCGCAAAATTTCACTTACAAGTTAGGCACCTTATGAGACCCTGGCAGTCCATCTGTGGACCATAGATTCGTGGAAGTTGCACTATGCCTTTCTAAGGCCTTAATAATTGAAGGCTTGTAGAATCTACAGATGGAATCAGGGCCAAGCCCTTGACCATTTCTCAGAGACTCTACAAATAGAGGAAGAAGAAAAGGGTCTTTTCCGATTGCTACCGTGAAAATAACCATGCTTTGAACACTCAATGTAGGTTATGATTGGAAAGCATAGTTACAACAGCAATTCTTCCAGACAATGGCATGAAACTATAACTCATTGTTTTTTGTCTTGTTTTGCTTTGTTTTGTTTTTCTGGGAGATGGAGAATGAGGACAGCTGGGAAGCCTAGGTAGCACTGAATAAAGAGTAAGATGTAGTCAGAACATGCAGACATCACAGTCCTTGGAGAAATGAGTGCTAAGGGTTTTGAGAAAGCCTAAATGAGCAGTAATCTTCCTGTGAGGGAGGAGATAAAGGAAGCTATGCAGGTTCTCAACAGACAGAGGGGCTCTTCCGACACCACTTGTCAGCCTGCCTTACTGTGGTTCATAAATATTTACTGCTCTTCACTGACATCAAATTTGGCCACAAGATTTTCCCTGGCCAGTGAAATGAGCAAAAATAACTTCCGTCACTTCCAGGCAGAAGATTCAAGAGCCAGCCTGAGGTTTACCATGCACTCCTCTCTCTCTACCACAAGACTGGACATATTCTGGTCTACCACTCCATCAGCCTGGTCCAGAGTGCAGGTGCCCTGGAGTGCTTCTGTGGTCCTTTTGTCATAGACCTCAGGCAAGTACTGAGAAAAAACGTTTGGTGTGTGAGCCACTGAGATTTTGGAGTTGTCTGTGACTACAGAAGAGCCAAGCCTAACTTACTGGTGCAACATCCTCCTTTGGAAAGGAAAAGAGAGGTGTATGCTCAGAATGGCCCTCATTAATTTGCAGAGCTGCTGATGACAGCACTGGCCAATGTCAGCAGGGGCCATGTGCACACTCCTCACTGTTTCCATCCTTCCCTCTCCCTAACACTATTAACAGTACCCTCCACATCCACCACCACCCATACACCCTAGAGCTCAGCTAAGAGCTAGGCCCATCAGTCACGCTACCTGTAGTGACTGAATGGTAGCCCTCAAAAGATATCTATATCCTTACTCCCAGAAATTGTGAATGTGACCTTATTTGGAAGAAAGATCCTTGCAGATGTAATTAAGTAAGATCTATAAAGGAAGTCATCCTGGATTACCCAAGTGCATTCTAAATTCAATGACAAGTACCCTTACAAAGATAAAGAGAAGACCAGGCAAAAACTGGAGTGCCGCAGCCATAAACCAAGGAACACAAAGAGCCACCAGAAGTCGAAAGAGGCAAGGGAGGATTCTGTCCTAGAGCTTTGGGGGAGGCTACACCTTGCTGACAGCTTGATTTTCAGACTTCTGGCCTCTAGAACTGTGAGAAAGTATCTATCCATTGTTTTAAGCAACCCAATTTATAGTAACTTCTTATGGCAACCATAGAAAACCAATACTCTTCCTTATAAAAATATCCTTTCTTCATGAGTTTTTCCTTTTAACATAATTCTTAAAGGCCAGAACTAGAAACCAGTGTACTAATGGATTAGGAAGAAAGCCTCTCTTTCTTTCTACCCAGTCCCTAGGGCAGGGCTTCAGTTATGTTTAAAATGAGGAGGAGAATGCCAGCTCACAAAATCCGACTGGTCTACTTCCTCTCCAGAGGAGACACCAGCAGTGAAAGAGGTTGAATCCTTGATTATGGGCTATGCAGAAACTGATGCTCAAAATAAATAGCTCCTGGAACCAAAGCTCAGGAGATGGCACATAGAATTTTAGAGTTTTGAAGATAGAGATCATGCCCAACATCTTCAGATTTTTAGAGGAATGACAGCTTCAAGGATTTTTGCACATTTGGATTTTTATGTGGGTTATTTTGTTTTGTTTTTTGTTTTTATTTTTTTGATTTTGTTGAGGACCTTGAGGCCCAGAGAGGGATACAATCTTCCCAGGGTCACAAACTAATTAGGGCCTGATTCCTATTCCATCATCCAACATAGCACAGTTCAGCACAAAACTCTCACTGTCCACACTCTATGATATTCTCCCAACACCCTCACCCCAGAAACAGTGGGCTCACTACCTATCTGGTTTGGCTGGCTTAGGTCTCTTGTAAGGCCTCAACTCTCCCAGTTTAGGTGCACTGCTCCATATCATTTTAAACATTTTAAAATACATGCTCATCCCACATTAAATGTCATTTTTATTTTAAAATTTCTTCATGGTTTTTTATATAATTTTTGCTTTTGAAAGTAACTGCCTATAAGTAACTTCTTTGATTTTAGATTTGCTACGATGTGTTCAGCAATCATTATACAGACCCAGGAAAGTCTAACCATAGATTGCTCTCAAACGCAATGAAATTTTCATGAATACTAAATTTCATGATTAATAAGACTGATACCATGCATCCTTTTGTACAGATTTAATTCAACCAATACAGATATTAATTTCCAGCTTGCCTTTTAATTTTTGGATTGGGAAGTATTAGAAGCTTTCACATGAAGGAGTGTAGTAGGTAAGGTAATCAGAATGAGGTGTGAGTGTGTGAAATATCTAGCAAATGGCATGTAGGTAAGGAGAGTAAGAGGGGACTGAATTTTAAATGTCTACCCTAGGTCACACACTGAGCCAGGTACTTCCATGTCCACAGTCTTCTCTAAGATTTGAAAACCAAGCTAGGACCAGATTACAAGTGACTTTACATGCCATTCTTATCCCCACCTGCCACTTGCACCATAGGCAACCACGAGGCATTCCTGGTTCTGAAATCCTGCCTCCAAAGGGCCCACTTGACATGACTAGAAATTATGTGTTTGGCTACACGCATTTCCATCTGTTCATATGGCCCAAAGCCAGCTAAGATAGGACCTTGCTGAGGGTGAAAGATAAGACAGGCATCAGAGTAGTTGGGCCTTGTACTCCCGGGAAATGACTTTGCTGTACTGACTTCTATACCACCCAGGACAGGACACCCTTGTGAAGAGGGTTCCAGCCTACATGGCATCAACACCTAAGAGAGGAAAGAAACCACTCAAACATATATTTATTTAACTGAAACATATAATTCTTACGGGCTACAAACAAAACAGGAAGACAGATTTTCCAAATGGTTCCCCTGCAACTTATTAGGCCACCATGAAATATTAATGCACAGAATGGTTGTAGAAGGTCTCTAGGAATGGAAGTCAGCCTACATTATAATCTCCTCTCTTTAGCTTGAATTTCACAGCATCTGCTCCAGAAAGTAGGAAGGATTAATTGTCTCCATTTTAAGCCTTAAAGCAGAAAGGCCATCTCCCAAGGATACCCAATTAGGAATGAAAGAAGCCAAGACGACTGCAGCCCAGATCTTCAGACTCTGAGAAGAATCTACTTGCCCTTAAGCTCAGCAGAGCCATCATTCAAAAAATTAACAAAAGAGCAAAAGATGGGGAAATGTCAAAGATACAGATGTCAGCTTGAAAATGCTTTCACTGGCCAAATCTTGGACAATTTATTAATCAAAATAAATAATGATAGTAATGGACTGTAATCACTGAGTAGGATAGCAATCTGTAAGTTCATGCCAATACAAAGAAATAAGGGGAAAGATGAGAAACCTTCTCCTACAGTAAAATGTCAACTAATAAATGGAGAAATTAAGGATTTATAAAAATCACCATCCAGCAACCATGATAGAAATAATTAATTCAGCTAAAAACCACCAATAGATGTTAAAACTAGTGGGTAAAGTTTGATAAAAAAACGGGAAATTTGCACTTTCAGTGTACCTCCACATACAATTCTTATAAATTACAGAGAGAAAAAAATACTTTTACAATGAAAAAGCCTGACAGACGCCACCTTAACTGAGTGATTAAAGCAAATGTCACCAATAGTGGGTCAAATTGAAATCATGTATAACCTAATTGAATGCAGTAAGAACATGGCATCGCTTCTGTGTGATGTGCTTGTCAAAAATGCATCAATCTAAATCTAATCAGGAGGAAATGTCAGACAAATGCAAATTCAGGGACATTCTACAAAATATTAGGCATGTAATATTCAAAAGTTATGAAAGTCACGGAAAGACTGAGGACCTAATCTGAATGAAGGAAACTAAAAAGACGAGAACTAAATGCAACAGGTGATCCCGAATTTGATTCTTTTGCTAAAACAAACATTAGATAAATTGTCAATACTTGAATTGCATCTGAGGAAAATATGGTAGTAATGTATCAGTGTTAGTTTACTTATTTTGATGATTGCATTATAATCATGGAGAATTTTCTGTTTGTAGGAATTACACATTAAAGTATTTAGGTTCAGGAAAAAAGTTTTTTATAGTATTTTTGTATAACTTTCATGTAAATATGCAATTATTTCCCAATAAAAAATTCACAGAAGAAATTCAGATACAAGCAAAATCAAAATAGTTTCAAACACATTCTTGCCACTACTTCCAGAAAATAAGCAATTTCACTCAAGGACTTGGTAGTAACCTGCCAGATGGGGCAGCCTGGTGCACTTCTAGAAAGACTTGTGTGCAATGAATGTCAACGAACAAGTCATACATCCTCACCAGTTTAAACTGATAAAGCCTGATCGTCATTGACAGCAACCTTTAGTTAGCGATGGCTCTTTTATTTTACTTTTAAATCTGACCCTTTAACTTTAAAAAGTTCTGAAAAATAAAACACTTAAGGGTATTAAAATGGTTCTTATTTTAAGAACTTTTTAATAAAAATTTTAATCTAATTTTGCAATGTGAATGCTGTTTTTCATCAAAAGGAGGACCACCAAAAATGAATGTACTATCATTGAAGTATAAGATGAACAAAGACAACAGCAGCTTATGACCACACAGAGCAATCTACCTTCTCGCGTTGGATTCTTCTGTGCTCTCTCCTGCCTTCCAGCTAAATGATGAATTTTCAATGAAATATTATATACTGTATATCTCTTCTTGTCTACCAATGATTGGCTTGCCCTTCCCCTCCCTCCTTCCCTTCCTTCCTTCCTTCCTCATTGTCTTAATGCACTCAGCATTGTCTGGGTCGATGAGAAAGTCTATTTTTCTTGCAGACTTTAGGAAATCTACAATACTTAGTGAACCTATAATTAAGCTTAATATAACCTGGGGAAGGCAAAAGAGAAAGAAAATAAAAACTGTGAATAAGAGGAGACATGCAGTTAGCATATACCCGTTTCCTTTGTGAAAAGGATGAATAAAGTCCACAAGCATCAAGCGTTCTCCATATGCGCTGGGTCTAACTCAGACCTCTAAGTATTTCAGCTCTTCTTTTGCAAAGATATGACGTGGCTGGGGAATGCTTGGAATATTTTCACATGTTCCATAGAAAGCTGTACTGACCCTCCCTTCTCTCTCAGTGGAACAGCCTGTCCCCAGCTCACAAAAGTTCTCTTTTAAATCATTATTTAGAGCTTAGAAATAATGTTAAAAATTATAGTGTGATTTCCAGATTAGCCACAAAAACTCCCTATAATTAGCATAAAAACTGACTTATTCCCCGCCTCCCCCAACACACACACACAATTTCAAACTTCTTCAGAACTGCAAAAGTGGCATTTTCAGATAATGGCTGTGAGTCAAGTGTTCATGGTTCAGACACTACCTTGATTTAAGCATCCATTTGACAAATAGTTCCTTCACTTAGAATTGTGATGTGAACAAGAACATGACGAGTTTTTCATACTAGGCACTCTCTCTCTCTCTCACAGGTACAGACCCCAAGAGCCTACACAAAGTTTCATTATACTCTAATCATTGTCATTCTGTAATTTTTATTCCACCCTTCAGAGCTTTCATATACCCCATCACCACCCCTCTCTCTCATAATCTGTCTCACTAAGCCCAGAAGATATGATATTTGAGCAGTAATTTAGGACTGAATAGAAATTTAAGAAGCAGATGTTTTATCATTGCACCACTAAGCACGTATGTAGGACGGGCTTC
This sequence comes from Cynopterus sphinx, assembly GCA_030015415.1. Lineage (NCBI taxonomy): Eukaryota > Metazoa > Chordata > Mammalia > Chiroptera > Pteropodidae > Cynopterus > Cynopterus sphinx. The sequence goes on from CM057380.1 coordinate 48,322,760, forward strand.
TACTGATACTTGGTGGAATTCTCGTTTAAAACATGTTTAGAATGTTCTACTTATCATCATAATGAGGAAAAGCAACAAGAAGAGAAGGAAGATAACCTAATTAGCTGTTGGTATCAACTCATGTCATAAACTACACTTGGTTATACATTTATTAGATGTAGCATGATTGAAGTTTCAAAAAATAATAAGACCATTACCAGGATGATTTCATTGAAAGTTCAAATGTCCTTGACATTCTTATTCTGTGATTACAAAGTGGGGGTCAGCAAATCTGTCTAGTATTCTCCCTAGATGTTCTCCTCAAGACTAAGTTTCTAAAATAATCTCAGACATGGTGTAACATTTGCCAGACAGCTGTTCTAGGGAATGCCAAAAAGATAATCCCTGGGTCTATCATGTCTTTTTCCTTTCTTCATTGAATTCTGGGTCCAAGCCTGTATACAGACTCATGTTCTGAAAGTTCAAAAAAATCTAAGGATGTTTGATGTTACTTGGGGTCTTTTATGTCTATTCTACTGACCTAGATAAGGAGGCAATTTGTTGACTTTTTGGCAAAGGGATTGACCTTAACTCTGTTTCTAGAGGGCAAATATCTATGAAGATAAAGCTTCAACTGAAGTTCACCAGCCCTGAGATGTACCTGGTCTGTCTGAATGCTCTCTCTCCATTCTTGAGATAGTTTTCACCTCGAGTGGATGAAACCCTGAGACCAGAGAGTTATAGACATGTTGATAATAGAGCTAGAAAAGAACTAGAGAGGTCATTTGGCCCAGCATCCTTTCTAAACTGCTGGTTACTCTCACGGTCTAGCAGAAATGTCTTAGAGAAAATAAATTTTTCTACAAATAAACATGTTCAGATTCTCGTGAATATTTTAATATGTACGACTTTATCTTTCATTCAAATAAATTTAGTGAAGAAGTTTTATTCAGGGAATAAAGGATTTTGTATGTTTACATAGACCTAGATGTAAAACCTTGAGGTCAGACCTTTCTTCACATCTTCAAGATGCCAGTTCTCTGACGCTACTGCTTCTTAAATCTTCATCATCTGTCAGAGAACAAAGAGGACCCTTAATAGAAGAGGAGAGAGAGAAACGTACAATATGGACATGGGGACTGGAAAACAGATGCTGATCTTCAGCAGAAGCAACATGGGAGAGAAATGTTCACAGCTCTCTTTGAGGTTCCAACAGATAGTTGCAGAAAAACAGATTTCTGCCCTTGGAGAAATTTCCTCTTTGTCACTAAGCTTTCTTCAGCTCTACCAAGAAATGAGTTAGTATATTAGTTTTTTTTGGCTACCATAACAAAATACCACGGACTAAGTGGCTCAAACAACATCGATTAAGTTTTTCATAGTTCTAGAGGCTGGAAGCCCAAGAGCAAGGTGTTGGCAAGTTTGGTTTCTCCTGAGGCCTCTCTCCTTGATTTGTAGGTGGCTGCCTTCTCTCTGTGTCTCCACAGGATCTTTCCTCTGAGCATGCACTTCCCTGGTGTCTCCTTTTGTGTCTTACTTTCTTATTCTTTAAGAACACCCATCTGGTGGGATTATGACCTATCCTAGCAGTTCTATTTTAATTCAGTTGCCTCTCCAAAGGCCTGATCTCCATATATGGTCACATTACAAAGGAGTTAGGACCTCGATCCATGAATTTTGAGGGAACACAGTTCAGCCCATAACAGAGTAAGAAAGAGTATTTTTCAAAATACGTTATTAAAATTTAAACAATTAGTAGAACTTCAGAGTTTTTAAAACAAGTCAAATGAGAAGTGTAATTGAATTCATAATGTTGTCCCAGGCTGAAACAGGACTGAGCGAAGAGCAAGTGAAAGATGGCCCAGTTGAAGTAGGTCTACATCTCATCTTTTCTGGCCAATACCCTTGATCTGGGTTCTAAGACTCTTCAGATAAGAGCCTTCTAACCGAGACCAGGACTCAGTAATAGAAACATAATGTGTACCACAAGGGCAATTTTTAATTTCCTAATAGGCACATTAAAAAAAAAATAAAAAGTGAAAATTTAAAATATACCGTATCTAACTCAATATAATCAAAATATTATTTCAATATGGAATCAATATTTAACAACTGTAAATAAGATAGTTTACATTCCTATTTTTGGGTTGCCTTCAGGCCTTAGTGACTATTTTACGTGTACAGCACATGTCAGTATGAAACAAACACATTTCAATTGCTCAATACCCAAATGGGCCAGTGGCTGCCATATCAGACAACGTAGACCTGGAGAGTGATCAGTCCACAATGACCTGGGGAACTGGCTTGTCTCATGCTCCAAACAAAAATCTGAAAGTTTGATGAATGAGCAGGACGAGCTAGAAATTAAAGAGATTTTCATGAGGTCCTCAAGAGCAGTCAGTGCCATCTGGTACTCCTAGAACAGCCTAGGCACTTGTGAATAGGGCACCATCAGATGATGCCTTTCCAAATTCAAAACTGTATGAATGAACCAAGAGTATGAGTAAAGGGCAGAGCAGCCTAAAAGGGACACTAACTTTCCTTATGCCACTCAACTCTGGCTTGGTAAATAGTGCCAACACAGAGGCCTCAATCAGCCTTCTCTTTGGCCACTAACTGGCTAGAATTTGGCCAGATCATCTAAGCCCATGCCCAAAAGGACTCACATAGGCCTAATAAGAAATGTTATGTTACTGGCCCTTGCCTCTCTTTCCTTTCATGCTGGCTTTTCTGGGAGTCCATCACCATTCAGGTGGGAAGGAGAAGAATTCTTCCTGCAGACTAGCAAGTGTATTACAATGATGAGATATAAGGAACTAATGGTTAAGACAGTAAAGTGGGAAAGTAATGAATGGCTAGTGAAAAATTGTGGAAGTCACACAGCCTTAGAAAACTACTGACTTGGGAAAAATGTATGAAAAATAGGACATCCTCAAATTGTCAGAAAGTTTAAATGTTTAATTCATGCTCAGAGATAAAGCAAGTGGCCTAAAGCCTACTTTCCCTATTATAACAACATAGAGAAACTGTTGGCTGTGCTGAGACGTCACTGAGGTGTGGGGTTAATCAGAAATCATTCCATGGTTACCTACAAAGTTAAGGCTTGCCTCTAACAGCATTTCCTTATATTCCTAATATTGGCATCTACTGTTTGCATATGACATTCATAATGTATATGGAGTCATTTGACCCCAACAATGTCACTGTGAGAGAGATTAGAAAACTGAAGCTCACAGAGTTAGCAAAGGTAGTGGGTTGTAGAGGATTTTCAAACCAGTCTTCTGACCTCACGTCTGCATAAATCGTGCACAGGGTCATTGGCATGTGATGCGTGCTTGGCATGTTGTCAATAAACACTTAATAAAAGTTGGTTGGATGAGTGAATAAACAAAATAATGAAAAATAAGAAACTGAATTTTTTGAAATTCTACAGAAAACCCCATTTCCAAATTTAAGTATGAGATCACACATCCTCAGGAAATGGCCTCAGGAAAGTGTCTTCGCCTGATTAACATTGTTTAGGAATGGCAGAAAGTCCTTCCTTTATTCTAGATTTCTACTGAAAGTCATTACATAGAAGTAGTTTAAGAAAACCCATCTCTATTCATCCAGGCTTTTTGCAGTAATGTACAGACGTCCCAGCAGCAAGTGCTTAACATTCAGCAAAGCAGCATTCCCTGAGAAATTTATTGTCCACAGATGACTTTGATCAACTACAGAGACCAAGCCAGCCAGGGAGAGAAGGAGCTGGTCAAGTCAGACTCTACCAAATCCTATGTTTTCCTCACTTACCTGGAGATGGAAATTTCTAGGGAAGTAGATGCTAGAAAGAAATCCAAAATAATTTAATAGAAGTAACTGGGTAGAAGGAAAAACCAGTTAAGAGAGAAAATCATCTACCTATAAATAATTTTTGTCTTTCAAGTTCAAATTTGACTCTCCCTATTTCTTGGGCTGAGGGTGAGAGGAGGAACCATTTAAAAGATCTCAGACACTGGCTGTTCAATCTGGAAGAGATTTTTTAAAAAACAAGAATAACAACTAACACTTGCATATCCCAGGCCATGATCTAAACATTTTACCTATACTGACTCATTTAATCCCAGCAGGTACTCTTATCATCCCCTCTTCAGTAACCCCACCTTGTCCAATCCCAAGTACTTTTGCTCACGTTATCTTTGAGAGCACCAAGTAAAAGGCAGCCTTGGAGTCATGCACCCCTGTAGCCTTCCCCATTTTGCACCTTCATTTTACTGATAAAGAAACTGGAGTTCGGCAACTCACTAGACAGCAGGTTATTAGCAGATCTGAGTCTGGTGCCCTCACAGTCAGACATGGGCTATCTTTTGGAAGCGTCAGTGATTTCCGTATCCCACCTTTAAAGAGCTCGCAACAAATAGGGGAGGTACTGGTAATATAAGCATGTTAGACCCAGCATACCTTCAGATTCAGGTTCTGGCTAATGGTTCCATCGGCCTCTTGGTTGTACTTGATTTCCCCTTCCTCAAGTCCCTCCTCCAAAAGACTGCCACACTCTGACATCTCATTAGAGCACAGAAGTTGAAGACATACACTCTAAAGCCATACCACCATATGACCTTGGGCAAGTTTCTGTGCCTCAGTTTCCTCCTCCAGAATGTGGAGATAGTAACAGAACTTATTTCTGGGGTTGTTATGTGAATTAAATAAGTAAATGTTTCTAAAGCAACTAAAATAGTGCGTGGCACATAGTAAGCACAGTATGTAAGTGTTTCATAAAATGCTGGATTATTAAACAGCTTCATTCTCTTCCTACCATATCAAAAGACTCTTGCTAAAACTCAAGTCTGCTCACCACCTGCCAGGTTCCACATTATCTATGGCAGTAGTTCTCAAACTTTAGTTTGCACAAGAATCCCCTGGGTGTTTGACACAAAATATAAACTTCTGAGCCTCTCCCTGGATTCTGGTTTAAGAAGTCTGGGTGGAGCTCAAGAATCTACATTTTAACACGTTCCCACAAGGAATGCTCACGTAGGTGGTCTGACAGCACAAACTGAGAAAAAGAGGCCTCTGGATAAAGTCTACTTCTAGCATGGCTTTCAGTGCCCCTGGTCATCTGGCCCTGGTCCACCATTCTAGCCTCACTGCTCAAAATGCTGCCCCAGGTCCTGCCAGCCAGACCTGCGTCAGGAAAAATAAAAAGCCATGTTAAAATCAAGCCTAGTTGCATTTCTCCATATGACTGCTGTGTTATATGAGATTAGGGAAAAAATAGCTGAGTTGACAACCAGCAAAGTCTCTATGGCGATGCCAGGAGGTCACCATGGGAACCACATCTCTGTGCCTTAGCCCAGAGTGAGCATTAAAGCTGAGAGGGACAAAACCCATTGCAGTACTGAGTTCCTGTTCTCTTCCTGAGTCTCCCTTAGAGACCAGACCCCTTGTTTTTTTAAAGTAACTCAAAGAATTGTCAGTTCCAAATTTGGAGAAAGGAAGGTGAGAAGGGGCAGAACAGAGACAAAAGTAGGCCTGAAGCCGAGGGGACAACACACCAACATAAGTGGAAGCATTAAGGTCTAGAAGTGCCCCAGCCCTAAACCATGAACTCATCCAAAAGAAAAATAAAAATCTTTTTATTGACTTGAATGTTAGAGTCCCTAAAAATTAAGTCTTGACATACCAGCCCAAGAACTTTATCATACCTGTTTTCCTCCAAGTTGTAAAATCCAAGTACTTCTAAAAGGTGTTTGGTCAGAAAACTATAAAGTCTCCATTAAATCCCATTGCAAGAAGCTTCCTTCTCCATGGGTTTCGGGTCTGATCCATTTGGTTTTGTTTGTTTGCTTGTTTGTTTGTTTGTTGTTGCTGCTGCTGTTGTCATTGTTTTTTGGGGGGTATATCTTAAGTTGACGTCATCAAGCACCAGAAGAGCAAACTTCATTCTCCGCCTGTAGTGGGTTGAATAGTGTCCCCCTAAAAGGCACATCTACCTAAAATCTGTGAATCTGACCTTATTTAGAAATAGGCTCTTTGCAGATGAAATTAAAGTGTAAGTTTAGATGAGCTTGTACTGGTTTTCCTTCTGAGGCTGTTCAGGGTACTATAACAAAAATAGGCTGGGTAGCTTAGAAATAATAGAAATTTATTTCTCACAGTCCTGGCAGCTGGAAGTCAAGAGGCCAGTGTGGTCTGATGAGGGCCTCTTGCTGGTTCACAGCCACTGTCTTCACATGGCATAAGAGCCCTCTGGGGTCTCTTTTATAAGAGCGCTAATGCCATCCATGGGTGCTCCACCTTCCTGACCTAGTCATCTCCCAAAGGCCCCACCTACTGATACCATCACATTTAGGGGTAGAACTTAAACATATAAATTTAGGGGTGCCGCAAATATTTAGAACATAGTAGATAAAGTCATTCATACTGAATTAGAGGGGACCCTGAATCCAGGCGCTGATGTCCTTAAAGAAGAGGAGACACAGAGAGGGTAACACCATGTGAAGACACAGACTCATAGGGGAAGAAGAACATGTGACAATAGGGGCAGAGATTAGAGTGATGTACAGGAGCAAGTCAAGTGTTGGACAAATACCCCAGGGCCTAAAGACCAGAGGAAGAGGCTGACAGCTCTATTATTACATTAAATACTTATTAAGGGGACTTACATACAGTGTGCATCCCAGGCAGCAGCGAGGTGCCAAGGATATCTTCTGGACCTCGGGGCAGGTGTTAAGCAGTTCTATAGGCTGGGGCAATATGAACGGGGTATTGGGATGTGACCCACCCCCAGCAGCCTGTTCTAGGAAGCAGCGCAAACCAGCACACTGTGGGGCACAGGGGAAGGGTCGATTAGACAGTCTCTGAGGGGATTTAAGTGAAGCAATCTTTGTCCTGCCTCAAAGCTAGCTGGCAGGTCCGAGGGCACTCAGTCAGCAGTCACGTCATAGAATGGTCTTTTCTGTACACACCACGGATTGCTGGCCACCACCAGAAGCCAGGAAAAGGCAAGGAAAGATTTTCCTGTAGAGCCTTCAGAGGGACCATGGCCCTGCTGACACCTTGACTGCAGACTTGTGGCCTCCAAAACTATAAGAGAATAAATTTCTGTTGTTTGAAGCCACCTAGTTTATGGTTGTTATGTTATAACAGCCCTAGGAAACTTCCCAACAGGTCACTTTATTGGTGATAGAAAATTCAAACTTTCCTGGCTTTCGGATAGATCACCGGACAATCATCAAATTGGTTAAGCATGAAAGCATCGATAAGATAAGCTCAGATAATAGAAACAGTAAAATGCATCTTTATTTTTGAATCATGAAATTTCCTTAAGCAAAGCCAGCATGGGGTGGAGTTCCATTACCCTGCTGGGTACCAGCATTCCAGTCTCCCTTAGGGAACTGTCCTCTGCCCTCATTGTGCAGAGTTTCGGTGAAGCTGTCAAAATTTCTTGACATCCCCTACCAAGGAGCTGCCACATGACCCACACTTTGCCCCTTGGACTCTCTCCTGGGATTTTTGTTGCAAGCGCAGTAATGCCAGAAGGAAGAGCTGCACGTCCTCCATCAGCTGCTGAGCCCCAAGGGAACTGTCCACCAGGACCTATTGCCTGGATGCTGGGAGGTAACTAGGCCTGGTTCTACTCCTCAGGACTCTGAAAGGTTTCCTATTCTGCTGAGTTGGCCAAAAGCAATTTTTATTGCCTGAAACCAAAAACTGTAATAGAGACACCTGCCTGCATCCAACTACCCTCACCTCCTTTGCCCTCAAAGAGAAGAGGGGGACAGAGGGCGTTCCTGGGAATAAATGATGAAATGTCACAATTGTCCCCACACATACACACACTGCTCCAAAAGTGCTGTTAACAATATAGTCATCAAGTTTCTCATAGTGCCTGGTATAGAGATCTCTGACCTACGTTTACTTCAGAAAGCGATATGATGCTAGATAAAGGTCCTCTCATCGGAACAACGGTCATGTTTCTTTCTACCAGATAAAACATACATATAACTTGCTGCTTTTCCTTTTTCTCCATGGGAGCCTTTTTGTTCTCAATTAAAGCTACTGCTTGATCATAGTGACTATATTAGTTTACGACTTGCAATTCATTTTTCCCTCCCCTTTTCTATTGCTTTTGATCTTTGATTTTCATTTTAAATATTGGTTATAAGACCCCTAAAATTTCTTATGGAAATAGGTGAGATGTAAATTATAAATAAATAAATAAGCAGACACAGAGATCCAATGATCTCCATAAATCTTAGTCAGGTCCATAAGCCATCTAAATTTAGCTTTTAGAAGCATTGATTTATTCCCCAGACATAGTTTAATTGGGATTGGGAAGAAGACAGATGGAATCCCAAAATAAAGTATGCCCCACCCTGTCTCCCTGATGTTACTAACATTTTCTTGTTATCGCCAAACTCTGATACCATTCCCTTCAAAGACTCGCCTGAGACCCCTGAACTACGTCCTGCCAAGTATTCAGCAGCATTCGTAAAATAAAACAGACAAATTCTGAAACTGCCAGTCAGAGATCCAAGAGGCCAAAGGCCATGCCACACCCTTGCCTCTCCCCAGAAACATATGAAAAATACCAGCTGCACTGGTCTTGTTTTGTTTTCGTATTTTTTAGCTGAACTGGTATGCTCACCTGCAAGAGCTGGCCCATCAGGAAAGGATTTCACTGGGTGACCATTTGGCCAGAGCAAAGCCATCTTTGTTTTCCAACCTCCTGTCCTGCCCCTGGGGCCTGAAAATAACACCAGCTCAGACTTCTCTCAAATCTGAGGAGCTATTGTGTGAACTTGAATAAGTCACTCTTTCTTTACGGTGGGGAGGAGGAAACAAAACAAAACAAAACACAGACAGGACTCCTCACATAAAGCAGACCATAGGACTGAAAGATTAATATTTTCCATGTTCAGATGAAAGGTGATATGTAAATGCAAAATGGGTCACTGTGCATTATTAAATTTCTATTACACTCGAATTACTTATAGAGTGACATTTTGACTGTTTTCTCCACGTAGTCCTCATAACTCCACCTGTTTGACATTTCCTTCTTCTCCGGCCCTTGTAGAACAGGTCCCACTTTGTGGGAGAGAGGCCACCCTGCAGATTTCCAGAACACATTTCAGAGGAGGTTGTTGCTGAGGCACACACAGGAAATTTCAAACACTCACAGATATCAAGAGATCAATCAGGACTTGATCATTCAAGAACCACCTGGAGTCTGATCTGAGTGCTTACTCAGGTCAGATCTTGAGGATCTTTCTGCCACCAATCCTCACTCTCAGAGCCTTTGGGTGTAATGTAACCCAAAGGCTAAGGAAGGGTCTTCATGCCTCTGTGAGGTCCAGAATTCCCCCCAGAGGAGCCACACAGGCCCAGCAAGCCCACACCCTCTGAGAGAGGGAGGCTACAGAGGATACCCGGCTCCAGATAAGGAGTACCAAGACCCTGGCAGCTCCCAGAGGCAAATGGTAGGTGGGTCATGTTCAGCCAAGCAAGGCCTAAACCACACCTAACTTTAGCTATCTAAGCTGTGAGGCCAACTATAAGGAACCGGAAGAAAATGTCACAGTGTGGGAAGGATTTGGGGGTAAGAATGGCCTGAGAAAGAGTAAGGAACAGAGGACCTCATCTATCTCTAGTCCACGGCCTAAGAAAAGAGAAATCTTTCTTTGTGCTTCAGAAGCATCTGTAGGAGATCACGTGGCCACAGGCCACCTGGAAGTCCTCCTCACCTTATTGCCTGCACATACTCCTTAGACAGGAGACGTCCCACAGAAAGGCACCATAGCCTCTGTTATCCCTCTATTGTATCTTTCCTGGATGCTAAAAGAAAGATGCTTGTCTTATGAACCAGCAACTGCATGAGGTCTGGAAATAATCTCTGAAAGAAAAAAATGTAATAATAATAATTCTATAGTGAATTCCAGGCCCTGTGGTAAACAGTTGACATGTGTTGTAGTGAATTCTCACAATGACCTGTGAGGCAGGTATTCTAAGCCCCATCCCTACTAATGAGGCTCAGAGGAGTTAAGTATCTTGCCTCATGTTCACACTGCTAGAAAAAGGTTGAGTCAGAGCATTCGGTCTGATTGCTAAGCCTGGCTTCTTATCCTCTAAGCTCTGTGGCTCCGACAAAGCTGGTCACTGCTGTGTTGGGCAGGGGAATCCCTACCTGCCTACCTTCTTGAGCCTGTGACCCCTCCTCCACAGCTGAGGCCTGTCTCCCTTGCTGGAACCGTCCCTGTGCTAACCACCTAGCAAAGCATCCCCATCACCTCTATGCATTCACTGGACTTTGCTCCTTTCATCAGACAGATTTTGCGTCTCTCCCTATAGCATAAATCCCATCCTGGTGCACCTGTCAGTTCCCAAGTGTTCTGCTGAGTCTGCTCCCAGCAGCCCGAACTGCACAGTTAATAAGGGGCATCTCAGGGATGCTAAACGGAGTCTCAGGTTGCAGAGCTAATCTCTCTTCTCTGTTCATGTCCCTTCGGGTGGCTCTAGAAGAGTCTTAGAGTTATATCCACATCTCGGGATGTATGTTTTCCCCTAACCTTCCCACAAGATCTCAAAAGGTAGTGTGATCTACCAATCAAAGAAGTTCATTATTAGCCCAGAATCAGGTCAGGAATCTGGCTCATGCATTCATCTGGCAGGCTGACATCAGTGGCTGCTGAGCAACACAGAGATGTGACCTTGGACCTTAATCTTCACCTGTGCAAACAGCCCATGTGACGGAGTTGGGCCCTAGACAGGCAGGAAAGAGCTGAGTTTCTCTTGACCCTGCTGCTACTATCACCCCGATGCTTGACCTTGGACAACACCCCTCTCTTCCCTGAATCTACTTTTTCCCCTTTTTAGCGTGGGCTAGACCCTAGGGGTCTGCCAGTTGTAAAATGCTCTGAGGGGAAAAAAATAACATTTTAAACTGTGGGTCTTTCAATGGGTTTCATGGGCAGTCTCTTAATTGATGCAGTTGGCATTTGTTTCTTGGCCCGTTCTCTCTGGAGGCAGTCACTGTGTCTGGCCTCATTTCAAACCTTTTCCTCCTCTTTGTTTTTTTTTTAAAACAAATCCTGTGAATTAGCGTGGGAAGGAACCAATGAAGATCTTGTGAAAGCTCGTTGTTTAGGACATTTCTTTACATTTTTTCTAGTTTTTTTTTTTTTTTTCTTCCTCTTGGCCAAGTAGGGTGGGGTGGGAGGTTGCATAGGCCAAGACTATCAGGGTATTGTTAAGCCATGTTGAACTCTTCCCAATCTTCCTCCTCAATCAGTACTTCTTTCTAAGGCTGTGGAGGATTTGGCAGAGAAGGGCCAGTTAGGTGCCACAGCTGGTTTCCCAGGAGCCTGGGTCATGCCTGGCTTCTCAGCTGGTTTGGATTGAGTGACAGCATGGTTAAGAGATTTGCCAAAAATCACAGAGCCAGGTTTAGCCCTCCCAGGGTGCAGGGATGTTATGAGCAGGCCAAAGGGCCCAGAGTTGAGTCCTGAGGAGGAGAGCACCCAGAGAGCTGAGGAGAGTGCCTGGGCCACACACTGGTCAGTGTGCTCTGGGTTTGACTGCTGACAGCTCCCTGGAGAGCCTGTCACCAAGCATCCCAGGGCCTCAGTCTCCTCATCTGGAAACTGGCAGGTAGGGCCATCTGAGGCAGACAGATACTAAACTGATCTAAGCTCCCTTCCAATTTGGGAATTATCTGACTATTTTACAATGTGAGGGTCTGAAAATGCTCCCTCAGCCTTTTTCTATTTGCATGAAGTGCTGGGGTGCACCAAACCTCAGATGCCACACCCAGCTGTCCCTCACCTCCTTTCTTCTGACCCCAGCACCGTGCCAAGGAAATGGATTCAGACTGATCAGATCCATTTACCTCAAAAGTAACCAAAGGAGATCCAGTTCCTCCAAAGCCATGGGTTACGTGACTTTTATGACTTCTCTCTTTCTGGGGATCAGGAAGATTTATTTGACCAACATTCAAATCCAAAATCTTTCAGAGTACCTGAAGCAACCCCAGTACCTGAAGCTACCCCCCTCAGCCTTCAGCAGACACCTAGCAGGGCGGCCTGGAATGGGAACACCTCAAACCCACTGCCCTGTGACATCCCCATCTCCTCCCACCCCCTGCAGGGAGAGCTGGTTTCAGCCAGTGTCGAGAAGTCAAAACAAAGCTGCTTTTCCATGTGCGTGTTCTTCCTCAATCGCTTAGACTGTAAAGTCATCAGGAAGCATGGTCTAGTGCTCTCAGCTCCAAACAGATGGCCTGACCTCTGTCCTGGCTCCCTGGTCTGGCCTGGGCCAGACACCGCACCTCCAGGATGGCTTTCTCACCTGCAAAACAACTCAGGGCCTCTCTCTGTAGGCCAACATCACCTCTCCTGGAAAACACACCCCTCCCTCCTGGGGGCAGCCAGACTTAGGAAACAGCCGGTCTTCAGGAGAAGAATCGGTGTGGGGAAGGGTGTGGAAGAACACGGCAGAGAGTAAGCAAAGGATACACTGAACAGCCTGCTTCCTTGCCTGGAGGGGGGGAAGGCGATGAAGATTTCAGGGAATGTCTCCCATTTTCACCTTTTCCACTCTCCTGGCCTTGCGGCGGAGGGGGCTCTGCTCCCAGCTCCCTTGCACTTGGGCCAATTCCCTTCACAGGGGAACAGCCTGGTGTGTGGACAAACAGAGAGGCTCATTGTGAATGACTGCTGGGTGTCTCTGGGGACACTAACACCTCCATCAGAGAGGCACTTATGTAAACACTCACTTCCCTTCCCTGCCCCCACCCCCTAAGTAAGCAGACTGTTTCCTCTGCCCACCCCGCCCCAAACTCAGCTGGGTCACTTTGCCTTCCCCCTGCTGGAGCCTGACTTCTCAGTTTTGGACCTCAACTGCCCTTGGTGAACTTATGCTCTGCTATTTGATGAGTGTCTTTTTATACTTGCCTTTAAATAAGACCCTGACCTGATCATGAAGAAAACCTGTCTCTCTGTCTGTGCTGGTATGACAAGGTTTTTTGGAGCTGAGAGGGGCATGAGGCGAGGCTTTGAGGTCGATGAAGAATAGGCCCTGCCAGGCCTCTGGTGAGGATGTCCATCCACCTCCAGCCACAACAGCCAATCACACCCAACATAGTCTCCTGCTTTAGGCTGTAAATATCCTTGGCTCTCCTGCTTTTGGATAAGAAAGCTTCACTTGTCCTTCATTATTGACACCAGGCATGGGGTTCATCCTCAGGGGGAAGAAAAAGGGCAATAGGTGCCAAGGCAGAGAAGTTCAAGAATTTGAAGAGGCAGACATCCTTGTTCCTAAAAGTAAACCATTGGAAACAATTTCATGGGCCCTTGGATGAGATCTAAGAGAGTGTTTCTCAACCCTGGCTGCACATTAGAATCCAAGCCAACCCCCAGATTGATTCTCAAGATTAAGAAATCTCTAGGGTAGGATCCAAGCATCGGTCAACTTCGAGAGTTACTGATCTAAAACAATGCCCCTTTGGGCAGTTTGGGAGACAGAAGCTGAGATAGAGGAGACATGACTTGCCCAAAATTAAATGGCCAGTTGGGATAGTCCTGAGCAGAACTAGGGTCTCCTAACTAAATTTATACCTCCTTCCATTGTGGTTTCCCCTCTGGTTGCTTTAGAAAAGAGACTCTTAATTTCAGGTGCACATTAAAATTATCTGGAGAATTTTTAAAAATGTATGACAGGCTCCATCCTGAAGTTCTGACGTAATTGCTCTGAAGTATGGCCTGGATATACTTATTTTTAAAAGTTTCTTGCATAATTTTAATATGGAGTCATGATTGAAAGAAGTCCTGCTTTAAAGGCTAAACTCAGGGGAGAGAGAGAGGAAAAAAATAATACTATGGAGGTCAGAGAAGAGAATAATGTTCCTGTAGGAGGAATCTTGGGATTTGTCAAAAGAAATGATATTTGAGCTAGATCTGAAGGAGAAAAGGACTTGGTTACATGAAACTGATGAAAGGCTTTCTGCTGGAGGGAACAGCATAGCCCAGGTCCATTGGAAAGGAATATGTGGGAGATGCAACAGTTGAAAATTGGACAAGTTAGTGCTAGAGTGTGGGAACTATGAATGCCACACACAGGAGCATGGACTGAACTGTCCAGGCCAGACAGAATCAGCTGGCCGGCTTGTTAAAACACGTTACTGGATCCACCCGCAAAGCCCTTATTCGGTGGGTCTGGGTTGGGGCATGAGAACTTGCATTTCTAACAAGTTCTCAGGTGATGCTGATGCTGCTGATCCTCAGAAGACACTTTAAGAGCTACTGTGTTAAGCAAGGAAAATCCCAGAAGGTTTTGGCTTTTGGATCACGTGAAAACAGTGTGAGAGAGAAAGAAACGGAGAGAAAAAATAATTTTACTGCAATAGGAACATTGATCTAGTGTAGAGAGAGAAAACAGGAAGTTCAGAGCAGCCCGGAAGCTAATGCAGGGGCTTCAAGCAGAAGCAGCAGGAGAGGGCACAAAGAGGACGTGGACAGTGGCACCGGGGAGGAAGGGAATTTTAGAGACTGACTGGTGGAGGAGTACAGAATGTGGTGATTATCTGAATTTGGAGGGAAGTTGAGGCAGAGTCCAAGGTGGGTGAGTTTTGGAGCTAAACAGCCAAGACAATGGCGCTGCAATTCTCTGAGCCCAGGAGTGATGAGGAGGGACAGGCGAGGGCAGCCCCAGGGGCTCGGCTGCAATGTGAACGCTGAATCCCTATCTCAAGCTCCCAGGAAGACCATGACCTCTGACTCCAGTCCAGCACCCAAAGCAAGACAACTTGGCCCTGCTCCCCTAAAAGTCACTGTTTCTGCCCTGAAACTCATACCATCGGGGGGGGGGGGCGGCAGGTGAGTTGAGATAGTGTGGCCCTCACCCAGCACCCAGAATTCTGGACCCATTTCCCACCCCATTAGCTGGAAGAAGGAAAGGCTATGGTGTCTCTCTTCAAGTCAAATCAGGGAGTAAAGGAATCGAGCGTTGTCATGTCATTCATGCTAAAACTCATTTTGCTCCAAACCCTCACTTTTCATCTGCCTTCACGTTTACAGAATGTTCCCTAAGGTTTGACTGCAAGTTGAAATCATCTGGGAACTTTAAAAATTCCCTGTACGTAGTCTGCATCCCACACCAATTAAAACAGTAATCTCTGAAGTGGGACCCAGGCATCAGTTTATAATTTTAAAGCTCCCCGAGCGATTCAAAAGTGCAACCAGGACTGACAACTGCACTCTGTGGGGTGTGTATAGGCAGCCTTCAAATAGTGTATTTATGAAAATGACATTTCCTCCCTAAGGAAATGGTTTGAATGTGTTAACATTGCCCCACCACCCCCTACACCCCCTTCCCACACATGGGAACTGGTCAAGGGGCAGGTTGGCCTTTTGGACTCACAGGCCTGCAGTTCGAGTTAGGGGCAAGGGCCGTTTACCGTGGCTGTGGTTTATGAAGCCGGAAACCATGCCCTGGGAGAGGCTCAAATGCTCAAAGTTCAAGCGAGCCTTCACTCAAGAAGGCTGGCGGAAAATGGGATGGGGTGGGGAGATGTTCGGGGTGGGGTAGGTCATGATTCAGAGCCAAAACCAACAGGGAGGTTTGAGGACCCAAGAGACCTGGTTGAAGGAGCAGTGGGCATGGGCGATAGCAAGTGTCCTGCCCGGATTTTACCCTCATAGGCAACTCCCACAGCTGCCCTTCAGACACAGGTGAGTGTGGGGAGCCAGGAGAGGATACAATGTGACAGGGGCTGGTTCCTGGTCTTCTCCCTGACAGGGAGTATCAGAAGCAGAGAAGCTGAAGAAGGTGGCCTGAGAGAAGGATTAACTCCAGGGGCTACTAACCTGAATTTGGAGGTTCTGAAGCTGGTACAATTGGGGGCATCTTTAAGAAAGAATACAAAAAGACAAGTATAACACAAAGCACAGGGCCTTAGAAAGAGCCTCGGTAGATGAGGGGCCTGATAGTGGAGCTTTATACCTCCCAGAAAATCTGCTCAGAATAAACTGCTAACGTCCTATGACAGGATATTAACTAAGCGTTTCATTTCCAAATCGTGTCATACCTTCCAGGGTTGTGCCTGTGTGGTCCTGTAGGTACTGTGATCTTTGAGACATCTGTTAGACCCGGGAGGACAGCTGTCTAATTTATTTCTGGGGAAACAAGGGAGTAGAGAGGTATGTGTGGTCAGTCACCTTACACATCAGTGGCTGTGCTACAGACGAGGCCGTGAATGCCAGCCCTGTACGCCACTCATTCCCTTCACAGACTGGTAGTAGAGAGTACTATGTCAGGGCCATGCTGAGCCTGCCAAGAACCACAGCAACTCAGACATGGACCTGACTCTCAAAAGTGACAAGACTGTCCCCAAGGAGTTCCAACTGTGGCGAGGAAGTCAATTTAGGCAGATAATTACAGAGTGAGGAGTACAGAAAAGATGTGTCCAAAGCACCTCTGAACGCAGGAGAGAGGGAGGGAGTACTCATCCCAGGTGGGCAAGCTTCCCAGAGGCGGCCAGGAGAAGGGGCCTGAGAAAGTGCGTATGGATCCACTGAACAGGGAAAGTCGTTCTGCAATGGGAACAACCACAGTATTTATTGAGCACCTTCTATGTACCAAGCTGAGGGCTAATCATTATTATATTTAGCTAACGAATCTGCAAAACATCCCCACAAGATTGGCACTATTATTATCCCCCTTTTACAGATAGGAAACTGAGGCAGGGTGAAGTTAAGAAGGTTTTCTCAATTACACAATTAAGTAGTGGATCTGAGTTTTAAACCCAAAAAGTCTGTCTCCAGAGCCCATATGAACACGAAGCTCTGAGGGGCAACTCAGAACATTTGGGGACACAAAGCTCTGAGGGGCAACTCAGAACATTTGGGGACACAAAGCTCTGAGGGGCAACTCAGAACATTTGGGGAACTATAAGAAATTCAGTATCTCACACACAGGAAGCAAAAGCAAGGCTGGCTGGCAAGGAAGGAGGCTGGGGAGGCCAAAGGGGCAAGGTGGATCCTAAAGGGCCTAGAAGAACAAGTGAAGGAGTTTGAGTTGGTCTTCTAAGAGGCAGGATAACTACTGGAAGTTTTTAAGCAGGAGCCGAGCACAAGTAGGTCTAGGCTTTAGAAAAGATACTCGGTTTAGAAGATACGATTACCAAAGATGGTTAGAGGCCATCCGATGGAGGCAGGGACCTCTAAGCCTGCTACTGCAGAATCCTGGCAAGTGCCGATGGGACCTCAGCTGAGCCTGAGGGACCAACTCAGAGGGCTCTGGCTCCAAATGGCAGCTTTACCAGCCTGGGTGGCTGGGTTTGAGGGAGAGGCGGGTGATGGCTTTATGCCACAGAAAATACCCCGGACGTGGAGACAACAGACTGGGGTTCAATGACCATACACCCACTGCCCACCTTCTCAGACTTAGTCACGTCTTTACCTCTCTGAGTCACATTTTCCTTATCCAGAAAGTGAGAATAATAATTCTTGCTCTGTCTGACTGATTTGATTTTTGTGAAATTTAAATAACATAATATATTGGGAAAATGGCCCACAAGCACAATAGAAGCTTTAAAATGTCTGCACGATGAACTGTCAGCCCAAAGACCAAGGGTTTCATATCCTTGGGCTAAAGTGATTTCTTCACAGCACAACCCAATGCCACATCCTCTGTGAAGAGTTTCAAGCCTTCCTCGAAAGCTCTGGCTGGAAATAACCCTCTTCGCTCCCGAAGGAGTGCTGCTTTCTAGGTCTTCCAATGTCTCACTTTTTTTCTGTCCCTGATTTAGCTGCAGTTGGTTATTTATGCAGCTCTCGCCCCTTCCTCCCTTTGTGAGGGTCATGGCTGGTGCTTTCTCATTCCTCTTTGCAGCACAAAACGCACACTGGCTGCGATTTTGTTGAGTGACTGAAACAGAGAGAGTCAACTGGCCTCGGTTCCTCAGAGCAGTCTGGGAAGACCACAGCGCTCACTCGTGGAAATAGCCAGAGGGGTCTGTGTGATGGCACGGAGGGTCAGAGGCATGAAAGGCTGCAAACAGCCTTTCACATCTACGCTTCTCCAATGAATAAATAAGAACAGTGAGATGAAATAATGTGAGTGGAAATAATAATAGTGAGAATAACTGCGTTTGCGAACAGTCATGAGTATTTACTTATTCTACGACAATTTGTCAAGTGTTTTACTGAATGGTCTCATTCGATCCTCCCAACACATCTCAAAGGAGGTGACATTTTTATCCAGCACCTAGTACAGTGCCTAAGATAATTGATATTATCTTAGGTGCTCAGTAAATTAATAAAAAGCAATGATAGATAAGGAAACGGGGCACAGGAAGGTACAGTAACTTGCCTAAGGTCTTACAGTTAAATTCCAGAAGAGGTGAGATTCTGATCCCTCTGGCTTATCAGCTACTTCATCCTGCTTCTCATAAAAGAAAAGATGACAGGCTGTGGGCACCATGAGGTAAAAGCAGGTACAGTGAGGGAAGGCTTCTTTTCTCCACATCAGTACATGGGGCCTAGAGTCTGAAAATCCCTGAATCAATGGTCATACTGGGCCTGCCTTCTTCAACCTGGAAAGAGTCGATTGTGAGTCACAGGTGCCCAGCGAGGGTAAGGGAGATGGCTTCAGAGTCCAAAACCATCAGAGTCCAGCACACGAGGCGTAATGGAGGGTTGTTGGCACGAGGTTTTCCCAGACGTTTCCTTATCAGCATTTCTTCTGGAAGGTCTGGGCAATCAGCTTCATTAGAGGTGTCCAGACAGAAACCCCGTTTATTAGGAAGGGTAGAGTGCACTTAGGGTGTTCTAGGATCTGTCCTCTGCTCCCTCAGCTCAACTGGTTGAGAGAAGGTGAGATAGGAGACAGAGAGGGTGTGAATGGGCTGGAGAAACCCCACAGCCTTTGCCCAGGGAGTAGCAGAGAAGCAGATCCTGTCTCACTGATCTCAGACCCCTCTACTGTCCCTCCTGACATTTGATAAATGCTTCCTGTGAAAATGTTTACCCAGGAGGAAATGGATCATGCTTCCCCTTCCTACCAGAAGGGTGGGAAGAGGGGCTGCATCAGCCCCATAAATTCCAACAACTGTCATGCACACTATCTCACCTCCCTGGGTGCCTCAAAGGAGGTGAGGCAAGGGTGTCAGACACAGAAAAAGCTGCGACAGGAGGTTGGTGCACAGCTGGGAGGTCATGTCTATAGAACACATCCATGTCTGTTTATCACTTGTATCTTCTATGTTTTTCTACATTTCTTTTAAATTAAGTTGTTGTCTGTCCTTGTTTCATCAGGGAAATCCTAAAGGAACCTTTACATTTCTCCCTGCTTGGGAGGTGATATAGTGGGTGGACCCAGCAAACTGTCACGGTGGATCTTAAATCTTGGGAGCAGAGTTCTCCAAAGACCTGGAAAAACCATTTGTTTCCCCAGTAATCAGGGGCTCTTGGCCCCAGTCTCAGTTGCACTGCTGTCTTCTCTGGAGGAGTAGATGGATATATTGAAAAGAGTAATGTCAGGAGCCGGAGCAGTTTGTGGGTCCTGGTGTCATCACTTATTCACGCTATGACCTTGAGCAGGCCCCATAACTTCTGCGAGCCCAGACTCCCTCCCTTATGAAACAGAGATGATGACATTACCTGCAAAACGGTGTCTTGTGGCGGTCGAGTAAGGGAATGTGCATCCGAGTGCTTTGAAATAGTAAAATAATGCACAAGTATGGGTTTTTTAAAAACTTGGCTGAGTTTCCCATTTATAAAATGGGTACAATAAGCTCTGCGTCTCACTTTCAGAATGTCAGAAGAGTTAACGTTTACCAAGGTGTCCAAGATCTTGAGTCAATTTTCCACTTTACCAACATCCAGTCAGAAATTGAAAAACACCCAAATTATGTTTCAATTCTAAACAATGACTACCTCAGCCAACAACAGTACCCTGAGGCGAAGCACCAAAGACTAAGTTACTTTTTAAATATCACATTCTCAATCTCTAAACTATATTTTTATATTTCTAGCTCACCTTGAATATCTCTACCTAAAGTGCCCAAGTTCCCAGCAGTCGTTCCATAAAGCATAACTCATAGAACTTAGGTATCACAGGAACCAGTAGCTTATTTAAAACCCCAGATTCTCTCCCTGTTTTGAATCAGAAACTCTGGGGATAGGATGTGGAAACTGCACCGTAACATGGTCTCTGGGCAGCCCTTCTGCATGCCCAAGAATAAGAGCCACTAAATCTGGAAGCCCCCAAATTTGCTGCCGAACAGTCACACAAACTTTATCTCTTTATCTAGCAGCCAATCCCTGGACTCCTTCAAGAGAGGAGACTTGGATACACAAAAATGTGTTGGAGCCCAAGTCATGTGGCCCCAGGCTCCAAGGCTTCACATCCAGAGCTCTGGTTCTGGAAAAGGCAGATGGGAGAGGCTGGGTCTAGAGCCAAGTCTGGACTTTAGCTGAGATCACAGCAGATGTTAGAACAAGGACGCACGACCAATGCATGCATCTACAGTAATAAATAGGGCCACCAGGCCCTGAAGGGAGGGAAATGGACTGCGGGTGACATCACAGTCCTGGTTTTCAGGCAGCTGACCTAGGTCTCAGGAGCAATGATAGAGGGAGGCAGAGGGAGGAGACTAAGCAGGTTATTACAAATTCTTGGGGGATGTAAGAGTTCTAATGACATGGATTTCATTTTAATCAATATAGTTTCAAGTTTCTGGGGACAAATATTGAATCTGGGAGACCTCGAAAAGGATTGATGTATTCTCTGGTATCAGCTGATCCATGGTCGATTAATAAGGGGTTCACGGGATTCTATGACTCGTTCTACATGGCATTAGAGTTTTGTGCGGATACGTATTTCCTCACGAGGCTGACCTCCTACTGATTCATCAAGATGACCTAAACTTACTGTATTTCATGATGATTGTTCATTGCAGCTCTTAGTCATCCTGTAGGAATGTGGGAGCATCTGCAGATGAATAAACTTTCCAATTCCATTATGTCGCTTGATGGCAGACACAGCCCCTAAAAGTAAGACCAGATGGGCTATCGTTTCCATTTCTCAGGTAACAAACTGAAGTTTAGAGAAGTTAGAATAATTTCCTAAGTTACACAGTATAAAGTTCACATGCAATATGCATATGACATATTATTGAATCGTACACTTGAATAATATATAATTTTATTAACCAATGTCACCCCGATAAATCTGATTTTAAAAAAGTGTCATAAGTAGGACTCTGGGTCTTTTGGCTCACATTTCCTTCTACTGCAACTTTCTTCAGTCTCAGAAACTTAACTTTTGAGATACCTCTGGAAGCTGTCTTCTCAGCACAGAGCTTTTCCTTCTTGTTTTCTGGTTAAAAACCAGAACATCCTTATTAAACATCTTTACTTAAGACTTTGGCATATAAGTTAGGGTAACCAGTCATCTCCATTTTTCCAGGACTACCTTACTTTTAGCACTAAAAATCCCACATCACAGGGAACCCCTGGTCCTGGAAAAACTGTGACAGTTGGTCACCTTACTGTTCAGACCACCTCATCTCCCAAGTGAGTCTCCAGCTGCACAGAAACCCATGCCTCCTAATTCCCCCATTCAGGTTCTGACCCACTTTCCAAATCCTTTGTTCCCCAAGAATCATAGTCTTCAGAGCAAATATGACACTGGGAAATCAATTTGCATCCAGCTAAGCACTTCGGTGAACTTCTCATTACAATGGACATTTTAGCAGTATAGGAGAAAGGATACAGAAAGCAATAACATTAGATTCATCAGTACCAATTTCCAAATGACCACATACAAGAATTTGCTTCACTGAACACTGGTGTTAAAAGGGAAAAATGATTCAAGACACAGACACTATGCTGCTCTACAGTTAATTTAGAAAACAGTGCTATGTGCATTCATTCTTAAGGCTACTGGAGCAGACAATCCAGTTAAATCCTGGCTTTGCTATTTAGCAGTTGTGTGACCTTGGGCAGGCTGTACCTAATTTCCTCATTTGTAAAATGGAAATAACAGAATTTCCTTCATAGAGTTATGATGAGAATTAACACATTTAAATCAATAGAGAATACCTTCCATAAGTTACTCATTGCCCCCGTAACCTATACACCGAATGGCTAACACCAATGTCTAAATATTAAATAACATACACACCAAGCAGAGGACAGCGGGGTGTGTTTGTTTCCCAGTACTTGCAGAGAGAAAAAGGGAACTGGAAAACTGTTCTTCCTTGGAATATATTCTTCTTTCTTCTTCCCTTGGAGAGTCATTGTAGCTCTGAAGTCTCATTACTGTCTTTAACCTCATGATCACAAATAAAAGGGGGACAGCTACTGGATAATTAATTGCCCCTCACATTGGTACAATACTTCAGGTATGTCAACTCACTTTTACATATGTCACCCCACCAGACCTTTTCATTATAAACCAAGGTTGTCTGGCTCATATTGTCTGACTAGTATTTACTGCTAAGCATCTACCATGTATTTCCTGGACACGTAGAAGATGCAACAATTTATAAGAAATGGGAGGAAACAATCCTTAATGCATTTATTACTTATCTGGAGACAAACTATCAGTGGACACAACAGTATGTATAAAGTGCTAAATGACCTACGTATTCAATAAAGACAAGAGAAGGCAGAGGTCACTGTGGGCTGAGGTGATGAAGACGGAGAAGAGGAGAAATGAGCTGGCATTGCTTGGGGTGCCTGCTGTATCCTAGCTTTTTGCACATTTCAATCCTCTCTAGCAGAGGCTGAATGCTATCTGTGACCTGCAACTCACCTTTTTGGTATGCTCCAGAAAACTTCCAATTACCAGTATCTGCATCTCTAGGCCTGATGACTTTTTCCAGAACCAGAATCAGTCCAGATGAGCTAAGAAATTAGCACTCTCTGGGGAGCAGCCTTCAGCCAATGACTGAGAGGAGTTGGTGTTGAAATATCCTTCAAGAAAGATAATTTTTGAGGCATGTGTTTTAGAACTGTTCAAGAGTGTCTCTGTTGGGACTAAGGTTCGGTTGACCACAGAGGTAACTGGCTTGATAGCGAACACTTACCTGGTTGCCTTCCCTTCCCAATATCACCACCCCCGTCTCTACCCGTGCTCCTTCTCCTTCTCGAATAGATGGTTTGCACTTGTATCCTTGTCTAAGGGTCTGCTTCCAGCCAAATCCAAACTAAGGTAGCCTCATGTCTGTGAAATTGATTAAAACTGTATCCTTTTGACGCGTGAGAAAACTAAGACTCAAAAAGATTAAATATCTGTCTAAGATCACATAGCAAGTGTGGGATAGTGCTCAGGACTGAACTTACATCTCTCTGACTCCAAGTTCACGCCTGTCCTGTTAGCATGCTGAGAAAAGTCGCTGGATCTTGACACAGCCAACTCTTACTCCTATACTCAAGACACTGGGAACTCCAAATCAAGGCGGAAAAATAAGCTGATGACTTGGTCTCACTCAATTCTCACTGACTTTTTATTTGTTTTAAAATGTCTCAGTCCCAGCTCTCTATGTGAAATAAGGAATGATGGTTACAGCGGAGAAAAGTCGCCATGTGGAATTCCTATACTCCACATGTGAGGGTAGGTGCCGGCCAAGAAATAGGGAGGTACCCTTTCTCTATGTGCAGATGCTGAGAAAATGTCTCTACACTGTCTATCCAGATCCATAGAAAATGGATTTTGAACAGTGGCCAGGACATGGAAGCAACCGAAGTGTCCCATGATAGATGATTGGCTAAAGAAGCCATGGTGCATATAGACAATGGAATATTACTCAACCATAAGAAAAAATGAAATACTGCCATTTGCAACAACATGGATGGACCTTGAAATAAACATACTAAGCGAAATAAGCCAGACAGAAAAGGCTGAAAATCACATGATATCACTTATATGTGAGATATAAACCTAAAAGCAACAACTGAACAGGACAAACAGAGACTCATGGACATGGACAACGGACTAGTGGTTGCCAGAAGGGAGGTGGGAAGGGGAGAGGGATAATAAAATAAAATGTTTTAAAAAATTATGTATATACAGTATGAAAAAAAAATAAACTGGCATTAAAAAAAGAAAACAAAAAGAAAAGAAAATGGGTTTTGAAGCCACCATTTCAATTCACGGCAGTTTGGGCAAATTCTTTGAATTAAGGTAGCGTGTAGCCATCGTATTAGAATAAGTGGAGTGTGTGGCTGGATGTAGGAGTTTACTGACAAACCAACCAGAGTCTGGAAGCTTAAAAGCCTTGCTGTGGCTCAGAGAATTATCCATGAACCCAGGTGGAGTTTTGGTTTGGTCAGAGGGTAACTTGATCCAACTTTTAAGCAAAATGAAATTATCATGGCCAGGAGCAAATGGATGGAATAAATCACACAAAATCAGCCTAAATTTATCAAAAGCTGTCAGCAGAATTTCCTTTATTTATGTCTAATGTTCTAGTTACCTATTGTTTTATATCAAACCATCCCAAAGTTTAGTGGATTAAAACAACCATTTTATTATACTTCATAATTTGTGTGGGTCAGGAATTTGGGTTGGGATTGGCTTAGCAATTTTGTTTCATGTGTCATCAGGTACAGTTACTTGGAGGTATTCAGGTGGCAGATTGGCTGGTCAGAGGGTCTGAGATAGCTTCACTCACATGTCAGGCTCATGGTGGACATGGCTGGAAGGCTAGGTTCAGTGGGGACAGTTGATCAGAGAACCAAGTCTCTAGTGAGCAAGCTGGAAACTACATGGCTTCTTCTGACCTAGTTTTGGAGTCACATAGGGTCATGTCTTGTCAAAGCAGTTACAAGAGCACCTTGATTCAGGGGAAGGGATTTAGACCCAACCCCTCAAAGGTAGAGTATGTAAAAGTGAAACAAACATAAACAGTTTGAGTTAGAAGCAAAGAAGGGAAGTCAGAGCCTACAGGCTTTTTCTAAATTTGAGACTGTAGCTGCAGCTGCTTTGCCAGGACAAAGCAATTGTAACCTAGGGTGTGCCAGGGAGGGAATAAGGAAAGGAGGGACCTGACATGGCTGAAATCCCTGCTTTTCCGACATACTTCCAGCTTTGCTTGGTTGGCAGAGCTCTGCACTCAGCACCACAGTCATTAATACAGAGCTGAGCGAAGAGTTCCACCTACTCCAAGATGCTGGACCCTTGGAACTGAGAAAAAGGGAAGAGGACAGCATGAGGGGACTTGGCTGATTTGAGCACTGTGCAAATCAAGCAGGGTTCAGGAGCTCGAGAAATAGTGCCTAGTTGCTCACCACATTGAGCTGAGGTTAGGCTCCACAGGGTACTGCCAGCAAAGCCAGCATCTCCCAAGGCCACACTGTGGGCTTCAATCCTAATGTTACTGTCCAACGTACTGATGATCTCTTTTCTTAAAGTTTTATCATCCATTTTTGAACCGAGTTCCTGGAATGGCTGCATGCAGAGTAAATCCTTAGTTTCCCTATAACCATGACTGACAGAGCCATAAAAAAACCACAATAACTACCTGGCATATTCATATGTCTGAAGTGCTACAATGGAATATCATGAGAGCTGAATGCTGGAAGTGTTTTGCATTTTTGCACTCGACAATATAGGCTGCTCCAATTAATGTCAGTACCCACCCTTGAGAAGCCCAAAATTATATGCTGATTAATTGAACCTACCATAATGCTTCCAAATCAATTTTCAAACATTTCTACAAACCAGGACATTATACAGAAGCGATACAGCAGTTAGTTTAGTGTTTCGAACTCAATAAAAGTTCAATAAATGTGAGCCAAATAAGTGCCAGTCTCAATCTTCTACTAACTGGCCATGAGGTTTTGGAAAAATCGATTCCTTTCATTAACCACCAGTCTGTTCATTTGTAAAATGGGGCATTTGGACCCATCTATTCTGAGGTGAATCCCTTGTAGCTCTAAAATTCTATCATTTCATGTAAATGCCAATTCCATTTAAACATTGGCATCAAAGGAAATGAAAGATAGAACTAGTATTTATTAACTCCTCTTATTTTGTGCTTCATTGCTTATTTTATCCATTATTTCGTATGCTTTCAGATCTATTATGTAACTTGTAAAGAAATATACTGTTTCAACATTGGGGAGTTGATTACTTTTAATCAAACTGGAGTTGATTAACTTTAGAAGACATCAATTTCTAGTCTTAATAGAATTCCAACTGCTTTAAGACACTGAGAAATGGGCAGTGAAAAACTGCGATCCCTGAAAGAAAGAATCAGTGAGGGGAGCTTTAAAATAACCCTGGATTAATACTTGGAGGCAATTTCCATCTGGAAATCACAAGTACAATCTGGCAACTTTGCTAAGTAGAGGAGATAGACACTAGAGATTGGAAAAGCTGAAGTGGTCAGGAATTGAGGATCACAATTCCAGAAAGGATGAGAGATACACAGAAAAAGGATATCTCTGGGGAGATATCCTCGTGTATTAGGCCATTTGGTATATAAAGAAAGTCCACAAAATCAGGCAAAAAAAAATTACTGGAGAGTGGTAAGCTGAACAACCCAAAGCTCTCATAGGTGAGGAAATGTTTGTACACCAATCAACCGAAGTGGAGAGTCCTTGGTGATCACCTGAGCCACTCAATGAAAAGCCCAGAGGAGTCACAGTTGAGTAAAGTGGCTCAACTATTCCTGAGCGAAGGTTGCTCTCAACCCTCCATAGCAAGGTTTAAAGACAAGACTCAAAGGGATCAAACTGTTTCATGAGTACATTAACTGCCTGCCAAAACAATTCTAACACTCTTTAAAAGAGGACAGCAAAGTCTAAATACTTAATGATACAGCTTCACAATGTCTATTATCTAATAAAAAATTGCTAGACATATAAAAAAGCAGGAAAATGTTCACCCATGACCAATAGAAAAACCAGTCAACAAAAACAGGTCAGGATATGACAGAGATGATGGACAAGCACTTACGTAATTGAACAAGACCCAACAAAGAGTGAGTAGAGAGTCCGAATTCAAACCCAGGACTCCTGGCCCTTTCTCATAGTTCTCTTTCCATTGCCTGTGCTCATCAGCCTATCTGCATCTGGGCAATTTATAAAGTTTTACCATTATAATCCCATTGCAATTTTCCTGTACTTGTGGTTTGCACTTTATTTGGAATCTCTCAGAGGCTTGTAGAGATGGACACAGATCTAAAAGTTGTGAGAAGGCCAATCTCTGATCGTGGACCACTGCAGGCCATTTTTATGGAGAAAATTTCAACATTACTGCAATAGAGTTCCTTTGTCTCTCTTTTTCACCTATTACAGCACATGCATGAGAATTCCTCATGGCCACCACCTAAGTCACATCTCTGGCCAGAGGAGCTCTGCCCCAGTGGCCATGGCTTATGGGAACATAAGAATCAGTGTGTAAACAGTGGGAACACATGCCAGGAAACCAGGCCTCCTCTTCATCTGTGAATTGGTAAAAACTTGGAGGTGAGTCAACCAGCTCTCTGTGCAGTTAAAAGATGAGTGGGTAATTGCAGGTGCCGTCAGTGGGTCACACAGAAAATGAGAAACAAGTGCCTAATTGGGCCCACAAGCTCAGGCCTCCGCTTTGTCCCTGAGTTGGCAAGGGGTAAAGGGGAACACAAAGTATCGCAGGCTGCCATCAACCTACTAAAAGGTTCAAGTTCCCCCAAACCCGTCACCTGATGCCAGGGGTATATTCACGTGTGTGCTGCCTACCTGTGTTTGTAAAAAAGTGGTTCATGGAGCACAGACACGAGGTCACCTCCCGGGATAGGGGTGCAGTTTTCCTCCCTGCAATTTACTGCACAAGTTGTTACCAAAGCAAATATCAAAGCCCTGCAATTTGTTAATTACAGGCGGGATCCCAGGCTTGTGGGCCCAATTAGGCATTGCTCCTCATTTTCTGTGTAACCCGCCGACTGCACCCACAATTACCCACTCATCTTTTAACTGCCCTGAGAGCTGGTTGACTCACCTCCAATTCACTCCCACTATCACCAGGTAACCTTTGGTATCTTTCTGTTTTCAAGGTTCCCCACATTTACCTATTATCTCCCTCTGCATCACTGGACAATGTCTGGTTTCCCCTGACTGGGGCTCCTCTGAGATTTCCTGATCTTGCTCTTTGCCTAGGCTGGGAGCATAAGGCAGGAAGCGGCTCCTGTTGTTCTGGGCATCTTGCCTAGCTCCCCCGAGGGAGCTCAGGAGGCTGTGGCCATGTTTAGTTTAGCCTCTGCCCCAGACACAGAAGGAATAAGGAAAATTACAGCTTCTCCGGAGCCAGCTCATTGCCAGAACTCCTGCCCACGCTCTCCATCAATACCTTCCTGGCTCTGGACCTCAGTCAGGTCAGGGCTGGATCCAGGAAGATTCACTGCCAGTCCTGGGAAAGGAGGTCCCAGTAGCTGCCAGGAGTAGCTCTCCAGGGAGACACAGTTGGAGGAGAAAAACCCCCTCATGATTTTCTACTTCATTAGGCAAGCAACCTGGCAAGCAAAAAATTTCCAGCACACTTTTTGATGATTTATTATGTCAATGATTCCTACCCTTTTTTGTGTCACAGACACCTTTGAAAATCTGATGAAAGTTCTGAACCTTCTCCAGCAAGAAATGCTCATATTTTTATTCCATTTATTTATTTAATCATTCAGTGGAACATGTACGTGCCAAGCACTACTTGACACTAAGCAAACATCAGTGGGCAAAAGAGAAAAATTTCTACTCTCATGGTGCTTCCATTCTAGCAGGAAGAAAGAGGCAACAAATAATAAATAAATATATAATTTGACAGAAAATAAGCACTATGGGGAAAAAAAACATTCGAGAAGGATGAGAGATTAATGAAGATAAAGGTTGCATTTTTGATACAGTGTGCCAGGTTGTCCTCATTGAAAAGTGAAATGTAAGCAAAGCATTGAAGAATGTGAGAGTATCTGGAGAAAGAGTATAGCAACCAGAGGTAACAGCCTGAGGGCAAGGTCCTGCCATGTGTCTGAGGTAAAGTAAGTACAGAGTGGCTAGACTGGAGGGAGGCGGGGTGGGAGGCAGTCTCAGAGGGTCAGAGAGACAAGGTGGTTGGGGGCACAGATATCACATATGGCCTTGTAGGTTGCAAAGACTTTGACTCTGAGTGAAATCAGGAGCCACTTGTGGGATCTGAACAAAGGGGGATGTGATCTCAGTGGTAGCAGTGGAGACCTGGAGAAAGGTGAGTTAAGAGGATTTCCTGAAGAGCTGTGGTTGTGAGTGAAAGATGTGCATGTATAACTTCACGCCCACTTTCGCAGTTGACCAAGCTCCTAAACACCCTCCATGGATGCAAGTGAAGGCCCTTTATCAAATGATAAAGGGTAGTGATGACCCCAAAGTAGAAGAGGACAGTGGTGGCTCCAGTGGAAGAGTGCCTCAGCTGTAACTAAAAGTCTCATTTCTTTTTAAAAATACATAAGAAGATATTTCAGGAAAATATGGTAAAACATTAACATCTGGTCATCTGAGTGGTGGATACATAAGTGTCTACAATAATATTTTCTATTTAAGATCATTTATACTTTTAAAAAGAACTGCTCATCTTGGGTTTTTTCAGAAACCTCTTCTCACTTGCTTGTCAATACAGGAAAAGAAATCAACATATCGAGTCTAGCAATTCTGGCTGTGACTTCTGGCTGAGTACTTCACTTGTCTAATTTGCTTTCCTTCCCTTTCTTCCAGTAGCTCAGAGTCAAAAGTAAGATAAGTCACGAACTAACACAAAAACCACACTACAGCCAACAGAGTCTGGAAGAGGAAGAGAGTAATGGGAAATGGGAGGACTGGGGAAGGCCCCCTGACAGAGGCAGCCCTTGAGTAAGATCCAGGAGGATGGGCAGAGTGGACCTCGTAGAAAGAAGGGAAAGTCTTCCAGCTGGGGGATGCTTCATGAACAGAGGCAGAGTTGCGAGCAAGCATAGGGCCCAAGCACATATTCTGCTATGGCCCATTTTAAGGAGAGCAGGCAGATTTTCCCCTCCCGGTACTGAACTAGAGAGTAAAGGCCAGGTGGGAGGCACTTTAGAGCCCTTCAGTCACCGGTGTAAGGCCAAGAGAGCCTGATGGTGGCAAAGCTTCTATCCATCGCTGCTGCAAGCTGAAACCTGCAGATGAGGGTGACCTCGAGCCCCAGGGATTAAGGCTGCTGAGCTGGGTGGACTCGCCTTGCAGACCTAGAGGGAGACTTCCTCCAGAGCAGGAGACCAGGGAGGCTCCCCAGCCACCTCTGCAGTTAGCCACCTCAGGCCATGGCCCTCAGACCGCAAATTCCTCAAATCTGCAGAGCTGTCACTGAGCCTGGGGGAAGGTCCCCTGCTGCCCACATTTTGTAGAAACTTGCTGTGTCACAAGTCCTGATTAGGTGCCAAGAGAAGGATTTCCCAGGCCACAGCTTTAACAAGACCATGCTTCCTAATTACTAGTTTTCTCCTAATTAAATAAAAAGGGGGGAGAGAAACCAGTGATTACTCTCTACCTTGTAATACCGCCATCCATTTATGTGCGTCTCTCTTCAGAGGAGCCCAGAGTGCTTTGTATATTGTTGTATATTTTCCTCTCATAACATCCCTGAGATTCCTAGGGATGGTTATTATCATACCATTTTACAGCTGGGAAAAAGGATGTGACTGAGGTTAAGCAAAGTGTCCAAGTGCCCTCTGTGGTTAGGGTCTGTATTTTGAAGCTCTTATAAAAAACCTCCTCATATTTGAAAATAAAACCACCCCCTTAAACTGGGCTAAAGTAACACATAAGGAATAGCCATTTACTGCAAACTTTACAATAGCAATTAACACTATTTATTCTCATAACAATCCTACAAAACATAGTATTTTACAGCAAGCTTTCATAGGAAGACAATGGGATTCAGAGAGGTAAAGTAAGCTGCCACGAGATGCATAATAATAATAATTGTAGCAGTAGTAGTAGTAGTAGTAGTAGTAGTAGTAGTAGTAGTAGTAATAGTAGTAGTAAAAGCAGGAGCTAAAATTTATTAAGCTCTTACCATGTGCCAGGCATTTTGCATTTATTAACTCATTTTAATTCTTACAACAACCCTCTGAAGTAGCTATTAGTATTATCCCCATTTTGCTGATGACAAGACTGAAGCACAGAAAGGTTAAGTAACTTGCCCAAGGTCACACAGGAAGTCAGTGGCAGAGCAATATAGGAACTCACAGAAGCTATGCGTGTCCTACCATACCAGTTTACACATCCGAAGGAATACTGCATTCTGAGGGTTGGCCTAGAAACACCCAGGAATGGTCCAAATACTCAGGTACATCTCTAGGACTGCTCTGTGCCCTATCAGTGGCCTATGAAGAAGTAAGAGTACATTTTCTATGGGCCCCTCACTATATGGGTGGGTACCGGGAGAGGGGACCCTGCGGGAAAGGCTCTTTCTGTTTGACTGGAGTCAAATATTCTGGGCACTTCTGCTGATGTAAAGTGGTGCTGTAGGGGCTGTTAGCCCCAAAGGCAGTGGAATCCGTGAATAAGGATTAGCCTAGAGAGACTGGCCAGTGGGAAGTGAACTTGCTGTGGTGCATGCATGTGGGAGGCAATGCACCTCACTCTTCCACACTCCAGAGAAATGAGCCTCTAAATCTAGAACCTTGGCTTTTTCACTGCCCTCTCCCCAAAAGCACCCTCAAGTGACTTATCCCACTCCTATACCTCCACATCAAGATGGGGATATCCTAGATGGGGTCACAAATTCTGACTCCTTGACAGTCTAGCCAAACTTGTCCATCAATAAATTGGCCTGCCAGACCCAGGCTTCAGATAGGGGCCTCTGAGTGCCCAGCCACTTCCTGGGGCAACGAAGGTGAGACCAGGCCCCTCCCCCAATTCTCATCCAGAGCCCTGCCTGGACTGCCAGGTGGCACGCTACACTCAAACCTCTGTCTTCTCTTTTCAGACCAACACTTGTAGCAGACTAACTACAATCCTCGCCTCCTGTCACTGTGTGTCCTATCCCGTTCTGACAGCTCAGATTTCCAGACAGCTCTTCCTAGAATGAGGACATGTCCCAAACAGACGGCATGTATGCAATTGCCAGTGAGTATTGGCTACATCACCCCCATGGTCTCCAGGTCTTTCTAACCAAATCGGAACATTCAGGAAGGTTCTAACTTGCCATGTCTGACTCTTAACGTTTCCAGAACTTGTATCTCCACCTTGTTGAGAAGAAATGATACACCAGAAGAAAATTTTAGAAGACAGCATCTTTCATCGAGTGAGCACAGTGGCTACACACATGGAGCACAACTGTTTAAATTTAAACTCCAGTCCTATCATTTACTTACTAGCTGTGTGACTCTGAGCAAATTGTTGAACCTCTCTTTGCCTATTTTGTTGCCTATAAATCGTGGATAATAAGAATTTCTACCTCATAAGAGTCATAGGATTGCTGTGAGAATTAAATGTGTTAATGCAATAAAGTGCTTAACACTGAGTAAACATTCAATAAATGTTGACTACTATTAAATGGCCTGGACACTTCTTCCCCAGAAAGAACCCATATATTTTTTGGGGGGGAGGTCAGATTTACTTTTGCACCCCAGTACCTCAGGCAGGTAGAGGCAGCTCCAATTCGTGAACACTTCTATCAGTTTGGGGGCTGAGAATCATATTCGAAAGGAGATTTTGCCTTCCAAGGGTTCATTCTCAGCCCCTGCTAACCACACACTACCTGCAGCAAAAGAAAAGAAAATAGAAAGAAGGAAAGAAAAACAAAGCCCATGACCTATTCCAGGGAGAAGGATGAACCTGGCTCTCTCCAGCCTCCCTGAAGATCCATTTGCTGTTGTCGCCCTGGCCGCAGCCCCCGCCATCGACTAGAGGTTCCCTCCCCTGCAGATGTTCAGACCTTTCAGAAACGTAAAACCAGTGAAGCCAAGGCCTGTGAGTTCCCAGGGCCTCTCAGGCACGCGGCATCTCTCCCCAGCGGCAGCGCCTGACATACCAGAGGACGTGCCAAAGCTGGAGCTGTTTTGTTGGGAGCTCGGGTTTCCCCGCAGTGAGGCTGAGCCGGTGGCGCAGCTGCTGGGAGGTCACGCCCGAGACACGTCCGCACAGGCCCAGCCGTGGGGCGAGGGCTGGGGACGCAGGCCGCGTCACCTTCTCCAGGGACCTGCCGCGTAGTCGCTCTTCCCATCTTCGTTTCACAGTTAGGCAGCCTGAGAGGTGGCTTTCCTTTCCCTGGGAAGATACAATTTTTGCAAAACAGAAAGGCCCTAAGTAAAAAAAGAAATGCTTCTTTAAAAATGCCAATGTGAGCACTTTTTAATAATTGTTTTGGAATTCTGTCTGTGTGGGATCTGGAGTTCTTTTTCAAATAAACGGCAGGAAGAGAAAAACCTACGTTTGCCATAGGAAAGCTGAAGCCATTTAAACCTTGAAAATAAGCCTTCATTTTCTATTACTTAAAATATTTGCATTTGTATGCCTAGAGTCTTCTATATATGATAAAATTGAGGCCCTGAATAGTTTAATCACCTGTATTTTCCTTGAATTGCATATTTCCCTTTGTAAACATGAAAACACAGATTGGAAATCCATTCATTCCTTCCTAAGTGCTTCAGTTGGGGTTTATTTGTGTTTCCGATGAATGGAAACCAAAAACAACCTCTGTAAGACTGAGATATTTCATGCTAAGAAACTCCAAGGTATTTTTATCCCCTCTGCAGCTATTTCTACATAAAGCCCAAGATTGTTTAAATTCGGTTAATAATTATAATTACCATTTAATTTACCAAGCACATCCTACACGTTTGACTTGCCATCTCATTTGATAATACTGGTAAGTAGTTATCTTAATTCCTATTTTACAGAAGAGAAGACAGGCTCAGAGATAATAAGCAGTAGTTAATAAAAGATGCAGCCTTTATGTCCACACCATTCAGGTCTGAGAGACGCAAAGCTGTACTCTTTTCACCACTATAAACCATTTCCAGTGTTTAAATATTTCTAAGTAAATGGATGGTTAGGAACATAGAGGTGTAGCTGATCTTTTCTCTTAAGTTACAATATAACTTTTAAGGGGAGAGGCGCTGGTTTCTAGAGCTGGTGCTGCCTACATTATCTTGCCATTCAAATTTAATAAGGCTTTGAGCCTCAGTGTCCCCTCTCCAAAAGGAGACATTATCTCTGTAGTCCTTTCTAGCTTTGACATCTGAAGATTTATCCTACATGAAAAGCTCAGACTCTTTAGCCTGTTATTGACATATTTATTAATCACTACTCTCCTGATTCCCTGGTTCCATTTATCTAACGCTGAGATTCTCGACATTGGCTGCACATTAGAATCTTCTGGGGGAATTTTTTTTAAATGCAGATGCTCAGGCCACACCTGCAGAAATTCTGATTCAATTGGTCTGACATGTGACCCAGGCATCGGTATTTTTCAAAAGCTCCCCAGGTGAATGTGGAGCCAGGCTTGAATATTGATGTAACCTAGTGAACTACTCCAATTTCAACTACCCTAGTGGTGCTTTTATACATGTAGTTACTGTGACTGGAATTCCTTTTTCTAAAATCCAATAACAGGAGTGCTACCAGAGTCCATCTCAAAACAGATGTGAGCTTTTTATTTGTGTAATTTGCTTAAATAAATTAATATGTTTCATTATTGCTAAAAGTGCTCTAAGGGTGTGTGTGTGAGTGTGTGTGTCGGGGGGCTGTTGAGACAATAGATATTTTTTTTCTTCAGGGGTAGAGACAGAAAAGTGCTACAAGAACCAGAGGCTCTACGTCAATCTGATCCAATAATTGATTGGCCAAGTGAAAGCGATCACACAAAATATTTATTTAACCCAAGGGTAATACCCATTCTTTGGAAACAACCTATTTTAGACCTGGCCTCAGAGACTGGGTTGAGCTGGATTGGTAGAAGTCTGAAAGTCTGGACAAGAGGTCAGCCTGGAGCCATTTGAATCCCAAAAGGCCCCAGGCTATTTTATGTACTATTAGCGTCTTGATTTGGCATCTATTAGAGGGAGGCAAACTTTCCAAAATTCTCCATCTAAATGTGACCCAATGACATCAGAACACAGGGAAAGTTCAAACATTCTTAAAAGTCAAAAAAGATTTACTTCTTTATGGAAGGATCTGCTAATTTCCTGATATGCAGAAGAAATCTAGAGTTTGTTTCATTTTTTAAAAAGTCTGTTATACTTCGTTCATTAAGCTTAAGCGTCTTTCTTTTGCATGAACCTATAAGAACCACCACTCCACCACCACATCAGACACACACACACATACACACACACGCATGCACATGCATGTGCGCACACACACACACACAGACACACACAAAAGGAAATGTAGTTTTTTCATTCAACCTCTGGTGACATAGTTCAGGTCGATGAAATTCTAATAGGTGGTATTAGCTGACACTGTGGTCAGAACATGATTTCTCCAAACTGAGAACATCAGGTGATTCTGTGGCCCTTTGGCCTTTACCTGTTACTTGTAAACAATCTCAACCATACAAAGTAGACACAAAGTAAACATGCATGAAATCACTTTACTTGTTAAATTGTTTCCCCTTGGCAATAGAAAGACTAACATTTCTGTACAGGGAATGGTTTTGATCTTGCCTTCCAGCTACAGCATTTACATTCCAGTAAAGTTCATCTGGATCAGTTAGTAAGTAGTCACATGAATGAATATGCAGCCCAAGATCACATTCTTAAGTAAAGGTATCATCCAAAAAACAGGGTGGAAGGTGACTTATCTTAATAATCTAAAGATGAAAATCCCAGAAAGATGTTCTCTAATGTGGATTTCCATGATGAATTCTGGCTCAAAAAAAAAAAAATTTATCTCAGGACTAGAATAAGGAAGGGACAGACTTATTGTAGCCCCCTTAAATGAAGAAACTGGGAAAACATCTTGTCAACCCAGATACAATGTCTGCATAGATCAAAGATGGACCTGAGCTTTAAAACATTAAAATAAAATTAAAAATCTGTCTAGGTGAAAGAGACTTTGAAGTCATCGGGGAGTTGGCATTTCTTGTATGAACTATAGGAATCAGATCAGAAATACTGACTTTAAGAAAAGAAGCCAATAGCACAGTTTCCAAAGCAAGAAACAATTTTTGAAAATCTCTTCCATGTAGTTCAATATGTAGTTTGAGTTTAGGGGCAGGAGTTGCCTAATGATAATGTGTTTCATGTTTTTATAACCCAATAAACATTTGTCGAGCACTTATTATATACCAGACTCTGAGCTCAGCATCAAGGTACCAAGATGAGTAAGACTCAGTGCCCTTTCTTGAGACACCTACCGTCCGTTGACATTGCCTGCAGTGGAAATTCCAATGAGGTATTATTAGTACAACTGCAGTTTTCACAGGTGATAAACCTTGTTGCTAACAACTCGAGGCTTGGTAGTCAAAATGGTGGAGGTAACTTGGACATGCCACCAGTGTTGATCATTAATTCAAGCCAAAAAAATTCCCTCAGAGCCAATCCTGGGCAAGAACTCATGGGAGGTTCTATAAAGCGTGTAGAGATGAAGAGATCAGGGTCCTCTTCTTCCAGAGGTTCTCAACCGAGTTTCTAGATGAAAAGGAAAACTAGATGTAGCAAGACTGCTTGCCAATTGGTTCTCCTCAAGAGAAACTACAGAGAGAGACTTTGGAAATGCTTTGGAAGCATAATGCTTTAAAAGCACAATAGGTTAAAACACCAGGATGACAGATTCGCTTTACCAACCACTTAGTGAATGGCCATCCTTCAGCACGTTGGGCTGATTAAGGAGTAGATATTAACTGGTGAGCTTCTCTGTCTCTGACACAGAGAGGTTTTAGGAGCCATCAATTTATAATTTAATGGGCTTTTAACAGAAAGCAAAGTACTAGTACATTTTCATTCAAAATAGAGTTGCTGATAAAAGCCCAACGAAACACCTCTAGACAAGAGTTGTAGCAAAAAGTATCATTGAAGGAAATGCTACATCATTCCGACCATCCATGTCACCCCTTTGGCTTTTCCCTCGAGTCTTCCCCAACCATCCCAGCCTGGATGTCTGTTACTGTAGCTGAATTCTCACAGGCCACTGGGCTGTATCCATGGATCTCACACCCAGCCATACAGTTGGAGCTGTTCTCTGGTTGGGTGATGGCCTTTCTAATCAGTCGGTGAGACCCTAACACTAGAGATCACATCTCCTTTCCCCTCTGCCTCATTGACTGCTTCTAGAATAGGGCTGTTTGTATGAAACAGGTTGAACACAGCCTGACAAGATCAGCCTTAGACCTGGACTGGAAGACCATGGCCACTGACTAGCTATTAACCTTGGAAAAGTAACTTTTTCTGTCTGGACTTTAGTATTCCCATCTCCAAAGTGAAGAGGATGAATTACACATTTTTTGAAGCCTGTCCCTAATACTTCATGATTATGAGATTTTTAGCAAATGCCAAATCTCTGCCACCATACCCCCACACACATACCACCACCTACCTCACTTCTCTTTTCTTCTCCCTGTATTTGTGAATTAGCAGGCAGCTGACTATCTTACATGAGACAAACACACAACCTCAAACACAAAATCCTAGAATTTCTGCCGGTAGGCCACTTGGGGTAAATACTCCAAAGACTGGTATTTTATCCTAACAATACCAAAATGACATTCACCCCAATTCCCACTAAATACAAAACTGAGCACATGTGTCCAATTCTTTACAGCTTACAGGACAGTTTCACATATGATTCCACAAAATACAATAACCTGTTACCATTGAGCCAATTTTACAGGATAGGGTTTGATGCAGTCACATAGCTAGCTAGTAAGTTGTCTTTTCACAGAAGCCAGCTGCCTTCTCCCACAGGCAGATGCTTTTTTTCACCTGGGAGGCAGGGAAGGGGTGCAGTTGAAGTTCAAAAAGAGAGAAGAGCAAGAAGAGATGGAGGAAGGGGAAGAGAGAAGGAGACAGCTACATTCCTGATACTGGTGAAAGGTCCTCCAGCCTTAATCTGCCCTTAACTCCCAGCGCCTTACACCTCCCAGGATTTAGAACCTGTGTGTTATTCTTCTGACCCTCTGCCACTTCCCTGCCCTCTCCCGCCCTTTCCCTTTCTTAGGCCGCCCTAAAAAGAATGTCCGTTGCTCTCTCTCTCCAGCTGTTTGATCTTTTTAAATGTCTCTCACTTGTCTGTAGCATATGCTCCAACTAAAAAATAGACCTTGGGCACTCAAGATGGGAAAGAGTATTAAATGGCAAAAGCCAGCCTCGTGCCAAGGGTGTGAGCAGCCCCTAGATAGCTCTGATGACCAGATGTCCTGGATTTGCTGGGATGGTCCTAATTTAAAAATTCTAGCCTTGTCCCCATAAGTGCCTTCACACTTGTCAGACCATGTGTCCCTATTTGGGGTTTGGAAATTATAGTCACCACATGGATACCTGATATCCAAGTATCAAACAGACCCAGTGTCTGCGTCATGGGGGTGGAAAGAGGACAGATATTGGAGCCAGATGGATCTTGGGTCAACCAGCTCTGCCACTTACTGTCTGTGTGGCTTTAGGCAGCTTTTATTCTTTCTGAGCCTCAGTTTCTTCATCTAGAAAATTGTTAGCTCCCCAATAAATCAGCTCCATGGATTTTGACATCAGAAAACCGCTGCTTATAGACACTTAATATCTTCCAGATGTTTCTGCCATTCTGTCTGTACTGTCACATTGTTTGGATTTGGGTAAAATCTGGTGTGTTATAATTTAAAGCAGGAACTGAAATTTATGGTTCCGAGTACCATCTTAAATAGCTATAATAAGAGCAACCGAAATATCCCAACACATATAAAATGCCCTTCTTTATTTCTGCACATCCATTCCAAATCCTCCTCACTCTTTAAGACTCAATTGAAATCCACTTTCCACTGTTTCTTAACAGTTTCATGTGAGCTGATCCTGCCCCAGCCAGGTTGGGGGTCACAGCTAGATCATTGCTGTAGGTTCCAGCTGCTTTTGCCTCTGTTCTCACCTCCCTTTAATCTACTTGTCATGAGCCCAGCATGTGGACCTTCCTGAGCCCCTCTCCCACCTGGTACTCAAGGGCGAGGGCGAACAGTGGGAAGTGGTCCACTGTGAAGCCAGCCAAGTACCACGTCTGATCCTGCTGCCCACTAACCTGCTGTTGATCTTAGTCAGGTCACCTGACCTTTCTCAGCCTCAATGCTCTCACCTAAAACCTAGGATTAGGTTTCCTATGTCTTGTGCTCATAAGGAGCATTTTCAAAGCCTTACTGTTGCCATGTCATTTAACTAGTATTGATTCCTCCAACTACCAAAACTTCTTCAGCATCTATTTCCAGGCATATCAAGCACAAACTCTGCATTTAAACCCCTCCAAATACCCGGCATTCAAAAACCTCCAAATCTGGCCATTCCCCAAGATTTCAAATTTATTTCCCACCCAGCACACTCTTTTGGTAGCAGCCATGCCAAGCTCCTCACTGCTCACTTGCCCCTGCCTCTGCATTTTTGCTCAAGCTGTTTACTTCACCAGGCATGCCCTCTGCCCACCTATCCACGGAGATATCTCTTTCTAGACTGATCATGCCCTTTCCCCACTGCTATGAGCCAAATTATACCACCCCCCAAATTTAGATGTCGATACCCTAACCCCCTGAATATGAACTGCATTTGGAGACAGGGGCTTTAAGGAAGTAGTTAAGGTTAAATGAAATTATAAGGTTAGGGCCCTAACCCCAAAGCATTAGTGTCCTCATAAGAAAAGACACCTAAGAGAGGTGCTTCCCTCCCTCTCCCCCTCTCTCCATCGTGTGAGGACAGAGCAGAAGGTAACCCATGAAGAGAACTTTCACCAAAAAGTAAATTGACCAACACCTTGACCTTGGACTTCCTAACCTCCAGAACTGTGAAGAAGATAAATTGCTGCTGTTTAAGCCACCCAGTCTATAATATTTTGTTATGGCAGCCCAAGCAAACTAATATACCCACCATCACTTCTCTCTCTTTCTTCAGAATCCTGTGTCACTTGTCACCTCCCCCTCACATGACAGTA
This sequence comes from Cynopterus sphinx, assembly GCA_030015415.1. NCBI lineage: Eukaryota > Metazoa > Chordata > Mammalia > Chiroptera > Pteropodidae > Cynopterus > Cynopterus sphinx. The sequence goes on from CM057380.1 coordinate 48,362,791, forward strand.
CTGAATTGGTGATACTCTATCTTGCTCACTCAGTAATTTCCCCTATGTGTGCCCATTTTGCTCCTCCAATAAGGCGTAGGCTCTTTGCAAGTAGGTGCATCATCATCTGCATCACCCACAGGTCCAGCACAAAGCATGGCACACAAAAAGGCTCAAGACGTGCTTAGCTGGTTACAAGTCCTGCACTGATAGAGGAGGAACAGTGGTCCTGAGAGGACAAGAAGTCTTTCCAGCATGGGTGTGGAATGCCTTTAGGGATACACACCTACTCTCATCCAGACATTTGCTTTTCTATAAACCAACCTTGGCTCACTCACCATGGCCCATAGCAGGACACTGGGAAGAGTCAAGCACACAAAAGATGCTCCCCACTGATATGACAAGGAGTTTCCCCAACCAACAGATAAGCTAACAAAGAGATGGATATATCATACTGAAATAGTCATTGAAAGTATTTGTCATTTATATGCATATTTTTGTGTATACTAAAAAGCATTTTTGCACTGAATGTTTTAATTTATATATTCATATGGTTGAGCACCTGCTGTGTGCTAGCTTCTACACAGGTCACTTCAGACCCAATACCAGTCAATTATATCTCCATTTTACAGGTGAAAAAAAAAAAACAAAACGAGACTTAAAGAGGTTACGTAACTCCCCCAAGGTCACACACCTGGTAAGTGAAATTGTGAGCTAGTGATAAACTGCATTTGAAAAGCATTCATTTGCTATGAACAGAGCAAACACCACACACAGAGCCCCCAAACTATTATTTGTGAGGGATACAGAAAGGAGAGCAACATAATCTCCATCCTTACAAAATGATAGAAGAGAGAAGAGGTTATGTAGATCAAGAGTTAGTTACAGGTGGCTACAAATGCCATAAGAAGGGACAGAAATCAAGTGCTTAGGAGTGGAGGACCTGTTGCACACTGACCACACACCAGACCCTGAAGGACAAGCAGGAGCCAGGTACAGAAATGGAAGCACGCTGACAGAGCACTGGAATGCCTTGGAGGTTTCACTCACCAGGACAGGCTTGTAGGGCGGCGCACCCCAGGCAAGACTGTGTGAAATAACAAGTGTAGAACCTCTGGAAGCACTAGGCCAACTTTATGCAAAGTTCCTGGGGTCTCAGGACACATGGTTTAACCCCATCCCCATGTGCCCTACCCCCAACTTTTCTAGTTAAGGCAGGGGACTCATTAGGGACACTAGGCTGCTCAGAAGGGGGGCCTGACTCCCAGGAGGAGGAGAGTGCTGGGATATGGCAGAAGGGGCACAGGACTTGAATTCTAGAAGTAGCTCTGCAGCCACCCAGCAGGAAGACCCTGACTAACCACCTCCACAAGGCAGGACTTGGAAGGCTTTGGCCTGGAGGGTTTCTGAGTACCATGTGGCGCCTACTCGCACTGGAGTTGCGGGTCCAGAGGATGCTGTTTCTGATTTGGGAGGAGTGGGCAAGAGTGGGGCCTCCAGCTCAGAGCTCTCTCCCTTCACTGAGCCTTACTTCAGGGCGCCTGGCAGGGGACCAGGAAGGTGCTCACGTCAGACATGCCCAGTGGGGAGGGCCTCCCCTCCCGCTTCTGAGGTCCGTGCTTGCAGACTGTTCCGTCTAACAGGACTCACCTCCGGAACTAAACCAGGGACACTGGATCACTCCCCCAGCCCCGTGGGTCGCGCCCCGGGCGGTCCCTGGGGAGGGCGGGGAGGGCGCGGGCGGGACCTGCCGCCGCGCGCGCTCGGAGGCGCCCTGGGGCGCGGGCGGCCGGCGGCTGCCGTCTCCCCGGCCGGCCCGGGCGCGCGCGGGGCAGCTGCCGGGCGGGAGCGGAGCCGCCTGTTCCCACAGTCTGGGCGGGGACCCTGGCGCTCACACATTCCGCAGCCGCCGGCCGCGCCAGGCCTGGCCGCGAGTCAAGGCCGCGCCGGCGGCCGCCGCCGCCGAGCAGGTTCCGACTTGGGCGCCCGCCACGCCGCGCCCCCGCCTGCCCCGCGGGGCGCCGCGCGGGGGAGGGGCCCGCCTGGTCCTCGGGCCGCATCGGGACGCACATCCCAGGGCGCAGCTCCCCTCGGGGCGGAATGGACACGGACGGGGGCAAGGAACGCGGGAGCCGAGGCACCACCGGGAAGCCTCCCCCGCGCGCTCACTCCGGGGGCCTCCGCAGTGACCGCCGGTGTTCAAAGCCGCTGACTCCCATTCTCCCCTGCACTGTGAGAAGAGCCTGAGGAGTGGGGGGAGGAGGTTATCGGCACCTCCAGTCTACCACGGGGCAAGTCGGACTCAGGGAGAAGCGGCTTGCTCAGGGCAGTGGTGCTCTTGGCCCTTAGACTCAGATGGGAACTGCTAAGGGGATGTGTGTGGTTGGGGCACTTTCCATCAGGTCCATCCTCCACCTCTGAGTCTCTAATGGAGGGGCCTGCCAACTTCTGACCCAAACCCGCTCCCACAGCTTCCTATTCATTGATGGGATATGGAAGTCGTTACCACAAGCCCACTCCGGTAACCATTTGAGAGCTGCAAAAGCAGATGCTTAGAAAACTCAAAAAAATAAAAATAAAAAAAAAATGGGCCCTCTGATTCTGGGGTGGGCATTCCTTTCTACGGATGGCAACCACTCCTGGTGTTCGGCTTTGCTTGGGCTTCTATGTGACCTCCCTCACAACCCCTCCAACTCTATCAATCACCTCTAGAACTATATCTAACTGCCCAGGGCAGATAACACACTGAAGCTGGAAGTCACAGGGAGCCTTCACTAACGTAAAACCTCACAGAGCAAATAACCCACAAGCATCTCCTACAGGAGCTGCCTACAAAGTGTTCTGGAAATTTCACCATTTCCAAAGTTGGATATTTATGTATATGTATATATATGTCTATATGTATGTGTGTGTGTGTGTGTGTGTGTGTGTGTGTGTGTGTGTGTGTGTGTGTTTAACTCCAATGACAGCCAACGAGATGGGCAGCATTATTGTTCTCGGTTTATACCTAAAGAAATCGAGAATTAAAGAGATAAAATCTCTTGCCTAAGGTCACATAGCTATAAACGTGCTTAACCCCAGGTTTGTCTAACCACTAGCCCAGGGCTTTGTCAGCTAGGTCTCAAAGATGAGAAACATTTCAGATTACATTCCATGCACACACCCTCTCTCCCCACCTCCCCACAGCACACACATGCACAAGGAACTGCCCAACCTTAACCTTCTCAAAGCAGAAACACTCTTGGTGCTCTGTGAATCTTCACTGAGGAGCTTCAATGGCTCTGACTTTGGTAGAATCTGGTAGAAATTTTCAAATTAATTTTTTTTCTGGGAAATAAACTATCCACATCTTTTGATCCACAATCAATAATTCTTGACCATTACAACATTATTAAAGGACAAAGGATCAACAAAGAGGCCCTGACTAATCAGTTAGCACTCACTGAAATTGCTGGGCTAGGCACATAGCAGAGTGGTAACGGGGACAAGAGGGGACTAGGAGGTGAAAAAAAGGAATAAGAGAAGGTACAAGGGTGAATACAATACAGGAGACCCACAACCCTCATGTGGGGCTACCAATCAGATAGGTTGGAAAGACTCATAAAGAGACATTTGCATCATCACATGATTAAAGAAATATGAACTAAGTGGAGATGCTGAAGAGTGAATGCTGCTAGTTGAAGTGCAGGAAAAGTTCCCTAATGAAGTGAGGTTTAATTTAAGGTGGGCCATGAAGGATGAGTGGCCCTTCTGACAGAGGCAACAAGGGAAGGCTACTCAGAGCAGAGGAAACACGACATGATAGCTTAGAGAAGACAGAGAAATGTGAATTATAAAATAAAAAATTGATAAACTGTATATTATCAAAATTTTAAATTTCTGCTCACAAAAATTATACCATCAAGAAAATAAACAGGCAAACCACAGACTCCATTTCAAGCAGAATATATAAAGCACGCCTGACACTCAAAAATAAAAACACAAACAACCCAATTTCATGTTTTAATGTCCAAAGATTAACTTTCCAAAAGATACACAAATGACCACAATAAGCACATGTGAAAGCCCTCAACATCATCAGCCACCAGAGAAGTGCATTTTAAAACTACAATGAGACAACATCACACATTTATAAAGAATGCTCCAAATTAAGAACTGACAATACCACATGTTGAAGAGGATGTGAAACAATTTGAACTCTCATACATTACTGGTAGAAATGTTAGATGGCGCAGCCACTTTGAAAAACAGTTTCTTAAAAAGTTAAACATACATCTACTCAGTGATATATGGCTAAATGTTTAACTGGCTCCTGGGATAAAAAACAAGCCTGATTTGTGGCACTTGGATGACTTCCCTGGTATAAATACTCACACCAAGGCCGATTTCAAGCTGCCCATATGACATCACTGAAAGTGGAGTTGGGGAGAGACGAACACATTTGCCTCTTGCTGGCCGGTACCAGTCTGCTCCATCACACCATTGTACCCCTGACCTAGCAATTTTACTCACAGGAATCTGCCTAAGAGAAATGAAAACATGTGTCTATGAAAAGTCTCATAGAAGAATGTTTGTAGTAGCTTTTTTCATTATGGGCCAAATTGGAAACAACCCAGATGCCCATCATAAAAGAGTTGATAAGTTAGCTGCTCTATATTCATACAATAGAATACTATTTATTGATAAAAATGGAGACATGCAACCAGATGGATGAATCTCAAAAATATCATGCTATGTGAAAGAAGACAAACATAAGAACATCCTGTATGATTTCATTTACATGAAATTCTAGAATGGTCAAAAGCAATGGTGATAAAATCAGATCATGGTTGTTAGGTGAAACCAGGATTGACTGGGAAGGACTCCAAGCCAACTTTCTAGGGTGATAGAAACGTTCTGGGCCTTGATATACATTGATCAAAACAGAACACTTAAGGTCTGAGCATTTCAATATATATAAATTATAAGAAAAGAAGAAGGCACCACAGCTGAAAAGCCTGGGTTTCCTCCACTTGAACACCCCAGGTACCTCAGGAGCAGAGGACCACAGCCCAGCGTGGGGGCTACAAAGCAGCTGGCTCAGCACATGGGCCTCAGGGACTGAATTGTGTTTCTCTTATTTTCTTTAGCAAAACCAACAAAGCATTATTTGCTTTGCCGCCCACTGTGATTACTAGGTCCCCCAACCATGGGGCAGGGGATGGGCTGGGCAGCGAGAGGACACTGAGGTCATCCTGGTCAGTCAGTCATTCCCATAGCTCAGCTCATCTTTCCTCCACCCTCTCTCTCCCCTCCCCCATTTTTAAGGAACACATTTAAGGGACTTGCAAAGTTACTCTGCCTCCCAGTTCTCTCTATTTCCCCCCATTTTCCTCCAACATTCCCTTTCTCCCAACCACAACCTTCTATTTCCCTTCTACTTAAATATGTTATAGAAATATGTGCTAGTTATTTAACAGGTCACAGCAGTCAGAAATCTGTCTCCAAGGTTCTACAATAACTGAAACACAAAAATTATTTAGTCAATTATCAAAGGTCATCTAGCATGCTGAGTTTAGAACATCTTTCTGCGAGCGCTTATCTAGCGGTGTGATTGTGGGGCTGTTCCTTAAATCCTCTGGCCTCGATTTCCTTATTTGCAAAATAGGGGAAATAATTCCTACCTCAGTGGGCTACCTGAGGGATAAAATGAGATAATCTGTGAAAGGGCCAGCATGTTTGGGAGACTTAACATCTGGAGTTGGTTTATTTTTCCATATTGCATTATGATTAATTCTTACTATAAACATTTTAATGATACCATTTTAAAGAAATAGTGCAGCTCTCGAGTCATGTACCTAAAGAGGAGCAAAGACAGCCTTTCAGCCCAGGTCTCTGCTCCTCTTCAGTCCACAGGGTGCTTCCAGGCTGGAAAACCATCTGGCTTAGGGCAGAGCAGTGGACTCCACCCACTCAAGCTTTCATTTCTATAATTCCAGAAAAGATAGCATAAGAGGGCCAGGTGCAGGAAGGTGGAAAGGCTCTTGTCTCACACAAAAACAGTAAAATTCCTTTCACACCCTCCTACCCCCGCTCCTTAATGAGTCTCTTACCAAGTAAAGTCTCCTTGACTTTTCAAAGTTCTATAAAGAGTTGCTTGTGGAACTCAGAGACTGAATATGAGGCACTTGTAAAACTTCGCACAATACACAGGGTTTCTTTTTGCTTTTTTCATATTATATTCACACACCCTTTCCCAGAGCAAAATGTGCTAGTCATTGTCTGGTGGCTCTGCATCCCTCCTGCTTCCTTAACTCCATTCTCATCACACTCACACTACTGTATAATGGTTGGTTCCAAGCTCTTCTGAAACACTGTAGGCTACTCTTCTTAATGGCCTCAATCCCCATAGTTAATGTTTCTTCAGTCTTCTTATTTGACCTTCTTTCTTGACTACTTGGTGTGCCCCAGACAAGACTTTGTGCTTTTGTTCTTGCTAACTCTGTGCCTTTGCTCATGCTGTCTCCCCAACACTGTCTTCTTCACATACTACCCATCCTTCAAAACTCTGCTCAAATACCAGCTCCTCCTTAAAGTCTTCTTTAATGTCACCAGCTAGAAGGGATCCTCCCCTTCGTCTGAGATCCACGACACTTTCTAAACCTCCTTCTTATGGCACTCATCCTTACCCCCCATGTGGTATACAGATGAATGAGATGGACAGACAAGCAGACTGGTGGGTTGATGGGTGGGTAGATAGATGGATGCATGGATGGGTGCATGGATGGAATGTATATGAATTGTTGAGTGGATAGATAGATAACAGGCTGACAACAAGAGCTATAAGATATACTCATACCTGGGTATCTGTATCATATTAATATATTTATTTGTTTGATGTTTATTCAGCAGTTTCTATGTCTTGTCTATTTAGCCACAATCTATTTCTGATCCTGGGAATAGGCACTAGGAATATTTAATTGAGGCTGGATCCCAAATCCTGTGCAGTCAATATTGACAAATGACGAAAGGCCAGATATGTTTTAATTTGTCCCTCACCTGAAGCTCGATGAGTTTTTGCCAGCATTCAAAAGTAGATATCAACATATTTCTTGTTTCTGCTCTTGGGTTTCCAGCTCAATGGGAAGTCAACCAGTTCAGCTGCTCATTTTTCAGATATGGAAGTCAAACTCTGGAGATGGAACGTGGCTTGCCAAGATCAGATGTAGAGTGAGACAAAAACTCTACCTGACTCCCAACTCCCAACCTTAAAACTCAAAGCCAGAAGCCTGGCTTATCTATTTTAGGTTTGTTTCAAACCTTGATGAAAAGCAGAAAGGATGGGGAGAAAATTCAAGGCTTCTGTAAAGACAGATAAAATTCCTCTTAGTACAGATTCTTTCGATGTTTTAACATGAGATTTGGGGCCTTAAATTTCCAAGGTGTCATTTGTACAATGAGGAGAAAAATGCTATGCCCCACGCTCCTTCCTGAGAGCTCTGAAGTTTTCCAGTTGTGTTTGCACAGTTAGCTTCTCTCTGATGTGGGAAAATGAAGAATTGGAGACATGAATGCTGAAGGCTCTGACTTCTCTCCATCATAAAAATTCTGATATCCACTAGGACTTGAGAACATTTTGAAGAACACCTCTATTATCAGGCCAAGAATTTACTATTTCTCTGCTCTGGTGATGCAATCACTTTCCATAGTTTTTATTGAAGAACAAAATATTCAGGGAAGCCTCTGTACACTACTGGTTTCTCTGAGTTCTCTAGAGAAGGCTCTGGCTTCTCTCTATATATATACAATTAAATGCCACTGCCTGGGAACTCCTAAAACTTTGATCAAAAGTTCCCAGAAACACCTTTGGTTTTGCTTTGTATTGTAATATAATTCCTTGATCATGATGATTCTAAACTTCAATTCTTTTTCTCTCTTTTGAAAAAAAAAATGCTATCATTTGCCTCAAAATTTTATGAAGTACAAAGAGCACAACAAATTTATGCATCATAAATATAGCCAGTGACTATTCATGGGCATTAAAATTTTTCTTTAATTGTCTTTTTCTCCTGAAAAGTCCAAAGATAATAGGAAGAAAGTGAGAGAGAGTCAGAGAATGGGGGCGTCAGGGGAGGCTATCTCTGTAAGAAGTTGACCTCTCCCCAAGCACCAAAGCAGCGATTATGACTGATCAGCCAACCTGAAACATGTCCCGCTTTTATGAATTTCCAATCAATACCTAAAATACCAGAAGCTTCTTTTCAAATTAAAAACAAAAAACAGCAAAGGAGGAAGAAAGGAAAAAATTCAAGCAGTGGACAAAAACCAGGCACCGTGGCCCTCTGCTCCAGCTTGTGTAGCAGCGACAATGGTGAGAAATCAATGCTCAGAACCACAAGGCAGCTTTCAGACACCTCTTGACCTTGTCACTTCCTGGGTAATTAAGAGGCACTACAGTTCCGTGTCACTGTCAGGGGCTGAATGTATATCGATAGATAGATAGATATGTTCTTAAGAGATTCTTTTCCTACAGCCTTGGTCAGGATCTCGCCAAAGAAAAGGGGGAGAAGAAAGGCATTTTGTCCAGAGTGTGGTGAAAGGAAACATGAAAGGGGAAACCTAAATTTTTCAGCAGTCTGCTCCTGACATGGGAAAACGGCACAGACAAGAATGGATTGGTTGTTCACTGTTGTTTTTTTCCCTCTGTTCCCTTGACAGATTATCTGTGTGAATGTGTTGTAGGCAGCAGGGCCCCCCTCCCTCTCCGTGTTCTTCTTCAGATTCCTTAAGAGCAATCATGCAAACCCTGAGGTCTCCGAGATAGGTCGGGCCACTGCTTTGCTTCATGGCCCGAAGGGCACCACTTCCCGTCTTTCAGCCTCAGTTTTCCCAAATGAAGGAAATTGGACTAAACACTAAACCCTCCTTAGAACCTTTCCCAGGGCTGCCATTCACTGAGACCACAGAAGTAGTTTCTGTCTCCTGACCTCGTCAAGAAAACAGAGGAACAGGAACACAGAAGATTGGGAGAACAGGCGCAGGTCTCCCTGCCTATGCCTGTCAAACTAGCTGCCAAGGCTACTCAAACCCAAACCCATGGGGAGCCTCAAGGCAGGGACACTGGGAAAAGGTTGTACTATAACCCACGCCAGAGGAAAACTCTAAAGGCACTTTGCCAGCTCGGACTCTGATGGTTCTTTGGTAAGTCTGTGTTCCTTCCCAGAGGCTCCCATTTCTGGGGCCCCAGTCAGAGGGCTGATCAGTCTGCTTTGCAAATCGATATGAGTAGCGTATCCATCGTGCACTGTGAGCTATCTGATCCACATCCCTCTCAGCTCTAAGCCTAGGGCCCTACTGAGCATGCAGGACGTGCTCAGTGAGTGTTTATTAAGCCAACATCTGAATTTAAAGACAAAGTGGGGAGAAGGAAGCTGTTGGTGTTGGATGCCTTGGTGAATCATTTCCATGTAAAACTGAGGTTTTTATTTCAGCAAAACTCGTGACTTCACTAAGCCTAGGTAACTAGTTTAACACCTACAGGAGAAGAATCTGGTCAAATCATCTCTGTTCCCACTACTAACACAGTGATGGAGTATACAAACCAGAAAAGTTTGAGTGAAGAAATGGGTGAATGATGTCAAATACTGAGTGACATCTTTCTTAGGCAGAGGGACTTATGTATGTATATAGTGACTGCCCTGGAAAACCTGTTGGTGTGGCCCACTGATATTCTGTAATGAGTGACATTCTCTGCATGCTGTTATAGGGGTGCTATATACGCATGGGCTGCAGAACACTCTGGAAGTAGCATTGGCTGTCCCCCTTCATTCTTGGAATATCAAAAGTATGAACGTAGTAAAACATGTGAAATGGAATTACATTGGTCTGAAAGAAAAGCAGAATATAAATGAATCATCATGATTGTACATTGATAACTCAATGAAGCTTATCTTGATGGTTACTCCAACTCACCAGATAAGTACCATGTTTTAAAGCTTTCTAGCTGAACTTTTAAAAAGCTGGCTCCAGACAACCTGGCTTCCTTTGCAATCCCACCTGAGGGGAGACAGTGGAAGGGCTGGTTCTCTGTAGATACAGAAAATCCTTATTGTTTTGACCTCTTGGTTACGTTTTCTTCTGGCTGGCTTAAAACCTGTTTCATTTACTCTCACAGGGGCTTGAGGGGCAAGAGGGACAGTATGACAGCCCAGGAAGGCTAGGCACAGAAAGGCAAAGCTATTTGCTCCAGTGAAATAAGTAAGAGAAGAAGCAAGAATGGACCTACAGCACTCACAACTTCAGTCCTCAAAAAATTATTTGGAAATAGGCAAAAGAGAGAGATCATTTAAGAAAAAAGGTAAAAGGGGAAGACAAAAAGCTGAAATCTAAAGTGACTACTACATAGTAACTTTCTGTACCAGGGTTATCCAAAACCCTGTTCTGTGATGATGGGACAGTCCTATTCTGTGCTGTCCAATACAGTGGTGACTGACCACATGCAGCTACTGAGCACTTAAAATGTGGCTAATGCAAATGAGAAACTGAATTTTTAATTTTATTGTATTTAATTAATTTAAACAAATTTAAATAACTGTATGTGTATGGTAGCTACAGTTTTGGACAGCCCAACTCTATACCCATCTTCATCACCCAGAAACTTTATAGAATTTCAAGTATTCTTGGGACTTGAAAAAATCTGAAAACACAATAAACAAAGCAACTAAAAGGAGAGTCTTCTTAATTCTTACTTGGTATCTTCCCAGGACTATATTTTCTAAGTCCTTGATAGCCTGGCCTGAGCTGGTAGCAGGGACAGACCTGAGACAGCTGTCAGGAGCAGGCCCCCACCAGGATGACTCCTGTCCCTCCGTGGTCCCCGGCGTGAACCAACCCTCACCCCCACCACCCTGTCCCCTGCCATTCTCGTTCTGATGACAAGATGCATGGTTGTTTGACGTGAAGCAGCAAGTCTTCTGGACTGTGAGCTCCCAGAGAGCAGCAACAAGGTATCACCCTCCACTAAATACCTCCCTCCAGTTTCTAGCCCAATGCTTGTCACACAGCAGGTACTCAAAAGAAAGTTGTTTTGAATGGAATTCCAAGTATATGATTCAGAGATTGTTATGATTACAAGATGGATGATGGACTAAATGTGTTCCCCTCAGAATTCATATCTGGAAGCCCTAATCCCCAGTGTGATGGAATTTGGAAGAGACCAGAGCCCTCTTTCTCTCTCTCTCCACCATGTGAGGACCCAGCAAGCAGGTGGCAGCCTGCAAACCAGGAAGAAGGACATTGCCTGAGCTGGCACCTTGATCTTGAACCTCCCAGCCTCCAGATTCGTGAAGAATAAGTGTGTATTGTTTAGCAGCCTGAGCAGACCAAGGCAAGGTCTTTGGAAAGAGCAGCTTTTGAGAGCTTTTTCGCATGCACTCATGAAAAGTAAAAATAAAACCAACCAAACCACAAAAGACATTTTACCGAACACCTCCCATGGGGACTATGGAGTCAAAAAAGTCATTTCGTGTTCTGAAGGGGACCCAGTCCAGTGGCAGAAATAACCAAGTACAGAAGTAATTACAATCCCAGAATTAACGTGATTGGTTCAATTTGAGCAATGCAGATGCAGCCCTTGGAGACTTCAGAGGAAAGAGGAAAGGGTTATTGCTAAAATGCTGTGGGAGAGAGTAGAGATAGGGGACAGCTTTCTAAAGAAAGAGTCATCTGAGCCTGAATCAGGTGGATGTGCTTGTGCAGAAAGAAGATTGGAGTAGGAGCAAAGAGCAGAGGCTAAAGGCAGGAAGTGGCAGGAGGGGGCATTTGGAGACTAGCAACTAGTCTAGCCTTTTCTGCAGTGGTGTCATATGATGAAGGTGGAAAGAAACACTGCTCTGGCTGAAGTAGTGATGGTAAGTGGTCCCCATGGCTCCTTGGAGCTCAGGTTTAAAACCATAAGCAACTGGGGTATTTTGTGTACCTAGCTTCTAAGTTTGCCTCCACTGAAATGGATCCCCCAATCTCAAACCCCACGCCTTTCACAAGGAGTGCAGTGGACAGCTGAACAACCACTGTGGCCTCCCAAGTGGCCGTGGGAAGGGTCTGGGTTGTCTGCTCCCCCTCACTCACTTCCGCTTGCTGTGAAATCCGCATCAGCTGGAGATGCCCAAGACATCCGTTTCCATCTGTTCTGGGCATGGCTGGTGGGAAAGCCTCAGATCCAGGAGGGCAGCTTGGCCTATCAGCATGACAGAGGCAGCCTCTGCGGGGGTGGGGAAGGATCCCACAGCAAAGGCAGGCTCAGCCAGCCCTGGGAACAGCTGCCCAGCCATGGAGCCAGGAGGCTCCCAGCTCCTGCTCTCAAATCACCCATTTTGTAGCCTGGTTGCTAATAATGCAATTAATTTCATCAGAAAAACATCTGTTCTGAATGATAGGAACAGTTGGTATGCTCTGAAGGACACCCACCAGAGTCAGGGGACTTGGGTGACTAAACAAGCAGGGAATCTGGACATTCCTCTTTCAGACTTCATCCATCTCTAACTAGACCAGAAAGTGTCCTCAGCCAAGACCCCACGACAAGCTTGTCCGCAGCTGTGCTGCTCTCAGCAGGTCCCAGGCCTCACTGCTACCTGCTACCCCTCACACTCGCAAGCTCCTTGGTTTGTGGCTCCTTCTTCCATCATCAAAGCCAGCAACGACCATGTGAGCCTTTCTCACATCGCCATTGTTCTGACATTGGCTCTCCTGCTTCCTTCCTCCCTATTATAAAAACCTCTGTGATTATACTGGACCCACTTGGATAAGCCAGGATAATTTCTCCATCTCAAGGTTAGCTGGTTAGCAACTTTAATTGCACTTACAACCTTAACTCCCCTTTGACATGTAACATATTCATAGGTTCCAGAGATTAGGTCATGGACATCTTGAGGGAACCAGTTTTTCTACCTATTGTAGATACCGTCTCACCTCTTCCTGAACAGAAGAGCTCAAGCATGTTTGAAGTTCATTGGGGCTGACTGTCTGCCCTGTTCTTAGAGCCAAAAGAGAAGAGTCTGCCTGTTCCTGAAGCTGTCCCTAGGATTTTACATTTTCCTGGCACAGCAGCCTCCTTGGCCAAGGACAACTAAGCTCGATAAAGTCAGGAGACAGATGACCCAGAGGCTCCAGATCAGCCTGGGCGCCATGGAAAGAGCCTGATCCGCAGATAGATGGACTGAACTCTAATCCCAACTCACTAATTAGCTAGCAGTGGGACCTAGAACAGGCCACTCAGCCTTTCCAAGCCTCCATATACTCATTGGTGTATATGAGTATTGGCTCCATATACTGGTAGCCCATGCCCTAGGCTACCAGGATCAGAAATCACTTTTTCAACCCCTAAGAATTACTATGTGCCTATTAGCATTCCTCTAAGCCCCAGGACTGCAGCAGGGAATAAGGCCAAGCCTCAAGCCCCAACATGCTTACATTCTCATTGCTATAACTAATGTGTTAAGCCCCTAGACAGTGAATGGAACATAGTAGATAGTCAATAAATTGAAGGCATCATTAGGGTTTTCATGGCTATAATTCTCAAAGAAATAAGACTACTCTTTAGTTATCTATTGATTTATAATATACAAAATGTAATCATAACTATTACCTCATTCAATCCTCAAAACAATAACCCGGAGAGATAGGCCTGATAGCAGCCCATTTCACAGTTCTTAGGGAGACCTGAGTGTAACGCAAGCACCCAACCATGCAGAGCAGGCCACCTCCTGCCCCTTTTCTATACTTTCATTAGGCAAAGGGTTGGAGAATAAGAAACCAAAACCTAAAAAAATTTTAAATGGCTCTTCTCTAGAGCTACAGATGCAGCAAAATATTTTGAAACCATTTTCTCACCTAGTATAAATGTTTTAACCATATTTGAGCTGTTGGAGAGGAAGTACTTGGCGCCTCTCTTTTTGCTTCCAGCCCAGGCTGTCTTGATTCAGCATGTATATTTTCTTGTCTCTCTCTCCCACAGAGCTGTGAACTCATCATCTAGGGACATCAAGTCCTCATGAGGTGTTTTACAATTATTCAATAGCCTACATGAAGTACTTGCTAACTCTGCCCGCTCCATCTTGAGGTCTCTAGGTAGAGGAGAGAGATTTGGAAGCCTCAGGTGGCTACCTCAGGCATCAGGATTTCCCTCTAAGTCTCAGTTGTTACACTCAGGTTGGCAGGTATGAGCTTCAGGCAGCTGGCGGAAACACTAGGTGACATGGGCTAACCCCCCATCAGCAGGGGGGACGCAGATGTCTGTGTGCGTGCGTATGAGCATACATCAGGCTTTTCCCTCATCCCTTACTCCTATCTCCAGTTCCTAGAAGGTGAGCTCCAACTTCATGGAGCCTGAGGGGCCCGGGAGGGATGGCCTGATGCACAGGCACAGGCGGTTGTCCCTGTTGTCCCTGCTTATCTGGCACGTGCCTCTGCCTCTGCCGCCTGCCCTTTCCCACACTCTGCTCGCCCCACCTCCAAGGTTCCCTTCTTCACTTGTCAGATCTCCCAGGCTCAGCAGGCAGTATGCCATAACTCTCAAGAATAAAGAAAACATTTTAGGGGTTGACAAGCTCAACATTTGCATGTCTGTTTTCAGAGAAATACCCATCTGTGGGGGGATTAAGCTTTTTTTTCCTTCTTCCTCCCCATCTAACACAAAGTATGAAAACATTCTTGACATAGTTGCCTGAAAAAGGATTTCTAAAGAGAAAAATACCCTGTGATTTCAATGTTTTGGTGTAAAATGCGCCGAAAGGAAGGGGATGGGGTAAAGAACAGAAAAGAACAAAATCTCTTCAGTCAAATAACTTGTTAATCCTAAAGCAGGCAATGTGTTAGCTTTTGTCTCTACTTACAGAAAATACATAGGTTGGTTTCTGCCCCTTCCCAGCATTGGTATGTATTCCATCTTTAGTATGACCTCTTCCCTGAGGCAGGGGGCTTGCACTCCCCTAGGGCATGGAACAGCCCAAGTGGGAAAGAGCAGAAACCCAAGGCCCAGAGCCCAGAGGCAGCAGGCAGAGGAGAGAGGGACAGAGAGCATTCCTTGGGCCTTTTTACATGGGGACTTAGGCATATCCAGAGGCCAAAGGCTCTAGGTTGCGGACAGAAAAGATGAATTTCACCTCGTGCTTGGGAAGTCTTGCTTCTCAGGGATACGCCTTCCTCTTAAGGAGATCCTCTCAGGCCTACTCTGAGCATAAAAAGTAAATTCATGGGAGGATTCTTAGAAAAAGGGCAACTCATCCTAAAGTATTAAAGATTTTATTTGAAGGTGATTTCCACTAAGACCAGCTCCTCTCAGTCAGATTGGGAAGCTAGTGAACTTGTAAGCAACAGGGTCCTTCTGACATGATGAACTTTGCTGCCATTCTCCCAAGGAAGGCAGAGTTGTGCCCAAAAAAGTGATTGAGGACTGAGCATCTGGCACAGGTAGATATAATGAAAGGCAATTTTAGAGTTTTGAAGACAAAGGAAATGTGCTGTTGCCTCAAATAAAAACTTTTTACTCATCCATTCATTCAACAATTGAGCATCTGAGTTGGCAGAGCCCTGTGTTAAATGGTGAATTTCTCTAACATCAAGGGGATGTGCTGGCCCACAAACCCTGGAACAGAGAGATGGCAGGAAGAACAGAAAATCTGGGGAACTCCCAAAGAGTTGGTTGACTGTAGGAGGACAGGGGAAAGCATCCCAATACAAACCCCAGAGACAGGGCCAGTGCATGTTCCTGAAGACAGGTGTCCCGGCACACACAGGATGCTCAGAGATTGCCTGTGGCCTGAGCCCAAAGTGGCATAGGCTGAAGCCACACGTCTTGTGTGTCAGTCAGGAGACCAGTTTCAAAGTGAAGCCTATAGGAAAAGACCCTCCTTCTCCAAGGAGTCAAGGGGCTGATAGGGGAGAGCTCAGCCTTGCCTAGGATTGGAGAAGAGAGACTCCTCTCAAGACCCAGTGCTCAGACAAAAGGAGTTCCTGTCAGGACTTCTGAGACAGAAAGGGTGAGGTCAGGGCATAAGGACCCACCTGGGACTTGTGCTACAGAGTGACAGTCCAGGCATGCCCTTGAGCCACCACAAAGAGTAAAGAGCAGTTGCCTAATTGCTACTGGAAAGCAGAGGGCTGGGCCAGGGCAGGCCAGATGGAGAAAACTTTTAAAAAAAGAGGTGGGAGTGGGATGGGGGAAGGAGATTGGACTGTGAAGCCAGAGACCTTGCTTTAAAGGAGAAATTACTTCCTCCTGTCCCCATTAATCTTATAATCTGCAGTAGGCTGCCTATGAGAGGCAAGGAAACTGTAGTTCTTGTCCCAGAAGCAGGGCAAAAATAATGTTCCCTACCACCTTTATGCCTTCTCCCAATAACAGGTTAATTAAAAAAAAAAATTATTCCTATATGCAATACAGTACATCATATAAAATTATGCATTTTAGATTTCGCTCCTAGACTTATCTGTAAGCATTTAGCTTTTCTTCTGCAGGACCAAATCTGAAGCTGGAGGGGAAGTTTACAGTCAGCTGACAGCAACGACATTCCAGGTAGACAGGTTCTAGGGAATGGTGAGACAGGCATCTGGGTAGGGCACGTGACCCCAGTTCTGCCCACCCTAAAGCCCACTCAACACCTGGCACCATCTGCCTCACTGCCACCCCCGCCTTGGCCCAACCACCCAGTTCTGCTCTGTGCTAAATTGATTAGTCATTCACAACGCTGAAGTCATTAATTCAGGAAGGAAGCCACGCTTGCTGCCTCCTCTTCTCAGCCAGGAGTTTGCTGCCGTTGCAAAACAGAGGAGTAGTCAAACATTTCTGAAGCCCTGTTAAGCCCGTTGCCAAGAAAGGTGTCTTGCAGCTCATTTGCTGGTGGGGAAGCCATGCTACAGGCCCTGAATCATGCGGGATCCAGGACAGAACAAGGCCTAACTTGCCTGAGTTCAATATTTCATCACCAGGATCAGCGACAGAAGAGGCTCACCAAACCACCAAGCCCCGTGGACTTCACCCACAGCTGGGGTGACCCTCTGTGGGATGTTCTGCTGCTTCTAGGGTCTGGGGAGACTCAAGAGTTCAGAGACAGACAGGCTTGGAAGGACGATAGATAATAGCTAGAGCTCAATGTCCCCATTTGATATATGGTAAAACTGAGGCCTCAGGAGGCAATGGCACTTGCCCAAAGTCAAACAGCTAATTAATCCAGACTTAGGATAGAACTTTCATCTCTCAGTTCTCTGTCCGCAGCAACTTCCACTGCACCAAATCACTCTAAGATAATGTTAAGGCTTGGCTGAGCCAGCTAGAAAGGACCTCTCTTCTCTAAGGAGTCAGGAGGCTGAAGGTGGGAGCTCAACCTGGCCTGGGAGAAGAGGAGACTCCTCTCAGGACACAGAGCCCAGACTGAAGGAGCTTCTGCAAGAACTTCCGGGATGAGGGCACGTGAGGCCAAGACATGACGCCCGATCTGGGAATGTTGCTGCATGGTCAGTCCAGGCATGACTTCAGCCACTGCAAAGGGCATACAGAAACGGTGGGATGATGGAAACCACCCAAGAGTCTATCAGTGGGAAAGCAGTTTATCAAGTAAAAAGTAGGTTAAATAAATGAAATGCTAATTAGCCATTTAGAAAGATTGACATGGCTCTCTATGTTCTAATGCGGATCTATCTCCCTGATTTAAAAAAAAAAAAAAAAAACAGATATAGAAACAGAAAACCAAGATATAGAAACGATACATATACGATGTTACCATTTTGGAAGAAGGGACACACACACATGCATGTGTTTGTATATGCAGGACTCTCTCTAAAGGGTATGCAAGAAACTGGCAACAATGGCTGTGTCTGGGAGAGGCCCCAAGAGATAGAGTATCAAGAATAGGAGGGAAGGGCTTACTTTTTATTCTTTTTCTCTTACAACGCAGAAGTTTAACACGGGCCTGTGCAACCTGTTCAAAACCTAAAAAATCACACCTAGCCCAAGACTGAGAGTCAGGGATCCTGCTTAGCGGCAAAATATCATCGGTTCTCAGGAAATATAAGCTTAAGAAACAATGCATTGATGATTGAAAAATGAGTAAATAAACAAAAATTCATCATTTTTTTTTCCCCAAGGTAGTAATTAAATGTACGGCATCACATTTTGGAAACGACCGGGAAAACGGGCCATAGTACTCTCACTGAGCACATGGTAGGAGTCTGAGAACCTGGGTTCAAGTCCTTGGTCAACTAAAACCTCAGAAACCTCAATTTCCTCATCTGCAAGGGCTCCAGAATAAAAATGCCTCCTTCCCCAAATTTTTGTGTGGATCAAACAAGAAAGTGGGTGGGAAAGCACTTCATAACGTTTGATATACAGAAGAGGCTGAGGGACTGTGGTTATTATTAGCAGCACTAGTTATTTTCAGAGTGTGCCTTCTCCTACCATGCTTTCATTAGTGAGGTTTCCAAGAGTGACTCCTATTCACTGCCACTGAGCCTGGCAAGCTCTGTTTTCCCTGCCCGCCTCCTCCTCACCCACAGGTCTGTATGCTTTTCCCAGCCCCCGCACCCAGTGCTGGGCACCTCGGTTTCTGCGTGTTCAAGAAAAGCTCTGGGGGAGCCTCATAACGCCCCCTCTACCCTTTTCCCACAAGCAGTAAAGGTCCGGACACAATTTGCTTGAAGTCACAAAGGGACAGGATCAGGAAGAGAATGACTTCATTCCTTTGTGTCTTCAAAGTGTTTGTTCTTTATAAGTTGTCTGGTCACATGTAGAGACCTTGAGAGGCATCACACCTTTAGCTCAATCAGTCACCACCTCATTATTTACCCACCAGCCTCTTAGGACAGCAAAGCTCTCAGGAAAGGCCTAAGCACCCTCTCAGATGGCTGCATGGGACAAGTCACTCTCCAGCTCTCACTTTGGACAAGAGAGGAGGGGCCGTCTAAGCCCTATTGGGTGAGTGTGTGGCAGATCAGTACACTTGGCTGGACCAAGCCTTCGGAAATGCCAGAAGGAAAGAAGCGCTCATCAGTAAATCTCCAAGGTTACCTGGAAAAGTAGCTCCAAGGACTCCTAGTATTACCTATCCACACTCTCCATGGAGCCTCAGGGAAGCTGGTACTATTACTCCCACGTTGAGAATGAGGAAACTGAGGCTCCAAGAGAAGAAGAGAATCATGTAGTTAGGTTAAAGCCAGAGTCCTACCTGCAATCCAGCGGTTTCCAGCTGTGTCCGTACAAAGTGCTACCTAGAACACGGTGAGCATCCGCTCAGTATTTCATTGAGTAAATGTTAAGAAAGCCTGTGATGGCACTTGGAAAGGGTAGGACACCCGTCATCTAGGATACAAATGTTTGTAGTCCGATGGAAGATGAAAACAGGACAGTGCTGTGGAGACACTAAGGTTTTGTAAGGAAACACACTCACTAGGTTAGGGCCGTAAGTCGTGGACTCTGCGTGGACTACTAACTATGCTTAAGGGCTGCACGAGGCTCCGAATTCTGTGCTTCACTCCATCCTTTGCCCTGATCCTTATACCTAGTCTTCATTTTCATGGCTTCTCTCACCCCACCCTCTCACTCCTGTATCCGCCGCCGTATTTTCCCCTATTTCTCTCTCTACCCTCCTTTCATCTTCACTGCAAACCTCTTCCCCAGGCACAGGCTGGGCTGGCCTTTCAAGCTGACCAAGGACATCTGTGAGAAGGACAGAAACTTTCCTTTTTAAGGTCCTTCTCTTTTTTCATTCATGTGCTTATTTATTCATTAATTCATCAAATATTTACTGAACTCTGATATGCCAGACACTTTACTAATATCTTTTCATTTGAAAATTGTGTAGAATTTCGTGTGTTTTTCATAGAGCCAGAGGAAAAAAATCGTCCCCAAAAATTCTAAGATTAAACAATTTTTAAGGAACAGGGATAGCAGTAAAAAACTTGAGTTTTTGAGTTTTGAGTTAATGCATTATAATTTATTAATTCTATTCCTGTGTCTTAAATTCTCCCTCATTCACCAGAATGGAATCAATAAATGGCAACATTTTTCCATCCAATGTTTTTAAACCAGATTACAAAGGCGTGGAGTTTTAATTTCACAGGCATTCGTTTCTGGGTTTGGGGTCTTTTTTTTTTTTTTTTTTTTTTTTCCTCAAAGCAGATAAATGAGGTTCTAAACTTAGGATAATAAGGCTTAACAGTGAGGCGCTTTTAAAAAAGTGAATCATTTCTCAGTTCTCCTTTGCTAATCTCTCTTGGTAACATTAATTATGAGTTTGTGCAGCATGCCCCAAGGCGAGCTCGGCTTTCCCAGGACAATTAAAGTTACTTAATTATTAAAAACTGTGTGTGCTGCTGCCCAGAGAGAAAGAGGCAGCCGGGCCCGGCTCCCACAGCCCCCCACAGGAGTGACCGGACACTCTGTGGGAACTCGGCTCCTTTCCCTCACCATTGTAATTCTTTCAATATAATCTATGAAAATCCTCTTGCCGTCCCCTCCCACCCGGGCAGGAATGATTTAGAGGCAGCTCCCTCCCTCCCTCGCTGCTGATTACAGCCTGCTGGCTCCTCACAGCCTCAGGGCTGGACTCCAGCACCCCCAAGCCAGCAGCCCAGGGCCAGGAGACTGGGGCAGGGGGGTCAGGGGGAACGACAGTGCCTCTGCTGGGGATTCATGCTGGAGTAAGAGAGTAGGGCCCTTCTGACAGAGGGACATTGGAAAAAGCCAAGCCCTTGTTTGTGAGTGGATTCCTTGACCCCATTTTTTCTCAGGCCTTCTGCCTCACAGGAGCAGGACAAGTCATCCCACACCCTGAAGGGAAGAAGGAAGAGGGGTACATGGCTAGTCTGCATTCACAGCAGATGTTACCAAGGGTAGACACTAATTTGTGACAGGCTTTTTTTTTTTTTTTCTGGATGACTCTTTAGTTGCGGGAGTGAAGAGACTGGAGATGGTCCTATCCCTGCCATCGACACCCAGAGAGACCTCGATCAAGGCACTCCTGCATTCTGAGCCTTAGCTTCACAGTCAGAGGCATCCTGCAGTCTCTAAGGGCCTCCAGGTCCCAACGCTAGGGTGAATCTTAACTAACCCTTACACCTAGGAAGGAAAACCTCAAATTTTCCATTTCACTTCCTACCTCATCATCCATTCAGCAAGCACCCAGTCTGTGCCAGGCACTGTTCTAGCTCTGGGGACAGAGCAGAGACAAACCAGACAGGAACTCCTGTCCTCCTGGAGGTAACAGACTCAAACCTTAGTCATCCTTCCACACACAGAGAAGAGAGGAGACTGGTCCTAAGGTCTCTCCGAGTCACTGTGAGATGGGGGCCCAGTCCTCTCACCCCCAGCCTGAGAGCTTTCAGTGGGCTGCTGCTAGCCATCTGTCTCTTTTCCTTTGCTTTCTCCTCTTCTGCTCTATTTAGCTCCTTCCCACCTTAGCTCTCTCTCTGGGCTCCAAATCTCCAAGGAAGCATATAGTTCAATAGAAATATGCCGGCCACGAATGCGAGCCTCATACATCATTTACATTAGCTAGTAGCACATTTTTTAAAAAGCAATTTGAAAAAACATGGTGAAATTTATTTGAAATATTTTATTTAACAGATATGTTCAAAAATAATAATTTCAACTTGTAATAAACATAAAGTGTATTAATTAATAAGATATTTTATATTTTTAAATTAAATCTTTAAAAATTAATCTTCAAAATTCAGTGAATGTGTCACATTTACAGTATCTCAGTTTAGTATGTCAAGGGCTCAACAGCCACATGAGGTTAGTGGTTACTTTCCTGGACAGCACAGGTATAAGGTTCCTCTCACCTCCAAGTCTTCACCACTCCTGAGTACTCAATAAAATCCAAGAACAGAAGTGTGTGATTCATGCCTGCCACATAACAAGGCTAGGCTAGAGCATGGCTCCCTCCATGTTTGGCATTTTCCCCATTACACTGACACAATGGAATACTATGAAGCCAAGAAAAACAAATCAAAGACACTCTTTTATGGACTCCTATGGAAAGAGCTCCAAGGAGGATTACTAAGTGAAAAAGGGCAAGATACGAACAGTGCCCAGTATATGGAATTCCACTGCAGCAAAGTATGTATTTGGTGGTTGGGCATCAACTATCTGTGGAAGTTTTAACCAAAGTCATCAGTAGGGAGAACAGGAGGGATGGAAGGCAGCAGTCAGAGGGGGACTTTCATTGCATGTATGTTTCCTGTTTTTGAATTTTGAAATGTGTGGATGTATTTACTTGTTCAAAAATTAAAATCAAAGCGCTTCGTTAACAGGTACACTTTGGACACATGAGGCCTGCCCGGCACAGCAGGGCTTGTCCCCATTCCCCATGGCAGTGCGTCAGGAGGAGCAAATACGGGTCTCTGTTTTTCCTACTGCTCCACAATAGGAAGAGAGAGGCTTGGCAGAGGCCCAGGGCAGGAAGACATGATATCAAGTGACTTTAAAGGGCTCTTTTGATTCCAGACAGCGGTTTCCACTCCGCATCCCTGCCCCCCTCTCACTCCCACCCGCCGTCTCTGGGATCCCTCCACCACCTGCTGTAAGGGCATCTTTCTCCCCCGGAAGAGCCTCTGGGCTTGAGGTGGGGAGGGGAGGGAGGCACTGGCTGGGAAGGGGCATCATCCTCTCTTCCCAAAGGATGTCATTCATTCCCAGATGTCATTTTCAGAGGCATGATGCCACTCTGCCAGCTGCCCTCTAAATCTTGGCATCCCTAGGCTGCATATGACACAGAGCAATGGAACTAAGAAAGCAGAGCATGAGCGCGTTGGTGCACGTGTGTGTCCAACTGTGCACATCTGTAGCTCACGGTCTGGCATTCCTTCACTCATTCATTCATCCTTTCAGCTAATATTAGTTGGACCTCGGCCGTATTCCAGTCTCTGTGCTAGACCCTTGGGACAAGGCAGGAACAAGGCAGTTGAGCTCTTGCCCTTGTGGTGCTTGCAGTCCAGCAGGAGAAACAGGCATTAACTTAAAGAAAATTTGCTCCCATCCGTTGTGATAAGTGGCAGGGAAAGTACCTGAAATTGGGGCACGTGATTTAGCCTGGGTGGCCAGGGAAGTCTCCTTCAAGGACTGTCATTTAAGCTGAGTCTAAAAAATACATAAATACAGAGATGATAAGATGTGACACGTGGTCCTTACGTAGACAGCAGGTCCTCTGTTAACTTGCTCTGTATCCTTGAATAAACTGCATTCCTTTTTTAAAGAAATGTTTTATTTGGAAATAAATTTAAAATTAAAAAAATTATAAATATAAAATTAGTAAAAAAATGTCTTGTATATTTTTTACCCAGATGATTCACTATTGCTGACATTTTACCCATTTGCTTTATCAATTGTGTTTTCTCTCTCTCTCCCCACTACACACACAGACACACACACACTCACACTCATGCACACACACAATTTCTTCCTGAACAAGTTGATGGCATCTAACATACATCATGGCCCTTTGAGACTAAATACTTTGGAACCCCACACGCTTCCTGAGTGCAGCTTGCTGGGTTCCAGCACGGAAGATAACCCTGCCTTCTCTGCTCCCAGGGCAGTTAAGAGGATGGGAGGGGCACATGAGAGCTCTCAAGAGCAAATCTAGGGCTGTTATCTTTTTGTGAAGCAATTCTTGGGACTTAAAAATGAAAATTACAGTGTTTCCCCAGAGAGATGGCCAGGGTCTCAATTCCTCCGGCAGACGAGCTGTTTTTCAGCCAAGCCTGGAGTGCATGGTGAAGGCTGTGTACGAAGGCTGACCCCTCTGCAGCCCCTCCTCTAGGCCAGGGTGACCCAAGCCCTGGTGAGGACCTCTCTGGCTGATCATCTCTCCCCAGAGCCCAGGGGAGATTCTCAAGGCAGCTGTGGCTGGCACAGATAATGCTCGCCCACCCCAGGGAAGGGCTCCTTCTCCTTGATGAAATGGAACCAAGCCAGCGCAGAAAACCTCTCCTGGCCGGCTGGCCCTGCATTCAGGAGCACAATGGTGTTGGTCCTCTCAGCGGGTTTGGAGAGCCATTCCCTTAATGAGAACGATAAATTCACAAGAAAAGGCTGGTTGCCAAGCACAAGGGAGGGAAGTGCTCTCCAGGCCTTGTGGCCCCAGGGGACCACCCTTCTGAGCGTGGGACCTGCAGAATCAACCACCAGACACAGACCAGGCCCAGATCTACTGAGTCAGAACGTCTGGGCTGAGGGCCTGGCGAAGGGTATTTTTAAAAGCTTCCCAGGTGACAGTCTGTCAGTTTAGTAACCACTGACCTAGATACGCTCTGAGATTCTTCCAGCACTGAGATCTTTTGATGGTGTGATCCAAAGAAAACTAGAGGTAAAAGAGATGCAGACTCAGTTAAAGGGCATGCATTCCTCCCTTGCACCCTAGGAGTAAACTCGATAGCCCCCTTTCTCCAGAGTAGAAACCTCAGGCACTTTGCTGGAAGCCCATTAACTTGGAAGAGAAATGTGTGCCCTGAACCTCAGTGTGTGTACGAGGGTGTCTTCCAGAGCCTCTCATCCTCAGTTTTCCTGAACCACACCTAATGAAGGCAGAGTTCTACCCTGAATGGGGTGGTGAGAGAGGGTAGAAAATCAGTGAAGCAGCCAGTTCTGCTCTGGCTGCGCTGATGCAAGCTGGCTGCTGGTGTGAGTTGCTCACAGGAGCACAGCTGTGGGCAAGGCCAGGTGCAGTCGGGCAGCCTCTGGGTGAGCCCAGAGGGCCCAGCTGCCCACCCAAGTCAGG
This sequence comes from Cynopterus sphinx, assembly GCA_030015415.1. NCBI lineage: Eukaryota > Metazoa > Chordata > Mammalia > Chiroptera > Pteropodidae > Cynopterus > Cynopterus sphinx. The sequence continues at coordinate 48,387,516 of CM057380.1, forward strand.
GAGCAGCACTCGCTGGTCCTGACTCATTCAGCGCTTCTCAGCAGCAGGCCTGGGACTTTCCCCTCTGGCTGCCCAGCAAGCTTCTCGCCTCCCCACCCCCCACCGTGGCTCGCTTATTTTCTTCTACTACAGTTACCTACATCCCTCAATGGGGTCACTCTGCCCCATGCCAAGGGCTTCTTCTTGAGTTTCTAGGCAAACACTGGGACCCTGGGGCCCAGCAACCTTATCCCTCCTGTCATTAAACACTGAGGCTCTGGGAGGATGGGGTGTAAAACCCTGTTAGAGTAAGTTCCTCCCCCATTTCCCCAGCACTCAGTGTTGCCCTAGGCAGGTAGCAGGCGCAAGGGCCCAAGGGAGAAAGGCAAGGAGGAAGAGAGGGAGGAAGGAAGGAAGGCTGAAATAAATCGGCAATAAAATCCAGTTCTTAATTGATCCACTGCTTCAGATCTCTCCCTGGGGTCTGTTCCGGGAAAGCTCCTTAGTCCAATCCAGTTCAGAACGACTTCCCCTTTTACCTCATCATTCTAGGGCTGCTCTTGTGAGGAAAGATGTGAATTAAGCTAAGAGTGTGAACTAAATGGATTTTATAAAGGTTCGCCAGATGCGAGAAGCCACCCACATAGCACAAAGAATGAACAACTGACTGAAAGAATAAACATATCCAAATGTCCAAATCTGGCCTATTCTTTAAAATCCCCTCAATGAACTTTGCCTGGATCTTTCCTTCCTTCCTCTAAAACTCACAGCACCTTACCCGTCCTTCTTTGGCTGGCAGGCTACAGTTCTCTACCTTGTGATACAACCAGTCTGTATACGTGACAGAGTGATATACACCGACCAGCAAAGGCTTTGCAGGCAGACCATCCTAAGTTTGAACCCCATATTTTCCTCTCACCAGCTGTGGAGGTGTGGAGGAAGTGCTTAACCTTTCCTATCCTCAGGTACTTGTGTAAAGTCAGAATAATAACTACATCCAGAGCTGTCATGGGGTTAGCAATGCAGCAGAAATTAACAGAGTTCATGTTATTTCCTTTCTTTAAGGCCCCAGGGAAGAATTACACTTCTCTGTTCCTGCTTAAAGTTAGGTATGACCAATGAAATGTGAGCAGAAATGATGAACGTCACCTCCAGGCAGAATCATTTGGAAGGTGGTGCTTGATTCCCCAGTGAATCAAAAGGACTCATGCTGAATAGTGGCATCATAAGATGGCACAACACCCAAAAGGGTGGCAACCATGAGCAGACCCTTCCCTAAAGAGCTACGTTAAGAATTTAACAGCAGTAAGAAATAAACCTGTATTGCTTCCAGCCACCAAGGTTTTGAGATTTTTTTTTTTTTACCATAGCATCACCTAACCTAACCTGACTAACACAAGACCTATGTATGCAGGACCCTTAATACAGCTCTGACACACAGTCAGTGCTTGATAAATATGTCCAATTAAAGAAACCTACAAACAAGTGTTTGAGCAACTGGACAAATGAATGAAATAGCAAATAGTTCCAGACTGGTTCTGCTTTCTCTAAGGAAAGTTTGTGGCAACCTTTTCAGCTTCTTTACGGTGAATAAATGCCGTACATACATACCACTGTTGGCTGGGTTACTGCCTGGCCAGCAGGAGTGGTTGCCTTTCACATTGCTTTTTCCCTGTTATCTGGGGATACAATGTTACCCATATAACTCCACACATCTGCCTACAGCCGACTCTGCAACCTCTAACTGGAGGTGTGTACGGGGAGTCGGGGCCCTCGATCTAGGTATGTCTGCCTTGGGAGATCCCATCTTGTGAGACAGGCTTCCAGCAAAAAAACCCTTGAGAACCTCTACAGCCTCCTTACCACGCGCAAAGCATATTTCGTCTGGGAGAAGAGCCCAAGGAGAGGAATCAGAATGAACCCATGCCTACTGTTATCCAGTCCTGGAACCTGAAGGGCCTTTGCAGGTGGCTGCTTAACTCAGCACAACCAGACCTGACCCAGGTGAGGTTCCACAGACTCCAACCCAAAATGGAGCAGGATTAACATGCCAGGTCGACTGCATGGGCCATGTAGCCTACCAACATCTTTCAAATCAGTATCCGCTGTGGTCCAGGTAGCAACTTGGTGATGTAGCCTAAACAGGAATCGTTATTGTCCCTGTTTTACAGAACAGGAGAAACGAAGGCTCTGAGCAGGGAAATGAATGTTTCAGCACACTCCATAGCGTTCAGAAGAGGTAGATCCCGTCAATGATAACAGGGGCTTGCTCAAGATTTTCCCTCTGCCCTCCAAAGGGGAGGCTGAGAGCCCTTTGTGATTTCTCCATGTCACTTTAAAGACATCCTTTTTGCTGATGAAGCAGGCAAATAGCATGTTCACCCCCAAAATCCTCAAAGACTGCTCCCTACAGCTATAAAAATTACAAAGGAGAGTGAGAAAGAAGGAAAGAGAGGAAGGAAATGCTGCTCCGGAAATTAATACAACACCCAAGAGAAGAGGGGAGAAGGGGAGAGCATTTGAAGCACTGAGCTCCTGAAAAGGGACCCACTGAAAAGGGAGGTACGTGCACCAGAGGCAGCAGAATTAAGAACCAGTGTGCGATCAGAGTCACTGGTTAGTAGATTTGAGGCCACAGCTGAGAATTAGCAAGAGTCAAGACTAAAAGACAAGGTGACTGGGCAATGTCAGGCGGAGGGAGAGGGGTGCCAAGAATAAGTTCAGGAAACCTGAGGGCACTGGAGTTCCCTCTTCTGTGGTGGGTGTGTGGGTCTGAGGACAGGCGTGGTGGCCACAGGGGCCCTGCAGGGTGGGGCATTTCTGGCTGCAGTTTCCTTTTCTGGCTGATGAAGGGTTGACATGAGGTTCCTTGCCATGCCCAGCGCTGACACTAAAACAGTCTTTGTGAACTGAAAATCTTGTGATTCTCCATCTCCAGACTGCTGGGGGCTGGGTCTCATCCAGATTCCCAGTGAACCATCAAGAATGGCCCTGTCACTGCGCTGTCTTTTAGTCCTCTCGAACCAGGAAAAATACAGCGCATTCCTGCAGTATGGATGGGGAAACTGAGGCATGACCTAGTAAAGGGACTTTGCTAAGTACTACAATTCATAAGTGGAGTGTAGATTTGAATCTAGTCCTGTGGGCTGCAGATCTCAGGCTATTTCTCTGCACTGTGCTGCTTCCCAAGCTCATAGCAAAGATTCACCCAGAGCAACAACCCTCTGGGGTTGTTTTGCTTTATTTTTTGCTTTTTTTTTTTTTCTAAGTTGGTTATCTACGCCAACAGAGATCTAAAAGGGACCAGTAATAAGGGAAGGCTCTATCTCTTTCATTTGACCAAAGAGAATAAACACAAATACCGAGAGCAGTGGTGCAGAAAACCATTTGCCCCTATGTCCTTGCTGGAGACAAACAGATAACCCTTATTTGCAAGTTTAGTTAAATATTAACTCAGCACCCAAGGGCGCTGTCCTGTACAAGCAAGACAAAGTCCTTGCCTTAAGATTCGAAGCTCAGAACTGAGCCAAAGGAGCCAGAGCATCTACGAAGCGTTTTCCTTCTGCACTGAGGACCCCCAGCCCAGGGTCCTTCCCTTCTCCATCGTGGAACTGAAATCAGGCGATCATGCACTCATGGCTTGGACAGGCATGTGAGAGCTCGACCCTCATGCCAAAATGGAAGTCTCCTGACCTATAGGAGAGCTCAGTTTACACCCTGTGCCTACTCTGCACACACCCATATAGTGTCACCCACTCCCACTCCTGGTCTCAATGGCTGTGACCAGGCAGAGCTGAGAGACATGATCACCACGCCCTTGCTGCCTCACATGGGAGCTGCCTCTTCCAGATGCATCAAGGTTTCTGCTCTCTGGGCCTCGGTGGTATTTCTCCTCCACCGACTACTCTCTGGCTGAGGCTTATGTCACCATCATCCTGTGACCTCTGTTTCTGCGGACACAGTGAGGTGACAGAGGGGAGCAGGGCAGTGACAGATCTCTGCAATGCTAGAGGAGGGCTCTGATCATTTCCTAAACACACCGACATCTCAGTACTCTGTTACCATAGGTGCCAGCTTGCCTTTTCAACTGAGCTGGAAAAATAATGATATATCTGAAAACCACTTTCTTTCCTTAACTAAACCCTGCTACTCAGTATTATGTTAAAATCTTACTAAATAAGACATTGGGGTTGACAGTAAACCTCACCCATTAGGGCTGATGAGGAATAAAAAAAATAAGAATAACAAAACAAAACAGGACCTTCCTTTTAGGTGGTTGACAGTGTAGACAGGACAATAGCTTTCAGGCTGATAGCTCCAATGCAGGACTGGAACAAAAGATAAACCAGACTATGGGCCTAAAGGAAACCAAAGAGGCAGCAAGACCTCTCCTGTTCATACTGACCAATCAAGTCATGAGACCATCCGCAAACACATTGTCACTCTAGTCATTTTTGTTAGCCCTCGAAAACCATTGGCCACCCCCAAATCTCCCACCTTTGTTCATACTTCAAAACCTCCAACTAAAAGGACTTTATCTTCCTTCTCCACCTGGCTCCTGCCGACAAATCTCAATGCCTCCCGCCCTGACTTTCGATCAGATTTGATTGTGCCCCTCCATACATACCCCATATCCCCTACAGTGAACATGGCTATTTGGCAGCACTTAGCCCATTTCTTGCACTTAGCCCTTTTTTAAAAGTTAGGTTTTTGGCATACTTCAAATTGTTCCTAAGCAGAGAACATATTCATAAACTCAAACCTGCCTTAATAGTAACTGCTCAGCAAATGCTGATTGAATGGATTGGCTACGGGATAAAGTAACTTTATAATTATAAACTCCTTCTTTATTTGCTCCCCACAGCATCCCTCGTATGGAAAGAACAAATATTATTATCCCCATTTACAGATGAAAACAAGGCCACAAGGCTGACTCTCATTCACTTACTTAACTCATGTTTATTATGTGTAAGTTTCCGTCTGGAGCTGTAGTTTTCAAATGTTAACAGGCACACAAACTTTTTTAGGGACCTTGGTCAAATTTGGGTTCTTCTGCAGCAGATCTAGTGTGGGGCCTGAGATGCTGCATTTCTAACAAGCTCCCCAGTGACACCCATGCTGCTGGTGCAAGGGCCACACTCAATTCTTACCTACCTGAGAGAAAGAAAATACCCAATTAGCTTGAGTAAGTAGCAGGAGCTAGAGTCCTTTTCAAAATCTTAGAAAAGATAGAAAGCATTATACCCATTTTACAGATATGGAAACTGAGGAACAGAGATACTGACCTCTCAAAGGTCTAATCCAGCCCTTCTGACACCAGTTCAGTGCCGCCTTTACTACCACCCACTGCACTGAGTGCTGGGAGGATTCAGAGATTAAGGCACCACATCCATCCTCAGGAAGAGGACACAACACATGCACATGCACATGCACCAGGAATTGTAGTGCAAAGTCACCTGAGGGAAGAGCCAGAAGTCCAGAGGCAGGTGAGCACATGCCAACCAGATTTTACCCAAAAAACATGGCCCATCTTTGTTTTCTACCCACAGCCCAATTAGACTGCAGATGGGGGTCTTATTCCATCAACCCAATCCCTTTAAAAGGAAAAAGAAAAACAGTGGCTTTAGCATTTTTCTTTTAAGCCCTGAACCTCTTCGGTGGAAAGTGCTGCCCTTCCGACCTGTTGATGTAATTGCCATAATTGAAGATTCCAGCCCCCCATGTGGGTGGACAGGGCCCCATTCATCCATCAGGTCAGCGAAGTGTAAACCTGCTGAGTCCTTCAGATGCTCCGGCCACAGCCTCCCCCTCCCTTTTGCCTCCAGCCCTGCAGGCTTGGCTCCCCGCGTCGCCAGGGCAGCCAGGCCCAGGCTGGTCCCTCTCTCACTCTGGGAATGGTGCCTAATTAAGGGGTCTGTTCTCATCTCCATGGGGCCGACTTAAGGCCTCCTGACAGTAATGAGAGCCACACGTGTGCTGCTGGGGGTGGGAAGGATGGCTCCCCTGCTGTCTTAGCACCCTATTAAACAGCGAGTCTCTCACACACACACACACACACACACACACACACACACACTCACACACAGTGCAATTCTGCAATAATCACCATCAAATCTTTAGAGCTATAGGGAACTGCTCCAATTCTGGAAGAGGAAAGAATCAAAGAAGAAAGTAACTTGCCTAAGGGCACACAGCAAGTCAGTCAGTGTCACTGGATTCCGTAGTCCTGTAGCCCCTCACAGCACAGGCTTCCCCATGGAGGGTAGGGCTCTCCACTCTGGCTCTAGGGGAGCAGATTGGGAGTGGGGGAGGGGGAGGAGACAGAATCCCAACTCACCATTCTGGAGCAGCCAGTTTCAGGGGCTTGCCAGGCAGAGCAGAGAGAAGGAGTGTACTGGAGCTGGGGCTGGGGCTGTTGCATCTCCAAGACACGCTTTGATCACACACAAAGCCAAGCTCAGAGTGGGACATTCCTTGCTTCCCAGGTGGATCCATACCTAACCCACACCCTTCCAGCATGAAAAGGAACCAGTCTTGTTGCCCTCTCCTGCAAACCCTCCCCTGCCCCTATGCCCTTTCTCCCAGGATCCACCCCCAAAACAACACATAGTTGGTTCTCAGTAAATATTCATTAAATATAATAAAAGTCAAGTCGATGTGTGTCCCAACTCACAGTCATGTTAGTGCATTGTTTTAATCATAACTTTGCTTATTGAGAGGGCCCTGAGATGAGGTGGTACCAAAATGCTGAAAATAACATGGAGCAAATCTGAGATACTGGCTCATTAATAAAGATAAATAAAAGATTAATAAAGAAAAGGGACAGAATTTCAGTTTTGTCTAATGCCTATTCCTTGGCACACTGATGAATCCCAAGAAAGAAGCCAATAATAACCTAGGTACTAGCCATACAGTCTGGAGACGCTGGCTTTCTACAGAAGCTCCCTCACTAGCATCTCTACTCTGATACTTCCTCTTCCAATCCCCCAATCCTCTGTGCACACTGGCTGTCTGATGGATCACACCATGCGCATTGTGTGATACCCCTGCTCAAAAGCCTTTGATGGCTTCCTATTCCCTCTGCATGAAATCTGTACTGCTTTCACTCGGAGGGGCCTCCTCAGTCTGGCTCAGTCTTAACACCCTCTCTAGAGCCCGTCTTTCCTTCTAGTCAGTCGGTCTCCTCACTTGGCTCAGTGTAAGACAGGAGTGGGATGAAAATGAAATTTGGAGCCAGAGGACCTGGATGTGAGACCAGGTCTACCGTTTGACCTCTCTGAGCCTAGTTTCCCATGGATAAAATGGGGGATGAGAATAACGATATTTACTCTGTAAGGTTGATGTGAGGAGTAAGTGGTGTTTTGGATATTACAGAACTTTACAAACTATAAAGGGCTAAAGGAATGATCATTGTTCATATCTAGTCATGGCTATTCTCACTCTGCCCCCCATCAGTGCCTTTAATCTCATGACTCTTACACCCAGTTGAACCCAACTCAAGCCCAGCCACACATAGAAAATCATGCCTGATAACTGGAGTTCTTGCTGACCCTACCTTTCATAGGCTCACCCATAAAGTGTCTCAATCTGTTCACTGTGTCTTGCACATGTTAGCCTTAAAACTCTAAGCTTTATTTATTTGTATATTGTATAATACAAAAGTTTAGGCTGCTCAAATTTCAAAAATAAATACACTGCGGAAAAGCTCAAGATACAAATGTAGAGAAAATCAGAAACATCGCTGAGTGAGGAAAAGAATAATCGTGCTAGATATCTGGTTAAGCTGGCTACTGCAGTTAAGTACCCTTGGGGGTCACCTTCAATTTCTCTTCTTCACCTTTTTATAGAGGAAAGATTTGCATGCCCCAGCCCACAAAGGGGAAGAGGTGGAATGGAACTTTGCAGTCTCTTCCTGGGGAGGAGGACTAGTTAACGAGATGGGTGAGGTCCACATTTACGAGGAGGGGCCACTGAGTCAGTGACACTGTGATGCAGTCACTGCCGATATTCCTCGGACTGATCAAAGTAGAGGAGGCTCCTGCTGGCTGTTCCCTCTGGACTTCCATGAGAGGCCACCTGTACAGGTAATCACCCGTCACTGACTACCACCACCGCCACCACCATCACCACCAAGCAGGATAGTCGCTAATCTCCTGTTGCTTCTACTCCTCCAAGCTTCTAGAAGCAGGCCCATAATCCGTTCCTTGCAGTGGCTTGAATCTGTGGACTCAGCATCTGCTTGGCAGAACATGCAAACTCAAAATCTAGTTCAGGGAGGGATTAGGAGGTCCCACCCCATTCCCAGACAACCCGCAGTTTGGGAAGCTTACCTCGTCATCAGTTAAGCTGATACTCTGATGTGCATTTGGCTAGTGGGCTTTAAACCTGTTCTCAATCACTCTGAAAGAGAAGGAAAAATGGTTTCAGAGCCCTTAGTTCCAGCAAACACAAATATGAACTATGAGCTTCTTGATATCATAGATATCATGTTTTGATTAAAAAAAAGAACACGGCTGAAGTTAAAGACAAATATGTCCTGATAATGGAGACATTGAATAACACAATGAATGGTTTTTCAATAAGAATTTGTCAGAAGATGACAAAAGCGTCCTTTTTGTTTGTTTTAATGACCTATAATATTAATTTATAATGCAATGCAAAGAACTAAACTAATATAATTCAAATCTATTTCTTGGTGTTGACCCGATTAGATACAAGGAGAGGGCTTAATTCTGTCTCAGTCATTCTTTGGGCAAGAATAAATAGCAAACAACTTGGAATTAGACTTATGCACTTGCATATACTATGGAAATAAAAACCGATGTGACTCTTTTAAAACAATAGATGTTGACAGTCTTGATCATGCTCCTCTCTTTAACTAGCAAGTCCACTTTTGAGAATTTATCATAAGAAAATAAATATTTTAAAAGTCATATGATTAAATATATTAAGTAAATCATGCTACATGAGCGATGAAAAACTATGTAGTCATTTGAAATGAAGTTCGTATTGTTAAATAGCAAAAGCAAATTATAAAATTATCTATATGCAAAGACCAAACCACATAAAGCCATGAAAGGAAGAAAAAAATAAAATAGTAAGAGTAACTATCTTCTTTCACCTTTTTTCTGTATTTTTATTTTTTAACGAGCATATGTCATGTTATAATTGGAAATAAAATGAAATAAACTGTATTATTAATATGTATATATCACCTCATACTTTAGATACCATCCTGGCAGACAAAAGAGCTAGCATTCTGTTACGAAAGTTAAAAGCTATACATAAAGTGCCTCACCTAGGTGAGGGGGCATTTCCCTTCAACCCAGAAGGAAGCTTGCCTTTGCTAGTGAACAGAACCTACATTTTTCTAAACTCGAAGCTCTGCTGGTGCCTGGACATATTTGTCCATCTCAGTTCAGCTGTAGATACCCTGAAAACAAGAGACAAATTCTTCAACTTCTATTTTTTTGTCCCCGGTGCTTGATGATAGCTTGTCGCCTGCCAGTAGATGGGTTGTTTGTTCCATTGGTCGATCTAATATGCGGTCTAGCTGGCTCAATAACAACATCATAGGTACCCAAACTATAGTTACTGAATGATTGAATGATGAAATAGATATCAGTTCACTTCTTGACTGGGAAATAATGAAAACACCCCTGCACATGTTTCCAGGTTCAGGTCACCCTGCCTAAGCACTTTGCCCTTGCTGGACCCCATCTCGCCGCTCCCCCCACCCATTTCCCGCTGGCCTTGTGCAGACCAGACTGTACACTTGAGCCATTCTCCCAGCCTTGATGCAATTTGTTTACTTGTCTGGCTTCTCACTTGACTCTGAGTCCCTTGGAACAAAGTTTTACATTTTGCTCATTTTTAAAAATCTGCTTCTAATGTTATTAGCACAGAGTCTGGGACGTAATTTCTTCAATATGGCACATCAGAGGGATCCAGCAAATGTTTGTGAATAAAGGAACAAATGAATGAATGTGGGACAAGAATATTTCAAGTACCAACGAGCCATCCAGTCCTGGGCCAGGTGCAGTCCCTGAGGGCTTGGAGGAACCACAGGGGAACGAGCATAACTCTCACCACACTTCACTGCAATTTATCATTCACTTGTTTCTCTTCCCTTATGGATCATAAACGCCACGAGGGCAGGGGCTGTTTCTGTCTTATTTACTCAGACTCCAGCAACACACACAATGCAATGGAAGGGACTAGTAATAACTGTGAAAGGAATTAATGGATAGCAAGGAAATGCAGTTTTCAGTTTCAATTTCCTCCAACTGTGTTACTCACTGAACAAAATGGCATATTACGTATAGTGTTGTGCAGTCTGCCTCTTACTTTCCTTCCTCTTGTCTTTTTCTTTTTTCTTTTTTTCTTTTTTCTTTTCTTTTTCTTTTTTCTTTTTTCTTTTTCTTTTTTTTTTTCAGAACTGTTGGGAAAGGGTTGGAGCTTTTCCTCCACAGTTGAAGATTACCTGGGAACTTAAGGAAGAGCCATCGTAGGTTCTTCACAAACACAGCCTCAAAAGAAAATGTCAATCCTCCCTGAGCAGGTGGCTGAGCACCAGGCAACAGAAATAATTCATCCCAGTAATCTCCTCAGAACTGAACTGTATGGATGTCTTCAAACCTTCTTACATGACTGATTTCCTTAGAAAGGACAGGGAGAAATAGTGAAAGAAAAGCAATTATCTAAAGTTTTGAGACAAATCGGTTATGAGACATAGAGCTTCATCCTTGTATTTTACAAAAAGACGTCGTAGGCTGTCCCTTACTCAGTGCTACCTCAGCCACAGTCTCAGTTACAAATGAACATATAAGTATGTGGAGCTCTGGGCCTCTCCCTCCAGGCCAGCCTTCCTTACTCACTTGTGCACTCGTTGGCTCCAGCTCTCTCTGGAAAAATCCTTTTTGATGTTGAAGACTAAAGCAACCTAAATCGGACAACCTCCAACTTAGTACCTAACAATCAACAATCAGATCCGTAAGACCCATTCCAGAGTGGGAGTCTGGAATCTGCATTTTAACAAATTCTCCCAGGTAATTCTGCTGTTGGGTGCCCAATGCCTATGCTTTAAAAATCAATATTCTAGTCCTAAGATAGAACTCTCCTCTCTGCTTTCCCAGGCCACTGGTTGAGCTCTCTTCCTCTCTACGACTTTCTCAGTCCCCTAAACAAGCCTCTCCTTAGGCATAGGTCACACTAGTATCAATAAACTGTGACATTGTCTTTATTTCCCCAACACATCTCACAGTACATGGCCTATAGTGGGCATTCAGAAAATATCTGTTGAATTAATGAATGAATAAGTAAATGAACAAGTGAGCAAATGAATAACTTTAACAACACCATAGAAAATTACTTCTTTCAGTTCCCTCAATTCTTCCAACTCTAACTTCAAGGAACCATGACGTGCTATTAGAGACCATTTTTCAACCTCCTTGTCTCTGTGGCAGTCTCTCAGAGACATTGGCTGGGAAGTCAGCACCAGTGGAGAAATGCCTTACCACATACACGACCTAAGGGAGGCCATCTGGTCATCTGCTAAAGCCCAGAGAATATTATCTTCCTTAAAGATTTGTGGATCAAAGACATCCAGAAGTGTTGCTGCTGTGATGTTCATGCCAGAAAAAAAAAAAATGACACCAGAACCTTCTTTTCCCAGCAGGAAAGCCCTAGTCAACCCCTTCAATTTTCAGAATTGGGGGGTTGATGATTTACACTTCTCTATTTCTAATGCTGAGCAAAGCCTGGGACTGGAAACTCTGGATGGGAGATTAATGGTAAATTTTGAATTAAGACACAATAAACCCTTTATTCCTTCCCCATTCACATCTTCCATTCTTAGTACTGGAAATACTAAGGCTCTTTCCCTTCATGTAAGATCACCCCAGGCTCAATCAAAACCGGAGGCTGCTGTCAGTCACCCATGTTGTAAACACAGTGACAATAATCAGGATAGGTGTTTGGAACAGAGTGATGTAAGTGGGGCTCATTGATGAGAACTGCTGACAGACAGGCAAGTCGACACCAGAGAACAGCTTGGGCTATGAGGCCATTTGGTCCAACGGGTAGGCCCTTCTGTTTTCTTCACCCGGACATTCAATGCCCCTGCCAGTTAGTTATTCAGTAACCAGAAATGAAGTGGGTCCTACAAATTCCTGAATCACCCTGGGGATGGAGAGGGAGGGGCTGTGCTTCCTTGATCAAGGGGCACGGTGGAAGCCAGAGCTAGAAATCTGTCCCCAGGAGAAGTGTTTGATGAAATAAAATGTGAGAAAGATATTCGTTTCTGCAGAAAGATGAATGATGATTCTGCATAACATTTAACCTGGACAATCACGAACCACTCCTGGAGGAGAAAGTGAAACTCAGACCCAGCCTGAAAAAGTGTGCAAAGCCTCAGGTCAAACAGGGAAGCAAATCCTCAGCAAATTTGCTTTAAAAATGTGAGGGATGAAGTTTCTTTTTGTTGGTGAAGAGGCTGTTTGCTTTTTGATCTGTTTATTTTACTACCCAATATATGCCACACATATAACCCAACATATAAAAATTTTATCGCTTTAAACACATGAAATATTTTGCTGAAAGACTGTAGGTAATGCTTCAAAAAAGTACAGTCAAGCCAAATATATTTTCCTGTGAACATTTCATAGAGATAAAGGAAAAAGAGGTAATAGATTTTTCTTTTTAGCAAATATTGGGGTTAGGATAAAGTATTAGTTTCCCAAGACTGCCAAAATAGTGTACCATAAACTGGGTGGTTAAAAATAACAGAAATTTATTATCTTACAGTTCTAAAGGCCAGAAGTTTGAAATCCAAGTGTCAGCAGGACAACACTCTCTCTAAAAGCTGTCAGGGAGAGTCCTTCCTTTCTTCTCCTCGCTTCTGGTACTTGCCAGCAATCCTTAGTGTTTCTTGGCTTGTAGATACATCAGTCCAATCTCTGCCTCCATCGTACATGGCCATCTTCTCCCCTGTGTGGCTCTGTCTCTGTGTCCCATTATTCTGGACTAAGGACTCATCCAACTCCAGCATGACTTCGTCTTAACTAATTACATCCACAACCATCCTATTTCTAAATAAGGTCACATTATGAGGTATAGGAGGTTAGGACTTCAACATATTTTTTAGGGGACACTATTCAACCCATAACAGGCAACATCCCCAGTAGTTGTAATAAGCCCAGCCCCAGTTCATAAAAGGAAAACACAGAGTCCTCAGTGTCCACATAGCTGGGAGCCCTTAGCTATGGATGTATTTGTGATTCCTCCCAAAGACAGAAACAAGCCACTCATTCGTCAATTCTGTCAGCAAATATTTACTAAGTGCCTATTAAGTATCCTACATACATTGGCTATGGCTGAGAGAGATAATACAAGTTCCCAGTTTTGGTGAAGAGTAGTAGCAGTTAAGACACTGTGTAGTTTTACAGTTCTTTGTTCAGGCTCCTCCAGCCTCCCCTACATAAGTATGAGCAATTTGAAGTCCAGGAAACCTGTTCCAGGCAGCCTTTGAAACTCATCCCACATACTCGTAACTCTTTGTGGAACTGGGCTGCAATGAGCCTTTGGGGAGAGGAAAAGAAGCATGCAAGGAGTTAAAACACACTGTGCTATAGGTTAGAGGAGAAAAAGTCCAAAAGCCAGGGAGGCACAGGGAAGAATCATAAGATTTCAGAGCTGGAGAGATTTCTGAGAGTATCTTCTTTGGTGGTTTTCAAACTTAAACATAAAAGCCAATGGAACACCTTCTTTGAACAAAATTGCATGAGGACTCACAATGCGTGAACAGCCAAATTGTTCTGGGGAAAGAATGAGAGGGTTTCTATGACCCTGATGAAGCCTTTGAAATTTCCTGGGACTTACCTCAACTTTATCCCTCTGTGGAGGAGGAAAATCAAGGTTCGTGAGACACAAATTGGGAATCCTTTCTTCACAAGTTTGTTCTGAATTCAGCTTTTTCTGACCTACAGAACTACCAGAGACAAACTGAGTTGAGGAGATGCTAGACTTCCACAAAGGTATTTCTAACTCACTTTGGAACAGCTTAGGAGTCCACACCCAAAGGACAGCACCCAATGCCCAGGTTCCTTAGCCCAACCAACTTGATCCTGGGAGAACTTTCCAAGGAGGCCGAGTCTCCTCATGAGGTGTCCTGTCCACGGTTTTGGTCTGTTTAGCCTCCAACCATTGTAATTACTTTTCAAAGACTCACTATAGCCTTCCAGGTTGTGAACTCCAGAGTCACTCTCCTGCCAGTCAGAGGAAGGGCAGTAGTTTGGAAAAATCTCCAGAGGGTGGTGCCTATAGAAATAATGATGGGAACTGTGTATATTCAAAACCTCTGAGGTCAAGTCCAGACTGCCACTTACGGCTAGGTGACTCAGGATCAATCTCTTGACTTCTTCTGAAACTATCTTGCCCTGTTAATTGGGGAGCTACTCAACATTCATTCAACAAACGCTGATTGAGGCCCTACTATGAGACAGGTGCAGTGTAGAGCTGTGGCAGGTGTTGCCCCACCCCCACTTCACAGGCTGGTGTGAGGATCAGACTATTAGCGATCTGAGCAAGCTCTTTAATGATTGTTTAAATGTTGTTTCTATTCTAAGACCTGATGGAGTGAAATGCATTTATTTCCTCAGCATGTCCTTTACTCCTCCAGACTCATTCTTTGATTTTATGCCTAAAAGATGTGATTAGATCTCACGTGTTCGTGATTTTCCATCACACCACCCCTTTTGAGGGCTGAGTTGGCACCTGAAAAACCATGATTCATGAAAATAGGCATCCTTCAGTTTTCATTAAAAAGCAGTGAAAGGCACGAACTTGCCTTATTCACCCTATATTCCCAGCAGGACCAGTGGGGCACATAATAGGTGCTTGATAAATACGCTAAATGAATAAATGAATGAATGAGAAATCCTGCCTCCAAAGAGGAGAATGAGCAGAATTAGAATTAAGGGGAAGGACAACTTTTTATGAATATTTTGGTTTTTTGTTTGTTTATTTTTACCAATAGATCCACATCGTCTCTATACTTGCCTGACTACCGTGAATGACTTCTATAGTGCAGGTTTCCTCTCTGGCTACGGCAGAGAAACCCTTTAGTCTAGGGGACATCGTGTGTTGTCCCACAGCCAGTCCCAACTTCAATCTCTTGACATCTTCCTATTACACCGGTTCTACAAAACGGAGTGGGCAATGCGTGTGTCCCCTGCCACCCTCATGCAAACTGCCAAAGGCAAGTGGAATATTTTCATCCAGGCTTTCTCCCCTTTCTTTTTTCTTTTAAGCTTCTTCTGGTGATAAAAGCTGAAGCAAATTGAAATTGGCAGCTCTGCGGTCTTTAAGCAATAAGAAAAGTACTAGAGATCATGTGAACCACACTTTTGAAAACTTAAAAAAAAAAAATCTAATCTTGCCTCAATAAAAACGACATCATGTCACTGTAATCGGCAGGGGAACAGGCTTGAAAGTTGCTGGCAGTGGCCCAGCAGAGTTCAGGGGTTCTGTTGGCTGAGCTGAATTCCCACGGGAAAGGTAGAGAGCGAGGACTGCCTTTCAGGTGAGCCTCTGAGGCGCAAGAAGGAGTGTGTGTGTGGTGGGGTGGGGGTGGGGGGAATGATAAAGCTCCCCCTGAAAACTTGCTATAATCTCCTGCTTTGCTGTAATCACAGCTCAGGGGCTGGCCTCCTCCACCCCTCTCCCACCGGCCTTTTTTCCAGATGCAGCTTTTGGCGGTGTTCCTCTCTCTCTGGCTGGCTGACTTTGAGGGACAGACAACAGCCAACATGAGAAATCTCAATGACAACGAAACTCCCTGTCAGGGCACAGACCCAGAGCCAGAGAGGGAAGTACCAAACGCCCAATTCCACTGAATGTGGTGTCTTTGCAAACTCACCCTTATCTGGTCTGAGCCAAAGACAACAATAAAAATGGCAGATCGGCTGTGCTGGAGCCAGCCTTTCCTCATGAGAACTGCTTTAGCTCTGGGAAGTGCAGAGCTGGGGGCCAGTTTTCACAAAGCCTTGGTTTACCTGCAATTGGTGGTTACTGTCTACTGCCAGTCATTGGCGATTCATAGCCATCCCTGGATGGGTACATAAGGGACAGATAAGAGTAAATACTTCTGGGACAGGGCTCGGGGTATGGGGCTACAGATGGGAGGATTACTTTTCAAGATTTACCCTCTTCTATGGCTTAAAATTTTAACCATATGCATTTTTAAGTTAAATCAATCAGCAATTCAAGAGACAAAAATTCATTAGCAGTAAATGAGCCCTCACTGATGTCTGTACCCCTTGTCTGACTCCTCAAACAAGTACAAGCGGAAATCTGTAGCTCAACAAGAGGAGATTTGGAATTTCGATTTTACTTGAACGACTGGGCAGAGGGTGAGGCAGAAACATTATTTTTGTACTAAAAGAAATACGAATATATAAAGCGTAATGCAAAACGCACTTGGATAATTAAGAGGAAATATAATATTTTTATTCAGCCATATGCCATATACCAAGAAACCAGCCACAGGGCTGATGAAGCATTCAGTGCCAGCTCTCATGTTTAAAGGGCCTTGAGGCTGGAAGGGCTGCACATGTGAAGCAGTCAAGTTAGTGTTCCCAATCAAGAGGGAAGGTGTTCCTAGAGTAGGGCTGGGTGTGGCAAAGTTGAGCCTTGGAGGATGGGAAGAATCTTGTTTGGCAGTGGAGGGGTGGATGACTGTGAGCAAATGGCGGTGGGTTGGTCTGGGCAGAAGGTTGACCCTGGGGCACAGAGAAGTATTTTGTGCAGTACAGAGAGAAGGAAGGTAGACCTAGATAATAGACGGTTTCGATGAGGAGCTGCAGAACTGAGATTCGAGGAGGGAAAGACATGCCTTGGGATTTTAGGAAGTTGCTGGCCATAAGGGAGATAAATCTTTCTTAGAAGTGTTAGTTCTACTTTCAAAATACATCCGAAATCCAATCACCTCTACTACCATTCTGGACCAAGCCACTTCCATCTCTTACCTGGATGAATGTCACAGCTTCCGAAGCATGGTCTTCTTACCTCCATCTTTGCAGGCCACAGAGCAGCCAAAGTGGTCTTTTACTAATATGAAGCACATCAGGTGACCCCTTGCTCAAAATTTTGCAATGGCTCCTGCCTTCCTCCGATCAATAGCCAGGTCATTAGTATATACCCAAGCCTGTACCATCTGGCTCTGTCCCTCTTTGCTTCATCACTCTTCTCACTCCCCTCCCCACTTTGCTCACTGTACACCAGTCACTCTGGCCCCCTGGCTTTCCTAGAGCACTTAGGCCAGACATGGTCCTGCCTCAGAACCTTTGGACTTGCTGTTTCTTCTCTTTCAAAAGCTTTCTGCCAGATATTCACATGCTGGCTTCCTCCTCTGCTTCAGTCTTCTCTCTAAGGCCTTCCCTGACCATGCAATTTAAATTTGTACTTCCCAACACTTCCCATCTCCCCTTCCTTACTTGATTTCTCTCTGTAGTACTTGTCACTGTTTAATATACTATCTAATCCATTTATTTATTTTGCTTGTCTATCTTTTTTTTTTTCTTGCTTTATTACAATGCAACATCATGTAACCCCTCCTTAAGAAGAGTTCCTGGGAAAATGGAGTGAAGGATTAAAAATTACAAATTAGTAGTCAATAGTTGGGCACGAGGATGGGGAGCACAGCATAGGGAATACAGTTAGCATTAATATGATGGCTAAGTGGAGGGCCAGGGATGGGAGGGAGCAATTGGGGGAATCATTTTATGAACAAAATAGATGTCTAACAAATGTACTGTATACTTGAAACTAATTTAAATAAATAAATTTATTTTTTTTTAAAAAAGAAGAGTTCCAATCAATAAATGTAGAAGGAATGAGAGAAATAAAAAATCACTGTTAGATTACCACAATATTCATTGCCACGGGTGAGATCCTTCAGTAGATTCTAAATTTAGTGGACAGAAGTATAAGCGGAAACAGCATATTTACATTGTCTTGAAGTAGCATTTCTCAAAATGTTTAAGAAATACAAAAAGAAAAGTCATAATTTTGTAGTGGACAATCTTGGAGAAACTGTCCTAACCTCACAATAACAGTTAACAGCAACAGTAAAATACGACAACGTCATGTAGCCTCTGACCTGCTGCCCTGGGAAGGGCACACCACCTCTGGCACATCTGGGCGTTCTTCACAATAGTGCAGCCTTCAATATCATCATGAGAAAACGTCGGACAGACCCCAGTGGAGGACAGTCTATTAAACAACTGACTAGTAATCTTAAAGTGTCATGAAAGACAAGGAACGATGGCAGAACTATCACAAAGTGAAGGTGACTAAGGAGACAAGACAACAAATGCACTGTGGAATCCTGCATGGGATTCTGGAACAAAAAGAAAAAAAAAAACATAAATAGAAAAAATAGTGAAATCTGAATTAAGTCTGTAGTTTATAGTACTGTACCAAGATTATTTTCTTAGTTTTGATGAACAGTCCCTGGTTATATAAGACGCAGGGGAATCTGGTTAAAGGGTATAAGTGAGCTCTCTGTACTATTTTTGCAAGTTTTCTGTAAGTCTAAAATGATCTCCAAAAAAAGGGGGGGGAGGTAATTAAGGGTCAAATTTGGTAGTCTTTTCTTCACTGAACTCTAGGCTTTGGAGCAGAAAGAAAGGAAAATAAGTCTAGGAATCATTATTAAAAGTAGAATTATGGAAGAAGGATCCACACAGTTAGTTGTTCAAACAACAAACCAGGTATCATCTTTTGACTCCTCTTTCTCCATCATGGTCCAGTCAGTCGCCAAGGCCTAGCTGGTCTCTTAATCACTTGAATCCAATCTCTTCAGCCCACTGACCCCACTTAAGTTAGGGCAGGGCTCCATCTTCTCCACTGGCTTACTGCCAGAACCTACCCTTCTATTAGTGAAAACAGAAGGGTAAGACTCCAGGGGAAAGTGCCCTTCAAGACCCGTAAAGAGAATCCCAAAAAAGACCGACATGAAGTGACCAAGAGGTGCAAAGAAAATGCATGTGACTTGGAAACAGCATGGAAAAGTTGCCTAGAACACATCAGCAAGTGAAAGGGAAAATCTATAAAACTCAAAACCTCCAGTCGCGGTCATTCTACAGTCTTCATTCTGTGACAGAAAGCAGTGGGCATGATGCAGGATATCAAAGACTGATATTTAATGTTATCCCTAGTTTTTTCTCAAAGAATTTAGCACATGGATGGGTTTTTTTAACCTCCCCTTTTCGTTTATTGTCTAAGGGTAAACACTTGTGATTCATAAATGCCTTAAGAGTGAATCAGTATTCTCCTGTTCAAACCAGCAGAGGCCACATCAAACAATAGCCCACAAGGTATTATTAATCATTAAATAGGCGCATATAAGAACACTCAAGCAAGGGGGCCATTTTTCTTTTCTTTCTTGTCTTTTTTTTTTTAAGGAAATTAACAAAGAGCAAATCTTGACTCTGACCTATTTTTTTAAAGTGTTTTTTTCTTTTTCCATTCTTTTTTTTTTTTTTACTGTTAAAGGTTTAGTCAAATTCAAGAATAAATGGGCGAATATTTCATGTGGGAAAATGCTCCTTCTTTGGGAATCTTCTTTCAATCATTTAACAATGGCTCAGATTTCCAATTTTAGCACTCGCTTTTTCCATATTCACATGCTTGAGAAAAACAGATGTGCTCAGCTACGATTGATAGGTACAACAGACCCTGGTAGCATTGCTATGCTGTTGCCACAACCTGGGTACAAACTAGCAGGGGGGAAAGTGTGGAGCACACATGCTCTGTAAGAGAAGAAACCAAGTCATGTCAAACATATCTTGACCACAACCATCTAACCACCATGGGGCCTCTCCCTTCTCCTATAAACACTGAGTAAGATCCCTTAAGTTCAAAAATGGCGCTATTCTCTCTGGGGAAGACAGAAGTGCTAAAACATTAGTGACTTAAAAATAAAATTTCTTAGGTAACATCTCTAATGAAAAGAAAGCTAAATAGACAGATGAACTATCTAACACATGCTGTCATAGGCCCACAGAACTAAGATGGCCATGTGTTCCCATTAATGTCAGTTGTCCTGCCATCATGGTTACTAGCACTACTACCTTTTGCTCTCAAAAGTGTCCTAGTTTGGACCATAAGTTATATGGTCATCTACAAGAGTCTTCTAGACCCTGAAGGTCTCAGACATTCATCTTTCCCACCAATCTTATCTCATATAAATATGGCTGGAACCCAGGGAAAGCTTGCCCATGACTCCTCTCTTGAATTAAGCATCCCTCTACAGCCTTTCCCATTTCTGCCTGTGGGAAAGAGGGGAGGAATTGCCCATACATTCTACATGCCAGGCCACTGCTGATGTCCTTTCTGTGGACATGAGGTTCATTTCAAGTTTCAAGGCAGGGCCACACCGAATTCTGCATCTGCCCATCAATAACGCTGAAACCATAGTGCTTAGGTGGCACAGACCCTCCTCCCTGGAAAAGAAGAGGGAGCCAGGTCATTTTTTAGGTTTCTCCCGTTCCCACAACCTGAGTTTCATAAAAGACTGGCTGAAGTTTCTGCTTTGTCAAATCCTTGTGGACCAACTTTTTGTAGTGGCTGTCCATTATTTCTTTGAAAATATGAACATCTTGTGATCTTTTTCAGATGACTTGAGGGTATCTTACATGTCAGAGATACATATATAGCAATGATAAAAGCAGATGAGAACTTATATTGTATTGACAATATAAGCAGGCACTGTTCTAAGCACATTACACATATTTGTCCTCATATAGTCCTATAAAATAAGTACTGTGAATATCGTTCTACTTAACAGGTAAGTAAATTGAGGTACAGCATGGTTATGTTACATAGCTAGAAAGCAAACAAGCTGGAAAATAAACCCAAGCTGTCTGGCTCCAGAGTGTTTACTTTTTAGCTGCCTTACTATAGTTTTTCCTGAACATATATAGAGCTATGTGTTCAACATTCCTATAAGAAATAATCACCAGGTCAGTCAAATCTCAGGTGTAAAGCACTTGAAGTTCACAGAGGAAGGTGCTACTTAAATATAAAAGGCCATTTCACCTCAACTTTATAGCCCCCTTTTATCAATATCAGTCAGCATTGTAAAACAACAGGTGTGTTGGGGTGCTTTATAAAAACAGGTGTTTTTCTGGGCTGTATTTACACTTACTTAGCCCAGTGTGTCTGGGCATGATTACTGTGTACTTCTTGGTTATGCAGAATCTTCCACGAGAGGCTGATATGAAAAGAGAGAGAGCAGGAGAAGAGGTGAGCAGTGTTTCTCTCCAGAAATCACTGTAGGCTTCAGCTCCACCTCAGTGACTGTACACCAGACTCTTCTTTCCCAGGTGTCCTCCTTCTTAGTGTCTTTCCCAGTTTTCCAGAAGGACCAGTGATCTCCTCACTGGAACCTGCCTGCTTAAATCTTACTTATTAACTCTACATAGATATGGCAGACTGCGATTACAGTAGAATTGTTTGGGAGCTCAGTATCTCACTTCTTCCCACGAACCTTACCCTGGGAATTGCTTTGTACTTTCATATTACCATGTGGTGGTGTGTCTTTAATAACCATCAATAAAGATAGGCCTGAGAAAACACGGACAGCCACAGACTCCTCTAAATCCACCTGATTGCAACAGAGGAGAGCTGTCCACAGGGGTATTCCAGCTGCCCAGAGGTAGTCGCCGGTAGTGGTCAAAGTAAACCAGCCCTCTGATTCAGCAACGAGAGAAAATTTGGAAAAATATACTGACCCTCTGAGGGTTCCATTAAATCGCCGGTAAAATATACTTCTTTAAGTCAAAGTTCACTTATGCATTTATTGTCCAAATAGTTAGAAGTTAATTCAAGTTAAGTTCAGGAAATTGGAACCTGGATGATTTTAACCCCTGCCCTGGCTGTATTGTCTGATTACCATCAACACAGGTTCACTGGATACAAAGAAAATAAACCGAGACTCCTCCCTTCTATCCAGATGACAGGTACTTCTAGACACCCAGTCTAGGTTTGTCCCAGGTGCCAGACTTTGAGGGACTGTGAGAGCCTAGGGAGATAAAAGCCACAGCTGGATACATGCGTATGATACATGCACAGCCTGGCAATCTTCTCTGGGACTTTATCAAGAGCCCTTTGTGGGTCAAGCAAGCCTGCTGCACACCAGTGTATCACAACAGAGCTCCCCGGCTCCTCTCAGCTTTCAGTCGAAGCTGGCTGTGGAAGTCCAACCCTGCAAAAGGAGAGGTTCCTTTTCTCTAGCTCACATACATCTCACCCCAAGCTCCCCCAACCTTTTCCATTCTATGGGGCTTTATGTTATGCCTACAGTAATATAGACAGCACACAGAACAAAACTAAACATTGAGGACAAGTGGTGCGGGTTTCTGAGTTCTACAATCACAGACCTTGCCTCCCTTCCTGAGATTTTGCCAGGAAAGCTTTCAGAAGGCACCCGATGCTGAACTAAAGAGCTCTAGGCTCAGCCCAGAAGAGACTATGGTTATCACCTTTCCAGGTCTTTCCAGAACCTGCTCAATCATCTTCTTACTGAGATCACTTCCCCTCACTTCTTCTCTCCTGGCTTCTGACCATGAAAAAGGACCTTTCCTCTTTGCTCCAAAGATGTGTCCTCTGGATTACTAATATTCTATACCAAATTGTCCTCTCTGTTCCAGTTTCTGGAAATCTTATTGTTGCCTGTGGCCGAGAAAGAAAAATTGGTTCTTGCCTGTCCTCTCAGCTCCCTGTCCTGCCTTGGCTTTCTAGAGGTACTCTTGTCCAGAATGCTTATCTATCCTTTACTCTGTACCCCCACTAGCCCAGGGCCCAGCTGAGAGTCTCCACCACTACCCACTTGAATTGTCTCTCTCCCTTCCTGGGCCTCCCACTAACGTCCCTCTAGACTAGATCAGAAGGCTGTATATAAGGATGAAAAGCTATAATGGACTAGAAAGTGCCTTGTCAACTGTCAAGTATTGCAAGGCAAGGGAACTCTGTGAAAGAGATTAGAAGGTCCCAAACTTGCTAGAACCCACCAGAGGCTTAAGGTATACTTGTGGTAGCTGCCTGCAGCACCTTTTCTTGTCCCCTAAGATATCTAAAAGGAAAATATATTTTTACATGCAAATACCATTTATCAACCATATGGAAAACCCCTTATTTTTCTCGCTTTTCCCTCTGCTAAATATGAAGTCAGCCAGCAGCTCAATATGTCCGTGCTCCAATGCCTTCACCATGTTACTAGCACCGCGCCTCTCTGATCCTAACAAAAGCCTAGTACTGACGGAGCACAGATTCAGGGGCTGGAAATATCTCCTCCAACCTTCTTTTCAGAGCACAAATAAGGGAAACATATTGGCAATTATAAGAAAGATGGGGTGACATGTGGCTTGCCTTGGTTTGGTTGACTGTGAGGCAGGCTGACTGTCTTGTGTGGCCCCTGGGAGTGGCTTCTTATCTCCTGAAACTCAAAAATCAAGATCCCTTCTTTTCCAGAGGCTATAGGGTGATGAGTAAATCCAAGAAAGAATCAGAGCAGCAAGCCTGAAATTTAACCATGCTCTGTGCTGGGTGTTTTCCTGACATAATCACTCACCAGTACATAGCTCTGGTTCTCGACTGGAAAAACCATCTTCGGTGGTAATGTTAGTCACTTGCCGTAGATGATATTTCAAAATGTTCTCATATGGATACTGCATGGCATTTTTCTGGACTGGTAAGCAGGAAACCTGAGCCTATTCTGGCTTTGCTATACCCTTGCTGAGGAGACTGTTTGAGCTTGGGCAAGTCGCTTCCTCCAGGGCTCAATTTTCCCATGCATTCAGTGAATGAACCCATTCAGCCACCTTTTAGGTAACTTCCTCAACTTCCTCCACTTCCCCCAGTCTCTTTTCTCTAAGCTGAGAGAAGATGCAAGGAAAATGGTAATGGCGATTTTAATTAAAAATATGTTGTATACAAACATTCCATATCACTTTTAGGCCCTAAGTGTTACCTAAATGGTTTTCCTGGCTAGCTGAGTTTTGTTTTTGATTTTGATTTTTTGAGAAATTTGATCTGCTATCACTATTTGAGCAGCTATCAGCAAGCCAAAAAAATGTGTGTTCTAGGCTGAAAGTTCCCCACCCTCCTGAGCCTTCCAGAAGCCCTCACAGGCACCAGTGGGTATGTAGTTCTGAGCTCTTCACACACATGGGTGCAAGTTATATCGCTCAGGAATATGCCCTCCTATAACTCTGGCTTGTAGGCTTGCCTCACTGCGGTGCTGCTCAGAGGGTAAATGGTTAGCCAAGAGCACATTTAGAGCCTTCCCATCAGGCTGCTGTGGCCAGCCTAAATGTGGGAGTTAAGCCATTCCAGGGTGCCCTGCCCCCACCCTATTGGGAAAGACTTTCTTGGCAACCATCCTCTTTCAGAGCCCATTAGAAAGTGCACATTCCCGCAGTCTCACTGGCTCTAGTCAAGTTTTCCAAGAGTGGGTGGGGTGGCGGAAAGCACTACAGGCTGCTGTTAGCCAGTGTTGAAAGCTGCTGTCTTCTGCCCCCACCCCCAGTTTGCAGTTTGAGGTCCCTGCTTGGCCAAGAACCAACTAGGAAGTTTTGTTCAAAAGTAGTGACTTATTTTTATCAAAGGTGGAATTCAGAGTTGCAGTTGTTTATAATGCCTCTGCATGGCAACCAAGACTCTTGTTCCGAGCACTCTGGAATCCTCTTCTCTCTGTAGGCACTTGGCTTTCTTGCCTATTCCTTTCTCATCCAAAAATTAGGTACAGAGCAGCTCCAGTGCTTCTGAAGGGAGAAGAAATTCTGAAAATTCAAAGTGTCTTGTTTAAATTTAGACTTTGGTGATGATCACAGCTCTATAGTTCCCACCCTAAATTTACCAGGCCCACAGCATTTTGGTATGATCAAAAGAGCTCTGAGAGCTGGCTTCTGGCCCCTACTCTGGCCACATGTTGCTGTGGGCTCTTGAGTCAGTTTCTTGCCCTCTCTTAAGCTTCGAGTACCCGCTAAATGGAGATTGCCTAGGTCAATTTCCTCAGTCTTTTCAGGTCACAAAATGCTTTGAGCTTCTGCTAGAAAAAAATAATACATTCGTTCATTCTTTCAAAAAGTATTTATTAAGCTCCTACTAAATATGCACGTAGACAGATAATTTTAAATTCCATTTCATGGGCTTTATAGGCTCCCTGGGGGTTCATCCATGAACCTTAAGGTAATATGTCCTGGTCATGAATTCTGCTGTGATGAGCATATATGGGCTCTTACCCAGAAGAACCATAATAATGATTCTAGTAAAGAATCATAAAACTATCAGTCAGGCAGATGCCAGAAAACAGAGGCAGCAAGGCAGTCTTTATGAAGGTGATCTCTGGCTTCCCTCCCCTTCCTGTTGCCACAGCCTGGCACGCGTGTGGGCAAACACGCGTGCATGACCTGCCCGGAATGTGCTGTTTCTGGGCACTCAGACTGCAGGGAGCCGGCTGCAGCCCTGGAGAGATGACAAACATCTCTTCTATCCTGGACTTTATTTTTCTCACGGTCTCTGAAAGGGCTGCGATCAGGTGATATGTGTGGGACTGCTCTCAGTACAGGTGCGGAGCAGGTACCGCGGGGAGGAGAAAATCCGCCCAGTGTGTACTTACTCAAGGCTCTTTCAATAGCCCTCCCAGGACAGCACTTGGCAGGGCAGCTACCACGTCTCTGGCAGGCTGCAGGGAATCTGAGTGTGAGAAAGTCAGTCAAGCGGAGGAAAAGGGGGAAAAAAAGACTTCAAGTCCTCAGGCAAAATACCTTTATTCTTCTGCTCTCCCTAGCTCTCCCTTCGGTAGCTTTAAACCAAATCCACAAACCATTCCAATACCTTGGGACCAAGGAGGAATCTCACTAGAGATGCATTATTTGTTTTTATGGTTTAAAGCAAACAGGTGAAGCAATAAGACAGAAAGAGGGGAGGAGAAAACACAGCAGCCCCTGGTAGTACTTATTGGGCATGATACAGTGGCAAAGATGCCTTGTGTCTTGCTGGTCTCATAGTGGGATCAAAGTGACCGCTGATGAACAGAGCTCAATTTTCTCCTTGCTTAGGGAGAGGGGGGAAGGGAAGAAGATGACTGAAAAATAAAGTTTGTTTCTATCTACAAGGAGCCTTCCAAATCCAAAAGTCTTTTCTGCAATTTAGGAGCTTAGTTCCCCATTTAAGAAGGGGTGGAGAGAGTGTCAACATGGTGCTATTTTCACTGCCCAGGATAAGGATACTGAAAAGTGGTCTGTGAGCACTTTTGCAAAGCAGTTTTTTTCTTAAATAGTTAGGGTGGAGGGGTGGAGACTTCCTGGTTTGGCTTTTTTGGCTAGACATAAATTCATGGCAAATTTTTGGTGACCTGACCAACCCCTCTGGTGATCTAAAAATGTGTGTGAGTGTTTGTGTGTGTGTGTGTATTCTATTTGCTCATTCTACCAGTCTAAGCACTCCTAAAGTGGCCATAAACCAGTTGCTGATCAACTATCTGACTGAGGAGGCTGCTGTGGGCACTGTAGTGACACCGTAACTTGACTATATTCAACATTCTCCACGAACCTTCAGGGTGCCAAATTATGAGCAGATGACAGAGTCAGACAATAAAGGCTCTTAGGCTAGAAAGGTGAGGAGGTAGCACACCCAGCTAATTAATTAGAGCCCAAGAGCAGACAGTAGTCAAGGTCATAGAAGATCTTATGGGAAGAAATCACTGGCTCTTAAAATCTGGGGGGAACCTGGAAAGAGTTAACAGACTTCCCTGGGAAGAGTTTAGTTCCTTGGAAGAATCTGGGTCAGAGTATTTATGCAGTTTTTAAAAAGTCAGATGCTAAGCAGAAGCATTTTAAGAAGCTTGCAAAGTCTACATGGCAAAAAGGAGGGTAACTTCATAGGCTCATCAACTTTTACCAAGAGGATTTCAAACACACAGGACAACGCCACTTTTTTTCAAGAGCAATAGACAATTTTCTGTAATCACCACTTTTCCATCTGTTTAAAATAAGAAAGAAAAGTCCTACCCCATTGGCCTAGGATGCAGGTCAACAAAGGAGGCATTCACACACACACACAACCAGAGAGCAGTCTGAGGGGCAAGAGTGAGTAAACCAAGCATGCAATAAAGGTTTAGCTACAGACTTGAGGGCTGTCCTGAAGGGTAGAAATGAGGTTTGGAAGGTAAATGTGGTCAGTCACAATGATTCCTTAGTTAAACTCCAAGTCTCTGGGGGAACATTGAATTAAAGGGTACGCAAGTTTCTGAACTTGGATCACTGGATAGTGTGCAGTCAGCACCCACGCGAATTAGTTCCAGGCAGGTGCTTCCCGGTATCAGCCTACACCTGTCACGTAGGAACCTCCTTTACTGGCTTGAACCTAATTGAGCTCTCTGTCTCCAAACCCTACAACCCACTCTCCACACTTTTGCCAGAGCCATCCTTCTATAGGAAAACCCTAATGTCCTTTCTCTGTTTAAGAGCATTTCATAGCTCTCCATTGTCTAAAGATAAGTCCAAAGTCCTTCAGCAAAACATCTAAGATTCTATGACATGGCCTTAAGCCTCTTCTTTCAGTCCTTTATATCCCTGCCAGTCACAGACCCTGTGCTCCAGATCACATTCCCTGAATAAGGACAAGTTCCAGAGTCTTAGCCTTTAGCTATGGGTACTTTCATCCTCCCCAATGCTATGGCTCACCACATTTCCAATGCCCCAATCCTACTTATTTTTTTTAAGATACAAAACACAGGCCACTTCCTCCAGGAAGTTTTCCAGGATACCCCAATTTATGAGTAATTTAAATACCCTAAACCTCCCCAGCATTTTACTTCTATCTAGACACATAACTGTCTCTACTGAACCTAGGACCTAGCAGATGAACATACTGGGACACAGACAACAGCTGCCCTCATGCCTATAGTATTTTTGGGCTGTGGGCTTCCTGAGGGCAGTAAATATTGTATTCGTCCTGTATCCCCCAAGTAGACCGATACTGTTGCCCATGCAGGTGTGCTTTACTGTTTCTTTTCGGTTCTCATGACTTTTCAGGCCCTCATCTAAGCCCGAACAAGGATGGAATCATAGAGGAACGCCTAGGCATCGATCAGGAAATCGGGGTCTGTCCGCCTCCACAGCCGCCTGGAAGGAAACTCCTCGCAGACTGCCTCTCTCTTTATCGTGATAATGCCGGGGATTTGACCCGGTGTCTGGCACCGAGCAGGCGTTCTCTAACGAGAGTTTACAGAGGGGTTTGCACAAAGTCGCCCAGCGTCCGGCACCGCTGAATTCCATCTGGGTCGAGACCCGGTGAAATCATTTCCAACATTCTCTCCGTGGGGAGTGCGCAGGAAGGAAGGAATGAAGTGACTGGGGAATGTGTGCCAGGCCCGCGGGCCATCTCCAAGCCTGGAGAGGGGCAGGGCGGGCGGGGGACGACCTCAAAGACGCTGGGCTCCGGGATGGCCCCCGAGCCGCCCCGAGCTCCTGAGCGGCGGGAGGTGGGGAAGGGGGGCAGGTGGTGGTGGACGGAGTGGGGGTGCAGGGGCGGGAGACCCAGGCGGGCCGGCTAGAGGCGGGGAGAGCGGCGGCGGCGGCGGCCGGGCGGCCGGGGCAGTGCGCGCCGCCCGCCCCGCGCGGCACATCCCCCAGGGAGGCCGCCGCCAGCGCCCGGCGCTCCCGGCCCGGCGCCCGCCACGTGGCACCCGGCGGCGGCGGCTCCTCCCGGCGCGCGGCCCGGCCAGCCGGCAGCACGCAGCCGCCCGCGCCGCCCGCCTCCTCCCGGCCGCCCGCCGGCGGCCTCCGGGGCGCAGGAAGGGGGAGCCGCCAGGCCGCCCCGGACCCCGGGGAGGGGCGGGCGGCGCGAAGCCGCCGTAACCGCAGCCGCCGAGCGGAGGCAGGAGGCTGACCCGGCCGCTTCCTAAGTGCGGTCAGGCATCCCGTGACCGCGGCGGGCGCCCGGGGCCCCGCGGGGGAGGGGGCGGGGGAGGAGGGAGGGGGCTGGCCCGGGCGGGGAGCAAACGAGGGGGCCCCCACCCCGCCTCGCCCCTCCCCCCGGGCTGTCGCCACTGAGGCTCTGCGGCCGAGTGAACCCCGAGCCTGAAGTCGGGGGGAAGAGGCGGGGGGCGGAGGTTGGAACGGTTCCCCTCTCTCCACCCTGGGGCGTGCGCTCCCCGCCCGGAAGGGCTGACCTTGGCCCGGGGGAGGCGGGAGAGGGGGGTGGCGAGCGCCCGCCCTGGGCTCGCAGCCCGCGCCCCCTCGGATTCCAGGCCCGGCGGGGGCCGGAGGAGGGGGGCCCGGACACACACACGCACACCCCCCACGCAGCGCGCGCCAATGAGCCCCGGCCAAGCGCAGGGGGCGGGGTTTTCCCAGGCTCGAGCACAGCAGCTGCTATTTACCTTCTTGGCTTCTCCCGGAGACTGGGAGCCGGCCCCCGCGCTCCGCCGCCCGCCGCCCCCGCCCCCTGCCCCCGGGGCGCGCGCGCACACACACTCACACACGCACGCACACACACATCCTCCCGGCCCGGCCGCAGCCGCGGCGGCAATAAAACATCCTGGCACGTGCTCCGGCTCCAGGCGCGCCCGCGCCGGCCGGCTGATGTCAAACTGCGGCTCGGCCGGTATCGCTCTTAAAGGGCCCGCGCGCGCCGGGCGCCGAGGCTGCGCCCGCCGCCCGCGCGCGGAACCCAGCGCGGAGAGGCTGCCGCCCGGCCTGCCCCCTCCAAGTGCGGCAGAGCCGGGAGCCCGTGGGTGGAAAGGAAAAGAGCGGCGAAGGCGCGCGTGCGCATCCCTGAGGCATTGCCATCAAAGCCCCCACCTCTCGTTCCTCTTTCATTTGAAATTCCATTTCCTTTCTGCCCAGTTGGAAATTATTCCGATTGTTTCCTGGGGAAGCGCGGGGTCCAAGGCCACAACTCCAGAAACGAAATGAGGGGCAGGGATCAAAAAACCACCTTGTTCTGAAATATATGGTGGACGGCATTTTTTCTTTTTTATCTGCGTGCAAAAAGGAATTTTGGGGTTCTTTTTCCGCATGATCGACTTTCATCTCCTCCTCCAAATTTGACCCTCCCTCTAATTTCTAAGCGGAAAATATAGATGCTTCGGTAACTCAGCCTTATACACATTCCCCCTCTCTACCACTACAAGCATTATCTTTTATATCTATCCTTTGAAACCTCTAAAAAATATTTTCGAATGAACTTATTAGCGTCAAAGCAGCTTTATTACACATGTGAAAGGAAATAAAGAGCCAAGAGCCCCCCCCAAAAAAAAAAAGGAAATAAAATAAATTAGACGAGCAAAACCAATGTGGAAAAAAATCCAGCCTAAAGCAAAGCTGAGCAGGGAGAGTAGCAAAGGGTTAAAATCCTTTTGATTGACGTTGTAGCCTCCGGTGCCCCGGGCTCAGGCGCGCGCCATTGGCCGCCAGGCCTTGTGCCTGGCGGCCAATGGGGGGGCGCGGTCCACGAGCGGTGCCGCGTGTCTCCACCTCCCATTGGCTGAAAGTTACTGTGGGAAAGAAAGTTTGGGAAGTTTCACACGAGCCGTTCGCGTGCAGTCCCAGATATATATAGAGGCCGCCAGGGCCTGGGGATCACACAGGATCCGGAGCTGGTGCTGATAACAGCGGAATCCCCCATCTACCTCTCTCCTTGGTCCTGGAATAGCGCTACTGATCACAAGTAGCCATAAGATATAATAAACCCTCAGCACTTGCTCTGTAGTTTTGTGAAAGTCTCAAGTAAAAGGGACATAAGCAAAACATTTTTGTGTGTGTGAAGGACTCCAAAAATAAAATTCTCTAGGGATTAAAAAAAAAAAAAAAGCCCAGAAAATGCCGGCTGATATAATGGAGAAAAATTCCTCGTCCCCGGTGGCTGCTACCCCAGCCAGTGTCAACACGACACCGGATAAACCAAAGACAGCATCTGAGCACAGAAAGGTAAGGGCAGTACCTGTATCTCTCTGCAGCCCCATGAAATTAAGCTGGAGTTGGGGGCTCTTATCCCTTGGAAACCCCGGGGGAAATGGCAGATCCCATGGGAACTCAGGGTTCGTTTTTATTTCTTTACAGTCATCAAAGCCTATCATGGAGAAAAGACGAAGAGCAAGAATCAATGAAAGTCTGAGCCAGCTAAAAACACTGATTTTGGATGCTCTTAAGAAAGATGTAAGTGAATAATTCTTTTTATTTTTAATTTTAAAAAAATGAAATGCTATTTCTCAGGTACTAAGAATGAAACTCCCTCGTCGGCGGATCTTCCCCTCCAACACTGCTTTTTCTGAGGCGGGAGGGCCGGGCCCCTTTGGCAGGGGTCTGGGGACGTCTGGGCCGCGGCAGGCGGGAGGGACCCCCAGCACTCCGAGGCTGCTGGCGGGGGTCTCACTTTCTTCCTTGCCTCCTCTTCTGTGCAGAGTTCGCGGCATTCCAAATTGGAGAAGGCAGACATTCTGGAAATGACAGTGAAGCACCTCCGGAACCTGCAGCGGGCACAGATGACGGGTGAGGGCGGCTTGCCGCGTCCCCCTCTGCGGGCGTCCCTCTCGCCCCACGGTGATTTCTTCCAGACTTCCGCCCGCGGTTGTGAGAGGCATTGAGCTACATTTTACGGCCTTGGCTCACTCTTGCGTTCCCACGGTCTGGGGCTTATTTATAGCCACAACTCCAAGTTGTTACTGTTCCGGAAAGGGAGGGAGAGAGGTTGTAGCGGCGAGGGCGGCGGGCGGCTTGACAGTGGGGGAAGCGGGTGGGGGCTAAAGGACTAGGAACTGGCGGTTTGGAGCTGCGTTGGAGCCTGGAGGTCATCTGGTTTAGCACTCCCTCCTCCCCCATTACAGAAGGGGAAATGCAGCTCGGATGGCGAGGAAGGGGGGGGAAGGGCATTACCCAAGGTCACATCGCGCGCGCTGAGAGTTGGGGGGCAGGTATAGGGCCGAGATCGGTTTAAATAGAATGACAGGGAATGCAGACCGGGAGCGGCTTGACTTAAGGTCGCCGAGCTAATGTGGAGAGGCAGATGGTTTTTCTAAACCCATTCCCCCGGCCAGAGGCAGCTCTGCGGGCCCAGTGGTCAGGGAGGCAGCCGCGGGGACCTCCCAGGGCGGAGGCAGTGGCCTCCGGGCCGGGGCCTCTCGGTGACCCGTCTGTCTCCTTCTGGCCTGCAGCCGCGCTCAGCACAGACCCGAGCGTGCTGGGGAAGTACCGCGCGGGTTTCAGCGAGTGCATGAACGAGGTGACCCGCTTCCTGTCCACGTGCGAGGGCGTGAACACCGAGGTGCGCACCCGGCTGCTCGGCCACCTGGCCAACTGCATGACCCAGATCAACGCCATGACCTACCCCGGCCAGCCGCACCCAGCCTTGCAGGCGCCGCCCCCGCCCCCGCCGGGCCCCGGCGGCCCGCAGCACGCGCCGTTCGCGCCGCCGCCTCCGCTCGTGCCCATCCCCGGGGGCACGGCGCCCCCTCCCGGCGGTGCGCCCTGCAAGCTGGGTAGCCCCGCGGGAGAGGCGGCCAAGGTGTTCGGCGGCTTCCAAGTGGTGCCGGCCCCTGATGGCCAGTTCGCCTTCCTCATCCCCAACGGGGCATTCGCTCACAGCGGCCCTGTCATTCCAGTCTACACCAGCAACAGCGGGACCTCTGTGGGCCCCAGTGCCGTGTCGCCTTCCAGCGGCCCCTCGCTCACGGCGGACTCCATGTGGAGGCCGTGGCGGAACTGAGGGGCTCAGGCCACCCCTTCCTCTAAACTCCCCAACGTATCTCGCCTCCCTCGGGGACTCTAAGCAAGAACTTGAACGCTGGAAAAGAAGAGGACTTTTGTGATTAAGTGGTTACTTTTTTTTTTAATTTCTAAAAAGTTACTTTTTTGTAGAGAGCTGTATTAAGTGACTGACCATGCACTATATTTGTATATATTTTATATGTTCATATTGGATTGCGCCTTTGTATTATAAAAATTCAGATGACATTTCGTTTTTTACACGAGATTTCTTTTTTATGTGATGCCAAAGATGTTTGAAAATGCTCTTAAAATATCTTCCTTTGGGGAAGTTTATTTGAGAAAATATAATAAAAGAAAAAAGTGAAGACTTTTATGTCTTAGAGCTGATTATTTCAGAATCTGTAATAAAGAGGCTCTTGGCGGAATTTGAATTACATGTAATCTGGGAATTCAGGAGTTGGCTCTTGTTATTCAAAAAACTTTTTAAAAAATGAATCAAATCTTTCACCAACTCTCCTGGAACTGAACTCCATTAAATTTGCAAGAACCCTTCTGATATGGCTTCTCTGATCAATTTGTGGTCAAGCTCCTAAAGGATTTCCAACATTACTTTAGTTGCAGTTGGGTAAGTCATTCAGTCCCAGGTGTCAGTAGCTCCTTCTGAGAAAGGTTGAATGTGACTGAATTCGTGAAGTTAATGGATCCAGTACCATTGCCCACGCCACATTAAGGGTGGTTCCTGCACTATTCCGCTGGAGTAGCTCACCAATATCCAAAATAAAAATATTCAAATGCTACAGCCTCCAGCCTTCAAGGGTTGGAGTCGTCCTTTAGTCCTTAGGTACAGCTAGACATTCCCTCGTGCCAGCCTCCAAAACTTTGAAATGCCTCTCCGCACCCTCTTCAAGCAAGCTGAGAAGGTCAACAGATTCCTTCTGCCAAGGGACAGCTAGTTAGACTCCCATGTGGAGCCCGAGTCCAGATGATTAACACCAGACATATGTTTTTGATAAGTTTCTATGCTTGGCTCTAATAGAGAAAGCATGTGGGGGCTGTGCTGGCAGGCACACAGGCCATCTTCCCTTTTTAATACAAACAGCAAGCGACCCCTTCGCTTGGTCATGCCCCATTTCCAGGCAAGATGTGGGCTCCAGATAGGAGCAAAAGGCTTGTCTCGGGTTTCAGCTCACATAACCTTCCTTAACAAGTCCTAACTCAAAGCGGACAGCTTTAAACTGTGCCAGGATCTGCAGGGAATTTCTTCCAAATCCCATCACAAAGGCTTGTCAGATTTTGTCAGATTTGGCCAGGTGTTTGACTGCATCCAGGTGTTGGGGAAATGAAAACCACGAGCCCTACGAGACCAGACACATCAGCCGTGCTGTGGGTCTGGCGGGCTGGTCCTCCTCCTGCACCAGGGGCCAGTCTTCCTCCCTGCTCGGCCCCTCCCGCCAGCCTCTTCTCACCCCCCCCCCTTCCTTTAGAAGGGCTTCTGGGAGGAGAACACGAGGCGGGAGAGATCAATCTTTGAAGCCTTCCTAACAAAGATAAAGCCAACGATTTTCTGTCTTGTTTCAAAAGCTTTACCTCTCCCCCGCCTCGCTCTGGCCTTTCCCACAGGCCAGTGTGGAGAGCAGCTCTATCACAGGAATGATCTAGCAGACAGCAATCAGTTTTCTACTCAAATACCTTCCACTCAGCTTTGGACACAGAGGGGTGGTTTAAAAGATATTTTTTAAAATTTGGCTCCTATTTGCCTCATTTCGTGCATGTGAAAGGAGTCCAACACACCCTCCTCCCAAAGAAATACACACACATACACACACCCTTCTTCATATTTTCCATGATTTCCTTCATTGAAAAACAAACATAATAACAATTGCTGTATTAAGACACCCAACGCAAGCTCAAATATTTCATTTGGTAAAATTGTCCTCTGGCCCCACTAAAAGTCCTTAACTGTGGTGGCAGCAATAATGGAGACATCAGCATCTAATTTTTATAAAAGTACATTTGTGTTTTTAAAAATTCTCTATTCTCTCTCTCTCACACACAACACACACACACGTGCAATCTCTACATCAACAACCTAAGTCTCTTTGTCTTTCCCTGTGCTGAAGAGAAACAACTGTGCTGAAGAGGAAAAAGTGGATTTTTATTAATATCATAAGTACATAGATATCTTCGGGGGAGTAATAAATGTAAAGAAAAGAAGTAAACGTTTGTTGATGTGAAAATAATTGGTAGTTTGAAAAGTCTTTTTTCCCCGAAATGGCTCTTTTAGATGATTAGAGGAGGCATTCGTTTACGTACAATATGGAGAAAAAGAGGGAGACCCTAGGCCTCAACGGGGATTTTTCGGGCTCTTGTGCCAGCTATGCCGCTGAACTCACTGTGTCACTTTGAATGAGTCACTTCCCTTCTCTGGGACAGTTCCACGTCCGTAAAATGAGTGGGTTTATGTCTAAGACTTTGTGCCCTCCTGCACCCAGGCTGTTTCTGGGGTAATTAGTTGGGCGAGAGGCTAAGCTTCAAAGACGACTTCAATCTCGCCCCGCCCCACCCCCACTCAGATCCCTGTGGCCTGGCCTCATCGCACTGCCTTGGGGGCACACCCGGCAGCCCCTCTCGCCGGCCCCGGGCAGTGCGGATAGCGCCGGGAGATAAGGCACCCCCCCCCCCCCCGCTCCACGTCCGGATGCGGGCCGCAAGCCTCCGCGGCCGTGCGCATCAGCCTCTCAATGGGGACCTCCGGGGCCAGGCCCCCCACCGTCCCGACAGCATCCGGAGCGGGAAAGGCACTGAGCTGGAGGAGGGCGTGTGTATGGGGGGAGGGGGTCCCCTTGGTCTAGAAGGGAAAGGCGCTGAGTTGGAGGGGGGTGCATGGGGGGAGGGGGTCCCCTTGGTCTAGAAGGGAAAGGCGCCGAGCTGGAGGGGGCTGGGGGCGTTCACCGCGGGCTAGAAGGTGGCCTTGCCTAGATGGCGGATGAGCGCGACCCCAAGGCGCGCCCCCTCCTCGCGCCCCCGCCGCCCCACGTGCGTCTGCAGAGGGGCCCGGGGGCTCCCTGGCCCTCCCCCTCGTCCCCGCCGCCCCGGGAAACCTGTCATTAAGGTCCATTAACTTTCCCCACACCCCTTGGCCGGGAACGACGCGCTGCTCGCTCTCCCCCCCCACACCCCCGGGCGCCTAAGCGCGCCCAGATGGGTGGGTGGCACGGCCGCCCCCGCCGCCGGCCCTCCGGGGCGGCCGCCGGGCCGGGGCGCGGGCCGGGGCGGCCCTGCGGCCGAGGAGGTGTGCTTCGCAGGCCCGGCTGCTTGCTGGCAGGAAATGAATAGCTCCCAGATGAGCTCAGGCAACCTGAGAGGTCGTGAGAACGGCGCGAACCCCCGCCTGCGCCGCCGGCAGCCTGCCAGGCCGCGGGGGGGGCGGGCGGCGGCGGCGGCGGCGGGAGGCCCGGCGGGCGGGCGGGCGGGGGGGAGGGGGAGGAGGAGGGGGGAGGGAGCCGCTGACACACGAGCCCGCGCCCGCGCCCGCTGACAGCCCGGCCGCCGCCCGCGCCCGCCGCCCCGCCCCGGCCCGGCGCCTCCCAGGCAGCAGGCCTCCGCCGCGGCGGTGCGGCCGCCGGCCCGCCGGGACCCGGGCGGGGCCGCCCGCCAGTGTTTTTCCAGTTTTGCCGGTAGCTCGGGCCGCATTTAGAAGCCGCGGAAACTGGGCCGAGGCCAGTGTCAGGGCACCGGAGGCCTCCGCGGCCTGCAAAGCCCTGCCAAGCCAGCTGAGGCCGAGCCAGGAGCCAGGGCAGGAGGAGGCAGGGAGGGGGGTGGGGGGGACAGGGCAAGGGCATCTCAGCCCACAGTTCACCCACAGAGTCACCAGAGCGCAATCCCGGACTTCACAACGACCCTCGTTTCCCCAAACCCTGAACACCTACTAAGTGCCCGGTGAGCCCACTGCCCGCACTAAAGAGATGATACCACTGACTTCCCCACGGCCCCTAGCCTCACAGAGTTCTCAGTTGAGCCAAGGAGATGAAGAGACTCATTCCAGGCACGATGTGGCCGGCCAGTGCCAAAAAGTGAAGTTTCAACAAAGGGCACCTCAGAACAGACAGATGATTCATTCTGATTTGAGAGGAAACCAGGTAAGTTTTTCAGAGGTGGCACTTGAAGCTCAGAGGTGAAAGATGAGTCCAACAAGAAGAGATGGGAATAGGAAATAAAAGGAAAACACAGCGATGGGTAAACATAGAGGTCCGGTTTGGGGACATTTCAGGAAATTCGCCCTGGTTGTTGTATTTCAATTTTTAAATACACACATTGGCTTCAAGTTCAGAAAGAGAGGGCTAGGTTGTCTGTGTCAGTCTTTGGCTTAGTGCAGTACAGCCCAGGGGTTAAAACCTCACGAATCTGTCTGGCTTCAAATTGCTGAGGTGTTAAACCAAATTACCTCCCTTCTCTGTGCTTCAGTTTTGCAGCTCTGTGCCACGTTTGGAACTTAGGGCTCTTCGGGTAGTATGTCATAGGGTTGTGAGGATGAAATGACTAAATGCACATAAAGCATTTAGAATGGTGCAAGGCACATAAGCCCTCAATGCCTGTCAGCTCTTAATGATTCCTAAACAATCACCAAATGAGAAAGCCGGGCCTGGCCTTTGCCCGGTGATTTCAAAATCTGCTTGTTATTGTATCAGGCCCCGTATGAAAGGATCACCGCTTCTTCCTTAGTTTCCAAACTTCATATATTCAATAATTATTGAGTCCGACACTATGGGAAATAAGGTAGAAGAAAGACACAATCTCTGTAGTCACCGAGCTCACAGTCT
The DNA here is from genome assembly GCA_030015415.1 of Cynopterus sphinx. Lineage (NCBI taxonomy): Eukaryota > Metazoa > Chordata > Mammalia > Chiroptera > Pteropodidae > Cynopterus > Cynopterus sphinx. The sequence goes on from CM057380.1 coordinate 48,425,089, forward strand.
AGTAGGCAAGACAGACCAGTAAAAAAAGAATTTCTTTGTGTGAAGTGCCATAAAAAGGTAGTGGACATGTGGTACAAAAGGTCACACATCATAACAGGTAACTTTTTGGTCCGCCAAGTTATGATGAATCTTTATGAATTTTTGTGACCGTATAAATTGCTGGCACAGTAAATAATCAAATTCCATAGCAGAAAAGTTATTGTCAAATGGTTAATTCCAGTAATTATTGTGAATCACTGGACAATACTAATATCTTCTGAATGAACCCAGTCATCTTGATGAGGTCAAGGAACTGGTCCAGAATCATAAAATGCTGGTTCCAAACTGGCCACTACCTGTGAGATGCTGAGCAAGTCACCATAAGTCTCTGGGCTTTAGTTTCCTCACTGACACTGTGAGGTTAGACCGGAAAGTTGTTTTCGGCTCCATAGGTCAGTGATTCTCTTTGCTCAGCATGCTTCTTTCTGGTGCCTCACAGTTTAACACTTGCTCTGTGGCTCTGAGAACCTATATTGGGCATATTTCAAAACTTTCAGTCAAGTCTTGGGATGATTTTACAACCAAGAATTTTCACCTGCAGTTAAAAATGTGGAAACAGACCTGAACGAAGTATGGGCATTGTAGTTCCACTGTCACAAGAGAATAGGCCTGTGTTAGATTCTTGGAGACCTGCCTTGTTAGTGAGAACTGTGCCCACTGCGTGGTATTACCAAGGAAGCCTGCATCTGTGACAGGATTTTCTCAGATATCTGCTACTAAGACCCTGTTCTTTGCTGTAATATCTTGTTATCTTTCTTGGAGAACAGAGTTACCAGAGTTAAAAAAATAAAAAAGCACTTTTCTTCTTCATCCTAAAAAATGTCTTCCCACCCTTTTCACTTGCTCACTTCTTTTTGAAAAGGAAGTGTGATCTATTGGTTATCAGGACTCTTTCCATTTAGGAAACATTTCCCTAACCAGCTAGTTTTTCCACTAGTACACTCACTGAATTAAGTAAACTTACTGGATTAGTCTCGTTAAACAAGAATGTCAGTCTAAATTAGTAAAAAATCTGAATTTTAAATATTCACTATTTTACGTTTTAAATTTTAAAGTAAATTTTGAAAATACTTATAGTGAGTCTGAATTCAGTTTACAAAAGCACTTGCTCTCGTAAAACTAATGCATTAAAGTCATTTAAAGAATGTATTCTCTTAAGCAGGTTTAAACATGGCTCTTGCAATATTATTTGTACTATAAATTTTTCTTTATAGTAAGAATAAGAGGAGTTCTGATTGCAGTTCAAGTAAAAAATTTGAGCCTGAATTAATAATAAGGCTGTACTGTTGCTATTTTTTCTATGTCAGGATATATTTTCAGTTGTAATTTGCCTTTAGTCAAGCAGGGATCAATGTATTTTTCCCCCTTAAAACTGCAAGTATCACTAATGATAGTGACGTTAAGGAACACTACTATTTGTAACTTATTATTTTGTTATTTACAAATGTGATCTGTTTTCATTTTAAAACTAACTTTACTGGTTTAGTTATCAATGTGAGACCTGAAACTTATAAATTCAGTTTATAAAAACCTCAGGCCTACGAGAAAACTACTGCTGTTGACAAACCACCACCCAAAACTTCAAGTCTTTTGCTACATAGGTCTCTTCTATCAGCTTTTTCCCTGAGCCATAAAATTCGTCCCTAAGGCATCAAAATGTGAAACAGGAATATTATTCCTTAACAGGGCCAGGAGAGGGCAAATGCCATGTCAAATCAGTTTCAGAAGCAACTGCCATATGTGACATTTAGGAGTAAAAGTAAGTGTAAAAGTGCTTAAGGCATTTCTTCATTCTAGTGAATACCCAATAGATATCTGGGGTCAAGGATGGGGTACAAAACCTGAAGAAAGGCTTCCCACACCCAGAACTGTAAAGAATACTCTTGATTACTCAAAGTTATTGTTTCCTCTTTTCTGTTTCGTTATTTGGACACGTGATTATTTTCGTACAAATAGAATCTTGTAGGATCAGATAGATATTTCCCATAAAAAACTCAAGAAGGTAGAATAATTGTGTAATAGGCCATTAATGCCTTGCAGAGGAGAGCAAGCCTCTAAAGCAGCAGTCCCCAGCCTTTTTGGTACCAGGGACTGGCGCTCCTATGAGAAATCTAATGCATGATGATCTGAGGTAGTGCTGAGGTGGTGATGCTAGTTCTGGGGGGCAGCTGCAAAAACAGCTCAACTCTCCCACCGCTCATCCCCAGGTCCTAACAGGCCACAGACCAGTACCGTGCATGGATGAGGTGTCAGGGGTCCTGAAACCGAAGACTCAGTGGGGTTTTTTGTTGTTTCGGAGAGTTGCAAGTGGGGAGGGCCCACACTGGTGGGCAAACATAACATGTGATCACCTAGAGCACTCTGAAACGACTTTCGTGTGATCTCTTTGAGATTTCATTTTAAGTTCAGAGCAGGGAGTATCCTTCCAAAGAAGAGACATTTTGAAACAGTTTAATTCTGGGAACAATTCAAAAAGAATAACATAAAATGTTGTTTATGCCTCAAATATTTGCACAGCTTCCATATCAAAGACCTAAGGCTGTCATTATATTTACACACCTATACTCACTGGCTTAAAATGAGAAGTTGGATTTCAAACAATCAATTGTCCTGAGGTATAGCAATCAGTTTCTAACCTGATATCAGGCTGAATTCGACTTAATTTTTAAAAAGCCAAGTTTTCTTGTTTAGCATACAACCTCTAGCCACAGGTCCAGATTTGGCTCTGTGTTGTTCCTTCTCTGATGGGTCCCTCCTCATCTTTTCCACTGTACTCTTTGGAAATTTGTTGTTTTTGAAATAAATGCACCTTTACCTGCAGCCTTCATATGAACATCCTCATTGCCTGGTTCTATCTTTTTTATTAAGCCCCCTGATTAATGACCCTTCATTTTCCCCACTCCAGGTGTGAGTAGTGTTGTGGGGAGGGTAGGGGAATGAAGAGTGTGGGTGCCTGGGCTGGGGAGTGGGACCTTGAGCTGGTATCTCTACCTGGGTCCAGGACCACAGATACTAGGAACCAGGAAGTGTGGCACGGAGTTGGCGAATAAGTACGTATTTTCTGCCTCCCTATCTCCTTGCTAAAAGGAGGATCCTTTTTCTCAAGTAAAAAAAATCTGCCCTCATGCCATCCAGCTCTTTCACTCTTTAGCTTTCCGGTCCTTATAATCTCCTGACTTCTGTCCTTGAGTTTACGTTCACCTGGCTCCTTCCTTTCTCAGGAAATGTGCTCTGGATGCCATCCCTTCCCCTTCATCAGGGAGGTGGCCCACAAAACATCTGCTTTTATTCCTGAATCTTCACCCTCCCTTACTTATTTCTATATTCTTTTCCCCTCAGCATATAAACACATTTAGTTCTCTACAGTCTTTTACAGCCATCTTCTCCAACCCTGTACCTCTCTCTCTACCTGTGACTTCTCTGCCTCCTTTCTCACCAAAGACTCCTGAAACCCTGCTTATAAGCTACACAGCCTTACTTCTCTGTCATGGCCACTCTTGTGTCCAGGCTTCTGTACTCCCCTCTCTATGGACATGTTCTGGCCAGGACAATGCAGCGAACAGTCCAGTGGTTACCTCCCTGTCCTTTCTTGTCAACATTTGTGAAATTTTGACTATGTGCTAACTCCATTCTTAAAATTCCTTTCTTTTTTAGCCCCTGTGGCATCCTCTTCTCCTGACTTCTTCCAACCTCTCTGATGACTTTTCAACATCCATCATGGAATTTTTTCCCTTTACCATCCCATTAAGGTTACTGTCCCTGAAATTCTAACCATGCCCTTTTCCTCTTGTCACTCAGCCACCCATGACCAGCAAATCTGGTATCTTTAATCCAGAATTCTTTTCTGAGCTCCAAACCATGGATCCACCTACCCACAGAATGGTTCCACGTGGAAGTCAGAATGTCTCAAACTCAATTCGTGACCCTGGTCCCCATCTCTACAAGGTACCGTACTCTGTTTTCCCATGCTCAATGTGTCTTTCAAATCATCACCACCTACCTTGTTCCTGCATCTCACAGGTCACCAGGAACAATTAGGCTTCCCTGCCTTATGAATCTCAACCCACATCGTCATTGCCTTTGTGCAGGAGTTTCGAATTTTCCAGTTTTACTTTCTCTGAACTGATCTCCTCACTTTCACTCTTGCCTCTCTCCAGTCCATCAGCCATGTCTGATGTCTCAGAGACAACCATGTCTCCGAGGAAACAAAAGCTTCCTATTACCTCCACCACTGGAGAACCTTAAGAGATTTGCCCCTGGCCTGCAATCCTGACTTATTCCCTGTAAGAAAGCTGCATCCTGTCCATGTTCCACCCACATGCAAAGCTGTTCTTTGCACACACTGTCCCTGTGCTAAAAGTGTCCCTCCTTCACTTCTCCATCCAGGGACCTCCTACATTGCATGTCTTTTGAGTTGTTCACCTGCTTCTGGGAACCCATCTTGTTGCCTCTAGTTCCCGTCTCTGCTTCCTCCCTGATCCTCTTGTATGTAATACAGTACTGACGACATTGGAGAATAGTGACTGTTTATCTGTTTCCCCAACCCAGACTGCAAGTTTGGGAGGCAAAAACAATGTATTTTGTCTGGACTCCAGCACGTGGCACAGTGCCTTCCACACAGAAGTCATTCAGGAAGCTATATACTACTGGTGTAGTTAGAAGGAGGATGTTAATACAAATAGCAACTCACATTTGAACAATGCTTTAAGGTTCATGAAATACTTTTATAAACACCATCCCATTTGATCCTCAAAACAATTCATGTAGGTATTACTACCCTAATAGCAAATGTGAATAATTAGTTTCAAAGAGAATATGTAGGTCGTTTGGCCAAGGTGATAGCTGGAAAGTGACAGAGGTGGATCTCTACAACCCACATATTCTGGCTGTAGTACCATGCTGCCCTCATTCTCTGCCAGATTGGACAGGCCTGAGCAACACCTCTAAAGCCTATTTCTCTTGTTGCGTGAGTACTCCTTCCTTGCTGACTGCCCAAGGCAAATAAACCCAAATTCAGTTTCCGTGGTCCCTGTACCTTTGCTGCATATATTACCAGAACCAATTGGGAGCAGCTGGAAATCTGTTCTCCTCATTCCTGCTTGGCTGCCTTAACATGCATAAATAAAATCTCTCAGGGCGTGAGAACTGCAGGGAACTTCCTTCCTCCTGTCTCCCAATGGCATAAGAATAAATGCAATCGAGGGCAAGTTCTTTTTTTTCTTTTTTTCTTTTTTAACATAAAGATTAATGATCCTTAGCACAAATGAATTATCATGAATTTTTCAGAATCAAAAATTATATAGTGAAAATGGGAAAATAAATCCTAAACCTTAAGAAGTAGGAAAAGGATCGGACTTTGAAGATTATATTTGTGTGGCTGGTTTGAAAAAGAGCGGTCCTTTAATAGGAAAATGAGTCACACTCTGACCCAGTGGGTAAAACCATGTGAGAGTGTAACAAGTGACTCTAAAGTGCTAGCTATGGGGTAAGAACACACAAGAAAATCCACCAATACACTACAGTCATTTGCAACAAGATCAATACAGTCTCTGTAAGTAAAATGTCCCCCAGCCACAAAACCGTTGATAATTTTCCAGGTATAATTCACTTGGGCTTTTTATTTTCCCTCCTTCAGTGACTACCAGTATTTTACATTCCGGTTTTGTGGTAAGCCAAAAATGAGCTTTTATTACCTGAAGGGTATCTTTAGAAGAGAAGCTACAGTTTGTTCATTCACCTGCAGCTCAGGATGTAATACCTGAAGCAAGGGGCATCCTGCACCAGCGTGGGTCACCGGCCAGCAAAGCAGCTCCCAGTGGAGGCTGGTTAGTCAGTCACTCACAAGGAGTTAGTACAGTGCTTTCTCTGTGCCAGGCACCAGGACATGTGCAACAAAGAAGACAGGCAAGGCCACCAGAGTACATGTTCTACCACCGAGAAGACAATTAAAAAAAGTAAATAAATAAAGGAAGGGGAGAATGTCAGCTCATGACAGATACTATAAAGAAACAAAAATAGGTTGCAGCGATAAGAGGGGACTGAAGTGGGGCTGGGGTCTAAATTAGAATGGGTGGCGAGGGACGGCCTCAGTGTGGAGGAGACTCCTGAAGCCATGAAGGCCGGTTAAACAAGAAGCCTAACCAATTTTGCAGGCCCAGTCAGTGGAGTTGGAAAATGTTCTCCCTGGCCAACCTGAGCCAAGTTTACAAATGGCTGACCATGGTGCCCAGGGCCATAAATGGGGCCAGTGTCCTTTGCTGCGGTGTTTTATGATAAATACAATTACTGAAAGCTCCTCCACAGTTTGCAAAGCACTTTAAATATTTAATGTTGAAGCTTATTCAGAGATAGCTATTCAACCTCCATGTTACCCACATGGAGAAATGAGAATCTGCAACACTGGTTGGTTTTGCATTCATTTGTTCATTCCATAGACATTTTGTGAGCACCCATTTTGTGCATGGTAGTGGGCTGGGAACCCCAGGGATGCAGAGATGAGAAAAATGTGAAAGGCCTTCAAAGAGCTCATGTTCTAAGGGGAACACAGTGTGTAGACCACAGAGGAGGAAATGTGCTAAAAATTGTCATCCCAGGACCCCACCTAGCTGTAGCCAGGGGCCAGGCCAGGGCTAGAACCCAGGCTCCAGAAACCCTGTCTAGGACTTTCTCTGCTTCAATTCTTTTTTTTTCCCCCTTCCAAATCTCTCAGCCTTGTATTTATTATTTCTTCTACCTAGAAAAAATTTCCCCTATCACTCATCAGTCCATTTGGTTAAACAGTCTTCAACTCTCCTCTTAGACTCTATTTCTTCAAGTCCTTGCCTGAACCTCTTCCCCATGAAATTTTTTTTGTTGTGTTCGCGCTGCAGATGTCCTATGTTGCCATTGATATGTCCCCTATCAGTCTGCTTATCACACGGGGCCGTGGTCTGTCCTTCACGGTCACACTGAAGTCTCAGGACATTCACAATGCCTGGCACGCAAAAGGGGCTCAATAAAGTTGTGCTGAATAAATAGACAAATAGACAAATCAATTGAGCATGTTTCTTCCACCCTGCACCCCGAAGCAACCTTTGTCTTTGCTTGACCTCACACTTCCAGGCAGCACCCCAGAATCCAGTGTACCTGCTTGCCCCACCAGGGCTCCACTGAGACCCGCCTTCCGTGAAGTACTGGGAGACTATTCATACCACGCTTACCTGGTCTGGTTCAGTGAGTGGATAGAAGACCCAGGAAAAGCCCTGACCAAGTTCATTTCTGCCAACAGCATCCCTTTGCGAAGGACTGGAAAGTCCTCTCTGAAACCCCATGAGCAAGAACAGGTCGGTCCCACGAGGCCACCATTCCTTAGCAGTTTCCCAAGAACCGCAATAGCTCCTACTTACAGAAGAAGATGGGGCGGGAACATCCCAGAACGATCAGAGTGGCTGTGTTGAAGAAGAATGTGGGTGGGTTTACTTTTTCCTTTTCCCATTTTCCAAATAGTCTGTAAAATGGTTGTTACTTTTATAGCCGAAATGTTTGTGTTTTTAAAAGTGAGTTTTGACAACAGCGTAGAGAAAATAATTCTCTTTTCTGAATTCCAGCTATGCCAATAGTCGATACAGTTTGGCTCAGCATTTAATTATATTCTTGAGTCCCGAGTGTCTTTGTTGGGTCTCTCACAGCTAGACTGGCACACAGAGCCAATGTGATGCTTTTCTCTGCCTCCCTCCCTCTGCTAAGATCAACCCAGAGCCTGCCAGCCATGTTGTGGCTGCTTGGAAAACATTGCTGAGCTCCTTTGCTCATGCAACAGGATTGAAGTCAGCCCATGGCTTCAGCCTGAGGACTGAGGAGAAGGCTCTTCTCCTTCTCAGCCTTGCCTGACCTTTCTTGTTTCTTAATCATGATGGCTAATGAATGTGTAAGTTTCTAAATTCAGCTCTCTGGTGGAATAAGGGGGAGGCAAATTTATTGCCATTCTCCCAGGGGAGAAGTGAAGTTTTTTTGTTTTGTTTTGTTTTGTTTTTTACTTCTCTCTTTGATTCTGATCTGACCTTGTGACTGTTTTAATGAACAGAAGGCAGCAGAGGTGCCACTGTGCAAGTTCCTGATCTAAGCCTTAAGAAGGGCCAGCAGCCTCTGCTTTGGCACACTGGAGAGCCCTGCGCTGCCATGTAAAAAGTCAGCTACACAGATAGGGAGACCAGGTGGAGCGGCCACATGAGCGAGGCCTCAAATTACATGGAAAGAGAGAGACACAATCGTGTCAGCATCCCAGATGAGCTCAGCCTTTCAGTTGTCATTTCTGAAGCACCAGCCTTGCAAAGGAGCCACCTAGGCATTGCAATTGGTAAAGTCCTGAGACAACTGCAGCACAGCCGACAGCATGTGGAGCAGAGGAGCTGCCCAGCTGAGACCAGTCAACCCACAGAATAATGAGAGATAATAGAGTGATTGTTCTTTCAAGCCCGTCACACTGACTCCCAAACAAAACCAACACAACCTGTTGCTAAGACAAAGCTGAGTTAAGTGCTTACTGCAGTAAGGGAGAACACCACATGGCAAGGCTTGGTGCTTGTCTCCAAGGAGGAGAAGGTAAGGTTAGAATTTGTTAATAACTGGAAGCTTGGTTTAAGGCAAGAATCACCATGTAGCAATCCAAGATTGGTGGGAATAGCAAGGCAAGGGGTTCCAGCCAAAGAATTAAAAGAATCTTAGGGCACAAATTATTGATGTTTCCCATTGAAGAGTTGATTGGAAGTTCTTATAATGAACAATCAAACCATTTCCATTGGCAGGAGACTTCTGAAGAAATAAAGTCACACTAATGAAGACAGAGGAATTTTAAAGTTCTGCTAGTGAAGCAGATAGCACAAGGTCATGTTAATACAGACAAAAAGATGAGATTTATGTTCTCATGTTCAGGCTGAGCGTTGGGCTGTCTGATTTCAATTTCCAAACTACCAAGTTTGGAGATGGTTTGTTACGTAGCAGTTAACAAGTAAGACGTTTCTCAAACCTTCTGCTTCTCAATGTTTCTGTATTTCTCAATTCACTCATTCATCAAATATTGTATACCTGTTATGTTCTAGGCACAGTGCTAGGCACTGGAGATGCAAAGGAAAATAAGATAGACAGGGTCCATGCTTTCTAGAAGCTTAAATTATACCCAGGAAAAGATAGATAATGAAGCATTAAACAACAACAAAAAATTAACAAGGTAATTTCTATACTGATGAAGTGTTCTGAGGAAAATAAAATAGGGCAATGGGATAGAATGTTGCGAAGGAGGAAGACAGAGCTGCTTTAGCAACAGCGGTCAAAGAAGTACTCTTAAGAAGATGATATCTGCACTGGATAACATGTGAATGACGGAAGGATCCAGCGAGTCAAGTTCTTGCGTGAGAACATTACAGGCAGGTACAAGAAAGGCCAGGGCAAAATCCATGCGAGAGGAAAGAGCACTGGCATGCTGGAGAGAGGGAAAGGCCAGTGTGGATGTGGCCCCCATGGAGGCCAGAAAGGTCAGGTCACATAGGGCCTTGATGGTCATGGTGAGAAATTTGCGTTTGAGTCTAAGGGCAGTGGGAAGCCACTGGATCAGTGCTGTCTCATAGAGATCAAATGTGAGTCACACGTGGAATTTTAAATTTTCTAGTAGCCACAATTTTAAACAGTAAAAGACAAACAAGAAAACAAGTATTAACCAGAATTAATTTTAATAATTTTAACCCAATATATCTAAAATATTATTTCAACATATAATCTATATGGAAAATTGTTAATGGAATATTTTACGGGTTTTTTGGTATTAAGTCTTTGAAATAGGTGCATATGTTCTCCTTATAGCCCATCTCAATTCAGACTAGCCACACTTTAAGTACATAACAGAAACCTTTGGCCAGTGGCTACTGTACTAGCCAAACCAGCTAGAGAGTCTCGTAATCATCATCCTCTCAGGTATCCAGGTTCAGAGCTGTCATTCATTTTCCTCTTCCCCTCACACCGACCTGCCATCATCATTCACCAAGAGCTTAGCTAAGTCCATCAAAATATAGTCACATCTATCTTGCCATCTTTACCCCAGCTCAAGTATCTTCAATATTTTTCACATCAGTTCTTGCTACATCTGAATTGGGCTTTCTGCCCTTGCTCTACCTACACCAATCTCTCCCCACCAGGCTACTGATGTGTTCTGCTAAAGCACAGCTTCCACATCCTCTCTTCTCCCCTTCAAAATCTTCCGCAGCTGCTATTGCCTCCTGAAGTTCAAACTCCTTTGGAAGGCTACAAGTCCCCTCATGAAACAATGCCACCCCTCCTTTTAGCCTTTTTCCCCACCACTCCCATTCTATAACACACTTAAAACCCAGCTTCTAGCTTGGTCCACTTCATCACACTTGCCCCAGTGACTTATGAAAGTAATGTTATTTTATCTCCAAAGCTTTCAAGATTTGTTTCTGTTTATTATTATTGTTTAATAGTAGTTTTCCTCCCTGTACAAAGGTGTTTTTATTTTTTATTTAGTAGTTTTTATTTTGTAAAGTTTTCATTTTTTTTCTTTTAAAGATAATTTCAGTGACCTGCAGTGTTTGGATATGAGTGGCCTCCTTATTGTTTGATTTCTTATTTGCTCTTGTTCCATAAGCCAACTTTTAGCAAAAATGATGCATATATGTAATCGAGCATTATACGTGTATGTGTGTGCATGTGTGTGTAAAATTTTAAGCTAAAGTATACGTAATTGTATGCTGAACAACTATGACATCACTTGAAATTAAAAGAAACGCTATGGGTATAACAAGTCCGAGTTAAGAAATCTCTAAAATTCTCCTTGAGTTTGGCTATGACATTATAAGAGGATTTTAGCTGCCGTCTTTGAATCATGGTTGAAGGTCATTCCTCGTGTTCTTCTTTTTGCTCTTGGTTAAAACATTTAAGTGACTGAATATGGAATTCTTGCAGACCCCACTCCAGAATAACCATCGAAACAAGATTCACATGATGGCCACATGCCGGTGCACGCCACGCAGCTGCTCTTGGTTATTTATGGTTGTGAGATATTAGCTCCAGAGTTAGACTGGAAGTGAACTGAGTCATAACTTGTTATTGGAGGAAGCTTGTGCTTGCATCTCTGAAAATTAATATGAAAAGGCAAGGCACTCACAAGCCTGTTTGAGCTGGAGTCTCTATTTCCTGAGTCTTGTCTATCAACTTGGTTTGGCTTGATTTTAATTTGGTTTGGGAGCCTCCTTCAGCCCTTTGCATATATTTCTGTATAAATGAAGGTGTAATAGCAAACACCGTCTACTTGTCTATTAGGAGCATGAAGGCCCTTCTTCTTGCTAGACCATGGGGCCCAGGGCTTTCCTGAGAAAACCCACAAAAAAGCTGTTGACCACAATTAATTTCAGACTGTAGTAAGGAATAAAAGACTTTATCTGGGCAAAAATAGCTGCAGCTCAAGAGACACAGATTCAGGTTGCAACCTATATTGTGCTCCCCTGAGACAAAGGAGAAGCCACGCTTTATAGAGAAATTTCCTGCCCATAGTTCCCATTTTGGTCTGTTTCATGCAAATAAGGCCTCCAAATTGTGCAGTTCTGATTGGTCAGTAGCTATATAGATGAGGTTTCAAATTGTGCGGTCTGATTGGTTGGGGCAGTTCACAGTCTATTGGCTGAATGATGGCATGGTGACAAAAGAAGGAACTTCCCTACAGTGGTGGACTCAAAAAGTATGAAGACAGGATGGTGCAGGAGGTTAGAAGTTCAGTTTGTGGTTCTCCTTAGCATGCAAGGTTCATAAAAGATACCTATTGGCCAATGGCTGAAAGGCTCTAGTTTAAATTTTAGGCCCATTTAACTACAAGGAGTTTTGACAGGTAAATTTCTTCTCAGGGTACATAAAGCTCATAAAACTCATGGCTCCCCAGATTGCCTAGAGTTCTGGTCTTCATTTTTTCCTACTTCCTCCTGACACTATGCTCTTTCTGAGCACCTACTATTGTGCTAATATTGTGGAGAGACAGATGAATAAACTACCAGCCTCTCAAACTCTAGGGAGATTTAATAAAGAATTTTTAAAATGGTTTCCTTAAGGTGATCCAAACAAATGAATACTTTTTAAAAAAATGCTGGGGTTCTAAGCAGCTGGGTAGGTGAGAGAAGTTGGAGATGTAGAGAAGAGATTAGAAAAGGCTTCAGAGCTGGATATGATTTAGAGAGGGAGGGCTGGAAAAGGCCAGGTTTGACAGGTTTCACATGCTAATGAGTCACAGCCATCAGTCAATGTTGTCCAAGAAAAACTGCCTCTTTAAATCCCCTGGAAGGGGCCAGGTAGATCCAGAAGAACCTGACCTGAAGATGGGCCCTACCCCAACTCACCTGAGACCTTGGCAAAGTCACCTGCCCTAATTTAACTCTAGTTTCTTTATCCATAAAATGGAAGTGTTGGATCATTTGGTCCAGGAGTCCTCCAAATTTGAGACCAGAATCCTCAGAATTGTCTTCCCAATAGGCCTGCTCCCTGAATGGAGGTCAATAGGTGCAGACAATGTGAGCCATGGAACTATTTGTGCCAGATGTTGCAGTTAGCAGCTGATGGTAATGATTCCTGAGTTGTAAGGACATGTTATCTGCCCGAGGACACAAAACCCCTTTCAGTCTCTCATTTATCCACCCTTGTCCCCAATATCTGTCCACTCGTGATTTCTACTGTCTTTGTCTTCCACTATTCAACCCTCTGTTTGGTTTATGTTTAAATCATTCATTTATTCAACAAATATGTTTGCCCCTGCTAAGTACCAGGTACTATGTTAGGCACCACAATCTATCCTGACCCCAGTCTGGATAGGGAGAAAGAAGGCGGAGAGACCAGGCCCTCCTGTGGTGTCAGGCTGGTCCCAGGAATGTGGTGGTGAGTTCTCAAGCTCTGGGGAGGACCCTGTCTCACCATGCATGGGCCTTGTTGTAGCAGCCATCCATTTTCTGGATTTGCCATACACGAGTGTCCCACCACACTTCAGATTCAGCATTCTTAAACAGAACTTGAGATTCTTTCCCCCTCAAATCACTCTTCTCCTCTCAGTTAACAGGATAGCTTTCCATTCCCCTCCAGTTAAAGCCATTTCAGTACCTTTAGCTTCCTCACACTCCTTAAACAGAGGAGGCAAGTGATCCCAAGAAGTAGAAGGGTAGGTGTGGTTACGACAAGCAAGTGAGGAAGGGGCACTGGCTCACCAGCAAAGGATTAAAGCCACAGAAGGAAGTTGTGCTGTGAGAGGGATATGGCCCAGGCTTGTAGGACAGAGGCCCCTAGCAAAGCACTTGATTAGCTAACTAATCTGGTTTTCAGGGTTCAGGGTACCTGACTACAGCTGGCATTTTTCTGCCACCTCAAAGTCACTTTCTTTCCCCATCCTGTGGCTCCTTATTTGCTTTGAACAGGGAGGATGCATACCTCAAGGGGGTTGGGGGCAAGCTTCCCACTGGCCTTAGAGCAGGCAGGCCTGGGCTTCTGGGGTTAAGTCTCTCCCTCCATCTCCAGCCTGAACTGGAGATTAACACCTCCTCTGGGAATAGTGGCCCATAGCCTTTCTTTCTGTCCTTTGGGAGGCCACATTTCACCCTCAATCTCCTTTGTCCCAAAGAGTGTTTATATTTGTAATTAAGGAGGTGGTGAAGGCAGGAAGAAGGAGCATTGAATTGCGAACCCAGGGCAGCCCAAAGTCATTGCAACCTCAGTATGAAAAAAGAAAAAATCTCTGAGCTGGGGTGAGGAGGGTTGTTTAAAGCTAGAAATGGATTGGGGTGAGAAAGTGGGGTGATGGGTATGGCGAGAGAGAGAACGAGACTGATTTACAGTATTCTGAGGGCAAAATGTTAGAACCTTCCATCTCCACGGCAGGATCTCAGGGTTCAGTGTGAGAATCTTAGGATTTCAACCACTCTTTCTCCTACCTCTCTACCACCTCATGACCCTTCCCTCTCTCTCTCTTCTGCTTCAGTGGTTTGCATTCTCGTTTGCCTAACTCCAAGAGCCTCAAGACCTGTATCTACTTCAGCCGCAGCTGTAAGTCTTCCTCCCCACATCAGGAATTTCACAGATAAATCACTGAGAACAGAGCTGGCCTCACCACGAACAGCGCACAGGCTTCTGCTTAGCCTCTGTGGCCTTGGACCAGCTCCCGGGAAGAGGCCCTGCCTGGCGACAGGCCCCAGCACAGCCTGCCTCTCACAAACGCTGAAAAGTGGGGAGCCCCTACCTCTCAGGTGACCAACGGGCTTGAAGGGAACTGGTAAGGTCGCTGTGCTGCCCACAGCCACCCACACCCTGGGCTAAGCTAGGTCGAAGGCACAAAGCTTCTCTCTCAGGGGACCAAGCAAATAACTCAGTGACCTTGAGAAAGTTATTTTAGCCTCTACAGACTTCCCTTTCCTTGTTTTTAAATAGTTCAGAGATTTATGCTTCTTAATTCACAAGGAAACTGCCTGGGAAAAGACTGACTTGTTCTGAAGAGTTTTGGCTTCCTGAGAGGAGCCTGAGGTTCTGGGAAGCCTCCTTGAGCCGGCGCAGGCACAGATACCCGCACGTGCATGATACGCAAATCCACCCACACGCTCACGCAACACCCATTCACCAGCTCAGTGCCTAGGGACAGGATATCATTTTGTGCACTGCTCAGTCCCCTGCAAAGTAGTGCTTAGGATAAGGTTAATGCTCAATAGATATTTATTGGATGAATACGGCTGACAATTATCCACTCCTTGTGCCAGTCACTGTGCTTGTCTCTTAGACAAAGCCCTGGCCCTCAAGCTGCTCACAGTCCAGGAAGGAGACAGGTATGTGAACAAATACAGCCAATATAGGGTGCTGATGGGCAGGCACCAGGACAGAAGATGCTCAGGGCACCAGGAGGCTCAGCAGAGGGGAGTTCAGCTCTGCCCCATGAGGGCATGTGGGTACAGAGGAGTGGCAGTTCTGAGCACTGAAGGAAGAGTCGGGGTTCATTAGTTGGACAAGAGGGAGGTGGGGGTGGGTGGGGGTGGCAGATATCACCAGCTGAGAGAAAACGTTTTCAAAAGCACAGAGCCCTGAATCAGCACAACAGAGCCCAGAGCACCAGGAATTGTCCCTCCCTCTGGGCTGGACCACAGGAAGGAGGCAGAGCATTAGGAGAAGAGCAGAGGAGGAGGGCAGCTGGATCCCGTAGGTCATTATGTCCCAATATTTTCAAGTGGTTTCTATGCCTAACTTTAAGATTCTTATTAGAACCTTAAAATATAATAGTCTTACTTTTCTCTCTGCTGATTCAGAAACTAAATGAGCATGATGGGCTTACAAACTCCTCACCGTAATTCTAAGACTCCTCCCACCCCCATGCCTCCCTTCACACCAGGACCATATGTTGGAAAGCATTACTTACTGGGACCATATAAAGCCATTTACCATCCAAACTGGTTCACTTTGGGAGTGAAAAGATCACTCTGAATAATTGCACCAGAGCAACAAGCAAGACGTAGGACCATCCTGGGCAAACCCCAGGGTGTATGGACACTCTAGCTAAAGACCTTGGACTGCCATTGAACGGTTTTATAGAGGCAAACAGTGTGATCAGATTTATGTTACTGGAATTGGGTTATTCTATCCCCTCCTTTCTTCACGAAACAGAGGGCAAGAATAAGGATGGAGGCCCTTTCCAGCTCCAGTGTTCCATAAATCTATGGTAAGCATTTGAAGGGTTAGATAAAACGTATCCTCAAGGAAGTTTTGGTGGTGGATTGCAATTCAGCCCAAACCTTGAAGATCCATACCAATATCCTGTGTTTTTAGTTGAAACCCAATAAAAGTGCCCAAAAAAACACTCCCAAGGAAACTCTACTCATCCACCCATCCAGGAAGGGAAAGGCGATGCCCATGAAAACATTCCATTGAAATTAGAGCCTTGCTGCCAATCCACCTCTCCCACAAGTCCTAGGCCCCGCTCTGGCCTCCCCTGGACTCCAGTAGCACGCAGGTGAGAGGTGATTGGATCTGTAGGAGGATGTGAGCATAAAGAGGTTAAGTTAGTGCTGTCGATTCAACTCTTATAACAATCCTCTACCTCTTAGAAACCCTCTCTCACAAAAGAAAACAAAAATCCTAAAAAAACATCTGCATGGCTCCTCATTGACTAGAGAATTGAGCACAACTCCTCAACCTCTGTTTAAAGACTCTCCACAGTATGAAGACAGCCCACTTTCTTCATGAAACCTTTCTTACAATCTAATTGGATTTTTTCCTGAGCATATTTTCTATTATTCTAAGTGCTAACTCATGTTCTATCTACTTTTTTACTTGTCAAAATCCTACCAATAAATTTTATCTCTTTTATGAAGCTTGGCTTTCCTCTTTTCTCTTCCTTTCTTTTAAGTTACTTAAATACTTATCTTTCAAAATACTTATATACTGTACTTCTACATAAAGGTATAATTAATGAGTGCTGGTAGCTATCTCTTCCTTTCTGAAAGAACTAGTAACCAGTGTGGTTTAAAGAAGTTTACATTCTCTTCTGTATGTCCTGCACGAGGCTAGTTCTGTACAGTTTGGAAAGGCTAAGGAGCTAGAAGAACCAAAATACTTTTGAAAGAGAACAAAATTGGAGACATATAACATCTGACTTGTTTCAAGATTATTTGAAAGTTACAGTAATTAAGATGGTATGATATTGGTGTAACAATGTGCGAATGGATCAATAAGACCGTATAGAGTCCAGAAATAGACCTCACATATATATGCAAATGATTTTTGACAGAGGTAAAAAAAAAACACAGTTTAGTGGAGAAAAGATAATCTATTCAACAAATTGCGCTGGAATGAGTGAATAAACAACGCAACAAAGAAAAAAGAACTTTGATCCATACCTCACATCATATTGAAGAAATAATCCAAAATAAATCTTAGACCTAAATATAAAACCTAAAACTATAAAATTCCTAGAAGACACATAGGAGAAAATCATTGTTACCCAGGGTTAGGCAAAGATTTCTAGATAGCAACACCAAAAGCACAGTAGATTACAAAAATTGACAAAGTAGATTTCACAAAAATTAAGAACTCCTCTTTAGAAGATTCTGTTTTGAGAACACTTTGAAAAAAAGGAGAAAAAAGAATTGGGCTAAAATATTTGCAAATCACAGATTTGATAAGAGAATTATATTCAGATTATATAAAAGATTTTCAAAACTCAATAATAAAAAAAAACGATTCCAAAATGGGCAAAAGATTTAAACAGATCCTTCATTCGGAAAGAAAGTGAATGGCAAAGAAGCACATGAAAATGCAAATTAAAATCACAATGAGATATGCACCCATGAAACACACACTAAAACTAGTCTAAAACCAAAAAGACTAACCGTATCAAGTCTGACAATTGACAAGAATGTGAAGTAACCCAGACTCTCAGACACTACTATTGGGAATGTAAAATGGTACGACCATTTTGGAAAACAGTTTCTTAAAAAGTTAAGCTTTGCCTAACATATGATCCAGCCATTCCACTCCTCTGTATGTACTTAAGAGATATAAAAACAAAAGTCCATACAAATATTTATACACAAATATTCAAGGCAGCTTTATCTGTAAAAGCTAAAAACTGGAAATAATAGAAATGTCTATTAGTAAGTCGAATGCTTAAACTACTTGTAGCATATCTATAGAATAGATCATTACCTGGCAATAAAACAGAATAAATTACCGATATATGCAACAACATAGATAAATCTCAAAGTAGTTATGCTGAGTGAAAGAAGCCAGAAAAAGAAGAATGCATCTTCCATGATTCCATTTACACAAAATTCTACAAAATGCAAACTAATCTATAGCAGCATAAGGCAAATCAGTGGCTGCCTAGGGACTGGGAGAGAGTGGCAGATAGGGTGCTGCTAGAGAAGGATCACATAGAGAGATGAGGAACTTTTGAAGGTGATGGGAATATTTACTATTCCAATTGTGGTGATGGTTTCATGGGTGTACACATGTTGAAACATCAAATTGTACACTTTAAATATATGCAGTTTATCTTATATCAAATATATCTCAACAAAGCTTATTTTTTTAAAAAAACAGACCTAGCCTGTCATTCAGGAGCTCAGAGCCATTGTCTCACTGAAGAGACACCAGTGGAAAGAGAGAAGGGCTTTAGTTTGCTTGTCTATTTTCTTTTAACATCATCGACTCCAGCTTTCTCCGTAATCGCTCAATGCCTGGCCTAACAAACTTATGATGTACTGCTGTCCCCACTAAATATCCATACCTGCTGCTTGGGCATCTGGGGGAGGTATCTAAGTCTGAGTTTTTGAGAGTTACACAAATTGCTTCTGAACCACAAGTGGCCCTCTGGGATAGAACTGAGGAACTGGCCTCAGGGCCTTAGAATTGGAAGGGGCCTTGGGGTTTTCTCCTCTACTTTGGGTCTGGAATGGGGAGCCCCCACTGTTTACCACACATAAAGCAACTAGCTACATTCCAATGGGAAGAAATTATAGCAGGGCAAGAGGAAGCGAGAGAGCCGTTCCCAAAACCCAGCAAGACCCCTGTTCTTCCTTTCAATATGATTCTTTAGGCATCTTCAGTTTGGGAGGAAATCAATTGTTTTCAGTAGACAAATACATTTCTTTTGGCTTGTGATGAGGGAGGAAAGGGAAGAAGGGAAGATTGATTGATTTGAAAAATGAGACTTCAGTGGCCAATGAAGTCTTAAAAAAAAAAAAAAGAAAGAAAGAAAAAAAGCATTTCCAACCCACTGGGCTACGTCTGTTTGGTTGGAGTCGTTTATATGTTGGTTAGCTCTGACTAACCGAGCACATCTCTTAATGTTTCATTGCCTTGGCTTTCCCAACTGTGTACATTTAGTATCAAGAGCGCGGGTCTGCCTCCCTCCTGATCAGCGACAGGCTCTTAAGAACTTCAGGTTCTGAGAAGGAAAAAAAAAAAAAAAACCTTTGTATAGAAAGACCAGGACTATATCATTTCTATTTCTCCTTGACTGCTTTTCAAGTTTGGTGATTTTGGCAACTTTTCCGAAGGGAATAATCTTTTAAGCTCTCCATCTAATCTGTTCTCAAGCAGGAGTTTAAACTCCCCCATTCGAAGTTTATCAGACAGATCTACAGAGACTTTTGGGGGGAGGATGTTTACAAAGGACTCTTAGTGTTGCCAAGAAAAGAGAGAATGAGAAAGACAGGGTTTCTAAAGGGTAGTGTCAGAGGCAGTGAGATTTAAATATAAAAGGACCCTTTTTTCTCTCTCTCTCTTGCTAACAGGTTGTCCAAAGGCCAGTGGTGGGCAAAGCAGTTTGCAAGGGGTAAATGGCTTCCTTTTTGGAGAAGATCCCTCATAATCACATGAGACAGTGGAGTTTACCTCTTAGGTTTGTCTTGCTTTCTCTTGTTGCAGTTGGAATTCCAGATATTAAAGCCCGTAGTTCCGTTTCCCCCACTTTTCTGCTTCCTATAGAATACCTTTATTTTTCTGAGGGGGCTTCTTAAAAGGTGGTATCTTGCCTAGTAACAATGTCATATTTACATGACTATAGCAGTAGTACCATGTAAGAAGAAATTAATCTCCTTTGGGGAGAAGGGAATTCTAGAACATGGAATTTATATGTAATAAATTACTGACACAGGCACAGAGCATTTTAAGTATGGCTTCAGTACTCTCACAATTATTTTGAAATTGTGAATATGTTCAGGTATTTACAACTCCGAAACCCTCCAGTTGTAGAAATCTATATGTGTCTAGCTTATTAAGTTTGAATTCATAATGTGAGAAAAATTCTAACCCCTCCTCACGCCCATAGTCAAACATACCCTAATATGTAGTTAGGTCTGGAGAACAACTTCATTTAACGTATCACTTTAGGGGCATTTTTTTCTTTAATCCTAGAGAAACAAACACTTCTGCAGCCAGTCTTGGGAAATGATTTTTCTCTCTTATAAGGATGACTTCATTTTATCCTAGTAAAAGATAAGTTTTCATCATCATAATCAAGCAGGAGAGAAATGTTCCCCAGTGAGCTGCCTGACAAGTTGTGTAATTGTAGTTCATTTTAATTAACAAGTTCCATTTTTGAATTGTTAATCTCCATTCTTTTCATTTTAGTCAAAACTAGAACGAAATGGATTTCAATCATGAGTTCCCCCTCCCCCTTCAATGAATTATTGTACTTCAAGTGTCTTATATAGGAAAAAAAAATAAATTATCCCATTTGTCATAAAGCTAAAATCTTCAGTTTTTATTCATGGTACCATCCTTGCATAATAAAAAAGTAAACCTAAAAGAGACCTTCTAAAGCACATCTACTGCAAAGTGAGAGGGTGGGAGGGCTGTGTGTTGGGAGGAAAGGGAAGAAGGTTGACATTGAGCAGATTTCCACAGAGGCTCCATAAATAGGGAAATCATAATATTAGGTACAAAGCTCTAGCCTTCAAGTCATGTAACATGTTGTCATGAAGAAAAGTTGAGAACCAAATTTTGTTTCATGGCTGTTTTCAGCACAACACACGCATACATTATAAATTGTCTTTATTTTTTTTAAATAGTTTTAAGTTCATGGTATTTTTTTTTTAAAGAATAAAACCATGGGTCTCAGCATATTGCTAAAAAAGACTTCCAAGAACAAAATGTAGTCATAAGATTATTGAGAATTAAGCAAAATCCTAGAGCAGGCTTTGGTTATCCCAGTTACTTCACCCTCCACTGGGTGGTAGTATGATTGAAACCTTTACGCTCAGGTAAACTGTCCTCAAATCGCCCCTATTTTCCCAGGTCACTGGTGTCACCATCTGGGAAGTGTGTGTGTGAGAGAGAGGGTGTGTGTGTGTGTGTGTCTTTTGAATCAACAGAACTCTGGCCTGACTGAATGTGATCTGCAGCCATCATGACAGAGAGTATTGTTCTGTCCTTTTCAGTCAACAGTTTTCCATCTAGGGGACACAGAGGTGGCTTAGAAAAAGGTCACCACGGGGCATGTGGCCTGCATTACGGTCCTGGGTTTGTTTTATGACACCAGAAGATATGCTTAGTCAGCCCAAGAGAATGAAATGAAAGTCTTTCAATTAAATTTTAATCATGCACATGTGTCCACTCCACTGCCTGAATGAAAATCAAAAAATTGACAGTTGCTTGGTGTAAAGGATCTCAACCTTTTGTCAGCTAGAACCCCTCTGAGCTACAAATTTTGAAAGACGTATGCTTACCAACGTGCTGCTTATATTAAATAAAAATGCAATTTATTTTCATATTTAATGAAAAACATACCTTTAATCGTGGGCTTACTATTGACCAACTGAAAAACTCTGTGAGGTGGATGTTATTATTGTCCTTATTTTACAGTTGAGGAGAACACCGAGGTTCAGAGAGATCAAGTAGCTCCATCAATGTCATTCAACTAGCAATTGGGTGTGCACAGGCTGCCCCCAGATCTGTCTGCTGTCAAAGTCCAGGTGATTCATCACAATTCTCTTTGGTGCAGCAGAGTTTCTGGTTTGTGTGAGGTAGTCCCTGGTGTAAACACACAGCCAAAACCAAAGACAGCGGGTGTCTTGATGATACCGCAACCCATGTCCAGGCAAATGCAGAATTCCCACCAAGCTCTTTGCAATACTGAAAACTGTTCACAGACTTCCTCTTCTCTTCCACGTCATTAACACCTTTAAGTATTCCGAGACCTCAGTGGGCTCAGAGATAAAGAATCATTTGCTAAGTCCTGTCCCCTCACGTCAGAAGCAGTTTGATTGTCAGCGGGGCTCTGAGGTAGATATATGTGCAAGGACTCAGGCAGTGTGGTTCCCAGCCTTCCTCCATTGTTGGGGACCCCTGGGAAGGCAGAAATAGCATAGGGGTATAGGCAAAACATTCTTCTATAATTTTCCTTATTTTTTTTTCCTGTGCAAAATTGCTTTCCCTGAGATTTTATTCCTTGCTGCCCAAGAAGAAGACTTCAGCCTCCACTGACAGATGTCAGAGAAATCTATTAATATAGATAGATAGATGATAGATAGATAGATATAGATATAGATATAAATATAGATATAGATACAGATATAAAACTATATCTATATATACATATAATTCCTTCAGTTGTATGACATTACCAGCGTGTGACCTGGTGTCCCTAAGATTTCGGAGATACCACATGTTGACTGCTTTGGGCCATTTTGAAACAATCTGGGATCTAAACCTACAGGGCCAACAAATACAAAGAGAGAGCTGGGCCATCAATCATTAGCAGACATCCTAAAGTGTGTTTTCCCACACTTCAGAGGTGGGGGTGGGGGTGGCAGCAGAAGAATGTGAATCTTTAGATAGATCTTACTGGGACCTAAAGAATGAATTAGCATCAAAAGATCTTTGAGACAAGCAGAGTAGATGTTGAAAATAGTATTTGAGGAGCATCGTGAACCCAGCTTCTCTTTCAGGTGAACCAACCTAAGAGCTCACATTTCTGTTGACTGTGAACTGCCGGGGGCCTGGCCTGAACTTATTCATCTCAGTGTCCCCACAGTGCCTAATATACAACTTGGCACACTGGTGCATTAAGGAAATACTGGTTTTATTACTAAAAATAAAGCCCAGAACCTCCAGGGTTGGTACTAAGAAGAGACTGGCTATGGGGCCAGATAAGGGGTTGAGAAAGGCAGCTCCAGAGACCCTTGCCCATCTCTAGGATTTACCTTCTTCTTGGAGTGATCTTAGGTCCACCACTCCCACCTTCATGGTGGTCACAGGAGAGGGCTATGCTTCCTCTAACATGCTGGCCCCACTGATCTTTCCAGGTTAGGTCTAGAGCCTGCTGAGGGGAGAAAGGAGCATTAAAAAAAAAAAAAAAAAAAAAAGGAAACTACAAGGAGGAGGTAACTGACAGATGCAGCAAGTCTTGAGAACCTGGCCTTAAAACACAGCAGTTCCTCTCTGGCCATACTTTAATATGACTCCATTCGTGTCATCTTTCACAAAAATGGTGCAACAAAACAACTTAGAGAAGTTTATCAGAGGCAGAGGCTGATAGATAGCAACTGTCATCTGGATTCTCCAATTTCAAAATTTTGTGCTCGTGAAAGCAAACCACCTCTCACTGAGTTTATAATAAAGTTCACAAATTTGAACATACGAAATAAATTTATTCTAGCTAAACACACTTTTATTGGTTTTCTATGTTGGGTTCTAGATTAGATTTCAGTTTTTAAAAAAGACTTCTGAGGCTTTTTTACCTGTTCCCCAGGACCCACATTTGTATTTTCTGCTCCCCAGGACCCTAAGATCTACCTAACTACCTACTTACCTACCTACCTACCTACCTACCTACCTACCTACCTACCTACAGACTTGTCCTGATTCTTGTAAGGCCAAATAGGAAAACCAGGTCTCAAGGTAATTTCACCAGGAGACACTAGAGCTGAGGCTGTTGTGGGGGGAGAAAAGTGAAGGGAGATATGCTCATAATTAAAGCCCTTTGCCGATTCCCCACTTTTCATTATGGTAGCTTTCTTGGCTCTTGGGAACCATTTTCCCCTTTTAAAGCTACAGGATGCCATGGATTGGGCCCCTGTGGCCCAGCATAACTTGAGGGAGATCAGAAATGCTTTAAGGAGTAATTTTCTTACACATGACAGCCCAATAACAGCTGAAATTATTGCACAACATCCTTGCACATCAGGGCTAAAGGGCCCTTTGGAGTGACCTAGACCAACCCCACATTTCCACAAAAAGAAACTGATGCCTAGAGAAGGAAGTAACTTACCCAAGTCACACCATCCATGATCCCTTGACTCTGTGTCCCCCTCCTCCACCTTCCGCAATACCCCATCTTTTCACTTGCCATGATGATCAGCTCTCACGTGAGAGGGTTATCCTTCATTTTGAAAGATGTTGGTAGTGATTTACACTTTTAAATGTGACTAATGGTAGAAGTAAGATGATAATGAGAAAGCGACACATGCTTTCAAAGTGACTGCTCACCAGAGCAAACATTAAGTCTGATTTGATCACACCCATTAGGGATTTCGGTTGAAAATTACAGAGATGTTTCCTGGGAATTTGTCTGATAAATGTGACAGGGTCAGCTGCCAGGGATAAAGAACCATCATTGAAATGTCCAACTAGACAAAAATGTATCAATTACAGGTATGAGAGGCTTTGAAATACTACATATAAATCAAATTATTTCTAAACTAAAGGAGTTATTTTTAAAAATTCTTTTTTATCGTATAAGTGTTTTAACCTGTATTGAGCTATTTCATAAGTAAAAAGGTGTTTTGGGAGGGTGGATTTTGTTTATTAATGTTTTTCAGGTATTAGGTTTTAAAAAGTGAGATACTCCCTATATGGAGAGCTTTAAGTCTAGAAGACACCTTAGAGATTGGTCAGATCCTTCATTTTCCAAAGGAGGCAGCTGTGGTCCAGTGAAGAGAAGACTGTCCCACGGTCACACAGCAACCAGCATCAGAGCCAGGACTATGAAAATGCCTCCAGATCCAGGTCAAGGAGTTATTTGATTAATAGCCAGCGCAACTCTCTGGGTCATGAGTTGCAGGAACAATTTTAAAAGAGTGAAATTGTAAAAAAAAAAAAAAAAAATGCAGTCTACTTCTCTATTGTTTCATTTCTAAAAATATAATCTTTTTACTTACTCAGTTTCAAAAATTTTTTAAAGTAGTGTGGAATAAGACACATTCAAGCCAGAAAGACAGAAGAAAAAGAGAGGGAAGGAAGGAAGGGAAGAAGGGAGGGAGAGAGAGAGGCAGGTGGGAAGGGAAGGGAAGGGAACGGAAGAAAAGTGAAGGGAGGGGAGAGAGAGAGAGAGAGAGAGAGAGAGAGAGAGAGAGAGAGAGAAGAAAAAGAGAAAGAAAAGAAAGAAGAAGGAAGGAAGGAAGGAAGGAAGGAAGGAAGGAAGGAAGGAAGGAAGGAAGGAAGGAAGGAAACAGAAGTAAGAATGTGTGTATGTTGCCTGCACATATGTGTGAATGCTCTGTTAAGGGGAAGGGTGGTCAAAGAATAAATTTGGGGATATGTATGAAATCTAAACCTCGAATAAGAGACAATTTGCCACAGTCCATAAAAGGTAAGGGGGAGGGCCAGAAAAACACTTGACACCTCATGTCTGAGTTTCAGAGATGTTAAGGATTAAAAAAATATTTTTAAACTTATTTTTACAAATATCTCTATCACATAGCAATGGAGAGTATGCCTGATTCCCTTTAGCTACTTGCCCAAGAAGCTTGAGCTCGATGGTCACAAATCTTTTTATTTCCATGGTGTTTTGTTAGGTACAATATTCTTTTCTGCCTGGCACAACCCATGGAACTGTGGCTTATTCCTGTGAGGTAAGTGGACAGAAGAGGAAATTAAGCCTCAGCGAGTCAGGCTCAGCTGAGGTCACAATCAAGTAGTGCTGCTAGTGAATCAGCTCCTGACTGTGCATCAGGCTCCTGAAGGCAAGTCCACTTTTTCCTCTCCATGCTGTGGCCTCCCTGAAAGAGCACAGACAGTGACAGATGAACCAACACACCCCACTGCCCACTGGTAAAACCCTTGCAAGGACACTGGGATAGCTAGCTGGGGTGCCAGCTTCATGGTCAAAGTACCATCTCTTATAGGTATTAAACATCTAACATAAGGGGATTTAAGTGAAATCATTGTTTTAAAATGAACTTTTTGTCAAAGGGATAGATTCAAGGGCTTCATGTTTGAAGTTTTGCAGAGCACGAATGGGCACCTCAGCAGATGACCTGCAAACCTCCTAGCCACCCAGGAACTTCTGGGCCTCAGGTTAACAATGTTCGTGATTCAACAGAATTAAGAGAAACCTCAAAATGAGATTCATGGGGTTTGGATGAGTCAAGAACTGGGGGAGACTTAGGGAAAAGGCAATCATCAAGCATGGGAGAAAAAGAGATCGCCTCTGCTATCAGAATCCCACCTCTGGGCCTGAGGCTTAAAGTTTAAAATAATAATAATAACCTAGCATCTTGATTTCATTTAAGTATGAAAAACCAGTGTCTACAGGCGGCTGCTGGCTGGACGTTCATCCTGCTGGGGCATCCATGGTCCCTTCATTAGAGATACCCGATAACTCAGGGCAGAGAGAGCCCAGCTGGGGCGTCCCTCCCTGCCTTTGAATTTGCAATGCTAGCAGTTAGAAAAAGTGTCTCCATCTTGTAAACACAGCAAATTTGATCTGGAAGTCATTGGAAAAAACATAAACACAGATCCTCATGCAGTCAGTCCTCTTTACACTGTTCCAGCCCCAGTGAAAAATGAGCCCAGTTACAGAAGAATTCTGTTTTTTTTTTTTTTTTTTTTTTGCTTTTTCAAACGTACTTTTCTGTTGAAAATAAAATTCTCAAGGAGTACACATTATCATGGAGACCCAAGTCCTGACAGAGAGACCATTAGTGCACAGACAGGTGTTGCTTAAGCAGGTAACAGACAGAGTGTCACACTTATTTGAGCTGTTTTCTGCAGCTGCAGAAAGTGCTTTCCTGAAAAGTCAATTTTTTTTTTTTTT
The DNA here is from genome assembly GCA_030015415.1 of Cynopterus sphinx. Taxonomy (NCBI): domain Eukaryota; kingdom Metazoa; phylum Chordata; class Mammalia; order Chiroptera; family Pteropodidae; genus Cynopterus; species Cynopterus sphinx. The sequence continues at coordinate 48,451,661 of CM057380.1, forward strand.
TTAAGGTGAGGCAACCCTTGGTTGATCTCACAGACTATAAAGACTTTGTCAGCTTGCAATCCCTTGTTTTTTATTTTTTTACACCTACAGCACCTGGTCTTCCTAAGTGGTCTCCCATCCAAGTACTAACCAGGTCCAACCCTGCTTAGCTTCCCAGATCAGATGGGAGCGGGCTTGTTCAGGGAGGCATGGCCATAGACCAAAAGTCAATTATTTTTGAAGTGAAAATTAACAGTACCAACACAGCTTATAAATTATATCTTTAGTTAAGAATTTGGTTTCAAGGTATTTTGTGTTTTCCAAATTCATTCCTAATCTGCAGTAATATGGACCGAGAATTTAGTCTAGTCGCCTACGTTTAACCAATAAACAAATGGAGGCACAGATGGGGGAAGTGACTGACTTAACGTCACAGACATATTAGTGCCAGTGGCAAAAATGGGGCAGTGGTTTCCTGGTTCCTACAGTTTCCTTCAGGACCTGTCTCTTCCAGGTGTTACTACTTACCTCACATTTTTGTCCGAGGGCATTTATTAGATATTGTGTTTTATACGGAGCAGGTACTGGATTTTATTCCACCAAGGTAAGCGTGAAAGAAATGTCACGTGATTTTTCTAAAAACACATGTATTCTGATGAAAAGAGTCAGTTCATAGGGTTAGTGGAGAAATTCGCCCAGTCAGTCATGGGTGAATGAGGCTCAGCCTGGTAGCTGCAGTGTCAGTATGATTTCTAGATCATATGGAAAGGCCTAAGGTATGGAAGTGGAGCGTTTGTAAGGGCCTCTGATTATTCATGTCCTCACAGCCCAAGGTCCCTATAGGCTGGCATCTCACCTGCTCCTGCAGAATATGGCAGTCCCTGGGCCTGCTAAGTCACTACCTCCACAGTGGGGCCCTGAGAGGAAAGGAAATAAGGGCCCGAAACCTCAAACCACTTCTCTTTTAGGTCTGGGGAACCTCTCCAGCCCACTTTCCCACCCCTTCACCTTCTCTCACTTTCTGCTTCCTAGCCCCCCTCTGCCCTCTGCCTCCTTCCAAACCACTTAGCACAATCTGCCCTAAGGCCAGGCCAGAAAGGGAGAGTGACAAATTGTGAGGAACTACTGCTTTCAATTTTAGGTTTAAAAAAATCCTCAAACAAGGAAACCCAAAGGCCTATCTACCTAGAATGGGAGAGTGAAAAATACAGTAAGAACAAATTCCAAATGGAGACCTCAATAAATCACCCTGCCATTGCTATATGCCACCTTTGCCATGCAGAATTCAGATCATGTCATAAAGAAAACAAGAATGCACTTGTATATCTGTCACCTGACAGTCTGCAAGGCACTTCCATACTCCCCAGCTCTATATACCCTCCAGCACTGAAAGCTACTTGTCACCCCATTTACAGAGGAGGAGACCAAGGCTTAGTGAAGGGGTAGATATTTGTACTTCCTCTTTTCTAGTCCTGGGAAGAGGGTAGCAAGCAAGTCTTGCGTATCAAATATCCTCTGAACTTGGCTGAACTCTCAGTAAACCAACACTGATCCATATTGCTCCATGATACATTTTCTCCTTCCCTTCTAAACGGCCCAATGAACTTAGGTGACACAACCAAATGCAACTTTCAGTAGTCTTCTGGGGGGAGCTCCATTGTTTTTGTTCACTCAACTTCAAGGCTAAAAAAAAGAAGAAGACAAAAGATCATAAACAATCTCAGCATTGGAAGGTTTGGGAAAGAAATTCAATGAATGATGAAAAGAATTGTTTAAATTCCTGAGGGTTGTTTGGTTGAGGTCTTTGTGCCCGGGTATCAAGACTCTTGAAACTGTGTCCTCAATCTCTGTCTCCACACCCTGTCCTGAACTCCACCTAAACAAGGCTGTGGCATTGACTGCTGTCAGCTTCTTCTTCCTGGAGAAGCAAGCTCAAAACCCACAGGAGTTTCCTCAGTTGCTGTTACCATCTGAATGTTTATATCCACCCCACCCCAAATTTATGTGTTAAAACCCTAACCTCCAATGAGCTTACATTAAGAGGTGTGTGTGTTGGGGGGGTGGGGTGAGTAGGTCTTTGGGAGGTGGTTAGATCATGAGGGTAGAGCCACCATGATGGGCTTAGTGCCCTTATATAAAGTACCATGTCCCAGATTTGCCTCTGGAAGGGTCGTACATTCCTTTCAGCAAAGGATGAAAAGAGCCATGTAGAAATCAGAGTCTTGTGTACACATTTTATCTGGAAGAGACAATGTAAAAAAGTAGCCAAGCCAGTTTTGAAAAAGAATAATGAAGAGAAGCTTATCTCAGTAAACAGAACAACTTACGATACAGCTAGGCCATTCGGAACACTATTCCTGTATTGGTGCAACAATAGGTAAGTAGAGAAATGTATTTAAGGACCCTTTCAGTGTCAATCAAAATCAAAGTATGCATACCTTTGAGCCCAACAATTCCACTTCTAGTTATCTTCTCTATAAATATAGAGCAAATATTTATATTCATAAGTGTACAAATATATACCTGGAAATTCTGGAAGGATGTACCCAAATTGCTGACTGAGATGTCCTCTATAAGTAGAGTAGGGAGAATAAGCTTGTGGTTGGGGTAGGGGTAAAGGAAGGATGGGGCTTTTCCACTTAGCTCTAAATTTACGTTTTGTTTAAACTTTTTAAAATTAAAACTAATTTATATATTGTGTAGATTTTTCAAAAAAATTAAACAAAAAGCAATATTACTTGGGCAGGCCATGCTGTCTTCTGATGAAAGTCTCGACTCTAACATCCCCACAGGATGTGACCATGACCAACTCTCTTTTGTCTCAGTCTGCAATATGGCTCAGCATAGCACTGAATGTAGAGGACCCAGGGCTGTAAAATTATGATATTTAAAAGAAAAGTCAGCGGGAGAAGAAACTGGTTTGGGGTAGATGCTGGGGATGTTACTTTAGTTCTTACAGGTATGTTCAGACCCCTCGAACGGCAGTTGAGGTCCATCTAGTATAGGAACAAAAAACAATCTCTGAGATTAAGTGGTAAGAGAGGAAGGAGAGAATTTTGGCTTAGTATGGAGACTTTCAAGTTCAATCTCTTGTAACCTTTACTTAGATTCCCCCACATCAAATAGAATGTGGCAAGGGGAATGTCCAGAAAAAAACCCATTGCTTAAACAGTTCAATTGTGGATTATACCCTCCCAGACCTCGACTCAGGTGCCCAAACCAGAGTGATGATAATCATAATTATACCCCTGTGTTCATTCATTCACCAATTTCTTCTTCTCCATCTGCCCCCCCTTCTCCTCTTTCTTCTGTGTGCGAGCTTTAGGGTAAGAAATGATGATGATGATGATGATGATGATGATGATGATGATGACGACGACGACGATGAGGAGGAGGAGGAGAAGGAAAACAACAGTAGAAGATGAAGAGAAGAAGCAAAAAGGCTGAGAGGAAGAGAGGAAAGAGAACAAAAGGAAGGGAAAAAAGAGGGTGAGAAAGAGAAGAAATGGTAGTAAAGTCATTTGTTTTCTAAATTATGATTAAACTATTTCACGTGAATGTTAGAGTTAAAAACTGCCTCTGTACCATCCCCCCCCCACACACACACACACAAACTGCAGTGACAAACTGAAGAATGATGACAGGTTGATTAAAACTTTTTGTTTTGTTTTTTTAGTAAAGAAAGAAGTCACAAATCTAGGGCATATAGCTACCCTCAGCTGACATTCCCAACAAGTACCCTGACTAGAGGGCAGGGAAGGAGAAGATGCTTCTGCACAGAGGTGATGTCTGCACTCAGCCTCAAAAGTCCATGGCTTAGCTCTGTAGATGCTCATGAAATTCCACGGAATAAAAATAGCTAAAGGATTAGTGGATAAAGAACATAACTGCCTTTTCTTTTTTAAAACAAAAGGAAGGAAGGAGGGAAGGAAGGAAGGAAGGAAGGAAGGAAGGAAGGAAGGAAGGAAGAAAGGAGGGAAGGAATGGAGGGAGGAAGAAATGTGAATCTCACATTCAGCGACAAGGACCAGTCTTGGACAAGAGAAATGACCCAGAGGATATCGAGTCAGATGGAGCAAGTCAGCAAGGAACTGAGTTTTTTCCAAGTAAGACTTCAGTGACGGGAATGTAGTTGCCAAAAGAGGCAACTTCCCTGTAAATTCAAAATTTGCTGGCACTTTCTGTCACAACGGGGCCGTTCCTGAGCGCTGGAGTCAGAAGTGATGTACACACAGCTGCTAGGAAAAGGCCCCAGGCCTTGGTGGGCCAATGAGGAGACCTTTTCAGGGGATTGACAGGCCATGGAAACAGTTTTAAACTTAGTTAGGAGACCCCTGCCACTGACTCGTCAGATGGCTTTGGACAGATCATGACCTCTTTCTGGAACTGTTTTCACATCTGTAAATCGGGAGTAGATTTTGATCTCCTGTGGTTCTTAGGTATGTATCTATCAAGAAACCACATCAGATTCACAAAGGGTGGACTGAGGGGCAGGGGCATTTAAACACAATTTCGGGACAACACCCAGATTTTGATTCCACAGGTCCAGGAACCTCCAGGCTGTTGCTGATAACTAGCCTGTTTTCATTTAACATGTCTTTTAGGTGATCGCTGGACTCAAGTGACCTCTGTAATCCTTTCTGGCCCAGAGACAACCACTAAAAAAGGTTACTATAAATTACATCAAAGCCTTTTGGAGATGGAACTTCCTTTTAAGTAACATGGAAAAGCAAGGCGGGACAGCTCACAGATTTAAGAAGATTTCAAAAACAATAATGCCCATGATGAGAAATACAACCCATATAAATAAACAGAATTGAAAAGGCAATTTTAAAAAATTTCTCCTTAACTTCACCTCCTTAAATATAATCTATAGACAGCACAGGAGTGGCAGGGAGTAAGGGAAGCCTCTCTCGCTCAAAAGTTTACTAAAGTGATTTATTGGGGAGGTCGCAGCAGCCCGTGTTTGGGCCTGCTACAGTTCGTTAAGCTCCACTAAGCTCAGGTATTAAGGGATGCTTCATTGTAGCATTTGTGTTGAAGGAAGGAGGAGGAAGGGGAAGCTTTCTTTATTTATCTATTTATTTATTTTTTAGTTCTGGAGGTGCCTAGGGCCTAGGGGAAGTCTCAGGACACAACTCTGTTTGTCTTCCTTTTCTATTCTCCGTTCCTTATGTTCCAGGCCTTCTCGGCCCCATTGCTCAGTGTTTGTTTATGGCAGCGAAGTAGAAAATTGTAACGTCTGTAATTGTTATTGGTTTGCTGATTGTGTGACCACCTGGTTTGCTGGATACAGACAAAGGCTGCTAAGCCCCCTGTAAAGCTAAAGCTATGTACTTTAGAAGAAGGAAGAGGAGAAGAGGATGTTTGGATGTCTTTTGTTTGTGTCTGTGTGTTGTTTTGTAAAGAATCATTCAACGTTGAAATTATTTTAATTAAAACAATAAAACCCCCTTAGTACACTTTTCATGGCACAAGTCTGCACTAGAAGGCCTTCCTTTTTGCAATGAAATGCCCTGAAACAGAGGAATTCCTCAATAAACAACTTCATACTTGATTTGCTGTGTTGGAGTTGGATGTGCAGTTTCCAGATGTTTTCCAAAAGGCCCCGTGCCCTGAGGTACGCTGACTGCTTCGAGACACCCCTCTGGTCTACAGAGACCCCATGGCTGCTTTAACAGAAAACTGTTTTCTTTTAATTTCATAGAATGCCACATTCAACATGCACCTTTCATCCAGACAGGGCCCCTAAGACGTTCAAAGGATTCAGAATTACTGAACCACCCCCTACCCTCTGGAGTCATACGCAGAAAATATTTAACATCTGCACCGCTGTACCACCCAAAAGTTTTAAATTGAAGGAAGATGTGTTTCTCACACTAAATTACCAAAGGAATTTTCAGAGTAGAGCTCAGTTACCTAGGTTGGCCAAGACATCGCTGCAGGAAAATCCTTCTATTAGTCTAAGCGCTGGGAACCATGAACGGTCAGACAGAAAGCCCCTGTCGGTGTATCCTGTCTAGAGATGACACCGCAGGCAACACCTGTTTGCCAACGCTCAGTGGGCCTTGGTATGGTAATAAGAGTAATAACTGGGTTTGCTGGGTGCTTACTATATACCAGGCCTTGAGTTCAACGCTTAACATATGTGATTTCATTGAATCCTCATAGCAACATTATTAGATGGGTATGGTTACATTCTTATTTTGTAGAAGAAAAACAAAATGAGGCTCTGGGAGTTTATCTGGTCAATAACCACAGAGCTGGTAAATTAGAATTCCAATCCAGATTTGTCTGACTTGGTGCCCACAATGTCAGTGAAGACGCCCACTTGTCCCGACACTGCACGGCACTGACGTGCGTGGAAAAATTCACTGCTTTGCCACCAGATACAGTGCATCTTATCGAGAACCTGCAATGTTCAGAGCTGTGGGTTAGGGTCAGAGTGAGGACAAGTGATGAATAAGCAATGCCCGCTCTGCCGAACTCACCAATAGAGCGACCAACAATCCAAGTTTGCCCAAGAGTGTCCCAGTTTTAGCACCAAGGGTCATTCATCCCAGACAGGTACACAGAATTCCAGGAAGGCTTCTAAAATTCCCGATACTTGTTGTACCCTAATTATTCAATTAAATATTAAATTTACATGGTGCCGTGAAGGGATTTTGCAAGTATAAATAAAATGACTTTAAGGCAGAGAGATTAGGCAGGTGGGCCTGACTCGATCAGAGGAGCCCTTTAAATCTGAATCTGGAAGTTATAGAGATGGAGAAGTCAGTGGGATTTGAAGTACAAGAGGATTCAAGAAGGATCCTTTTGAAGATGGAGGGATTTACATGGCAAGGAATATGGGTGGCCTCTAGAAGCTCTAGAAGCTGAGTGGCCTCCAGCTGACACCTGGTAAGAAAATGGGAATCTTAGTCCTTCACAATAAGAAACCGAATTCTGCCAACCATCTGAATGAGCTTTGAAATTGATTTTTACCCAGCGTCTCCAGATGACAACTCAGCCTGGCGGACACCTGAATTTGAGACTCTGAGCAGAGAAGCCAGCCATGCTATGCCTGGACTTCTGCCTACAGAACTATAAGCTAATATGGGTGCCATCTAAGCTGCTAAGTTTGGGGCAATTTGTTTTGCAGCAATAGAAATGCAATATCCCAGGAAATTCTTCAATCCTGGGTAAACTGGGACAACCAGTCACCCTAGATGAGTGTAAGCTTATGTGACACGTGTTGCTGGGATATCTGGAAAGCTTTTGTGGAGAAATTGGCCTGTCCCTTGGGTAGGAGTTAGACAAGGTAGGATTTCTGAAAAATAGATTAGGAAAAAGACAGCATAAGCAAAGACAGAGAGTCAGGGATATGCAAAGGGTGTCAACTGAGATGCCACCAAAGCACCAACTAAATCCTTGAGAGAGTTAAGTGTTTGGGGCAGAGACTTTAAAACTTCAGCATGTGAAAGAAAGTGTCTGTTCTGGGGTCATAAAAATGGCAATGAAATTAGCATGATTTTGTTTCTATCATCCTGGCACTGATGCAATTCAGCCTCCTCCAGGAAACTGAACAACTCAAATCAGGGATAAAGCCTATTCTGTTGGGTTACCCTATAACCTAGTATAGGTTCTGGCACATCATTGCATATGAAGGAAACAGTAAATAAGAAAGTGGAAGAATAGGTTAATGGGGACAAAACAATATAACTTTAGGCTAAACATGTAACTACTTTGTCTCTGGAAATACAAAGAGGATGGTAAGGCTGACCCATTACATCTACTCCCGACTCCTCTGTAGCTGACCTTCCTGCTACATACAGGGGCCTCCCAACCAGTCTCACAACCAGTCTCAGTGCTGCACCCCACCAACTGTTTGACTTTGGGTGAGGAACTTAACTTTTCTGTGCTCCAGTTTCCTCCCGTGTAGAAGGGCATGATAACTCGCCCCACCAGGTGGTTGTAAGAATTAGGGGAGTTGATACAACCCACAAAGCCTTTAGCACAGAGCCCAGCAGGTGGTAAATTTCAATAATAACTTCAGGTGTTCGATAATAATTTTAGTTGTCATTATTATTAATTTGTATTAAAAATAGCAGGAACATTTGCTGACCTAATTCAAGTGGAGACCCATTCTGTACCCTACCCTAACCCAAGGGCATTTTCAATTTACTAGAAGATTCCTAAAATTAAAAAATATATATATTTTTTGAGAGCTCCAATGAGAGGACTGCCTGGTGAGGTGTGTCATACCAGGGCCCTTCCCAGGGTGAGTGAGCCAGGCCCCCGCAGAAGTCTGCTCCTCACAGTGTAGTTGTGGACCAGGATGGGCCGCATCTGGGAGCTGGTGAGAACTGCAGTCTCAGCTTGAGTCAGAATCTGCGTTTTCACAAACTCTCCACTGGGAGAGGCACTGATCTTGATGAAGTCCTGTCAGCCCCGCATCTGGACAATACAGTGTCTCTCAGACCTTTCCTTTACTGTAAAAGTTAAGTGTTCAGGCACATAGGCGAGCCAGACCACAAAACTCTCAGCTGGCAGGAGAGAACCTCATTTCTAGGGACAGCTGGCTTTCTACGTGTTTCAACAAACTGGCATTATCCAAGAGCTCTAATGGTCTGAAGTCAGGCTTAAAACTCAACAAAAATAAACCTTCCAGGAAATTTCTGGCACACCCACTTTTCATACCCATCATCTCAGGAATGTTGTCCAAGCAATGGCCTTATTTCTCATATCTAACTCCATTTCCCAGTTTGGGACAGTTCTGTTGCTGGCCTCAAACTGACAAAACACTCACACACACACACACACACACACACACACACACACAAATGAGAGAAAAGGGGCTTTAGATAAGTCTTTGAGAAAGTCCATGATCTTGTTTTAGCACAATTAGTATTCTACGTCTTAATGCAAATATATTTTTAAAAAACTTAAATCTGAGGGAAATCTGCTCCTGGGGCTCAAAGAGGCATATTTATAAGCAGAAGAAGCGGGATCTACAGTCTGCCTGCATGTGGTCAACAATGCACTCTATTTTCTTCTTTCCTAAGTGAGCAGAACAGTCACATCTTCCTTGAGGACCAAAATTCAAATCAGGTACAGCCTTTGGGCCCATTCACAAATATTCATGAATGGATTCTTGTGTGGTAATTGCTCTAGGGAATATAGTAAGGCATGGTCCCTTCACCGTAGGAAATACGCAGCTCAGAAGGAAGAGATGCTTATATAACATGTCTACAGTGTCTGCCTAGTAATTTCTGCCAAATAATAACCCATTCCAATTTTAGCAGCTTAAAACAACAATCATTTTAGTATCTTTCATAATGTATATGGGGCAGGAATTCAGGAAGGGCTCAGCTGGGCGATTCTGACCCTGTCTCTCCTGCAGCTGCAGTCAGATAGAGGGTGCTGAAACAGCCAGGGACTGGCCAGGAATCTCTCTTTATGTAGTCTAGGGGCCTCTCCACTGTTGTCTCTCTGCGAGGGCCAGCTTGGGCTTCCTCACAGCATGGCAGCCTAAGTACATACTGCTTACCTGACAGCTCAGGCCACCAAAGGTGAGTGTCCCAAGAGAATCAGGCAGAAGCTGTAGCCTCTTTTATGACTAATTCGGAAGCCACAGGATCACTTCCTCTTAAGAGAGAATTGTCAAGGTCACATTGTAAGAAGAACATGTGGGATGGAGATGTTATTATAACCATCTTTGGAAAATATAATCTGCCACAGGGTTCCATCAGAAAATTGGTATTATGACCAAATTAGGATAATTCAAAGAGGCTTAACAGAGGCACTAGTCATGAAGTTATAAGCAATGTGCAGGGAAACAAAAGTTAAGTGCAATACTCTGATGGGGCTGGCAACAGAGAAATTGTTACTGGCCCTATTCAAAAGGAATGGAGGAGAGAGAGGTTACAGCAGGGGACCCCATCCCCCAAGCTGTGGACTGGTACTCTGTGGCCTGTTAGGTGCCAGGCCTCGCAGCAGTAGGTGAGAAGCGGGCAAATGAGCGAAGCTTCATCTGTTTTTGCAGCCGCTCCTCAGTGCTAGCATCACCTCCTCAGCTCTACCTCAGATTATCAGGCATTAGATTCTTATAGGAGCACCAGTCTCTGGTGCCAAAAAGGTTGGGGACCACGGGGTTACAGGAACTCAGAGGAAGGATCCCCTTGAGAGGACAACCAAGCAGAGAGGCAGCAGAAGAATAAATGTCCTGACCTCACTCTCTATCTGACCTATCCAGTCTCCTGCCAGAGCTCCCTCTTGGTTGAACCCAACACTAAGCCCAAAGGCCTAAATCCCACACTGACGAGCCTCTGGAGAAGACAGTAGACAGAGAAGACAGGAGTGTGCCTCTGGAGACGCAAACAGAAGATACTATTAATGCTAAATATCTACAGTACAAGAAGGGTTTCCATCTGATGGCAATAGAGAAGTCTATAAGGGAGTGTATTTCTACAAAAGGGAAATTCGAATTATGTTCATGCACTGTCGCAGAAGTATAGATGGTGAAAAAGAGGAGTTTGCATCACCGGTGCTTCTCCAGATGTCTGAGATCCCACCTTTCTTCTTGGGGCTTAAGAGCTTTCTAAACTGTTGGAAAAGAGTTGTCCACGTAGGCTAGCTAGAGAGGGCTGATACACAGTCTCTGGACATGGACAGGAGTGGTTTTTGATGGATGGCCCATGGCAGTGGTCCAACAGGAAGGACAGCTGATGGGGCTCCTCAATACCAACAATGTGGTTGTGAGATGGAGACTGGGTGGTTTGCAGGCACAGCTCTGGCTACCAGTGCTAGCCAGTGCCCACCAGAGCAGAGCCTGCATGACCCCTGGAGGCCGATTGCTCTTCCGTCTGAGTGGTCTGCCCAGCCCTGGTTCTCCCATTCCGAACCCCATAAACCTCTCTCCTTCATTATGTCCCTCCAACTCCCCTCACCTTCTAATCTGGAGACTCTTCATCTAATCTGGGGTTAATGAAATCTGTTTCTTAATCTATTCTTCCAAATCTATTATTTACCATATAAAATGCAAACTCAAAAGTCTAGGTTCTTGAAACTCTATGTCCATAACTTTTGAAAGTCAAAAGCCAAGATCTGACCCATTTGTTCTCAGCAATTTGCTCTTCCTTGAGACATATGATATGGTATTGGCAGCTGGGGAGGGTCCTGAGATATGTGTTGGTGCTGGGTAGAAATGTGTCACAGAGAAAAAGCATTACCACAATTCAAACTAAGAAGTATAAGAACCCAAAAGACCACTGATGGGAGTGAAGAGACTAGGAAACATTTCCTCTGATTCACTGAAGATTGGATAAGGTTTCAACAGGAAGAGATGGAAGAAACAGTTCAAGAGAATGAGCACAGGAATTAAACCACTTTCCAGGAAAGACAGTTAAATTTATAAGGAGAGTGGGAGTATTTGCATGTAGAAGACACAATTCTAGAAGAGCAAGGTGAGGTCAGGTCATGAAAGATGGTGACAGAAATCTTTCATTTTTCATTTGAAGAGCCACTGAAGGCTATGCACACCAGTAGGGTAACTGGGTCTGAGCTGTGCTTTAGAAAGATTAATACAGCAACAGACACGATGGTTAAGGTGTTGGACGTTCATTCAGGCATAAACCTATCTGAGTGGGACGTGTAGGTAGACAGTGCCCAGCTCCTGAACCCAATGCATCCAAAGCAGAACTTGTCATTCTCTCTCCTCCACAGCCCCACATCCTGCCACACCTCTCTGCCCACCCCTCCCCCAGATTCCCCTAGATGTGCTGTAGCTCTCATTTTCCTTGATCTCTCCTCTCTTACTTCCTTTCCCCAACTTCATAGTCCCTCCACTCTCCACTCATCATAGCCGGATCCTTCCAAGCCTCCTTTCTATATTTTTTTTTCTCCTCTTAAATCCATCTCCTTTTTATCCTTATTGGAACTGCCCAAGGTCAAGCCATCAGCACTTTTCCCACTGACAACCCCAACAGCCTGGTAACTGGTCTCCTCCTCCCTGAACTCCCTCTGTACTTCCATCCTCCACAGTTCAACCACAGTTTTTTCTAAACTAAACTTAAATCTGATCATGCTTTTTTCCTTTTAAAGACTTCCTCTGGCCATCCATGGCCTATGGGATAAAGAAAAACACTCTTTCCATTAGCATTTAAAGCCTTCATAAGCTGATCCTTGTTACACTTCTAACATTGTCCCCTGCTACTCCCTGGTGACAAGGAAGAATTGATGTCTTGGCTCCCTGTATTTGCTGTGACACTCTTCCTGAGAGCAACAAGTGATGAGATTACACCCCAGCTGTTTGGACTAGAGAGGAAGAAGGAAATCCCTGATGTGTCTGTCTGCTGGGGATGGGAGGGAAATGAGAATATAGCAGTTAATTCCTCAAAAATGTTATCTGCCACCCAGTCACATAAAGGGGCATATGCTACATAAGAATTGTTTGAATTGTCCTATGTTTAAATTCTTCATAAAAAACAACAGATTGAGATAAAATCTTATTCTCTGAGGGATTGCTCCAGTGAGCCCCGAGATGAATATTTTTACAGGTTTCACTCATGAGACAAGTCGAAGGTTAGAGTTTCTTCTTCTTGCAAGATTCAGAGAAAGAAAGGGGAGAAGGAATTGAGGGCCAATTGGTGAATCATAGCTAATTAAATTGCTTTTCCTTGTCTGACGCTATGGCTCTAAATAAGCAGATGATTTTAATAAAATAAGTTTCTGCTAATTTTATGATTTTCTAATGTCCTGTTACCAGCACTGAAGCCAGGAGATCTGGGCTCCAGTTCCAGGTGTGTGTCTAGCTGTGTGATCTTGAATAGTCCTGGCCCCTCTCTGAGCCTCAGCATCCCTATTTACATAACCAGAGGACTAAACTTATTTGCACAGGTCCTTATATGCTCGGTTCTACATTTCTTCAATTTTAGACCAGTAAAATATTTCCCCTCTTTCTATTTATCCTTTCCTGGATTTTACATCAGTCCTCATCTTCTCTTTATTTTTCTTCTCATTCTATTTACTCAGCCAAGCAAGGCATAGCACTTGTCCAGCCACTTTCCAGACTCTTGACTCAGGTTTATAAATTTCGTTCTGCCTACTAAATCTGTTCAGGAATTGAACCTCCTTGGCTAAAATTCCAGTGGCCAATAGACCCTGAACCTGTGTCTAGGTCCCTTTTCAAGCCTGGAGAAGATAACACCTAAGGATTCTGATGCATGAGATGCCAAGCTGTTATCAAAACTATAGCATCCTCTAACATTTCCCATTTAAACAGTCCTATCCACGAAATTAATTTTTCACCAGTCAAAGTAAATCCAACAGTAACGTAAGCTGCCCCCCCAAAAAAATAAATAAATAAAAACTGTGACCAAACTAAGACCATGGCAGTCACTCTGATGGGAAGGAAATCAGTCAGTTCCCCAGCTCAGCAGTCTTGGAACAATCTCAACACTTTGCATCTACTTTCAGGATATTCTTGGACCTCATAATAAAAACTCTGCTGTGTATGTACACACACACACACACACACGCACGCACGCACACACACGTTACCTAAGGCCAGAACATTTAATCCTCAAAGACAATACATCATCCAGACAAAACATCTGGATAAATGACTGAGTTTTTCGCTTAAGAAATGATGTGCTGATAGCACCTTAGCTCGGGTGGAATGATGAATCACAATACCCCAGCACTCCTGACCAAGTGGCTAGGTGCATGTGGAAATCTCGTTCTTCTCCATCAGCCTGCTAAGCTGTTCTTGATGTTAAAATGGGTCAGTCAGACACCAGCTAAATCTCGAAAAAGTCAGAAAACTCACACAAACTGGAAATGCCATGTACAATAGAGATATGCTCTCCTTTTCGCCTTATCTATTCACAGACCTCAGATGCCATGGGAAAAGGATCCCCAAAGAACATTTCAGACCAGTTATTTAAAATCTTTTACTCCCAGTAAAGTCCTTTCCTTTGTTGAGGGTTTGGTTTCATTCATTAGCTCAGTCTCCTCTCTTCAGCAACTCTGACCTCTTCATTTGACAATATCCATTGAGCATCTATTATGTCCAGGTACTATGTTAGGATGGCACAAAGCTGAACAAGACATTGTCCTGACCTGGGAGGCCTCATGGTCTAGTCAGAGAAAACTACACATAAACAAAGAATGGCAGATAATATGTCAATAAAAGACACATGGAATGGGAACACAGACCTACAAGAATTCAAAGAGGATGATTTGCTAGGAGAGACTTTACTTATTATCTGTTCCAACTTCCATATTTTACAAATAGAGGCAAGAGAAGGGAAGGGGTCACACGATTTTAAAGCTGGGACCAATATACAAATTCTTTCTCTTTCCCTGGCTAATGACTTATTGTATGTTTCTCAGTTTTTGGAAGTAGATGAAATAAAATCATAAATATACTACTGAAAGAAATCCATTTTGTTTCCCAACTAAAAATATATAAGACATAGCTCTTCAATATTTGTTAAGCAAGATTATTCTCCTAAGATCACTAAAATTAATTCATTGACCTTTTTTTCCTCTACATGTTAAAGTCATTCTTTAACCCACCATCCTATCACTACTCTTAAATATTAGGATCTTTCATAGAAAACGCATAATTGCACTTGTATTCTCTAGATTGGCTCAGCACTTTGGAGTTCAAAAAGTATTTTAAGGCCCATTGTGCCCATTTTGAGAGTCAAGTTTAGGCTCGATTGCTTTAGGGGGACATGGTATGTAAGAGGAGGTTCAGAATGGGGCTAAGCACATGATCACAGTGTCTGGGAATAAGACCTACAAAGCCAGGTGAAGGAGCCAGGATTTCTGGGACTTCTCATGTGGGCGAGACAACCAGAGGAGTGCTGGGGAATGGATTTCAAGTCCATAAAGTCTAGTGAACTGGAAAGAAGCAAGTCAATAAACACTTAGTGAATCGCTCCAATGTGCAGGGCACCAGGCTAAGTGGATCCAAAGATAAATAAGCAAGGTACCCCCTTCAAAGAATGTTTGGATGGCTGTGCAACCTTCTTAAGCCACAAGGCATGGAAGGCATGAGTAAGCAGAAACCACAGGGCTGAGGGGAGAAGTGGGTGTACCACATTCCTGAGGTGTGGCCTCAGCTTCTCCAGTGGGTTTGGTCTTACCCCAGCTAATGATACAGGGAGGAATGAAGGTGCCAAGCTACTCACTGGACAGTGACCACTGGACACATCCAGACAGAAGTGGAGCATAACATATCACAGGAATAATAGACCTGAGCCTTTTCTCATGAATACCTTCTAGACTGAACTCTTGGACAGTACTTCATTTCAAAGCCATTAAGTGGATTCTCATGAGTGATTTTCTACTCACTTCACAGACAAAGAGATTTTAATAATGTTCAGTTAGGCTGAGAGAGGCCAAAAGGATGATGCACGTGACAGTGAAAACTTGGGGCTCCATGGCTGAGTGCTACTGCACATATAGAGGAACAGCTGTGGAGAGCTGAGAGGATGGTCACAGAATGGAGGCAGGAAGGCTCTCGGCAGGGGTGATCGAGAGGGGTGACTAGTTATTAATAACCTTCAAATATATTAAAGAAATAAGACATTCCCATAGACTCTCACATTAAATTAGGAGGTAATGGGGACGGGTAAGGGATGTGGAAGCTGTAGAGAATTGTTAGAAGCCTGCAGTGAAGACAGAATTCCTCAAAGGAAGGATGAGCCTAGAACTCATTTAACAGAGACATTAAACTCGTAGTTGGAGTTTCAGACTCACTAGGCTGGGTGTCAGCCATCTGGACTGCAGGTTCTCTTTGCTCATTTGAAATAGCTCCTGCTCTGCTTACCAGAATGGCTGCATCCTCCAGGCAAACAGCCAGGGCTGGGGGGTGGGGATCTCCGTGTGCTGGCCCTACCTCCCCACACCCCCAGCCTCTTTGCCACAGCTTCTACCTAGCCCTGCTGGTTCTCTCCTCCAGGACCTCTATCTGGACCGCTTCCCACAAGTCTGCTGATATCCACCCCATCCTTCAAGGCGCACCTCACATGCCACCTCCTAAAAGAAGCCCTTCTTGATTTATCCCCCATATGGGCATGCTCCCTCACTCTCCCCCTAGCACATGGTGCTTCTTCATGAAATCTTCATTTCATCCTGCATGATAATAACTTGTGTGCTTGTCTGAGTTTCTGCCTTCATCCCTTCTTAGTGAACATCAAAGACAGTGACCCAGTCTCTTTCATGTATGTATTCAAAGCACCAGGACCAGGAACTAGTGTGCCAGAGATGTTCAGTTATGGCCAGTGTACAACTGGGACAAAGCTTCCGTGATCCTTTGGAGGTTGTGTCAGACAGCTCAGCTCAGCTGGGAAACCTAGGGCAACTTGCTTCATCTCTGTGTTTTCCCAGCTGAAAAACAAGTATAATAGGACCTACCTCAAAGGAACTTCATGAAGGTTTACGTAAAGCCCCTAGCATGCGATCAGGACACTTTAAATGCTCAAAGAGTATAAAGAATTATTAGGAATATGGGATAGAAGCGATATAATCTCATTTTGATTTATTTGGGCTACATTTCCACCTGAAGTTCTTCACCCTTTTTAAAGAACGTATTTACACATAGCATCTCTATATCATTTCAGTGTTGTTAGGTATCTGGCTACATATATGCGGGAACGCTAGTAGGCAACTTAATAACAAAGATTTAAAATAACAAGTCAAAGAGATTGTCCTCAAAGCAATTTACGAATTCATCTACCCATCAGGCATGTGCCACTGTAAGCTGTGGAAGTCCTGCAAAGACTACAAATATGAAGATGAAATGAACTAGATGAAATTTCTACTGTCACGTTATCACAGTCTCCCAGGGCAAAAGTAGTCACTGTCCAGATACAGCTATCAAGAAGGGCTGAGAGTCCAGAGAGGAAAGCGACAGCCTCTGCATGGTGAGGAGAGTAGGGGGATCAGGAAGAATGGCCGGCTTCACAAAGGAGGTGATGATTGAGCTGGACCCTACCTGCTGAGAAGGAAGAAGTTTATCAAAAAGGGAAGGTGGAAGCTACTACAGGTACAGAGAGCAGCACGTGCAAAGGGACACAGTCCTGACAGTCCACATTCAGAAAATGGTGAGGTCAGTGAGTCAAAAGGGCCCTGAAAATCTGAAACTCATAGGGACTTTACTTAAAATGGTCACATTTCCACCAAATTAGTTATGCATCCCAGAAGAGATCATCTTACTTCTAAAATAAATGTTCTTTCCTTATTTCTTCCCAAATGATTTGATAGTTATTTTTCTGAAGATAATTCTGATTTCTGGTGGAAAACAAGTGCCTTTAGAAATTCTCTGTGGGCTCAGGAAACAAAACTAAGGCAGCCCAGGATCAGAACTACTTAGTTAGCCCATCCAAGGAGCAACCTCTTCGTATTCTCTGACCCACTCCAGCATGTGGAGTGATTCAGCTCTTCAGAGCCATCAAAGAGAAAACTTAGGACTTCTAAACTCAAAATGAACAGGCACAGAACTCATTACACCCTGTTTCATTTCTCCCTTCAGTTGTTTTCTGAGAACAATGGAAGGTGAATGCAGCCAGAGACCTCCTTCATAAGGGCACAGGTAGGGAGGCAATTTTGTTCATAACTTTGCTGGCCTAAATGCAGTGACTGGAGATCAGGCGGCAATTTTGTTCATAACTTCACTGACTGGAGATCAGAAAATATTACTTTTTTCTTTCTCGTGCAGAGAGAAGGAGAGATAAGATTTAGACCCAGGAATCAACCTCCCTCTCTCTCTCTCTCTCTCTCTCTCTCTCTCTCTCTCTCTCAGCCATAAGAAGAGATAAAATATAGCCATTTGCAACAACATGGATGAAACCCGAGATAATCATGCTAAGCAAAATAAGGCAGACAGAAAAGGTTGAAAATCACATGATATCACTTATATGTGGGATGTAAACCTAAAAGCAACAAAGGAACAGGACAAACAGAGACTCATGGACATGGACTATAGACTAGTGTTTTCCAGAGGGTAGGGAGTGGGGGAGGAGGGGGAAGGTAGATGGGGTAAAAGGGGTCAAAATAGGTGGGTAGAGAGAGTATGAAGTGGGTAAAGGGGATCAAATATATTGTAGCTGAAGGAAACTGGACTTTGGGTGGTAAACACACTATAGAATATACAGATGTCAAATTATGATGTACACCTGAAAATTACATAACTGTATTAACCAATGTTCTTCCCAATAACCTTAAATAAAAAAAAAAAATTTTTAAGTAGTTGGGATGGAGAACTAAGAAAATCCTGAGATTCTTGAAATTTTCTGATTTAATTGAAAAGACACTCTGACATTTTGGATTGGGATATTTTGTGGGAACCAGGGAAATTATGACTCCTGAGTTTCTTAGTGGAGATCACAGTGATTATAGGGGAGGCGGGATAAACTGAGTAATCAAAGACTGCTACGTAGTGGACCATGGCCTGCTTTCCAGAAACAGAGGCTTCAAAAATGCTCAACTTGTATTATGGAGGTATGCTATAGAGGAAAGAGCACAGACAGAGTAGAAGTCCTAGGTAAGAGTTAGCCACTAAACTAACTCACTGAGATTATAAATAGGGCATATCCATATCTTAGGGCCTCAGTTTTCTTGCGGGTGAAATGAATATGGTAGGCAAACTTTAAGAAGTTCCCCATCGTTTATGCTTCCTTGTAACCACACTCTTGTGTAATCTCCTCCTCTCAAGTATAGGCAGGACCTGTGACTTGTTTCTAACCAATAGAATATGGCACAGGTGGTGGGATGTCATGATTGTATTACACAAGGCTGTAACAGTCATCTTATTAGTAGACTCTACTGGCTGTCTCCCTTGCTGGTTTTGATGCAGTAAGCTGTCATGTAGAGAGGTCCACATGGCAAGGAACTGAGAGTGACCTGTGGCTGATAGCCTGTGAGGAGCCCACAGGCCCTCAGTCCAACAATCCTCAAGGAACTGAATCCTGGCAAACAACCACATGAGCTTGGAAGTGGATCCTTCCTTAGTCAAGCTTCAGATGAGACCCCAGCCCTGGCTGATTGTTGGATGAGAGACCCCGAAACATGGGACACCGCTAAGCTGTGCTTAGACTTCTGACCCACGGAAACTGTGATATAATAAAGGTGTGTTGTTTGAAGCCACTAAGTTTGTGGTAATATGTTACACAGTAATAGATAAATAATGCAACAAAGCAGTTGGAAACTTCTATACCTGATATGCTATGAGTACAATTATTATATTCTTGTGCTATCAGCATCACACACATAAATGAAACCATTCCATTATGACATAGGCAAACACATTGTAAGCTGCTGTTCCTGTGCTGGGTTGCAAATGATTTATCTTCCTAGAACCCTAAGGTACTTGTTCTATATTTAAATTCTCATTTAATCAGGCCTCATTTCCAGGCTTCTTACTGCTAATTGCAAACGCCATACTCACAAGCACAGGTCCACATTCACACGCTTGGGTCCTGCATACACTGAATTTAATTAAGGATCAACCTCAAATAAAATGGCTCCAGCAGAAAAGACTGGAAAAGAGGAGTCCTCAGAGAAAAAGTCTCAGGATACTCAGCAAAAGGCTTCTATATAATTATTTGGCAGTGTTGAGTGAAAAGGTCAAGTAGAAGAATCTGCCAAAATGAAATAAGCCTAAGGAAGAATTAACCTACCAAGGAAGCCCCATTTCTGCAATAAAAAATGTGGCCACTTGCATTTTAATAGCAGCTAAAGATATTGGGCTTCATTTTATGAACTGATTTGCTCAAAGTGTGAAAAAGCCTTGGTAAGCTGTAAGTCATTCGACACACTTTGTTCCTTTCCAAGCCTGCTTTTCTGGAATCCTGACATCTTCTACACTTAAAGTCAACATCACGGACTGCCTTGTTTTGGACAAGAAAGGAACAAGACTGAAGTCTGGCTAGTGTCTGAGATGGTGGCAGTTGGAACATTCCATAGTGGTACAGAAGAAATATAGCACTCCTCCCACCCCGCAACACACACACCGCCAGTAAGGGCCTCCTAGACTGGTGAGAGAGCTGGACACTCTCTGTTCCAGGAGAGTCTGATCCGTGTTGCTGCTGTAGCCGACAGGAGCAAGACGTGCCAAGAACACAAGGAGGTGAAGATATTCTGAGATCAGTACAGGGCTGGAGGGCCAGTGTGCAATGCTCAGTAAACGCTTGTTGAGTAAATGAATGAACGAAGCATTAACTTCTGCTCTCATAGGGCTCGAAGCTACGTTTCCCCAGGGTTCCCCTAGCACTTCTGCTTTGCCATCAAAAGTAAGAATAGGATCCGCCACTCCCCTTCAAGGAATTTATAGGCAAGCAAGACTCGTAAAACGACCAAATACAACCCTATAGGTAAAGACGAGGCAGTGCCCAGTTCATTGAGCTTGGGAGAATTGGGAGAAATTTCAGGAGACTGGAATTTCAGGTGATCGCCTTCGAAACCCTAACAAAAGGCTGTATTAGGCAAGAACATTTCTTTTTTCCTTTCTTTTTTGTTTTCTTTTCTTTTATCGTGGTACGACACTGTGGTTTTAAGTTGCATCTCCCCAATGGCTAGGGATATCGAACACATTGTCATTTGCTTATTTGCCATCCCTGTGTTTACCTTGGTGAAGTGCCCATTGAGTCTTGCCCGTTTTTAAAACCGAGCTGTTTATTTTCTAATCTTTGAGTTTGAGACCTCTCTTTATCTTCTTGATACAAGCCTTTTGTTGGATGCATGATTCTGTCCCGTGTGGACATTTCCTGGTGAACTGGAAGTCTGCTGCTGTGGCCCCAGCAGAAAGCCCTTGGAATTCCAGGTTTCAGACAGAGGGAAGTGTCTGTCCCTTCTCCGTCAGGTGTTGCCCTGTACTCAGCCCCTGCGCATCGGTCGAGGACGGCCACCTGCAGCCGGGGAAGTCGCCAGGGCCCAGGCAGGGCCACTGTGGCAAGGGGACAGCCGCCTTCGTGCGCCCCGCCGGGGGAGCGCTTCTCTCAGTAACAGTCGCTACCGAGCCCCGGGACGCGGAGTTGTCACGCGCCTTCCCTGGTGAAGGGGATAAGTCAATGGGCATCCTGAGTCCGCAGGGCGTGTCTCTTTGCCGCCCCCGGCCCCACCTTCGGGAGAGAAAGGATGGGTGATGGCTGGGTCCTTCAGCAGCCAGGGCTGTCCCCAACCCGCCCCAGAAGTCGCGTTGCATCCTGCGCTTTCAGCCATCACCGCGACGGTCCTCCCAGGGCTCTTAGACCAGATTCTCCGCGAAGGCACCTGCAGATACAAAGATGCTGCCATTATTTTCCTGGAGTAGGCTGACATGTCCTGAAACACAAAATAGTGCCCTGCCAAGTTTTTGTGTTTGGTGATGGAGCGGGGGCAAAATGTCCTTTTTTTTTTCTTTTAAAGAAATTAATAAAAGGGAAAAGGCAATCCCGAGAAGGCACATGCTTACAACAGATAGGGTTTACGCTCTTTGTGTTCACTCATAAAGTAATGTGTAGAAGAGATGGTTACGCACAAATCTACCAACACATATCACATCAGTCCAATACTCTCTCATGCAAAAACAGTTACAAAGACCATCATCATTCATACTCTCATTATAAAATAATCTATAGCAATATAATTTGAATTATATAGCCATGAAGCAAGGAATTCCATAATAGAAGAATTTGATCCATTGTTTGTAAATTATGCATACTATAAAGCTTTTGTAAACACTAAAAAATAACAATAATGATATATAGCACTTGGGCAGGAGTCTTTTTTTTCTCTACCTCTTTTTTTTTTCATGAGAATTTGGAGATGTCACTCAGTTCTGTGTGACTAAGTGAATACAAATCAGTGACACATTTGCCAACAAACAATATTCCTCTCTTTATGCACATCTGTGTGTCTGTACACACACACACACACACACACACACACACACACACTCCATAAGCACACTTATGAGGCCCACTCAGCTTCCCCATAATTTTACAAAAGAGTAATTCTAATGTTTTCTGCTTCCTAGGGAGTCAGTGGGCAAGGCAGCGAATTGGATACCTACACCAGAGAAGGCCTGAGAGGCATAATCAAATAAGGGAGCCACTTGAGCTGAACTCCCAGCAGGAGCCGGAGGGAGGCCTAAAGAGGTTACAGGTACTTTTTATCCAGCCTCGCAGGAAAGCACCAACTTCCTGCTGCTAGAAATTTGTCTGCACATTTTTTCCTCATTCAGACAGAGAGCTGGGGTTCAGGAGACACTGGGTTGATAAGATAACTTGATTAAGGCTGGGACAGATGACATGGGAGTACTAAGTCGGCTCAAAGGAATCTGTGCTCTCTTTAACCTCTCCTTGGGAGCCTACAAATTATACCTATTAATGTATCAGCCCCCTGGCATCACACAGATACGTTGTCTGCTTAAATGTGTGTCAATCATTCACAGGAGCCTCTCTGGAATTCCCACCACATTTTCATTTCTCTTCTCCCTTAAAAAGAAAAGTTTAACCTGTTGAAAGTTTAGCTTGCCTCCTCCCGCTGAAATCACTTTGGAGGGAAAAGTCGAGTTCGTCTGCCAAAGAGTTCAGACAATTATTTGAATGGGCCCTGGGCAGCTGGAACATATCCAGGGGAGGGTCACTATGAGATGGAAGGGTTTGGAAGTCATGTTCAGTGAAGCATGGATAGAAACCCCAGGGATTAGCCTGGAGAAGAAAACACAGAGGGAATGAGATCTGAAGAAGTGCTAAGGGGAAGAAGGATGAGTGTCTTCTGTGGGGCCTGAGAGAGTCCAGGGAGAGACAGGCGTTCATGAAGTGCCAGCAAAGTGCCTGGATGAGAAATGGGCCACGTGCTAGGGCCGCCCCAGGCGGATGTGAGGAAATCTGCAGTGCGGCCACAGCTGCAGGAATCATAACTTGCCCCTCCGGTATCTGAGCCAGAAGACAGCCAGCTATTGAAAGGCTGAGAAACTTTAGATCCAAATATTGTGGGGTTTAATTGAGGGTTAATTTAGTAAACAGTATTATGTATGGATTTTTAAGTGTACAGTTCAGTGAGTTTTGACTTATGCAATCACCATGCCAGCCAATATATAACTATTTTCATCACCCCAGAAGTTGCCTTGTGCCCTCTTTCCAGTCTAACCATCCTCACCTCACCCCTCCACCCCAGGTAATCACTGTTCTGAATTCTATCACTCTAGGTCAGTTTTGTCTATTTTAGAAACGTATTTGAATGGAAGCATTCAGTTGTATGCTTTTGTGTCTGGCTTCTTTCACTTAGCATGCTTTTAAGATTTATTCATGTTGTTTAGTCCTGTTATTACTGAGTAGTATTTCCTAGTAAAGAAATAATATATTTTGTTTGCCCATTTTTCTGCTGATGGATATTGGGTTGTTTCCAGTTTAACACTATTATGTATGCAGCTGCTACAGATGGCCTTGCACGACTTCTCACTGCTGGGTTATAGGGTATATTCCAAATGCAATTTCAACCAAGACTGCAAAGCAAAGAAAGCCTGAGGTCTTTAGCTAAGGTGTGGTTTTTAGTTAAGACAGGGAAGTGTTTCTGGGACTTGATAGTTTCTAGCTGTTCATATCTTCCCCAGAAAGTATAAATTGCAACCCAATTATTCTCACTGGTGACAGGAGGCATACACCAGGACTGATCTAGGCAGCCTGGAGTTCTTCATGAGCAAGTATATTTATCTCAGCAAAATAGGTATTGCTATGATTCAGGTCTACTCAAAACATTGACTGAGCTCCTACTATGTGCTAGGCCCTGTGAGCATGCTAGGGCAGTAGTCTCCAACCTTTTTAGCACCAAGGACCAGTGCTCCTATAAGAATCTAATGCCTGATGATCTGAGGTGGGGACTGAGGCAGTGATGCTAGCACTGAGGAGGGGCTGCAAATACAGATGACACTTTGCTCTTTTGCCCACCAATCACCTCTTGCTGTGCTGCCCAGGTCCCAAGAGGCCGTGGACTGGTACCAGTCCACACATCCCAGGGATTGGGGATCCCTGTGCCAGAGGCTATGAGAAGAGAGAAATAATTTGAAGAGCCTTGATCTTTGAAGTGCTTGCAGTCTGGAAGGAGAAATACAATAAGTAATAAATTATGAAACCATAACTCAGTGTCAGCAAACACTTATGGGTCACCTGCTTTGCTCGTGTGCAGAGAGAAGGCTGAGGCCACTCTTCTGAGCACTAGGAAAAGAGCCTCCCACCCTGGCAGAACACATCCGGGAGAGAGACAGGTTGGATTTGCATCTGAAACAGGTATTCCAGAGCTCGGATTTGCTGTGTCGCCTTGGGACACAGAACCTCTCCATGCCAAGGTTTTCCATGTATACTCATTGCCTCATTTCAGGCGATCTTGAGGATAACATTGGCACTAAGGCTTGGAAGGTTACACCAAAGCCATCAAGACACAGAACGTTGGTTATAGGTGGCCCTTTAGAGTTCATGTTCCAAGACCAGATGTGGAAACTGAGACCCATGCTGAGAGAAGTTAATTTTTCAATGTCACAGGGCAAAAGTGCTTTTCCCTCCCAGTACAACCGTTATTCCTATTAGTCTGCTGTATCAGTTTATTATCAAGTTCTTATTATATGGCAGAAACCTATTTATAATGCTGGAATTAGAGGGATGAGATTAGCACATTTTCTGTAGGCTTGGCAGGTTAATCAATCAGACTTTGCGTGTGGGCAGCTGTTACATTTGGAGAAACATGTTTTAATCCAGAAGTTGCCTAAACTACATGATAAAGATTGTACACCATGTTATGAGAGGGCCCTATGTGATTGTGGCTTATTTGTTTTCTCTACTAAGTGTTGGTCTTTTGGTTTATTTCCTTGTCATTGTTCTATATACAGGTCCGACAACTGTGTAATCATAAAATACTGTATAAACTAATTTATATTTTGCTTTTTACATAAAGTAAAACTTCCTTACTTTAGCTAAACTACTCTGGTCTTTAAAAACATTGATGTATATTTTGTTACTACCAGGAGGAAAAAGGTTGTAAACAGGTACTAGAATAACTGAGGGGATCGCTTCGTAAATTATATAAATGTCTAACCATTGTGCTGTACACCTGAAGCTAGTACAAAGCAATAATAAATGTAAATTATAATTGAAAAAAAAAGTTGTGAATACATTGGAGTTTCATACTATCTTCTAAACAGTTATTAACTGATTCATTTATAAGAAAAAAGAGATGAATTTGGATTTATTCAAATACGATAGGAATTTATTCAAAATTTACCTGCAAATCAGAGAGAACAAAGACACCAATGTTCACAATTTCTGCTTTGTAGTTTTTAAATAATAATAAAAATTATAAAGTCTCTATACTATACAATGCTTTAAATTTTGCAAGACATCTTTATATCCTTCCTTTTCCTGGAACACCCAACAAATGGGCAAGGCATATGTTATCTCTATTTTGCAGATTAAGAAAACAGAGGACTGGAATAAGCAGCTTATCCATGTTCACACAGGTAGCATGTCCACATGGCCTCCACCACACCACCCTCTGCCCACAGAATGATGCAGTGCCAGGCACCAACCCCTCACTGCACCCAGATAAAATATGGGGAATAGGACCACTAGGAGCAGTTCTTTTTGAGTTAATTGTGAGATCTGTGATCAGAGGAGATTTTTTAAAAAATGCAAAATGTTAATTTCTGTATGTTTTCTGCCAGAAACAGAGCTGGCTCCATAATTTTTAAGACCCCGTACAAAATGAGAGTGTTAGGCTCCTTGTTCAAATACCAGGGGTCAAAAATGCCATTAAAAAATTCTAAAATATAAAGCTTTTTCTTCTCTTGTCTCTCCCTTGACTTGTCATGATGTTTTTTTATTTGCTCTTTAATATCATTCTAAGTAAAGAGAAATTAAAATTTTAAATTATTAGCATGAGTTTTATTATTCATCTTTAGCTTTACCATGCCAGTTTTAAATGCAAATATAAGTGCATTTAACTCTTACGCAGTCACAAAAATTATAGAATTTTGATTCTGTCTCTCACATAGTCACACGTTTTTTGTTTTGATCACAACAGCGAAAGTGCTGCTTGAAACTACTCAACACTTTGTAAGACACACGCAATTCTCCCAGCACTCTGATGAGGCCGCTGAAAAGACAAGTAACTCTGCATCCTCTTATATCTCTTTTTCCTTCTGCCATCACTTTCAGTGTAAATGATTAGCCCATGAATAAGAAAGATATGATGAGGTTCTTTGGTCCGTCGTGTTTCTTAGAACGCCATTGTCTTCTTTCTGCGTTCTTCCACTCTGGTTTGAACAGAAAGCCTGGGCTTCTCAGGGTCATCAGCACCTTGCTTACTCAGTTGCAGACATAGCACCCAGAGCTTGCTTTGCGTGTCATTGAACCCCCACGCACTGTGGACCCACCAGGATTATGTGCTCCTGGGGCCTGGAGAACGTGCCATACAAATGGGGTCGCAAGCGGCAGCAGTAGACAAGTGTATTGTACATATCTCCCTTGCTCCACTGTCCCTTTGGACTTCACTTATCAAACAGAAGTTCAAGATGAAAGTATTTATCATGTCAAGACAGTGACAGCGGAGTATTAAGCCAAACCCAGGGCCCTTTCCAACACAGAGTCCTGGGCAATCGCACAGATCTCATGCCCTTGAAAACGGCTCTGGTCAGAAATCAAAAGCAACCTTGATTGTTGCTAGTCCAGAGGCTTTGAGGGTGTAAACACATCTCTCAGGCGTGAAGTGTGGCCAAACTTTTTGATGAGTTCCAGGGTGGACTCCCTTCCTCACAACATGCCTGGAGCTGATAAGGCTCAGAGAAACGCCATCCTGTAGGGAGATGTAATATCCAGTACTGCTCTACTCAACAGCTATCTGCCTGTAGCTAGGTGACTTGGGGATGAGAAAGGAATAGGGTGCAATCAGCTGAGCTCAGAGACAGTGCAGCGAAAGGAGGAATCTTGTCAAGGAAATGATATCATGACCACAAATTAAGAGAGAAATCCAAAATGTCATCTTAATCTACAGGTGACTTTCTCCAAAAAAAATAATGTTTTCAAGAAATTCATCATTGAAGATATCCCCCTGGCACATGATGGGTAATTCCTGGAACAGCTGTGGGATTGTGGAAAAAGTCAGGGCTTCTAAGTTCTGGTCACAGCTCTAGCTTTTTGTTGACGTATGTGACTCTAGGTGGGCCACTTAACTTCCCTGCACCTCAGCTCTCTTATCTGTAAAATGAGAATAATCATGCCTAATCCAGAGGTAGGGTGCTTGTAAGAATCCAACTAAAGAATGGGTTGTAAGCCAAAAATCACTGTACTCACATGAAGACTTGTGTACTGCACTGGCATGTTGGTATCCTGCGTGTAAATGGTATATATCACATACAGATCCCATCAGGAAATTTCACTCTGAGGCAGAGTGGTTTACAAAGCCTGCTCAGAAGTGGAGTCAATTAAGGTCAGCTTTCTATGTTGCTAAACAACAGGGGATTCTGGGTTCAGTAACGTTGAAAGGCAGGCCCAACACACCCCTTGAAACCCGGCTTTTGAGAGGGTTCAAAGGAATGCGAAACAAAAGCCTCTCTTTGTGATGTTTTCACTCTTCCCTCATTGTCCTCTTTCACCCTCCAAGGGCCTTCATGTAAAGAAAGGGGCTGCTAATGTGGCGAGTGGGAGTTTAAAATTGTCCTGGGCCAACAATGTTGGCACATTCTGCCGGGGCCTCATTACAGAATCATCTGAAATGCTTGAGAAGTGTTTCCCACTCATTAGCATAAATAGCAGAAAAACTCTTTCACAAACAAAGCAGGTTCCATCTGCCCCCAGTATGTCCTCACCTTGACTTCAAATGGCCAGTCCCTCCCCCAGCACAATACCAGGAGCGCAGGCCTCCGAGGCCCCAAGCACCCCACTTCAGAACGGCATTCAGTGAAATATCAACACGGTAACCTGCATGTTTATTCATTGGCCATCCCCCTCCTTTTAATGGAGTCTCTTCCCCATTGTGGCCACTTGATTCTTTCACAGACCTAAAGGGTAGATTCAAGGAGAGGCTTCCTTTCCAAGCTGTTGGCATCCTTAGCAACCCACACCTTGTGAGTGGGTCGACCAGGCTAATTAGGTTTGTTCTGCCTTTTTGGCCCAAGCATATTTTGTCAGGTATTCTGCTGTGGGATTAAAGAGTCATTAATCACCCCAGCCTGAGGCTGACAAGGTAGCTTTTACAATGAAGTCCACTTCCCTGGTGTTGCCTACATCCAAGCCTGGATCTGTTTTGCATTATGTTGCAGAGGAATGTAAGGGCTTCTTCTCCCATCAACCTTAAGACATCTACCCCAGGCCCTAGTCCTGTAAGAGGCTGGTGCCAGGAACAGAGTTAGCATCTATCTCGCAGGCAAACTGTGCTCACAGCAGCTGGGTGGAGTTGGTTCTGAGAAGGGCATTCCACAGAAGGAGATTATAGCATGACAGAGTTGGGGTGGGGGTGGGGACCTCAGTCACCATCCACACAGGCCCACATTTTACTGAAGAAAGCACTGACACTCAGAAAGAGGGATAAACAGCAAGCCACTGTGAGAACCTGAGGATAAACAGCAGAGCACTGTAAGGACTGGCATCTCACTGCTTAGGGCTACCATCACATTTGATTCCAAATCTCAGTTTTTTATAACCATTTCAACACAATTGACATTGTTGTGTTTGGCAATTCAGAGAGCCCTGAGTTCTTAAGAGGAGAAAGAAGGGAAGTCATTTTCCTGTACCAAGTGCTACTAAAGGCTTGGTATTGAGATCAGTGTTTTGCATACAAATGATTGAACTTAATTTAAATGTCATTTTAATGGGATGACTGGCGAAAGTTCTAAGCAACTACTTAGTTCTCACTCAACACAACAGTTTTCCTAGGAAGGTATTATTCTCCCTATTTTTGATGGACAAAAATCAAAATGCAAAAGTTTAAGTAACTCATTCACAACCTATATATTTTCCCAGGTTCCAGACTGGGTTTTGAAAAGATGAGCAGTTCCCTAAATCCAGGTGTTCTTCTGAACTTTCATTATTACTTATATAAATCACAAATTAAAGTTTTGGTCAGTCATTTAAACATCAGATTATCAAGATTTATTGTTTCCTTTTTATCTCGTAGATTGGTGATAGTTTTTCTCTGCTGATGCTCTCTTGTCTTCTTTTCTTCCTTTGTCCTTTTATTAATTTAATGAACATTTATGGAACACCTATGATGCAAAGGTCTGGGGATGCTGAGACTGAAAATGCATGGCTGCTTGCTCCCTTTATCATGAAGTTACTGGAAAATGAGCTCCTCACAAATAAGAGTGTAAAATGAAAAAGAAGATGTGGGATTTAAGGAACAGGAAATCCAACCCAGACAGGCAGTGAAGGAAGCCCCAGGAGGCTGCAGGGGAGTCCCAGGAACATGAGGGACACCAGTTGTGAAGGGTCACTAGTCCTCACTTGCTGCAAGGCAGAGCTCCTGGAGAGACTTCTGGACAGAGATAAATTCGATAAAATACCTGATCATCCAAATAACTGTGGAGGGGATTTCGATCTTTGGCAAAGAGTTTGAACTTTAATTATTGCTTAATACAGAGGAAACAACGCAAATGAAAAAAAAAATAAAACAGTTATTAACTTCAGGAAAGGAAAAATAATGACAGTTTATTAAAGGGTTCTGTTACAAATATAATTTGTATTTTCTTAATGCTGTTAAAAACAAGACAATAGGCTCAAAATGGAGTCCCTTATGCCAAGTCCCATGTCATCAAACCAAAATTTAATTGTGTTTCTTGCCTTCCCAGAAGTGGAATCTTAAAACAGCCAGTCAGGATTTGCCTGATCAGCACCAGTCAGGTAGTCTGCCTGATAGACCACTGCCATTCCTGAAAGGAAACTTCCTACTATAACTTCTTTTTTCTGCTCCCTTCTTTCTGTACAAGCAATTCATTTTATATAGCTCTTTGGAGGTCTTTTCTGCTAGGTTGGATGCTGTCTGATTCATGAACCATTGAAGAAAGCCAATAAAATCTTTAAAATTTACTCAGTTGAATTTTTTCTTAACAATGTAAACATAGGGTTTTAAATGAATGCATTTGTATATAACAATGTTGGAAGCATAAGAAATGGAAAAGGAGTATGTCCATAAGGAGGGAGGGTGAACAGGGCAGGAGACGAGAGAGCTAAATTCATCTTTCATAGTGGGAACTCAAGAGTTAATGCTTAAGACTGAAAGATCAGAACGGAAACACAAGCATGTTAGAGACAACCCTTGCAGAACTATTTGACTCTCTGAATGATGTCCATGTGAAACTTTGGTAAATATAAAAACTAAAATTAAAACGTCATTGACTGATTCGGTTTTAAAAATTAGACATGGTGCTTGTTGTCAAGAGATTAGCAATGTCATTGGGAAGACTGTCAGGTGAAGACATATTTTAGGTAAACCTGGGATGTGCTGGCAATTCCAGTCTCTTCGGAGGTGGGCGAGGGGTGGGTGGGGGAGGGCAAGTTGATGTCTTGAATAGCTGCAGCTGGGAAAGCTAAGGAGCCCTAGAGAATGTGCTCCATAAACAAGAAAGTTGGGAAGCAGGAGAAGGAGGTTAGAGCACCAGAGAGATAATCCTTAGACCCTGTCTGATGAGGTGGACTGGACTGGAAAGTGAGCCTGACCTGGACCCAGTATGAATCCCAGATTCTGCCCTTATCGGCCACGTGACTTTAGACAAGCTATTTAAGCTCACTGAGCCTCACTTTCTACATCTATAAAAAAGAAAAATAGCTCCCCTAAATACTTTTTGTTGGTCTAAAAACCCCCAACGGGTTTCAGGCTGTCAGTTAGAAAAACAGGATCAGGACAGAAGAGTCATATTCATTCCAAGAAACATTTTTTGAATATTGCCTGTGTTCCAGCTAATACACTGTATCACTAGGGCAGACTTTGTTTTCCTTAACTCTACGGTTTTTGAATTATTCCTGTTAAACTTCCTCTGGTCATATATTTATCAAAGTCACTCTGAGTTTTCTTTGTTTAAAACATTAGCAGTCCTTTTCAACTTAGTGGTAACTACAAACTAAATTAGTATGCTTGCCATTTCACTATTTCTATTCAGTTCACACACACAAACACACACACACACACACACACACACACACACACACACACGAAAGGGGAAAAAAGGAATAAAAAGAAAGGAAAAAAAAGGAAAAAAATATCTCCCATCCAGGATTGCTTTTAGGGTTGATTTGGAGAAATTTATAAAGCCTCTGCAAAATAACACATGCCTGGCACTAAATAACTCATCCTCAAAAACATTATCAACAAAACTCTCAGAAGGTCATTTTCTTTTCTTTCTTGCAAATGTAGAAAATATAGATGTGATCTATTCAAATCCACAGAATGACTCAAAGTCATAAAGAAATGACTTGGACTTAGTTGATCATCCCTGCTCTATGTTTAGTTCCTGAACGGACTTTCCTAGGTCTGTCTTTCAGTTTTTAAAGATGCCGTCAAATTGGCCATTAAAGCCATTTTTCTTACACATGCTTCTTTCTCATGTCAAATGTTTTCTTAGTTTGAACTCTTCAAAAGCTACACAGGCGATCTGTCCTTGTGTTATCTTCCCCCCGCCGCGGTCCCCACCCCACATATCTGTCTCTTTTTCTCGCTCCGTCTCTCTATCTCTCTTTGTATCTCTCTCTGTGTCTCTCTGCCCCTTCAGACCCAAAGACATGCCTCTTCTTTCCTTCTCTCTATCTGAGGCTTCACCCTCTCTGCCTATGCTCGTCAATAAAAGCCTTGCCATCCTCCCTGCTTCACTCTCCTGTCATCAGCGGGCATGCCCTCCCCACATCAATGTTGGTCCCAAAGACTTGAGGCTGTTTTCAAAAAAGATTTAATATTCCCATAACAAACGAAAATTTGACTGAGCCTCAGGAAAAATATAATCAGAGGCTGGCCTCCTAGACTTTCAGGGGTAGGAACAGGTTCTTCAGAGGGTGGGTTTTTAAAAAATACATTTACTTGTAGTATTTTACAGGGGAAGGAGGGGGTAAAGAGAAGCAAAAAAAATCTGTCTGAACAAGAGAGATATAATTCAAAAGCTGCCACACAGTAAGTGGGAACCTCCAAGGAGGGTAGATCATCACTCTTTACGGGTTTGACAAGAAGGTTGATGGGAGAAGTCATGACCGGGCTTGTACCTGTTCTTCAAGGAGCATGAAAAACGCTGCCGGCCTCGTCCCATTCACAGTTTGGGGAGGGTGGGAAGGGCTTAGCAGCACCAGGGAAACCACCCTCCACAGACCTTTATATATATAATCACTGAGCTAGGAGATAAAAGTTTGCAGTATATTTTATAACCACACTAATGTCATATGTCATTAAAATCATAACTACTATTTATTGAATATTTGCCATGTGCCAGGCACTGTGCTAAGTATTTTGCATGCAATCCATATTCCATTCTTATAACAGTTCCATGAAGGTGTCTCTACTATGATTTTTCCTAATTTATAAATGAGAAAATGAACGCTTAAAAAGGTAGCAATTTGCCCAGGGAAAGCCAGGACGCAGACAAATGCAGATTTTCCCTGATTGCAGAGCCATTTAAAAGTGGCAGGATCATTTTTAAAGTATTAATTTGTATGCATTTTCCCTGAATTTTCATAAGCCTTCCGAGTAGATAGACAGTCCTGCCTCAGGGTTTTCTGTTGGGTATTATGCAAAAAAAGCCTAAAAATCTAGTTTCTTGCTGTTGTTTGTAGAAGCCAAAGTGCAGAGAGATGCCAGGTGTCCTTGAGGGACATTTTAAAGTAGCCCAGGAGAGAAGAGTGATGAGAAATTTCTCCCAGCCTTGGAGAGAGGTCCCTGGAGTCCTTTGTGGTCTCAGCTGTGTGGGAGGTGGCAGAGCCTCCTCAGGACAGCTCAGTGCTGCACCAGGAAGGTCAAGCCCAGGAGGCTCAGGGCTTCTCAGCTTCCCCTGGGGCCTTTTGGGGAGAGAGAAGGCGAGAGTCCCAGTAGTGACTGGGGTTGACTTCCTCCAGGAATGGATGGGGGCGTGGAGGACTTAAGATAATTGTAAACAAAACAAAGAAAGTAGTATTTCTTGCACAAATGAATTTGGGTAGTAAGAGTCATACCCACCACAAAATCACATACTGAAGAAGGGAGTAGACAGTCCCTCCATCTCAAATTTCTGTTTATTTCCTGTTAAAAGGAGTTTGGTCAGAGGATTGGCATAAAAAATGGAAAAAGCCAAGTTTTACCCTCATGTAATGCACAGAGGAAAACCAGTGTTCACACTGCAGACAAGCTTTGCCCCAACTCACTCCCAGCCTCGGGATCACCCACTGAGCTCACCCTCCACCTCCAAAAGGACTAAGCATATCAAACCCATAGCCAGTGGAATCCATCATTGCGAAGGAGAAAGCATCCACCCCCATGCACAGCCCATGGCCAGGGACTCAGCCAGAAACTCTCCCCCAAACCACCTCAATCCCTTCCCCTGAAGCTTGAACAAATTTAAAAGTAAGAAAATA
Source organism: Cynopterus sphinx (assembly GCA_030015415.1). Taxonomy (NCBI): domain Eukaryota; kingdom Metazoa; phylum Chordata; class Mammalia; order Chiroptera; family Pteropodidae; genus Cynopterus; species Cynopterus sphinx. The sequence continues at coordinate 48,485,182 of CM057380.1, forward strand.
CTACTTTTTTGGAGTAGGTTTGTCTGGCTGTAGGGTCCCCACAAGGTACTTATTTAGAAGTCCTCATTGTACCTTTTACTTCCCCTTCCCAATGAAATTGGTAATGACATATTTGTTTGTATAACTATTTGTCTAATCCCTGTCTTCTATGTTAGAAGTTCTGCAGGGAGAGGACTGGGCCTTGTCCTTTGCTGTATCCCTAGTCAGGAGCACAGTTTCTGAAATATAGGAGATGTTCAATTAACACTTAGTGAATGAACACAGAGCAATCATATTTGGCCAAAACCTTAGTGGTCATTCAGCACAATGCCCTGGGAGGCTAAGGCCCAGAGGGGTTGAACAACTTGCCTAAGATTCCAAACTTGATTGAAAAAGATTCAAGGACTCCAGGCGGAACTTTGAGTGACTCTTTTCTCTTTGATTCTATCATCCTTCAGTCTCTAAATTTGTCATGGATGGACCAAAATCAAATCCTGGGCCACCTGTCTGTACCCATCATTGTCTTTCCTTTATGCTCTTAAGCTCGCCCATCACAATATTGTCTCAGTCCTCTTCTATCTGTATTTTTGGTGCCTTCTTTCCCCTACAGTGTCTCAGTCTTCCCAACACATTAAAGAAATGTTCTTTCTTCCTTCTTGCAAAGAGTTTTGTATTATGGGGTTCACAGGCTTAAAACATGTCCTTGTTCAACAGATATTCACTGTGTACCTATAGATATGGACACACTTTTAGTACCAAGGACACAGCAATTAGCAATCTAAGCCCTCATAGGGCATATATTCTGCTGCAGAAGACAGATTATGAAGGTAAACCAATAATACAATAATTTCAGATAGTGGCCAGTGCTGTGAAGAAAAGAAAATATGGTAAGGAGTTATAGGAGGTAAGGGCTATTTTGGATCAGGAGTTAGAGAAGATTTCTCTGAAAAAGAGGTATTTAAGTTGAGGCTGAATCATGAGAAAAGGCCAGCCTGTCGAGTTATTGTAGAAAGGATTCCGGGCAGAGGAAGTCATTACTGGGACGAACCTGAGAACCTGGCCAGTTGCTGGGACAGACTGAGCAAAGTTTACAACGAGTCAGTGAGGTGGGCAAAAGGCAGTCTACATAGAATTTTGTAGGCCTCCTGCAGTCCACAGAGGAATATTAAATTTTATTCTAAATGCATCAGGGAGCCATTGAATATTTTTAAGTTGGGAGTGATATGCTCTTTTCACACTTCAAAATGACCCAAAGTCTTGGCAGCAACAAGGAGACAAATTAAGAGACTACTTCTTAATTTGTCCAGCCAAGAAGAGTGTCCCAGGCCTAGGCTGGTGGAAAGTGCGAGAAGTGACTGGACTTGAGGAATATTTTGGAGATAGAGCTAACATGAATTGCTGATGGAGTGCATGCAGGAGATGAGGGAAGTAGAAGAATCAAATAGAACTCCCAGATTTTTGGCTTGAGTCTAGGAGATTCCTAATATGGAGCAGATTTGGAAAAAAGCAGATTTGCAGGGTGCAGTTTACCAGGAAATGGTTTTGGGTGCATTAAGTTCGAGAGGTTTATTACACAGTCCAGTGGGGATGCCAAGTAAGCAGGTAGATATACAACCCAAGGAACAGACAATGACTGAGAAATCTCTGAAGTCTGACAGAAAGACAGGGCAAGGCTGGGGATAGGGATGGAAAGGGAGAGGCCTCCTATTTCTTCTTGAGTCTTACCACCCAGCCAGGTGACAGGTGACACTCCCTAGAGGTTTCAGCACAGCAACCTCTTTAACTTAGTCTTCCCAGGTCTGACCCCTCAGCTGCAGGGCCATGGGGCTGATTCCATAGCAGATGTCTAATGAATTTCTTAGCATTCTGAGCTGTCCACAAGTCCTACCTCCAACTGTGGGGCCTCCAAGGTCTAAACTAGGAAGTACAGCGGACATGTCAGTTGTCCATGTACCAACTGTCCTCACCCTACTCAGTTTTTTGCTTGCTCATGGAGATTACTAATGACATTAGGGAACCTCTGTGCCACTCTTGGAAGGGCCACTGTAAGGCTCCTTGTTAGGTGCTGTAATAAAGGTCTTTATTTTTAAAGCTGCTTAGAATTGGCCCTTTTCTTCCTTCCATATACTTAGATTTCACATGGAGCTCAAAACCCCTTTTCTCGAACCACTCTCACTTTTCTCCTGCCATGTCCTAGGCATTCAGTAAAATGTGATGAAGATGCGGACCTGTCTCGGTGGTGCCCGTCTGCGTGGGTCTAATAGTCTGGTGTGGTGACAGGTGTTACACGGGTAATGACTAAATGTGTCATTACAGATTGGAATTAGTGCACTTTTGAAGGGGAAGGACAGTGTGCTGTGAGAGACAGCCTTTGAATCTGTTCATCTGAGAAGGCATCTCTGAGGAGGTGGAATTCAACTAAGACCTGAAAGATGAGGAAGAGAGGACGGAGGAGCATTTCGACAAGAGAGAACAACTCCAACTGTGACATGTGTTTCCATTCCTTTTTAAACAGAAGCTACCCTCTTCTGTATGACGTAGTGTTGTCTCTCTGAATCTAAATTATCTTAGGACCTGGGAGGTGGAAAGGATGCTTTTGCCCCTTCACCAGGCATCCCCAAACCAAGAACAATAAAGCCTCTCCCCCAGCAAGTTTGTCCAGCAATGCTTTTTTTCCTTCGGTTTTTTTCCTATAGATTCTCCTTTTGGGAGGAATGAGAATCAGGCTGGGAAATAGTACTCCATGTTTCCCAGTCAGGAGAGCTGGCCTTGAGGAAGAAGTGTCACCTCCAGGGATCCAGAGTCAGGTGGACCGTGACTGCCTTATTTAATAATCAATCACAGAAAGATTTCGACTTATTTTGAAAAGATGTCAACATGACATAATGGAGGCATAGAATGACAGGTAGGCAGACCTGGGTTTGAATCATAATTTATTTCTCTGACTTTGGACATTTTTCTTCATTTCTTCATGCCTCAATGTCTACCTGACAAGAATTAACTGCAATCATCTGTGAAAAGCACCCAGCCTGACAAGCAGTCAATATTCAGGAAATGCTGGGTCTCTTCCTTTCCAAGTATGGCTCTTCGATTGGCTAATTATATCTTTTGAGGCATTCAAATGTGGTTACAGCCAGCGCACCTCGGAGAATATTTCAATTACAGGCACTTTTTCATTTGGAAATCTGTAATTAAATCAGCAATGGCTGCAGGCTGCTCAGGTGTGTCGGAAGAGCTCCCACCCAGCTCACCTTTCCTCCTACCTGCCCCGTCAAGCCAAGTCAAAAGTCAAGGGGAGCTGTCGAAATAAAAATCCCTTAACACGCACAGTATTGGGCAGCTTGCAAAATGCTCTCACCCTCAAGGCGACATGAGAGCTGGCATCATCACTGTCCCGTTGCATTGGGAACAAGAAAGTTGAGGTCTAGAGAGAGGAACTGACACGCTCCACGTCTCAGAAGTGAGTTGCAGTGCCAAGTCTTTGACTAAAACTCCAGTGTTCCTGCCATACCACCACATCCTGACAGGGACAGTTTGTCCTTTAACAGGGAAGTTCACCACCAGCAACGGTCCTGACCCACCCGCCGCCAAGATTTCACCCCTGGATTGCCTTGCCTGCCTCGTGCCCTCCCTCGCTTCTGTCCTGCCAGCTTTTCTAGAATAATGGCAGTTGCTTACTTTCCAGGCCCAGGATAGTTTGGCTGGATTCTTGTATTCCTCACCCCTGGCGATGTGCCTTCACAAGTGGTAACAGGCCACTGTGGAGCTCTCTCACCAAACCTGTGACCTTTCCTCTAAGGCAGGTGTGGGGAAAACCAGTCGGCTTTGATCCGGGTTTGGTTCTGGCGGTGGCTTAAGGGTGATGGGCCCTGAGTTGTGTGGCCTACCGTTCACCCAGGCCTCACAGAGGTCAATTACAGACCACTCTGCTTCACCTTCGGAAAAGGACCAACCAGAACAAATGGAAGAAAAAGAGAGAGAAGGCCACCACTTCCTCCACAACCACCATGGCCATAGCCTTTCCGTCCTCCTCCTCTCTCTCCATTTCCTCTACTCCCTCCACCACTGCACCACCCCCTCCCCTTCCTCCTTTACTAGCTCTTCCACATCCCCTCTTCCTTCACCGCTATCACCACCCCTGCTGTGCTCTCCTTCACCTACTCTACCTTCACCTCCACTGCACCGATGCCAACACTATGCCCACCACTACCTGCTTCACCACCACCTTATCTGTAGCACTAAAATATGCCTTCAAGACCGTAGTGCTTTCAAAATAAAACAGGTGGCCAAAATTTGAATCTAAAGGCAGTCACTGAGATTTATCCCACCTTTGAAATAAACCTGACTCATTAACTCCTTCTCTTCCTGCTCATTTTTGAAACTGCTTATCCAAATACACACACATTCCCTCTCTCTCTCTCTCTCCTCTCTCTCTCTCTCTCTCTCTCACACACACACACACACACACACACACACACACACACACGCACACAGGCTCGCAATCTCTCACCAGAGGACTGCAGGTACACTGAAATGAGGTAGACAATGACGGCCTTGTGGCAGCAGCCTGATATTAATAGATGATTCCGTTTGATTTCAGCCCGGAGACGTTGGCAGCAAACCAATGTGAGAAAAGAGGGACTGAGCAGCAAAAGTTTAAAAGAGAAATGGAGAAAAAACCCAACTCAGCTTTGATCAGAAGGTGAATCGTGGTCATTTCACAGGTCTCTGGTTGGAGGCTAATGTCATTTTGAGACAAGGAGACTGGGTTTAAAAAAAAAAAAAAAAGGAAACTGAGAAGAGATGCGCTTTCTGAGGGAACAGGGCCACCACACCGAGAGGATCAAAGCTGCTCGCCAGGCAGGGAATGAAGGATTATTCACTTTCTATTTTTTCACGCCCGCAGCACACATGGAGATCTAATTGGTCAGGATGCGAAATGCAGACAGGCAGCCCCAGCAGCAGGGCAGAGCCCGAAGGGGAGGCAGTGTTTTCTGCAGCTGCAAACCATTAAAGGCAGGCTTACCACCATGCGCCCGCTTTAATTGCTCTTCTGTGTGTTTCCTCAGCTCACGACCACTAATGTCTACTTTCCAGTCTTTCTGATCTCAGAGGTGAGGAGCTTGACGGCTGTCAGGCCTGCTGGGGTCGGGAAAGCAGGAGACACGTCTCAGGGGATGGGGGAAGGCACCCCCAGCACGGGGAGGGACTGCTGGGCTGGAAGAGGAGTGAGGGCTCTGCAGGAATTCTGTAAGCTCTGGCCCTGCCTCCCACCGTTCTTGTCCCTTAGGCCCTCAGTTATAAAGCCAAGGATCTCTCTTGGGGTGGTGTTTTCTGCATTCTAACCCATTATACCAGGGGCAATAAAGGACAAAATAAAAACTTACACCACTGTGCAGTGTCTGACCTTAGGCACATCCCACAATTGGTCTGACCCTTAAGGCCCTGGCCTTTGAAATGCGGTGTGCGCCTAACCGCTACCCCGCCCTGAAAACTACATGATGTCATGAAAGGCTAAACAGTGAAAGGGAGCTCCTGTTGGTTGCTATCATGGACCACACCCCTCCTCGAACCACCTCTGCCAGCCTCTTGATCTACGTAAGCCCAAGTCTCCACAAGTCCTCCTTTCAGCCCTTCTCAGTACCCCTCCCTGGGGAAACTGCCCTGACCACCCAGTTCTACAGGATCACAGAATCCTCACCAGGCTGAACCCTCCTGTCACTCATTTCAGTCTCCCATCTTTTTTTTTTTCTCTTAAATGTCATCCTTAGCTGCACCCTCCCGGATGACATTGCTGCCTCCAGTCCCACCCCACCCCACCCCACCCCTCTATCCCCCAGCCCCTATGTCAGCCACCAGTTGCCTACATACATGAAGCTGTAAATGCAAGGCCAGCCATTCACTTCTCTGCTGAAAACCCCACAGTGGCTCACTGTTGGGAACTTGTGTTTTCCTCACTGAAAGGAATACCTTCATTCTTTCTTGGTCTGACTTCTCCTTTAAGAGTCAACTGAGTTATTACCTCTACTAGGTAGCCTCCTTAAGGGGGAACAATAGCCTCTGCTAAGCATATTTGTGTTTTCATGTTGCCCTGCTAAAATCATTTAGTTTTTCCTCCACTTGCAGGTGAGCTTTTAAGGAACAAGACTGCATTTTAATTCATCTTTGTCCTCCCAGCATGTGACATGGTCATCATAGTGTCTAGAATATAGCAGGTACATGATAAATGTATTTTGAACTCATTTATGGCTATCAATTGTTATTTACTTGTCTCTCTACCTAAACTACCCAATTCAGTTGAAAGCATTTGGTGGGTTGGGGATGTCTCTGATTCATTTTGTATTCTGCGCTAAGCCCAGAACACCACAGAGCCTCAATAAAGAGTTAGTATTTCTGATGTCTGGCACGGTTGGTGACAATGTCCCTGCTGTGTCTGGCTTGTTTGTTGCTGTTACCTCAGCATCTAGCACACAGGTGCTCAATAAATATATTTTGAATAGATGAGTAGTGAAACAATGTAGGAAAAACAATTCTCCTGGCTAGAAGGCCTGGGTTCTAATCGGAAGTAACAAACTCAATGAGGTCAAAAGAGAACTTCTAATGTTCTCTAAAACGCCACTCCTCACCCCAAAGCTCCAGGAAACAGTCCTGATCTTGATAAATGGTATCACCATTTGTCCAGTTGCTCAAATGGGAATAATATTTGGTTCATCTGTTACCTTCTCTTCTCACATTCAATTCACTAATGAGTTCTATAAGCTCTGCTTCTAAAACATTTCAGACCTCTGACCATCCCCTTTCCAGCCATCACCCTAGTTCAAGCTGCCATCACCTTGACCTTAAAACTAGTCTCCCTCCTCCAGCACGCGCGCGCGCGCGCGCGCACACACACACACACACCCTTCTTTTTCTCAGGAGATCTCTGACACGCTAGATAAAACTGTGTCTCCCTCTCCCACCCATGAAGTTCTTCTTTATCTATTTGTTTCCCTGATTGCGTCTATCTCCCCTCAACCAGAATGCAGGTGCAGGTTCCTTATTCCTCACTGATATAGCTCTCTCGACCAGTGCCTGGTACGTAGTGGTTACTCAATAACTATTAGTTGACTGACTTACTTCCTCGTTAGCCATGGAACCTTGGGCAAGTCATTTTACCTCTGACCTGATTTCTTCGTCAACGCAGTAGGGATGAAATCTTGTCTGCTGTTCAAGAGGATGCCCACATAGATGGCTGTGAGAGTATTCCTTATAAATATACAAAGTTTTCCTTGCACCAGCCAGGACATAGGCCCTGGGCACAATGGAATTGTGTATCATTCATCTTTGTGTCCTTTTCCCCTCCTTTTTCTCCCACCTTCTCTAGTACTTTGCACAGAGGAGATGCTCAAGAGATGTTTATTTTCAACAAGGAGATCAATCATTTTATGGTGATCTCAATTTTTAGACAATGACACGAGTCATAGAAACAAAAAAATGTCTACTCACAGCTGAGTATCTTAACACCTAAGAAACTGTGACCAGGAAAGGGTGAAGGGCACAGTGAAGAAAGCACAGCAGGAATTTGGACGTATCAGTCTAACAAGAATAGAAGGAACCTTTAAAAAAGCTTTGCAGAGTGCAATGAAATGGGCTTTCTCATACTTGTTAACAGGCAGGTAAATCGGTTCAACCACTTTGGAAAGCAATTTGACAGCATATATCCAGAGACATCGAAATTTTCATATCATTTACCTCAGTAAAGTCTATTCTAGAAAACAATCCTAGGTGTTTCCATGGGACACAGTCTTGGAGACCTGAACATAAGAGCCAAATTATGAAACTTTTAGAAGAGAGCATAGGTATAGATCTTTGCAAATTGACCTAGGCAATGGATTTTTGATATAGTATCATAAGAACAAGTAAGCAAAGAAAAAAATAGATAAATTGGACTTCATCTAAAATTTAAACTTTTGCGTATCGAATGACATTATCCAAAAAATGAAAAGACAATACACAGAATGGAAGAAAATATTTGCATTTTCTGAATATATGTGGTAAGGAATTTTTATCCAGCATGCAAATAGAACTCTCACAACTTAACAGGAAAAAAATTAATAAATAAACACATGCACACAACTTGAAAATGGGCAAAGGATTTGAACAGATAAATTTCTCTAAAGAAGGTAAATATACAAATAGCCAATAAGCGCATGAAAGGATGCTAAAATTATTAGTCTTCTGGAAAATTCAAATCAAAACCACAATGAGATATCACTTCACACTCATTAGGATAGCTGTTAAAAAACAAACAATAATAACAAACACAAAAATAAGCACATGGAAAGTCAGTGTCGACAAGGACGTAAAGAAATCGGAAAGCTTGTGCATTGGTGGTAGGAATGTCAAATGAGAAAGCCCTTTAGGAAAACAGTTTGGCAGTTCCTCAAAACTCAAACATTGAGTTATCAAGAGACCCAGCGATTTCCCTCCTGGATATAGCCCCAAGGATATCAAAGACATCTGCCCACATAAAAACTTGTATATGAATGTCCATAGCAGCATTATTCATAATCACCGAAAAGCGAAAACAGCTCAGTTGTCCATCGACGTATGAATGGATGAACAAAATGTGGTGCATCTCTACAGTAGAGTATGATTTGGCCTGAAAAAGAATGAGCTAAAAACTTCTCAGTCGTGCACTTTAGAAAGTGAATTTTATTGTACATAAATTGTATCTCAATAAGGCAGTTACTTAAAAACTGTTCATTGTGGCATTATTTATACTAGTAAAAAAAGGAAATATTCAAAATACCTTTTATAAAAAAAGTTAACTTATAATAAATTTGTTTGGTAGAATTTTACACAAACATTTTATTACATCTATAAGTTTTGTAATACAACACAACGATTATGAAATAACATTAGGTAAGATATAATCACAACTATATATTTTTTAATGTCATAATACTCAGGCTTTTTTTTATCATTCAAACTTTTAACATATGTTGGCTATAGGTAGTGAGATTTGAGGAATGTATTCTGTTTTCTACTTTTCTATTTTTCCCATGATTTCCTCAAATCACATGTATTATTATTTTTTAAATTTCATAACTGTTGTACATAAGTTAAAGTGTCAGAGTTTTAGCTTCATGAGGATGAGTTCATCTCCCTCAGTTTGGAGCCTGGAACCTAACACTCTCCTGGGGCAGCTGCCCAGTTTGGGGTGGGAGAGGGGAGGCAGAGCATAGTCTGTCCAGGCCAGAGGACCTAGTGGGCCACACGCATAGCTGCAACACTGATGAGTTCAGATCGGACTGACCTAGGGCCCAGGCATCATCATCTTTACAGGCAGGAGACTCTCTTTTCCTGTTTTAAGTCATGCTAGGTTTTTTAAAGAAAAAACCTATTGTCATTTCAAAAGTGGCATGAAGCAATTCAGTCCCCAGGCCTGCATCTTTCCTTTGTCTGTCCTCCCCGGACCACTATTTATTTCCTTTTCCATCTTGCAGTGGCTGCCCTTTAGGCAGTGACACCAACGATGTTGTTACAGGTGTTGGCTCACTCTGGTCTCATTTGCTCTGGAAAGAATTCTGGTCGGATCAAATGCCCCTGTGGAAACTCAAGCTGAATTGTCTTCATTTTCTATCATTTTATTTTAACATCCCAGCAGTCTCCACCTGTCAGGGTCTCCACCGGCAATTCAGCCATTCATCAATTTAAAGCATGGCCATGAGGTTCTGGAAAGCATCCAGCTCCACAGAAGAAATCAGTTATTTCTTTTTCATTTTTCTTTCAAAGCAAGATAGAATCTGCTCATCTGGAGACAAGGGATAGTGTCTTTTGAGTCAATTGGGAAGAAGCTGCTTTTAGGTAGTAATACTCACCATTTCAGTCACAGACCAAAACATTACCCCACGTAAGGTAGCAATGCTACAGAGAAACCAATGAAGCGATCTCTTGGATTTAATAAAAATTATACATATTTAATTAATTATATTTTTCATTTAATAACAATACTTATTACATGACAGAAGGATGTTTCTTGTATTAACTCATATAACTCTCAAGAGCCTATGATATCCCCTTTTGCAGATGAGAACATTGAGGCCCAGAGAGGGTAAGTAACATGCTGAAGTTCACATGGCTAGTGCTGGCAGAGGTGGGATTTGAACTCTGGCAGTCTGATTGCAGCTTCTGTGCTCTCACTCGCTGCAATTCTCAACTTTTCATCTATGATCACAGTGAATTACTTTGGGGGCAGGAAAAGCATCCCCAGACTAGAGGGAGGAATGAGCATTAGAACTACATTAAGTGACTTTTAAGAAACACCAGATTTTGTTTCCTGTAGTTGAGGTGACTTTGCTACAAGTTGGTTTCAGCCCCTAATGGAACCTCATTGGGGTGTCATCACATTGAGAAGCAGAAAAGAGAAAAGGATCCAGAACGTCCGTGTGTGCCTAGGCCTAGCCAGAGCAGGGAAGACAAGACCACCAGGAAAGCCATTATTTTATAGAATGCCTCGGCAAACTCCTGAGGAAAAAATGCTAAACCACACGACACAACTCCCAGTGAAAGGTAACCTGGAGCACAGCAGTGCAGACTCTTCTCCCCAGGGATTCTGGAGGGAATATGTCTGAGATTCCACAGACGTAGCGGGTGAAAAACTACCTGGTGCAAAAACTCCAGGCACTTCTGCCCCAGTTTATGGGTGTGGCCTGTCCATACTCCTCCTCTGCAGGGACGTGGACGGTTGGTGCACTAGAACCTGTTGTGGGTTCTTCTCAAAGAAATCTCATCTGCATCTGTCGTTTCACATTTCCAGATATCTTTTATATTTATAAACATCAACCAAATGTTTCTCCTTACATGGCTATTTTTCAAAAAGAATCGAAGGCACTGTTTCTCAACTCTCTCTAACTCAACCCTGCGCAATGCTCTCACCCTACCTTCTCTGCTCCATGAATACGCCAAGAAGCTTTTGTGAGGCTTTACACTATATGGTTTGCATGTGTGACTAAATCAATAAATATGTTTTTTCAAGCTCTGCTTGCTCCTGCCCCTTCACCTGAGGCAGAAAGCTCTGTGCTGGGCCATTATTGCCATGGTGTGGTCCTCAGACAGCCTAAGACTGTCTCTTTGAACTCTTGTGTTTATTCCCTCTATCTGGAATATTCCACAGTTCAGAGTTAGTTGAGCCAAAATTAAAAGTACATAAAAAGGTGTTTTGGGGGGCAAGTTCATAAAAAGGTGTTCAACAGCATGAATGATGAGAGAAATGCAAATCAAAACCACAGAGCTATCAATGCACACCTATTAGAATGACTTATCAAAAAGACAAGAAATCTTTTCTATAGAGGGAAAAAAACAGTTCTTCCCTAGTATGTGTTTCTTTCCTGTGCGTCTTCCTGATTGTCTGTTTTACTGTTGTTGTAGTAGAGCACTTCACTTCTGACACTTCTGATCACCGAATGTGTGGAGATTTTCCCCCACATCAAGCAATTCCCTGTGACACCAGCTGGGTGTCCTAAGATTTAACTCAATTGTAGCACTATCTGCCTAAAGATAGCATCAGATACCACCAGTTAAAAGCTCAGTCTCACAAGACTACTCCCCCCACACTTCAGGTGTCAACTGCAAGTAGTGGGTTCCCAGATTAATTACAACTTCTGGAGCTCGATTAATTTACCAGAGGAGATCACAGAACTCTGGGAAACACTTACTTACACTTACGAATTTATTAAAGGATATGATAAAGGATGTAAATGGACAGCCAGGTGAAAAGATACATAGGCCAGGTTCCGGGAGGGTTCTGAGCACAGGAACTGCTGTCCCTGGGGAGCCTCGCCTTCCCAGTGTCCATGTGTTCACCCACCTAGATGGTCCAAGTACCCTGAACAGTTGGAATTTTATGGAGGAGTCCTCATGGAGGCACGATCCATTCTTAACTTCATTTCCAACCCCTCACCTGTCTTTGGAGGATTGGGAAAGGCAGGGCTAAAAATTCCAAGGTTCGAAGCATGGCTTTGTCTTTGTGGTGACTAGCCCCCAAAAGATGCTCTTAGTGTTCATATCACTTAGGAATTTATAAGGGTTTTGAGAACCTTGTGTCAGGAATAACTCAAAGACAAATATTAGAACAAGAGATGCTCCTAGTGTTCTTCTTACCTAGGAAATTATAAGGGTTTTAGGAGCTCTGGGCCAGGAACTGGGGGCAGAAATCAATGTGTATTTTTTCTATTATCTCATACCAGAAATTCTACTTCTGGGTATTTACCTGAAAGAAACAAATACACTAACTCCAAAAGATATCTGTAACCCTATTTTTACTGCAGCATTATTTACAAAAGGCAAGACATGGAAACGACGCATCCATGAATGGATGAATGGATAAAGAATATATCTGATATTATTCAACCATAAAAAGAAGGAAGTCCTGCCATTTGCAGCAACCTGAATGGATCTTGAGGGCATTATACTAAGTGAAATAAGTCAGACGGAGAAAGTCAAATATCGTATAATTTTATTTATATGTGGAATCATATAAAAAAGTTAGATACAAAAAACAGATTAGTGGTTAGTAGGGGCGGGGATAGGTAAAGGTGGTCAAAAGATATGAACTTCCAGTTACAAAACAAGAATGCACGACATGGTGACAATAATAATATGTATTGTATATTTGGAAGTGCTGAGAGAGTAGATCTTAAAAGTTCTCATCACAAGAAAAAAAAATTGGTAATTATGTGGGATGATGGATGTTGACTATATGTATTGTGGTGATCATTTCATGATCTACACACACATAGAATCATTATTTTGAACACCTGAAACTAATTAGAAAATTAGAAATAATAAAAAATTTAAAAATCATGCTTGCTGAATTAAAAAAAAAAAGTAACAGCACATAGAGCCTAACCTAGCTGGTGTCATCTAACAAGATCATACCATTTTTAAAGGTGTTTTGCGTGCATCCCAAAGTCTCAATGAGGGCCCCCATTGCCAGGACGAACTTAGAAGGGCGCCATGTTCAAGTTTAACGCTCCATGGTCACTCTCTTTAAATTCTTGATAATTTTTGAACAAGTTCTCTCACATTTTCATTTTGCAATGAGCCCAGCAAATTTTGTAGCTGGCTCTGCCACTGCTGGCTGTCGCTGTGTCCCAGTCCTCCTTGCCACACCCCATACCACACACAGTCACCTGTTCAGTTTCTAGAGCAGAGAGGCTTGTCTCACAGTTGAACTTTGAGGTTTGGTTCTTGAAGCTTTTACATGAGGTATTATTATGTTATTAGTTCCCTCTTTCTGATGAAGAGCTTAGACGAGTGACATCCCTGTACAATGTAAAGGTCATTATCCCAGTTCTGCAGATGAAATAGAGATTCACTGCTTCAGTGACAGCCCCAGGGCTGGAGAAGATGAACTCCAACTCTAGGATCTGCAGAAGGGTGACTTGGTTTTGCCAGGTGGGTGGAGGAGAGGGTTTTTGTAAAGTGATGGTACTAAACAGCACTTAACAGATGGCCCTTATAGGAAAGCATTTTTGTGGTTCTCAAGCATCAAAGGAAAGGGCAAGCAGCAGTCATTTTCCAGAAGGCCAAAGGGCTCCCGGCAGATGGGCCATTTCCCCGAATCTAGCTTGCAGACTATTGCCTGATGAGACAGCATAACTCTTGTGTCTACAAGGGGACCTTGAGATGAGAAATCTGGATGTGAGTGGCTGTCCCAGCAAGCAAATTCCCTGAAAGATAAACGAGGAATGTGTAGTTGACACGTTATTTTGAAATCACGAAGGTTCAATTGGAGTGAGAATGCGATATTTTAAAGTATGGTTTCATATCAGCCTGAAGAGTCACTAAGTCAAGGACTCCCAGGGACAGGACTGTGCTCTCTGGAAAACGCTATGGTGAGATTTGGGGCAAGTGGTTTTATATCTCTGGGCCTGGCTTCTCTTTTCTAAATGATAATACTCTTAGTATTGACTACATAGGGTTGTTGAGAGTAATAAATTAGTTTTGGGGTTAGTTAATAAATTCATTTTATGGTTAAGAAGAATAAGTTGGTTTTGACATTAGAAGTAATCAAAACAGTGTCTGGCAAGTGATGGTTATTATTATTATTGCTAGAAGGAACGCCTGCCTTCCTAACTAAATAGTGAGTGGAAATAAAGACCTTGAGTTCTCTAGATGTTGTCTTGAGCCATTCCCTTTTGATCTTGCCCATTGAATCCTAGTGTCCCTATTCCTAGCACACATTCCTTCAAGATGGTCCTTAGATTCTGGGAAGAAGTGGGACTAACAACTAGGGGACTGGAAGAAGAAAAAGGACAACAGCTACGAAGTGCTCTTGCTAAAAATTATACAAAAAAAAAAAAAACATCAAAACCCAAAAAATAAGCCTGAGTCTGGTCAGCCTCTACCAATTTATAGAAAATCTAGGGGCCAGAGTAGCCATAATCATAAATAAACCATAGGGGTACATTCAGCAAAATCCATGCTGTAGTTAATACCAAGTGGCTAGTGACCTAGTTGTTTTTAAAACAGTGATAACAAATAAGAAAACAAAAAGCGAAGAGAGAGAGAGAGAGAGAGAGAGAGAGAGAAAGAGAGAGAGAGAGAGAGAAAGCCTATAAAAACCTACAAAAAATTCTTAAGGACCTATCAACAAATTACAATATATAAATCTTATTCGTAGCCTAATTCAAATAAACAAACATTTTAAATGTATAAAATAATCGGGGAAATACGAACACTAAATAGCTGATATTAAGGAATATTAAATTACCATTAAAAAAAACTTTAAGGTGACCTGATGGTTTCATGGTTAATGTTTTTGAAGAATCTCTATTTTATAAAGATACAAAATGAAATACATACAGACATGGTGTCTGAGATTTACTTCAGAATAATTCAGGGAAAAGAGGGGGTAAATATGAAGCAAACTGGCCATGAGTTGATAATTAATAAAGCTGAATAGTAAGAATTCATGGAATTTTATTATAACATTTTTTTTACTCTTATACACATTAAAATATTCTACTATAGAAAGGAAAAGGAAACCCAGTCAAGTCTGTGGTTTTGGTAAAGGGATGGTTCCCTGAGGAAGAATTCTGTCCAGGTGGGACTGTTGCCGTGAAAGGTTTGGGGAAAGATACCTCTCTTTGCCTTGTTCTCTCATCTGTAAAATGGGGATTGGATAATAACATATTCCTAATAAGGCTGCTGTGACTATTGCATGACTAAATATATGTGAAGCACGTACAGCAGGGCCTGGCACAGGCTAAGAACCATATAACATTTGCTATTATTGTAGCATATTCAGCATCCTAAAGAATCTCACTGCATCAGTCAAAATTAATTTCTACAGAACTCCGCAGCTCCCAAAGCACCTTCATAGATATCACCTCACCTGAGCTTCACAATAGCCCTTAGAGATAAGTACTAGGCTTATTCCTATTGGACAGATTGGAAGACTAAGGCTCAGTACATCTTGATGAAGCCAATTCATTAATGGCCAAACCCACAGAGATGTTCTGACCTCCTTCCACATCCTCTCCAATGTACCAAGACTGCCCTTTGGAGACAAATTGGAAGCTAAAATTAAACTGCATAATCAAAAATTCTGTTTTGTCTCTTTGCGTGTTGTGACCAGCACTCCCTTCCCCTGGCTGGAGGATGCTAACTACACTCTTGGAGTGAATGGGTGGCTCATAGCCCCAGGCTGGGCAGTAGGAGATCACTAGCCTAGAATTTGGCCCAGCCAAGCCTCCCTCCTGGGGTCAAGGAGCTCATCACAGTCAAACACTGGGTGGGCCTGAACGTGGGGCTGCCAGCAGGGCTAAGGAAATACAGGCAATGGGGACCACTACAAGGCCATAACTCAGAAAGGAGGCCTCCCCCGATACTTAGGGGGTGAGGGTCACACAACTGTCACTTCAAAACACAAGTCTAGAATTTCAAAACTAACTTCTCTCAAAGGGAGAAGTTCTTGGGCAGCAGTGTGGTTGTCCTGCTTATTAATTTCTTCTCAAGAACAGGATGGGAACTTGGACTCTGAAGGTACATGCATAATAATAACAAAACCTACCATTTACTGAATGCGAGGCACTGCACCAAGCAACCTGGGCATATTTCTCTTTCAGACTCACTCAGAATAGACTGTGAAGCAAGTATTTGTTTTTATTCAAACAACGTAGAAGTGTAGAAAGTAAGTAATAAACGCCTCCTTTAGTCATCACCATCACCAATCCCACGCTCCGGGAATAGGCATTGTTTCCAGTCCTGTGTATTCTTTCTGACGTTTGTCTATATTTAATCAACATTATATATACATGCCCACTCACACGTGTGTGCACACACACACACACTTGTTTGTTTTTATGAAGACAGGATCAGACATTATTAGCAACCTGCTCTCTTCACACATCCATCTATCTTTTTCCAATTCTGTACGCATAAATATGAGACTATGAGGAAATCTAAAATAAGCAAGAAAGATTACTGAATGTCTCTGAAAAAAAAAAGTGTGTGCTATTTATAGCAGAGAGTTCTGATTTTCTCATTTGAGCCCTGGAGCTCAGTAAGCTGCTATATACATTGTAGAAAACGGAGAATGCACAGGGATTCTTCATTGTGGACATGCAAACGAGCTTGGCGACCCTTCTCCTCTGAGCAAAAGCCAATCCATTGTGTCCATTTAAAAATGTATTTTGAGATTTTGGATCCATACACGAGTTTGTTGTTTGGATTCTCCTTCGAACTGGCTGGAACATCTCCCTAGTTCACTTATTAATAATAAGTTAAATCTTTCACATGTGGTTATTCATTATCTGTTTGAAAGTAGAGATTTTACCCTTTTAGAAAATCTTTTAACAGCTGGCATTACTTTCTCTATTGTAGAGATGGGGAAACTGAGTCTGAGAAAGCTTAAGCAAATTTCTCAAAGTAAGAAATTGGTGAATAGCAGAGTCTGGATTCAGACGCAGGTCTGCCTACCCCTAAAGTGACCACACAATCCTGCCTGTATCATTTTAAGGGAACGGACCCTCACCATCTGCTAGGTACAGGTCTAGGTATTTTAGGCATGTTAATTTATGTGACCCTCTCCTCAGTCTATGAAGTGAGTGTGAGCTTTTTTATCCCTACCTTACAGAAAGCAAGCTGTGTGCCGAGAGGTCGAGCAGCCCAAGTGATACGCAGAACCAGGTATGAAAACAGAAGCCCTTAGCTGCTACCCGTCCCTCCCTGCTGCTGTCTTTTCTCCCGTCTGTGTTTTGGTAAGCTGAAGCCATCTCAGTTTATCATTTGGATGATTCTTCCTACGACAGCATTGTCAAGAAACTTTGGTCTTGAAAGCAGCTAGAGGCAGTGTATACATACCCCACGACTAAGTGCCACAAACTGGGTGGCTTAAAACAATAGAAATTTCCTCTCTCAGCATTAAAGGCTAGAAATCTGACATCAAGGTGTTGGCAAGGCCATGCTTCCTCTGACACCTCTAAGAGGGAACCCTTCCTGGCCTCCACTAGCTTCTGGTGTCTGCTGGCAGTCCTTGGCATTCCTTGGCTTACTGATGTATCTTTCGATCCTAGGCAGTCCTTTTACGCTAGGCAGCCTAGCGGTTGGTGATTCCCAGCTGTCATTAGCGTGCTAACATACAGAAAAGAGCTGCAAGAAAAAACTCGACTGTTTAAATGGACATTTCTCCAACTTCTTTGGGCATAGCAGTTTTGGGGTGTTATCGTTATTTTAACAGTGTTCTCTGGGACACACTTGGGGAAACTCACATGACCTTGAAACCAAAGAGGTTTAGACTTGAATTGTACCCCTGCTATTAAAATCACTTTCCTCTCTGAGTCTCGGTTTCCTAATCTGTGAAATGGGAGTGAAGATTCCTAGTTAAATACTTAGGAGACCTTCACCACTATAACAAACAAACTCTAGAAAGTATAATGGAGACAACAGGATGTAAGTTTATTTGTTGCTCAGGACTGGGCAGGCACATAGTGGCTGAGCGGTCTTTTTCCACGCAGGCAT
Organism: Cynopterus sphinx; assembly: GCA_030015415.1. Lineage (NCBI taxonomy): Eukaryota > Metazoa > Chordata > Mammalia > Chiroptera > Pteropodidae > Cynopterus > Cynopterus sphinx. The sequence goes on from CM057380.1 coordinate 48,503,170, forward strand.
TGATGAATGCTCTGCCATTTTAAATCTTCACTTCCAAGGTCATCCTGGGGTTGTTCTTATTCCATCCAGGCAGAGGGAGATAGAGGTTAGGAAGTACTTAGGGAGGGCTTTTTATGGCCAGGCTCTGAAGTAGAGCAACTTACTCCTGCTCACACTGCATTGGTCAGAACCCAATCCTCCGGCTGCAATTAACTGTAAAGGGAGCTGGAAAATGTGGTCCCTGGATAAGCAATGTTGTCCCATCAAGAACTCAACCGTACAAAAAGGAAATATAGACTTCTAGTTAAAAGTTAGCCATCTCTGCCACACTTCCCCCAAAGGTATGTTCTGAAGATTAGATGAGGCTTTTGACATATGCAAAGTCCTTGGCATCACACACAACAGAATAGATGGCAACAGTTTAAAAATGCAAAAGATATGAAAGGGAAGTTCCTTGAGGGATGAAACAGGAGACAGGCTCTGAGGCACAACAGAAACATGGGCCCCTCCTCCCCTTTCTTCCCAGCGCATCCTGGTGGCTGCTGTCTGTTGTGTGGTAGGGGAAGCAGCAGAAGTCCTCAGGGTGTCATTCGACCCAGAACAGCTTCTCCCCCACCCTTGCTTCCTTTCCAGACAGATGGGGAAGCGTGAGCTCCAGAGTCTTGACAGCCTCGCGGCTTCTAGGCGGTGGCCCCCAGGACTGCAAACCCCACCTTCCTGCAGTCGCACAGCCGGCTGAGGGACAGGCGGGACGCCAGCCCCCTCGGCAGCCCCTGCAGCACACACCAGTTGCGGGCTCTCAGGATGCTAGAGGAAGGAACCGATCCCACTAGATCACCATGACCACCGCCTCCCTTGCAAAGGCTTCCAGACATCGAAACCTCACGGCTTCACTCTGCTCCTGGCTTCCCCAGCTCCCTGGCCACATAGCACAGGTAAGAATCTCTAGACCTCCCAACCTCTGGACTCCATTGTTCTACAAAGGACCATAAATGCTCAGTAGAGCAAGTCCCCGGCCTTCAAAGAACACACGGGTTTTTTAAGCTCACATTAATTATTAAAACATCTGTGCTGCACACCATATCCCAACCCCTCACCACGAACACGGTTCCAGCAGATGTCTCCCAGCAGCCCCTCCCCACCCTTCTCACATGTAAATAAACTTTTCAGAGCTGCCACCGATGTGTACACACAGCTCTGCTTTCGACTCTTCTCGCTGTGCTTTGTATACACTTTCCCATGGATCTGGTGTTGAGGATTCCGCAGGACTGTAAAATATATGGAAGACACGTTTTGTTTTAAAATCCTACTACGCCGCACAGCTGGGTAATGCTCAGGCAACCGGAGAGATTCTTGCTGATGCTGCAAGTCTGCAAATACAGGTCCCCTCGCGCGCAGAAAAGGCTGCGCACTGCATCTGCACGGACAGATGCGCATGGGTTTCCTCAAGCACAGAGGACTGTGGGCTGTGACAGTTAGTGATTTCTCCCTTAGAAGTGGCATGACCCGCAGGAGTTACCGTTGACTGGAGCTGTGAGTGCAGACCAAATTTATTGGTTTTGATTCCTGCCCTGTTCCCTGCGTAAATTAAAATGTGACATTATTACACCCTCCGACAGCCCACTGGCGACCTTTAGCACTCTCCCCTCTCTGCAGCCATTATTCAGCATAATTTTCTGGTTTGAGGCAAGTTGGGAGAGTGGGGAGGGAGGATGGGGGCAGGGGAAGGCAAAGTCCAAATTAGAAACAGATCTAAAGAGCATTTGCAGGGAATTAGGCAGTGGGCCAGGAGCGCTTGCTGGCAGCATGTGTAACCCCTCTTTAGGGACTGTCAGCTCCTCCTAGGTTTCCACAGCGGATGTTTCCCGGCCAGAGCGCAGCTGGGTTTCAGTTGTCAAACCCACAGCCAAGACATCTGAGCAGGGGCGGAGTGCCTCATGCACGCGTGTGTAAGCGCACAGGCCACATTCAGACACATGTGGGACCCCAAGGACACTTCCAGCACAGTTCCACACGTCCACACCCACAAAGGCACGCACTGAAGTGTCCGCGGAGCCCTGACGTGCACTGGCACAGACACAGGTGCACGCGTTGAGAACTGGGACAGGCACACCTGATGTGCACACGCACAGGCTAGGGCTGCGCCTCGGCCAGCACTTTTGAAGAGGAATTCCAGAGCAAGTCTCCCATTCCGCACCCCCTCTCCCCAGACGGGCTTTGGGACCTTGCGTTAGCCCTTCAACCTCTTGAACTACCGTGTCCTCAACTAAAATGTAAATAACGGCAGCCGTGATGATTTACATGAGATAATAGAGGTGAAGAACCAAGTACCCAGGTGTGAGGAGTGGCCAAGAGGGTGCTGGTTGTGACAGTGAAAATGACTAACCTTTGTTCACATCTTTTCTAGAAGGGACATAAAGCACTTCGCTGACTTGATTCTTCCCTGATAAAAAGCACGAGAAGCCCATCACACCACACGGGAAGAGCGGACGAGGAGGAAGAGGAGAGGCGTGTGCAGACACTCCCAAGGTGTGGGCCTGTGGCTCTCAGCTGCCCTGGGAAGTCCAGGCTCATCTAATAGGGCACCAAGGCCACCACTGTGCTCTACCAGCTCCCTCCCACCTTACATCCCTTGGTCCCTGGTCCTTGCCTTCATCTCCTCCTTCACCCACACTCTTGATGAGGAATACTTCCTTTTTTCCTCTCCCTTCCTCACCTCAGGACTTTCCTCCAGTCAACCTGATTCCCAGAGCCCCAGCCCTCCTTGTTCCTCCAGTTTCTGATCAATGTAACATCTGTCCTTTCCTGGGAACCTATCAGGTACAAATAAACCCTTGGTCTGGATGCTATGGGGCTGGGGGAGGGTGGTCAGACATGAATTAGGCATTGCCTCTGCCTCAGGGGTTCACAGCCCAGTGAAGGGATCAGCCTAGCTTTAAACACCATAAGAAACCAATCAGGAACTGTCAGAAGAAGGCACCAGCACTGGATAGATGCCGGGAGGTCAGAAAACAGTAGGGACTGTCCTACTGTGCTGGTCAAGACACTCTGTACCAAGTAGCCCAACATGGAGCAAGAACCAGAGTGGGAGACGCCCGTGCCTGGAATCAAACTTCCATGCGGAGCTGGTTCTGGGGCTCAGGGACCGCACTGCACATCAAAGTGCCAAAACCCAGGTAGATGGGTCGGGGACCAGGGAAGACATGAGAGTGGCAGGAAGAGATTAGGCCCAGAAGCAGGTATTTCTAGACCTTCACTTAGTCGACACATAGTTAAGGAGCACCTCCTAGGTCTGAGTGCTGAGAACACAGTGGTTAGCAAAACTCAGACCTTTCTTCAGGGAATTCAACGTCAGGTGAGAACAACAGGCAATGCCACTGACACGAGATATGTGCTCTCGAGGAATGGGCTGGGGGTGTGGTGCTCTGGGGCACAGATGAGGCATCCCATTCAAACAGGAGGACGAAATTCTTCCAGGAGAGTTAGATGCCCAGGACGCTGAAAGGAGTTCAGGATGCGGGCCAGAAAGAGAGTAAGCTGGAGCAAGGCGAGGGATGAGACCAGAGAGATCATCAGTGGAAGGTCCACACTGGTTCACCCACTCATTCAGGGATTCAATGAATATTTTGAGCAACTGTTGGACAGGTCCTGTTGCTGGATGCTGAAACGATGATGGTGAGCAAGACAGACTGACACGTGTGGGGTTGAACTAAGGTAAAAGTGGAAATAGAGAAAAACTGATAGGCTTTAGAGATAAACAATCACGTTTAATTGGTTGGTGGCGGTGAAGGAGAGGGGCTGGTTTGAGATGATTCTCAAGTTTCTAGCTGAGTCCTAGGTAGAGGGGGTGCCCTTGCCTGCAGGGGAAAAGACACCCAAATGGAAGCAGGTTGACAGGGCTGGGGAAATGATGAGTGAGCAGTGGTCTTGCCTGTTTGCAGAGCTAGTGGGACGGTGGTGACACTGACACCCAGCATCTAAGTCGGGCTGTGAGGTGAGAGCTGGCGGCCATCCAGACTAGAGTAGAACCCCAGTGGAAGATACAGGGAGCATTTGAGAAGGTGGCAAGAGATTAGGCAGCTGCCTGGGACCCCGCTCAAAAGAGTCAGGTTTCAAATAGAGTCCTGCCTGGCCCTGGAGGGGAACTGGAGTACTAAAGGCAGAAAGTCAGCTCATTCCAGGTGCCCCCGATACTGGGATTGTGGTAGAAAGCCAATGCCAGCACACTCCTGCTGGGGAACTGGTCGGCCCCGGCTGTGGGAACCCTCTGGAAGAAGCTTGCACAGCGGAGAACACTGGGGAAGGAGCCAGTACTCACATAGTGCAGTGTTTCATGTGTTAAGTGTGTCCCCCCACGGCACTCAGCACAGAACCGGTCAGATAGTGAGAGCTCGATAAATGCTCTTTTAGAAACTTGCACACGCTCAGCAGGAAGTGGAGACTCCAGGGATGAATGCAGTCCTGGGCCCTGACTGGGCCTCCCTGAGTTCGCTTGAATGGAACTGGAGCGCCTGGGTCTTTCGGCTGCATTGGAAGAAATCTCCAGTTGCTTAATATGCCCCAGAAAGATGGTAGCTTTTAATACCAACCTTCATCCTTCTGGAGAACAGGTCAGAGGCTTAAAGCTTAGCTTCTTTGAAGCCTCAGACTTTAGCCCTACAAGAGAATTCCCTGAAAGACTGCCATTTTGATGAAGTCCAGGCTGACTGCTTAAAATAAATACCCAGACATCACAAATGAGCTTAAATTTAGGGCCTGGACTAAATGAGAACAAACAGCCAGTGCAAGATGAGAAGAGCAGCTTCGATGCTCAAGTTGCTCCTTCTTAGGGTGGGCCTCGTTTGAATAGGTAAGTTTCAAAAGTTTGCACCAAAGAAAGGCTATTTAATCAGTGAATAGAACAGTGAGGAACGCACACCTAGAGTGAATGGATCTGAATTTTCTTCCTGCTTAAAAGCAGTTGGAAGCTCACAGCTTGGCAGAGACCTCACACAACTGGCACTACGGGACAGAAGTCACACGTGGTCAGCTGCAGGAGGGCCCTGTCCAAAAGCTCGCTCCCCACTCATCATGGTGGGGACTTGTGCCATGCGGGGGGCCACGCCGCTCCGGTGATTCACCATGGCATGGGCCATGAGGTCCAGGGCCTTTCCTGTAAGTCCAGCTCCGTGAATCCCTAAGGCTGGAGAAGAGGTAGCTGAGAGGGAAGGGCCGTGCCCAGATCTCCAGTTCAATGGTGGCAAAGCTGAGATAAGAACCCAGGTCTCTGACTCCAGCTCCAAAGCTCCTCCTCATCTGTGCAGGGAACATAAACTGTGAGCAAGCGCCACCCCATCTGCCTATATTTTTTCTTCAAATACAAAATGTCTTGTTTCTCGTCATGTCTATCACTCTCCCAGTAGATTTATCTAGAGCAAGTTATTATCATGTACTTTGTACATAAGGAAAGGATATTAGAGAGATGCCAATATAGAGAGGCAAGGATTCAATCGAATAAATGCATCACACCTCTGGTTCACAGGTAGTGAAACTTTGGCTGAATTATTTTTATTTTAAGATCAAAATTGATTTTGTAACATATACCCCCTTGAATGTATCGCAGGTTGTTTTTCAAAATATTTAAAAAAAATAAATTCTTTTATTATCAAACACTTGGAGTTGGAAATAGATTTGCATTAACACATTAAACTTAATATTTTTCAGTTAAGAAACAATAAAGTAAATGGGGAAAATATTTTTTAAAACGAATCACAAAAATATCTCCTTATCTCTTCCAGATGCTGGAGCAGGAATATTGCCACTGGAACCCGAGATGACCTGAAGGTGTCACAGAGATATAAAATATGAGGAAAACGTAAACAACTAAGAAAGAGATTGTGTGCTGCCAATCCTAGTGCTCAAGTGAGCAGTCCGGCTTGTATTACATGCATGAAGGGTGTGTGGTCCCTCAGGGCCTGAGAATAGAACCCAGCCGCCACCGGGCTGGGAGTGGGCCCCGCGGACTTCCTGCCTTTCGGTCACACGGGCTGCCTTCCTGAATTACTGGGTCTGGGAAGCAGTGGTGACAAGGGTAGGGGGATGGGGGCAGAAGTTACCCATGTCACCCACCACCCCCACTCGGCCCTCTTCCTAGCTGCCGCCTCACTTCCCCTCTTACGAACCAGTTACCTAATCTGCCACATGCCCAGATGGTATCTGGAATCTCTAACGGCTCTCAGATCCCACAGTTCTATAACTCAGCGACCAGAGCCGTCGGTACGAGACAGGAAAAAGCGCAGCCCTAGCTTCCAGTTTGCACCATGTCATATACAACACACCAAGTGCTGGGTTTGAGGACGTAAGCAATGGCTCTGTGTGGAGCACCTAGCGTGTGCTCAGCCAGGTGATGTGCCTTTGGATGCACCGTCCCATTTTGTGTCCCATTACTAGCACCGGAAGGCAGACAGAGCTTGCACAAGTTGAGTAGCCGGCCCAGAGGCCCACCAGGTATCCAGCCCCTGACCCCCGTCTCTCTGTCTCACCACGTTGAACACTGGGCAATTTCTGGAAGTTCAAACCTGAGCAAACCTAACTCCCCACTCTTCTCCTGCACAACTCCCTACACTGTTGGCTTTGGAAGAAACATCCCTCACCGCCCTTCTCCTCTGGGGGGAATGATTTTCCTGAGTGGTGAGTCTGGGAGAAGAATCTGTGCCTGCGGGACCAGTTCCTCCACCTCTCAGAGTGGGGGGTAGCCTTCCAGTCTGCACCAATACATCAAAAAGATCATCATTTCAATATTACTCACAAGCCAAATGTAGCTGGCGGCTACTGTATCAGACACCGCAACCTCCGAGGCTACTCGGCGGCCCTGTGTCCCGGCTTAGAGGCTTCCAGGGGTGGAGAGTCCCCACCTTCTGAATCACTCTAGCTACTTGTTGGGTACTCCTGGTTGCTATAAACGTCTTCATATTATGCTGAAACCCTTCTCCTTCTAATTTCCCATTTCTCAGTACTAGCCACGGCCTCCGGAACACCTCTCCCCCGTGACAGTTCTCCCACTGGTTGAAGACAGGGAGCACACTCTCCTTGCTCCCCAGTGTCTGGCTCTTCTCAAGCTTAAACAGCCCCTGTTATTTCCACGGTTCCTCATGTGACCTAGTTTCTTGGCTCTCTCTGGGCTCATCTTCCATTGGACCCTGATCTCCCACTCAAGTTGCTTTTCTCTTTATGAGAGAATCAGAATGGAACACATTTCCCCAAAGTGGTTCTCAGTCATTTTTTAATATCTATCTGCTGCCCGAGTCACAGCCCAGCATGATGTTGTTTGGTGGGACAAGGTTTAGGGTTTTTTCTCACTTAAGAACACCATATTTATAAGTGGGCACTGACTTTCTAACTGAGAAGAATCCCCAAATAGGTGAGAGTTAGGGTCCTGCCTCCCCTGATGGAGGTTGAAGGAGAGCAACATGTGCTTTCCACACCTCAGACTCACGCCTAAACGTTCGAATCTGACAGGGAAGCACAAAGACAGAGCTTGTCAGCACTTATCTCTGGTGGCACAGAGTTCAAGGTCCCGAAGAGAGACAGAAAGTGTCCTGGGCTGGTGGCACCATGGGTGAGAACTGGCTTCTGTTGTCTGTAAGCAAGGCTTCAGTGGGCGTGAGGGCCACAGGCAGATGGTGCCATGTCAACTCTGGCTGCTCTTCCCCTCCCTGGGCTTCTATTCGAGTGAATCGTGTGAGGTCCATCACAGGTCTGCTACACTCAGTTCCTGAGTTTTTAATACATTCTCACTGATGATTGAGAGAAGCAGCTGACAGTGAAATGGAGGGAGGTCCAGAACGTCAGACAAATTTCTCACTGCCATCTCTTCAGAATAGCTTTTCAGAAGTAACTCCAAACCTGGTTGGGGGATCTGCAAACCAAATGGTGTTCTAACGTTGAGACCAAGACTGAGGTGAAACGGCCTGTGCCTCTTCCCACTGTCACCAGGGACTACTGTTTCCATGGCCATCTTTAACAGGAGCCTGGAGGCCCTGGATGTGTCTGGTGGCAGGAACAGCACAGAACTTGGAATCAGAACAACCTGGATCCTCATCCCAGAGTGACCTGATAACACTGAGGGACCCTTTCCTGTTCTCCGGCTTTCCACATGGGAGGCAAGGCACTGAGTAATGTTTAAGGTTCTTTTCAGTTCTGATTCTCTTTGACTCTGAACATGACTCTGTCTCTCGCATGACCTAGTTCCTTCTTGGTTTCCTACTCACTGTTTTCCTCTTCTTTCTGGATTCTGTATTAAAACTGTACAAGATTATAAATGGATAAATAAAATGTGCTATATCCATACTGCGGAATATTATTCAGCCAGAAAAGGAAGAAAGTACTGACATACCCTACAATGTAGATTAACCTTGAAAATATTAGGTTAAGTGAAAGAAGCCTGTCACCAAATACCACATACGGTGTGCTTTCATTTATATGAAATGTTGAAAATAGACAGACCTATAATGACATAAAGTGGACCAGTGAGTCTAGGGCTAGCAGGAAATAGGTCGTCACTGCCTACAGGTTCACGATTTCTTTTCGGGGAGGGGGGTGGACAATCTTCTAAAATTAACTATAGTGATGGTTGCACAATTCTGTGAATATACAAAAAACTTTGAATTGTACAGTTGAAATTGGTAACTTGTACGGTATACGAACTGTATCTCAATAAAGCTGTCAAAAAATCAGGCAACGGGTTTATGACAAATCCAATGTATTTCAAAGTTGTGTTCATGGCTTCGGAAGATAGACTTGGAAGTTAAATCTACTCATAAACCAACAATTTTGTGGCATTTTGTATTTTAAGTCTCTCCCTTCGTCAGTTAAGCAGGTAGATTTTTTTTTTTTTTTTGAATGTTGCTTCTTTAAAATCGCCTCTCTCTGAAGGTTTAATTAGCAACCTCATGGGATCAGATAAAGGAAAGAGAGGGTCTGACAACTTTCCACATTCGATTCCAAAGAGTTTACTGGATATAGCTCCTTTTTTCTCTAGACTTTTTATTAGATTCTACTGGAAATCCTCATCCGAAGGAGAATTACAGAACAGTGCACACCATACTTTAATGTGAACCCCATGTAACTGAGGGAAAATTTAGATTCTGGGATGGGGCCTGAGAATCTGCATTTCTAATAATGCTGCTGGCCCATGAACCGTATTTCAAATTAGCAGGTTCCAGGACCGCACAGCCCAATGTGGCTACTGAACACTTGCAATGTTATCAGTCTGAACTGAGATGTGATGTGCCTGAATGAGTGAGAGAATATAATAAGTAAGTGTAAAATAGACACTGGATGTCAAAGACTTAGTAAAAAAAAAAAAGTGAAATAATTTTTACATTGGTTCCATGTTGAAATAATAATATTCTGGATATACTGAATTAAATAAAATACATTATTTTTTAAATTACAAGTTTTATTTGTGGAAGATACTGGTGGTCCCTTGCCCCTCACCATTATTCAGCTTCCCTTCTCCCTTAATAATAGGCTTTCAGCTGGGGACATGGTGGTCCCTGCAATGAAGACTACATTCCCCAGCTTTCTTTGCAGCTAAGTGGGACCATGTGACTAATCTTTGCACGGATGTAAGAGAAAGAGTCATGTAGCTTCCAAAACCTTTCTTAGGAGATTATATAAATGCATTCTTTGCCTTCTTCCTCTTTATTCTTTCCTCCATCATGCTGCCTAGAAGGCAGAAATGTTGCCATTTCAGACCATGAAGTTAAGGCCACACACAGTGGATCAACAAAATATAAACTTTATGATGCCAAGGATTTTTGTCTATTTTTTCCCCACTTCTGTAATGTCATTGCTTAATTGGTGCTAAATAAATATTTGCTGACTGCCTGATTAAATAAATGAATAAATGAACAAGTCTGGGTCTCTGACACTAGGGAAGTCATGTGGGCCCAGACCACCCACCTGGACTTTTACATGAGAAAGAACAAAGTTCTGCCTTGTTTAAACCCAAAACTAATCCTAATCAATACAATATTGAAAAGTCCTACAGCTGCTTTATGCCATAGAAGGTTTAGTTAAAACAAGCAGCTAAACCTCAATAAATCTAATCATACTTTAAATGCACTATGATATTCATCTTTTCAATGTTGTAAATTATTTCACCATGCCAAAATCCATCTGTTTGTTCAATATTTCAAGTTTCTAAAACCAAGGTATACCTCTAACAGTACTTTCTTACTAACGATTCAAAGCACTATAAAAAATTCAACCCAGCAATATTTTTCCTAACAGCCCTAGGGTATCAGTAAGTTTGCATCAAGAAGGACCTATTATAAGATAGAGATGAGCTAATTTCCCTTCCTGATTAAAGTGAAGTTTCCTATTTCATTCTCTGTCTGTTATACTTTACTGCTTCTAAACCAAACAGGGATTTTGCTATATTTAACAATAGCAAATTTTAAGCAAAAGCAAATTTCTTTCTCTTATTTTTAAGAAAAATATTTTATTGTATTCCTCCAAGTTTTCAAGCCTGTTGATGTCTTAGAATTACATCTTTATACATTACTTCCTAAAAGAAAATAAAAATCTTTGTACCTTCAGAAAGGCACCAGACTACCTAACTCTGATATGCAAACAGGTGAAGGTGAAAGTTCTAGAGACACTGAGTGGAGCACTATGTCCTGGATCCCTGTTCTCAGAGGAGCAAGAGAGTCCAGGAGGATTTCAATGAGCCCAAGTGGGCAGCAGGTGAGACTAGGGACTGGGTTGGGGTGGAATGGAGAGGAGCAAACAGGGAGGACCAGCATGGATCAGCCCTGGATCTTTGCACTGGAGACCCTTTCCCAGGATAGAGAGAGCTACTTTTACCCACCAGCAGCAGAGCAAAGAGAACCCCATGTGATTTTTCACCCTTCGAATTCCTGTAGCCGGGAGGCCTCATCCTTTATTCCAAACTCAGCAGTCTTTGAAGTTGCAGGAGGCCAAGTCTCAGCTGCCTGTTATGTTGGATTCATGAATGGTTACACAGGACAGTTTCCACTGGAGGCACCTGCTGCCCAAAGGACCCCTCTGTTCTGTGACACAAGAGGGATTTTTGAAGAGCAGTTTAACCAAATGATATACTTACTGTCCACGTCTTTATTCTTGTGGACAGGAAGCCTCACGATTGCTGTTAGACAGGTGATCTATAAGCCCATGACTGAATATTTCTGGTATACCAGAGAAGCTTCTTGACAGAAAACATCTGATATGTTCCCTTTAGTTGAAAAAAAAATCTTTTTTTTTTCTTTAATATACCAATGGTACAGGTTTTCTCAGAGCTAAGTTCCAAACTGGAACTGAGTGAAATACCTTTAAAATTTGTGTATAAAAACTCCAAGTCCACAGATTTCTATTTAATGACTGATTTGTAATATGTTAGAGAGGTTGGGAATTCTGGGCTATAAGGAGGAGAGCAAGGAACGGCATAAAAACACACAGATGAGAATGCACACAGAGAGGTCCATTTGTGAGGCTAGAACACGTGCTAGGCAGAGAATTCCAAGGGATGAAGCGGAAAGACCATTGGAGACCAGGACAGAGGGTTCTTACTGGCTAAGGAACTGGACATTGACCTGCTATGAATGGGGAACCATTGAGATTTTAGAAACGGCAAGACAGGGCCAGATTTGTATTTGGAAACATAAACCTAATGGCAAAGTGGTTAAATGGATGTAGGAGGAAGCCACTTGAATCAGCTACTGCAATGGCACAGGTGAGAGATGCTCACCAGGCAGGAGCACGGAGAAGAGCAGATGGTGGTGGCTGCTTTGGTAGCTATTGGTCTGGGGGCAGGAGAGAGCAACCTGCTGGAGATGGCCTTCAGGTTTCTGACTTGGAATCTGGGGAGGTGGAGAAGGAAGAGCAGCTTGTGGGATGGAGGGTAGAGATGAGGATGTTTTTATCTCCAGCTAACGAACGTGTCTGTTTTTGACAGTGAGTTTGAGATGCCTACATAAAAGCCACCTGGAGACACTTCCACAAAAATGTCTGGGTTCACATGACCCTACTTTTTCCAGGTAAGAGTAATCTTTTCGTTTATTCTCGCAATATCCCCTCCAGAGAGTAGGAGGCCGCCGAGGCCTAGTCTAGAAACTGACCCTGAGCACAAAGTGGCTTTCAGCAGTAACACTACTTTCTTCCAGATAGCAATTGCCACCATTTCCGCAGCACTTACTGTGTGCTGAGCACTGGACCCCACGCTTTCCATACATTCTCTCTTTACCCCACAACAACCCTCTGAGGTAGGTATCACCCTACATCTCATTTGGCCAAGCTCAGAAAGAATAAGTTGCATGCCCAAGTTTTCACGGCTAGAAAGTTGCAGAACTGGTGTTAAACCAGGCCGAAAATTCCCTTCAATGAGTTTATACTCAACCGTACCATATCGCTTCCAGATGAGCATCGGAATTAAAACCTTGGAGTTCTACAATGGCTTCATTTGCAAACTCCTTTTTTCATTTATTGGATTAACACTGAATTCCTATATTGCACAACGTATAACTATGGTCAGTGCAACACAGGTGCTGGTGGTGAGGAGGCTACTTGTGGTTGAGAACAAATAAGTCTTTGTCTTCAAGAAGTTTTAAAGCAGAGATCAGCAAAGCATAGCCTGGGCATCAAATCTAGCCCACCGTCCGTATGTGTGAATAAAGTTTTATTGGGACATAGCCATACCCTTTGGGTGCATATCGTCTGTAGCTGCTTTTTCACTACAGTGGCAACGTCGAGTAGTCACAACAGAGACCAAATGGCCCACAGAACTTAAAATGTTTACTATGTGGCCTTTTACAGAAAAAGTTGCCGATCCCAGGTCTATGCACACAGTCCAGGATGAGGTGAAAGATGCTCAGGCACTTGGAAAGTGACCACCTAAGTACTCTTTCCAGAGCGGCAGAAGCCATGGCAGTGGCCCTGGCTATGCCATTGCTGAGCTACGTAGCCTTGAATGATCTGCTTGACCTCCCGGTCCCCAGGTACCAGCCATCTCTTGCTGGCTTATCATGGTGCGAAAAACAAATGTGGAGGGGGCTGAGGGGAGGAATAGCTGAGTGACTTGTGTGAAAAATGCAACTGCTCTGTAAATCCTGGCGTCCTTCGGCCTGTCATACGTACACATAAACGGCCTTGAGGATAGTCACACAGAGCACTTAGAAGCAAAAACGTCAGCCCTGAATGCGAAATTGCCTTTGTCCCCTGCCGAAGTTTTATTAATTCACTCATGATGCAGCTTGATAGGTTACGCAAGAGTCCTCCCCAGAGAGAAGTCATTCGTCAGGCTGGGAATGTGTGGATGTCCCAACCCAGGAGACTGTAGCGTGTTTTCCCGGAGGTGGAGGCAGCCTGGAGGTTGGGGCTGGTCTGGGTTTATGCTGGAGGTCTGAACCCATGGGAGTACATGTTGTCTGGAACTGTCACAAAGGGGTCTTTCCATATCCCCAGCCAGCTGGCCCAGCTCTGCTAGACGCCGTGTTCCTGCTCCCGCGACCTTCCTCCAGGAAGCACCCCTTCTGGCCCAGCCTCGATGATGCTTTTCCGCTCACACCCTTGAACCCACATCCCTAGCCCAAAGGGGAGCCGACCGCCAGCCTTGTCAGTGTGACCGCAGCACCTGGCTCGCCTTCCTCCGCCCTGGGCCAAACCCTCAGACGCAGGAGAAACCAGAGCTCGCTCAGCTGGCCAGCACCCGGGCTTCCTGTCCAAGTGTTTGTGGCTGGGCTTCCTGCTGACGGAAGGGCGGCTGCAGCTCTCCTCTGACATCCCAAGAGGTGGCTCCCAGGGCCCCGGCCGCCAAGCACGTCCAGCTGGCACCCGGCGCAGGAGCCCAACTGCACTCCATGCAGCTGTCAGACAACATTCACAGGGACGCTGGGGTCAGGCCTGGAGAGCTATAAAGGGGATTCCTTTAGGGAGGGAGGAAGCTGTGAATCAGACCAGAAACCCAGGAGCTGAGGCTTGTCCCGGGCAGATGGCCAAGCATGCCTCGCATATACCCCACTCCAGACTGACAGATCTCCTCACTTCACTTGGGTCCACCTCCCTTGCCACCTGCAAACCCTCACTCTGCATCCCTTCGTAAGTCTCCCCCACACAGCTTCTCTCTGCCCCTGGGCGGACTTGGAACAGGGCCCAGTCCTGTTCCCAAACGCCCCGATTATAGCCCACCCTGACTCTGACCTCACGACCTTGAGGAATTCAGCTTCACAGAAAATCAGGTTCCCTTTCACGAGTGGAAACTAGAGAGTGAGAATATTTTCTCAGCATCCCCTGTTTATTTTCCCACTTTTCAAGGGTGGAGACATAGGAAATGGGGTTAGAGTTGTTCTCTATAGCTCCTGAGGTAAGAAGGAGCATTATAAGAAAGCAGAATTCAGTTTAAACAAAGAAAAACTAACTGCCCAAATAGGCTGTCTCCTAGGTAGTGAGCATCCTGTTCCTAGAGGTATTCAATAGAAATTGTTTGCAGAGACTTTCAAATGCTAGACTATACGTTCTGTGAGAGTCCTTATCTGTCTTTTTATTCCTGCAGGGCCAGCGACCAGCAGGTGTCTGACAGAGAGTACGTGCTCCAAATATTTGTGAAAGGGAAGGAGGGAGGGAGGGAAAGAACAGGGAGGGAAAGAAAGAGAGATGGCGGGAGAGAGGATGGGAAGGATCATATCTGAGAACTTTAAAGAATAGGGTCCTCCTTACGAGGAGAGTTTGGACCAGATGCCTGGAGTCCAGTTGTCTTTGATTCTATGGTGATAAAACAAGGAATCTAAGTGCCAGCTCCCAGAGGGAACATCAACTCCAAAATATGGCCGAGCATCTCTCCAGTGAGAATGCGTGTCCACAGGGACAAGCCTGTCTATCTGAGCACTCTACCGCCTACAAAGTCCCTAACACACATTTGGCCGGTCACTTCTACAGGACCTTGAAAAACACAGAGTCCGTCTTGGAGAGATGTGGAGCTTGAAGCTCAAGGATGGTAAATACCTTACTTGTCTGAGCGGAGACTTGACCCCAGGTCTCCTGCTCCCGAGTCCCCTGCATGTGCATGCTAGAGTCTTTCTTGTTGCCTGCCGTAGACCTTTCTGGCCCTGAAGACCAACATTACGGTCCAACATGAAACCTGGTGCTTTGTTAAAAGCACGGGAGGTTACCTAATCCTTTGGAAAATACACAGGAAACAGATCTTCCTCAGAAAACAAAAATGAAAACCTTCTCCCAGCAGGATAAGGCTTGGGCAGTACGACTGATTGCAGGAACCAACAGAGGATCAGGAATGACGTCCAGAAGCAAGTTTACTTTTCAGGGCCAGCCCTCTAGATGATTGTGTTGGAAGGAGGCATCTTTCCCAAAGGTCTCACTTAGAGATTGGGAGGGCCATTGGCTTGCTTGCCCTCAGATCTGTGCCCTCCTCTCCCCTGCTCTGTTCTTTCTCCCTCGGGGCTGATTCCTGCAGGCTACATTTGCCAGGTCCCAACCAGCCAGAAGCCTGCAGGGAGGAAAAGTAGAAACCATTCTTTCTCCTCCTTTCTCCCTTTATCTGAAGGATCACTTCTGCGTCCTCATTTCTGCCAGGGAGCCTCCACCAGGGTTCCTGCTGTCTGGATTCTGCAAATACCACCTTTTCTTTTGACCTTTCAACCCCAAAATGCTGCCATTTTCCTGTGGATGCTACTCTCAAGGTTGCTTTTCACCCAAGTCTGCCCTTCCATCTTTTCCAATGCCTTTAAAAGTAGTTTCCCTCTGTCAAGGTTTCAGGAATGATGTGTGTTTTCTGCCTGCACTCTGGCTGGTTCCATGTCAGTGTAGGTCAGTCGAGTCCCAGCCCAGAGAGGGTTAACTGAATGGAGATATGGGACAGTTCTATCTTGATTACTCTAAGGAAAAAGAAGCAGGCAGGCCAGGAGGCTCCCAAAAAAGGATCAGGCCTGTGATGGCCTGAGAGGCAGGCCAAGTGCACCTGTGACTCTTCACAGGAATCAGAGGACCTGGAGTCAGCCCAGCTGTCCCACCCAAGGCCCCGTTCCCTCTCACAAGGCCCCACTATCCCTGGCATCCTTCAGTGCTGTGACCATCAGTGCTTTCACACACATGGGCCAAACAGTGTGACTCAGCCCCTCGGAACTCTGAGCAGGCCAGGCTTCCAGGTCCATGTCACCTCCATTGAGGCAGGAAAGGGGGGCTCCCTCAGTGACATACACAAAGAAAGCAGGTGTCTTTCCTCCCCACTCCCAAACCAGCAGCACCTGGGACTCAAAGAGAAGAGAGCCACGGACTCTGCCTTTTCCTCTCCCATCTCACCCCCTAGACCCCTCACTCTTTTAACAACCTTGCCTGGGCAGGGGCACAAGGGGAGGCTGTGTTCTCTGAAAATCACATTCATGAGCAAAGACACATCATGCAAAAAGGAGGAAAACTGGGCCTCATCTCCAGTTTTATGTGGACCTGTAAGCTTGCCACTGAGCTAAGTACTTTCACTTATTTTATGTCATTTTATCAGTCCATGTAGGAAAAAATCAGGCCCCTAAAAATGTATCAGGCCCCATTCAGTGTATCTTTATTGGGTATCTGTGAGATAGTAAGCATTTTGCAGAAATGAATGAAATATGATTCCTGCCTTCCAGGAAACTTAAGAATCTAGGGTCTGGAATCAGCCAGACCTGCCACGTTCGAATCCGGACTCTAGCAATTAGTATTTATGTGACCTTGGGCAAGTGATTCTTGTCCCCGAGCCTCAGTTTCCTCATTTATAAAATGGGCTTAATCGTCATCTTGCCTTCAGTTGCTGAAGGATTCATGTAGGTAACAAGCTTAACAAGTACCCAGCACACGGCGAATACTCTTCAGCTAGTATTGACTATTATGAATTGTTTAAATGTGTAAATCTAGGATACATGCGCAGCCCTGTGGTAGCACCCACGGGTGGAGGCATTGCTGAAGGCTGCCCCACAACTTCTGTTAACACTGAGTACATCACAAAGCCTTCTGACTCCAGAATAAGATAAAACATGCTCTTCCTTTCTCACGTTGGAAGTCTCCAACAACCTGACCTCAGAGGCATTCCACAAATCCTCGGTCGCCCTGACAGGCCCTGCTGCCACCCCTCCAAGTGGCCGGATGTCCGCTGAGGTCCAAGGTTTGGAGAGTTTCCGGGACTGGCGGGGTCGCACTGTGGCTGGGCCTTGCCTGGCAGCCCCACCCTTCCTGGCAGCCAGGCCTCCTCCTCAGTCTGTGAAAGCCTGCCAAGGTAGGGGGCGGGGGCCGGCAGAAGGAGGTGGAAGGATGTTTGCCCTAAGGGCGGCCTGTGGGAGGGGGTGGTAAGGGCGGGAGGAGGGGAGAGCAGGGCAGACTCTGCTCCACTCCACCCTCTTCTCCCGCCAGGAAGAGAATCCTGTCCCTGGAAGTGCCAAGTGCTCCTCCTAGTGGGGAAGGAATGATTCTCGGCCCCATTTGGCTTCCTCCTCCCCACACCTAGGAAAGGTGGGGTGCCATCACCGAGCCTACTGAGTGATAAAAATATCAGTCCCATTCTACAGCATATCTCCATTGAAACAGCCTTTTCACATCCAGTTTTCACAACAACTTGGTGAATTTTCAGGAGGCGCAATTTTCACGCCCCATTTTGCAGATGAGAACATTGAGTCAGTCTCTGAACGTCTGTGGCAGAGCTAGGTCTCGAAACAATGTCTTTTCATTCTACTTCCCACGGGTTTTTTTTTTTTTTTCCAGTTCACAGCCCTCAAAACCAGCAAAGAGGGAGCAGTGGCCACCCTCTTGTCCACTGTCCACCTTCTCCATCCCTGGCCCTCACGCAAACATCTTGAGAACAGGACTGGTACTTTCCCTTGCCCCTCAGCCACAGGAACCTCAGTGTTCAGTGCCTGTTTAAATCCATCCCTTTTCTGCAAGATTATCCTGCTTTTTCAAACCTTAGGCATCTTGGGGTCATTCTTCCCCTCTACCAGCCTATTCTATTGTCTTCCAGGAGGAAAAGGCTTCTGCTCGCAGAAGTGGTAAAACCCTGGGTTCGGAAATTCTGCTCCCAGAGCTACCACGACCACACACAAACTGTGCTGAGCTCAGGCAGTGTAATCACTGAGCGAAGAGGGCAGCAGGGAGGACTCTGGCCCCATCCACCCCACGCCCCAGGCCCTGTCAGGGGCAGGTTGGAGAAGGGCAATTTTGGAGTCACTCACTCATCAAGGAGGGAGAGGCGACCCTTGCCCTGTCTTCTTCCCTGAAAACAAAGTGCTTCCTTTGAGCTCTCCAGAGGCTGGCCTCCTACCCTGAATGCAGCCGCACACAGCCATGGCAAACCCCAGTTGCTGGGGATGGGGACCTGGCTTGGAGACACAGCTGCCACTGGTGCAGGAGAGGCGAGCCTGGGGTCCCCATCCCATAAGGAGGCTCACCCAGACCTAGGAGCCTGCTCTCCTCCCTGGGCTCGAGGAGGGTGGCTCACTGCAGGCCACCTGGACCCTGCTATGGGACAGAGCAGGGCCTGGGCTCAAGGACAGGCCAGGCAGGCAGCGAACTGTGTTCTCTGGGAAGGCAGCCAGTCATCCTGCCCTCAGGCTTCCGCGTATTGAGGATAGTGGCAGAGCAGGCCCTTGCTCTACCCATGGTCGACCCACCCCAGGCCCTGGCTGGGCAGGCACACCCAGGTTCTGATCTCTGGGCCAGAGCATTGCAGCAGGAGGGACTGCAACACCCAGCTGTTTCCCTTGGCCACTGCTCCCTGAACTGAATGGTGCTGCATGGAGGGGAGTTGGGGTGTGACCTGAGGAGTCAGGCCCATGCTCCCCTGTGCCTGAGACACAGGATTCACATCCAGTTGTTTCATCGTGAGCACCTCTTACCTCCCCTGCTAGGCTGACCTGTTCTAGGTCCTAGGAAAGGTAGCCACCCGATTTGGCCTCAGAAACCAAGGGTTCTTATCCCTGGTAGCGTTGCCATTGACCCGTGAAACCATAGTCATGTCATTTCAGCCTCTGAGCCTCAGTTTCCTCTGCTGTACCATGGGGCAGTAACCCCTGCCATGCCCAGTTCCCTGGTTGCTCAAAGCCTTCGAGTGAGCATACAATGTCTGTGAACACACCTAAGGCACAGTACCTACATGAGGGCTGCTTGTTGTTATTAAAATCGCACTGACCTGGTTTAGTGCTTCCACTTTCCACGTGAGGGGAAAACAAAGGGGTAATGAATAGGGAGAATGTGAGCTGCTGGCTGGCAGACTGGGCTCTCCTCGGCCATCTACCATGGGTCCCAAGGCATGCCCATGCCAGGGCCCTGAGCGGACAGAGTGGGCGCTTGTGGCGGAGGGCAGGGTGGGCAGAGTGTATCTGAATGGAGCCCCAGCATGTGATTGCAGCGGGCCTAGAGCCTCCCCCACTTCTCACTGGAGGAAGGACCAGCCGACCTCTTGGAGAACACCAGGGGCTCTGCTGCCCCCTTTATCAAGCTATTCAGTGCACACCTGGGAGCCACATTTCTAGAAAAGTAATGGAGCCTGGACAGCTGGTGAAGGGGGTCAAAACCAGGTTATAGGAGAAGCAGCTGAAGGGACTCAAGCAACTCAACCAAGAACAGAAGAACTGTTTTCCAACAGGGCAGGAAAGTCACGGCGAGGAGGCTGGAGCTTCTCTGACCCCAAAGGGCCCTACAGTGAACACTGAGAGGACAGATCTTGCCTGCGCTAAGGAAGAACTTTTGGAAAGCGGAGCTATCTGTGGCACAGAGAAGAGAAAACTCACGGGCAGTGAACTCCTGGCCACCGGAGGTGTCTGTGTTCAGACTGGAAGCACGTGGTGGTGGGAGGCGATTCTGTAAAGGGGATCATGAGCTAGGGACATTAGGGAGTCCTCTCCTCTTCTCCAGGGGTCCAGGATCCTCTGTTCGCTTCTCCCTGGCGTCAATCAGCTCGCACACCGGAGAGGGTCATGCCGCAGAGTGAGCTGCCGGTACGGCCCGCGGCGCTGCACATGTTGCGCATATTATGCACACGTAGAAGGGGCCCGGCATCCATCAGGACAGGCAGTTTAATGGGTTATAAACAGCTCTGTTCCCGTGTAACCTTCTGTTTACACACCAAAAAAAAAAAAAGTGGACTTCTCTCCGCTTGCTGTGTAAATACAGCCCACAGAGGCTGCTCACTGCCGCGAATCATGTGGCCTTCCCAGGGCCAGGAAAAACAAGTCCGCACATGAAAACAACCCACCCTGAAATGTGGCAGGCCAATTGTTCAGGGCTGGGTGGTCCCCTGGTTGCCACACACGCGTTTGGTGCATGTCATTTCCAGGCCAAAATCCACACTCCAATCACCCCGAGTTGGGAGGGAGGAAGGCGCTGCGAGGTGGCCTAGTCCTAACGAGGCTGCCGGCCATTCTTGAGGCTGGAGCTCCCCTGGCTGCCATGGAGCTTCTTGTCAATCCCGCCACCCCATCAGCCCAGAAGCCAGGCCAGCAGCCAGCCAGCTGTTGACCAGCTGTTGGTGTGAGGTAAGCCAGCAAGCAAGAGTCCCAACAGTAGAGGAGCAGTCTTCATCTTAAAAGGGGGCCCAGCCCAGACCCCCAGGAAAGTGCAGCTCTTAATGCAAGGACGCTGGGTTTCTTCAGACAAATTAATACCAATGGAGCAGTTGACGTTTATCTTGTTTTCATCTGCACCACAGCAGACACGCATGAGTATAGCATGGCCAGAGGTGGCCAGACGTCGCCTAGCAAAAGTGAAGCAGAGTTCCCAAGAGGAGCAGGAGTCCAAGAAATGGAAGGTGTCCTGAAAGAAGGCTGGTCCACGGTGAATCAGTGGTGGAGCCAGAAACAGAGCCCCACCACCTGAGTCACCATTCTTTTCCCACCAAGCCCTGCTTCATGTGAACTGCAGGATTGAGGAGGAAAAATCCTCTGCCACCTGCTGCCTCTGTGACCCACTTTATGTGGTCCTTTCTCTCCCTCTTCTTCAGACCTTGGCCCAAGCAAGCTTGCTCCTACTACACACTTTCCATGCCCGAGGCCTGGATTATGTCCTTCAGCAGCTTGTGTGGCTGGCCTCAGCTCAAAAGTTGCCTCCTCTAGGAAGCCTTCCCTGACCTTAAGCTCCACATCACTGCTCAGGATTAATTCTCTGCAGAGATCTGCTGTTTTCCTGGTGATTTCCTTGCGTGTGTGTATGTATATGTTTAATATGTCTCTTCCCAATAAAATTTAAATACTAGTAGAGTAGAGACCGGGAGTGAGCTTAACAAATACGATTGAATGACCAAAGGAGAGAATTTCATTTTTAACTGCTAATGGCCCAGAGTTGGTGGAGGTTTGCAGATGTGTGGAGATATTGTTAAATCTTATGTTTTAAATACTGTGGAAGTTTCCCTCAGGTGACTCACAAGGTCCTGCGTCCTTGGCCAGCGCCTCCAAGTGCTTCATGTTCGTAGACCCTGATACATAACAGGGAGAGAAGTACAAACCATTTCTTGGTCTCTTGAGTACCAAATGGGATTTTCTGAAAATAACCCTTCTTTGTTTTCCTTCTCATTTGCAGAAAGAAAGCTAGGAGATAGGGTTGACAGCCCATTCTCCCCTCCCTCCCCCTCCAATAATTGCTTCCCTCCCTTCTTCCTCTCCCATCCTGAGTATTTGTCATTCTCTGCTTGTGGCAAATTGCTTTTTACCTTTGAAAACCAAGAATGGTTGCTCACCAAGACAGCCTGGAAGTTTTTGCAAGCAGGGGGTGTTTAGAGATAGAAAACACTATTGATTACTCCCCCCCACAGTAACAGCCTCACTGAAATTCAATTTGCTAAGCGTTTGTGGGCAGTCTGCAAGGCCAGCCCTGTGCTGGACATCCTGGTGGTGTGGAGGCGGGTCCTGCCTTTGAGGAGCTCCCAGGCCTGTAAGAAAGAGATTATGTTGACTCAATAAATGTTTTCTTAAGCGCTTACTAAATGCTAAACACTGGGCAGCCTACAGCGAATAAGGAACAGGCCTGCCCTTGAGCAGTTCATCATCATGTGGAGAAGGAGAAATTCCTGACTGAAAGTTTCAATGCTCTGTTTTAGGTTCTGTGGAGGGAAGAGTGCAGGTGAGAGGCGGGTGCCAAGGGAACAGACACAGAAGGTCAGCTTTAAGAGAGAGTGGAAATTCTCCAGGACCAGGCCTGGGGAGTGGGGAGTGGGGAGCGGGGAGGGATACTTAGATGGGAAGGGCTTCAGGCAGAGGAACAGCAGGTGCAGAGGTGGGCATGTGCTTACTGGGTCCCAGGACTGGAAAGAGACTCATGTGGCTGAATGTGGGAGGGAGGGAGCATCCAACATGAGGCAGAGTTGCAGAGGCAGGCAGGGAAAGCATGGAGGACAGCGGGCGGGAGAAGTTTTGCAGAATGGCGAGGGGGCTATTGCAATGAAAAGCCAGGGAAAGTGTAAGTTAGACTTTATCGTGTGAGCAGTGGGGAGCCCAGGGCAGGATTGCTTAGAGAGGAAGCGAGCAGATGGCAGTGGGCGGTCAGTCTAGAGGCTGAGGCCAGGGTTAGAGACTGAAGACGAGGGCCACAGCAGAGTGGCAAGGGATGGGGGGAACTGACAAGCACAACGGCAATAACATGGCATTCCCACTCCTTGCTACCACATGAAGCCCCCTTTTCAAATGCCCTCAGACCTTATCCCCAGATTCTCCTCTCCATGCGCCCTGCCTCACTTCTCCCCGCTGGAGATGGTGTCAGAAAACGAGGGTTTCTGGAGTTGTACATTCACGTGAAGGGGCAGGGGTCTGAGAATCTGGAACAGCTTGTCCTGCACGCTGAAGCCTACAAAGCCTCTGTGACCCAAGAGATTCCCACCCCCTCCTGTGTCTGGGAATGTGCCTAGATAATGGCTTCACCTGAAATTCCAACCACTGAAAATAAACGGAAGGAACAAAATCTCTTCAAGAAAGTCCATCCTCACTTGCACAGGGGAAAAAAGTGGTGAGAAAAGGAGGGGATCGATTCTTGGACACTGGGAGACATGGTTGATAGTGAAACTTTTTGTGTGTGTATGAGAAAGTGCACCTCCTGCTCCATCGGCTGATTTTCAAGCTTTTGGCTCCTTGGTCGCCGGGGAGCCTGGATCTGCTTAGTGGTGAGAGACAGAGAGCAGTGATAGAAACAGCACAAAGCTGAGCAGCCACAGAGCCCAGACCCAGGCTCTACCCCTGTGTGAGTCCCTTCTCTCTGGGCCTTAGCTCCCAAAGTGTAAAACAGGGGCTAGAGTGGTTGCCAGTAAGATGCCTACTGTCTCTGACCTCTTCTTTCTAGATGTCTGTGAGCTGGTTACCTTGCCTGGGCTGGGGAAGGGGCAGGAACCCCTGCCTGCCTTGACATCCTGCCCTGGAGCCAGACCTCCCCACCGACTCCATTTACCTTTTAAGCACTGTGGTGAAACGGAGTGAATGTCGGGCTGTGCCAGTTAGGCGGTAGCTTGGGCACATCTGATGGGAGAAAGCCCCTTCCCAGCTCGCCTCCCCACCTGGCAACAGCAGGCCCAGGTAAGGTTCCAACGACTGCTAGTGGCAGCAGCCCTGAAACGGGTCTGGCCAATTCCATCCCCTCATCCCTTTCTACCTGGGCCTTGGACAGCTTTCAGGACTTCCCGACTCTTGGCATGCTCACGGCCAAGACCCCTACCCGGCCTACAACCTGAGGAAGGTGCCAAAGGCCTGTGCCAGGGAAGCCAGCACCCACTGCACAGGCAGCCTGGGGAGCACCGCCCAGGGAGCACAGCTCTGGCAGGATAAGCCACTGGGTGGGGAGGAAAGAGAAGCAGGGAGACTACCTTAAGGGCTTTCCCTGTATTTCCAGGGACAGCTGTGAAACCTGAGCTGGAACATGGCTAAGAAAGGCAGGAAACAGTGATGAGAAAACAAGTTACCTGATCAGAGAAATAAGGAAAGCTAAAGTCAAGGAAACTGAGCCAGGCAGGGAGAGCAAGAAAGGGAGCATCTCCTGCTTCTACCCAGACTCTCCTGGCTTCCCCCAACTTCCTGAGTCTACCATCCCTTACCATTCCCCATAACCTCCTTCCAACATGCCCCTATGAGTCTTCCCCAGCAACTCAACCCCAGTCCCACCTCCCGCCCTAGCCCTAATCGAACTGGGTGATCACTGGACAGTCTCTGGTTAAGCCTCACAGTCATACACACAGCAAGGACTTTGGTATTCCTTCTTCTTCCCCTCCCTCAAGGCTCCTGCAAGGCACAGGGGAAGCAGATCCATCCCAGAGACCCAGGTCCCTAAAGGCCTCCCGGTACCCTCATTACCCTCAGCATCCCAGCACCAGAGAACCCCGACTAACACCTGGTGGAAGAAATTGGGCCTGGGGAGGGGCAGTCAGGGCACTAGCTCCCTGCAGAGGCTTTGGCCCCAGGTCCCAGCTGGTTAGCAGCAACCCTTCTTGGCTCAGACAAACTCCTTTGCTACTCAGTTCTTTCCTCTATCTGTCCGACAATCGAGTCAGAGCTGTTGGCTTGATTCCTCTTTCCCTCCTTTTTTCTGCTGCTGTGGGGGAAAAAAGAAGTTTTGAACCAAGACATTAATTCTTGAAGTTTCTTTAAGAAAACAGTGGTGATCACAGTAAAACTGTGATGACCCTGGTGTTTGCACAGCACTTCGCTTTGTGTGAAATACTTTGGGCAGATCTTTGCAACGGCCCCAAGCTGCAGATGAGGCAGGTGCTATCTTCATAGCTGTCCCAGGTCACCTGGCTGGTCAGGTAAGGATCCAGGTACCAGAATTCGGTCCGAGAAGAGCCAGGGCAAGTTTCCCTGTGGCCTCTCTAGGCCACAGCTCCAGTGTGAAGAAACCTCATCTTCCCCACCCATCAGAATTTCCCGACAGACACAATCAGAGCTAAGGAACTGCATGTTGGTTCCCCACTGGCACAAATTCTGTATCCCTCCTCCCGTAGAAAGGGAATGAGGCTACATTTCTCGAGCACCTACTGTGCGCTCCAACACTCTGCCAACATTATTTCATTTTACACACGACAGCAACCTTGCAGAGTGGATATTATCCCCTTTTCCTGGGTAAGAAAGGTGAAGCTCAGAAAGATCAAGGCGTTGCCAAGCCACACAGAAGAAGATGTGGACGTAGGATTCGAACTCAGGTCTTTTCGACTCCAAAGCCCACACCCTTTCTACCACCCCTTTGCTACCATCTCCTGAGAGCACAAGGCCCCCTGCAGAGTTCTCCTGTGGAGGGAGAAGCCACAGTACACAGAGTGAGCATGGGCACATGACGCAATGCGGCTCTCAACAAATCTTTTTCTGGACTCTTAGGCAACCCCCTGCCTGAAATGGCCCTGGATTCACTCACTACGTAACCTCCGAAATCCTTCAACAGTTCTGGGACAAATAGGAATAACAGATTCTCTTTGACTCTAAAAAGGCTTCGGTGAGTCCCTTCCATGTGCTTCATACAGAGCTGGGTGCCAGAGCAAGCCTAGACCACACTTGATCCTCATCTTCACTGAGCTTTTAACAAGATGAAAGGACCCGGAGAAGGGCACGCCAGCTTCTCCTGACCTCCGGTTGTTGTAGGTGAAAATAAGACATGGAAAGATGGAGGGGCTACAGTCACAACAATCAGAAGGTTGGAGTCCTCGGTGGACTCAGCAACTTTTCTCATGGGCAAGTGCAGGGCATCCCATTCCCTATTCTCCTGCTCCATCTAGGACCCCTGAGGGAAAGGCCCTTTAAAGCATAACTGACAGCATGGGTTCCCTCTCAGACTCCTATACGTGGAGTCATGTGCTTCACCATACAGGCATGTATGCTACAAGGGGCTGGGTTGGTCACAATTATCTCTGAGGCCTGGGAGGCTGGGAGCGGCAAAGTTGGGAAGCCCAAATGTTAAGGCAAAATGAGTGACTTCAATTCTATACTCAGTGGAACCTGCTATGGACCATTTATCGTGCTAGAGCTAAGAAAGAAGACAATATGTTGAAGCCCCAGCTTTCAAGGGGCTCCCAGGCCACTGGACAAGCAAACTGTCTCCGGTCTGAGACGTTAAAGGGGCAAGAGAAGGATAGACAGATGCTATAGGGGCTTAGTGGATTCTGCTTAGGGGCCTCAAGGAAGGTTGCATGGAGAAAATGACACTGAGAAGGAGTTAGAGGGCGGTAAGGTTTGGACAAGTTGAGTTGGAAGAATAAGGGCAGGGATGGTGCTATAGAAAGAGCAAAGTAAAATATGGTCCGAGCTCTGGCCCAGCCACAATCCAGCTGGTAGACTCACTTAGCTTCTCTGAGGATATTTCCTCAGCTGTGGAGTGAAGAAAACAGCTCTCGGATCCTGGGAACCTTCCTGTGCACACTCTTCTTTCCTACTCAAATCAAGACCCCTCTTCCTGTCTCCTCAGCCTCTTCTCTCCCCTGCACATTTCCTTTTGGAAACTGGACACTTGCAGAACAGAAATGAAACATGAAAGTAAATGCTGAGACGGCCTTTAACTGTCAACCAGAGCAACCTGACACTGTAAGGTAGGGAAATTGAGGCCTAGCATTGTTGCAGGACTTCCCCAGGGTCACTCGGACAGTGACTGACAGAGCTAAGACTAGAAGCTCCTTATCAGTCTCAGTTCTGATGACATGTTTATGATGGTCACATCTTTGGATCATTTTTTTGGCAGGGGAGAAGGCCAGCTTTTCCCACCCCATACCCCATCCTAGTCCTCGGGGTCAAATCAGACCCTTGCTTTTCTCTCCCATTTATGGTAGCTTCATGCATCCACCTTGTCTTGGTGTCTATTGCTGCCATGTGTCCAAGTCAGGATTGATGGGGTCAGCCTCCAGCTGTGGACGTCAGTATCATATGGAACAGTTCTAACACTGGGCCAAAGTCCATAGAATCCAGGGAACCTTTGGCCTTTCTCACTCATGGGGCCCTGTCTATCCTTACTGTGCTCCCAAGGGCAGAAGATGAAGCAGTTTCTGTTCCCAAGGGAGCTTCCATTCTTGGGGCCCATGTGGAGGACCAGAAGAGCAAAAGCTTGCCAAGGGCAGTCAAGGAATCTAGGCAACTAGAAAAGGAGGGGATGTGATGGGGGACATCAAGGGCAGGTCATCGTGGGCTGTGCACAATAATTATTCTCCTGACTGACGTCTTGCAAGACTCCAAATGCCAGTGGTGGAAGCCGTCATGCCTATAGCTGCAGGGAAGACAGGGGTGCGAGGGTAAGATGGTGACAGGCGACACAGATGACACCCAGGGTAATGCTTCCAGGCTGCAGCTGAACCCATCTGTCCCAGGGAGAGAACAGCTGTTGGAACTGGTGGTTCATGCCAACAATTGTGTGTCAAACTTCCGGTCCTCCCAGTGGGCTTTGTTTAGATTCCGATCACATCTCCCACTGTGCATCCGCCCTGGGTTCCATGATTGGTGGGGCTCTTCCTCAGGGGGCAGGAGGTTGGGAGAAATGCTTTGGAGAGAATTCAGACATTCCAGGCCTCAAAGCAGAGCTACAAAGCCAGGAGCTGGCTGCTGCTCGGTGGCCTCAGCGTCCCTCAGAGGGCAGCTAGGGTGTAAAAGTAAACAGATGTCTGCAGACGTGCTTGCAGCCCACAGCACTTCCTAAGCCTTCTCCAGCTTGCATTCCCTCTCTGACTGACTGACGCTTCAGTCTGGTTGGATTTCACAGGACCCAGGGTCTGGAGACTTGTTTTATTCTCTGCTCATGGGGAAATGGACTGAGCCATCCACATGGTGAGCCCAGGCTACCTCTGGAGGGCAGCAGGTCACTTATGGGCAAGATCTCTACGGTACTGAGAGGCTCCTATCTGCAGTGAATATCACAGAACCTTGGAGCTGGAAAGAACTCAGACCATCTACTGGGAACCCTTCGTGTTACAGCTGAGGCCACTGAGGCCCAAGCAGGAGCTGCCCACCCTCATAGAGGAGTGAGGAACATTGTGTGAACCCCAGGCAGGTTGCGGATAATTTTCTCTACTTGGGGGAAGCAATGAATAAGAAGCTCTGGGGAACTGGCTCCATAGAAGGAGCTAGGGATGCAACAAGAGAGGATGCCCTGGAAGGCGCAACCCTACAGCACCACCCTCAAAGGCCATCAAGGGTCCCTGTTATAGACCTCCCACTGCATCACTGTCCCTAGTGGGCATTGCATATAAAACCAACTCAGAGAGGCCAATGCGAATTGTCAGCCATATTTTGGCCAATAATTGCCACTTCCTCCCTCAGAAATCATTCCTTCTGACCAGCCCCTGCCTCCAGGGATTCAACATGGGCAGAGGAGTACTACACGCTGAGAACCCAGGACTAAGAACCCAAAACCCTGGGAAGTTAAGTTGTCTCTAGCAGTGACATCTCAGGTCTCTCATCAACAGCAAAGCTAAACAGTCTCCAGGAGCCCTGCTTCCTAGCCTCTGTGGTATGAGGAGCCAGGAGACCAGCCCACAGTGGAGGCGGAGAGAAAACCAAGGCTCCAGGCCCTGCCACACAGTGTGTTCTAAAGAGAAAGACAGGCCAGAGTGTGGGTGGGGTAAGGTCTGGGGCAAAGCCAAGGGGTCAGAGATCTGGGGCTGTGAGCAAGGAGCAGAAGGCAAGTGGGTGAGCCGGGCAATCAAGGGGGTGGTCTGGGAGAGTGCCACGCACAGCGGGCTCTGCGTTCCCAACCACACAGGGCCTGGGGTACAACGGACACTTGCTGAGTGAGGAGGGCAAAACTCTACACAGTCTACACAGGCCATTACAGCTGCACAAAGAACACTAACAAAGAGAATTTGAAGAGATGTAAATAGCTACATTTCATGATCATCAGGTTCCTTTTTTTTCCATAAACTTTGCTTAAGTTCATAATAAAAAAAAATAAACACAGGCAAATTATACTTACTTCACAGAGTTATTTCTGGGTGGTAAGTTCTGTATTAAATTCAAAATTTGTGTGCATAGGTTGAACTTTCCACACCAGCCAAAACACAAGCCCTGAAAAGGGGGGCCGCTGTGGAGCTCGCTACCCTCTCAAACAGCCCTGTAAGTGATCTTCTGGCCCCACCAAACCCTAAGCCACAACTGCATGCCCTGCGATGTCCACACTGCTCAGAACATAAAGACCTGAGCTCGCTGGCAGCCAGAGTTTTGCCAGATGAAATTCTTCTCCTCCATTAGTGGGAAACGGGACTGAGAAGAAGTCTGGTGTAGTGGAAAAAACACTAGACAAGAAGTCAAAATATTTGAGCTCATTTCAAGAACTGACTTGTCAGTTGTGAAAATGGGAAAGTGACTTTCCGCAACAGAGCCTCGGTTCTCCCAAATGCACAGATGAGGAAGTGCTACAAAACAAGTTACCCCCAAATGTAGCAGCTTAAAACAATAAACCCTGTTATATCATAGTTTCCGTAAGTCAAGAATCTGGCAGTGGCATGCCTGGTGACTCCAAATCAAGGTCTCCCCTGAGGTTCCCGAGGTTACAGTCGGTTTGTCCACAAAGGCGAGGCTCAGCTGAGGGAGGAACTGCTTCCAAGATCACGCACCTGGCTGTCAGCGGGATCAGAAGACCGTTCCCTAGCAAATTCATGAAGTTGCTGGCAGGGTTCAGTATCTTACATAGGCTGCCTCCCCACATGGCAGCTGGTTTTCCCCAAAGCAAATGATTCAAGAGAGAGAGGGACAAAGAGAGAGACAGAGAACCCAAGACAGAACCCATCATCGTTTATACTCTAACCTTGGAAATGACATCCCATCAGTCCTGCGATATTCTGTTTTCTAGTGGGCTAGTCACTAAGCCCTGTCCATACTCAGAAAGGGTGACTGAGCTCTGCCACTGGAGAATTTGTGGACTCATTCTGGGAACCACCCAAGGGAGTTAGAGCCAATGATCCTCACGTTTCCCGGGTCTGTGATTGTGGCTCCCTGAGCCCTTGGCACATTAAGCACCAGGAACATGAAAGGACCAGAGGTGTCTGCTGACTTTTCTCTAGGTGGGCTACATTCTCATCTCAGTACAGTGGACCTTGACAATGAGAAGGTATGCTTCTCGGAGGGCGCACAGATCAGGAGGGCTGCGACTTTCTTCAATGACTCAGTGCCTTATAACAGCTCCTGAAAAAGTTGTACACCCATGGATGAGACACCTGACTTGAGCACCCTCCTGCTGCAGACAAAGAATGATGTCCAGCCACCTTGATGGTTTGAGGCTTGGCAGTTGGGTGTGGAACCCACCCAGCCTATAGCAGGGATAGGTTGGCCAGGAAAGTCTCCAGGTTTCCCTCATTCTTCCAATAGAATGGGGTTGGGGGTGGAGAGATGCTGCAGCATCAGGGGATAAACCAGTAAGGACGGAGTTGATCCTCTCCTGCCAATTAAGAAAAGAAGGGAATAGAAAATCATTCAAAATCAAGTTCTCTTAAGAGGCCTGGTAGTATGAGGTCAAAAGCCTAAGTCTGGAGTTGGTTGGTTTGAATACTGGCCATCATTACCAGCTGTGCCCCTAACCGTGATAGTCTTGTTTCCTCAATGACAAAATGGGCATGATAAGAGAGTTTATACCACAGAGCTGTGAAAATTAAATGAGATAATCCATTAATGCCCTTAGAACAGTGACTAGCACATAATTAGTACTTATAAGCAATAATACCATTATTAAGATTAAGATGATCAGAGTTCATCCAGACACCCAGTATGGGAACACCCCCACCCCAATTTGCCAAGATGACGGAGGGTTCCCGGACCTCTGCTTGAATACTTTGAGAGCCTAGGAGCTCACTACCTGCCCTAGCAGCCTAGGACCACAGTGCTGATTCACAAATGGACCGCTTGAACCAGACCTGGAACCATAATCAGCCTCTGTGTGGCTGCTCCTTTCACCTCCACTGGTTTTGCATCCCAACAGCAGACGATCGCTTTGAATTTCAAACAGCCCCTTAACATGTCAAAGGAGAAATAAAAAGATCATTTGCTGAAGGCAAGAAAAAAGGATCTCAGGTATTTTTAGTTTCGGTAAAATCTCCTTGGCAATCCCTAAAACATTTTACTTTTCACTTGCATCTTCATGCTAAAGCCAAATAAATCATAACTGAAACATTTGATCTTAACCTTTGTACTGGGAAGATGGGTCAGGAAGATGTTTGTCCATCAGGCTAACTAAAACAGTTCAGATTGAGAGGGAGGGAGAAAGGGTGAGTATTTGCGGAAGGGGGGATGTTGTGCGTGTGTTTATAAGGATATGTGTGTGTAAACAAACACGGGAGCCAGTGGCATGGCTTGTCATGTGCATGTGTGTGTGTATGTGTGTGGGTAGGGAAATGCAAGCCTGTGTGTAGACCTATATGGAGAGGGTTGTAAGTATGTGGGCGTATGGGTGTGGTAAGGACCATCTTGGCTCTAGCCAATGTTCCCTAAATGCAAAGCACTCACAAATGCGAGAGCACATTTCTTTTCATGCCAAGTTTCCCACTCTTCTCAGGAAGCTGCATTCGTTGGCCGAGATTTGAGATTTCTTTCACTGAGGCCTCTGGAGACACATTCCAGTGGTGAACATATAACACAAACCCAAGAAATAAAACCACACTTAGCGCCTCAAAGGCACAAAGCAGGAGGGTGGCTGCAGGGGAAGGCACAAAGGCTCAAAGTTCTGCGACCCACACTTGCTGGAAAGAGAGGAGGGTCAGTTCCTCCCCCACCCCAAATTCGCAGTTTGATTTTTTTTTCAAAGCAGCCCTATGCACAAACATCTGCCACTCTCCATCATCTGAATAAAGGGTGAAGATCAGAATAAGGAATCTTTGTGTTCTCGTTGGGTATTTTAGCAAATACGATGAGGACATTCAGATTCGATTTCCCTGTTTTGTACACACAACCTAAGTCGTAAGTCGGCGCTAAGAGGATTACTTTTCCTGGAGCGGCATCCTTCCCAAAGGCTCTGGTCAAAGGAGACCCTTGTTAAACAGCGTTTTCTCTAATTCCTCTGGCTTTCTTCCCTGCCTCAACCGGCACACATCTTGCCTGCTCCTAAATCCACCCACCTCGCAGACTCCAAGATAAAGATGGTCCGGGTGCTCCATTCGCTCCTGTCCCTGCTTTTCCTTAATGAAGCTGGAGATGAACATTAGCCCTTGGTTCAGCAGAATCCGAAAGGGAAAGGGCAGCCTCCTCCAACCCTCGACGCCCCCATAGAAAAATGTAGCCTTTTTGCCTCTACTCCAGTGAATGGCTTTTCGAGGGTTTTCATTAGGGCCTGGGTCTGCTGGTGCAGAAAGCCTCACAGATGTTGACATTTTTTCATCCCTGGGTTAAGATGTCTTCCATAAGCTTTTATTCCTCATTTGTTACTTCTTTATTATCCGGGAGATCTTGCCGCCTCCCTCTTCTCATTGCTCTGAAGAGAGCAGCGGTAGCTGAGCCTGTCATTATCTCGGCCCTTTTCTCTTGCCTCCAGAGGCAGCCGGGGCCTCAGGCCCCATTGTGGGGAACAGCAGGTAGCTGAGGCAGGCCCGGTCACTCCTCAGACCCTTTTGTGCAGCAACCCCCTCCTCCCCACAGCTCGGCTCTGGGGATGTGAAAGGTCAGGGGCACGCCAAGCTTCCATACCTGAGCTTTTGTATGGGGCTGGAGGCAAATGATTCTGGAAGCAATTTCTTGGAAAGCAGCCTGGAGACTCCCTTCTTCCCTTGTTACTGCACAACTGCAGCACACCCCTTGGGGCCAAGGATGGGGGGACAGAGGATCTAGTTTAGATCATCTATATACCCATGAGAGCCCTGAAAATAAATGTTCTACCTAGAGGACGACTCAGAGATGAATTCGAATGGAAGCCTGAAGTCTCTGAGATGTTGAGGGAAGTGTTTTTTCATAAATATATGAGCGTTCCATTGATTCTGACCTTCCTTTGTTCCTAGTCCTGCAGCCTGGAGCCTACGGGCAACTTTAGTTTTCACATCTGTCCAAAGGGAAAATACACACTCCTGCATACTTCACACAGCCATTCTGGTTATTCCAATCAATGAGGTAACACAGGAACTATATGGATACTGCTTGGCAAACTACACTTTTCTATACAGTATTTTGCCCAGTAGTGACTGTATGCACCCTGACTTCAATATAAGCCATCACATGATGCAGATTAATTTTTCCAGAAATTGTAGAGTTGAAATACAGACAGATTTAAGGGGTCTTAAGCATCGGATTCCAAGCTCCATCTAGGCTTGATGCCTTGAGGGTGCGAGGAGGTATCAGGGCAACACAGGTCTGATGGTTGTAAATCCTCTAAAGCTTGATGTTTCGCTCCATAGAAGGAAGCTCTGGGAAGCCAGGTAGGGAAAATTGGTGTGTGTGCCTATGTGAGGAAAGACGAAAAAGGGCCCAGGGTGCTCACTGGCCACCAGTTTAATATGAGCCAATTGTGACATAACTGGAAGTACACCAATGAAAATCTAAGCTGCTTTGTGGAAAGAGAGGGAACTCTAGGCTGCTCAGGGCTTGCCCCAACTGTTGGGCCCTTTCTGGATACCATATCTAAAGAAAATAACGTAGGTAGAGGATGTCGCTCAAGAGAAGACCAGAATAGTGGAAGGACTATAAATCCCACACTACGGAGTCTGGTTAGAGGGGCTGAGGCTGCGTGTCCTACTTGAGAGCTCAGTGACATTAGTGAGAAAGGGGAATTGGGCTCATTCTGTGTGCCCTTGAGGGTTGGAACTGGAACTGAAGCACAAAAGCTGAAATGAAGACGTTTTGAGCATTTGAAAGGAAAATATTTTAAATGGTCAGAAGAGTCTAAAATAGAGTAGGCTGTTTTATGAAGTAGTGAGCACTCTGTCATTGAGGTAATCAAGAGGAGTGAGATTTGTAGAAAAGATTTATTCCCCAAACATTAATTTAGGGCTTACTCCGTGTCAGGCCCAGCAAGTTCTTTTTAATCCTGAAGTTTGTCCAATCTTTCTATTTATCAATAGATACATCATTTATTTTCTAGTGATTAAATTTAAATATAGTCAAATGCCACTCTGGAAATGCTTGAGTAATATCATGTTTAGAGAAAAGAAGCAGATATAATATGATGAAGAGTTCATGCTCTGAAGAGAAAAGCCCCATATTTGCGGCTTTTAGTTGAGACCATATGCACCTGGCACAGAATGCAGAGCAGTGAGGCGAGAGGGGTTGGCACTGGTGAAAAAAATAGATAAACAATCTTTTCTGGCCTTGGAACCAAGGAAACTTTAATAGTGAAGAGAAAGAGGTAAATCCAAGAAGCAGAAAAAGTATCCTAAAATTCTGTCTGTCCATGTAATCTCTGTCTGAACCCTGCATTACATGTACAGAGAAGACACAAAGCAGCTAAGCAATTAGAGAAAGATCTGAACTGATATTGGCATTGCTGCCTAAGAAACAGTGCCTGGTAAAACAACCACCAAAAAACAAACAAACAAAAATCATTAATCAATGAAAAATGCTAAAGTCCAGAATCTATATGATTTAACGTGCATAATGTCCAGAACATAACCCCAAATTATTCAACATACAAAGAACCAAGAAAAATAGAACACATTCTCAAGACAACACAATGGACCCAGATATTACAATTAGCAGATATAAAATTGCTAACATGTATTAAAACTATCTTTAATTAAATAAAAAAAATGCTTTCACGATTGAATAAACAGGAAATCTCGGCAAAGAAACAAACACACAAAAAAAGTAATTCTAGAAATGAAAAATACAATATCTAAAATTATTTAAAAGTCACTAGATAAACTTAACAATAAAATGGAGATGGCAGAGCAAAGAGGAAGTGAACTTAAGGGAGAAATAATAGAAATTATACAATTTAAAGAACAAACAGCAAAAAAGAGTGAAAACATAAATATTAGTTAACAAAGCCTCAATAGACATACATTCAGTCTCAGAAGAAGAGGAGAGAAAGAAAAAAATTCGAATTTTCTCAAATATGATAAAAGATAGAAATTTCAGATTCAAGATGTTCAATGAATGGCAAGCACCATAAAGAAAAGCTCATTAAGTCACAGTAAAGTCAACAATTAAGAGAAAATCTTGAAGCAAGAGAAAAATAATACATTATATGCAGAACAACAATCCAATTAAGAACTGATATCTCATCAGAAATCATAAATCCCAGAAGAACATTTTAAATGCTAACATTTAAAAAAATATATCATGCAAACCCGAGAATGTCTGATCCAGTAAAAATATTCTTCAAGAATCAAAGAGAAAATTTCAGATAAAAGAAAACTAAGCAAATTTGTCAACAACAGATTTACACTACAAGAAACACTAGGGAAGTTTTTCAGTCTGAAAGGAAATTATGCCAAATGGGAACTCAGATCCTCAGAAAGGAAAAAAGTATTAAAAATGAAATAATATAAATGAATTCAAAACTCTACTTTTTTTCTCTTAATTTCTATATAACACATACAACTTTTAAAGCAAAAAACTATATCACTGCCCTGTGTGGCTTATAACATATTTAGATGTAATATTTATGATAACTAAGGCATAAGAATGAAGGGGTATCAAATAATATGGTTGCAATTTTCTCCATTTTGTATGAAATATTAACTGTGAATATACTGAAAAGTTAAGAATGTATTACATTACAGTTCTTAGAGAAACTATGAGGAAAAAATCTTAGAGAAACAGCTAAAAGTTAATATGTAAATTAAAATGGAATTCTAAAATTTATTCAAATAATCTAACAAAAAGCAGGCAAGGAGAAATCAAAAAGGAAAACAACTCAGTGGGAACAAAGAGAAAACAAATAATAGGGCTGTATTTAATGAACTAAAGACTCCAAGGAAAAGTCAGAGTTGTCAAAATGGGTAAAAATATAGCAAGACCCAACTATATGCTATTTATAAATATATATATATATGATATTTAAATATAAAGATAATGATCAGTGGAAAGTAAATTAATGGTAAAAATATTTGCCAAGTAAACCATAATCATAAAAAAGTTTGAAGGACTATATTAATATCAGATAAAATAGCTATCAAGACAAAAAATAAAGAAAGAGACATTTCATAATGAAAAAATGATCACTTCAACAGGAAGACTTGACAATCACAAATATATATATTCCTCATAACAAAGCTTCAAATCATGAATGATAAAAATTAACAGAATTAAAGAAAGAAATATATAATTCTATGACCATAATTGGTAATTTTAATACCTCACTCTCAGCAAGAGATAGAACAATTAGATAAACGTAATCAACAAAGATATAAAAAATCTGAACAGTTTGAACCACTTTGACCTGATATTTATAAAATGCTATATTCAACAATTGCAAGAACACATTCTTTTCAAGTGCACACAGTCTATTCATCAGGAATCAATGGTATACTGAGACACAAACAAGTCTTAGCTGATTGAAAAAGATTAAATTCATATAGATTATGTGCTATGACCACAGTTGATTTAATTAGACATCTATAACAAATAGATGTCTAAGAAACCCCAAATATTTAATAATTAACACATTTTTAAATAGTCCATGAGTGCAAAAATAAATCATAATGGAAATGAAAACTTTTTAAATGAATATAAATTAAAATAGAATATGTTGAAATATATTGCATGCAGTATATTAGTGCTTACAGGGAATGAATAGTTTTAAATGCTTATATTATAAAAGAATAAATACTTCAAATCAATGATCTATGTTTTTGCCTTATAAATTAGAAAAGAAAGAGCTATGAAATTCAAATTAAATATAAGAAAGAAAATAATAAAGATAAGAGCAAAAATCAATAAAATAAAAAATGGAAAAATAATTGAGAAAAATAGATGAAACAAAACCTGGTTTTCTAAAAAGATCAATAAAATTAACTTCTAGCTAAGCTGATCAAGAAACAAAGAGAGAAGACACAAATTATCAATGTCAGAAATAAAAGAAATAATATTAGCACAGACCCCACAGACATCAAAAAACGAACAGGGTTTATTATTAATAACTATACGTCAATGTATTTGATAAGTTAGATAAAGTGGGTAAATCATTGTAAGACACTAATTACCAAAACTAACTCAAGAAGAAGTATGACAATTTGAGTAGCTTCATATCAAATAAAGAAATTGAACTTGTAATAAAAAAAACTTTCTCATTAAAAAATTTTAGACCCAGACAACTTCACAGGTGTGTTCTACCAAATATTTAAAGAGAAATAATGCCAATCTTATTCAAATGTTTTCAAAAACTAAAGGAGGACACACATTTCAACCTATATTAGGAAGCTAAAATTACCTTGACTTCAAAACCAGACAAAGAAATCATAAGAAAAATGCAGACCAATATCCCTCATGAGCATAGACACGAAATCAAAATTTTAGGTAATAAAGTCTAACAATATGTAAAAAAGGATAATACATTGTGACCTTGTAGATTTGATGCAGGCATGCAAGACTGGTTTAAATTTTAAAAACTAATCAATGTAACTCACCATATTAATAGAATAAAAGAGAAAACCATTTGGTAGTGTCAATAAATACAGAAAAAGCATTTGGCAAAATTCAGTACCTTTTTATGATTAAAAAAATTTCTCCAAAAAAATAGGAATAGAGATGAACTTCCTCAACTTGATAAATAAGATTTTTAAAAAATCTATAGCCACCATCATACTTAATGGTGAAAGACTAAGATTGGGAACAATGCAATGCATGAATGACCACTTTCATGACTGCTATTCAACATAGTACTGGAAGATCTATCTAGTCATGGCAATAAGGCAAGAAAAAGAAATAAAAGGCATACAGTTTGAAAGTGAAGAAATAAAAGTCTCCCTATTTGCAAATGACCTGATTATTTATTAGAAAATCCCAAGCAATCTACAAAAAATGTTTTAGAAGTAATAAGTGAGTTTAGCAAGATTGTAAGATATAAGTTAAACCTATAAAAACATACAAAATTTAAAAATATAATACCATTTATAATCACTCAAAAAATTAATAAATATAAATCTAACAAAGCATATAGCAGATTTATATTTGAAAACTTCATAATGCTGATGAAAGAAATCAATGAAAATCTAAGTAAATGGAGAGACATATCATACTCATGGATAGAAATTCTCAACATAAAATATGTTAATTCTTCCCAAATTGATATATAGGTGTAACAAAATTTCTGTGAAAATCTCAGCAAGATTTTTTATTGATATAGACAAGCTTATCTTCAAATTTACATGAAAGGCAAACAATTTGAAAAAAAATGAAGTGGGAAAACCTTACAGCCTGACTTTTAAGACTCATTATATAACTACAGAGGTCGAGAGGAACAATGGAACAGAATACGGAACCAGAAATAGGGTTCTAAGAACCAGCTGAACTTAGCAAAGGTGCAAAAACAATTCAACGTGGCAAGAATGGACTTTCAACAAATGATGCTGGAGCGAATTGATATTCAAGGGTAAAAAAAAAAATTAACCTCATATCTTTTACAAAAATTAATTTAAATAGATCATAGATTTACATGCAAAACATGAAATTATAAAACTTTTATATGATAACATAGGAGAAGATATTCAGAACCTAGGTCTTTCTTAGATCAAAAGCATGGTCCATAAGAGGAAAAACTGATGAACTGGATTTCATCAAAATTAAAAACTTTTGCTCTACGGAAGAGCCTCTTATGAAAATGAAAGACAAGTTATAGACTGAGAGAAAATACTTGCAAAGCTCATATCTGACAAAGGATTCATATCTAGAATATATAAAGAACTTTCAAAACTTGACAGTAAAAAAAGAAAAAAACTCAAACAATTTAATTAGGAAATGAGCAAAAAACATGAGGAAACATTTCACTGGAGAGGGTGTACAGATGGCAAATAAGCATATGAAACGATGTTAAACATCACTCGCCATTAGAGAAATACAATGAAGACCATGATGAGATATCAATATACCTCTATTAGAACAACTGAAATTTAAAAAATAGTCACAATATCAAAGCTGGCCAGAATGCAGAGAAGCTGAATCTCTCCTGCGTTGCTAGTGGGAATATCAAATGGTACAGCCACTCTAGAAAACAGCTTGGCAGTTTCTTTAAAAACTAAACACACACTTACCGTACCTCACAGCAATTGTACTTCTGGGCATTTATCCTAGAAAAATGAAAACTTTATTTCAACATAAACACCTAACATGATTGCTCTTAGCCACCTTATTTGTAATATCCAAAAACCCCAAACAACCAAAATATCTCTCAGTAGGTGAATGATTAATCATGGTCTCTTCATAGTATAGAATACTGCTCTGGAATAAAGATGAATGAATGTTGATACATGCAACCCTTTGGAATGATGTCAAGGGTGTATGCTGGGTGAAAATAAAAAGCCAACTTCAAGGGTCCCCTACTGTATGACTCCATTTATTCAACATTCTTGAAATGATAAAATTATAGTAATAGAAACAGGTTAGTGGTTGCAAATGGTGGAGGTGGCGGTTACTACAAAGAGATAGCAAAAGGGGGACTTTTGTGGTGGTAGAATAGTTCTGTATCTTGATTGTGGTGATAGTTACATGAATATAACACACATATATTGTGCCAATGTCAAATTCCTGGTTTCAATATTGTACTGTAACCATGTAAGATCGAACCATTAGGGGAAACTGGGTGACAGGTCCATGACTCCCTTCTGTACTACCTTTCTAACTTCCTATGAATCCAAAATCTTTTCAAAATTAAAGGTTTAATAAAAACAACTATCATATTTCTATGTACAAGTAATGAACAATTAGGAAGTAAAATTAAAAAAAAAAAAAGACTCCATTTACAAATAGGATAAACAAATAATTAGGAATACGTTTAAAGAAAGATGTGCCAGAACAGCACTCTGAAAACTACAAAATAGCATTACAGAAAATTTAAAAAAACCTAAATAATTGGAGAGGTATACGATGTTTATAGATTTCAAGACTCAGTATTATTAAAATGTTCATTTCTCCAAATTGCTCTATGTAATTAACACAATCTCAATCAAAATCCTAGAAAACTGTTTGAAAAAAAATGATAAGCTGATTTTAAAATTATATGGGAAAAAAAATATGGCTAAAATAATCTTTAAAATATAAAGAAGTGTTAAATGACTTGTACTAACTGATTTCAGTATTCAAGTAATCCAGACTCTATAATTGACACAGTTATCAACATACAGACCAATGGAACAGAATAGAGTTCTGGAATAAACTTGTACTTAGATAGTCAACTGATTATTTTTTTACAAAAGTGCCCAGGTACTTCAATGGGGATGGATATTCTTCTTCAGAAATAGTACTGGGTATCTGCATGGAGAAAAAAAATAAAGAAAGAATGTTAAACCTTACCACACAACACATACAAAATGATCAAAATGGATCACAGATCTAAACATCAAAGCTAAAATAATATTTCTAGAAAAAACATAGGAGAAAATCTTTGTGATATTGTGTTGACAAAGACTACCTAAACATGACACAAACAACATGAATAATAAAAATACATATTTAAATGAACTCCATCAAAATTAAAAATTTGTGTTCATCTAAGAACACATTTAAGAAACGGAAAAGACAAGCTACAGACTAGGAGAAAATATCTGCAAAATACGTATCAGGTAATGGGCTTATACCAAGAATAATAAGAAAATAATGCAATCAAAAAGATTTGGGCAAAAGATTTGAACAGACACCTCCCCAACAAAGATATATGACTATAAAGATATATGGATACGACTAGACATCAGAGAAATGCAAATTAAAACCACAAGGGAATACCACAACAACACCAGTAGAATAGATGAAATTGAAAGGACCGTCAACAGCAAGTGCTACTACCTAGAGAGGGTGGAGAGCAACTCGATGCCCTGACACTGCTGGTGGGAATGTACAACGGTGCAGCCGCTTGGAAAACATGCTTGGCGATGCTTTCTAAAGTTAAACATACACCCATCGTACAACCCAGCAATTTCATTCCTAGGTCTTTATCAAAGAGAAATAAAAAGATATGTCCACACGAAGACACGTATGTGAATGTTTATAGCAACATGATTCATAGCCACATATTCATAATGGCCAAAATCTGGAAATAACCCCAATGGCCATCAACTGGTGAATGAACAAACAAATTGTCGCTCTCTTATGAAATGTACTCATCAATAAAAGAAACAGAACATTGATACATACATGCAACAACATGGATGAATCTCAAAAAATTATGGTAAGCGAAAGAAGTAAAATACAAAAAAAAAGCAACCTATGGTATTATTCCATTTATTTAAAAAATTCTAGAAAAGGCAGAACTATAATGACAAGATTAGCAATTGCCTGGAGCAGGGAATCTAGGGAGGTTACTGACTGTGACGAGGCGGGAGGGAACTTTTGGGGGTATTAAAAATGCTCTATATCTTGATGGTGGTAGTAGTTACATGACAGGACAAAACTGACCAAAACTCACCAAAATGCATTCATAAAATGTGTAAATATTATTGTGTAAATGATACTTCAACAATAAAATACTTCAACCTAAAAAATTAAAACATAGTGCTGGGTAACTCTTTATCCCCACGAGCTGTCCTGAGCTGCCATGCTAAACAGCCAAAACCAAAAGAGAACAAAACACAGCAACTTCACATTAAGGAGGTCCTTTACCCTGATCTCTGGCTTTTTGAAATATTGAAAAGGGTCAAGAGCCCTGTTTACTAATCTTATGACTGCCTGGTTGACCAGGGACCCCGCATTAAGAGCCAGAGGAAGGGATGCTATCTGTGATCACAGCATTCTCTGATTAAATGTGTAAATATGGAATTGAGAAACAGGACCTTTGCCACTGGGTCCTTGCCATGGCGTGAAGCTTGTACTTTCTTGTAGAAGTAAACCAGTAGGGATTAGTCCACAAGGGCTATTGTGTGAGGCCAGGTTTCTGGGCAGAGTTGTCCACTTGGCCAGGAACCATTTCTGCAAGGATTTCCTAGAGTCACTTAGGAGGCGGAAAAGGAATGTTTTATTTAGAGCCATAATTCCACTTATCAGTAAATTGACAATTACACTGGAGCAGTTTTTCAGATTTTCAAATCGGATCATAAATAATGTGGCTCCAAAGAGAACCCTTCATGCAGTAGCTACGACCACAAAAATCAAAATTCAAAAATGAATTTGGTTTATCTAAGTAAACATGAAAAGATTTCATGTTTTCCTCCCCTCCTATGATCTTTTCATGTCACTCTCTGACACACTGAGGAGTGGCGAAGATATAATTCTACGTTTAATGCATAAATGACTGTGCACCAGCAGCCATACGAGGGACTGGGTCATCAAAAGAAAATAAATGTGGTTTCTGCCCCCTGAGAATCTCACAGAGTGAGCAGGGAGAGAGGTGTGCTCACAGCACACACTAATATAAAACAGACTGTGCTGGGGCAGAGAGGACAGGACAAAGTTTTACAGGGGACAGTCGGTTCTGACTTGGTTGATGTTTGAAGACCGTGGCCTCACAAAGAAGGTGACGTTGATATATTCACGGACCTTGAATAATGAAACAGATTTAATAAGCAGAGAAGGTGGAGAAATGGTGCCAGAGGAAATGGCAGAGGCAAAATCTAGGGCAGGACCTCAGATGATATTAGGGAGAGCCATGGGTATTTTGATGGGGCAGGGCCTTAGGGGCAGACAAATGGTAAAGTCAGGAATGAAGAGCACTCAGTCTCCATTTTTGCTGTTTGCTGTCTGATTACCTCTGTGTCCAGTGCTCCAGCGCTGCCCATGCCCACAGGGCCGCCCCCTCAGGGCACTGAGATTAGCAGGGCATCCATACCTGTTCATTCAGAGTGAGCAGCCAGGTGTTAACTCTGCATGAAGGATTCTCTTTTGAGCCAGATTATTTATGACATTGAATCCATAGAGCCGGGTCCACAAGGCTGCAAAATTCCCCTAGTGTGTTCATTCAAGCTCCATGTGAATGGACAAGAATGGCTCTTTCCAAGAGTGCCTGTGTATGTGTGCGTATGTGTGTAGTGCCAAGCTATCAAGCAGCTTACTATTTATGTACGAAGCCCATTTTCATCCGCTAGCCAGTTGATTCGACCTCTGCTCCATGAGTTAGAGAGGCGGAGAAAATGTACCCATTTCAGAGATGAGGTAACAGGATAGAGCTGCCACTAGGTTCACAAAGTGACTACAGAATATAAACATGGTCTGATGGGTAGAGGAAGAAATAATTTATTGGTCAGGCTGCCATCCAATTTTTTTAGGCCTTAAGCCCTTTATTTAAATGTCAACAAGTCTAATTTCCTGTGGACTTCATAAAAGTTGTTTTCGATCAGATCAACTAGTCCCATATAGTGTTATGGGAGTGTTACGTCATAGCTTCTGGCTTCTCCTGCTAATGACTATGAAATTTATGTTCGGCGACCAACTTATTCTCAGGATGGA
Source organism: Cynopterus sphinx (assembly GCA_030015415.1). Classification (NCBI taxonomy): domain Eukaryota; kingdom Metazoa; phylum Chordata; class Mammalia; order Chiroptera; family Pteropodidae; genus Cynopterus; species Cynopterus sphinx. Next base: position 48,546,561 of record CM057380.1, read on the forward strand.
ACACTCTTATATTAATGCCAATTAATAACTCTCCTTTTCTCCTATCCCATTGAATCATAAAGCACCAATGACTGGAAGGGCTTCAGAGGCACTAGTAATGTGGTTTTAGAGGTTTTATTCATTACTGATAAGCATCTGTCATCACATTTATTCAAAACCTATGAAATGGGTAACAGCCTGGATCGTTACCCGCATCTTACAAGCGCAGGAACTATGACAAAAAGAGGCTAAGCCACTTCTCCAAGTCATAGAGCTAGGCCTCCAACACAAGTCTCACAACCCGCAGCCACTATTTGGTCCACTACATCAAACTCCCTCTCCCCTCTGCTTTGCAGATTAGATATAAATTATAACATCCCTGAATTTCACAAACAAGGAAATGCAGCCCTGAGAGGAGCAGAGGTCTGGCCTTGACGACATTCTGGAAGAGTTCCCTGCCTCTCACTCTCCCAAAAGAGAGGGAGAAACACAAGTATTCCCTGCACGCCATCATGAAGGTCTCTCCAGGTCAGCCTTGTCTTAACTTAAATATGACTCCAGGCCAATATCAAAAGGAAGGTGACAGTGTCCGACCCATTCACGGGTAGCTGGCCACATTGTCCTATCCTGGCCACAGCTGGGCCTCCTGCTCCAGGGCATTCTCTTGAAACGCAGAGTAGCACCTCCCCCTCAGCCCCAGCTCCTGCCGACAGGCCGGCTCTGAAGCCTGCAGGCTGCAGCGTGAAGTGGCTCCCAGCAGGAGCTGGATGAGGCCGACAAGGTTACAGGTGCTTTTCATCCAGCCTTGCAGGAGAGCACCAACTTCCTGCTGCTAGAAATTTGTCTGCAAATTTTTGTCTTCATTCAAATCGATGGATGGAGGCCTGGAGACACCGGGGTGATATGATAACTTGATTAAGCCCCAGGACAGATGACACGGTAGCTCAAAGGCCGAGTGCTCTCCTCCTTAACCTCTCCAAGGGAGACCGCAGGCTTTGCTGGTAATTGGCCCATTGTCCCTGCCACTGTGCTTCCTTCAGAAATCCCCTAATCATCAAGTCCCTGGGCTCCTCTCTGGGGCAGCCTTAAATACTGTCAGACCCATCAGGGCTAGTGAGCTGTGAAAAATACCTTTGCAATGTGACATCCCAGAATCATGATTTGAAAAGCCAAAAATGACCCTTCTTAGAAACAATTACTTAATGGGGTACCCCTCCATCCTCCAGTCCAGGTGTAAATGGCAACACATTAGGGATGAAAGCCTGAGAAGGTTTTCTTTAAAGATGGGTTCAAACTTTTCAAATATTTGGTTCTCTTGGGGGAATGTTCCCCCTGATCTTTCATTCTTATCCAGCTTTTGTCTCCTGTTGGACTACACATTATTGAGAGTGTTTTTGATCAACTATTGCCAGATATTCTGGCTTACACTGATCTGTTAGCCTTGGGTAAGCCAACGTGTATGTATCATTGTTTCTGGAACAGACGTAAGGCAGGAGAGGGCTGTGCCAAATGCGGGAAGGGAGCACTATGGATGAGCGGATAGATAGATTGATAATTTGCCATGGTGATAGTTTTTCCTACCCTGTTTTAAAATCTGGCAGCCTCTGTTCAGTGACAGATTTAAGGCATTTTAGAGCTGAGACAGAGAGTTCAAAACGAATCTCTTCGATCCATTTCCGTTAGGGTATTAAAGGACTAAAATTGTCAGCTCAGCCTCTAAGGTGGGTTCTATGGGGTGGACGGCAAGAAACAGCTGTCGGTGGCACTCTGAAAGTAAGCGAAGGGCACCCAAGAAATGCTCATGTAAATTTTCATTTACTGTGATTTATGGTTCGCATCTTCCTATGAGAAAGAAGGCCGTGGCATGCCAACACCGCCAGTTCTATTTGTGTCATGGGAATGGAATGTCTTTTGAACTGCTACAGTGGATGATTCCATGCCTGGAAGAAACACGAAGGGAGGGGAAAAGGGGAAGAATGGAAGAAAAGATCCTCTCGTTTCCCAACCATTGTGAAGTCCAGGAATGTGCCACAGTGGCCGTCAGGGAAGGGAGACTATGCGTCCCACAGCTGGGAGCGCACCCCATCCCCCTCGTGTCAGGTGGGGGACTGGGGGACAGGGAAGGCGCCTGGGCCGTGAGCCCAGGACCTGCAGGCCAGAGAGATTTGCGCCTTTCTGCAGTGGCGAGAGTTGTTTTCTTTTTAATCTTTGTTGTTTTAATACTGACCGCCTGACCCCTAACAGCTGTGGCACCCCACGAGCAGCTCCGGGGAGGCCCTGCCAGGAGCCTGCCCTGCTGCCCTGGGCTGGAACCGCCTCTCTGAGGACGTCCCTGTGGCCCACTGCAGCGCAGACCATTGCCCCTGAAAGCCCCACTGGGGCTGAGGAAGGGGCTTTTTAAAAAGCAGAGGGGGCCCAGGCGCCCTGCTTCATTACAGGCTCATCGGCCACACCAGTGAGCCCGCCCCTTGTCTGCACCTTGGTGTCCACAACCCTCCCTGCCACCCCTCCTGGCCACTGCCCACTTGCTGGCCTCACCCAACCCTCCCCCTCCTCCCCTACCCCTTCTCCTCCTTCTTCTCCCTTCTTGATACCCCCCCCCCTGCACAGAGACTACCACCCCCAACCCAACCCTCCTTCCACCCCCATTCCAGTGTTCCTCACCCATCCCAACCCCTTGGGATCTGCCCCTGAAGATACTACCACCCCCTGGGAGCATCCCCTTCCTTGGGGCTGAGGGGTTCCAGCGGCCTGAAAGTGAGGGAAGGATGGCCACTGGGAGGGCTCACATTTAGAAGATCCCAGCCCTGGAGAGCAAGGTCTCTGGCCTGAGTGCTGTCTCCTCTGCCACCATCGGAAGAATAGGACTGGCTGACCACAACCAGGAGTGGGACATCCCAGGGCCAGAATTTTAAATGTAAAACAAACAAATGTGTCACCTCAAACATAATCTCTGGGCTTCTTGGGCAAAATGAAGAGAAGCAGTTTTGAGGGTGAGTAATAATGTACGTGACACAACTCTTTCTGGCAGGTGCTGCTGAAATCACAATTGCAGTGCCATTAGAGAGCAAGGAGCCTACTGCATTCAGTGGCGACCGCTTTGGAGCGTGCCTCTGAAGTGCTGGGGTCTGGGGGGAGGAGAGAGCCAGGACACGAGGCCCTGCAGGTCTCAGTGGAGGCCTTTCCCTGAGAGAAAGCTTGCTCCAGACTCGCCCCATCCCACTGCTCCTTCCTCCCCCAGGAGGTACCTCTTTGGAGGGACCTGCAGAGCCTGTGACAAGCCCTCCCAGCCGGCTGGTGAGCCCGTGTTCCACAGACGCAAATCCTGAGTCATTGGAGAATGACCCAAAGGCATCCTCAGCTGCTCTGAAGCATAAGACATGATGACAAGCCAAATGGGCCATTTTGTAGGCAGCCAGGGGGGTAATGGTAATAGACACATCTTTCTGGGTATCTGAGAGGGCAATTCCAGACTGAACCATTGCCATGCTCCTCTCTCACAGAGGATCTGACCAGCACCCACAGGACATAGGTGGAAGAACACTCATCGTTAGAATAAGAGCACAGCTGCCCCGGGAACTCCCCAAAGGACCAAAGACCTCTCCTTTCTTTCCTCAGTGCCCTTTTGGGGTTAGTAAGAAGGCTGCGTCCATTAGTTGCTGCAGATGACTCATGGTAACATCGGACAAGAGCTTGGCTCTGCCAGGTGGGAAGCACAGACCCATGGACAGCTGAGACAGCCACACATTCTGCCACCGTCCTACAAGAACACCACTTTGCTTCTCACTTGGAGTAGAACTGAGGCAGATGATTTGTTGCAGAGTGGAGCAGGCAGCAGTTCAAGCTGGGGATGGGGAAACCTCACGCCAGGTCCCACCCAGCCCACTGCCTAATTAGGGCAACTCCTGGAGGCAATGAGGAGAAATGTAGGAAAATGTAGGACGGTGGCCACCTGTGGCCTTCCCAACAGGTCAGTACCCCTCTTCTCCTCTGTGCTGTTCATACTGGACACCAGCGATGCTGCTGGTATTGGCATGCCAGCAGTTATATCAGGGTCTCCAGAGGAAAACAGGAAAGAAGCAATAGACTGGAATTTCTGAAGCACACCGTCTTTTTCTTGCTGCATTGATTTCTGGCGGAGCTGCCTCATAACTGACCTGGATGTACCACTTTCTTTGATGTGGATATATGTTAACCTTTTGCTGCTAATTTTTAAATTTTCTTTCATTTACATTTCCTTCTTATTGTTCTATAATAATCATGAATTCGTTATGAAACTTTTTAATTTAAAAAAAGGGAATAAGAACCCAGTGGATACACTGAGAACTTAAATATTCCAGTGGATGGAATTGAGTCCTAATTGAGACTAAAATGGACTTTAAAATTACCCAAAGATGTTGAGGCGTTTGGGCACTTGTGCATGAGCAGGTATTGGGGCGTAGATGAGGGAAGTTCATACTCCCAGCCTGTAGACTTGAGGGTTATACAGTATCAATGGAAGGACATCCAAACCTGTACAGAAGTTTTATAAGAGTTTATTCAAGCCAAACTGATGACATGCCTAAAAACAATATCTTAGATGCTCCAGAGCATGAGTTTTTCAGTTTCTTTTGTACATTTGGAATTAAGGAGGGAACCTAAGGAAGATTACATGAAGATTGGAAAAAACGAGACTGGAAAATCTCTGTGACTGGATTATAGGATAGTCAAGATTGTGTGCTCTCTTGAGGGTGGTTATGCTGCTGAGGGGTCTGAAAAAGAGATAATTCAAAGGTGTGTTAACCTAGAGCACAAAAACAATGGACAGGGCTTGTTTTAGGTAAGGACAAACCTTTTATAGCCCTGGTGTGTGACTACCCGCCATGACCTGCCCGGTTAAGAATTTATGATCAGATCGCCCCGTGAGGTTACTCTTAGTCAGATTTATTACAGAGCCCGTAATTCCTCCACGACACTGTCTCCACTTGTGTCCTCTCGGAGATGACAACATCCCTCCTTAGGAGCGAATCTTCTCCCAAAGGCTCCCAGTCCTGATGATGACACAGTCTGTTCAACCTGAAGGGATACTGTCCTAGAAACACAAGGAGGTCGATGCTGTCTTCCTGAGGAAAATTTGCTACACTAGTTTTCCCACCACTTGGGATGGTAGGAAGAATGGTGGTTTGACCATTGAAATGCTCTTAAAACACTTTAGGTGAGCTGGCCTCAAACAAGGTGGGCCGAGGCCCAGTATGGATGATGCAATCCTGGCCCCTTCTTCCAGGTTGGCTTGGGAAGGAAGTGGAAGGCTTCCATGAGGTTCGGAGCCCTGCTCGGTCAACCAGAGGTGGTGAAATCATCCAAGGGCCCGAAACCTTGCTCTGGCTGAAGCAGTCCTATGGGTTGCTCTCTTGGAAGAAGAACCTGTTTAATCTGGAGCAATAGGACCTCAAAATGAGTGGTTTTGTGTGCATCTGGGGAAAAGCTTGGGGAGGGGGAAATATGTAAATATTTATTGGTTATGGTTTTAAAAGTCTGGGGAGGAATCTGCTAAATGAAATTTAACATATTTAATGCTCAGATGCATTGCATATAATGAAACAGTTAATTTGAAGCCTCAAGGTTTGCTCTTTTAAAATTCTATGAAAGTTTCAAAATTAATTTTGTTCAACGTCTCGTCTTAACTCAATATTTAAATATTAACTGAACTGTTTTTGAACTCTGATTTTGAACTAGTTAAAAATCTTATTTCATTAGACTGGTTTCTGAAGTCTTTAAGATTTTTCTCCATTGGGGTAAGGTCTGCTTGCCAATTGTGGATGAGTCAGTGCACTGGCATAGGAGTTGGTCTCCACATCTCAGATTTGGTATATATATAAAGCTAGTGTTTTAGGTTAACACCATTTAATTTTTTTAAATTGGTCTTTGGTCTAAATCGCACCTTTTGGAAGCTATAACTTATTTGATGCTTTAATACAAACTCTGCATCAATAATGTTTGAATAACTGAATGATATTGGGCCTCTGCAACTTTAAAGAACAGAGTTAAATAACATATCTTTACAGAAAAAAAATGTATATTATATATGCCGTATTCTATAGAATCACCATAGAGTAGCATTCAAAAGCTTCATCACAATAACCATTATATTAATCTAATATTGGTATAGACCTTTTTACAACATCTGCTTTGTTATTTATGCATTCAGCAAACATTTATTGATTTCCTCCAGTGTACCAGGTTATGTGCTAGGAGCCAGCAATTGAAATGAATCAGCATCATTTCTATTCTCGGAGTCACAATCATAGAAGATACAAATATGGAAGCAAATAAAAATGCTTACATGCTATAAGTGTCAAAATAAAGAAATGAACAAGGAGCCAAAAGGAGAAAGGTATTGTAGGGGTTCAGAATGAGTCACCACAAGATATGCTTCTGTGGCATAGATTATTTTGAGCTAAAGACAATGGAGATGCTGCTGGCTCAAGAGAAACTTTTATCTGCCCCTTTAACTGCCTAGAAGAATTCAAACTAACTTAAATTAAGGGCCTTTCCCATAATAAGAGATTATCAGAGATAACTTTTATGACCTGTTTTAGGGCAGGGAAGACTACTAATTACCAAACATCTGCTCTCCTTATCATCCTGCAGTGACCTTCCTCACCTCTGAAGCCCCAAGGTACTTTATTTCATCCTTAACTCAGAATGCCACATAGACATCATTTTAACTTTCTGTCCCTGAACCTCTCCTGTATGTGGGGGTCTCTGATTCTTTCATGTATATAGGCTTCCCATCTACATGTAGATAATTAAATTTGGTTGTTTTCTTTTGTTAATCTGTCTCAGGCAGATTTAATTATTAGACCAACTGAAAGAAATTTGTAGGGTGAAGTTTCTTCTCCTCCGCCCCCCTACAGTATAGACTTCCCAGAAGGAGGAGAAAGTAGAGAAGACTTCCTGAAGGAGGTGGCACTGGGAATGGTTCCTGGCTCTCATCATCACCCTCTGAGACCGTTACCACAACCTCTTGAGTAGTCTCCCAGCTTCCACTTAATGCGAGGGACAAGTGAATGCTCTGACAGCGTCTGGGAAAGTATGCTCTCCAACCCAGGCCCGGACTTCTTCAGCAGGAGTGGGGAATAGCCATTCTGATTAAAAGTGACAGCCAACCCTCTGCGAGATATCACCATGGACCCTTGACCAACTAGTAACAAAGGAACACATTTATTTACTATACATTAACGTTATAAAGGAAAAACTTGTGGTGAATGACACTCATGAGTTCTGACTCTCTATCCTGAGAATGAAGTTGCTCCAAGTTTTGGTACCTACTGTTCCTTCTGCTTAAACCACTTAGACATTGATTCATCCAGGAAACGCTCCTGGTAATTTCCAGTGGTAGGCGCTTCATTCATCCATTCGTTCATTCTCTAAAGCTCACTGAACATTTACAATATGGCAAACATTAGGTTCATCGCAGTTAACGAAATAGACAAAACATCTTGGCCCCGAGGAGCTTACATACTATTGGAGGGAAAAGGACAATAAGCAAATAAATAAGGGGAATACAGTGTGTTCAACAGTGGAGGGTTAGTGGAAACTGCCCACCCTGGTGGGGTGGAGTACCTCATAACATTGTTTAGAACCACCAGTGAGTGTCGCTAATAAGGAGCGGGCCAACTTTCAATACGTTTCACGATTATTTTCAGATTTTCTATGGAGGATGCACCTCTGTATTAACTGGTCCCAAGGCAGGTTACCCATTCATACCACTGATTTTGTAGGCCACTGGATTAAAGAGTGATGACTGCAATAGAGAAAATAGAGCCGTAATTGGGGGTGAAGAATATGGGTGGGGTAGGTTGCAATTTTAAATAGGGTAACCAGGGAAGACTGTACTAAAATGACATTTGAGCAAAGACCTTCGAGGGGAAAAGTTCCAAGCAGAAGAAACAGTAAGTACAAAAGTCCTCAGGCAGCAGAGAGTGAGCAGCAGGGAGAACAGTAGAAGAAAGAGGGACAATGGGAGCACAGACCACATGAGGTTCTCCAGTCCCTTGGGATGACTAAGGGATGAGAAAGGAGAGACATGATCAATTCCTTTTTGAAAGGATGACTCTGACAGCTGTGTGCAGAATAGACTGAAGGTGAGGAACGTTGTGGGGAAGGGTGGAAGCAGGAAAAAACAGGAGTGTTTTCACATGCTAGCCAAGAGATAATGGTGGGTTGGACCAAAGTGATAGCAACAAAGGTGATGAGAAGTGTCAAATCTTGAAGACAGAGCTCCCAGGATTTGAGGACTCCATCAATGTGGAGAGCCTAAAAGAAGAATCAAAGAGGATACCATATTTTTTTTGGACTTGCCATTAGCCGAGATAGAAAAAACTATCCAGCAAGAAGAGGTCTGTGTGTGAGGCAGGGAGACGTGCAGGAGCTCAGCTCTGGAAGAGACGGCTGTTAGCTGCCCAGCAGACGTGTCCAACAGTGGGTTCAGAGGAGACATAGCCTTGGGAGTCAGCGTAAAAGCCACATGTATAGCCACGAGTTGGATGAGTAATGATGGGTAGAAGAGAGTTCCAAGGACTGAACCTTGATGTTCTTCTTTGCACTTCCCTTGCCTGGAAGATAAAGAGACTGAGAAGGAGCAGTCAGAAGCAGAGGAAAAGCCAGACCAGGGTGGTGTCCCAGAAGCTGTGTGAAGAAAGTGCTGTACAGGAGGGAGGGGCCAACCATGTTCAATGTGCCCACAGGTCTGGCAAGAGAAATGGTCACTGGATTCAGCAACACGAGGACACTGGTGACCTTGAATGGTTTCAGGAGTGACGGTCTGACTGGAATAGAATCAAAGGCGAATGGGAGGAGAGGATTCGGAGATGACAAGTACAGATTGCTATCTTAAGAGTTTAGCTGTAAAGAAGATAGCACAGGGGCCATCGTGGGGAAAAGAGAGTGGTGTCAAGAGAGGGTTTATTTAGAAAGGAGAAATGAAGAATGGTCAAATTGGAAAATGAAAAGATGGGTGGTGCGAGAGAGAGAAGGGAGACACTGGAACAGTGTCCTTGAGCAGCCAGCAGGGCGTGGGTGGCTTGTGCAGATGGAGGGGCTGGCCTTGGACAGGCACGGAAAGCTCACCCATAGCAAGAGGACAGAGGCAGAGACAAGAGCACGGACATACCAATGGGGTGGGCCGGAGCAATGTGGGGGCCAATGCCCATGCCAGTTTCTCCTGTTTTTATCTTCTCAGCGAAATAGAGGAGGATGAGAAGTGTGGTTGTAAGCTCATGAGGGCAAGAATCTTGTTTCTTGTCACCATTGTTCCCTGATGCCAGAAACAGTGTTCAAAAGGCACTCATTGGTAGAGGAGTCATTGAATAATTAACTGACTTTTCAAAACAGGCAAATTATCACAGGACCTGAAACTAGTTAGCCTCGTCCTAAATGGTCGCTAGCCAGATGCCCAGTGCCTTTCTAACATACTTGTAGTCACAGCTGTTGAGTTTCAGGGTTGCCTTAGCCAGCAGGCGACCTCAGGCAAGTCTGTTCCAGGCTCTTCAGTCTCTAGACACTGAGCTGAGAAGGGGCTAAGCTCAGGTCTCCTCGTAAAATGACCAATTTTATCTAAGATTAGTGTAGAGTATCACATTTGTATCCATTCCTTTCCTTTTCTCTTTCCTAATCACCCTGGTGTTGTCGTATTTGCTTCGAAGCCCACCAAGGATTCCATGGAGCCAGTGTCACCACCTATAGGCAGAAGAGAAAGTTTGAAAACCACAGCGCAGGACCCATTGACTTTCACGCGCATCATTCAAATTCAGTTGCTTAGCCAAGCCCCAGGGAATCCTTTTCTGTTACTATTACTAATATACTATTAGTACCACTAATACTTTAAACTGTTTGGAATCTTCTGGTCCAGGGCAGAGCCGTGGGGCTGTGGAGGAGAGTGTCCTGCCTGGGACAGGCATCCTGCAGGCCTGAGAGTCTGAGTCCTCTTCCAAGAGCCACACACCCCGAAGCCCGGGGGCAGGGGGTCCCCTGGCACACTGCACTCAACCAGAATCACAAACCTGCACACAGGTGCCCCAGGGCTCCACCACACCACACAGCCCAAACCATTCCCAGTGCAGGACCCCTTAGGCATCCTTGTCAGAAAAGCAGTTCCCCCAATGCCTGTGAAGGCCTGTGTGGCTAAGTCATCTTGTGTATCTTTACACCTCATGCCAAATTTCAGTCCAGAGTGTTGGAGGACAGGAGGGGGCTGGCCCCATTAACGTTTATAAACATGTGACAGACACACTGGGAACCTGCTTCCTCTCCCTCATTTGGAGCCGCCCCTTGGAAACATCTGCAGAAAAGTGACTGTCTCCTGGAGATCCTTTTTTTTTTGTCCCCAGGGCACCAGAAGAGCAGCAGATAGCTCAGGAACAAGGCCTTTAATTACTTCTCTATCAGGTTTGAGAAGAGGCTTGAAGGGGGAGGAAAAGAAATTAAATTATTTTAGTGACAAACATTTATTAAGCACCTACTACTGGGTGCCAGGCCCTGTTCTAGATGCTTAGGGTATGTGAGGAGTGAAGCCAGTAAAATCCCACGCCTGTGGAGCTTGCATTCTAGTAAGGGGAAGGTCAGGGCTCAGGCGGCTGGCTGTCACATAACAAGGTTGGCTTCCCTCCCCTGGGGTGTAGGTGTGAGGAATTCACGCTCGGCCATGCATTCCTGACCCCATCTGCTCAAAGCATTAGTGGCAGCACTGGGTCCAGGTCCTTTCAGATCTTCTATTCCCTGACAGAGGCCCAGGCCCCTGTGCCTCCCCTTGCTGGCCTGCAGCACTGGACCTGCCAAGGACACCAGCTGATCCCACCTCCTCAGAGAGACTCAGAGCCACTCAGCGATCATCACAATCAGCACCAACCTGCCACCGTTGGTGGCAGGTTGGTGGCAAACCCTGGCCAGCTCAGGGGGACCTTGTGGGGTCAGCTCCCTGCCACCTGCTTCCTGCCTCAGCAACCACAAGGGAAATAGCACCTTCTGAGGAGGTGGAGCCTCTCTCCAGATAAGCAGCCTGGCTGGGGCTGCCACGGGTGCTGCCCACCTCAACAGGAAAACCTACTATCTAAGAAGCAGTCTCTTTCTCTAGTTGTTTTTCTGGCACGTAGAAGCAGCGTGAACACCTGCAGAGCAGTGCGATGGGGTGGATTAAACTCTCCTTACTGTTTAAATACCCACCATCTCCTCAAATCCAGGGCAGCTTCCCAAATATAACGTTTTCAGAGGGAAAAAATGCGTCTACCATGTTCGCCAACACCAAACAACTTAAGGTTTATCTTCTCCCTGTCAGGGGCAATTAATACGAGCCTCCTGCTATCTGCTTCCTTAAAGAAGTCTGAAAGAAACATAAGACAACCGCGCATGTTTGAGGATAAGCAAAGCAACAAGACTGTTGGCGGCACCACACTCCCCACCCTGCCTGTGCTGGTGAGGGAGGTGCAGGGTTTGAGGGTGGGTCTCCACCTCCTGGGGTGGGCTGTTGCCTCAACTAAATCCTAGCCAGCAAGCTAAACTAGACAGATTTTCCAAACTCACTATGAGGAAAGTCTTCCTTTTTTTTAAGTCTCAGAGGTATAAATTAAGTCTTTGCTGACAACTGTGGAGAGAGATTTACAGGCCAAGCACAAGTCATTCCATGGCATAATAAAATGTCCAAAACTTAAAAGAAAATTATCAAAATACAGAGACAGTTGTACGAGATGATTTTTCCAAAGCAAAATTAGTTTCTAGACCAATGATTTTCAAATAGGGTGAAGAGACATAATTTTTTTAGGGACTTTTTAAAACCACGTGTGCCACCTTCACCCCCAGTTCCAGAGATTATAGCACATGCCCCAGGGGAGTGTCCCTGACCAAGAATGGCAGTCTTGGTGAGTTATTCTTACCCAGTGGCTCTCAAGCATGAGAGACATCGGAATCACCTGGAGGGCTTGGTAAAACACAAACCACTCGGCCCACCCCCAGTTTCTGTTTCAGTAACTTCAAGGAGGGGTCAAGAATGTTCATTTCTAAGAAATCTGCAGGTGATGCCAATGCTGCTGCCCTGGGACCACACCAAAAGTCCTCCAGGTGCTTTGAGCTAGAAAATGGTTAAGAGCCACGGGTTTTGAAAAGAAACCGTTTGCTGTTTATTGCAAAGGGAGAAAATCAGACTTTCCCATCACTCCTCCTGATGTTGGCAGTGTGACTACACAGTAAAATATTGGGGGCCATAGCTTTGAGATGAACTAGAACCAAGACTCTGCCTCTGTCGGAGGCAGCAGCTCCCCCAGTGGCAGATCTACTAAGTCAGGCCAAGAAGTCCCCTGCTGGTCCTGGGCTGCATGAAATAAGCCTGGGAATCACCAGCTGCTCTTTCAGTGGGAGCATGGATATGAGGAGAATAAGGCATGGATTCCGTCCCCACGTGGGCCAGGAAGCTCGGCCTGTCCCGTGGTGCTGGTTAGGGACCTCTCGGGGATTGATCCTCAGGCCACAGGGCCACCACACAGACTAGGGGAGAGTGCAAGCGTGGACATCCCTCACTTCTGTGGCCACTGCTGCAGCCTTCCACAGTGAAGCGGAGGCCCCATTCTCGGAATTCGGAACAGACTTTGAGGCAAACAAACTTGCAACTTTTAAGCCAAAGTCATGCCATTACCCCAAGGGTCGGTAATGCTCACAATTATGACATGGAAAGGAAAATGGCCTGTGGTTCCAGGAAAAGAAAGCCAGAATGTGAGAAAAGAAGAATTTTAGAATTTATTTTTATTTCCTATTGTGTTCTCATCACATAGAGATTATGTTGGCTCCTAATTCCACGTGTGTGTTGGGGGTGGGGCGTGATTCTTGCCCTTCCTCTGGGGCAGAAGACTTGTCAGCACTTCCAGGGCTTAGCACAGTGCCTGGAACACACTGGTCCTCCGTTAGGGATAAATGAATAAATCTTTTAAATTTCCTTTCTAAAACCAGTGCCTCCCAAAAGGGGGGAAATACCATCAAAGGACAAGACTGTAGGGGCCTGGGAATCGTGTTTAGCTGAGGGGAGCTCCATTCAGTCTAACAAGGAACCCTGCAGCCGTGGAGCAAAGATTCCTCCCGCCTGCTTCTGCTGGCTTGCCTGGCTCCGTTCCTGAATATTTACTTGGAGTAATTAAGGCTCTCACCCACAGCCTGTCCTTCCTGAGCATTCAGAAACTGTCCTGCTGTTGTTCTTCTTCCAGAGAGTTAGTGATCTGCAGACCTTGTAAAGATCCTCTATTTTGGCTGGTTACCAAAATCAGTTACCAGCAGAGGAGCTGATTCCAGGATGCCGAGCATTTTGTCTGCGGTGGGCGTATGCGGAGGGTGGGGAGAGGGAGGGAGGACGGGAAAGGAGGGCTTGTCGTCGCACCCACTCACGCACATGGGCACCAACACCCAAACTTAGGTCTTAGCTGATTTAACCAGATGAATCATTTTCTGCTCGCTGGTGGGGGTGTGGTGGAGGAGAGTTGGCCGTGTGTGAAGTTCACAATTCCCCTGAGATACATTCTGGCTTACATCTTCGGTAGCTTGCCTTTCTTCTTTGTTGCCCCAGATCCAACTCAAACTTACCCTTAAGTGAAGAATGCATGATGTATAAGCCAGATGATTTTATCTTAGAGTTTCCTACATTCTGTTATACTCCTCAGGTCACCTTCCACTTCCCAGACTAGTCACAATGATGCCCTAAGTGCTGGTTAAGGTCATAATAGAAAATATTCGTGTGAAAACTACTGCATTCAGTATAAAAGTGTTGACACACTAGTTCACTGTATTGCTCTCCAGGAACCCCTCAGAAATTTCTTTTAGACTCAAAAACAAGATAAATTTTATCTCCAGGAGGGACAAATGTACTTCTCCCCATTTTTCCTTGGCCACGAGGAGCCTCAGAGTTAAATTTAATAATAATTTTAGGTTTCGTGTATGTATTTCCTCCTTCTTCTTGTGGTCCTGAAATTAGGATGAGAATTTTAATAATCTTATTGAACGTACATTCTTTGTTATAAAACACTCAATTTTTTTAAATCTGGCAAAACACAAAGTATCAATGATCTTAGTATAAAAGAGGGATAAATGCAGGATCTGGCATTCCAAGAGGAAACCAGCTGCATAAATAATAATAATTTCCCATAAACAAAATTCCTAAAAATGATTAAGGGGTCATAATGGAACACAAGGTAATGATACAAGGGGATAGCTGGACCTCAGATATTAGGAGTGTTTGAACTATAAGGGCATTTCTTTCTCTAAGATAAATTTTATTTCAATTCTCCTTGAAGCTTAGTATTTTAGTCTCACGTTGGCCCCTGGATTAAATAATGGCCTTACTAAGACTTATTTAACAAAGTATCATGCTTAACTACAATCTTTTTGCATGGAGAACTTGTCTAACAAACACCCATCAGACACCTACTGTTCTCAGAATCCTCCCTGCTCCCCATCCCCCAGCTCCTAGAAATGGGAGCATCAGAGGCAGAAGAACAGAGCCCAGGCCATTTCCTTCAAAGGTTTTCTCCCACGTGTGGTCATCACTGTCAATAAAAGTCTGTGGAAGCTGGTTTCTCAGCAGCACAATGGATCTGGATTAGGAAGCGAGCATGTCCTGCTGCCCCGGGGATGGTGAGTCCCTGTCTGAGTGCCCAAGCAGGCTGTAGATCCTCCCGTTCTTTGGGGCTTTTAAAAATTTTCATCTGACTAGACTGCTGTGAATGGGGCCTGATCTGACCCTCAGGACTCCTGTTCTGCAAAGCCCAGCCTCGCAGGCACTTTGCAAGCTCCCGGGAGCCTGGCATGAAGCTTCGCCACACTGTATGGTCCTAATTCTCCCTGCTAATCCTCCACAGCCTTCGTTCCTGGAGCTGCTGTGTTGGGGGTTCTGGCACTAGTGGCTGCGTAAGCCGTGCTGGCCCCTTTCCCTGACTTTTTTTTTTTTAAATATAAATTTTAAAATGTGACTTTGAGATGAAAGCAAGAATGCCAAAAGGAGGCCGATGCTTTCTTGTGTTCAATTACAGCCCTGGGGAGTACCCCACACAAGGAACTGCTCAGAGCTCCAGCCAAGATGAAATCTGCTTTTCCAATAAGCACTTCAAACGGTGGAGGATGTTTTTGGCTGGATTCAGCAACTGGGAAGCCAACAGTTAATAGGGCTGGGCACCCGCCATCAGGGGAAATCTGAAGCTGCCTTTTACAGCAGCTTTCACTGCAACTGAAGTTACAAGGCACTTGTCTGGCTCCCCCCAGACAAACGGCACAAACCCCACCTTTAGACCTCATTGAACAGGTTTTCCAAGATTAAAGATTTCAATACGCCAGTTAATTACTCTCCATACAGTTTTTCTTCGTTATTTTTTCAGGCCAAATTGCTTTGCAATAACTTCTAGGCATGTTCTAAATTATTTTACTGAAATGGAATGTTCAGTAAATACCTCCAGTTGAGGATAGGCAGCATCAGAAGTGCTGATAATAATGAAATGAAGACACCGATGGTGGTGGTGATGGATGGACAGATGGATGGATGGATGGAGAAACGGGTGGGTGGATCAGTGGATGGCTGCTAGCAGTGGGGGTGGCAGCACCGTGAGACAGGTAGGGAGAGCTTCGGCAGCTTCATAAATCTGGAAGCTGAATCTCCTCGGAGCAAACGACTTGCTCGAAATCACCACAGGCAAGCCTAATCTAGAACACAGATATTTGAAGTCATACTCTTCCATTTCACCGATGTGTGGCTTCAGTGTGTTGGCTAGAGGACACCCCCCCGTGGACTGACACAGAGCTTTCCAGGCCCAGTCAGTCATGAGTGCATTTTGCCTGTTTTAGTAATTATTAGTCCGTGATCAAGTCATGAAGTGAATCATCACCGGGACCCAGGATGCCAGCTTCATTCTTGAACTCCAAAAATCACATCCAGGTTTGCATAAATGTTTCCTGACCTGTTAGGTAAAAGAAGTCTTTTGCCTGGAGAAGAAGCACTGGCATGCAGGGCAGACATTTCCAAACTGAGGTGTGTATAAACGATTTGGTAAAATACATATTCCATACCCCTTTCCCAGAGGCTCTGAATGAGCAAGTCTGAAGTGGGCACAGGAAGCACAGTTTCCAAACACTGATCTCTTTGAAGTCTTGGTTAAAATGTTACCTTCTTGGTAAGGCCTACCTTGACCCTTATATTTAAAATCACATACCACCTTCCCCCACCCCATCTCTTATCCCGCTCTCTTTTTTCTCACAGCATTATCACCTTCTATTATATCATCACTATGGGCTGAATGTCTGTGTCCCCTCCTCCACCCAAATTCATGTGTTGAAGCCCTACTCCCCAATGTGTTCATATTCGGAGGTGGGGGTGTGGGGCTTTGGAGAGGGATTCGGTTTAGAAGAGGCCTAAAGGTAGAGTCGCCATGGTGGTGGCATTAGTGCCCTTAGAGGGAGAGACCTGAGCTCTTTCTGCACCACATGAGGATACAGCAAGAAGACGGCCATCTGCAAACCAGGAAGAGGGCCCTCACTAGACACTCAATGTGCCAGCACCTTGATCTTGGACCTCCCAGCCTCCACAGCTGTGAGAGAGAAAAGTTTGGTGTTTAAGCTTCCTAGTCAACGATATTTTGTTACAGCAGCCAGAGCTGACTAAGACAACCAAACAGTTGACTTGTTTCTTATAACTTGTTGGTTTTGAGACTCCCCAATAGCGAACACTTCGTGAAGACAGGACCTGCCTTATTCACTACTAAATCCCATGAGCCTAGAACAGGGCCCGGGTTGGTAATATCTGTTTAAAAGGACCAACTGAATAAGGAAATGATTATAACACAAGTGGCCCATGATGTACTCTTGAGAAACCCTGATGAGAGAGAGTGTGAGCTTTGGCTTTGGCCGGATGGCAGTCTGGATCCCAGCTCCATTCACGTCTATGTGACCTCAGACAATTTAAGCCCCCTGAGCATCAGTTCTCTTAAGTGTGAAATGGGGACAATACTTGCATTTTAGTGTTGCAACACAAGGATCCAGAGAGCTAACCAGGCACAGGGCAGTACTCCACAGTGTTACTTCTTTGCTTCTTCCTCATCTTCTGGTAGAGTTTTGCATTCAATGGTCTCTGTGCAGAAAATGTGTCTGAAGCCTCCCAGGTAGGAGGGAACTGTATTCCTGTTTCTCATCAGGTGGAGAAAGGCAGGGAGGATGAGTTAAGGGAGGTCAGCTTTCAGGGGAAGTGGATAAGTCATCCCTGCCAGCTCCCACTGCAGCTCAGAGGACACATGTTCACCTCCCTCCACCCATTCCCACTAGCAGAAATGAACAAATGGTTTCTTAGTAAACAGGCAATAAATCACTAGCAGGGACGAGCACCCCCAAAAGCAGCATCATGCAAGTTCTCACGCAGAGAGAGGGCCTATGCCTAGAGATGGCAATGTGGATTCTGAGACGGCCTTACTGGGTGTCCACACCCCCAAGCAAGCTTTCTTCCTGACATAGCCCAGCTATTTCCCTGGGGCCCTTGGAGTAAGTCCCACAGACTCTGCCAGCCCCACCTGGAGGGACTTAAGCTAGAGCATAAGAGATTTGGGCTAGGTGGGAACAAGGATTTTCTGATAGTGATTCTTGAATAGGTGATGAAGTTATAGGATCTATTTCTTGGGGTTTTATGAAGCAGATAGGATTTGGAGGCAGAGACACAGAAAACAGAAAATGTCTCCACACACACAGTTACATACATCCCAAAGAGAAGAAAAGAGGGTGGCCCCTGCAGACCAGGTTCAGGGTACCCGTTCACATGGAAAACAGGACAGTGGCAGGGACAGGCAACTCAGAGTCCAGAGCCTATGCGTCTAAACTTCAGCTCTGCTATAAATTGTCTGGTGACCTTAGGCCAGTCCCTCTCCTGCCCTACCCTAATTTCTCATAAGACAGGAGCACACAGATGTCTGTGGTCCGTCTGGTATTTCATGAGTCCCTGATTTCTGCCTGGGCTCTGGCCATTGCATTGCTGAGGCAGTAAGGAAACCAGCCCAAAGCCTTGGCTGCTGAGATCTCCTTGGCCACCCCCAGGATCATGTGAGACCCAAGTCAAGGCTCACATCTTTACTTTCAGAGGCTGCACTGGAAAGAGCAGGATCCTTACTGATACCCCACACCTCTTCCCTGGCCTCTGTCCCCTGTGGGGGTCCTGTGCCTGGCATGCCGAAGCCACCCAGAGTCCCTGCTGAATCTGTGACTCAATACTGCCCCAGACTCAGGTTGAGCTCTGGCATGACATCTGCCTCTCTGAAAGGGTCACTTATCTGGAATAGTATTCTTCAAATTAAAAGGTCTCCCTTTGGAACCCAGCTACCACTCCCTCAGCACTGCCTGAAAATGTCACCCTGGGGTCCTAGCAAGAGCTCTGAGGGGTCCTGGAAGAGACTTCCAAGGAATTAGCTTGAAATGGGCTCTGCTGAGAACCAGTTGTATGACCTTGAGCAAGTTGCCTTCCCCTCCCTGGGCCTCAGTTTCTCCATCTGTGCTGACCTGGCCTTCCGCTACCTGCCCAGTGTTGACAGTCTGTGTCTACCTCCAACACCAGAGCAGCCTCTCTCATCTGGGACTGCAGGAAATGCCCACCTTACCGTCTGGCTAGCGTTATTGGCCGAGGGTGGAGGCACAAGGGGTTCAAATGGGAGAAACCAGAACAGGCATTTCAAGTCAAGGCTAGAGGCAGGAATTGAGCCAGCTTCCTGCTTCCCAGAATTACCTTTTCTCTCCTTATTAGACTAGGTGAACGACTGGAGACAGAAGGGTCCTCGGGGGTGTTCAAGTTGCTTTTACACAAACAGCCTTTCCCCAAGTGAAATCTCACACCAGCGAAGCCCAGAATATCCAACAGATGGGGGCGGGGGGTTAAGACGGGGAAATAATCAGGGATGAAGTGGAGCATTGATGATCAAGGAAACTCCAGCATCCTGGCTGGGAAAGCACCACACGGGCAGGGAAGGCTGTCTTCATCCTCTGGTCTGGGGGGAGCTAGAAGGAGAGCACCCCTGACTCTCACCCAGCTCCCCTCGTTAGAACCAAGTCCCACCCCTAAAGGAATAAGGGTTGCGCTGAGCTCTGTTTCTGAGAACTAAAGCTTCATCACCTGCCAGCACCCACCCCGCACCCCGCACCGCCCCAGACCACGTTCCTTACAAACGGCCCCGCTTTGTCAGTCACCTCGAGCCGAGGCCGCCTCTGGCCCCAGCTCTTCCTTCCACTCCCGCCCTGGGGAGCCCACTCGCTGGAATCCCTGCCCCGCCCCGCGCAGACGAGGGGGAAGGGGAAGGGCCGGCAGCAGGGAGGGAGGGAGGGAGCCAGGGAGGAGAGAGACGCGGATGGGAGGGAAGGAAGTTGAGGGGTGTCTGCAGCTGGCCTGGCCCACCTGGGGACCCGGGCCTGGGGGTTTCCAGGCCCTCGGGATCCCGACAAGGCGGGGCGGCAGCAGGGAGTGCCGGGCGAGAGGACAGAGGACAGGCACGCCCGGCAGGGTGGGAAAGCGGGAGGGCTCCCGGGTCCTCAGAAAGGAGTCCAGGAAGGCTCAGCGTCCGGGCTCAGCCCGGCGTCCTGCCCGGAGGAGGCGGGCGGCAGCGTGTGCGCCGCGGCCCCAGCACCGCGGCCTCGTCCCCGATCAGGGGCGGGGACCGGCCCGCGCGCCCGGCCGCCCTCCCGGCGGCGCGACAGCGCGACCTCGCGGACACGCGCGGACGCGGACCTGTCCGTCCAGCAGGTCCCTCCGCCTCGCACGTGGGGACCACCGAGGAGCTGTGACTGAGTCCGGAGCCCGGGGCCCTTCCTCCCCACCGACTCGGATGGAATCCGTGAGCGGGAGACCCGGGCGCCAGGGTTCTGTCGAGCGCCCCGGGGCGGCCTGCGTCCCGCCACGCTGGGCCCCGGTGGGCGTCCGGCGTCAGGGTGCCCGCTGCAGTGCGCGCGTCAGGGTCGCCCCTGGGGCTGCTTAAAGCCCGGGTCGCTGGGGGCCGCCCCGGGGCCTGATCCCTAGGTCTGCGGAGGAGCCTCATCAGCTCTGGCAAGTTCCCAAGTGATGCTGGGTCCCAGGGCCGCACCCTGAAACCCGGGGCTAACCTGTGCTCCTCCGAGGGGGCCCACGGGCAATGTGGATTTGGAGGCCCAGTCTCAGATTCCCTGGATCAGAATCCACATTTGATCGAGGTGCAGGTGACTCATGTGACCCGAAGGTTTAGGAGCCCGGCTCTGAACACCACTGGGTCAGGCCTCACAGTCTCAGGCTGTGTTGAGCGCCAGCAAAACCTCTTCGCGTCCTCTGAAAAGTCTCTAGGTCAGAGAGCCGGATGGAACATTCCAGATTATCAGATCCAAGTCTCTTGCACGACAGAGGGGGAAACTGAGGCCCAGAGAAGGGAAGGAACTTGAGCAGGGCCATTCATCCTGGGCACCTCAAATGTTCTATGCTCATGAACACCTCCTTTTCTCCCCAGGAGGCGGCATCTGTGAATTCTGCTCGTCTTCATCTGTGAGTCAGGTGCCCCATGAACTACAGGGAGCCTGTGGAGACCCAGGTACTTCCTGTCCTGTCTTGGGAGTGCCCTGAGGCAGTGAGTAGAGACAAGAAATCTGCAACAGAGAATAGGGGTGGAAGGCCGCCTGGACGAGATGACTCAGGAGGAGCTGAGTTTGAGAGCTGAGTTCCAGCCACTGACTCTAGGTGTGGAGACTCACGCCCATTTTCTGTTCATGATTATTCTGAATTCTTGGAGAAAAGAGAGAGATCAGAGGCCTATCTTACAGGCACCTCTCATAGGCAAATCTAAATACACTGAGCATCTTGTCCCCAGCGTGGGCTGGATAGCCAGCTTTGGCCACAGCTCATGGTGGATATCCATGTTTTGGTCATTCAACCGGCAGTCTGAAGGATACACAGAGTCTGGATTGAGAGACTAGACCAACACATGCAAATAAATGAAAATTAAATAGAAATCACAAGACTGTGAAGGTTGCTATGTCTGTGGGAGTGGGGGAGGGATGGCATTTGGAGCAGGTGAACACTGAAAGATGCAGAGCTGTGGATTAGGGAAATCAGAGTGGGCTGCCTGGAGGCTGTGTGGCTACCACAGCCAGGGCATGGTGGAGCTCGGGCCTGTAAGAATTTGGACCTCACACTTTCAACCACTCCTCTATTCTGTCTTCAAAAGGTGCAGAGGTTGAGACCCACCTGGTGGCCTGTCTGGGATCTCTAAATAGGACATCTGGCTGGAAAAGAGGCAGTGGAAGAGTGGGTGGGACTTGAATTTAAAGTTAATGAGTTTGGGCGTTATGCTGGATCCCACAGGAAGTCATCTGAGTTGTGATGTAGCAAAGCGACGCTTATGGAAGTTACAGGAAGACTGTCTTTCTAGAATCCAGCATATTGCTGACATGTGAAACTCTAGCTTTAGCGGCTTGTGATGAGAATAATCACCAACAGGTATAGTTATAATATTTTAGAGGACTACATTTTAACATTCTGCCTTCATTTCTACTCATTCCCAAAAAATCTCAAGGAAAATAACCAATTCATAACTGTTAAGAAAAAAATGGGTAGATATTTGTTTTCCTTTTGTGGTCTTTTATATTCCCAGCTATCCCACCCTGGTATCAGCTTTACAGAAAACAAAGGAGCTGAAATTAAACATTAACCGGGATCATTGAGCATGTCACTAAAATAAACAGCCCTAGCGTTAGGAGAGGAGAGGCCCCCAACTCTCTGGTGGACTGTTCAAATAGGAAAGGGACCCGCGGACAGCAGCAGCACCGCACCACCCGCCCCCTCTCCTGTCTCCAAGGAATCGAGAAGCCAGTTGATTCCAACTAGCACTTTCTATTGCAGCCAACAAACATTTACTGAATTCCTGTGGAAGAGACAGCCATGGTGCTAGGTACTTGGGAACAAGGAGGCCTCAAACAGAGTCCCAGCCCTGAGACACTCATGATCACATGTGAGCAGGGGCCTCTTTCAGGAGACATTACGAGGGACTGGAAGGCAGAAGGGGGAGTGATGTCTTTCCTCCTAGAGGGGGCAGCATCTGCTGTAGGTCTTAAATACTAGACTTCTATTAGTAAAAAAAAAAAAAAAGGTGGGGGGCAGTCCAGGGAGAGGGGAGAGGTCAACAAAACGGTGGGGGACAGTTCATGGCGTGTTTGGGAAATGGCTGGTCTGGTGTGGAAAGTGGAGTGCACCTTGGGAGGAAGAGTGTCTGGGGGGTGGTCAGGGCTGGAAGGCAGCTTAGGACCAGGCTGGAAAGGCTAGCGTTGAAGTGCAGTCTTGATCGGGAAAGTTCTGGGGGCCTCATCTGAAGCCCTCCAGCTGCTGTGAGTGGGTGGGCTGGTAGGGTGTCCTCATGAGAGGCCAACCAGGCCAGAGAGGATTAGGACTTGGCCCAGGCTGCTGCAATACGGAGGTGAGAAGAGGATGCTTCAGGAGGCATTCCAGAGCCTCAGTCATCTGCCTCAGTGACTAACTGGGTGGGGAGAGGTGAGGTGAATGACCGAATGCTCTGACTTGGTGTCATCCTCTGACAAAGAAATGGTCTCAGTCGAGAATCCAGCTGGGCAGTAGGAAGCACACTGGGATTTCAACCAGAGGAACTTTAATACAGGGGGTTGGTTGCATAGTGATGTAAAAGCTGAGAAGCCGAACAGGATGCTGAGGCAGTGCCAGATGAGCAGTGAAGGAAGCCGCTGGCACCACTGAGAGCACAAGGGTCCCCGAAAAGCAGAGACAGTGTAACTGGAGACAAGAAGCCAGGAACAGCGCGGCCGAGCAGAAACCAGGGCTGGTCTGTGCAGGGGAAGCTGGAGCCACGCAGGAGACCTGGCTCCTAGTAAATACTAGAACAGAGAGAGAGCGAAAGAAATTCCCTGGTTGCTCTCTCTAACCAACGTCCCGCCTTTCACCTGCTCTTGGCCAAATCTACTTGAAAGTCCAGAAATTAAGGCACCGAGGAAATGTGTACCCTGAAACAGAAAGCAGGCTGAGGATCGGGGCTTGATGTGGCAGCAGCAAGCCGTTGCCGCCACAAGAACATGAGAGGAGGCAGGTGAGGTGAGAGAGATGATGGGTCCAGGCTGGAATATGGGGAGCATGAGGTGCCTCCTCGGGAGGATATGGAGCATGAAGACATAGACTTGAAAGGCCAGAGAAGCAGATGTGGGAGGATCAGCATGGCTCTCTGTGTGAGGGTTTCCCGGCTGAGGCTAAAGCAGACTCATGCCTGAGTCACACTGTCTTGGAGCCAAGCCTCAAGGGTAAGGCAGGGCGAGGTGGTGTCGGGGGCTCAGTGATATGCCAGGTCCCACATGCAGGAGAGTGGATGATGTGGTAGAGATGGGGCTGGTGAGACCCACCGAGTGTCATCCCCCTTCTGACAGCAACTAGCTGCATGACTCTGGGCAAGTGAAAATGCTTTCTGGGTCTGCGTCCCATCTGTAATGTGGGGAGCGTGCCTCCCCCTCCGGGAAAACTGAAACCACATGAAGCATTCTGTGAACAGTGAGGCCCCATCCACTTCAGAAAGCCTGAGGATCCCGAGTGGATGCCAGGTCTAGTGAGACTTTTGGGACAAGGGCTGGGTTGAGTTGGACGTGTTCCTGGGCCCCCATGGGATTACACACACTTGAAGAGAGGAGGGTGCCATCTCCCTGCTGCTGACCGCTGTTCTCGAACACCAGTTTCTGGTGGGTTTTAACTCAGTCACATCTCTGGCCATCTTAGGACCACATCCCTCTTATGACCAGGCACCCACATTCTAAATGACTGAGAAGGCAGAGCAGCAGGTGAAACCCCCAAATTGGGCCAGACTCTTGTCCCTACAAGCTTGACCTGCAACCTAGATAGCAGTTTGGCAACGAAGCAGAGAGTACATATCATCGGGGGCCATGGAAGCTGGGGTCTGCAGACAGGCACTAGACCATGAGAACCCGAGAAGGGAGAGGCAAAAAAAAGGATGTGTGTGTGGGGGGGACAACAGAGAGCATGCAGAACACAGTGCATGGCAGGAAGGGAGGTTTGAGGTCCCGTTGTGTTAAGGGCTTTGACCTGGGTCTCCGAAATGGTGTGCAAAATCCTGTGGTTACTTCTTCCTGGGAGAGGGGCCAGATTTTTTGTCTGACTTTCATAGGAGGTGGCAGCCCTGGGGGTCATGCATTTCAGGGTAAGCTCCTCCACTCTTCAGCCCCGCTCCACCCTCCATGTCACACAAGCAGCAGACTCTCCACGCTTCTGCACCACCCTGGTCCTTATGGGCGCCTCCTCTCCACCTGGAAACTCTCTCCTTCCCCCTCTTTCCACACAGCTTGTTTTCTCCAGGTTTTAAGACTCAGTTCAAACATCGCCCCCTCCAGAAGCCCTCCCCTCACCCTGTCCTAGCACATGGCAGATGGAATGCTCCAAAGAACCCCCATGTATGCGTCCCACCCAGCAGATCTCCTGGCAGTGTGACCAACACGTCTCCTACCAAGAGGTGAGTCTGCGTCCCCTCCCCTTGGATGTAAGTGGGACAGCCCTGCGAATCGAGCACAGGGGAAGTGATGTTTGTGCCTTCCAAGGTTTGGTCAGAAAAAGGACACAGCTTCTGCCTGGTTCTCATTCATACTCTTTCTTGCTCCCGCTTCTCTCCCTCTCTCTCTCTCCTTCTCTTCCATTCAGCACCTGCCTTTGGACCCAGCCACTGCGTGTGAGGAAGCCCAGGCTGCAGGGAGAGCCGTGGGGCTCTCCAGCACCAACAGTGAGTGAGCACACCTGCAGGTCGTTCCAGCTGAAGCCCCACATTATGGTGCAAACCACCCCATGTCCTGTCTGCAGCGCTGATCCACAACAACCCTGAGTGGTGACGACTACTGCTAGTTTAAGCCACTGTGCTTTGGAGTAATTTGCTGGGCAGCAACTGACAAAAAATGCTTCTCTGGAGTCCTGTGACCCCTGTTTCTCTCTGTCAGGGCATTTTCTCCCCAAGTCGTAACCACTGGTTGGCAGCTCTGCCTCTCCACTGGACCACGAGTGCTCAGAGACGGGGACCACCTTGCCACCTCCACATCCCGGACCCAGGCTCACTGCTGGTAGGTACTCAAGGGGCACTCAACACATGTTTACCCAATGAAACCCAGGAAATAAGAGAAAAACGATGGATTGGATCAAAAATAAACTCCTCGGTGACGGAAATATGTGAGCTCCAGTTCTAAACATGTTAGATATACTTGCTAAATGAACGAAGGCTTGGCATTCATTTAAGGCTGTACAGACTGGTCACATTAGTCTCTTGTGGGGTGTGCAAAGGTTCGTCCATGGAGTAAACATGTGTCAGGAAGTAAAGGGACCCAGTGCAGTGATTCAGTGTTGCAGCTTGGCCTCATGAAAACACCCAATTATACTTATTTTTATTTCTCAGACTGAGACTCCAGAGGTCCTCAAATAACAGGCAGCCTTCTTCCCATAAAGCATCACTTCCTCCCTCCCCAGCCCCCCTGGATTCTGCTGGGGGTGGGGGTAGGCAGCAGCCTATCACTCCGTGAGGCTGTTCCCCACGGGGAGCTGCCCTCCCAAAGACCCCAAACACTGAATCAGCTGCTCCGCTGACCCAGACCAGACTTCTGGCCTCACCCCTGGGCCTGTACTTCCTTCCCCGAGAGATCCTCCAGGCAGAGAAGTTTCACTCTGATACAGATCTGGCCAGGAGGTTTATAGCTCTCGGAGCACTGACTCCGGCACCATTTCACTTGATGCCACACAGTCACGAGGCAGACTCAGCAGGGAAGCTGAGGCCGTTTTGTAAACGGAAGTGGCCCTGCTCCCCTTCTGCCCTCACACCCCTGCCTCTCGCCCTGCTCTGGCCGCTGTCAGCCATGCTCCTGCGGACCACAGTGGCGGGTCCTGCGCTGTGTTACTGAAGTGACTGAATCACCCACAGGCGTCCAACCAGCTCAGCTCCACCCCTAGTATCCACAGCGTTTCTGGACTTCCTCAACCCACACTGTCAATTCAGCATGGAAAACAAAAGCTCGGGTAAATTCTATAGAACCGGACTGGTACTTCTGTGGCCGAAAGAAGCGTGCACAGGCACGCCCAAAGCAAGCAAAGCAAGAAGACAAGCAAACCCACGAAAACCTTCAGTGCACATGTCACGAGCCAACGACACAGAACTGTTTTGGGATTACTCTGTGGGATTATCTGTGATCCCTTTCCCTGTAAACAAAAATAAAAATCAAGTTAGTCGTGCTATGCCCATTTCACAAATGCCTGCCCACACGAGTACTCAGGGGCTACAAGCACGCCTCTCACAGGCACACACGCCTCTCTCCGATAAAGAGGTCTGAGGGTTAGGATGCCTTCTGGAATCTTTCCTTCCACACCTACTAAGTCTGGTCACTGTCTTTGAGGCTGACATTCCTCAAGTTGAGGGATGGGCAGGCAGAAGGCTGCAGGCTGTGTGCCAGCCAGGTCAGCTTACAGTGAGCTGTCAACCCGGTTTCTGACACCCCAGAGAGGCCATAAATAACCACAATGAAACTGCAGCAGGCCTCGGGGCCTCCCCCGCAAAGGCACTCCTCCTCCATCAATCTCCCCTAATGACTGCTTGGCATTCAGGCTTCCGATGTGACCCGACCCTGGCCCCAAGCATTCTTTGGGGCACAACCTTCCCTTCCCAGGCACAGAATGAGTCAGCCTCCAGCACGCTGCTTTGAGATGTTGTCCTGCCAACATACTTTTACAGATGCCAGAGAAGGGCCGGGAAACTCACGTCACTCAAAACGCTGCTCTTTTTAAGTTGGGCTCTTGGAAGCAGAGCTACAGCCATTGTCCCTGGTCCACCTGGTCATGGTGGCTCCTCCACCACAGAGGCTCCCACACAGCCACGCTTACCTCGGCCACACGACAGTTACTCTGTGCTTTGCCATGTGGGTGGGCAAAAGCCAGATGACACTGTAGCTCCGCTGTTTAAGCTTCTTTTGTCCTGACTCAAGTGGCAATTATCTTTTATTCTTACCTTTTGGACTTAAGACGGATTCGCCTTCACTATCTAACCACCCTAGAGAACATCCTCCTGAAATCACATCCCGACCCCACGTCTTTTTACCTCTCTCAATCTTGCTCCTGAGCTCTCATGATTAAAATCACATACGTAAAATGTTTACGACTCCACCCTACCACCTAATAAAACAAATTGGTTGTCTCATCAGCAGCCTGATCATATATTTCTAGATAAGAAAAATAGGAAATGCAAAACGATGGCTAAAACGTGTACTCCTTGTCAGTGCACACACACCGTAACATTAAGCTTCAGTGACCATCTAGTTAGTTGTGAGGGTAGAAGGGAAGAGGTGTGTCTTACATAGTCAAACTCCCTCGTTTACATATGGAAAACTGAGGCTCTTAAAGTCACAGGACAGGATGGAGAACCCAAGTCTCCCAGGGTAGAGTGCACTTGGGGATAGGAGTTGCCAAAACCAGTTCTTCCCCAAGGGGATAGAGAGCAAATACAGTAAAGTGTGGGGGTCAAAGTATAATTTTCTTTCCACCTTCTAAATTCTTCTACATGGGCTAATAATCAAGTCAACATGAGACAGATTAATAGGAGAACATGTCCAAAATTTACTACGAATATACACGTGGGCACGTGATCAAAATATGAGACCACAAGACGCACTGGGCAGTCGAGCCTCCTGTGCCATTTTGCAGAAAGAAGGAGGGAGGCGGGGGTCTGGGAATTCAAAAGATAAGCAGGCGATTTACAGGTCAGAAGAGAAAGAGCAAACATGTGGTAAACAAATACTTGTAGGCCCACCCAGAAACAATGGGGCCCAGCGGGGAAGCTCAGCAAACAGGCCTGGCCAGATTTCTCCGCATCTGCCACGGGTGGTTTATATTCTGATGCTGCGGTGATGATGCTCCCTTCCTTTTAGCAGGTTTTTCTGCATGAATTCCTTTAGGCGGGTAAAGGGAGAGGGTCCAAGATTCTTTCCCAGTCCTTTGTTTCTTAATAACAAGCTTAAAATCAAAATCCCAAAAAAGATATTTTGGAATAGCAAAACTTTGATCCTCTCAAAAGCCACACCCTTAGTTCAGTGCTGAGCACAGAGTAGGGGCCTCCACTGTCAATGCCCCTCCAGGTCCCCAAGGTCCCTTTTGCTGGTTTGTGTGCCCATACCAGCCCTTGGGTGCTTTCAGCCATAGCCTAGGCAACTGCAGCTCTCTTCGGAGAGCTGTCTTGAGGGGTATAAAGCCCACCTCCTTGGCTGGAGTTGGGGGAAAGTCTGAGATATAATTAATACTTCATAGGATTGGACTGGGGCTGGTTCTCTGCCTGAAATCATATGCTGCTCCTCTTCCTCTCTCTGTCACTGTCCTGTTTCCTGTCCCCCTGCCCCCTCACCAGTTTCTCCAGGGAACACTTGTAAGAAATGACCTGCGTCTGGACCTTCATCTCAAGGTCTGTTTCTGAGGAGCCGGACCTAAGATTCCAGGAAATGTTTGTGGAATGAATGAAGGGATCATGCCAGCCTAAGAGAGGTGCAAACGAAAGGTAACAGGTAGCTAAGCTAGGGGAAAGCTGTGAAGAAGGGTGGCCGGAGGAGCTGCATTGAAGTGTCCTGAGGGCTGAAGCCAGGATTAATTAAGTCTCCCTCCCAGTGCTTCCGTTTAAAACAGCCCATGAACATGATTGCATCCACGGCACACATGAGTGTATCTGCAGGCGCATGGGTTGCTTCTACATTGCAAAGGACACTGTGAGCCCAGAGCCATCTTGACAGCATCCTGGACTGGCTCGCCTTCTGGATAACTGAGGACTTGCCCTGTTAATTGATAAAACATTTAACACTTACACCCCTTACAGTTTACAGCTACTGCTGTAAACAGAGGGTGCTTGCAGCAGATGGCTTCATCCTGCCAATATTCCAGCAGCAGCTTCAGTCCTTAGTCACAGACAGGAGCCGCCCACCTCAAGCCTTGCTTTCCATTGTCACTCTGCCCCGTGGCCTTCCCCAGGCCCACTTCCCAGAAATGTGGGGGAACGGAAGTGGGAGCTGGTGGATAAATGCTTCACCTCTTGTCCAGGGCAGCTCTAGAGATGTTCTGGATGCTTCTCAAGTGGTCCTTCCGGAACTGAGACCCGTTTCGCACAGCAGAGGCTTTCACAGTGCATCCTTAATGTTGATTTCCCCCTTTTGTCTCATGGTCCTGCTTCCGGGGATCCCCTCCCCATTAAACTGCAGCCGAGTCCTTGCCCCGGGTTCTGCCTGCATGGGCACGCAAATGAAGGCAGTATTTCCACAATGTCCACTTCTTCCAAGCAGCGCGGGGTCATCATCATCTATCTCCGTTCATCATTGACTTCCAGCTCCGGTTCAAACAACGCGTTGTCCTTAGAAGTTTCCCATCTGCCTTCCACTAAATGGCCCCAGCTGCTCTCCTCTTGAGTTTGTGTATCGATGGACTTACGTCTGACATAAAGTAAACAGACTCTGAGCAGAGGAGTGGTCTTGTGACCAAACGCATGAGCTTTCATCTAAGGCACTGGAAACTGATTTTGGTGTCTTGGGAGACATTTTTATTTTTTTCTGGCTTAGAGCTCTAGTTTGGAAAATATAGAGGTTGGATAGTAAAATTTTTCATGACTGCTTTTTTATATTTCAATTTAAATATGAGATGTGTTCGTGCGCGAATGCAGTGGGTCTAACAATACTTACTGCAAAGGCCCTTACTAGAATATGCTAACTTCATAGATGTGATTTTTAAGATTCCAGGAGGCATCACAAGTTTGCCAGCATCATAGATGTCAAAACGATATCATACACCAAAGACACACAGCTGACACATAGATTTCAGAATGAAAATAGACTCAGCCCAGAGACTGATTACAGATCCTCCATTCAGCCTCAGAGTGTAAGCCAGGGATCCCCTTTCCTCTCCTAAGAGTCATATGTCCCCTCAAGCGCAGGAGTCTGTGTGTGCCCACACTGGCTCCGGGGTGACTCAATGGGATGGATGTGTCATGCGGGAAGAGTTCTGTTCTGGGCTTGTCTCCCATCCGACAGCATTCTCGGTGTCGGGGGCACAGGGAGCAGGCTTCTGGGTGCCACAACTGATGGTGCAGCTGGTGAAGGTAAAAAAAGAGCCAACCCTCAGTTACAGGTGCAAAAACAAACAATAGCAGGTGTATTGATCTTCACCCGCCCTGAAGCCCTGGGAGGGGCAAGGGGGAGAATCAAAGGTCAGTGGAGCTATCTCTGAGTGTTTGCTGTGTTGCTAAGAACAGGGTGGGCAAAAGTACACAGAGATTTGTTGCAGGAAGTAAAGTGGAGCAGAGAGAGGCCTGGCTCTGGGACCTCCCTGGACATGCAGTGAGTGGGAGTTCCTTCTTGGAGGGGTTTGGCCCCATGTGGCGGTGATGAGCGCCCTGCTGGGAATAGTCAGAAAGTCTAGGCAGAGGGAAGCATATCCCACTGTGGCCGGGCTATCAATCCAATGCCAGGAAGAACCCCCAAAGGCTGGTTTTCTGGTCATGAGGACAGGTGATAGGAGGGCTAAAGTTTGCAGGTCGTAGTGGCTAAAAAGACATCAGGATCGATGAAGTGCTGTCACAGGAAGTCGGTTGCTATGTATGGTTTGAGGGCTGGCATTTGCACAGAGGAAGTTCATGAGGATGTGATAGGAAGCTGAGTGTGGTGGGCTGCAGAGAGGGGTGTGGGTGATGTTGGATGGTCATCGGTGTTGATATTAATGCTCCTAAGGATGGTGCAGCCTCAGCAAGTCTGTGTATAAGCAAAGCAGGCCGCTGAGTTGCTGCAAAAAGGGTGACAGTGAAACGCTAATGACTTCACCTACCTGGGGATTGTCCGGGGCCACCTGAGGAGGCATGTCATGGATGAGAGCTCAGATGGAGATCCAACAGCCCTTTGAGACGAGTTTACCACTTCAGCAACTGCTGGGAGACACTCCTCCGATTTTGCAAGAGAAGAAAACACAGTCTCTTTGAAGAGGTGATTTAATGGGCCTCTGAGCTGAAATCTGCGTTTTCCAAATCCATGATTCCCCAAGGCAGAGCTGGCATTTGGTTTCGAAAAGTAACCAGCTTCTTGAATTTGGCAGAAGTGCAGAGCTGTCAGGAGTTCTGATCACCGGCTCTGCTCCGGGAGGGCAGCATTGCACAGCGGGACTGGGTGGGAATGCCCCAGCTAGGTGGAGCCAAGATTCCCAGTATGCACTTGACTGACCCAAAGACGGCATAAGACAGGAACCTGCTATTGAGGTTGCTTTCCAAATTCATCGTTTCCAACTCAAGGCGTTTCCAGAAAAACTTGATCCCATTGTCCTGAATGCTCAGTTCTCTGGTCTGTCCTGAACCCTGAAGGCAGGTATCTAATTCTGGCTCTGCTAGCAGGAGAGTGTCAGTGGGACAGTCTCCGAAAGACTTTCTCGGGGAGGGCAGTGATATCTCCCTCAACCAGTATACAAAGCACAGCTGGTTCCCTGGTTCCTGATTCAGGAAAGAAGTAGCGGTGTTGCTCAAGAACAGTTCTCCACCTCTTAAGGTCGTCATACAGTCTTGTCCTGATTCATCTGTCATTCTGAAGACTGAGTTTCTGCTTCTGCAGCTGGTCAGGTAGTATCTGGGCACCTTAAAGACAGGCCACAGAGGGTCGGCGTGGGGGCCTCTAGAAACACCTGAGCATACCTGGCCTTGCAGACAGTCAGTACACCTACTTCAAAGGTCTTGGGCAAATGCTGCACAAATTCTACCTATTTTCAACCTTGCAGGAATGTTAATGTTTCCCATCCAATGACAGGAATGTCCTTGACCGCGAGGTATTTCTCTATTAAGACTGGCCCCAGAGCCTCTGGAATTTCTGTGAAATTCAGCTTGACAAGGAAAGGATGTTGTTGGGACAATCCATTCTACAGAATTGGAACCAAAGGTAACAGGAAGGTGAGCCACATTGTTTTGAGAAAGATAAAAGAGAACTGGAGTCAGCGGTGGATGAAACCTGTCAGACAACTGTATCAAGGAAAATAGCTTCCTGTCTACCATGAAGCCACTGGCCAGGGGCTGAGTACTGCAGAAAGGCAGTCAGGTGTGCACTCCATACTCATACTCCATCCACAGCAGGAGGAGGCCTCATCCTTCAAGATTACCCCGACCGTGGCTTCTGTGAAGACCACATCTTGTGAGAAGCAGCTGCTAATGAGATGTTGCCACTGGGGGCGTTTGGACTGGAGCTGGGATGACTACGGGCTGGGATGATCCAGGGGATGTGAAGGCTGCTTCCACTTCCAAAGGGCTGTTGTGTGGGCAGGGGTGTCCTCTTGGTCGCGTCAGTGGGAATGTCACAGCGAGGCTCGTCTGACCAGTCATTGCTGCCCAGGGAAGACTGGGTTGCATCAGGAGGGAGTGAGCTGACCATCACTGGGCACAACCAGTGGGCAGTTCCTAAGGGGTCAGTCTAGAAGGCCATGATGGCACTCTGCACATCAGCTGTGGCCCAGAAGTCTAGCTGTCCTGGAGGTCTGAGGGTTTAGACTCTGGCTGGTGCCCATCATGTCCCAGGCCAGGCGAGCATACTTTGGAAAGTGTGTCTGTGAGGCTATTTCCTGAAGAGAGTAGCATTTAGATTGGTAGGTGGAGTAAAGATGGTCATCCTCACGAATTTGGGTGGACATCATCCAACCCACTGGGGGCCCAAATACAATAAAAAGGTGGAGGAGGGGCAAATCCGCTCTCTCTGATTGAACCGAGCCGTTCCTCTTCTCCTGCCCGCTGGAGCTCCAAGCCTTTGGGCTCAGACTGAATTACACCATTGACTTTCAGTTCTCGGCTTGCAGATGGCAGATCATGGGACTTCCCGCCTCAGTAATTCTGTAAGCCAATTCCTATCATAAATCTCCCCAATATACCTTTCTAACCCTTACTGATTCTGTCTCTCTGGAGGCTCTGACATCTAACCGTTGCTCCTTCTGTTACTTTGAAACAGTGGATCTCATCACTGACAGATCTCAAACACTCTTTTTATAATAAACGATCCTTAATATCCCCTTCCGTCTCCTGAAATAAATTTTCCTGAGAACATAATCAATCTCAGAATTTCAAAACTAGATACTCTTAACTATAGTAAGTTGGAAATAAAATGTAGTTTATAATCAATAATATGCATTTCCACGTGGAAATGCTTGGCTAAGACCTCACCAGAGACGTGGTGAAGTAGAGGCTCTCTCACCTACTTTTGCTAAGTAGAGGATGGAGTTAGTTAAGAGTAGAGGATGGAGTTAAGAGTAGAGGATGGAGTTAAGCGTAGAGGATGGAGTTAAGAGTAGAGGATGGAGTTAAGCATAGAGGATGGAGTTAAGAGTGGAGGATGGAGTTAAGAGTAGAGGATGGAGTTAAGCGTAGAGGATGGAGTTAAGCGTAGAGGATGGAGTTAAGCGTAGAGGATGAACTGAAGTTGCCTTTCCTGGGCATTTGACTCTTTGCCAAGGGAAAAGGTTTTCTAAACTGCCGAAAACTCTTCATAAAACTCCGAAGAAACCCAGCACGGCCTTCTGAGAGTGTACATGCCTGGAAACTGGAGGGTGCAGACATCGAGGGCGCCGAGGCCGGTTCGGTTTGTACTTAAGGGTGGCTGCAAGGCCACGGTCGTCACCCCGGGGCAGGATTCCGCCCGCCGCCGCGCGGGGCGCTGAGCATCCATCCCCAGGACTCCCCGGAACGCCCCGGCGGGACCAAGCGCCGGGGGTGGCGGCGCCGTTCCTGCCGCGGCCACGAGGGGGCGGCCGAGACCCAGAATCGGAAAGCGGCGGCTGTGGGAAGCGCCGACCCGTCCGCAGGTGCGAGGGGGAGGGAGGCGGCCACAGGCGGCTGGAAAGCTGGGACCCAGCTTGTGCGAAACCGCCTCATCTTGGGCAGCGCCCTCCAGTTTTCTAACATACCCTGCTAGCACTGAACGCTTTCGGGGAGGCATTTCCAGTCCTCCTCCCAAATAATATAGTGTTGACATCATAATAGCAATTCCAGTATTTTCCGAGAAACACCCATGGGGACAGACAAAGCAGGGAGGCAGTTGGCCAGTTCTGGCCTCCCCCAACACCCACCACACTTCTCCAGAAATAATAATAATGACGATAGATAGATAGATAGATAGATAGATGATAGATGATAGATAGATGATCGAAAGATATAGATAGATAAATAGATAGATAGATGATACATAGAGATAGAGAGAGAGATAGACAGATATAGATGATAGATAGATGATAGATAGATGATAGATGATAGATAGATAGATAGATTGATGATAGATAGATAGATGATAGATAGATAAATAGATAGAAAGATAAATGATAGATAAATAGATAGATAGATGATACATAGAGATAGAGAGAGAGAGATAGACAGATAGAGATAGAGATAGATGATAGATAGATGATAGATAGATAGATAGATAGATAGATGATAGATAGCATTTTTTTTGAGAACTTACCACACGTCATTGTTTCTCTTCATATCTTCTCTTCATCAATGACAGTATAAGATGGGTATTATCATGCCCATGATAAACAGTATGGATGAGGCAACTGCAACACACAGAACTTGAGTAATTTGGCTAAGTTGACTTGCTGGTACATGGCAGAGAATCACTGAAGAAGAGTAAAACATTCAAGACGTGGGGCAAAGGAGTCCCACCTGCTGGAGGAAGATGCTTTAGAATGACTCAGCCATCCTCATCCTGCAAGAAAACAAGGTAGCATGTACTCAGCTTGTTTTTTCAAATCTACTGAGAACATGAGGATGGTAAAATAAAAAACACCGAGAAGGAAAAAGCCTTATTAAATATTGTTATTCCCAGGGTTGTGGTTCTTGTTGTTCATGAATTCATCCAAGGCATTATACCAAGAGGGTCCGACAAGGCTAACATTGACTCACTGCCCAGGGTCTAGCTACAGATAGTAGTAAGGCCTATAACTGGACAAAACTGAACCCCGAATTTTGAACCATGGATAAGCATTAGAATATCTGGGGGAGTTTTAAAAAACTGATATCTGGGTCTCCCCCAAGCTAATTGAATTAGAGTCTCTGGAAATGGTGCCCAGATACCTGTTGTTGTTGTTGTTTTTAAATCTCCCCAGGTGATTCTAGGGTTCAATCAACAATAAGAACCAAACTCCTTTTTATGTAGATGAGGAAACTAAGGCCCAGAGAGGAGCCATAATGTGCCCAAAACTGAATGTTAAGGAAGTGCGGAGCCAGGTCTACGGGTTTATAGTCCCGAGCTCACCAGTAGCTCTACAGCTGCTCCAGACTGGGGCCACCCCACAAGGAGACAGACAGCAGGACATGAGGACCCTTGGGGTGCACAACACACTCTGAGTTGACGCTTCACCTGCTTGCTGCAGTCTGAGTTGTGCGATGCTCAGTGCCTACTATTTCCTGCCAGCTCCAACCTCAAGATCTCAGTGGCCCCCTCAGTGGTCAGGACTCCCACTACTGCAGACTTGGCCTTGAGGAGAACCATCCACTCCACCAGCGCCTCTACTCACTGTTTCCTTCATCTGCTAGTTGATTCACCACATGAAATACTCGACACTCAGTTAAATTCGGATGTCAGGTAAACCACGAATAGTTCCTTAGTATAAGTATGTCCTGCGCAACATGTGTATGTTTCTTTGCTAACTTTGGAAATTCTATCCAAAAGAACACAATGAGTGTGGTTTTGCGTGGCCTACTTGAAAGGGAGGAGAAACGGCTTGCCCAGACAACACAATCGCTAGCTATCAGCTAGTGCTCTTTCCTCAGCACCATTTGGCACAGAGAGATTATTATATTTTGACTTAATAAAGAGTTATATTTTGGGGAAAAAAGACAATTAAGAGAAATGTCTGCTCAATTATTTTGTTCCTTTATTCCTGGCAGTAGATGCATGCCTCTTTGGACCATAAGCTATGTAGCTCATATGGGCATTCATTTGCTGGAGGTTTGTGACGTGTTTCTATATACTAGGTGTGGCGACCCTTTCCCTTATAGTAGCCATCATACCAAGCCAGAGGCCAGCAACCTAACAGAGCCAGGCTGTGGATCTGGGCAGTGAGAGCATAAGTCTGGGGGCCACCATGACAGGCCCCTTAGTCGCTCAAGGCCTCGGCCTTCCTGGGGTGGTAAAGTTGCCCAACATTGGAAGGATCTGGTCAAGTGTATTCTTAAACCAAATGCGTTGGGGAATTGAACCAAAAGAATTGATGACAGAGAGAGTCTGTTCCTTTGGAGAATCTGCTGAACTACCTTCCACCACCTTAGAACTGAATTGATTTAGCTTCAGGAACTGTGTGTATTTTAAAGGGCAACACTGGATACGGGGGAGAAGTATACTTTCATATCTGAAGCTGGCATCCTGTTTTTCCCTTCCTTTAAACCTGCTCCTGTCCTTAGGTAATGGCTTCACTGTCCTCCTGGCCACCTAGAAGAGAAACTGAGACTCACTCTAGGCTTCTCCCCCTCCTCCATCTTCCAACCCTCACTCCCTTGACAAACCTTTCTTAGACTGAAATTTGTTGGTGTGTCTTTGGAGTACCTGTGCCCCCCAGCAGTACCTAGAGGTCCCTCGATGCTCACATCTTGGCCCACACAGGGCACGAGCCAACTTCTTAATTTTTGTGAGATTAATAGGTGCAAAGTGATACCTAGGTAGTATGAATTCATATCTCTGTAATTCACAGTTAGGTGTTTTAACCCATCTGTGTATGTGTTGTTGGATATGAAATTTTCATTTTATTTACTTAGAATCCCTGGCCCTCATGGCTCGCATCTCACACTAGGCAAGAGTCCTCACTGTTTTTCTGCCATTTGCTCTCCTCAAGCTGCACTCAGCCAACTGTCTAAAGCACAGGCAGAAGAATGGCCCTCTTTTGCATAAAGTCCTTTAAGAACTGCCAGGCATCCTTAATAAATATGCAAACTTCTCAGTTGGCCCTTCAAGGCCTTACATAATCTAGGTCCAGCTGGCTTTCCAGCCTTTTCTCCTCTCCTCTCTCACCAGTAACCTTCTCCATATGCCTGCTGCCCTGACCGTGCCTTTCTCCATCCGTTGGCTCACACTCTCTTGCACACATCTCTAGTACCCTCCTTATGCTGTCTGTTGCGCACTCAAAGCCTGGGATGACATACAGCCTCCCCTGAGGTATGTGGTAGCCCAGGCTTCCACCTCCCCAGAATTCTCCAGGGCTTTCCCAGCACCAAATTCTCCATTCTTATGTTCTTGTCACACGCATCTTTGTCTGATCTCTCAAACTTCTGGAAGGCCTGCTACACATTTCATTTATTTCTCTCTCTCTCCCACCCCAGCATTTAACTCAAGCCAGTCCACCCTGCAGGCAGGGAAACCAGGTAAGAGGCTGCAAGATGGTTCAGTACAGGAAGACAAAGCACCTCCCTGGGAATGGGAAAGGAGAAATTGAGAGGGGGATACTCAGAAGCATCCACTGACTAGTTGGCCATGAGCATTAAGGGGGAGGAGAGATTGGAGAACACTCCAGCTCCTGGGCTTGGCAGTTTGCTGGATGGGAATCTAGGAGGAGTTTGGGACAGAGTTCAGTTTAGACATATTTGTGGCTGCGATGATAGAACACAGGGCTGCTGAGCAGGCAGATAGCTCAACATGAAGCCACAAAGGCCTGAGCCCAAGAGAGAGATTTGGAGTCATCAGCATGCAGGTGGCATCCAACTCAAGGGGCATGCATGAAATTGCCCGGGAAGGCCAAATGGCAGCCAACCCTGAGGAGACCAGCAAGAAAGAGGTAGCTGGGGAAGACTGAAAGAATGGCCAAGGTTAGGAATAAGGAGGGTGTCCTGAAAACCAACAGAGAAGAACGTGCTCGACTGCCCCCACAGGGCTGTGAGAAAGCTAAGGACTGCAGCCCACCCAGCTCGCTGTTCTTCCTGCCTCTCCCCTCAGTCATCTTCTGTCTCCTCAGGGAGCAGCCCCCTTGTCTGCATATCATGCAAAGCCACAGCT
Source organism: Cynopterus sphinx (assembly GCA_030015415.1). Taxonomy (NCBI): domain Eukaryota; kingdom Metazoa; phylum Chordata; class Mammalia; order Chiroptera; family Pteropodidae; genus Cynopterus; species Cynopterus sphinx. Next base: position 48,584,586 of record CM057380.1, read on the forward strand.
CCTGCTCTGGGGGCTTCATGTGGCAAAAGCCTAGCAGCCGGTGTTTACCTTCCCAAGGCGCCTCCCATCCTGTGTTCTCGACACTGGCGACGTGAGTGCCCCACACATCGAGGTCAGATCCCTGCCCCTCACCTTTCTAATCACCTCTGCTTCTATCACTTTTATACCAGTTAAAAACAAATTGCCGGAGAAATAGAAACAGACATTTGGCTTTTGAACTGAGTTTTAGAACTGGGTAGGCTTCATTTTGTAAAATAGTACTTCCAGGTTGAAAGTCCAGGGTAGGGATGAGGGTGTGGTGGGTATTAAATAATAGAAAAACACCAGAGGAGCAGCGTGATTTTATTCTCCAGCCCATGATGCAGTCTAATGGGTGCTTCACAAAGCTTAAGGAAGGCCTTGCTAGATCTCAGACTCAGAGAGGAGGAGGAGACTCTAGGTGGTGGACTTGGCCACCTCTACCTCCCCATCTTAGACATGTACCTCTATCCCGTGCTCCTGAAAAACCAGATTCAGCTTCCTCTCTGCCCCTATCTCTTGCTTGGTGATGCCCCAGAAGCCATCTGCCCAGGCACCTGGGGCTCCCCTGTCTGAGCCTCAATAGACAGAGTGACCCTCACTGAGCCACAGCTTGACTTCAAGTCCCACTCCTGGCTGGTATTGTACATCAGTCCTGGGGAGCCTGAGCCCTGCCTAGGAGACAGTTGGACATTCAGCCAGCGACACTGAGCCTTGTCACACGAAAGCACCACAGTTCCTTCGGGGTTGCTGTAGGTGCACCAGCTCCGGGCCGCCTTTTCCTCCACAGCCAGATCCCAGCTGCCCCCTGGCTCCCTGTCCTCTGGCCTTGGGGCCTGGAAGCCCAAGTGATCCCGGGTGATGGGGCACACCAGCTGCTCTTCCTTCAAGGCAGGCACCACCTGGCCCTTCAGGTAGGCAGGGCCTGCACAGTAGGTCTGGATGTTAAAGAGCCGGTCGCTGTACTGGTGCAGCCAGCTGAAGAGGTAGGCCAGGTGGCAGTCACACTGCCAGGGGTTGCCGTGCAGGGCAAGGTTGAACAGGTTGTAGTTGGTGTCGAAGATACCCTGAGGGAGCGTGGTCAGGAGGTTCCTGGAGAGGCTGAGCAGCTCAAGTTTGGACAGGTTCTGGAAGAGTTCTGAGTGCAGGGCTGTCAGATTGTTGCTGCCCAAGTAGAGTTTGATCAGCTCCTCGAGGCCCCTGAAGATGCCAGCTGGGAGATGGGTGATGGCATTGTGTGAGAGAGTGAGGGAACTGAGTCTGGACAGGTTGGCAAAGGCTCCCTCGCTTACAGTCTTCAGCTGATTGTGGGACAGGGAAAGGCCAACCAGGCCTGGGTTGTGAGCAAAGAGGCCAGCAGGCAGCATCTGCAGTGCATTCCCCTGCAAGTTCAGATAGGTCAGGCTGCCCAAGGAGGAGAAGATGGATGGTGGTAGGTGCCTAATGGCATTGCGTTGCAGCCACAGTTTCTCCAAGCGGAAGAGCTGCGAGAACACTCCCGAGGGAAGCTCTGAGATGGAGTTGCCGTCCAGGAAGAGCTCCTGCAAGCTGCCCAGTTTGGCAAACACACGCTGGGGCAGGCCAGAGAGTGCATTGTTGCTGAGCCTCAGGGTGTGCAGGCTGCAGAGGGGCTCAAACAGCTCCTCAGGCAGGTGGGTCAGGAGGTTCTGAGCGAGGTTGAGGGTCGTCAGGCGTTTCAGAGGCTGGAAGAGCCTCGCAGGCAGGGTCTGGAGCCGATTTCCCTGTAGCTGGAGGGACTCCAGGGCATCCATGTGGCGGAAGAGACCCTCAGGCAGAGCGTCCAGCATGTTGAAGTTGAGGGTGAACTGGCCCAGCGAGGTCAGATTGGAGAAGATGTCGGTGCTGAGGTTGGAAAAGGCGCTGCCAGTGACCTCCAGGTCCCGAAGTCTGGGCAGCCCCCCAAAGGCATCTGGCTCCAAGCAGTAGAGCTGGGTGTTGAGGAAGACCACCTTGGTCAGGTTGGGGCTGCCGCTAAAGGCCCTGGCTTTCACCGTGGTGAACGAGGTCTCCACAAAGACAACGTCTGTGGCCTGGGGTGGGAGATCCAGCGGGATGGCAGCCAGCGCCTCGTCGGAGCAGAACACCTCCTGGATGAAGCAGTCACAGCCCGCAGGGCAGGGCTGGGCGAGCCTGGTCAGGAGCAGGAGGCAGGCCCAGCGCAGCCAGGCTCCAGGACGCATCTCCTAGATCCCAGTGGGAAGAGAACAGAAGTGGCGCCTTTATCGGGGGCAGTGTGGCTCGGCGACCAGCGCACTGGGTGGGGAGCCAGAAGACAGGGGTTCGGTCCGCAAGGGAGGCCACCCGTTTGGACAGCAGTTTATGTTTGTAGTGGTCGCTTTCATACTACCTCAGAGAGCCTTGCAAGTGTGGTGGGACCAGGCTTCTGACCTCCTGACAGCGAGGGGGCCACGTGGCCTGTCCTCGGCCACTCTGCAGGTGAGTGGCAGGACCAAGACCCGGGTCTCTGGGACTGCCTTCGTCCTTTCCAGATTGGAGAAAGAGGCAGAAAGAAGGCAGAAAAGGCATGAAATAGAGTTATAAAAGGAGACCATGGGCATTGTGGAATTGTTAAAACAATATGCAAAAATAGAGCAGATTATTCCTGAGTTGGAAATTTTTAAGCCATAACTCTTCCTGAGATTCCAAATCTCAGCACATTCCTAATCGTGAAGAGATTGTGCCATCTGCTCTTTGCACGTCCGCTGAGAGTGAGAGCTGCCACGGCGATGGGACACGCTTTTATTTCGAAACAAGGTGTGGGGCTCCTCAAGACTGCTGCCAAAGGCTCTCCTCCCGCCTGCAGCACCCCAACCCTCACCACCACGGAACTGGTTGGGGTGCTGCAGGGGGGAGAGCCTTTTGGAACTCCAAAGTATCTGGAGGCCGTGGAACTCCAACAGTGGAAGTCCACACAGATACAGGGATCCCACAAACCAGTAGAGTTTCGGGTTTTGGCTTTTGTTTTAAATAAGAGAAGGGGACCAGGTTTTTAACTGACTAAATATCAGTTATTTAAAAAATGCCAGCATCCACCCACAGGTCACAAGTGGTGATGCAGCTTGCCAGTGTGTTTTGTTTATGTCTCAGTCCTTTTTATGTATGAACCATTCATTAGTCCCGCAAAATGTAAGAAATGTCACACTAAAAGTCCAGATTTCAGGATGACTTAGGGATGGTGGGCTTATTATGCCTATGTGACAGGATCAGCTGGAGCTTAGCTGCCCCATAAGGGGGTGTGCACCTCCCAGGTCACTGCTCTGACCCAAATCGTCATCATTTACGGGGCTTGCAGTGGTCCAGCTTCCATGAATGCAGATTCCAGATTCGTCACTTCCTAGCTGGGTGATGTCCTAGCTTGGGCATGTTACTTCATCTGTCTGTGCTTCAGTGTCCTTATCTGTAAAATGGAGATAATGACAGTGCCTATTGTGTTAGGGTAATTGAGGACCAAATGAGTAAATATAGGTAAAGGTTTGAGATCAGTGTCTAACATAGAGTGGGCAATTAATGAACTATGATAATTATTGTTAAAGTTTACAAGCCACCATCATTACAGAAAAGGTGATTGGTACACCAGAAAAAGTAGTTAAAACAAAATGCCCTTTAGATATAGATGGAAGGAAGGAAGGAAGGGAGGGAGGAAGGAAGGAAAAATCCTCAGGCAATATAATCCCAAATTTTCTGTTTATCCGTCCTCAGTAAGAACTCACAATTGGCTCCCTTTAGAGACATCTCGGCCCCTATCTGCCTCTTCTGGCTCCCTCCTCCATTGCAAAATTCATCTTCTGAGTTAAAGTGCTCCGTCTCTGAAAGTCTCCAGCAAACATGGTGCTTACAAAAAGCTCCCATTCAGACACTCAGTTTTTCCAGGAATTCTTCTGCCTAATAAAAAGGGGACAATTTCTCCAAGAGAAAGCTCATTCCTCCCTAGAAGCTCCTCTGATGCGCACATGGATTTTGAGTCAGCCCCAGGAGGTGAATTTTACATGGAGGTAGGGAAGACTCTCACACTCACTGTGCCTGCCTGCCACTCGGGACAGAGGGAAGTGAACGAGCCTCAGATAAGTGTGTGCCTTCTGGTTCCACATCCCCTCGAGCAGCAGTTACAGAGTTTAGCTTTAGCCTGGGACTTTATTCTCTAGAGAGCGTGTGCCTAACAGACAGGAAGCAGAGAGCTCTGGCTGAAGACAGGTGAGGCGCCACTGTCCCCACACACCTGCTACGTGGGCTGCCCCTAGGGATCCCACACAAAACCCCAAGGGATCCTGACAGACTACTTATCTGACCTCAGAAACAAGGCACCTGACAGTACATTTCTCCATCTTCGCATCTAGAAGAGTCCTCCGAAATGCAGGGTTTTCGTGGCGGTCCTCTTGGAAAGAAGGTGGGTTTGTTCATGTCACCACCACGCTCAGCGTCCAGCACGGTGTTGACACAGTGGGTTTGATTAGGGTTTGTTAAACCGACCCCTCCACACCTGCAGGCAGAGCTGCCTGTCCCTAGAAGGGTTCAAGCCCAGAGCGAGTGACCACCAGTCAGGCCGTAAGAGTGGCCTCAAATCCTCATCCTCTTGAGAGTAAGAGGGAAGCAATTCCTACCTTTATGTGCCATAATGTTATCACAGGCCTGTCCCCTTTTATTTTCACTAACCCCTTCAGTCCTTAGTTCTCGCAGGCAATTTTTAGAAAAGAATTCCACCAGAAGGGACACAAGGGCCCTAGGGGCCACCTGGCCAGCCTCCTCATAGAGAGGGTGTCCACAGTGGGGCTTGGGTTTGAACCCAGATCCCCTGGTTTCCCCATAACTCCTGCCAGGCAAGCTGGGACCAAGGCAGGAAGTGCAGATAAAAAAAAAGCTAAAGCTTCTTGGGGAGAAAGTGTCTCACCTACTGAGCCAGCGTGAAAAGGTGGCCCCTTTTCCCTTGGCCTGTGCCTCTAACTTCTAATTCACTGTCATTTGGAAATACATGCTTTAGAATTTTCCAGTGAAGGAAGTAACTAGAGATTCAGGACTTAAAACTATGGCATCATCACACACAAAAGAAAGTGTAGCAAGTCAGCTTTGGCTTGGGCAGCAGCGGGTGAGGGAGGTAGTAGGGAACCTCTCTGACGTGGGTGGCAGAGCTGAGGGGACTGCTCCCAATTGCCAGGTCCCAAAGCTCCTACACATACATCTCGACACTCAGCAAATCTAGAAGTGCCCAGAACAAGGAAACGGGGGTCACAGAGCCATGGTGACTGGTTCAAGGGCACACAGCTAAGTGAGGAGCCAGGATCAGTCCTGATGGCCTGAGTTCTAAGCAAGGCGCTTGCCGTGACACCCTGAGGCTCCACACCATGGCAGTGAAATCAGGTGGATGGACAGGCCTGCTCACATTTGCAGGACCCAAGGTGAACATACATACGGGCACTCACCTGCTATCTCCCCCCTACTCTTCCCACCCGACTACACATGCCTAAGGGCATGAACTTCCATGACATGGTCAGCCTAAGGAAGATGGATCTGGGGAAGCAAACCGCACAGGATGGGGCTTGGATACTTGAAACATGTTTTAAAATGGGGCATAGCCTCTGACAAGCACATCCCTTTGATCTTGCAAACTTCTCACCCCTGTAGTTTCATGGTGGAGGGGAGGACCACATAAAGTTCAGGGCAAGACCCCTCTTGCGCCTGTCTACTAGAGCAGGAAGAAACAGGGAATGGTACTTCGCAGTGAGGCATGGAACACGGATAATTTCCAAACGATTCATTTCCAGCCCAACTCATTCTCCTAGCACTCCAGAATGGCTAAGAGCTTGTGCTCTGGATTCAGACGGCCTGAGTTCAAATCTTGTCTCTAACTTTTACTAACTGTGTGTCCCTGGCTAAACTAGATCACCTCTCCGTGCTTCAATTTCCTCATCTTCGAAACAGTGAGCTTCGATACTGCCTTCCTCGTGGGGTTGTCCTGAGGACTGAGTGAGAATATGCATTGAAAGTTCCAAACCCAGAGACGAGCACGGTGTATACTCAGCAACATTGGTGACCCTGATTATTCTGAGTTCAGGCCAGCCCCAACTTTGTTCTGAAGTAGTCACCGAGGTTGGCTATAAAATAACTGATGAGATCATCCAACTACTCCATTTATGGACCAAGGAGGTTTATGACTCTCTGCGGCACCTTTTCTGGCTCTTTCATTCTAGTCAAGGGAAACGTGTCGTTGTTTTGTCTTTGGTTTAATAGAGCAAAGATTCTGATGGCCCTGGCCAGGCTGCTCTGGACTTGGGCTCCTTCTCTCAAGAGCCACTGGGGGCTCTGGAGATGGGAAGTGGCCCTGCTTAGGCACCGTGGAGGCTGGCACCAGCGGAGACAGTGGGACAGCAGCCAGAAAATTCCAGCTTCTCATCCGAAAACCACCTCTGCATTTATGCAGAAACCAGAAATACCCACAAAAATGTTCCATGCTCTCAGCAAGCCAAGGAAGTCTGGATTTTTTTTGGAGGGAGGGTAAGAGTGGGGCTAGAGAGAGGTGGGGTTACTGGTTGCAAATGGACTCTTTCCTCTTCTCAAATTGCTTTTGGCTTGGTACATTTCTGTGTGAGCCACAAGCCAGTCTGTCATCCACCACAGAGCTAACAGTCACTCTTTCCAGAAAGTAATGGGAGCCCAGATCTGCTGACTGTCTTATCCAGGTCCCCAGGGAAGACCTGCTGCTCCTGGGCCTCAGCCTCCTTCCCTTTCAACCCAGGAAAATCAGTCAAGTGGCTGAAGCAGTCATACCCGATGTGGGCTCCTGCCTCTGTCCTGCCCTACAGGGCCAGCCCTCCCCACCCTGCTGCTTGCTATGTCCCAGGCAGCAAAGTGCCCCCGCAGACTCCCAGGTTCTGCATTTGTAAGTTAGGAACAATCATGATAATAATAATAGTACTATCTAAATTACAGTGCTGTTAAGAGTTATTGCAGCAATTAAATGAGATAACTGGCACTGATTTTGTGATACTGTGATGTAATAAGAAATGTGTGTTCGGTGTTCATCCTGGTTCCCGGCACAAAACTCCAAAACCCTTGGAATTTCCTGAGAGATCAGAGAGGAGGAGTATCTCTGGTTATTCAGAGAAAGCCCCTTCCAACACCCCTGGAAGTAAATGTAATGACTCTCAAGTGGGCTCCTCCATAGCTTCAGATTGTGTGCAAAATATTTGCCATAGTTATCTCTGAACAGCAGAATTGTGGGTGGTTTCAATATTTTCTTTTTGCTTGCTCATATTTTTCTACATTTTAAAAATAACAATTCTCACTTTTGTACAAGGGTTGAAAGTTCTCATGACAATTGAGATGATTTTGTAAAACATTCAGCACAATCCCAGGCTCATAACAGGGGCTTACTTGATTTTGTTCCTGTCTTTGCAAATTGCAAGGACTCAAGGGAGTTTGTCTATCAGCCGTGGTAGCGTTCTTGGAGAGAAGATAGCTAACAGTCTGAAATAAGAGGAGGCTGTAAACTGGGCACTGTCCTTTCTTCAAATGCTCTGCACAGGGACCCCGCTCCAGCTGTCGCTTACACATCCCTCACACTTCCCTGTTGCTCTCCCTGTTGCTACCTGTCCCCATTCTACCTACCTACCTACCAGCAGGCCAGCACTAGTCACACTTCTCCCAGAAGCCTTCCCTGATTACACCGTCTTTGGACTCCACAAGTCACCCACGTTCTCTGTTGACCACTTGGTTCTTCTACTCTGTCTTCTCGTCGTTTGCATCATCTGACGGTGAGCCCTGCAGCATCTTCTACCTGGCTGTGCACCCCAACACCTGACTTGGGGCTGAATACAGAGAAGGTGCCCAGGCCCTGTGTGCTGAACTGAACAGAATGTGCTTATGACCCTGAAACTAGGTCTCACTCTTCACGCTGCTTAGTAGCATTCAATTCTGACACTGCTACTTATTTGTTGTGTGGGCCTGGGCAGGTCACTCCCTCCCTCTAAGCCTCAATTTCCCCATCCATAATCACAATCACATCCCTTAGGGTTAAAATTATGACTCAGTTAGATGGTGAATATGCTAAATTAGATAGTAAATACAGAGCAATTAACAGTGCCTGACAAATAGTAGAGGTTCAATAAAAGATAGATACAACATGTTTTATTCCTAGAGTGACTATATCTAAATCAGAACACTTCTGGAAATGAAAGGGGAACTATTGATACTTATGCCGGGATGACAGGCACAAACTAGGGTGGGACCAGACAAACTTGGACAGTGGTCACCCTGCTTATCACCATTCACTGTGGGCTCCCTGAGCACAGGGAGCCGGTCTTTATCTCAGAATCCTCTTACTGTAGGCTGCCTCCTGCCTCAGCCCAGAAGAGTAGCTCAGGGACTCTCCCCAGGGGACACAGGCACTGCAGCCTGCCTAGAGTTGGGGACATGCTCTAAAACCTGGGGGGAGTTGCCAACCCCTCCCCTGCCCTCTAGCCAGGACCCCAGATTCCTCCCACAGACCCAGGAGACCTACCGTGAGGGGCTGGGCAGACAGGGACTCACTGCCCTGGCTCTTCCTTGGGAGCAAAAGGTGTCTGGTGTGGTCTGTGGTCAGTGTGGACCCAGCTACCTGGCACCGATCAAAGTTCCAGGAAGTAGTCCCTCCCCTCACGTGGCCTGAGGGTTCCCGGAATGTCACTCAGGTCACAGGACAGGAGAGAATATGCAGCAAGGCCTCTGAAGATTACAAAATGATCCTGAACAGCTCCCGTAGACAGATGGCCTCTGGGGCCAAAATCTAGCTAAGGTCACAGGCTTGGAACATTTAGGACCCCCAGGGCACTCACCAAGCCATAGAAAATTCCCACTAGGCCACTCCAGGAATGAGGACTGGGACTAGGAGTCCAAGTTCATACCCCTCCTTGCAAAAAGCCAGACTGGGTCCCAGGAGCCAGACCTTTTCCAGAGAGCCAGTCGCAGATACCTGCTCGTCTCTTTATTCTAGAAAGAATTCTAAAACAGTTGTAGGTTTGTTGTTTTGTTTGTTTGTATGTTTGTTTAATAAGCTAACTTTATAAACCCTTTATGAGTTAAAAGAGGAAAAAACTTGGGGAGATTAATTCTGGCTCAATATGGAGAGAAACATTTTACCCTAGGATTATCCAAGGATGAAAGAAGTTGCTTTGGGAGGTGGTGATTATCCTGTCTCTGGAAGTGTTCATCAGGGGCTTCAGAACAAGGTAAAGAGTATGTGTGTGTGTGCATGTGTGTGTGTGTGCGTGTGTGTGTGTTCTCAGGGGTGCAGCGTGAAGGGATGACCTAAATAAGCAATCTAAGATCATTTTCAATGCCCAAGTATTCAGATAGCTTTTAAACTCATTGCATGGTATTAATATCTATGTCACTCTTTCTTCAGGTTCACACCAATGTTTCTTTTGCATGTGAGTAGATTGCATCAGTAAAATTACAAAAGTCTGATAGAGTGTAGCAAGGAAGCATTTTTCAATGGAGACATTACCAATCCACCGGCCAAAAACAAATGGGAATATGCAAGAGGGGAGAAAGGCTATGAACAAAATGCCCCCTGCCCCACCCTCAGTAGTACCAGCACTGGCAGGGGCAGGGTGGCTGAGCGGAGGGGGCATGCCTCTGTAGAAGGCTCACAACCAGACTAGCAGAACAAGTTCTTAAGGCAATGACAGAAAGAGCTCGTTGGTTTGTCAACGTCATGGTAAACAAGATAAATCTGGCCTGCCACAAATCTGGGTTTGAATCCTGGTTCTTCAGCTAACTAACCAATCCTTCAAACCTCTTCATTCTCACCTGTGGAATGGGTGTGACAGAGGGCCTGGCGAGGCGTGTGTGTGCGCATGCGTGCATGTGAAATTAAACTGCAGCTGGAAGAGCATGTGTGCATGTGTGGAGGGGAGATTTGCATTAAGAATAACAGGGATCTTCTGGGAAATGGTCTGAGAACTTTAACTCCTTTCCCCATTATCCAAAATTCCAGAAACCTGTCTGCGTGGACAGGTGCGGTGGTTAGGGAAGCACAGCAGGGCCCCGCCCCTGGTCATAAAAGGGGGCCAGCCCCTGATGTACTGAACACACTCTTGACCCCTGTCCATGTCCAGCCTCCTGGAAAAGGCTCACACCTGGCAGAAGGGACCTAAGAGCTAAGAGAGCCTCGGTTTGAAAGGGCCTTTCCTGGTCATAGCAGATATAGGAAGAGCAGAGAGGATCAGCTTCCTCTTAACCACTGAGTCTGTGCCAGCAGTGGTGGCAGCCCTGGAACCTGGAGCCCTTAATTGTCCAGGGGCCACCTGGACAGTTGGAGGGAGTCATTGTCACACAAACGGTGTATTCTGAGAGCCTGTGATTCACTGAGCCTGGTGCTAAGCACTGATAGGAGTCTAAAGATGCAGAATAATCCTACTCACCTAGGCCTGTGTGTCTGTGCTTGCAGGTGCGAGTATGTGCACATTAAACCAATACTAAGTGAACTTCAGTGTCTTTCTGGTGACACAGAAGAAACTCCAGCCTGGAGTCTGGAGGCCTTGTTATGGAGCAAGTTCAGCCACTAGTTTACTAGGTGACAATGGGAAATCCATTTCCTGTCTTGATCACACTTTCTTCATCTCTAAAATGTGTCAAATCTGTTCTTAAGGCCCCTTCCAACCACAGTGGCCTATATATATCATTTTTTATTTTATTTTGGTCCCCACTCACTTTCCAAAGGGCTTTTCCCAGCCCAGAATCTGTTCTCTATGAAAGGCTCTCGGATCAGCCTTGCATACGTATGACAAGAGAGCCCCCAGCAAAGACATTCATAAAGAGCACATGTGTCCTGTGTATACCATTTATTGTTGATTCTGTTCACCAAATTTGTTACAAGAAGCATCCAGCAAAGACCTGAAGCAAAGACAGACCCCCAAACCCTGCCCACTAGGGCTCACACTCTATAAAACCCCGGGGACCTAGAAATCTCTAAATGTATCACCTGGGACTATTGGCAATGATTCTCTAAGCAAGATAAACATGATCTATGACAGAAGGCAGCATGAAGGCAATGGGGTGGTGAGAAAAGTCCCACCGTAGGTGAAGGAGAAAGCTCAGACTGGAAGGAGTTTGGCCTGGAGGACACCAGCCCACCCTCTCTGAAATGGCCTCCTCCCCAAGACCACCACCACCTGCCCGACAACCAGGATTCAGTTCTGACTGTTGCACCTGTGGGCTTATTTCTCTGAGAGTTTATAGATAAGGCTGGGATGCATCCACTTATCCAGCCATCGGCTCTCCGTAAGCTTCCTGAGTGTGAAAATAAACTCCCCAAACTGCTCTACCCTGGCATCTGGAAGGCTGCGAAAACTTGTTGCCCCTGATAAGTTCTGACAACTGTGTCACACCTTTAAATTCTAAAGAGGGGAACAATATTTCCATGAGAGGGACCAGTTTTTCTTTAATAGATGGACAGGTTTACTTTTTCCCCAATATTTATGATTTTTGATCCACACAGTACCAAGTGAAGTTTCAATAGCTAAGACTATAGGGAGCAACAAGAAAGTGACTCCCACTTTCTTCAGTGTAATGATGAAAATTCAGGACAGGCCAAAAGGTCTCATACAAAGTTTGAAGAGAGAAGGAAAACCCAGAGCCTGCTGTATAATGTTGTAGAAGAATGAGCACTGTTAGATGCTATCACCAGGGGATAATGGCAGCGCTCATGCACCAGGGTAGAGTGAGGACTAAAAAAAATTAATGCCCATCAAGTGCTTTAAAGGGTAGTATGCACAGAAAGCAGTTTTAAAAAACAGTGGTTCTAACTGTTTCTTTTTCCCATCAGATTGGATTCGAGTTTCCTTTACATCCAGCTTTTCTGGCAGCTCCTTGACCAGACAATATGGTGCAGAGAGGCCAAAAGGCCTGTCAAGGAAGAGGAGGCCCGATGGCAAACTCAGAAGGTCAGGAATAGGGTCCACCACCCCCCGACCTGGGGTACTTCTGGCTGGGGCCATCTGGGGACAGCTGCCCTAAGGCCAGCCTTTGGCTTGGGGACCCATGTTGATATACAGGGCCAAAAGGAAGGTACTCCAACGTCATGGCCAATGCTGGAAATACCCAGGAGTCCTGGGTTCATAATGGCAGGGCACACTGGGTGAAGACTCCTCTACGTCTCTACCATCTCTGGCCCACTTTGTGCTTGTACACAAGGAAACATTGGAGCAGAGTCATAAGGAGCGCCTTAAGGAATGCAGTACCAACCATGCTTCTTCTCTGGAGAAGAGCAGCCAGGCGTCCCCTTTTGGCCCCCGGATCCATATGGCAGGCCACCATCATCAGTGGAAGGATGCTCATGCCTCAAGCCCTGAGCTCACTTCCTTCTGGGCCCTGACAAGCCTTCATACATGTCGACCACTTGCTATAAACATTTTGAAAACATTTTGAAGATCCCGATTTACCTTAGGGAGGTGATGTCTTTTGCCTGTGACAAGCCCTATCTCTCCCAGATTCCCTGGAATAGAGAGTAAAAAGCTACTGAGAGCGCTAGTTCTTGCGCTCACCACTTCCTGGACCCTTTTGGTGGGTACCTGTCAGCATCATGCTGCTAAGGCCCCAGGGGATTTCTTTACTTGTCTTGTGGGGCAGGGGGAGCCAGTAAGGGCCAGTCAGGATTGATGGAGGATTTCCAAATCTTTGTAATGTTGGCCACAGCTCTTTCCTGGGCAAACAAGGGCATCTGAAATTCTACATTGAGAACTTTTATGTCTAAACCAGTAGACCAGTTGTTCAAAAAAAGATTTGAGTTGTCATGAGCACATTTTTTTAACCATGTGCAGCAGGAAGGGTGGGAAGGGCAAGTATTCATGTGATTGTAACTCAAGGAAGAACATAACCATGGACTAAACAACTCAATTCTTATAATCAGACCAACAGGCAGGAGGAACTCCAGAGAGCCCCCCACCCCATGCGATCTATCCGTGCACACTGATATTTTCTGCTGTACATTAGAACTCTGAAGTTCCGTTTCTAGCTGACTGTACTGTCGATAGAGAACTTTGCCACCACATTAGAGGGATCGCTAAGTTCCATTACACTTGGCCGTTCAATTAAAGGATCTCATCTCTGAGGTATTTCACTTCCCCCAAAGGATGAGTGAAAATTAAAAACAGATACAGGCATATCATGCCCATAAAAGGCCCAGGCAGGAAGGCCTCCAATGAGCAGCAGAAAACTTGTTGGCAGGGAAGGATATGTGGCTGCATGGGCCCCTGCAGTCAAGATGCTTCTGACCTGGCCAGTCTGGGTGCCTCAGGGTGTGGAGATTTAATGAAATCTTCTGTCTAGACCAGAGTGTCCCCACATCTTCTGCTCTACCCCTGGCAGCTGGACATTTGCAAGGGTTGACTGGTTGTGGGGAAAGTGAGGGGCCTGTCCTGGCTCATGGGGAGCCAGGTTCCGGATGAGTCCATGCCATTTCCATAAGCCTCTTCTCCAATGACAACCCAGATGGAGGATACTGGTGAGGTCCTGCTTCTCTCTCTGGATGCCAACTACACAGGTGTGTGCAGTTTGTGAAAATCCATCAAACTATATGCTTTAATGCTTCCACTTTTATGTGTTTCTGTAATACTTTTTAATAAAAAGTTAAAAGAAAAAACCCTAAGGGGTGAACACAAGGACCCCCAGGTACCAGGTTGCTTTTTCCATCTACTTCCAATAATAACCTGATTTTAACAATTGTAGGGATCAGAAACTCTACAAGATTTTATTCCTTAAAGGACTAAAACTTTCTCATTTGGAATATCATTCTCTAAGAGACTGAAGTGGTTGCACTGGTGCCTTTCTTCCTTTTCTGGAAAACCATAAGAGAGACACTGATGACGGCTCTGCCTCCAGGAACTGAGAAGCAAAGTTTTTAACTTTTCTCTTTCACAGCATCCTGAGAGCTGGCGTGCTTGGCAGTTCTTAAAAAAGCAGCTAAGTGGTTTGAAGCCTTCTTTGATGAGAGAACTCACCCTGCCTTCAGAAGCAGAAAATCAAGGGAGAACTTTCATTTGAGGGGACAGGGTGGAGCCGTGCCACAAACAAGAGAAGCAAAAGAAGGGAAATCAACTTACAGGATACTCGGGAGAATACTTGTCCCAGTGGAGAACTATTCCCACAAAGTGAGCAGACATGTAATAAGCGAGTCTCTAGAGGCCAGCAGGAGCACAGGTGCAGGGAAGGTTGCTCTTGGAGAAGAGCTGGCGAGGCTTTGGAGGAGGGGTTTTCTTGAAGGAAGCCCAAGGATGTGAATTAAAAACCCCTCAGGGTTTTTGCCAGTGGCCAGTTGATCTCCCTGGTGGTGAGAAGGTCCTGCAAGAGCAGGTCAAGAAAAGGTCGGGGGCACTTTTCTCTCAAGGACCAGAGAGGGAGCAGAGGAAGGCTCTGTAGACCCCAGGGCGGAGGTGGAAGGATGAAGTTCCCGGATCCTCCAGTGGTTTCTCGATCCTCAGCCCTGCCCCCAGCCTGCCTCTTTAACACTCATTGGGTGCCTTCATCTGCATCAGGACTGCGTGGCTCCTCTTCTTACAACAGCAGCAGCAGATGCAGGCAGCCAGGGAGCAGGCTAGGGCAATGATGCCAATGACAATGGCGGCAATGGCCAGCCCGCTCTGGGCCCGGGTCATGCCCCATGTGTTGCGGTCAGCACTGGTCTTGATGGTGGTCAGATCAGTGTAGTCCTCCGTGGTGGAGCTAGTGAACTCAGTGGTGGAGGAGATGGAGGTGGTTTCAGAGTAGCTGGGTGTGTCTGGGTACTTTGGCGTTTCTGGGTAGCTAGGCACCTCGGGGATCACTGGGACCTGGACACTGGGGACAGCAACATTGACGTTGATGATGATAAGAGATTGGCCTCGGACATTGCCTGGGCTGAAACACACCGGGAGGGTGTCTGTCCCCAACCTGGGCTTATTGAGCACGAGCCAATTTCGGAGCGGAATGATGTCTGAGTCGCACCTCCAGGGGTTGTCATAGAGCCGTACCTCACATAGATTCCCCAGGTGATCAAAGATGCCCATGGGCAGGTTCTCCAGCTGGTTGTTCTGCAGCTGGATGGTCATGAGGCCATTGACATTGGCGAAGATATTCCCTGGGAGCTGTCTGAGGCGGTTGTTCTGCAGGGAGATGTTCTGCAGGTTGACCAGCATGCGGAAGACATTGCCATCCAGCTCCTGCAGTGCATTGGTGTGGAGGGACAGCTCCCGCAACTCTGTCAGCCCGTTGAAGGCTCCCGGGGAGATGTAGCTGATCTGGTTGCGGCTGAGGATCAGGACCTGCAACTGGTGGAGACTGCTGAAGATGTTGTCGGGTAGAGAAGTGAGGTGGTTGTCATAAAGCCAAAGCTCCCGCAGGTTGTGCATGGGCCCAAAGATCCCTGGAGAGAGCTCCTTCAGGGAATTCCCAAAGAGCGTGAGACGGTTGAGCTGGGGCAGCTGCAGGAAGATGCCCGGGGGCAGCTGGGAGATGTGGTTGTTGGACAGATAGAGTTTCTGGAGGTTACGGTTGTTGTGGAAGAGGCCAGGGGGGAGCATGCCGATCTGGTTCTGCTGCAGGGCCAGCTCCTGGAGGTTGGCCAGCCCATCAAAAGTGCCCATGGGGATGTCTGAGAGCCTGTTCTCACACAGCCGAAGGACCTGGAGGTTGCCCAGGCGCTGGAAGACCCTGGGTGAGAGGTGGGTGAGGCTATTTTTGCACAGATTGAGCTTATTGAGGACCATCAGGTGGTCAAAGACGCCATCAGGGATGTATTCCAGGTGGTTGCCATGCAACTGCAGTTCCTTGAGGTTGCTGAACTGAGAGAAGTGTGCCGGCTGAATCTGCACCAGCTGGTTGCTGGACAAAAGGAGCGACTCAAGGTTGTCCAGGCCCTGGAAGAGGCCGATAGGCAGAACCTGCAACTTGTTGTTGGCGAGGCTGAGGTAACGCAGCGAGCCCAGGTTGCGGAAGGCTCCGGGCATGATTTGGGACAGCTCATTCTTCTCGATCCTCAGGGCAATGAGGGCCGAGATATTGAGGAATGGGGACTCACTGAGTTCGGTGATGTGCGTGTTGAGGATCTGCAGGCTCATGGCGTTCCAGGGCAGAGGGGTGGGCACTGCCACAATGCGCGCTCCGGTGCACTCCACCTGGGAGGCCCTGGAGCAAGTACACTCACTAGGGCAGCCATAGTAAGCCAGCCCCGTGCCCCAGACTTGGCTGCCCACCAGCAAAAGGAGATAATGTTTCAGAGGCATGGCCTGTGCAAGGGGAGAGAGCACACATGAGTCAGGGTCAGATCACTGACAGTGCAGCTATGTTTAAGCTAAGGTCAACCTTCGGTACCACACACTGGCTTGCCTCTGAACCCCATCACCACATATCCAACTTATGTTCCCTGTGGTCTGGTCAACAAGAGTCTTTGCCTTCCCCCATGCCTTCCTAATTCCATGCCTTTGCCCAAGTGATTCCCCCCACCTGGAGTGTTTTACGAATGTGTGCAGTTGTTCCAAGCTCATCCACAACATGGACTTTGTAGACAGAAAGGCCTCAAAGTGCCTCTAATCTTACCATTGTTAGTGAAGGGGCTAAGGATTTCTGTGTATATGTGGAGCATCTGTATGTTCCATCTGAGGTTCAAAGGGGATTCTAACTCCCAAAGGGTTAAGAACTGCTGATTATACATTCTCACTGTTTTATGGGGATACAGGAAGCAGGGAAACTGAGACTCAGAGCTTAGCCCAGATCTTCAGGTTCCTGGGTGATACTCTGAGTGTTAATGCAGTGCCTCTTTTAATGAGCAAAAACCCTGAGTCAGAGGAAGGAATTTCAGATGAAAGCACATAAGGCATAAACTGGCTGGGTGGAGAAGATATTTCCCTGGCCTCTCTTTGTTCCCCTGAGCTCATGGAATCCTGAGTCTGGCCCATAACTCAAAGTAATATAGGCTTCCCAATCTGGCCTCCGTGCAATGTACCTCTCCTCTTCCCCTCAGCAAGCTTACTTTGAAGAGAGAACCCAAGTTTGTCTCCCACCCACCCAGACTTTGATTTTTCATTTGTTCATAGTCTGTCTAAGCTCTGACATGCTGTCCTTTTGCATCAAGGTTCGACTAAGTACGTGTAACAGGGGAGAAAGGATGAACTTGTATAAACAAATGTAAGGTCCAGAATCTGAGAGCTTAAAATGAATAGCCTGAGCAGGCAGCACAAAAAAAGTGACTCAACATCCATGCAGGAGAAAGGCTTGTTGATGGTAACAAAGAATGGAGACTGTCCACAAAAGGTAATGTGATCTTAGACAGCATTAATAGAAGTATTAAGAGCAAAAAAGGGAGGTGATGATCTTACTCTACATTGCCTTGGTAAGGCCACACCTATAGTGTTGTGCTCAGTTCTACCTTCAACTTCAAGAAGGGAAATGACTAACCAGTCTTTTAAAAGCCTTTTAGAGAAGGGTAACAGGATAGTAAAAGGACCCAGAAACGAGAGCATCCGAGCATCCATTGAAGGAACTGTAGATAAATAGCTAGAAGAAGAGAAGACATGAAGAGCCTATAAGCACTTTCCTAGTATATAAGAGGGACTTCCCTGGGAAGAAGAAAGCAGTTTTACTCAGTGTGGCTCCAAGGTCAAAATCAGTGGGCAGAAGGTGTGGGGTAGCCGATTCCAGTTCACCACCAAAGAGAGTCTGTCTGAATCAGAATGGACAACCACATAGAGAAAGGAAGCTCCCTGTCCCTGAAAGTGTTCAAGGAGTGGCTGAGCAACTACTCAGGAAGCTGAAGAGAAGATTCCTACACCTGCTAGGCTCTTGACAGCTTGTCCAACCCCAAACTTTAGGATTCTAAGACTGAGTTCCAGAGCAAGAATACGAGATCTATCTACCAGGACATTGTGCCACCTGTGCTCCCAGGGGTCTGCACAGGCAGGTCTGGGGGTGTTTGCCCATCTCCCTGAACCAACTTACAAAAGGTGAACATCTCCTTGCTCCTGGTGACATGCTAGCTAGCACTTATTGATTTATAATGTATGCTCCTATGCCCAGTATGCTTCAAAATGGTGTCACAGCCCAAGTGTCAGAGACCTGGGCACTAAATTAAATGTCCAGGGCAGTCTATGTGGAGTTTCTCCATCTGTAAATGAGGGTATGGCAAAGTCCCCTCTGAGGACTCCTCTCAGGCCTTCTCTGAGTCTGTATTGCCCATCTGGGGAGGGGGCATCAGCCAGCCCGAGGAATGTCCCAGGACCAAGGCAGGGTGCCTCCTGGCTTAGGAGAAGGAGGAAAAAGATAATTTCCTTATGGGAACAGAGCCACTGTTGTTTAAAATGAACCACACTCAGCTTGACGAATATTGCAAGAATTTGCAGATTTTCCTTTTTATAAATCCTTCTGTCTGCAGAGCCCACCCCAGTGGCACATGCAGTGGTTTCCTGTTTTCCAGCACTTGTTACTGCCACAGCTGGTACTGACTGCTCCAAAGGACCTCCGAAGAGCCCCCCTCAAACACAGATGCAGAGCCCGCAGAAGGGGGGCTGGAGAGCCAGTCAGGCCCTGGGATTTTTGATAAATGTCACAGGCATAGGTGGCGGCCTGTTGCCCTTAGGAGCCCAGCACACAGCAGCCTAATAGCCCACGCTGCCTAGTGCCGCTTGACAGCCATGACAAATGCCAGTTAAAGACCCACAAAGCTGCCTTAATTACACCCTCCTCTCCAAGGTAGCAGAGTGCGTCTTCAGTCACTGCAGCGACTTGCTTCAGACCCTGTTCTGGGAGGAGGCACAGCCTGGCGTCTGTCGCTGGCCCGGGAGTTCCGTGAGCTGAGTGGACCAACAGCTCACCTGGAGGGACCAACGCGGTCCCTCCCCAGTAGAAGGGCTTGGACCAGGCACTCCAGCTACGGGTCTCTTTAGCAAGAACAGCCTATGATTCATGAGTGAACACATAATTAGCCTCGAAGCCCTGGGCTTTGTTGGTTGGTGGGTTGGGACTTTTGGGTTGAATGCCCTCATGGGAGGAGACGCCTTCTGATTTCAATGCCACGGAGCAAAGCTGTTGGAAAGAGCCTGAGAGATGCATGTACTACTCTAGTCTTGAGACTAAGCTTGAGTATAAGTTTAGGCAAATTCTCCAGGCCTCAGTTTCCCTTTCTGCAAAGACTTCCAAAGGCCCTTGGCAGCTCTCTTATCTTCTGACCAGAGACAGAAGGGACATGTGGCCTTAAGCCCCACCATTCTCTTCATCCTTTCTTCCTTACAGGTCATGCCGAACTGCGCAGTGCCACCTGTCCAAGCCCTGCCTTCCTACTCATCTTTCAGGCCCACCTTGTGCCAGGTAAGGCAATCTCACTAGTTAATCAGTGTGCATCTTCTCAAAGTCAATAGCCATTTCATGGGATGCAGGAGCTGAGAGAGGCTTTATGGACCCTCTGGTCCTGCCCACTTTTAGTGCACATGGGGAAACTGAGGCCCAGGGAGGAAATCACCCTCCCCACCAAGGCCTCTCTAAACATGGCCGCATCTGCAGTGAGATGTTTCCCCATCCAGCGAAGGGAGATGCCGGGCTTGGAGTCATTGAGGGGTTACTTATCCCCTACCCCATAACCAGCGTCAGCCTTGATCAAGCTGCTCATGGGTGTTCAGTCCTGAGGGTATGAAGGCAGTCTGCCTAGAAGGCTCAGTGCATCCAGACCTCCCCACCTCACGAAACAAGGAGTAACTGCCTCTTCCCCCAGATCAGTACATAAAAATCACCTGGAAGTGCCTTGGGAAGTTTGCTTCATAGGGTTGGGATATGCCTCATAGAGTTGTAGCTGTGAGGATTAAATGAGCTAATACACATAAAGCCCTTAAATTCATTCTTGGCACAAAATGAATACTCAACAAATGTTACTTATAATTATTGTTCATTCTGCGGTGGCATAACATCAAGGTCTTGGGAGGCTCCATCCACAGAGATCCTGATCTCTAGGTCTGGGAGCAGGGTGTCTGGACCCTGCATGTTGAACCAAGTCCTCAAATGACTGTGATGCATGTGTCCACAGTCCGCACTTGGAATCATCACTCAAGGCCTAGACCTGCTGGAACCCATGCTCCTGACCAGCATCACTTACTGAGAACAGAGAAATTGAACCTAGAATAGGGAAGACTGAAGGTCAGGCCATGGGCCTGGTCAGCTCCTTTTATCAATATTTCTTTCAGTGGTCCTTTCCTGCATCCTCATCAGGAATTTGGAGTTTGTGCTAAGTTGAACCCAGCAGTAGAAGCTGCTTCCAGAAGCAGAGCTTATAGACCAGGACATCAGAGGTACAAGGGCCTTTTGAGACTATCCAGTCATTTTGTAAATGAGAAAAATAAGGGCGCAGAGAGGAGGAAAGAACTTGCCCAAGGTCACACAGTCCGTTGAAGATTCCTGACACCCAGATTGTGGCTCTACCTAATTATAGAACCTTATGAACTCCTGAACCTTGTCACTAGACTTCAGGGCCTTGTCAACCATGTGTCTAGCAGTGCCTGGGAGGAGACAAGAGGAGATTGTGCTCCCTCCATCCTAAAATGATCTCAGGCTCATACACAATCCACCGTCCAGCATTATAAGCCAAGGTCAAGTGCCTCTCCCAACTCTTCAGCTATGTAGTTTGAGAGATGCTCTTCCTTAGGGCTGCTCTGATGCTCATGTTTGCTCATTTCACCTGAGTGGCCAGAGGGAATGGAGGGAAGAAACAGAAGGGGCTGCCAGAGGGGTTGATCTCAACACACAGCCAATTTAGGAATGCTCTACTTCAAACATAAAACATCCCAGATCCTCAAAGGAAGGCTGGCCATGCTCTCATCTGCCACCTTGTTTGATCATTAACCCCATCTCTCATGACCCTTCAAAGCCAAAATATTGTTCATTTGTTTAAAAAAGAAAATGAGTAAGGAAAAGCAAGTCCTTTCCAGCCCCAGGGTTAGGGAGGTAGAGC
This sequence comes from Cynopterus sphinx, assembly GCA_030015415.1. Taxonomy (NCBI): domain Eukaryota; kingdom Metazoa; phylum Chordata; class Mammalia; order Chiroptera; family Pteropodidae; genus Cynopterus; species Cynopterus sphinx. The sequence goes on from CM057380.1 coordinate 48,605,560, forward strand.
TTCCTGCAGAGGCCCAAGCAGGGCTGTAATTAGCTTGGCAAAAGTGGCAGGAGATACTGGCAAACTTGCCAGCAGACCAGGGAGCAGCTCCCACTCTGAGCTTTTATTAAAGAAGCCATGGGCCATAGCTCCTTCTCAGGATAATACCTAGGGGGCTTAAATTAGATAGAAATGGATCAGCCTTCATCAAAGCCTTTGGAAGTGGTTTCTAAATCCGGTATCCCAGAAGCCAAGAGAGGAAATAAAACCAGAAGCTGCAGTCCATCTTTCGTGGTCAAGATTTAGGGAAGCAAATTGCCATGTGTAATCACAGCCTCGGAGTGTTTACTGGCAGAATCGAGTTGGGATAACTTCTCTCCCAACCCTTCTTCTTTCTGTACATCTGGATCTATCCCCACCTGCACTCCCCCACCCCCTCCACTTACTGAGCAAGCCAGGTAGTGTCCCTTGGCCCTGTGGGTACCCTGACTTTCTGCCAGGTCTCTTCAGAACCCTTCCCACTGGCCCAACCTCTCTCACATGCTCGTCTCATCACTGCAGAGCCCTCCCCGTTGACTCAGGACCACAGGCAAATGGGACTGTCTAGCCCTGAATGTACCCCAGATGTTCAATCAATACAGAGTGAAAGAAATGACAGCCGTTAGAGAATGTCTAAGTTATAGAGCCAGTGGCAACAATATATCATCTGAGAGCCAACTGAGACTTGGTGATATAATCCCAAATAATCATAAAGGAAAAGCCAGAGTGTGACAGATGACTATCCAGCACCTTCAGCCTGAGTGACATGTCATTCAAGAGAGAGTTGCAGCCTGCCCTGAGGTGACACACATGGCCCTGGAGGTAGACTGGCTCTCTCACACTTTGGCACGAGTAGAAAGCTCAAAAAAAGTTTTCCACAACTGGTTCCTTGGCCCCTCTCCTGCCTCTACATCTGAGCAGAGACCCTGGAAAGGCACAACAGTCACAATTTTAAGTGCACATCACAGATCCATTCCCAGCCCTGACTCTCCCTGCTCAAAGCCAGTAGCCTCCGTCCCGCCCAGCCACTCTGGCTGGCTAGAGGAGAAAGCTGCCAGAATGGGGTCACAGAAGCCACACATAAGCCTGGAACAATTCTGAGTCCACAGCTGAATTCCTAACTGGAAATCGGAACCAGGCACCAGCACTTCTGCTGAAGATACTTTTATAGCAACTGTAAGTCTTTGAAAGGAAGAAGATCTCTGGCCTGGGAAAGCCCCACAAGGAAGCTCTCGGTGGTCCCAGACAAACCCAGACCTAGAACAAGCTAACCTGTGGCCAGCACAGTGAGCGCGGGGCCGGAAAGCGGCAGGTTCAGATAACCCGAATCTTAAGGAGAAACTCTTCCCTAGAGGAGCTAGGATCCAGGAGGAGGTCCCCTCGGTGGGTGACTGGTTCGGGGCATTTTGCACCTCTAAAAAGTCCCCTCAGCATCCCAGGTGGACATCATTGGAGGGAAGAGCAGGTGAGGGCTGGTCAGCACCCGCGGAGGTGGTGGCCGCAGGGCCGGAGCGCGCACCCCGCAGCGCGGGCGGCATCCGACGGGCACAGAGAGCATCCTCAGGCTCCGCCAGCCCTGCCCCTCCTGGGCTCCGAGCGGAGCCAGCAGGAAGGGGGTGGGGGGAAGGCTGGCCAGAGCCGTCCAAGCCCGGGGGAGGGAGGGAGCCGCCCGCCGACTTACCAGCCGCTCAGCTCCCGTCGCCCGCCGTCGACCAGAGGGAGCTGGAGAGGAGGAGGACGTGGGCGGCTCAAGGCTGCAGCATGAGTGCGGCTGGCCGGGCGCTGCCCGTATTTAAACGGTCCCGGCGTGAGTCACCCGCAGGGGCAGGGTCGGCGCGGTGGCGGGGAGGGGCGACAGCCTCTGCAGCGCCCCGACGTGCGAGGCCAGCGAGGGGAGGGGGCTTTCTCCCGCCACAGTGTTTCCACTTTTTCCCTCTTTTCCTTCAACGTTTCTTTTGGACTCACTCGCTGCCTTGGCCATGGGGGCTCCAGGAAAGGCATTCATTCTTCTCTTTTTCTTTTAAGCTTTTTATTCTGGACACATGTCACATTTACAGAACATTGGCAAGGTTAACACAGGGAATACTCATTTGCTTAACCCAACTGACCTATGGTTAACATTTTAGAAAATGCATTCATTTTAAATTCCAAGAAAAGACAAAGCCACCCCCTCCCACACACACAATCTCCCTCCAAAAACAATGCTTCGATTCCCTCCTGACCTCGGCGGCTGTCCCCTCCCCGCCCCCTCCCAGAGGTAAGTCCACTGGGAAGTCAAGGGGCACGTTTGAGAATGAGGGGCTCCCTATGCCCTTCATCTCTGCATGGGAGCGCACGCCAGTCACCTTCGTGGGGAACAAGAAACCATTTCTATTCATGGTATCACCAAGAAGGCTGAGAAAGAGGAGAAAGAAGACATAGTTGGGGGGGGGGGGGCTGCCATATACCTGCTTCTCCTCCAAGAAGAAGCTTCAAGAAGGTCTGAACTGTATTTGACCATGCCACCTGCCCTCCCCTGGCTCAGTTTACCTTCTCAGCCAGGTGGGGAGAGTGATATTTACACACAGTGCCTCATGGAATTCCAAGAGCCTTAATTATTGTTTGCACTGTGCTTTGAGATCTGTGATGAAAGGAAAACATAAAAGTGCATAGTGTTATTACTGAAATAGTCATTTGGGTGGCTTGCCATGGTCAAGCTCTACCACCTGAATCATGCTACATACCATGGCACCGTGATTCAGAGGCAGAAACAAAAAGTGGCCTGTCCATGAGCCCAGGTGACACGCGCCCGAGAGGAGCAGACACTACCTGGAGTGGGTCGTGACACAGCTCTCAGCCCCATCTCTTCAACCACCAGCCTCCCTTCCAAATAATATTCCACGGGAAGAACTGCCTCCCTCTTACTACTCTGGTACCTTCACATCCCAAAATGGAGTCTTCAACTGCATTTCCACAGAACCTACAAGAATAAGAATGTCCCCCTCTTCGCCTTCTTTTCTTTCTTTCAAATCTTAACATTCAGCCACTCTGTGCCAGGCCCTGCACTGGGTTCTGTGAACAACACAAGGATGAATCATAAAGAGCTGACACTCAGTAGAGTGGGAGGAAAAATGGACATTGATGAAGCACCTACTGTGAACCAGAGAGCCTGCCTTATTACGTCTATACATTATTTCATCTACACCAGTTTTTCAACCTCACTACAACTGACATTTGGGGCCAGAGAAGTCCTTATTGTGGGAAGCCGTCCTGATACCAGAGGCTTCCCATGGACATGGAATTGTATGTCCAAGTTGTGACAACCAAAAATGTCTCTAGCGGTTGCCAAATATCCCCAGGGAAATCAACACACACACACACACACACACACACACACACACACACACACACACACACACACTTAAGATTACTGATCTATTAAATAATCCTGTGAGTGGGAGTAATTGCCCCCGTTTTATAGATAGGAAAGCAGAGGCTCGGGGCAGTTAACTAATTTGCCTCAGGTCACATGCTAAGTGACAGAACCAGGATTTAACCCCTAGCCTGTGGATTGATTGTATGTTATTTCCACCACCGTTGGGTTGTGTGCTCAGTGCACATAACTACCATAGGTAGAAGTGAGGCTGTTCAGTTAAAGATTTTGAGATGATGCCAGAAGTGAGGTCATTGGGAGAACCTTCTTCAAGGTCAGGCTGACAAATGTGGGTGCACGTGAAGGGATGGGGCTTGAGTTTCATGTAGAAGATGACCTTAAAAGATGAGCAGGATCTGGAAACGTGGGGGGAGTAAGTTAAGAAAAACCACTGAGTCAGAGCAAGAAGGAGAGAGGGCTCTCTACCAAAGACTGAGTTTGGCCAGAGCACAGGTGCGTGACAGGTCTCATCATAAGGACTGAGAGACCTTCCTAAGGAGTACAATGTCCCTCTGCAGGCATTAGAGAGCCAGTGAAGGTTTTAGAGGAGACTAGAGGCATAGTCAGAGCCACACTGCAGAAAGCGTAGTGTGTCAGGGCTTCCAGGTCTCATGGAGGAATCTTGGGTGCCCTATATGGCACAGGGCATATAGTTTTCAAAACACTCCTTTCATCCTCCTTGGTCCTGGAGAGGACATGGACAATAACCAAGGGCATGCAGGAAACACCAGTTTCCCAGACTGGGAGGGGCTATAGGATTTCAGCTACAGGACCTCTGAGTTTTAGCTCACTGAGACTCCCTCTTTCATGAGGAAGGACATTCTCTCCTACAAAGAAAGCCAAATGGTCCCAGTCAGCCCCCAGAAGTGAGATCTATTATTGGTGAAAGTAAAAGCCTGATTCACTACTCGCAGGCCCTATAAACTTCAGGGTTCACTTTTTAGTCCCCCTGAGAGAACCAGAAGGGCCTGAGAATTCTGATCCCTCCCACCCATGAATGTTTCTATAGTCTAGGTAATAAGCATAGAATCCAGGGAATTGCAGGTCATGTGATCTAGCCTCCCCACTGGGGAGGAAATGCCTTCACAGCACCTTTAAGACATGAAGTTATGACCCTGCTAGGTTCTCTTCAGGGATAGGAAGGGCAGTGCCACAGAATGAGGTTCCCCTGTTAGATCGGCAGAATGAAAAAGGCAGAGAACATCCAGAGTTGGCGAGGACTCAGCTGTTCTTAATTGATGAAAATATAAATTGCTAGAGTCGTGACTGTCAAAACGCAAAATGTGTAAACCCATTCACCAGGGTCAGTGCCAATACACAGACATGATCATGTGTGTGCACAAAGCTGTACGTTCAAGAATGCTCACTGCAATATTGTTTGTAAAAATAAATTATTGTAAACAGCATAAATGTCTGTCCATAAGGCTGTGATTCCATGCATCGTGGTAACAAACCCAACAGCCAATTTGAAAAGATGAGATGTTCATTTATTTGCTGAAAAAAAAAAATATTCAAAGTATTAAGCAAATTATACACACACATACACACACACAATAAATAAATAATACAAGTGTACTTATTCGTTTAGGGGGAAAACCCATAAACGTATAACTTCTCAGTTATATTTCAACATACGGAAAATATAGTAAAGAAAAACAATATTATTTTTTATTGATAATGATCACACAAAAAGCCAAAAGATAGTACAAAACATCAATTTTCCCACCAAATGGCCCACAGAGGCGGCCTTGGATGGGCAGCCAGGGCTTTCCCTTCAATTCGCTCCTTCCCAAGGTCAACAGCTCTGCTCTCACCTGCTGCTTCCCTCACAGTGGCCTGACCGTCTTGGATACAGAGAGGTCCTGTGGCACCAGAGCTCCCAATGGGCAGATGTGGTTCCAGCTCATTCCCATTGCCCTGAAGGAGGAGTTGTAGGTTGTTCCTCGGAGCAGTGAATCTCAAACACCAAGAGGCATCACTGGTGCTCAAGTGGCCAGCCTTGCATAGCAGGATTGAAGGAGTATGCCGCCAAAGTCTCTGTCGAAAACCTTTCCCAACACAGATTAGGAAGAAAAAGAACCGTGCAGGTGAGAGGAAATTTCACTCAGCTACGTATCTACATTTGTGTGTGTGTTTATTTGTACACATAACACATGTATGTGTGTGTATCTACAAACATGTTTACTTATACATAAGCCCATATGCATGTAGAGGCACACCTGTGTAGGTGTATAAACGTGTGTGTGTGTATATGCATACACATACATGTAAGTCTTTGTCTATATATAGGAATGTATAGAAAAAGCTCTAAAAGGATGCACTCAAAACTGCTACAGAAGTGGGGGTAGGGAACAGTGATGAACAAGAATTTTTTATAACTATGTGTTGTTTTATTTCCTTTAAATAAAAATGCATTTCTAAACTGTGTCTAATTGACAGCTAGAATGATTATTTCAAAAGACAAAAAACAAAGTATTTTCCAATGTCTTTTTTTAATTACACTGAAACTGCCTCCTTGGAACCTCCACCAATGGGTTCTCTTCCTCCCTTCAGGCCTGCTTTACCTGTGTGCCAGCCCCTCAGACATCTGGGACCATGAACAGGCTTGCCCCCATAACGCCTCCACTTCTCTTACACAGTCACACACACCACACATAGTTTCTTCCCTCAGCGATCCTGGTTGCTTGCCAAGAAGGTGAGCATCCCCTTAGCAAACTGAGCATTCAGTGGGAGGCCGGGGCTAGGTGCCAGTACACAGAAGTGAATTCATTCCGAGGGGAACTCAAACCTGTGAACAGTCATATTCAAGCGTAAGGCATGTATGCGATGGGGGCCACACAAGGGCATCACTGAGCCTGCCTGGACGGTAATGGGGTGACCCTTGGACTAAGCCTGGTAAGATGAGCAGGCATTCAGGCCGTCTGGGAAGAACAAAGAGCACTTGCAGAGGCTCAAAGGCATGAAAAACCATAGCATATTTGGCGTGTGACAAATAGTTCAAGGTAGCCAGAAAGCAAGGCATACGTGAGAGCTTAGTAGAAGCACCATCCTGGGGAGAATGCAAGAGGCAATGTAGGAAAGGTCTCACCAACTGGGACTTAATCTGTGGGCCACAGAGGGCCACGGAAATGTTTAGCCGGAGACGGATGCAGTCAGATCGGTGTAGGGCAGTGGTTCTCACCCAGGAGTAATTCTGCCCCTCTCACAGGGAACATTTGGCAAAGTCTGGAGACATTTTCGGTTGTCAGAACTTGGAAAATGCAAGTGGCATCTTGTGAGTACAGGCCCAAAATGCTGCTGAACATCCTCAGCACACAGGACAACCCCTCACGACAAAGAAGCATTGCCGCTGAGATGTCAGTAGAGCCGAGGATGAGAAACACTGGTATAGAGGATGGATATTTGTGGCAGCATTACAGAGGATGAGTTGGGGAGCGGGGAGTGGGTGAGGAAGTGATGGGCACAGGAAGGTGTGATAAAAAGTTCTAGCAATAGCTCAGATGGAAGATGATAACAAGCCTGAACTAAGGCAGGGCAGTGAGAATGTAGAGAAGGGACTGAATCAGGAGGTGATATAAGTAGCGAAACTGGTAAAAGATGGTGGTGGGTTGGTTACTGTGGTAAATAGGATAGCAGTGGGGCTGTTACGATATGGGTAAGGCCATCATAACAAGTGAGCCAAAAACAGCAAGGTGGATGTTTATTTCCCATGTGGGCCTGAACAGTAACTTGACTCTATCAGGGACCAACACCTCATCTATCTAATCACTCTGCCACCTTCAATCCGTGGTTCCCATCTCAGGCCCACAGTGGCTGCTCCAGCTTTTGCCTTCACGTTCATATTCCGGCCACAGGAAAAGCAGGAAAGACATGACCTAGAAGCTACACATCACATCTGCTTGCATTTCTTTGCCTAAAATTTAGACAATTTTGAGCTCCATGCACAAAATTAAAACACTTATAAATATGGAAGTAGGGGCGAGCAGCCATTGGGAGCTCTTAGCAGTTCATGCCACCAGTGACAAAAGAGAATAATTCATAAAGGGAAACGGAAGTTTTTCAGCGTGGGTGATTGAGTGGATGGTGGGTACCACTAAGAGAACTAAAGAACATGGGAGGAGGATGGGGAAGGTGGCAGGCTCATTTCGATCAGGCTGTGTTTGAACCCTGTGAGACCACTGTGTAGACTTCCAGCTGAGTCTGAAATCAGGTCAGAGCTCAAGGAGAGGCTCTGGCTTTAGATAGAGGTCTAAGCAGCCAGAGACGAGGGGTGATTGTCCAGAAAGTGTTTAATCTGGAGTCCACAAACTCCAGCCATTAGAGCAGGCTCTCCACACCTAAAAGACTAAGAGGGAGATGCAGCCGCTAAATTTCCCAAGGCTGTATGTCAAAGTATGTAGGAATGTGCTGGGCATGTGTCCTTTTCTGGGGAGACAGCTCATGACTTTTATCAGATTCTCAAGGCGTGTGGGTATAGTAGAGTGGGATAAGAAGAGGGTTCAGCAAGGCAGCCTGGGGCCCCCTGATGTTACTGAGGCAGACAGAGGAGGAGGAGCCAACCAGAAGGACCAAGAAACAGCAGTGAGGGGGGAATAGGAGCAACAGACAGCGTGTTTGTAGAGTTGGGAGGGCAGAGATTTAAGAAGAATGAGGTCCATAGGGCATCAGGAAGCCTGTGGCAAGGGCACAGCTGGTGGTGTCTATGTGGGGGGTGAGAGTGGGGAGTAGAAGGAGCAGGTGCAGGAGGAATCCTGGAGCAGACACAGAGCTTTTTAGGATGGCAGAGGATTAAACACGTCTATAAATTGAGTAGAAATATCCAGCAGAGGGCAAGGAACTGAGAAGAGTGGAGATAAAGCAAATGATGTTTTCTTCTTGAAACGGGTGTTTGACATTGACCTCAGTGCTCAGTGCCCTGCAGCAGGAGCAGAAGTGCTTGCTGTCAAAGAAAGGCCACAGGCTTCTGCGGCGGTTTCCCAGTCCCAGCTCTGCCTGTCACGGGCTGGGACCTCAGATAATTAGTCCACCTCTCTGAGCCTCCTTGTCCCTGAGTATGAACTCAGATAACACCCTGCCTCACGTGAATGATAAAAGGCTTAGTAGAAAAATCATGTGTGACAGGTCCAACTCAGGTCCAGATCACAGGAGATGCTCAGTAAGTGGGTGTGCCCTTCTCTCCTCCCCACCCTTCCCTTCTTATGGGATGGTTTCTCCTTAGTTTCTCGCAGGAAAAGAGCAGTCTTTGAGGAAATGACTTTATAATCTTCTTATTTGTCCCAAAGGAGCAGAATTTGGTCTGTTTTAAGCATTGCACATCATCCTCACGTGAGAAGAATGAAACCAGAAACACTAAAAATATATAGAATAATAAGAAGACAAACAAGCAGACAGTCACCTTCTTAAAATCCCCAGTGACAGCTCCCAGACTCATCTCCATTTATACCTGGTTATTAGTGGTGTTTCTCCTGAGACAAGTGTCATGAGCTTGCTCTTTGTCCCCAGCGTTCAGTCCCGATGATGATGTGTTTAGAGTCATGAGTGTTCCACGGAGGCTGTTGGGTGGGAGGTTGTCAAGCCTGGGAGCAGTGGGTGGAGGAAAGAGAATTTCACACTTGAAAAAACAATCTCCAAACAAACAACCCAATTAAAACACAGACGAAATATTTGAGTAGACATTTCTCTAAGGAAGATATACTAGTGGTCAATAAGCACACGAAAAGATGCCTAACATCACTAGTCAGCAGAGAATTGCAAATCAAAACTATAATAATAAGATACCACTTCATTCCCATTACGATGGCTACTATCAAGAAAATAGAAAATGAGACGGATTAGAAAAATGGGGAGATGTTAGGACCCCTCGTGCTTTGCCGGTGGAAATGTAAAATTGCACAGTTGCTGTGAAAACAATAGGCTGGTTCCTCAAAAAGTAAACATAGAATCACAACATAGTCCCTCAATTCTGCTCTGGGCATATACCCAGAAGAATTGCAAGCAGGGTCTTGAAGAAATATGTGTACACCCATACAGAGCAGCATTATTCCCAAAGGCAAAGGCAACCCAAGTTTCTATTGAAAGATGAATGGGTAAATAAAATATGGTACATACATACAATGGGATATTAGTCAGCCTTAAAAAAAAGGAAGGAAATTATGACACATGCTACAACATGGATGAACCTTGAGGACAATATGCCAAGTCACAAAGGGACAAATAGTGTATGGCTCCACTTGTCTGAGGAACCTGAAATATTCAAATTCATAGAGACAGAGAGTAGAATGGTGGTCATCAGGGGTTGAGAGAAGGCAAAATGGGGAGTTGATGCTTAATGGGTACAGAATTTCAGTTTGGGATGATGTAAACGTCCTGGAGGTGGATCGGGATGATGACTGCACAGCAGCATAAATATCCTTAATGCCGCTGAACTGTCCAGGTAAAAACAGTTAAAAAAAATAAATTTTATGTTATGTATATTTTACCACCAAAAAAATAAAAGCAATCCTCATAAACTATGCTGGAGAAAGGTGGGGGCCATTATTTAACTGGTGAAATGTTTTTCTATGAAATTAGAAATTAGGCCTTTCTGAAAATATTTTCAAAATTATAGAACACAGACCCACTCTAAGTGAGCTGATCATCCACCCCTCTCTGCTGTTCTGAACTGAACTCAGCTTGCCTCGCCCAACAGGTGTGTCTGAGCTTTTGAGGAAAGCTGTCCTCTCTGGGTGATGAAAATATAAGCCATTTTTCCCTCCGCAATTTTGTCTTTTATACATTTTCCACATTTTCTGGAATTAACTTGATGATTTTTATAATAAAGAAAATATCCGTTAAATCCTCTATGTTTTAAAGACTCTGTCCTCCATGCCGACCCCTGTGAGCAAGGGCTCTCAGTGTTTCTCAGGAGGGACTTCCATGGCCCAGGATTAGTCCCCGAGTGAAATCTCTTCTCAGGTGAGTCATACTGGTAGGATCATAGGGATGGGCTAGGTTGGCAGCCTCAGTGAACAAACGTCCCAGCAAACCCAGCCATCGGCTGGTCTCCAGGTGGGCATTATGCTAGGGGTTTGCAAAGACAAATTGGAGTGAGCTTCAACCCTCACCATCAGAGTTCAGATTCAGGCAGCTGAGATGCATGTACAGCAAACTTAAAACACCCCATACTAAAACCAGTCCTGACCTCAGGAAGAGGGAAAGGCTTGTCAGGATAGATGGCAGAAAGCATGGTGGGATTAAGGGCTTTGGAGGGTGAATGGGATTCTGAGAGGGTTTAAAGGGGTGGGCAAGTGTTCCAGGCAAGGGCTATAGGGTAGGCAAATTTCAAAGGCAAGAAAAGATGCTTCATTTGAGGGGCGTGAGCTTTTACAAGGAACTGGATTATGAAATCCTTGTATGTGAAGTTTAGCACCTTGGACTTTTTTTGACAGGTGACTGGGAATTAGAAAGTGTGGCAATCGTTTTTTTTTTTGGTTTTTTTTTTTTTTCATTTATTTTATCAATAGACCCATCGGCCTGAATCTAAGGCCTTGGAGTCTGCCTTCTTGTCCCATCAGCTTCAAGAACAGTCTGAGACTACGTCAGGTAAGCTTGCCAAATGTCTTTTAAACATCGTTTTTCAAAGAGCCCATCCATCTCTTTTTCCCAAAGGGATTCAGCGAGTATGGAAATAGACAGTTTACAGATAGGGGTGGGGAAGGGGACAGGGCTAGTTTCAGGAAGAGGAAGGGAAAAGTTCTCTTTGCCCTACAGCAGTTTATTCAAGTTACATTTAATTGTACATTTTAATATGAGACTTCCAAATTTTATGTCACAATAAAACAGAGCAACCTTTGAAATGATTAAACTAGCAACTTAGTAGTCCTCATGGCTGGAGCAGCTTCCAGCGCGTCACCACACCTAATTAAAGGTCAGAGATGGGCTCTATAAGAGCTGCTCTGTTTTCCTTAATTATTACATGAATGAACAGGTCTGTTTTGAATGCCCTACATGACTGAAGCTCATACAGAAACACAGGGGCACGTGGGCTCAATCCAGGAAGCCCATTCTTCCCCTGCGCCCCACTCTGAGAAACCTGTCTGGCTCATCACTCCCTCTACAAATTCCTCTCAGCGTACGACCGAAAAAGGAACAGGAAAATTCTGTTAGCTAGGTGAACAGGTTCAAGAGCACATGGAAGACTAGGAGCCCAAAAAATGGACCTTAGGAAGTCATTTCCTCCTTTGGCCATCAGTTTTTCCATCCATAAAGCGGGGATATTACATGAGATATTCGTTTAGGACAGCCTATTATTCTTTGAAAAAAATCATAACTTTTCATAGTATCTCATCTGAGGAAGAAGAAGAAAGGGAAGGAATGGAGGGAGGGAGGGAAGAAAGGGGACAAAATTTGTTCAGGGTTCATATTTGCATACCCCTTGACTAATTTCAGCCCCTCTTGACTCCTTGCACTGCCCAGCACACACACGTCAGTGCTCAGACTAAAAACTCTTTAACAGATGCTAACTGACACCCTCTTTCTGGCCTCCGTCCACTGCACAGATTCATAGAGTAAACTGAGAAGGCAGCTCCTGTGGATCTGGAGTTAAAGAAGGTCAAAAAGAGGGCGAGCATGCAGAGGTTTCTCTTAAGAAGCACAGGGGTCTGTGGACAAAAATCTCAGATGAGGCCTGAGTGTTGCAAAAAGAAAGAGACTCCAGGGGCCTGGGGAATGGTTTCACAGAGACCTAAGAAGTCCTTGTCTTCTCAGGCTGGGGTGGGGTTCGCGGCTGGCTCTTCGGGAAGGAGATGGTTGGGATAGGTTATATTAAACATGTGGCGACTGATGGCCTGTCTCTTCGTTCTGATCTCCAGAGATGTTTTCATTGAGCTCGGAGGCTTCAGGGACTCGGTTCCACAGTAAGACCTAAAGAGCGCGTTTCAAATCGAAGCCACTTCACATGGCTTGCCTAAGTTGAGGCATCTGTAATTCTGCCTCCTCATTTTCTTTGAAAACCTCAAAGTCCAACCTGTATTTTTAGGCCATTTATTCTATTCCATACCTTGAAAGATCATAGTATCTACAGTTCAGAAAGTCAGACATTCTCATGGCAACGTTCATCGCTGGTCTTTGGCCTCGCCCCCTTTTTTGAAGGACTTGTCAAAAAAAAAAAAAAAGAAAAAGTCTAGTAAAGTGTTTCAAATAAAATCGATATCAGAAGGAATTGGGTTTTTCCCTTTGTTCAAACAATTGTTTATAAATGTGTCACTTTTGACACCTAAGGATGGTTAGGATTCTTACACCACTTCCAACCCCAAACCATATGCTTTTTGGAAGGGGCAGGAGGAGGACAGGAATTGGAAAAGACCCTAGACCTCATCTAGTATGAAAGGAGACGGAATTTCAGAAAAATCTTAGTCCGTGGTTGGGACTACTCGTCAGGACCTTACTCCACACTTTTTAACTATTTATGTTCTTTAGAAGAGCAACATGTTACTTCTTAAGACTGCCTTATTGTCAACCTTTGGATGAGAAATAAGACAATTAAAATAGCCGTTGCTCCTTATCAATGAAGCTGTATGTTATTGCTCTGAGCAGAAGACAAAACAAAAGGCTAAGTGGTAGTAATGTGCCCAGATTCCTCTGTCAGAGCCATCACTAAATTCCTGGGGTGAGGGACTGCCCTCTCTGGCACCGGCCATTTTCCTACTGGCAAATTAAGGGAAATGGCTGAGCCTTGCTTTTGACACCAGCGGACTTCGAAGACAGGGATGCTGTAATGGTGCTTGTTACAACTGGGAATGCGGACGGAAGGCAGGAATGAATAAGAGGTTAACAGAATAGATGCAGACCCAGATGACAAGTGTTGAAAAGGAGAAAGCAGGTGGCAGGGCCAGATAGGGGTGACTGCTGGGCTCTCCCCCTGCTCTGATCCTCCCACTGCGTCCCTTCTGTGAGGTGTTTCCTCATGTCGAGGACAGAGTCGTGGCACTCAGGTCTGGTGACTCTGGGTAGGCCAGTTTCTTGGTCGTGTCAGAGAACTTTGTATCATCCATACACCACCAATTGACCTATTTGTGAATTTGTTCTTATCACTCCTTGCTCCAGAAAGGATTCAAAGTAACTCAAAAAGAAAAAAAAAGTAACAAAATAACGTCAGTTAAAAGCAAGAGGGAAAGAAAGAAAAAAAGCAAAAGTGAAGGACTAAAAGGGATCCAGGAGTGAATCCCTCACCATGTACTTTGTGACGATTCATCCAGCTAGACACATGATTTATGTAGTTTTCTGTATAAATCTATGAATGGCAATTTAAAAATCCATTTACTTTTTAAAAAAGGAGTAGACTATGCTGGCATTCAGTTTTGTCCTACTCTTCTCGCCACCTGAAACGCTCACACGAGGCTGCAGCCCTGGGGCCAAATGCTACAGGCCACAGACGGTGGAGCAGAACAAGGGACAGAAACACTGACGACATGGGCTCTGATGTGCTTCTCCTGTACCATCTGCCTCTGCACTCACTGGCATGTGAGGACAGCCATCTCCATGCAACTTGGCTAGACGAGTGGCATCAGGTTCTGTTGCATGCATCAACTGCAATTCGGATACAGAAGGCCACTGAATCCAAGGCCTTCCTGAAACTGTTTAGGGAGCAAATAGAGAGTGAGAAGCGAGGGGGGTGTGGGCAGATGCTTCATGGGACTCTCAGTATTTAATGGCGGAGGAGAGAAGGCTGAGCCTGCAGGGGAAACCAAGGTGAGGCAACCAGAGACATCGGAAGGGGGACGGGAACCTTTCCAGAGTAGGCCATACCTTTGCCTCTAAGCTTTCTGGCAAGCCATGAGGAAAATGAAATAGAGTCTATTTATACCACCAGATGCGAAGACCAGTGGCTAAAGAGGAGGTTAGTAGCTGTGGGACTTAGACCAAATGAGCATTTCTCCCAAGGGTCTTTGCACAGTGGACACTTTGTCACTTAGTCCGAACATCCTCAGCATCAAGCGTTCTAACAACAGATGGAGCCATGAGCTCCGAAGGCTCGTTTCTTATCACGGCCCATGGGAGCCAGTGGAACCACCGTAAAATTGTGATCCAGTACGTGTGTTCCAGACTCCAGCTCTCTGTACCTCTGGCTGGTCTGTTTTAGGCTATCGGGAGGAGTGCACGAGCCACATGCCTCCTTCCAGCAACTCTCCCTAAACATTGTTCTTCTCTCTCGAGCTGTTAAACAACGTTGGTGGCCATGTGGCCAGTTCTGGTCTCTTGGCCAAGGCTCTCCAGAAAATATAGTCCCAGCCACACTGGACTTGACCTCATATGAAATCAAGTTGCCTAAAAAGGGAGAGTCTTTCAATGCCTAACAAAGGAACCACCTGGTAATCTCACCAAAAGCAGGAATTCCTCAGGGAGAAAGGGAGATGCAGGAATTGGTTTTTGACTGGGCATTTAAATAATATCCTATAACTCAATCTATAAACCCAGCCCAAAGGGCTGGGCTCTGTTTAAGAGGCTCACTGCAAGCCTGTCAGGAGGATTACATGCTTGGAAAGCTGTGTCACACATGATGGGGATGGGTCCTTGTGAATCAGACCCATTTCTGCCACAGGCCCCTTTCTGGGTCAGAGAGGTCCCGAGAGAAACCAGCCCAAGCCAGGACCTCTACTGCCCCACTAGCTGCCTTAGCCAATCACTGAGCTTCCCAGGCCACCCTGGTCTCCCCGCTGCCTCACCCTAAGCTACAGCTCAATGGCTGTGTGGTCCAGGAGTTCCAGGAAGGTGGAGAAAAGTGTTGACTTCACAGAGCCTCACCCAGATTAGGAGAGTGAGAATGTCTGTGACACCAAAAGGAAACTTACCACTTTACAGCTGAGGGAACTGAATCCATATAAAAGCAGAACCTGCCCAGGGTCATGCAGTGAGGAGCACAGCCGAGTTGGGAGTTCCGTCTCCCAGACCCCTCTCCCTCCCTCTCCTGGAAGCACTTGACCTTAGCACCTGCTGACCTTACGTGCCTCCCAGATGCTCCAAGGGAGAGATCAAGTCCTTTGAGGACCTGCCACACTGAATTATAGATGCCACCTGGACCTTCTAGATGTAGTAATTCCTCACACAGAGTTTGCAAATCATAGAGCACTTTCTCATCCATACCTCACCATGATTGCACCAAGAATGTCCAACTGCAGGAGTTAAAGCGAGGCCACAGTTGCCCGGAACCTCTTGCCATTGCACCAGGAAAGGTGAGATTCCATGCTTGGTGCCAGCAGATGAGCCTTCCCCTTGAAGGCAGGGACTGGTTAGTGGACAGCTGTTGCGGAAACACAGGCAGTGTTCCAAGTCATCAAGGAGCCTTGAGCCCAGTCACAGCATGGACTGAAGCCAGAACTTGGAGGGGACCTCACCATGATTCCTTCCAACCAGGAACCATAAGAACAACCAGCCAAAATAGTTTCTGCAAAGCATGGTGCAAGTAGAAACACAACTGGGACAGGGACACCAGGGCAGGCACTTCTCCATCCATTCTGGAAAAGGGCCATTTCTGTAGCTGTGCATCAGGAGGGAGATGAGCAGGGTGAGGAATTCAAGTGCAGCCCAGGAGTGGGGGGAAGAACAAGCGATAGGGATGTGTCTTTAAAAGGACATAAGTCAATGGACAAGGGAGACAAAGTGATTCGATTCAGGACCTAGACTCTAGGCTCCAGTAGCATCAGAGTGGGAAGGACCCCCAGTTTACAGATAGGCACATCAAGGCCCAAGTAGGGGAAAGAATTTGCTTGAAGTCACCAAGCTCGTCAGTAGCAGAACGAAGATTTGATCCCTGAGTGGGGATCCTGAGTATTTAGAGCAGCGGTCCCCAACCTTATCAGCACCAGGGACCTGGGCTCCTATGAGAATCTAATGCCTGAGAGTCTGAGGTGGAGCTGAGGCGGTGATGCTAGTGCTGAGGAGAAGCTGCAAATACAGATGAAGCTTCTTTCGCTTGCCTGCCACTCACCTGCTGTGCAGCCTGGTTCCCAGCAGGCCACAGACTGGTGGTCCATGGCGTGGGGTTGGAGAACCCTGATTTAGAGGACGGCGCACAGGCAAGTGGGAGAAAAGCAGACACACACTCTAGCCAGGAGCCAGCCCCGGTAAGACTGGGTATGAACCTCAGGTTGGGCTTTTCCAAAGCAGTCTGGAAATATAAAACTCAAGGAGGTCTCTTTGGGCCAATACGAGGCACCCTCCCTGGAAACAGCAAGCTGCAAAATGCCTGCTATTGGGATGGCTGGTTTTGTATATGCTTGTTTGAGGATGTAGACTGACCCCAGGGCAGTAAGCACCCACGCCAACACAACGTTTGCAAGTTGCTCTTCCACTCAGCTCAGGTCAGCTCAACAAGGTCATGGCCAATGTCTGTAGGGGCCAGTGCCTGGGCAGCTGGTTACACCCATATCCACCAGTTGAACCCAGGGCAGGGTCAATTAATCACAGACCGAGTGAGGGAGAAGGGATCTTAAAAGAACACTTAAAAGCCTCATGCCTGTCGCCATCAGAAACTGAAATTACTCCCATCTGGTGGCTGCCTGGTCACAGCCTGAGCTCAGGAGACAGCTCACGGCCTCTCGTGGCTGGCCACTCCAACCCTGAGTGGCACTGACCCAGTTCTTCCTTGGACTGAGCCAAAATCTTCCCTGTGCACCCTGTTTCCTACCAACTTGCCTTCATTCGATTCCTTGAAACCACATGGAATAAATCCCTTCCTCTTCCTCATTCCAACTCTGGTTAAACACAGTGCACAGCACCCTCAAATCCTCTCTTTTCCAGGCTGAGCACCCTTGGTTTTCAACCAGTTTTCCATATGATCGGGTTCCAGTCCTTCATCTTTCTCTCTACTTGATTAATTATGACTCCCCAGGATTGAACAAAACATTCAAGCTGAAGACCAACATCTCAAATCACCCTCCTTCCAGAGACCTAAGAAGGTCTCTTGGCCTTCTCAGGCCCCTTCTCTGCTATCACGTGTTTGGACCCTCTGATCTAAGCTTCAAAGACTTGGAAGGGCAGGCCACACCTGCTCAGAGAGAGCAACGTTAATGGGCACTGTGCTTGTAATTAAATATATGTGGTAAATCCGATTTTCCAAAACCTTAATAAGGAAGAACATTTCATGCTCTAAAGGGTGGTGGGGTCAAGGGTGGAATTCACCAACAGCACAGCAAGTGCTGAAGCTAACCTCTGTCAGGTCTGATTCTGGAGGCCAGCTCATGTGTTGCATATTCGTTCAAGCCAGCACTAACTCTGAGCACCTACTGAGCCCTGCAGCACCATGGTGGGAAGGCCGCTTAATATATAGCTTTTACCCCAAGGAGTCCGGTTAAGGAGACCAGCACATATAGAATCGCAGTACAGTGTGCCAGATGCTGTAACTGAGGCATGAAGATGGAAAGTTTTCTGTTGCTGCTATAATGAATTAACCACAAATTCAAAATGGGTCTCCCTGGGCTAAAAGCAAGGTGTCAGCAGGACTGGGTTCCTTCTGGGAGCTCTGGGAGATCATCTGCTTCTCTGCATTTTCTGGCTTTTAGAGGTTGCCCACATTCCTTGGCTCATGGTCTCCTTTCTCCATCTTCAAAGCCCATGTTGTTACATCTTCAGATCTTAACTTCCTGCCTCCTTCTCTTAGTTAAGAGGACTCTTGTGATTACATTGAGTTTGCCTGGATCATCCAAGATAATCTTCCCATCTCAAGGTTCTTAGTCACTTCTGCAAAGTCTCTTTTGTCAAGTAAAATGAAATACTTACATATTCATTGGTTCTGGGGATTAGGACTTGGACATTTTCATGTTATTATTCTGCTTACCACAGGGAACCACTAAGTGTGCTTGTGAAAAGCGGTATTATATTTGAATGGATCCTTTAAGGCTTTGTGGGAGTTTTATGCAGGGGCATGCTGGCATGAAAGGGAAAAGAGATTTACAAGAAGAAAGTGCTTGCACAAGGCAGGGAGACAAGAAAGCCCGGCTAGTTCTTTATTATTATTATTATTATTGTTGTTGTTGTTATTATTATTATTATTAATTTGCTTGCTTTTTTTCTTTTCCAGTAAAAGCCAGGCTCTAGGGTTGTGAGGCTCACTACATTTCAAGGCAGCACCTTTCTTCCTATTGACAGATCTAAACAGAGAAGAACTTTCCTCAAATTGAACCCTGATGTTTTCATCATCACTAGAAATGTTACAGACCTTACAGTGCCCAGGAGTTTCTTTAGTTGGCTCAGAAAGGGGTACTGGGAGGGTCGTGCACACAAGAGCCTGATATATCCAAGAGGTTCTCTGAGGCTCAACATCAGATACACTGTTTTCCATCTGAATGTCCCTGGGCAGGTCTCCAGGCCAAAATTTATTTGAGGAATACTATCCTCAAAGCGGGATGATCACAGAATTTCACTAATGCCATCTCCTCTACTGCTGTCTTACAAATCTGCCGATAGGAATTTGAACAGAGGCTGAATTTGAACTTGCACTTCAAGGGGCAAAACTCAGAAGAGGTTTGGAGCCAGGGAGGAGGCCCGCATCTCTGCCTTCTGCCTGAGGCAAGCTGGGGTCTGGCAGGGCTCAGTTGAGTGGTCTCTGCCATGGTGGTCAGGAGCTGGGGATGGGGGCACTTTTGGCTGTGGGGCTGGTACAGGGAGGATAGTGCCACAGGAGAGTCTTGCTGAGAAGACATATCTTGCATCCCTGTTATCTTCCTGCACCCTCTGTTGACCTCCTTCATTCTAGGGTCTCCTCTATGCCAGGTGGCACTGTTCTCAGTTATTCTCCGGAGTGTGGAGGCTATGGGCAGACACTGCCTTGAACTTGTGGTGTGCCTGCTGCAAGGGGACTCTTTACTGCTGAACAGAGTTTCCGTTTATAGCACACTTTTACATGCATTACCATCTTGGACTCTTAAAACAGCCCAGTGAGGAGGGGGAAACTGAGACAGTGGCAGAGCTAAGACGGGCATCTGAGACCAACTCTGCCATCCTTACCACATTAGGACACCTGTGGGTTCTGAGTCACTCCTGTTGGGTCAGGGCCAGGCCTGCACTCAGAGTTCTAGCTCCTTTCTCTCATTCCTGTCCCTCCCAATTACCTCTCCCTCCACTCTTTTTTTCTTCTGTATTCCGCTCTCTCAGTCTCCTCTGTTATCCCTCTCACCAGCAAAGATGCCCACAAGCAGCGCTCAGCTCTCTGGGAGTCTCCGCTAGGCCTGGGGGACTAGAACCCCTTGGTCATGATGTCCACGACTATAAAACGCACCTCTTCCTGGGGCTGGCATGGTCCCAATCTACAGGTCCTGGTGTGGGCACTGATCCCATCCACATCAGGGGAAGCAGTGGGGGAAGGAGCTTGGAACAGCTCTAGGCCAGAACCTGGAGATGAGCTCCCGAGATGGCTTCACCAGTCCTAAATTAGGTGTGTTACTGCCCCACTCTGGACCTCAGTTTTCTCATCGGTAAAGTGGGATAATGATACCTACTTCACAGGGCAGTTTTGGAAGTTAAGAAAATTGATTTCATGGTGCCAGCTACAGCCAGATGTTTAACAAAAGTTCGTTGAATGTGGTAGCAGCTGGAACACAGAACCCTCTCAAGGGTTGGACTTGGAAATATCAATGTCTGTGCTGGGATAATAAAAGCCAGGAAGCACCTGGAAGCATGGACAGAGAGGTAGAAGGGGATGGAAGAAGGGTATCACTGGGCAGAGGCTATTCGCTGTTTTTTCCCCTGGGCATCATAGGCTCTGGTGCTGTGGATCTGGCCACTGAGCTCAAGTAATGATTGTCTCTTTATGATGTTGATGAAATCATCTTGTAACATTCCAGATGCCTAATGAGGGTGTGTGCAGAAAATAGGCAATGAATCTCCCTGCCCTTGGCACGCCCTGGGAGTAATGGTGATTTTTAAAAGCTGGGAAGCCCAGAGTGACTTCTCCCCAAAACAGTCTTGGTCAATCCCAGTGTCAGCAGATTCGGATCCCAACCTGCCATGGTTCCAGAAAGAGAAGTCAATTGTAGCATGTAGTGATGGGTGGTTGATGGGGAGCCCCAAAGTGGCAGGAGGAACCACATGGATCCGATTTTGCCCAGAGGAAGTCAGAGAAACTTCCAGAGCTGGAAACTTGGCGGCTAGAAATGAATGGACTTTTGGTCTAACATTCATATTGTTTGTGCCCAGTTGTCACCGCTCCATTCCTGAACCCCCACTTCAATGATAGTAAAGGAATGGGAATGGTGCAAACCCGCAACAACAGGAAATGGGAGAGGATTATGGATGGACTGGAGATTCCCACAATTTTGTGGAACAGAACAGTAGAAGGTGAATGAGGAGGAGGAAACCTTACAGGCAGTGTGAGGAGAGAGGTCCTGTTTTCTTAACAGAGCCCCAAAGAAGCTTGAAAATTGATTATGCCAGGTACAATGCAGAACAGGTGTGAGATCTAGGAGTAAAACCAGGCAATTACGTAAAAGCTAGAGTATGGAACAGTTGCCCCTGCTTTGTTTCCCTAGGAAAACAAACAAAGAAATTATTTTAAGAAATTATAAGGTCCTAGAAAAAACAACCCTCTACAAACATTCTGGCATGTAGAGGTTCCCAGTAAACACTCAGCTTGCTACTCCAGAACCCTAAAATTAAGCTTGCCAGTCAACAGGTTTTGTCTATGTGCACGAAGCTGATTAGTTTTATTGCCTCACTTTTAAAATGTGAACCGACAACCAAGGATTTAAGGAAAGCAAGTGAACAATAAAAACAAGAACAAAAATCCCAGAGAAAATAGATATAGTCCAGAAAGTAAGCAAGAACTTTATAAAGCACAAAATTTTAAATGCTAGTATCCTAAAAAAAAAAAAAAAAGAAAAAAAAGAAATCCAAAAGAGACTGCGTCTATAAACAAAAATAAGTCTAAGGAAAAAGAACAATTAAGGAACAGGGATCACAGAATTTAAAATACAACTGCAGAAATTAAAATTTTAAATAAATTGTTGGAAAGTAGAGTTAAGAAAAGAGATTAAAAAGACAAGAGAAAAGAGAAGATAAAAAAGATAAAAGGAGAGGATAAAAAAATTATCAAGAAAATAGTATAAGGATATTTCACACAACTTAAGGATACAAGTTTCCACAGGGCCTCAGATGTCTCTAGCAGTGTTAATAAAATAAAAGAGTGACACATGGCATACCATATTGAAACTAGAAAGCAAAAGACATAGAAAAACCCAAAAGGCTTTCAAAAAAAAAAAAAAAGGCAACAAGAAATAATAACAAATTCTCACCAGTAATCTTGGTGCAAAAAAATAATTTGGAATTTATTCCAGCTAAACTAGCAATCAAGTATGAGAAGAGTTTAAAGAATAAAG
Organism: Cynopterus sphinx; assembly: GCA_030015415.1. NCBI lineage: Eukaryota > Metazoa > Chordata > Mammalia > Chiroptera > Pteropodidae > Cynopterus > Cynopterus sphinx. Next base: position 48,627,337 of record CM057380.1, read on the forward strand.
GAAATTTCAGGCAAAGATTCAAGAAAAAAGAATAGCCTCTGTATCCCTCCTAAGAAATTATAATATGAGAGTGTAAACTAGGAATTTAGGAAACAGTAAAAGCAACAAGGAAAAACCAGGAAAAGATCAGCTCCAAGAAACAGCCGAATAGCTGGTCCAGAACAATTTCTAAAAATTTTAGAAAAAGGAAAGAAGTGCTTGAAAGGAAGTGTAATTACAATGTACTACTTGACACTATAGTAACTGATATTTACAAAGGAACAATAACATCAACTACTTTTTATTCAGTTTCAAAACTTTCAACAATCACCAAAATTGTAATTATGATAAAAGAATATAAAAGTCATCAATCTTGATAGACATTGGGAGGTAGAAGGGAAAGAAGAGCTTGGGACAATTAGAAGTACTGATGTCATTTTTTAGAGCAAGACGTTAATAGAGACCATCTGTAGTTGATGGAACAAGACATAAAGATGAAATTTAAAGTTATAAATATTACTATTAATAGAACTACATATGATGCTAGATCTTTAAAGGTGAATCACATGAAATTTGTTTTTTTTAGGTCAAAAATCATTGAATATCAGAAACTTCGTATGATTCAAACTAATATACATGAGCAGAAATATACAATGTATCAGTAAATAAAATTTAATTATTAAATTTTTAAAATTAAATTTAAAAGGTCAAATCAAAAGTTAGACAGCTACTGAGGGTGGCTGGTTGTCTGTTTACGGAGCAGTTAAGACAGCAAAATCCATGCCATGTTTAGAAATAAAAAAGAAAAATTGAATACTTTAAAACTGGTTAGGAAAAAATTATAATCAAGTATGCATGTTTTAAAAAGATAACCACTGAAAGAATAACAAGTAAAACAAAAACCAATGTATATGAGAGAGAGGAATATAAACTTATCAGTCCCCCAGAGGTCATGAAAGGAGATGGGAGGAGCAAAGTAAAAACATAGGAAATATAAAACAAAAAGCCACGTTGTAGTAACAACACACTAGTAACCAACTAAAATAAGTATAAGCACATTAGTTTCAGTTATTAACAGAAAGGTGTTATCTAAATAAATTTAGAAAACCTCAACTATACGCTGCCTGCAAAAGATACCCCTAAAGTAAAACTAAAGAAAGAAGACAAAAATAAAGAATGGAAAAATATATCCTATAGAGATAACAACCAAAAGAAAGCTGTTGTGTTTATAAAACAAAACAAAACAACAACAACACTACAAAAAAACCCACATAAAATAGACTTTAAAAGAGACTTTAAAAACAAAACATTATAGGGATAAAGACTGACACTATGGAATACAACTTAAAAAACCTACATAACCTTAAAACCTTAATAAAACTTAAATAACCTTATAAAATTAAATTAATCAGGAATTTAAAATTTCTATGCAACTAATTTGATATGCACACATTATGTAATACATAAATATATAAATAAATATTAAATATATATAAATCAAAAGTATAATAGGAACTTAAATTCATAATTGAACTTTTTTCCTGTGATTAATTAATCAACAGACCAAAACTTAGTAAGTTTATAGATGCCTTGAATAACACAATTAATAAGCTCTATCTAATGGACATATAATATCCTGAACCCAATTTAAAAGAGAATTTTTTTCTCTAGCACATAGAGAACATTTACAAAAATTGACTATGTACTAGGCTATGAAACAAAACTCAAAACTGTCCAAAGAACTGGGACCATACAGACCACAAGTGAGTTAGAAATCAGTACTAAAAAGGTTTAAAATATGAAATAAAAAGCATACTTCTAAGTAACACAGCCCAAAGAAGAAACTCGTAATGAAATGAGAAAACACCGAACTAAACAATCACTCAGAATTAACATTAACAATAATACCACAGCTTACAACAGGAACTGCTGCTATGCAGTATTTAGGGAAAATATGTACCTTGAAAAAGAAGAATGAAAATTAATGGTCTAAGTATCCAACCTAAGAGGTCATGAGGAAAAAAAAAAATAACTAAATAGACTCAAAGAAAATAGAAGAAAATAATAAAGATAAAAGTTGACAATGAATGAAATAGAAAACAAAGCCCGAAGTTTGTTCTTAGTAAAAGCTAATAAAGTAGAAAACAATATTTTAAGATTGATCAAGACAAAGAAGAGATGGATATAAACAATACTAGGGACAAAAAGGGGGGAAACTACAGATAATGCAGAGATTTTTAAAGCAAAATATAAATTAAAATATTGTGAAAAATCTGAAAACTTAAAATAACAACTTCCTAAAATGAACAACTTTCTAAAATATATGCAATGTAATAAAAGTGAGGAAATATAAAATTGAAGAGGTCTATAACCACTGGAAAAAAATTAAATCAGTAGTTAAAGATAAACTGCACAACTTACACACATGGTGGTAGCCAGGCTCCAAAATGGTCCCCAGTGATCGAGGCCTCCTGGTATTAACACTCTGGTGTAGGGCCCTCCCACAGTGAACAACGACGACCTAAGGAACCAGGAGGATACTGTGGAAATAATGAAATGGTGATAATGAGCACCCTCAAAAGCATCAGATTCCAAATGGAATGCCGCTAATGTTTCATCAATAAATGTGACATTTCTACCTCTGGTTTGCTAAGTATTATCTCTCTCTGAATCCTAGCTCTGGGGGATCTGAGGGATGCTAGATACCATGTCATGAGGACACTCAAGCGCCCCTATGAAGAGAAGAGGTCCATGTGGCAAGGATCTGAGGCCTCCTGCCATTAGCCATCAAAGAACTGCCAACACCTGTGTACGATATTTCGGAAGCAGATCCTCCAGCCCCTGTGAAGATGACTATGGTCCCAGGCAATGCTTTGATGAGAACCTCATAGAGACCATGAGCCAGAACCACCAATTAAGCTGCTACCAAATTCCTGACCCTCAGAAACTGTAAGATAATAAATGTTATTATTTTAAGCCACTAAGATTTGGGGTATTTACTATGCAGCAATAAATAATTAATATACACAATAAAACCAGGCCAAGATACTTTTAGAAAGGAATTCTATAATACATTCAAGGAAAGGATAACCCCAGTTTTTACAAATTGTTCCAGAGAGACTGTTCCCACTCACTTTATGAGGTTACAATATTTGTCTGATACAGTCAAAATCAGTCAAAGATATTATTTTTAAAAAACTTATAAGAGAATCTCACTAATGAACACACTAAAAGAATTCTAAACAAAACATTAGAAAACTATATTCAATATGCATTTTTTTAAATGCATGAACAGGCTCAGTTTATTCAGAAATGCAAGATGAATTTATTTTTTCAAAATCTATAAATTTTATTTACCACTTCAACATAATAAAGGAGAAAAACTATATGAGCATGTTAATAGATGAACATATTAATAAAATTTAACATCTACTCAGAGTTTCAAAAAATACTTAGCAAACTAGAGCTAGAAATGTCGCATTTGTTGATGAAATACTAGAACCATTCCATTTGTAGTCAGATGCCTTTAAAGATGCTCATTCTCACCATTTTTATTCAACATTGGAAATAAATGTCCATTAACAAGAAAACAGATAAATTGTGGTATATTCATTCAACAGACAATTATTCAGCTATTAATACAAATGAACTAGAGCCGAATGTTTCATACAGATAAACCTCAAAAATACGTTATCCCAGGGGGGAAAAAAGCTAAAAATGCTATAGCATCATTTACATAAAATCTGAAAACAGGCAAAGCATTACTTCAACTTGTTCAGAGTTGTAAACACATGTAAAAAGAACATAAAAACACCTAGGGATGTGAAACATCAAATTTACTAAGCAGGTTACATCTAAGGAGAGAAGGGAAACAAGGAGAATAGAGAAGAGGTATATACAGGAGTCTTCAACTTTATCTGTAATATTTTATTTTGTTAAAAAAATATATATATACATTTATATTTATATATATTTGCTATATATGTGTGTATATATGTATATATGTGTGTGTGTATATATAGCAAATATAGCAAAGAACAAAGATTTTAAAAAGTGGACTGAAGTGTCCAAACTTGTTCTTACTTTTCTGAATGTTTAAAGATAATGGCCAGGAGTTCAGGAAAAATGTTTTCATTGGAGAGGACACCAAAATGTAAACCCAATGGACCACATACTTTATTTTATCCATTGCTCTATCCCTTCAGAGGAGGTACCCAACAAATATTTGCTGAATAAATGACCATCTACAGAGGTATGGATACATGTTAGAAAGAGGCATGATCAGAAAGAGCTAATCATAATAATAGCCAACTTCTATCGAGCCCCCTATGCCCCAGCCATTGATTTAACTACTTGGCCTGGATTATTCCATTTCATCCTTGCAACCATAGTAAGGACCCTTATTATCTTCACTACACTGGTGCTCAGAGTTAGGCATCTTGCCTGAGAGCATAGTAATTAGGACCAGAGTCCATATTCCATCAAAAAAGTCTGGGTTTTATGCTGTAGGCAGCTGCCCAACTTGGAGCAGTGGAAATAAATAATACAAGGAGGCACATGAAAATACACACACCCCAGAGTGAAGGGTGAGCAGAAGCAGACGGAGTGGGCAGGGTGTTTAGTGCCCAGGTAGCCTGACAGAGGGGCAGCACAGCCAGGGACACTGTAGTCTGCTGGGCAGTCAGGGAAGGCTTTACTAGGAGGAGACATTTAAACTTGACCTTGAAGGAGAAGTGTACCTAGAAATTCCTGGAACCCAGCAATTCTTGCTCCACATCTAGTTGGTGTTATTCAGAGGCTCCATCACTCTGGACTGTGACCTCATGGGGCTGAGACCACACACACACGAAGACAAACTGGTTTGAATGTAGCCTCCAGTTTAAGTTTGCTCTCACTTTTACATACACAGAAGAAGAAAAAAAAAAAAACCCCAGAGCTCTTTAGAAATCATGACAGCAGTCATACAGGTAATTGCTTGCCCTTTAATAAGAGCTAACATTTGAGCACTTAGTGTACTTGCAGGGTGCTGGGCTGTCATCACATGCTTTATTGCCCCTAATTCTCACAACTCTGTGAGGCAGTTACTCTTTATCCCTTTCCAGGGATGAAGAAACCCAGGCTTGGAGAATTTAGCTGTCTTGCCCAAAGTCCTATGCAGTTTGTAAGTGGTGGGGCTGGGATCTGAACCCATGCCAGGGGTGGGGGTGGGAGGTGAAGGTGGATGTCAACTTTTCAGCACATGTTTTAACTGCTGTGGCTCAGGAGAACATCCAATGAAAGCAACAAAGGTTTTACTGCTTTCAATTGGAAGAATGAGAATGTGATCTAAGCATAAAAACGGGAAACCAAGCTTACCAATACGTTCATAAACACCTGTCACGTGTTAGGAGCTCCATAAATGATTGTGAAATGTGGTAGCATTTAATTCCAAATGAAGCTGGAAATGAAAACCAATCCAGTGTCAAAATGACACACTTCACTCTCCCAGCAGTTTTAAGTCTTTGCAGGCACACGTACTTAGACCTCCTGGGGAGCTTCTATGCCTCTGTAGCTGTGATTCTGCAAGATGCCACGGCCCATTCGGAAGAACAGGATGTGCGTGAGGTTGGTGGGTAGGCCCAGGGCCGGGATGCGGGCCACGTCGACCCCTGAGCACTGCACCACGTCCCGAAAGACACACTTGCAGGAGGGTGGGCAGGGGAAGGGCTGGACGCACAGGAGCCCCAGACCCAGCACCACGCACAGCAGGGTGCTCCTCAGCACGTCTGAAACCTGCGGGCAACACCCAAGGGCAAACGCTCATATTCGATCTTGTAATCCTGAGAATTTAGTTTTGCAGAGGCATGCTCCTTTCACCAGGATTATCACTCACATTGTTATCCAGATACAACTAAGTCTTACTCTTTTCTCAGGAGTGCAGATTTTCCTGGGTGGTGAGAAGACATTCACTTTACCCTACGAAGTCTCATTCTTTCGTTTTACTAATTTTCCACTCCCAGGTTAAAGCATTGAAATGAAACCACTTTCAAGCTATAGAAAAACCAATAATTTAAAATCTTTACACAGATATCTCACTAAATAATCATCCTCACATTCAAGCTCTAGACATTATGAAATTATGAAAATAGTTTGCCCCAATTCCTCTGCGGTTAACAAATGCATTTTAAATCTCCATTATGAAAATAGCTCTGCTCTTGACTTTATAACTCACCTAGGGGTGGCTGTAACCAACAGTCATGAAGAGAACAGCAAAGTCTGTTAAAACAACAGCAACCACCACCCGATTTCTTTTATCACAACCGTACTGTATTAGCAATACTAACTACCCTACTAAAACAATGCATACCCCCAAAACAGTGAACACCCTCAGTCACACTGAGAAGGGCAGGTAATAATACCCATCACTTGATGCCATGCATTCTCAGCATTTTATTTTGATCAGTTCATTCATTTAATCCTTACCTAATCCTATGAGGTAGGTACTACTCTGTCCCCAGAGGATGAAGAAACTAAGGCACAGAAAAGTTAAGTAACCAGGTCACAGAGCTAGAATTTGGGTAGTATATCTGACTGAGCCATAAATAAGGAGATATCATTTGTAAGATGCTTAATTAAAAATGCTTCATAGCGCTGAATGATGTGACATACACACAATAATATTAATCTGCCAAAATGGTTCCCAAGTTTTCCACAAATCATTTCTTGTACTAAATTTTATTTCTTATACATACACAGACTGATCAAGCCCTCCAGTTGTCTATACTAATTTTTAAAACATCTGGCCTTACCTGAAGTGGTGCTGCACCCAAAAGCGACTGCAAGGCTTAGTTGGAGCTTTGCTTGTGATTCAGCACTTTCCCAAGGAAGAAGGAGGTATCTTTGCATCATGAGGATAAAGGCTTCACCAGAACGAAAGTCATGAGAAGGACCCTATCTCATAAAGCATATTCTGGTTTTTAATGTCAAATATTTCAAACTGAAAGAGACTGTATATAACCTAAATCCTACTGTCAAAGTTGAATGATAACAGCAAGCGGAAGAGAAGTTTCTCCGTAAATGGCTCAGTGATGCTAGAAGAGCTTAGTGACACATTTAGATCATGGCAGCAGCCACACCCCTAGACAGGCCACACTTCCTTTGGGTCTTCCTCTTCATGCTACATTGCCCCAATTCTCTATTCCAGTCCCCCCACACCTGCTTCGATGAATAGGTCTAAGAATATTCTCAAATGCTCCACTCATTTTTTTTCTTGCTAGGAATAATATGTCTAAAAATATTCTCAAATATGTTCAGTTATGCCTTTACTGGGTTGAAGGGTGTTCACATGCTCAATTGAACTTAGGAAAGTCAAACGTAGTACAAATATATGACACCACCTATAGTGTATGACAGTTCCTGTGCTTCATAGCTCAGTCTACACTTGGAATTTTGTAAATTTAATTGACATTCATATGAAATAATTGTCAGTGTGGTTTTGATTTTTCATTTCCCTGATAAATGAACTTAAGCATCTTTTCATATTTGAAGGGCCGCTTGTGCTTCATATTCTAAAAAGAGTTATTTTCTTTTGCCCATTTGTCTATATGCAAAATATGTATGCTATGGCTTAAAAAATATAGGCACGCTATATATTCTGAATACTAATCCCTTGTTGTTTGTAGGTGCTACAAATATCTTCAACAAGTTTGTGGTTTGCCTTTTCACCTTATGAGGTCTTCTGACCTGTCAATATAGGCAAAGTTATCAATCTTTTCTTTTACAATGTTTTTTGTCTATTAAATCCTTTCCTCCCATCAGAAAATCCCGTTATGCCTTATTAAATTTTAGTTTTCTTCACTTTTAGGTTTTAATCCATTTAGAGTTAATTTTTGTGTATGATGTGAGTCCAACTTTATTTTTTCCGTTAGGACAACCGTCTTAGCCCGATTTAAATATAGAAATCCCTTTTTCCCTCAGAGCTACAATGTCAGCACCGTCATGAACCAACATCTCCAACATGGATCTATTTCGCTATTTGATAATCCATGCTCCAGTATTAGACTGAAATAACCTTTTTGTATTTAAAGTCTGAAAAATATTGTTTTATGAAGTGTAAAGAAATAGACATTCTCATAGTACATTGATGGAAATATAAATTGGGGCAAACTTTTTGGAGGAAAAAACACTTACTACAAGATTGATAGAAAAATAAAAAACCTAAATGACAATGATCAGAAACAAGTAATTTAAATTATGGTACGTCCATGCAATGTGGTACCTTCTATACTTTGAAGATAATGAAATTGAGCTGCAAGTGTTGACATAACTTTCTAAGGTATAAGGAATGACATAAAACAAGGGCAGCATAGCATAAACAGTGGAATTCTATTTGTGTAGGATTTAAAAACAACTATACTTATTTGAGGATAAATAAGTATTTTCCTGGAATGAAACACCTAAGAAACTTTAGGATTCACCTTTTGGGGGAGAAACCAGGAATAAGTGGACTTCCTTCTATGTATGCTTTTCTGTGAGGTGTAAATTTTTATTAAATGTGCTTATGCTATCATTAAATAAGTTTTAATGCAAAAATAATTTGGATGGGCAAATGGCATCATTGAAGAAAAAAAGGTAAAAATAAAGGTATGAAAACATACTGGAGGAAGTCAATGCTTGAATTGTGAAAGTGTAAACATTAAACCCTGAAATTACTGAGTGGAATAGTACAGCAGATGTGGTTCTTAAATTATTTTATCCTGGTTGGGAAGTCCCCGGATCTACATTTACAGGTGTTGTGGAAAAAGCACGTACATGCAATCAGCCTTTGATGTAGCAAATGGAGTCAAAGCCCAGTAAATGCCGAACTGACTGAAATTATCTTCTAAGTCATGAAATCCTAAACCAAAGGGTCGCTACTGCATTTGCCAGGTATCATAGGATGTCTTTCTGATCCAATCAAGAGAAGCAACTACAGAGCCCAGGAATAGCTACCCTGGTGACCCAGTGAGTCAGTCACCAAGTGAAAGTACCCTTGCCCATGAAAATATCACAGAGCAAATGTACTGTGAAATAAAGAAGTACTATGGAATAAACAAAGTAAGAACTTGAGTCAAATTCTGGTGAAGCTTCTTTAGCCTATTTCCCCAGGAAGACCTCCAAGTTTTTGTTCTTTAAACAGAGCAGGACAATCTGATTGCCTAGGAAGGAAAAGCAGAAGTTGCAGACAATGTAAAAAACACTGTGAGCCCATCTACTGACCAAAGTACTGAGAACTATTTTGAGCAATGAAGTTGGTGACTCCAGTGTTTCAAGTCCTTGGATTTCATATCCATGAAACAGTTCAGAAGTCTGTCTAAAATGTCAGCTTCTGTATCCAAGTCCCAGAACCCTGGCCATTCAAAAGGTGTCTACCTGGATGAGATATGCTTTTAATCTCCCTGGGGAGACTCGGAAGCCGGACGGACCTCTTTGCTTACAGAGAAACCTCAACCTCAACTTTGAATAGTGACAGTCTCATCCTAATTCCTAGAACTCCCTTTTGTCCTTTCCTGCAATATACACTCAGAATAAAATACCTCATAGTGATGCAGGGGCAGGAAGGAGAGAGGAGGAACTGCCCACACCAACAGGCTGTGGGGACATGATCATTTGCTATAGAACCATAGTAAATGCTAAGAACTTGGGCGCAAACTAGGCCTTCACACCACAGCCAGCCATACAGCCTATAGCAGAGGACACAAAGCTCCTGCAGAAAGTGTGATAACCAGGAAACACCTATCCAAGCTCCAAGGCCCAATACAAATCTGCCTTCTCGGGAGTTCTATGACTAATAGTGAGCTCTACAGCTTCTCTTTCCTTGGAGGGCTCTTTTTGGTGGCACCCACGAATGCCACTTCACTTCAAACTTACCATCTCTTACACAGTATTAGCTTTTGGTTTGATCTTCCCAACTACCAATAAACTATAAATTCCTGGTCTTATAATTCGCCATTTCTTTCAGACCTCCTGACACTTAACATTTGGCTTTACATTTTAACTAGATAGGATTCCAGTGGATGGGTAACTGGCATGATGTCTTATGTGAAATTCTGTATTTACTTTTAATTCTTTCAAAAATCCAAAGTTGAAAAAAAAAAAAAGAACTGGGAAAGTATTAAGTAGGAAAATAAATCCAGAGAGGGCAGTATTCATATAACTAAAGAAAAACAAATGTATAAAGACACAGAAAAAAAAGAAAAGCTATTTCATTCGTTTATGTTTTTATTTTGAATAACTTCGATCAAAAAAGATTTCATAAGGTTATTTACAGTGCTGAATGTACAATTGTGAATGTATGTCTTTTTGACATCAGGGTACCATTATTGAGCAGCAATACAATTTAAAAAATATAAAGATGCAGTATCATTTCTGATATAAAGTTTCTTTAAAAAAAATCTGAAGTCTTAGGGAATTCACAAATCATAACAGGAAGTAACTTTTATTAATTTAATGTGCACATAATTAGCAAATTTCAATACATTAAAAATGTGTAAATGCCCACAGACTGTACAAAAATTAACATCCAGTATTTTGTTAAAAGTTCCCAACCACCTCCCACCATAAATATACAAAAACCTATTTTCAGATATGTCAAAATTACATGCATGAAATCTGAGTGTTTTCTGAAGCCTGTATTTTGCTCTTCTCTGGATAGTGTATGTATAGCCGTTTTGGGAAAAGAACATATAAACATTGATATTTTACCATGCTTTTGAAATTGTGCAGCATTTTCATAAACACAGAAAATGAAATAAATAGAGCAAAAACCAAGTTTTTAAAATGCAAGTGCAATTTGGAAAGCTTTTGAATGTAAGGATTATAAAACTAATATAAAAAGTATTTATCTTGTTGTTGGCTTAGCCACTTTGATTCAAGCATTATTTGCAGCATTGCTTTACAGCAGTTGGTGCTAGAAGATACAAAACATATAGTTACCACTATTTATATTTGAGGGAGAAAAAAAACTTTAAACAACCCTGAGGGAGACACACATTAAAAATCTTGTTATTTATTTAAAAAGTTAAAAAGTTACATATCATTATTTAACAATTACTTTCCTGGACATTTCTGTCCTTAAGTATGTGCATAAATAAAATTTTAAATCAGCAATATTAATTTTAATACATCAAAATAATATATGTACAGATTTTAAAATTTAGGTGTGTATATATTCAAATAATTTAATGTGAAATTCAGAACCAAAATTACTATATAATGGTGACCTACAGAGAGAGAGAGAGAGATTCTATCTATGGCACTGAGTAGGACCCACACCTAGATTCACAAACATTCTTCAAATAATATTCTGGAAGTCATCAATTACAACCTGAACAACTCACTTTGTCTATGTTCAAATCCGATTTCCTACAAATGCTTTTCCACGTATCTAAAAAGCTTATTCCTTTGAAAACAATATGGACAGATGAGATATAAAACCCTTATAAAATCTAAATGTTAAAAAAAGGGGAGTGTTAAAAATATAGCTCTTTATGATCATGCTCTTAAAGATGTTAAATACAATCTGATAATTGGGGTTTTAAGCTGTTACTTAGCAATTACTTTAATTACATGCTTCAGTATTTAAATCAAAGAATAAGATTTATAATATCACTGAAGAATAACACTTGTACATGTTGTGGGATATCACTGAAGAATAACACTTGTACATGTCGAAAATGAATGTGGAAATTATAAAACAATCAAGAGAATAAGTAACTATAGAAAACAGTGCGAATTCACAGCTCAAGAGGTCTAAGATGCATAGCTTCATAGAATCATTCATGGAACTGTTCTTATCATCTAATGTGTATTAATATTGTATTATACTTTTTTGATGGAAAACTTCGATTATATTTTTGTAAGAATCATCAGTGGCAATAGCAATAACAGTGATCCTGAGTGTAACTTACATTTTTCTATAGTTACCAAACATCATTCATGTCTCTGCAGCATAAAAGATGAGAACTATTTGGTTATACAGTTTTGGGTACTTCTGATAGAATGGGTAAGTATATATCAGGAAAATAATGATAAGCTACAAGTGAAAAGCACACACATGCTATTGGTTAAGGAAGAACACATGATAATGTCACATAGTTTTAGTAGTTTAGTGTCCGTTTTATAACAATATCATTTCCTTGTTTCATCATAACCATGGGTTTTGCCAAACTGTTGGATCTTACCTATAAAGACATTTTTAAGGTTAAATTTTGTTTAGAATTTAAACATCAACCAGGCAAAACAGAAAGGTGAAAATATCCACATTTCTTTTGGTTCAATGAATGTCTATTCTTTATTTCCATTCTTATTTTCTCCCAGAAATTTCCACAACCAAAATATGCTTATTTGTAAACATCCAAACCAAAATAGGTAAGCTCTGACCTCTGGCGCCACCTAATGGCACAAAACAAATTCTCATCTAGGTTCATACTGCTTCGAAAAAGTCATTCAAAACCACTCATTATTTTTAAGACTTATTAATAGGATAGACATACACCAAACCTTAAACATTTTAGAAGGCAAAAGTCTAACTTGAAGAACTAAAAAAAAGAAACACACAAAAAACCCTAAACCAATTCACTATTGTCTTATGTCTTTAGGTAATTAAAAAAGTAGAAAATAAAGACATTTAAAATAATATAAAACCTGAGGAAAAAATGGTATGAAAAGATACTACAAAAGTAGATCCCCATCTATTGCCAAAAGAAATAATCTTTTTTTTCCCCCAGTGAAAAAGGTTTTACAACATTTAACTGAAGTAAATTGTATTCCTGACACCAGACATAGCACAAGCCTCATTTAATAACTTTGAGACACCTCAAGAAGGCAGTGAAGCACCTTGCTGATTAGAAAAATAAAACCCAGGTAGTTTGTATGGAAAATATAAAACCACCCATGGAAATCACCTGAGTTGTTCCATAAGCAACATCAAAAACTTAACTCGTAACTCTAGGGTATCAAAGGGAACTGGTGTATATATATGTAGAACTCTTTGGAAGAAATGTTGGAATCAAATGAAAACAGGCTTTCTACCTATTTTCAATGGAGGCTAACACCCATTTTATTTACCAATTACAAACTTAGGGCCTGTATGTAAATGAGGGGCTGTGAAAATAAATCTAAAAGGGTAAACTAAGTCTCAAAGCTAATGTCTAAAACCCGACCAAATACTAACTTTCTTCTGTGCCCTATGTAAAGTATATTACTGAGGATGACAACCAAGAAAATTCTGAAAATACATATAAGATTCAGAGTTACCGAATGAAGTAAGAGGGGCTTCACAGATTGATTATTAACCTAATTGGCAGGCCAATCTTTTGTTTTGTTTTGTTTTAAAGTTCAAATCAGCTACTGTATCAGAAGGGACATAAATTAAAATGGTGCCATTCAGACACACAGGATCAGATAGTTCTTAAATTACTTTCTGTCCAATACTGCTACTAGCATACCACTGAGAATGATGCACTGCTACGTTATGGTGATGATTTGACATGATCCATTTTCCTTAACTAAAGCTTTAGCTTCTGTTGTTGTTTGAGGTTTTGGTGGCCATTCTGGATCAACCAAGAGCTCCTGAGCCAGATGCATATACTTTGCCTTTGGTATCTTCTTTCTACAGTCCAGGACGCAGGACAAGCAGCATTTCCCCCAGTGATCCACTGACTCCTAAGAAAATAAGGAAAAAAACACATCCTAATAGATTAAGGACTGCTTGTGTTTAACAAATCTGTTAAAGCAGAGTACACAAAAAAATAAGAGAAAAATGCCTTCTAAGCAAAATAACAAATGAAAAAAATCCATGTAAAAAAGTCAGCTTTCAATTATTTAGGAACGTTTTGTTTTTTAGTTAGATTTTTTAGTTATTGATATAATTTATTTTATTAATTTATATGAACCTATCTCGTGTATGGATGCATTATTAAAACAACAGCAGATCTGGATTCTATTAACTCTATAACTCAAAATATCTAATGCATTAAGGATAACTTTAAGCTAGTCAGAAAAAGAAAGCATTTTTAATATTTAATATGGAAATCCTCATAAGCTATCCTAAACTCTCTTTTGATATTATTATTCCTAACAACTTAGCTACTTGATTATTTTTGGAAGAAAGCAGTATAAAAATGTCATGGTTACTGTTAATATCACCTTTCAAAACATGAAGCATTATGAAGATATTTTTAGGTCAAAATTAGAACTTAGGTCATAATTAATGTCAATCAATTCTTTCAAAACCACATTTTCATTAATATAAAAAAATTATTTTGCAGTGTTGATTTCCCTTGGTGCTCCACTACTGAAAGAGGTACATAGAAAGTATAAAAGCAAGTACTAATTCTTAGTATTACTTCACTATGAAAAGCTCTGCTGTCAGTGATATCCTTTCTGTTAATCCTGATTTTTTTAATGAATATTATCTTAGATAAACAATTCTTCGAGAACAAGAACGCAGATTCCCTGGTTATTACACAGAAATGTAAATTCATTACAGGCCCTCAGAATTTACCTTAATTGAAATTTGAGATAAAGAAATGAAATAAAACTAAATGATTCTATGGAGACCTGTAGTCAATTTGAATTATTTTGGTTATTGCTTCTCCAAGGCAGTTTAAATCGGAGGTTGTTTTGTTTTGCCATCAGCATATAACCCAGGCTACAACTAGTTTTAATCTCAATTAAAGTAATCTCAAAATATGAAGGCATAACATACCTGAGATGGGCATTCTAATGTTAACACCAAAATATCTTCATGATCAAGAAAGGTAGGTTTGCTTATAACACGTTTTTAAACACGTTTCTAAATTTGCCAATGGAGAACAGCAAAGTACTTTAATATGAAAACTCATTTACGCTTTTCACATTTTAACTTGGTAGGTCTTCTCATCTTGAGAAAACCACCAGGAACCTACTACCCTTTCCACCTGTGAAACTGTGGGGTGGGTGTGTGGCAGCACTGAGACCATGATCAACAATAACTAAGTGCTTCTAAAGGTATGTTTATTTCGTCAACAAAACACTGTAAGCAGCAATGCTACCAAGAATTTATAGGCAAAAACTGTGGTCACAAATAAGCTATATTTTAAATCCTGGAGGTGGGTGGGGATACAGATTAAAAGATTATTCATCAAGTAGCCTTTTTATCATCATAGCTAAAAAGTTATTAACATCACCTAAAAAGAAGCCCATGAAAAATATTTAGCATTAAGATACAGAAGAGACTGGCTATAGGATTCTTCAGGTGATCCAAAAACAATTCCTTTCCAGTGTAGGCACATACACAATTAACCTTAATATTTAATCTGAGTCGGATCTATCTTAATGTTTAAAGTCTTAATCTAATTGTGGAAAAGATCATTGTTCCTAAATCAATCTGAAAGCTGTCACTTTTTATTTTATGGCATGTAGCACTGTTAAAGGATCACAGGGAAAGGCTAATGGTGAATGCTGACTTAAAAAAAAAAAAAAAAAAGCAGAAACATATAGGCCTTGTCTGTCCAGATGAGCCAGCATGGTTGAAGGGCAATGCACAGCAGGCTGAGTTAAGGAAAGTCACAGCCAAATGTACACACATATACATACGCACACATTCATCTAAATCTACTGTTCACTACCTGTGAAAAATGAGGCAAGCAATAAAATTAAAACTAATTTCATCGCAATCAGAATAAAAATTGAACAGTATTATTTTTACACTGAGGTACATGTTTTTAAAAATTCTCATGTCCCTATTAAAAGCAATATAATTCAGAAAAGAAATTAAGTCACAAAGAATACTAGGAATACCCCCTCCACTGTAATTAGAGACCTATTTTGTTCCTGTGCCCCCACCTCCAAATATCATACACAAGAAACGCACCATAGGCAAACACAGGTTTATTAGTTTACAAACACAATATAATTGTGTTTACATCCTCAAACACAAAATAATTTACTGGAAGAGAAAAAAAGATGCTACATACATGCTGGAATGAAAAATAAATCAAGGGAGAGATGATAGCGCCAAGAGGAGACTGTCAAGCACTGTGCAACGAGAAAGCAAAGAAGGGAGAGCACTACGGGGCTTAGAATGAGCACTTGGTCTCCCCAAACATCTAGGCAGAAGTCCCTGAAGCAGGAGAACACAGGAGCCACAGTAACTGGAGCTTTTAGTTTGCTCCTGAGAGGAATGGTTAAATAACCAAGTATATCCATCAGAGAAGGGAAAGAGGCTACCACACACCAGCAGAGAAACCACAACTTTCAAGATCTACAGCTAAAATTTTCCTGCTTCTTAGACCATTACAAACTGTTCATTCTAGAACCCCAATGTGAGTTTACTCTCTGCTATGTCTTTTAGGAAATTTTTCATGGGTAACATATAAAACATAAGGCCATGCTTATAGGAAATGTTACAATGATTCTATGGTTTTCATAAAAGTCTGCTTCCATACCAATCCTGAATATAAAACAAATACAGACAATCACAATTAACATTCTATCTAACTAAGTTTGAATAATAAGTGGCATAAAGACTACAGCTAACACCTGGATTTTCCCCCCAAAAGAAAAGCAATCAGGCACAAATCCTCAGGCAGGATCAAAATATACGATGATACCGACTCTAGTTCCACTAAGCAGCCTTGGTTTACTAGACAGAAGACAGGCACAAATGCTTCTTAGTAAAAATATGTACCATAGATCTTCTCGAACAGGTGTAAAGCATTATAGAAAACCACAGATGATGGGGCCCTCCACTGAAGATTTTTCATTCAGTAGGTACTGAGTGAAGTTCAAAGCAGTTTTGAAGATTATCTTTGCTTGAAAATCTGATACATTAATATTATAGGAAAAACATATTTAGCTACATAAAAATTTTAACTTTGATTCATTGCAAATGGTTTACTTAACCTCTTTTAAACTTGACTCAATGAACATTTACTGAGGCCACTGGGCAACAATAAGAAAAACAATCCCTATGGGAAATATATTACTATTATTATGTAAAAAAAAATCCCCTTCCTGTACCTAAATTAGGTTAGCTGCACGAATGTTCGGTAGGCCAAAAAGAACATAGTATCTAAAGTGTCTACTATTAAATGATACTTAAAAGCTTATTTCATCTTTAAAAAAAAAAGATGGAAGCTTTTTAGTATAGAAATATTATGGCCCTGGGTCCAGAAAGACCTGAATTTGAATTCCAGTTCTTTCTTTGTGAAAACTGAGAGAGACTAAAGCTATTTCTATCTCTTAAAGTTGTAACAATTAGAGAGAATTTATATAAAATGCCTCACACAGTATCTACCATAAAAAGCAGGTATTGAAAACAGTAGCTATAGTTAGTTATCTTCATTCTATCATTTGATTGTTATATTAGTTTACAATCTGTATGGTCCCATATATGTGAGGCAATGTGGCATAGTGAAAACGATCCTCTTGAAATCAGAAATTCTGGTTTTGGCTTCAGCTCCGAATTATGCCATTCATTAAGATGCAAAACCTTGGCAAGTGGACTGAATGCTGTTTCTTTGGGTTCTAAATGAAGTTATAAATACTTTAAGATCGAAGGATCCTGAAAGTGTATATAAAGTGCCTTGTAGATCAAATATTTTGGACATAGTTGCTAGAGATTTCTAAGTGAGATTCTCCACTTCCCAATTCATTTGTCTAAGACCTAGAGCTTGGTCCAGGGTCTCTCTACCTTTGAAACTTTCAATCCTACCCAATGGTCCCTGGCTATATATAGTAAGGAAGGAAAAGAAGAAATAGGATTTTTCTTTTACTAGCATTAACCAAGAAGGTTGGGAGTTGCAGTCTGAGAAGACCTCATAGGATTCCTACCTAGTAGAAAGAGCACAGAATTGGCACATGTGGAACGAGAGTTCATGGTGAAGAAGAATTATGGCAGCCACAGAAGTCCCAGGTATTGCAGGCCACTGTCATCATTACTTTCTTTTTCACCTCATGGCAGGGTTTTTCAACCTTGGCACTAGTGACATCTTGAATTAGATATTCTCTGTTGTGAGGGGTTGTCCTGTGTTCTACTGTAGGATGTTTATTTAGTAGCATCCCTGGCCATCACCAACTACATGCCAGTAGCAACACTGTCTAGCCCAAACTGTGACAACCAAAGAAGTCTCCAGGTTATGCCAAAAGTAACTAACTTGTTAGCTTTTGAAGGGTCACAAATATGAACAATAACACCATGTTATACACAGAAATGTCAGAAGATGAAAGTATATCATCCTGTGCTAAGAGGTTATAACAACTATCTTTTCTAAAGCCAATAATTTTAAAAATGCTTTCTTAGTCATGACCATAGAAACTGAAGACTAAGATTCTTACTTCGTCAGTGATTCTCAGAGCTGGTAAACACACGGGGCATGATGCAACAACCTAAGCTAGCGCACTCTCTACCACCTCTCAAAACCTAAACACTTCAGAGGTAGGCTGTCACATGAAAGACACAAACTTACAAATAAGAGGACAGATATTTCTTAAGAAAATTTTTAGATAATAAGAGATAAAGCAAATGATAGAATTTTCTGCTATTTAATTTTGGTTGAAAAGTAAAGAGGGATTTCTAATTCATATATTTTAAAGATTTATGATACCCACTTTTGACTAAATCAGGGTATAACTCCTCTTCAGAACCTATAAATCCTGCTGAGATCAACAGTTGGAGATCTCCCTAGAAAAGCTGAAAACTCAATGTAAATGTTTTCCTTGGCCTGGGCCTTGCCAATACAAGTATTACATATGAGGACTGATGGTATGAGCCAAACTTAACACTTGAAGTAATGTACTGGGTAACCAAAAAGGAAGAATATAGACACAGAGGAGATAAGGCTAAAGGACTTGAGCCCTTAATACAGCTTTGGTCACATACCCTCTAGGGACAACTGTGTATTATACTGCTTTGAGAAAAAGAAACTGAAACTGATTCTAGACTCACCCCATCCTTACAAAACTATCACTAATCATAATAAAGCACTAGAAAAGGAAATGGCATTCTCCAAGACCTCTTATAAAGGAATTCTGTGATATTATGGCATGTAGCAAGGATGCTACATTACCAAAATAAAGCTCAAGAATCTGCTACTTATAATAAAAACAAAACAAAACAAAAAGGCTAAAAATAAGTGCGTGTCCAACTCAGTAATGCCAGGGAATACTCTTGAACTCTACAAGCTTCCCTATGGCTCAGGGAATAACAGGTTTAGATTTACAAATCTTTAGCAAAAGATTTAGGACACACCACTCACCTACAAACAAATGGATAAGACAATGAGGAGGGGAGTCTTTGTATTGTCAAGTTCTCTATACTCAAAAAGCTATACTTTTATGTATTCAATGGCATTGATTTAAAAAATAACACTAACATTTTCTATTAAAACTGTATTTTAATATCCTAATACCAGGAAATGGAACTTTTCCATCTGATTCTCTTTTTATCACACAGCTCACATATCTTTCAAATAATAGGCTACTTAAAAGTCCAAAGTCATGGTTTGTATAAAAATGAACAGTCACTCTGAAAATTTTTCTGAGTGATGAGACACATATGTTGAGGAAGGCCAAAAAGCTACCCAAAATTAAGGCACAATAAGAAGAAATCAGGAATAATTCCTCAAAAATTTTGACCTTTGGACTCTGGTCCATGAAGAAGTAATTCCCATTTCATAATTTTGTTTACATAAATCTCATTTAGCTTCTAATGAGACTCATGCAAACCAAAAACAAAAATTTAAGCCAGACAGAAATGGAAAAATTAACTCTCACCACTGAGGACAAGATCTTTTTTACACACACACAAGATAAGGATTGGAATGGAAAAGAGACTTATGAAATTTCTGAAGTCCTGAAAAGCCTGTAACAAAGGTTTGCCATGAATTTTCTAGGACTCCTTAGAAGAAATGAAATGCGAGGCATAAGGAAAAAGGTTGAAGCAACACACAACAGATCATCCCCCTCCCCTAAGGAATGCAGACTACACAACTGAATGAGCCTAGGTATATGCGAAGAATCGAGAGTGCTGATTTCCGACCTGCGGTGGCTGTGTGGTGGTGAAGCGATATTCTCCTTGTCTGTCTCGACTGAACACAACTTTCCAAAGGACCATGTCAAGGCAGAAGTTCTAGAGATAGTCCAGTGAGTTAAGAATTAAAAATGACTAAGTCATTCTTTATTAATGAGCATATTTAAAAAGAACACACAATGCTGAATCATTAGTGAAAAACGTGATTTGATTTTCACATAGAGAATTTCAGTTAATATTGCAAAAGGACAAAGAATAACAACAGGACTTTTGTGACAAATATAAATCATCATAAAATTCTTGCTAAAATGAGACTTCTAAATTTTTCACAAAATATGACCTTTATATTCTCAGGTCTTTCCCATATTAAAATAATGCTTATAATCTGAAATCTTAACAATGTGTTACTGCCACTGAATACATAATATTCTATATGTATTTACAGCTGTATCTATAAATCAGTATAATTTCATCAGTCCAACACAAATAATTCTTTTGACAGTGAGCAAGAATAAGAAATTATGAGGGATTAAGGATTCTCTATAGTCTAGTTTTTAAAAACCTTTTATCTTAAACATTCGAGTGAAAAGATAAACTTATACTATAGAAAAAGGAAAGCTTTTAAAATACAGTACCTTGGATGTACTTTTTATTGGCCATAAGATAGCAAAAATATATCCCACTGGGCAACTTAAAAAGATCAGTACGAGTACCATAATATCCCTGCTGCCCATTATGGCCCAAATTTAAATACTAAGTCATCTTTTAGAAAGATAACAAATTAAGAATAATTTCCAAGTTTAGAACTATTATCACTAAAGAATATATTTCACAAATTACCTAATTTTAATGTAAAATCCTGCCCTATGAAACCCTTAACTTGAAAATCAAAACTGCATCTCCTTCTTCCATTTCATGTATTGCTACTACAGGAGTGAATTACAGTAGTTCTGAGAAAAGACAAAATTATACTATCAGCACGTGAGAACTTAGTAGCTACTTTTATGGAAGCTGAGCTAAAGGCACTCCTAATCAGAGACTAATTATACAATGTACATGGATTAAAAAGCACTGAAGATTTCTAGAGGGAACTTAAAAGCAAATATCAAGGAGGAAGTTCCAGTAATCAATGCCAACATTGGATAAGTTTATAATGGTCATTATTTTCTACTCTCAAATACTCTATTATTAATATTTACTATATTCCATAGAGAAAGCCCTCTTCCCTTTCCTTCCTTAAATAAGAGATTTTACTATGTATCACAGGACTTGGGTGCTACCCTCCCGCTGTGATTTCATGGTCACTGGTTTACTAGTTTATAGGCTGCCTGAGCACCAATCTTCTCTCTTTTCTATCAATCACTAATTTTTGCTATCTCACTGCTTATTTTCTCCTAGGTGTATGAGTGCAGTTAAATCATATGCCTTATTATGACTACTATTAAGTAATGAAAATGTCAAAAGAAAAGGATAAATGGATTTAACTAAAATGAAACTGAAACTTTGTGGGCTTCCATAATGTTACCTGTCCTCTTCCTCCATTATCATTAAATCACTAAAAATCCCAAAGCAACAAGCCAGTCATGTACTTATCTGAAGTGCTTACCTCCACCATGATAGATACAAGGGCATTGATAAGAACAATGATGAGCATAGTTATGCGCCACTGATATGGTACACACACTATCTGTAAAACAAACATATTTAAGTTAAAATTGTATTATGTAGTTGATATTTATAGCATTATAACTTCTAAATTTACTGCATTCCTAATATATAGCAAGCACCTTCACATAGATTACCTACTCAATCTTCAACAGTACCAAAAGGTAAGTATTAAATCTACTTTTTGGAAAATAAAACTCAAAGCGTAAGTAACTAAAGTTAAAAAGAATATTAAAGTGGTTTAACTTAGAGCCAAATCCTATTCACTCAGATTCAATAGCCCATGCTCTACTAAATCATACATTTCTAACAAGTCCTTATTTAATAAAAAAAATCCTATCTTTAAACAATGAGGCAAATATTGATCTGTTACTCAAAATTCTATATTGTTACAAAGACAAATTCATAAAAGAACTATACAAATTAACTATACAATCTAAGTTTTTGCTTTAAAATCTGTGACTAATTTCTAAGACCTAAAAAAAAAAAAAAATCCCACTCTTGTATTCATCCTTTTAGTCAGCAAATATTTACTAAGTGTCAAGGAGTAATATGATCTAATATTTTAGAAGAACACCTGTGATTCCAGCAAGAAGAATCGGAGGGGTGAAGACTGCTATAGTGACCCAGGCAAAAGACAATGACAGCCTGAACTATAGTGGTGAGTGGCATAATAATACATATTTGGTCTCTGTCCCTGGTTCCTGACAGAGAGCTCCTAAAATTCTTATAAACCCCCGGGTGATGGAGGTGACAGGAGTGTCTTACACATAGCTTTTAAATCCTCTGAAATTTCTGGGTATCAGGAATGGTTTTTGTTCCAATAAGGCTACTCTTGGTGGACTCCTGGATAACTTCAGGATGGGGAATGCTCACCAGGAAGACTAGGCCATGATTAGAAGCTAGGAACTTTCAGCTCCATTCCCCCATCTTCCAGGGAGGGGAGAAAGGCTGGAGATTGAGTTAATAATTGAGCATGCCAATGTGTTCAAGCCACCATTAAAAACTCCTAAAGTATAGGGTGTGGAGAATTTCCCTGTTGGTCTACTTATCTATGTGCTGGGAGGGTGGTACAACCCAACTACACAGGGACAGAAGCTCCTATGCTCAGGACCTTTCCAGATTTCGGCCTATGTACCTCATTGTCTGCACCTTTATTATATTATTTTTAATAAACATAAGTGTTTCCTTGAGTTCTCTGAGCCATTAAAGCAATTATCAAACCTAAGAAAGGGGTTGTGGAGACCAATTTATAGCTGGTCACAAGTACAGGTGATGACTTTGGGCTTACAATTGGTGTCTGAAGTTGTGGGACAGTCTTGTGGGACTGAGCCCTTAACCTACAGGGTAAACACTAACTCCAGGTAGTTAAAATCAGAACTGAATTTCAAGATATCCAGTTTGTCACAGAGTTGGAAAATTGCTTGACGTGGGAACCACCCCCACACACTTGGTGTCAGAAGTATTCTAAACAGAACAATAGTTTCCTTTTAGGTGACAAATAAGATTGGAGTCAAAAGAGAAACAGAGATTCAGAATAAGAAAACAGAGACTCTAGCCACAGACTGGCTATAAAAAGAGAAGGAATAAAAAAAGACACACATATACACTTCTGACTTGGATACCATACCAAGAAACAGATAATGCAGGGTTAAAGGAGAACTGGTGAGCTTAGTTTTAAAAATGTTGAAGGAGGAAACTGATGGGTGAACCATGCAGATAATGTTTATTATGGCAATAGATATTCAGAATTAAAGCTCAATTGTGAGAGCTAGGCTAAGAGTGCAAAGTTGGGCATCTTCTACATAAAGATGGCAACTATGAGTGAAGCCATGGCTTAAGATGAGATCATCCAATTGTATACAGTAAGATGAAGGATAATTACAGAAATGTATGGGACACTAACATTTAAAGAACAGGTAGAGGGTTTGGAACCACAATGGAGAATGAGAATGACAAGTCACAGAAGGAGGAAAAAAATCATGAGAGAGCAAAGCATCACCAAATCGCAGGGGAATAGCTCAAGAATGATGGCATGGCTAATTTGTCAAACACTGCTGAGGAGTCAAGTAAGACTGAAAAAAAAATTTAAAGAGGACAGGTTCATTGGATTTTATAAGAAGGTTGTTAACTTCTTGGCAAGGGCAGTTTCATTAGACTGGCAGGTGTAGAATTCAGACTAGCTGATAAGTGTGTGGGAGGTGAACTGAATATATTCTTTCAAGAAATAATTTGGCTGTGAAGACATGCATGTATGTCAAGGGAGAAATATATGTTTTGTTTTCTTCTTCTGTGTGAAGTGTTTATTTAAATCCCTCAATGAAGCATGTGTGGAAACAGACACACTCATACACTGCTTGTAAGATTATAAACTGTCAAGCTTTTCAAAGTTTGATGACATAGTATTTATAAAAATTTAAATTCCCTTTGACTAAGCAATTCTACTTCTGCACATTTAAACTTCAAAATATATATTTATCCTTCTTAAAGTGTGCAAAGATTTGAAAAACAGCATTTTTTTTTAGAATAGCAAATCACTGGAAACAACCTAAATACCCATTCAAACAACATTAAATTATAGATAAGTCCCTGAAGTTGAATACTCATTCTATAAAGCTTACATAACTTTGCTATGCAAACTTCTCAGTTATATAGACAAAAGGAAAATAAAGTCTGATCTCACTCATGGAACCAGAAGCATAAATCCTAAACGAAACCATAGCAAACCAAATCTAGAGGACAAAAAAAAGAATGCATCATTGCAAATTAAATTTATTCTATGAAAGCAGTATTAGTTCAATATTTGAATACCAGTCAACTCTAATGTACCACATTCTCCAGAAAGAAAAACTGTGTAACCATTTCAACAGCTGTACAAAAGGCATTAGATAAAACTGAAGATCTGTTTATGTTAACAACACTGTAGAAGAAAGCTTCTTCAACCTGATAGATAGTATGTACCAGAAACCTACAGCCCACAATATATCCAATGGTGAGATATTACGGACACTCCTTTTAGAATCAAGAACAAGACAAGAATATCACAACCGTTACAACCAACATTAATATAGTTAATAGACATGAAAGATACATGCAAGGTATAAATACTGAAGTGTCACAAACATTTGTTGTTATTCACTGATAACTGTCTAAAACAGTTAACCCTAGAGAAACCCTACAGAATCTAAAATGTTGAAGAATAAACTTTGATAAGGCTGCTGGATATGAGGTGAATATCAAAGATAACTATAAAGTTTACACCAGCAGAAACGAATTAGAAAATGTAATTTTAAATAGATACTTATCATGGGAACAAAAAAATATAATATTCCAAGAATATATCTAACAAAAATTTGTATAAAGACTTTCAGAAAGAAAATTGTCAGACTTTTATTATAGATAGTCAAGAAGACCTAAAAAATCAAGAGTATACTTCACGGAGAGACTAAATCATTTAGTCTCTCTCAGACTTATTCATAAACCCAGTGCAATCCTAATACAAGTTCCAAGAGGGCTTTTCCTGGCACTTGACAAACTAAACTTAAAATACTATATATGAAGAAATACTATATATCAAGAACATCCAAAAACAATCATGGTGAATTTACTACGTGAGGTGAAGAGAGGGGTCCTGCCCAACCATATACCAAGGTTTCAGTAACCTGGACAATGTGGTACTGGCATAAAGAAAGACAAAGAAAACTAAAGAAGAAAATATAGTGCCCCTATTAGATCAATGGCCATATATGTGTAAAACTGAGAGGACAGAGATATCACTGTGGGAAAAGATGAGACTTCAGTAAATAATGCTGAACTAAATGCATATTCATGAGGAAAACAAAGAAATCTGATATCCATCTCAAAAGCTATATACAATATTAATCCCAGATAGATTTAAGACTATGAGTCTCTTTATAACCTGAGACAGATATGTCTGCCAAACTAGGACATAAAAAGCACAGAACATATAAAAAAAAATGTTAAGCTTGAACTACTATAAAATTATAAATTTATTTTAAAGAAAGATATTATAAATAAAGCAACAAGCCACAAACTGAAAAAATATGTTTCACATATATAGTCAAATAAATCAGGATCTCCTACAAATAAGAAAAAGACAAAACCCTAATAGACAAAAGGGGCAAAAAGCACAAATAGGAAATTCACAGAGGAAATAAAAATGGTTAATAAACATATGAAAAATGCTCAACCCCATTAGCAATTTAAAATTAATATAATTTGCAACTTAAAACCCATCATATAATATTTTATGCCCACTAGACAAGTGTTAACAATGATGTATAACAATGGATCTCATACCAATGAAAGTATAAACTTGAAATAACCTAGCACATCTGAGAAAGTCGAAGTGCACATGCTCAAATTTATACTAGAATATGCTGGAGAAACCCTTTACTGCTAGTGGTATACCAAGGTAAACTGGGTGGTAGTAGACATAGTATTTTATCATTGACATTATTTAGAATTCTTAGCACCTGGTAATATTTAAGAGATGGACTTTTAGTGGGCTTTATTGCTGTATTTAAATTCTCTACAGCAATGTACCACTCCCTTGTTGCTTAAAGCTGGGATTACCATCCCCATCCCCAGTCTCTGGTTCACCATTACTCATTTCCACATACTAAGCAACACATACAAGAATGTTCATAACAGCCCTGTTAATACAGGAAAAGATGATAAATAATCCAGTTATTTATCAATGAAGAATATACAAATAAATTATAGTATAACTCTATAGTAGAATACTGTATAGCAGTGAAATGCATGTATTATCAACATGGATGAATCTTAGAAACGATGATGGAAAAATGCAAGTCAGAAAAATACAGATAGCAAGACACTATTTTCATAAAGTTCAAAAGCAAGCAAAACTATTTTTTTATCACTTTATATACATATAGTACATAAAGAAAAGTAAGATGAGGTAAAAAATTAGAATAGTGGTCCCCGCAAGGTGCTTAAAAAAAGGTACATGATGGATTCATGGGTGTTATTGTAATACTATTATGCTTAACTTAAATATGTGTGCATACTCTTTTGTATAAAACAAGTATGTCATCATTCATAAAGCTTTTAAAAAAATATGGAGAACTCAATAGAGAGTGAAGATGAAGCAGCGTATGCAGAGTACTAAGAGACAGATCAAATAACAGGATCAAAGTTTTTTATTTTTAAAGACCAAGGGACATTTTTTTTTTTTTTTTTTTTTGTGAACAAAGGGAAATGGAACCAGAAGAAAGACTGAAGAAACAGGAAAGAAAAATAAAATAGTAGTTAGCAAAAATAAAGCTGTTGTTTTAATTATGTTCTTTATTCTTTTGGGGGGCATCTTTGGGTTAATGTAACTGCATCTTAGAAAATTCAGAAAGAGAAGCATGGAAAAAAGAAACAGGGAGAGTTTAGTCTCTTTCCCCAGAAACATGAGAGCAGAGGGATAGATCTTGAGCCCTAGCAAACATCCAGAAATCTCACCTGGCTGTGTAAGTTTCATATACTACTAATATGTCATTTTCTGTTTCTGTCCCAGATATTACCACTCTTCAGAAAACCAATAATAATTCATGTTCTTAAGCCTTACCTGAAGAACCTGGTCAATAGAGGCAACTGGATACAACATGATGAACAATATGAAAACATACAAAATAATCACAGACATAACAAAAAGATCTGAAAAAGAAAGTAAAACAATTAAATTAGGAAGTTCCTTTAAATAAAAAGGCATATAATAATTAGTATACTGTCAATCCTAAATTTGATTTTGAATATTGAAAGCTTCTATTTAGGCTGGTGAAGTATATAAAGTATGTACTCTATGTTATTTCCTAGAGTGTGATATATCATTCAGGCCCAAGGAATTCATTTACGTGATGTGAAAATAAACAGCATCCACAAAAATAAGAGAGGGACCTCTATGAACATTTATTTGTATTTCTTCCAGAGAAACAGATACTTCATAGGATAGTCAAGCCAATATATAAATAGGAGACTAGAGTATGTATGGCAAAATGAGATTATCATTTAAACATATATGCAATGATAATTAATGTTGATTGTAAAAATGCTGAATAACATTTATTATCACTATCAGGTATGTTGTAATCCTAAATAGAGGCATTCTAAGTTGAATGTACATATATTTCTAAGTGAATCCCACGTTTTCCACTGACTTCCTCTGTTTAAATATTTCCATTTTAGAAAATGTTAGCTAAAACCTAGAGACTGAGCCTATCTTTTATTTTAAATGTGGGCTACCGCTATGGGTTGCTATGGTAGCTAGAAATAGTAAGTTCTATCCAGCAGTACTTTGTATCACTTTCCCAACTTCAAAAATAAAACTCCCTGCTCACACCCATTTTGTTAACTGTGTGCACACATGTATGCATATGCACATATACAAGCATTGCCTTATACAATGAGTCATAAGAAAGCCTCAGCAATTTCCCAATTATACTGAAGGCCCTCAACTTTTTCCCCTTTTTCCTTTGATCTGAATATCTACTTACAAGTTCCTACTTGAGGTCGGCTTCAAACTTAAACTTTACTAAGACCACACATAACCAAAACTTTATCATAAAGCCTTCAGACTGGATAAAGGAGTTAATATCCTGTTTTATAGACTATAAATGAGGGGTCTCAATACTATTATTAAATGTGGGGGTCAAATGTAAATATAAACTTTGTCAATGTCAGTTCAAAAACTATATTATTCTATAAAAACATTGTTTTATACACACACACATGCACACATATATTGTTTTATAATACCTAAGTTACATAGTCATTCAAGTAGTTATTATGTCAATTAAAGAAAAAGGTGTTTGGAAAGTGCTAGTTAGAAGTACGCAAACACACAAACAAAGTCAAAATTAGAAAAAGAACAAAAAAAAAAAACGGTGTGAATACAAATGCCAAAGAAAGACATGGAGACAGAAAAGGTTTTGTTTCAATAAAGTAACAAACAGCCTGTATTCAATGTTTTTCGAATCCTATTGCATTTTCACAACTGTAGGTAAAAAAGATTTGCAATCTATTTCCTGACATGTTGCCAGAAGGAAAAAAAAATTACTAGAGCTCAGAAACTTCTGACATCTACCTCAACAGTGTTTCTCAAATCATCATGTCTTTTTCCCAGAGCCCCCCCTTTCGATCACATCTCTAAACTCTGCCAAAATCTCCATGTGAAGGAGAAAATAACTGAATCTTTCCTTTGTTTAGCTAAGGGAGAAAAAGAGGCACTATTCAAAGGAATTTGACAGGGGAGGTATATGACTGGCAGATTTATATAACCACCCAAATGAAAAGACCAATAAGAATTTCAACCAATAATGCATTCAGGTATTCATTAAGAGATTTAAAGTTTCTTGTGGACTATACTCTCAGCTCCTGGGTTTTCCTGGCATTGTCAGTGATTTCTTAGCAATCTTATCGAAGTACAAAGTAATAATCTTCACAGAAGATAGCTATCAAAATAAATTTTGTGTTGGTGGTAATTGGGACCCAAGGGAAAATGCTCCTTAAAGATTTAGATTCTGTTTTAGATTCTGCCACAAAGCTACGTGAACACCAGCAAGTCATTCAGAGTAAAATTATTTTAACTATAAAATGAGGCTATGATAAGGATCCCACAGGAAAGAGTAGATTTGAAAACTTAAAATGCAAACTAATATGTAAATTCAAGTTGTTATTAAATATGTCCCAGCTTATGGCATCACATATTTGTTAACAATACTAGACCTTTTTGATAGAATATGGAACCAAAATAAGGCATCTTAAAGAATTTCCTTCGCATTCCCCTACTATAGTAAGCGACTCAAAATTAAAACCTTAGAGTAAAAAGTCCAAAATACTCATCTATGGCTCTGATATACATCTCTCTTGTTCCTTCCTCAAAAATACTAACTGGGACATTCTGACCTATAACCACAAATTTCAAGTCTTTTTACTCCAATCCCAATTCCTTACTCAGTACTTGTCCTTAGAAGGCCATCTTATCCTTCAAGGCCTCTAGGTATCTGCTCCAATCAACTGAGGCAAGGCAGATGAACAGGAAGATGCACAGGCCAAGAATAGGAAAGATACTGGTAGTTCAGTAATAATGCCTTCATAGACTGAGAAAGGACATGGATTTCACAAGCAGCAACTTGTAGGAATCAAGGAGGAAACTAGCAAAAATTGAAGCCAAATTCACATTTAGTTAAATGAGAGTGTAAGAGCTTAGTCCACATCATCATGTCCCTTAAAATGATAGCATAGTCAAACAAGAAAATGTAACTGAGCTAAGCTAAAGTTGAAAATGGGTAACCACAGACTGAAATTATGTTTTATTTTAGAATCAAAATGAATCAGTAAGAGAGCAAAATATTCTGGAGAGAATAACTTAAAAGCCTAAGATTAGGATTAATTCTTAAAAATAATTTCAAGAGTTAATATATTACACTATTTAGATACAGAGAACGGCAAGTACAAAGATCCTAGCAAAGAACTGTGAACTGTTTATTCTATAAGAGAACATTAAAAGCTGTCAGCTCTAGTAAAGCCTTCATCTTTCTCCCTTTCATTTCCTTCTATATTTATACTTTAATTGTATATTATTTCATATAGTTACACTTTATCTGTCATTTCTTATTTTCTTTTTTACTTTTCTTTCTTTATCAGTAACAACTATATTCAAAGATTAGGGGGCTCCCATGACAGGCAAGATGTGAAAATTAGTAAAATACATATCTGTTGCCTTTACTGTTCCCACCGTATTTTTTGAGAGGCATGTTTTATGACAACATGCACTTCTGTTTATCCACTGACAGAAATGCACAAGATGCTTCAAATAAGGACAAATGTTTTGTGGCTATATTCCTGCTAAAATATATTTTTAATACACATTAAAAAAAAAGAGTCCAGTAGTCAACAATTAAGTTTATTATTTATTGAAGTCAATTTGAAATTAAATGGCAATATAAACTAAGCCTTTGATTTTTTTTTAAGTTTCCCAAATAATATGAAAGATGAATTTTTAAAATAGGCAACAAATATTCTCTGTCCCTCTCTTTTTTAAAATTAACTGGAGGAAAATGGATAGGGTGGATTTATCTAGATCTCAAAAATTAACTTTACTGATGTGGGTATCTTGCTTACCAACAAGTCTAAACACCAGTTTTCTTTATAGAAAGAAGCACTGTTCTTTGATGGCTGTTTTAGCTATGCTTGGGCATGCTCAATATTTCCTTGAAATTTAAAATTACTGAACTAAAAAGAAAACATGTAGTATTGTCATCAACATTAATATTAAGTTCACCTTATAATAAAGTAACTTTACTTATTAAAGGAAATGTTCTTAGAAGTATAGTGACAAACTTTTTGTCCCACAGCATGATTCTAATATGATTCTCAGTAAAATAGTTTCTGTGTTAGAGAAATAATATCAGTTCTTAAAGGAAAAAAAAGGAATGATATCAATATACTGATACTTATATTTGAACAATCTTACCTGTACAAAATATGAATAAAGCCTGCCCTCCAAACCACATTGAGTAGAAGAATAAGATAATGTATGTGAAAATGCTTCGTAAACTCTAACTGGAGACAGAGATTCTAGCACTTGTTACTCCTTTGACATGCCAAAATCTGTAACCTGACATTTTGTCTACCAGAACATTGATGTATCTTCATAACTACAGCAAATGAATAACTATTATTCACTTCAAGATACTGCAAATCTAAAGTTCCATATGAAAAAAATCAAGTTATTAATTAGTATATTCTCAACTATTTAAAAAATGGCAATTTACATATAGTAAATTTATCCATAAACCCTAACTGATTAATAAAATGCTATCCCCTATTGTCACGGGCAGATAAAGTCTACATAGGTATAAGTCTCTATTCTTCTGGCCCCTGCCGCAAGACACAAAGGTGACAGAAGTGAAGAATTCCAGGTAAACACTGGCTGCAGCAGTGTCAAAAATGGAGAGTAGACAGCTAGTGCTGTGCAGACCACCCAGAAGGGAAGTCTAATACCCACGGTTCCAATTGAAGAATCTGTTCCTGCTTCTATTTCCAGCTTTCTCTGCAATGGGTTGTCAAAACGAAAGTTGGAGTAACAGGAGGTGAAAACCAAGAATGTTTAGAACTGGTGGCTTTAATTTTAAACTCAGGGTGGCAGCTATCATGAGAATAAAACAAGACAGTAAACATCTAAATCACTAAGTTTATTCTAGTTGTGAAGATTTACTTTACTTTGAAAAGACAGTTTTAACTCTATTCTTCTTATACTATTTTTAAAGAAAAGGAATAGATGGAAATCATAATAAATGCCAAACTTACAATTCTTGTAGCAAGGTTGCCTGAAGGGTTTTCCTTTTGAAAAGGCAATTGCCACTATGAGGTACTGAAAACTAGAGATAAAAAACACTGTGGTATTTTCATAATTTTGTATATTATGTGGATCAAGTTCAGTTTGATTGTACAAGTGTGAAGAATTCCAGTATAGGTTTCCTGTTGTATTACAAGCACTAAAACACAGAGAAAAATTCACATTACTAAACACAATACCATTCCCCAAAAGTAATCAATTTTAACTCAGCTGCCTTGAATCACTAACATAAACAGAAATAAGGTATATAGCAAAAGATCCAAAAATAATAAGGTAAGAAATATAGAACAGGTAGAAGGATACTAAGAATTTTTTTCTCTTTAGTCACATTCCAATTAGTTAAAAAATTAGAAGAAACTCAATAAGCCCCTATCACTTTTTAATAAACTCCCTCCAGTTTTTAAATTGAGAATTTTAACAGAGTAAACAGACCTTGAGTTTGACCTTAGCTCTACCACTTTCTAGCTATAACTGAGGAAATATTATTTAATTTCTGAGCCCATAACCTGACCTGTAAGTATGGACAACACCTGCTCCATCACAGGGTTCCTGTGAGGAATAAGTAAGATGGCTTACATAAACACCCAGCAAAGAAAGCACTTGGTAATGAGATGGCCCGTAATATTGTCTAGCTATGGCTCCCTCATCTCTTACTTCCAGGTGGCAGAACTGTTAAATGCATATAGGACTAAGGATGATAAGTGCCTAAATACCCATTACTAAAACATCAACTATAATGTTAAGCAGTAACAAAATGTTAATCTGCTACAAATAAACTCTGGAAAGAGTATTGAAAACAATTCCGTCTACTCCTTTTCATGCGTAGTGTACATATAAGCAGTAATGTTAAATTTCTAAAACATTGAAAGACAGGTAATCTTCCTTAATCAAGCAAACTAAATGTTTACATCTAAAAATTTAATTCTACAAAATTACCTTAGTGAATTGCTTATATGTTTAATTAATAAAATAGTGTTCTCATAATTTGTGAACTGTAGAACACTCTACCCATAAACAAATAAGAAGCATTTAATACTTAATTTTTTTTTTTAGGTTTTAAATGTCATTTCCTAAACTGGGGTTAGAAAAGTTAGAAGTACCAACATTACTGGTTTAGAAGAGACCAAAGGGATTAATTTCAACTTTCTTATTTTATAGACGAGAAACAAAAGACTTAGTAGCAAAT
Organism: Cynopterus sphinx; assembly: GCA_030015415.1. Lineage (NCBI taxonomy): Eukaryota > Metazoa > Chordata > Mammalia > Chiroptera > Pteropodidae > Cynopterus > Cynopterus sphinx. The sequence goes on from CM057380.1 coordinate 48,660,589, forward strand.
TAAGAAACTAGTCCAACATCCACATCTTGGTAGTGATTATTAACACCTTGCCTGATCACCTTCCTACCATGTGGGAGTTATCATGACATAAAGTGAAAGACAGGCCAAAATTATTTAAGTGTTTAATCAAGCTGCATGAAAAACTTTTGTATAAATTTTTAGACTTATTTTTACATACATATGTTAGATATACTTTATAGAAATTTTTTAATGGACTGATCAACTTACTCTGAATGTGGATGCCATACTTCATACCAACGTTGCTGCTTGACCCAAAAAAAACCCAAAGATTGAAATCCAGTGGAAATGATGATCTGAGACAAAACGGAGAAGAGAAGGGCCCCGGATAAAAGACCTGAAGGTGGTCTTTGTGCCACAAGTTCCTTCCAGGCAGGATTTAAACTCACTATATTAAGAAGAAAAAGATGAAAGATCTGTATCTAAATTAATATCACTATAAAATGCAAAATCAGATTCATTTAGTAATTGAAAATTTTTGTTTTTCTCTAACAAATCTTTAATATGAAAAATGTCCAAAAACTAAGGCAAGTGTCCATAAATAATCTGTGAAAGTAAATAATATAGGCTTTTCTAAAAATGACTCAGGAGTACTTTTTACATTAGTCTATTGAAATTCAGAGAAAACACCACTACAAGTAAAAGAGAATACTAAATGTGAGCATATAAACTTAAGATTAATCATCAAAAATAGTTTAAGAATTTATTTCTGAATCTTTAGTTATAAAGATACGGTTAAAATAATATATATTATTCTCTTAAGATAGTAACAAAGATTTGAAGCAATATAACAGTAACATAAAAAAGGGTTCGATTGTTTATTAAAATGGTATCCATCAAGTTTATCCACTATAAAGTTTTTCTTTTTTTTCTTTGTAATGAATAATTTGTATACTGAGACTCTGTACAAATCCTGTTCCTCATCAGACTTTCATTCACTAGTTTTAGCATCCACTGAAGACTGTCTAAACAAGGCACTGTTAATGAATGTGATTTTGCCCCCCTGCCTCCCCCCAGGAAACATCTGGCAGGGAACATTTGGCAATGTCTACAGATACTTTTAGTTGTCACAACTGGGGGAGTATTCCTGGCATCTAGTTGGGCAGAGGCCAGAGATGCTAGTAAATATACTATAAAGCACAGAATAGTGCCCAGAATAGACAATGAATTATCTCGCCTAACATGTCAGTAACACCAGGGTCTATCCATGGTCTAAGTTCACCATTCTTCTACATTTATTAGTTAGCATTTTACTATAAGGAAAAGCTTTCCCTCTCCCCCTCTCAATCATACATACATTTATTGTATGGACTTATATATTTTTATTTGATTAAGGGGCTCAGATCTCATTACCATTATTATTTATTTTGATGTTAACATCATCAATATTGGAACAAACCAGCATCTTCTGTCTCCTTATATGACGTACCTAGAAGGACACAGCATCACTTCTATAATATTCCCGCCAAGAATTCATAGCCTGAGTCTAATGAGATGTCAGACAAACCCGTAAAACTGGTATTTCTCCTTTCATAAATGTCAACATTAAGAAGCCCCCCTAAAAGCTGATACACTATTCCAGATTAAAAAACAATAAAGAGACATGATAAATTTGTGAGCCTGAATTAGATACTAGGGTAGAGGACTAGGGAAAAAGATACAGTATAAAGGACATTATTGGGACACATGCCAAACTTGAATATGAGCTATAGATTAGATAATATTATACCAATGTTAAATTCCCCAATCTTTATAACTGTGTTTAATTATATAAAGTAATGACTTTGTTTTTAAGCAGCATATATTAAAATATTCAGAGGTAAAGGGGAATGATAAGACAAACTACTCTCGAATATTTCAGTAAAAGGTAGAGACAATAAAATAAGGCAAAATATAGGCACTTGGTAATAAATGGAAATATTTATAGGGAATCTGGAGAGGTATGCAGGGTGTTACAATTGTTAATGTAAATTCACCAAAGTTTAATAAGTCACATAAGAATTTCATACTTTGAAATCAGTAACAAAACAAAATACTCACTTGTAAATACTACTACCAAAATGATTGCCAGATCAATGAAAAGAAACTGGAAGTCTCCTAGGTTACTTAAGACCTACAGAAGTTAATTTTGAAAACATAATTAGTTTTCAGGAACTATTTTTATAGCACTATTTTCATAGCACTATTTTCATACCATTTTCCCTAGTTTTAGGTTTTTTTCCCCCCAATAATACAAAATGACACTTGGACCTGCTTAAAAAGTGAAATGTATTTGCCTTTCAAATCAGTGAAATACAACATATACTTGCAAACATTCAATTTAATATATTAGTATGAAAGGCATCTCCTAAAAATTTATTCAATAAAAACCTTTAAAAGTGTTTTAGCAAAAGGAAAACACAAACTTCTACTCACAATATTCAACATTCTTGGAAATTAGTATCTTGAAGCTTCCTTAATATCTAACACCATCCCTCCTGATACTTTCTACAAATGGTAAAAAGGTATAGTTTCACAAAGACTCCTTGGGATGTCACCGATGTTCATTTAAAGATATATATAAAGTGAGATCACTTCAAGTACAAAATCCAAGGGAGTACCTATGCATACTGCTGTATAAACTTTCTCTCCAAACGTATGACATTGTACAAACAACATTGCTGAAACACCTTTTCTCATCTGGCCTTTTCCTGTAAATGTATAGCAAACTATGATTTTGAGATATATCACTGCTGGACACTTGGAAAGGTTTTAAGAAAGATGTCCAATCTGCACTAAAGGCGAAAAAAAGAATATGAGCATCTTTTATTCACAAGGCTTCAGCCACAGTTGTCAGCCTTAATGAAATGCTACTACAGATTAAGATTTTCAATCTACTACACAAAATAAACTGAAGGAAAACTTACAGATGCTATTTATGTAAGTTCCATTATTAAAGGAGGCATTCAAAATCAAACCTATATGCTCAAATCTTAATTTCAATGTCTTAACACTAAGTGCCATCTCTGTAAGCAATGTCAATACTCACAGAATACAGTAGAGTAACACTGAAGTACTGTATAATGCTGTACAAAGCCATAAATTTAAAGACACAGAAGGAAGTCATTAAAGCAGCACGGCCTTCCCTGTGAAAACACATGTTGGCGTGTGAATAAACGTATTATAAACTCCTTCTCCAAACCACCATTATACCTTGACAGATGAACATCAACATTCAACGGCTACAACAAAGCATGTTTCTACCAAAAGAACTAAAGCAAAGCAGAAATGGAAGAGGAGTAGCAATTAATCTGTTGCTAGTAAGTTACAGATCAAATACGTCAATATTCCACGGAAATAAATTCATAATACTTCCCGTGATAATTTTTTCTATATTATTAAAGCAAACTATGAAGAAACAATGCGAAATTTTTCAATTTGTACTACCTGATAAGGTTTGGCACACAGGAAATACTAGGAGTTTTAGAGGTAAAGGGAGATGCCACTGACGCCTCGAGCTCTGATAAGGAAATGCCTCCATGTGCCCTCTTCAAAGCCTAAAGTTTGAAAACAGAAACTGGTTAAGTTTTGTAAATGTGACTTAAGTTAGAGAAAGCTAAAAATTACAAAAATTATACTTACACCACAATCATTTGCACCATCACCACACATTCCTACAAAGTAACTAAGAAACAATAATTATGTTAAGATTTTGATTAATTTCTTAAAATATACAACATTTAAGATTTCACCAATACAATATTATGAAAATCTAACAGAACAAGTTTCCCCCAGTGAAACTAATGACAGACAGGCACGTTGCTTTGCAAATAGCCCAGCCTGTAAGTCAAATAATCTGGGTATCATTCTATTTCTGTCACACAGTGGGAAATTACTTTAATACTTTGGCATTACAATCTCCTAAATCTTTAGAACAAAGTACCTGGGCCTATACAGTCTTTAGTACACTTGCTTTAAAGGCTATCTATCAGTAAGATTTCTCCTTTAAAAACTTGAAACTTAATTGTTTACTAAAACTATAAAGTTACTGCCATTAAAATGAGATGAATGAACTCACAGATATTACCAGGAAAAGAAACTGTGGATGTTATACTTCAGCTAAATAAATGCACACATGACCCTCTTATAAACAGACACTTAAAATTATCACTTATCTTACATGTGACAATTTTATATACATGAAATATGAGTGACTTTTCTGGGTTTGAAAATGAAACTACAATTCATAACACACACAAAAACCAATACTTACTCTACATTTTGCAATGCTTCTACTAACTGTGTCTTCTGATCTGGTGCCATACGAGCAAATACTGTACCATGCAACATCAACTGGAAAAAAATAAAATTTCTTTAAAATATTGTTTAAAAATGTATTCCAGTAAACACATATGTAAACCCAAATCACTAACCTTAGGAACGAGGTCTTGAAAATGCTCCAGAATCACTGAAAATGATTTCCCATTCATTGCAAAATGATAACGAGTCACCTGAAGATCTTCTAAGCTATCCTGGGCCAATTTAATTGGAATAGCCTGTGTATACAACATTCAGAACAAATTTAGGCAGCTAAATCAAATAACACAATCCTATTTTAAATATATTTGATCAAAAACTAAAGCTTTTCATCCAATATTTTATACAAGATACTGAAAGTTTAACATTTATTGAAAGTAAAGTTCAATTTTAAGATAATCTATCTCTTATGTGGAAAAAAGAAAAACTTAGGGAAGGCTAATATCAGGTTTAATTTGAAAAGATCATGAACTGAATATTATGGGCCATCTGCATCTTTTATCACTACTTTTAAAATAGGATATCTTTGTGACTGTTATACTTTAAACCTGTTCTTCTCACTTTGGCTATCAAATTTTAAACACTGAGATTCCTGGGTCTTATGAATCAGAATCTCTGAGGAGATGGCCCAGGCTTCTGTTTTTGCTTACTTTTTATTTTGTTGTATTTTAATGCATTTTTTATTTTTTCAGACTAAATTAAAAGAAGCAAACTTCAAATGGGAAAACTAATCTTGACATTACCTCTGATTCAATTGCTGATGAATTACTACACTGTGTTATGGTATCTGCGTAATGCCAATTTATCCTGGCTACTTTCCCATCTTTTGGAGGTAATGCTTCAGCAATAATAACTTTATCTTGAGGTAGTATCATTCCACAGTCTCTGGCCACGGAGACAGCAGTTAACATGTTGTCACCTAATTTTCAAAATATTGAAAACATATTAAATTTAAAATGGAAACATAAATATATTAAACAAGTACTTACTGAGAATCCACTATAGTCCCCATGACTGGGTTGGGCAACATGAAGATTATATATGATCTTTACTTTTGGAATTTAAAAATAACAAAATTAGGATATACTTATCAAAGTAAGCTTCAAATAATTCAAGCACATATATACTAAACAGTTAGAATAGTCTCAATTTCTAAAGCCAAATATATTCTCCATCTTTTTGAGTCATACATTAATAGTACCCTCTCAACACCTGGAACAGCGCTATATACAGAGCAAGGGCTCAATTAACTGTGTTGAAATAACCTAGGAGTGTCTGTGTAAGAATACCCTAGAATATCACAGAAAAGAAAAATGACTTATAAAAACAAAATTACACAAAACAAAAAGATAAGCAAGGTAACAGAATATAATCTTTACAAGATGGAAAGAGAAGACACAATTTCTCAGTCATGAGAAGGATAGTACTGAACAACAGTGCTGTCAGGACATGATCAAGAGAAGAAAATGTAAGCTTACGAGAAGCAGGCAAAAGTCTTGAAACCCACTGCTATTAGAACAGAAGGACAATATTATTCCCCACCCCCCAATTCCCACACACTATTTCCACCGGTGTCATCCGTGACAACAGACTCCCTTGGGACAACAAAGCCATAGTCTGTCATGGCAGAGAAAGATCGGGGAAAGCTAGAGATGGAAAGTGCTTTGAAGAAGTCATTAGAACCATGAATCGCTGGGATGCTAATAAATTTAATTACTTGAGCTATATGCTAATAAGTATGCTATTAGGTGAATCTCTGATTCTAAAACATAAAAATGTGCACAGGCCTTTTCCATATAAGTCTTGCTGAACACATAAATACCATAAAATGAATACCCTAATTCTGATTACTTGCTAAAAAAAACCCACAACACTTAAAGCTGCCACTATTTTGCACAGCTAGGGAATTTCAATTAGACAACATTATCAACAGTACAATAACACCGAGAATCATTTAGATATAATAGTCAAAAAAAAAGGGCTATTTTCACTATTATGGATTCAAGTGATAATAACAAACATACTTATACATAAAAATGTTAATTCTAACAAATATCTATTAATCATTTTCCATGCATCTGGAACAGTTCTAAAAATTGGAGAGGACCCCCAGATATGTAAAAGATACTCTTAACCCTAATGAACCTTATATTCTAGTAGAGAAAACAAATCTATAAATGACTAACACAATGTAAAGTACAATAAGTACTATAAGAAATATGATTTAAAAAGACATAACAAAAAGGAGCAGAGTTAAAATTTTCAGTGTGCCCTTCACTATTTTACTACACTTGCTATAAACAGAATGTTAGACCTTAAAAAAGTATTGCAAAGTTATCTTATACCTTGAAACATATTGAGAGCTGAAATAGGGCAATGTAGGATGAAGCTACTATATAATATACTTTTATAACCACCTGATCATTCCTCAATATTATATATCTTGAACTCTAAGAGTCACACTCATTCTTCTGTGTCCTTTTATAAAGTCTAACCTGTGACCATGACAGTGCGAATGTTGGCTTTATGCAAGTCTTCAAGTACTGCAGGGGTCTCTTGCTTTAATTTATTCTGCATTATAATTAATCCCATAAAATCCATGTTGTTTTCAATGGCATCTCTGCAGAAAAAGAAATTTTAACACATAATGGTTTAGTCAAAAGAACAAGTACTTTCTATTGATAAAGCAATTAAAATATCCATAAATTAAAAATTAAAACATTTTATACATGGAATAAATCATAAATGTATTTAGTTTAATATCTCAAAAAGTTTTAATCTGGAAAAAAATAAGAAATACATTTTGAAATTAAATTTTACCCCTTGAAATGTAAAAATATAAAGACCATTGATTGGAAATGCACAGCTGGTCCTTCATATGCCCAGGGGGTTCTTGCAACCAATCCCCCTTGACTATCAAGGAACAACTACACATCTTTCTAAGACAATAAATATTTGTAATACTAAGAAATGTTCATCTTAAACCTACTCACAAATGAATAAACATAAATAAAGCTATTTTTATGTCCCCTATATGATATACCCTAACTTAAATGTTAAAAGGAAAAAACTGTACTATAATGATATTTGACATAATTACACTGATTCATTATCATCGTTGATGAATTTTATAAAACTCTTGATCCAATTCTTGATCCTGAAAGTGTGATCTAAAAATGGTTAGCAGTTCAAAAATGAAATCTACTCAGGACCAAGAGGTGGGCCTTTTAGCATATTTATTCATTCTCAGTAGTTACCAAGATGCTACTCCTTCAAATAGCTGAGTATCGACAATACACCAAGCACTATGCTAGTAGCTGAGATGTCAAAGATGAAAAGGCATGTTCTCTACTCAATGTGTCTTTGTGGAGAAACACACATGCAAGCAAAGAGATGCATTCAAAAATGATATGTGTTTCAGCAGTATAATGGTGAGGAAGTCTGTTCAGTGATAGCTGCGTTCTTAAGAAATCTCAAGCTACAAAAAACATATCTCCAAAATAATGTTTTTCCGAGGAGATAGGGGGCTTGAGGTTAGGGACCAAAATTTCAGATTTGCAATATCAAGTGGTTTTTCTACACAAAATTCAACAATAAAAGTCTTTTAAGTATACAGCTATAAACCTAAGCATCTCTGAAACGTAATTTAGAATGGGTGTTAATAGTATTAAATAATAGTAAGAAAACTTAGTACAAATGATCCTGCTGGTGGTAACAGAAGAAACAAACCCTGAAGCCTAAAAATGCATTTCAAAGCACAAAGCTATACAAATGTGAAACTACTTGGTCAAAAGCACTGCAACCATTTTCCTGAGTTACTAGTAGATTCTGGCTGCAGCTGGTTTCCTAACTCTCCTATGAATGATACAAATCATAGAAATTTTGCCCTCTAATAAATACTACAATATTTAATTAGAGATCTAAAAGTTCAAGCTATAAGAGAAATACCAAAACTTGTTCCCAAAAGGTAGAATATAAACACAGAGAAGGTCTCAGTTGAAAAATGAGAACGAAGGGAAGTAGAGAGAAAAAGTGACAGGGAAGTAGGGATAGGGTATCCTGCACAGAAAAATTAGCCCATCCAAGGGCACGAAAGGATATTTGAATATGATAGGCTTGAGAACTATAGACAATTCAATAGTCCTTAAGGGGAAAATGACAAAAGTTAAGCTGTATAGAAAAAAGAGCCTAATGTATCCTTCACAGGAATCAGGATATAACACTGTGGCTCCCAATAATTAAAATAATCAGATCATTTAGTTATCACCTTTATTTTTTGAAATGTTCATGCTTAGACCAAATCCCCTACACATCCTTTTTCATAGTTACAATTCCTAGTGTAGTTTTCCCTTGTAGTTATTTGACTAGCCACTCCATTCCTTTAGTACTTAGGAAAACAGAATTGTATAACACTATCCTACCTTTTGACTTAATGTGCCTGGAATAATTAACAGAAGTTCTAATGTTCCACAATTTAACCACTGCCCTATTAGTGAGTGTTATATCATTTATATGATTTAAACATGATCTTATGCACATGTAGAAATATTTCTTCGGGCCAGATTCCGCACTTGCTAGGTCAAATTATATAAGCAAAGTTAAATGCTAATAGGTACTATGTTATATTTTTTAGAACAGTAGCGTAGTAGTGATATGTTGTAATAATTTTCTTACCTTCACTAACACTTGCCATTATCAATCTTTCCAATTTGCCTATCTTAGGAGAGAAGTGATGTCATACTGTGGTTTTATTTTGTAGTTCTCCAAGAAATAGTGTCCTATCATTTTCATGTGTTCACTGGCCATTTGTATGCTTTTTCTGATACGTACCTATTTAAACTATTTGCCCATTTTAAAAATTGCGTGTGTGTCTATTTCCTTTTCTGACGCATATCTCTGATTATGAACTCCTCCAGTGGGTGATGGTGAGCCATTTATAAGAATGCCACATAGCAGACTGACATTAGATCTGAATATTAAAAAGCTCTCTCTGGAAGAAGTATGGAACAGACAGTAAAGACCAGAAAGAAGAGCTGAGACCCTGAATTAGAGATAATGGCAGTGAGGATGGTGGAAGAAGCTATTAGATAGGCAAAATTAGCAGGACAGCCAATAAATATTACTTTCTGCTAATAAATTGCTAGGTACACCATAGGTAAACGAAAATGTTATCCTCAAACAGGAAATCTGTCTGAGTTATAGTAAAAGCGACAAACCTGGACGTACCCATATATTATCTATACATGGAAGTAAATATGATGCTGTTACTGCCATTGGACCTTTGTGGTGGAGGGTAATTGGTTACTGTGACTCATGATACACTGACTGAATTAGTAGTTGGTTCCAACCACTTGGCAAAAGCAAGTTGATCATTTGGGAAAAATAAACTTCTGTAGAATTAGGTTTACTGAAACATAATTATGCTCCTATAACATGCCTGACACATAGCAGGCACTTGATAAATATTTAACAAATGAATTGAAAATAGTTCCGAAGAGCTGTACTTTTATCTCAATCACCTAAAACAAACATTGCATTATATGTATGTGCATACATCCAATAAATATTTAATAAATATCCAACTAAATACAAATTATTAAGTGACTTATATAAACATAAATAATGTATTGGAAAAACAGTAGAAAAATTGTTCATCATCAACCTTACCTGCTAATATTCTGTACTTTATGCCATGTCAGTTTTGACTCCAATTTTCTGTGTGCAAGAGCAATCACACGGAAGCCCTGTTTAGTGTAATCCTCTAAAACTTTTTCAAAATCTACAGGAACTTTTTAAGAAAAAAGCAAGTCATTGCTCAAATGAATACAAGCTTATATAAATACCAGAATTTTATTCAAAGACCAGTTGTTTCTTTACCTGTTTCAGGTTTACAAAGACTGGCAATGACTTCAGGTGCTCCTTTCATGTAGGCATCCATTTTCTTATCCCCTAGCACCCTTGCAACCACACTCATACGTTGCAAAGCAGAAGAAAAGGGAAACTGGCGAACAATTCCTATCTCATAAATAGCCTGTGTAATTTCAAAAGATGCACAAAGCATTTATTATCCTCTAAGAATTAAAACAAATGTATTAAGGTAACAAGTAAACAATCTTCACTTACTGGAAGTTCAAACAGCTCCTAAAAACAAAACAAAAAATAAAAAATAAAAAAATAGTACAGATTAAGTCCATTGTCATACTCAAAGTTAAAAACAAAAAAAAAGTACACGCCCAGAAACATTATTTGGAAAACAGCAAGGAACTTCAATTATTTCAAAGTCAGGTTTCAAGGTTAGCTTCCCTACCACCTCCCATTTAAAAAAGTATATATTTGAGTATTTTAAATTTTCTTAATGTAATATTAACATATTAGGAACTAAAATAAAGAGGAACATTTTTAAAATTCACCTAAAAATAATATCTTTCACATATTCTTTTTATTAAATTCTAGAAATATACAGATGCAATTTAAAAGGATTAATTGCCATGTTACCATGTATCTAAATTACAAGGCACTAAGCTGCTCAATTAATAGGAAGAAAAAGTAATGGTACTGAGAAAATGCCCACAACATTCCAGGTGTTGTTTCTAATAAACACAGTTAAAATATTCACATCTACATGAGAACTAAGGACATGTGATTTCATCTTCTAGTTACATGCAAACTGAATGTTATAATCTAGCCTAAAGTGATTTCGCACCATTTCCTGGTCTCCTGCAGGTGTAGATTCAGGAAGCAACTGTTTTGGAGGACGAACCACAGTGGGCATAATTCGATTATGAAGTGCTGTTTCCTCTTCAGTTGCTTCTTCCAGAATCTGAAAGGAAAATATTCAACACATTACCTCATAAAATTTAATTCACTGGTTCCATTTTTAAATAAACATTATGGCTATTTTCAGTAAAGTTTAAAAAAAATTAGTGCCCAAGAAATGAGCACTACTATATCATTAACATAAATAAAATATAAATGAAGCTAAAGTCCTAGCAACTCATGAGAGAGAGGAAGCAGAGGATAGAAGTGAATAAAAAAATAGAGAAAAAATGTCTCTAATTTTTCTCCTACAATTTTTTGGGCTGAGACTAGCTCTACAAGAATCAGAAAGTTCTTGCAGTTCCAAAGTTTTCAGTTTATCATCCAGGAATTCCTTTCTGCTAACAGGAAAGGATTCAGAAGTATATGGATCTCAAATATAGTTAGTAGAACCACTGGGTCAACATACTGCAATCCAAAAACGTGAGTTTACTGTTTCAGCTTGAACATGTCTAGTTAGGATACCACAACCTTAATACCTTGAAATTTATTTTAAAAAATGTATAGTGAAAAAATTCAAACAGGAACTTGTATTAAAATACATGTACATGAGAAACAAACTAATTTGACTCTATAATTAGAGAAATCAATCAATAGGAAAATGATGGGGAAAGGAACAGTGTCCAATTAGCCAATTTTATACAATTCTAATATATATTTTAACACCTCTAAAATTGGGATGCATCTTATATGGCATCAACCACATCGAATAACAGTAGTGCCCAGTTATGTGAAAACATTCCACTGATCCTTTTTGGTAAAACCAAGCATTAAACATTTAAGTCAATAAAACATGCTCTTACACAAACTTACTTATTTAACCTATTTTTTTTTTTTAATTCCACAAACAGAACACTAAAATCTACTGAAAATCTATTTGGTTGGAGAAAAGTTTCAGAGAACATCCATGATGAATCAGTCCTATTTTGCTTTACACTCTACAAATGAAGTGGGCCTCCTTTAGGAAATTAAATTTGATGAGTATTTGTTGTGGGCTTTCAGAAGATGGCAGAGCACTTATTCACTCACTCAGCTCCCTCCCTTTCAAAATGTCAACAAAACACACAGAAAGAAATAAACCTGTAAAAGTAAACAGAAAGGACAACAGGAAGAGGAGACTTCCAATATGGAGACAAAAGGCAAATTGAAAAATATTGATAAATATGGCAATGAAGATAACGGGAGTCTAGAATAAACACAAGAAGACATGCAAGAAAGGTGGGAATATTTCTTTTCAGCCAAAATAGCTGAGCTAAGCAAAAACAAAAAAAAGAAAAGAAGAAAAAAAACATCCAGGGAGTCATTCTCTAGACATTTGGACTACCAATCTGAGAAAAGGAAGGGCTTTACTATGAGGGTTAACATTCCAGAGTAAAGCCGCTTGTGCAAGCATTGTGCAAGTGGGTAAGGCATTCAACCTTAAGACTAATTCTGCTCCTCTGAAACTGAAGAATGCCTGTGGATGAGAACCCAACCTCAACACATAAGCTCCCTCCCCATCGTCAGCCTTCCCATTCAGGGAAGATGCGTCTCAAGAAAACAGCTTAACATATATATGGGAAAGGAAAAAAATCTTACTGCAGCTACCCAGAGTTATCAAACCAGAACTTCATTCTTAAATATGAAAGCATTATCAAGATGTATAATGAAAACCACAAGCACAAAGGAAAAGGATTAGGGTAGAGAAAAAAAAATAAAACAATACTGATCCAGAGAAAATAAATCATCCAGATACCAGAAGGGAACTTTAAAAACAAACTATTATTGCATCTATAAAAAAGAACTGAATGCCATAAAATGGTAACAACCAAAGAACATAAGCAAGCATTCAGAAATTAAAATTATCAATGGCAAAACATATAGAAGGAAACAAACACAAGCTGTGTGTGTGTGTGTGTGTGTGTGTGTGTGTGTGTGTGTGTGTGTGTGCGTGCGGTGTAAAGACACAGAAAGTAGAAGATGGGAACAAAGAACATTGAAGACACATCACTACTCTATACTTTTTACCTGACCAACAAATTGTGTCCCTCATGATCATCTTACTGACTACGCTGACTGCCCCAAGTAGCTGATAGATGATTTCTCATATAAACAAACATAATGGAGGGGTTCTGAGCCGGTCATCTCTATTAAAGGTGTTTAAGTGAGTCATTTTAACTAAAACAGACATTTTTTTTTTCTTTTTACAAAGTATAACAATCTCTCTAGTGATGCATCTTTAAAATAAATAGTTGTTTTTATGGTACAAGATAGACTGTCGTCAAAACAACTAAAAGAAGCGGTCCTTCTGCAAAGTAATTTTTACTCTATTTTCCTAAAGTTACTTGTGCCTTAAAATATTGAACTTACCCATCCAATGGCTTCAAACATTTTCAAATCAAGTGGATCACCAGAAAGCACTCCTTCAATTTTTGTGAGTGAATGACAGGTAGCCATACAAGCAACGAACTGAGACTTTACCAACATCTCATTGCAAACGTTTTCATCTGGCAAAAGAAAACTAAACAGAAAATGTACTGAATTAATTAGATTTATAAATCCCAAGACTCAAGACAGTATTCAAACAATATTCAGGTTTTATGATCTTTCAAAATGAAAATAAAATGTTTGCATTTCTGCATATTTTAAATTATACTTTTAAGTATTCAAAAACATTTTCTTCCATATAAATTACACAACTAAAATATAGTATTATCTTAGATTCTGAATAAGTAGGCCACACATAACACTATAGAAAATACTAGCTACTAAGTAATAAAAATGCTGCCTATGTACATATGACAGATTAGAATACGTTAAAAACTGTCTTACAAAAACATAAAATGAATGTGTAACAGATAAACTTCTAAATGCAAAACTGAGCTCATAAGAAATAAAGGGAAATTTTCAAGTGCCAGAAATAGAGGTAAAGGAAAACCAGAGAGGTATGAACTATGAACTTAAGCAGATGCTGTGACTACCCAGGGGAGAAGGAAGAAGGCAGGGGAGCCATCTCAGTACCCTCGGGTTTTAATAACCACATAGGACAAGGAAACACAGTCCTAGCCACATACAAAGTAGGGACTTGAAACTAAAAGAATCCCTCTCACCCAGGATGGCAAGTGCTCTTCAAGAGCTACATCCTTGGAAAAACAGCATACTATAAAAATTTACCCATAGGCCCAAAGGCATAGACAAGAATAATCTTATCTCTTTCCACTTCCCCCACCCCTCACTAAAGTTCAAGAAAATACTTAAATCTGTTTGTTTATTGTGCACTAGGCCCTGTTCCAAGAACTTTAACTATATTTGACTTATCGCATCTTCACACCATCTGAAGGTATTTTATTATCCCAATTTCGAAACTTAGAAAAGTGAAGCAGAGAGGTTAAGTAACTTGCCAGGGTTGCAGAGCACATAGGTGGCAGAGCAATGATTCAAAAATGGGTCTGATTTCAGGGCCTAAACTCTGAACCACTACAATACTAAGGAGGGGTTATGGGTTTGAGTATATGCTACTGCCTGGTCCAGAAATCCCCAAGTTACAAAAGTAACATTAAAGCTTTTCTGGCAACACTGATACCACTCTTGGCCAAGCTCTTGGCCAAGCAAAGTCAGAGGAGCGCCCCCACACAGCCACAGAGGGGGGATCTCACAGGAAAATCCTGTTAAAAATGTGTTCATAATCTAAAAATGCACCAAGAAACAATTCCCACCAGTTGACACAACAAGGACAGAATCAGAATCCTATAAATTTGAGACAATAAAGCGGCAATCTGAATGAATGCAAAAAAGGCATTTTTAAATTAAAGACAGAAAATAAGACACCATGGGGGAGATGGGGAGAGGCAGATTTGGAAAAAAAACAAACGAAATTTCTTGTCCAACATATGGTTAGGATTCTCAGATAGAGAGAAAAGAATAAGGGGAGCCATAATGGAACAGAAAGAGGCTGAAAATTTTCCAGAACTTATGAAAAAGTTCTTAGAATTCTTGGAATCAAGAAACAAAATAGTCTTGCACAAACAAAAAAAGATCATGGTGAAACTGCAGATATCAAAGGTAAAGAAATATTTTTAAAACAACAAAGGTGAAAAGAGATTACTAAAGAGATTAAGATTTCTCAACAACAATAACAAACAGAGTCAGGAGAAATGGAATAGCATTTTCAAAGTGCTGAAGGTACACAACTGTCAATATAGAAATCTATAGTTATACCATCATTCAAGAGCGACAGTGAAACAAAGAATTACTAATGAATCTAGTTACAGAAGATGGCAATTTAATTCTGAGGAATGGGATACAAAAAGCAATGGTTAACAAAGATATCTGTAAAATCTAAGTAAATCTTAGCATGCAGAGTTTAGAAAACCAAAATCATAATAAAGTTTATGCAACAAATACAAATAAGGAGGGCAATAATCAAAGTAAGAGTATTCTTCAGTTCATGGGTTCTTTTGTGGGGGTTTAAAACACAATGATAAAACCCATGAACTTTAGACTCTTAACTATGAATACGATTAATTTAAAGACAAGTAGTAAAAGATTTAGGATGTATAAATTCTGAGAAAATGTGAAATATGAAAAAAATGTGTGAATATATCTGAAATCACAATGAATATGAAAACAATGGCACAGAAGGATTGAAAAGAGATGGAAAAAAAGATACACACGGTAAAAAGGCAAAAAAAACCTGACATGTAACTACATAAAAACATTAAATGAAACAGAATTTAAGGCAAGATACATTAGGGATAAATAAGGTCACAATGCGACAACCTATTACCAAGATGTAACAACGCTGAAATTACATGAACTAAACAACAGTCTCTTAAAAGATGCAAACCAAACTCCCACAACTTTTGAGAGAAAAAAATGACAGAAACACAATCACAGTAACAAAGCTTCTAAACATCAAAAGACAACAAAAACATAGTAAAAAGAAGAGAAAAAAACCAGTGGAATATTTTGCAGTGCAGATTATCATCCAGAAAATACAAGACTTCTAACAAATGAATAAGATAAAGACTAACAACACAATAGAAAAATCGGGCTATAAACTGATATTGCACAGAAGAATGTTAAATGACCCTCCTTCCAAAAATGCGAAAATGTTCATTCAGCTTTATAAGTAATGAGAAAACTACATATAAAGCCACAATGAAATATCATTTCATATCTATACATTTGGCAAAAATGAGAAGTCTTACAAGGACGTTGGCAGGATGTGGTAAAACAGGATCTCTTATCCACCAAGGGAGAGAGTGAGCACCATCACTTAGAGAGCAATTAGGCAATACCTACACTAAAGCGGTAGCTATGCCTGTGCCATATAACCCAGCACTGACATTTCTGGTAGTGAGTTTACTGAAACTCAACCACATGCTCACAAAAAGTGGTATTTAAGAATTTTAATTGCAGCACTTTTTGCAAAAGTGGAAGGGAAAAGAAAAATCGAAACTGTCCTTTAGTAGAAGAACAGATACATGGTTTGATACTATAATAGAATACTAAACAGCTTTGATTAATAAAATTAGAGCTATACATATCAACATTGATAAATCTTGAAAACAATGTGAAGAGACAAAAAAAAAATACCCAGCAAACAAGTACAGAATAACAACTATGTATATTTATTTATAGATAGACCTTGTTTATAGATACATTATGTAGTGAAAATATAAAAATGTGCAAAGATAACAATAGAACACAACTTCAGAATGACAGTAGGGATAGGAGTAGATTAAGACTTTAGCAATATCTGTAATATTTTAAATCTTTTAAAAGATCTGAAGTAAATACAATAAACTGTCAACTGTTTAATCTTGGTTGTGGTCTGTGGCCATGCTATCCTGAACAAGCCCAATCCCATCTGATCTCGGAAGCTAAGCGGGGTCGGGCTTGGTTAGCACTTGGATGGGGGACACCTAGGAAGACCAGGTGCTAGAGACATAAATTATTTTAAAAAAATAAATAAATAAGAGATTGTAAAATGACAAGGTCCTTGCAACCTGTGAGGTCAACCAAGGGTTACCTCACCTAAAAAAAAAATTTAAATAGATAGATAGATAGATAAATGTCATCATTATCATCATCTCAGTTGTATGTACATTACTACTGTCCAATATACTACTTTCTACATGCTTGACTGTTTAAATATTTATTAAAAATTAGAACTAATAAATGATCAGGTCTAGCTAATACTTACCATGTATTTTCCACTCGTTGAATGCCCCAAAGATCTAAACCATCTTCGGTAAGAGTTCCAGTCTTAAAAAAAAAAAAATATACATGGATTATACCTCCAAAAACAAAAATTATGAAAAGCTACACCACATATACATAACGGAGTATTATATAGCTGTTAAAAGGGAAATGAGTAGGATCTCTGTACGTGGATAGAGAATAAACCACAGAACAAAGAATTAAAATAGGGAAAAGAGTACAGAGCACTGCTTACTATGTATGGTTCTTCTACATAAAGGGGGTGGGGGCATATATATAGATCTGTATGTTTATGTACTTATATTATTTGAAAAACAGAGGAACAATGCACTGATTAACCTATCAACCAGTAAAGGATGCCTACAGAGGAGGGAGAGATTAGAGCACAGAGAATCAAAAAGGAAAGGGGAGTTAAATGATATCTGGAGGAAGCAATCAGCCAAATGTAGGATTGTAAATGATTTGGTTTATTGGGGATGACAGGCAAAAAAAGCAACTATTATAGATTAATTGTAACCAATGCAATCATTTGGATTCTGACTGTAAAAAACTAAAATTCTGAGACATTTTTGAGAAAGGCAGAGAAATCTGAATGTGAACTGGATATCAGATAATACTAAGGAATTATTAATTTTGTTGTCGTAAGCAGTGCTAACAGTATTGTGGTAATTTTTTAAACATCTTTAGAGATACATACTGAGACATATGGGTAAAATAATGCCTGATTCAGTTGCCCCCTTCAAAATGAGAGAATAGGTGAAGGCTGATAAAGTGCCAATAACCATTAAAGCTGAGTAATGGGTAAATGAAGGTTTATTCTACTTTTTCTGTCCTTTTGTGTGTGCTTAAAAATCTTAATAGTAATGTTTCCAAAAAAAAAAAAGCATAAGGGAAATTTCTGAACAAATATGAAATTTAGTCATGGGATCTGATAGCTTTCTTTTAAATTTTGTCTCACATTTTTTTCTTTTAATAATAAAGATACACAAATTTTTATTATATCAATTACCAAGATTTAATTTCGAAATAAAACTTTCAAGAAAACTAATTTCAGTTGAGAAAAGGAGAACTCTTTGTAAAAGGTAAGGTGTATTTAACACAGGCACAAAATTTGTCATTTTTCACATAAAATCATAAAATTGGTGACCATATGCTAAAACATATTCAATAAAATCACAGAGAAAATACTAAACATAAAAATTTAATAGCAATAAAATTTCAGTAAACATATCTGTATGGAGTCTATTCTATTAAAAACACAAGAGACCAGATAGCCTTTACTACTGCCATTACAAGGCATAATTCTAGATATGAATTAGACAACTTCAGATCCAAATTATTAAAAATTAAAAAAATGAGTATACAAAAATGATACATGTGCCAAGTAAGCTGAAAAAGAAAATTACAAAAACATTAAAGAATGTGTACAAACTGGCTGATAAAGAATACAGAAAACATTAATCTAAATATTTAAAAGCTACAAAGTAACCTTTGAGAATGGTTATGAAACTGAACCAACCTTGTCAAAGCAAACAAGATTCAGCTGTCCACAGATATTAATTCTTTGGGGACTGATGCAGAAAATACCAATTTTTTTCAGTCTTCTTTGAGCATACACAATACCAGCAGTCATTGCAGCAGGAAGTGCAGGTGGCACAGTAATTGTAATGATATCAAGAGATTCAATAATTATTATCCCAACTTCTACCTATAATTCACACAAAAATAAATGTCAGACCCAAATATTTACTAATCTGAGTATTTAGTGAAAAATCTAAAAATAATGTTTACTTTTTAAGTGTTTATGTATATACATCCATTAGCCCTGGATAATTTTTTCCCTTTAGACCTTCTTCAAAATAGAAAGCTCAATAAATTGTCAATGGAATGACAGCTATTTTTAAAGGAAATTCACTTTAATGCCTCTACATACTTCTTATATTACACACTTCAAAGTCCAACAAACATTTGTCAGATATTGACTCCTACTGGAATCACTGTCTCTACAGAGGATAAAATTTGACAAGGTCCCTTACAAGTATCTTCAATTAAGTAATCACAAATACTTTTAACACCATGTATCCTAGCAGTTAAAAAAAAAGAAAAAAGAAAGCTTTTGGTGAATATGTGGTCACCCCTCTCTTTTTAAGTCACAAGAGAGTAAGTAAAACACCATCTAAACCAGAGCCATCCAACAGGAATTCCTGCTATAATGGAAATGTTCTAATTTATCAGCTCCTGGTTTCATATGGCTTATTAAAGCTATATTAATTTAAATTAAAATTTTAGTTCTTTAGTCTCACTAGCCACATTTCAAATCCTCAAAAATCACATTTGATAATTAACAATCAAACCCTACTAAGAGTCACATGTGCGTACCTTATTTAAAATGCTATTGATAATAGTGTAGATAAACCCAATGCCAGCCACTGCCACGAGACACAGGAGAAACAAGTAGGCATCTCTGTAGAGCTTAAAATCAGTTGGTTTGGGATATAATATGGAACGGACAAGCTGTCCTTTAGAAGTATTAAATCCTTTAAAAAAATGAAATAAAATTACTATATTTTTATGAGAAAATGAGAATTATCTCCCAAAACAGAATCTCTAATTTTTAAACACTCAGTAGGCATCAACTATGCTATACCACACAAGAAGAGATCAGTTGTTCTCTACCTGTTCTAACTACTATGGCTTTGACAAGTTCTCCAGTGTAGAAACGAGTTTGAATAACAGCAGTCCCACAAAATAAAGTGTGCCGCTTATGTATTTCTGGACTATATAATTCATCTTCCATTCCTTTGATGTCCACTGAAGGATTTGGCAAATTAGTCTTTGTTACTGGAACACTTTCTCCTAGAAAAAAAAATTTCATACAGTAAATCAGTGTCAAACATATAAAATTTGAATAAATACCCTATATATTATCATACTGTTTAAAAATAGCTATTAAAATATTAAAAGAGTTCTCGTTTGTAGATAACATAGCTTATTCAATTAGCTTTTGTCTACCAATTTCCTTGCCCCAAAATATCAAATCTTATCACCTACAATAATTCCTGAAAGTGATTTGTGACTCAAGAGATAATCATTTTGAAATGACTGTGTTGTTTCAAATAAGGAGACCAGGTAAGTTACCACAGCCCCAGTACCTGTTCTCTTACCCCTAAGAACTAAACTGGAAAGAACTCCGCAATCCCAGGCACACAAGAAATGTGAAGACCTATTCCTAAACCCCGTAACAAACAGCCAAATTCTTTTTAACAGTGAAATTTAATTCTCTGTAGCACTCACACTTCTTGCTTCAAAGCTGACAAGTGTGTGGGGATATTTATGTGTGTGAGTGTAAGACAAGATTCTCAACAGTTTAAAAACATATTATATAGGAATCATTTCTTGCCAAACTGACTGACAATAAAAAAATTCATGTGATAAAAAAGATATAAAGTTCTATCTTCAGATTGTGCATTTTCAAACAGAAGTCATTTTAAAGTCTACTTCTACCCAATTTAAGAAAAATATTAAGTCTTTATTCCCACATCAAATAGGGAAGTAAAATATAGAAGTAAAAGCTCTACAGGCTAAGAACTTCTTTCCTCTTTCTTTAATATATAGCATTTCTTCATGTCAAAAGGAGTGGCCAGAGGCATGCTAAGAAATGTATTAACACAAGCATAGTGATTTAGTATCACAGCAGAGTTGAATGCAGAATTTGGTGCCTTCAACATAAACAAACAAAAAAACCACTTCAATATCACCACATTCATAGGGATATAAATGGCATAGATAATTTTGAAATATCTTAATAACTATTTAAACTTAATATCAATATAAACAACTCATCTGACTTTTACTCATTTAATTTAGTTTACCTGTTAACATGCTTTCATTTACAATGCAAGTACCATTAATAAGTACTGCGTCACAAGGCATGACTGTCCCATTTAATGGAATGACCATGATATCTCCTGGTACAAGGTCTGTAGAAAAGATCTCTTGTATTTCTGGGTTTAAAAAAAGAAAAAGAAAGAAAAGTCTGAAAAAGAATATTCTTTAGTTTGGAATAAAAATAAGCAAACAAAAGATCTATACAAAGGTCACCTGATCTCAATAAGATGTTAACATAATGGAGTTAAATAAAAAAATCCCAATAACCAAAGAATTTCAACAAATGAGATCATTATTCTGTAGGCTACTAAAGCATGATGTTGAAGTATGCCAGCTAGTTTGACCCTGATAAAATGCCAACTATACACAGGTGATGGCAAGTCCCCTGTGATCAAAAAGATGAGTAGGCTCCAACATTCATAACAACACTCAATGATCAAATTTAGCTAACAGTCCTCTTAGAAAATAGACAGTGAATCCTTATGAGATCCCCTACAACAAGTAAACTTAGATTTGGGAACAAAAGAAAGCACCGAAATTTTTTAAATATCTTCTTTTTTTATCAGCATTTTGTAAAGCATTCTTTTTCTTATTGCCACTGTATATAACCTATAGTTTCATTGCCTTCTCAATAGTCCTAATAGTCCTAATGATATTTTAGATATTATTTTAAATTTATAAAATAAACATTGTACTATTTATCTAGTTCATTATTTCTTTAGAAATGTATTATATTCAAGTTAGTTAAATACTTACTTAAAAGATCTTCCCAAGTAAAAAGTTTTTCTTTAGGATTATCTTATATTTGGACTCTCTCTCTCTTCCCCGCCCCTCTAATTCTTTTTCCCACCTGGGTTTAATATTATGCTCAAGAGTGTTACACTAGTTTGGAAACAAAGACAGGTAAAGAGAAAATTACTATTTGTGATATTAATCTGTAGGCCACTCTCTTCTTTCTAAAAAACAAATAACTAGTTTTCTAAGCTATGTGGAAAAAACTTTTAAAGAACTTCGATATTTAGCTCATAGTAGGTATAATAACCTTCATTTTAAAATAAGATCCCTATTTTTAAACCATTACTATTTTAAAGCTTTTAACACCACTTGAATTTCTACTCCCCTTAGGTATAACAGAAAGCAAAATATCAATGATCTGTTAGACTATATGAAGAAGATAAGAAAGATACAAGTTGAATGGTACACATGTCCTAGCATCCACAGTATCTTCATCAGTAGCAGAGAAGAAAGGAGCATTTAATAAGCTATACATCTAAAACTGCAGATAGATACTCCCAGCTAACGTAGAAAGTGACCAGGAAACAAAGGGAAAGAAGTAATGGGTTAGACCAAACTGTGTTTACATTTGGATGTGGTAGACTCATCCAAAAGAATGGAGACTGACTTGGTATTCTCGATAAATCAAAGTGGCTACTGCCCCATAAGGCTCATGATGCTGTTGTGCTGCCTCCCCTCTATCTTCTCTACCTCTTTGATACCTCACCAAAGAAGCATGTCCAAAACATTACCCTCCCCTACAATTCACCTTTTCCTTCTATTTAAATGGCACCAATGCCCACCGGCCTCCCACAGCCCAACACCGCTCTATTACCTTGCACCCAATAAATCACCAAATCCTGTTCAATGCCCAAATTTAACTATCTTTCAAACCAATCTCATTTCTCTCCATTTCTACAACCTTCCCCTTGACCCATTTCATGCCTTCAATATCACTCCCCTCTAAACCAGTCTGAATATGGCAGCTAGTACAGTTTTTTCAAAAAATATGATCGGATCACTCACTTGCTTAAAACCCTTCAATGGCTTTCCATAGCCTTTTGGAGTGAGTCAAAATTACCTAAACATGCCTTGGAAGGCTGTGCATCATCTATCTACCTGTCACATCTGCCACACTGAATTTCTTTCAGTCATTACAATGACCAAACTCTAAATTCCAGGCCTTCGGGAACTTAGCACTCTCTTCCTCCCTCTCATTCCCATTAAACTATCTGCTCACCTACCTCTTATCTAATTCAACCACTTAAAAAATACTTATTTTTTAAGCCATCCCTGAGGCCTACAGCAAATGAGTTCTCTCTAATATCTAAGTTTCCTGGAGTCTCCCTATCATAGCATTTGTCACACTTTGTTACTGTCTTTCCAACTAGACTGAAGTTCAGTGATAGCAAGGACTATGTCCATCTTGGTAACCACTGCATCCCCAGAGCCTAGGATAGTACCTATCAAATTGTAGAAAAAGAAAAATACAATTTTACTTCATGGGATTTGATACACAGATGAATACAAATCCAAACACAAATTTTTTTCTTAAATAAATATATATATAATACATTGGGCTTGCTTCATATATTAATGCTTAATGGATATCTTTTTTTGGTCTGTTTTTCCAAGAGTCACCTGAAGTACTTACCTTCATTTACTCTGCAAACTGAAACTCTCACAGTACTGTGAGCTGCCACCATATCATGCAACATAATGTATTGCTGAAATAAGAAAAAAAAATCAAAACTAGCTAATATAAAACCACTCTTCAAAATATTAAAAAGCAAGGGTGCTATAAAATAAGGTAAGTTAATACAACAAATGCATATTACTCTTCCTTTAAAAATTTTGAGACTAAAACATTTCAAGATTATTCAATATCTTAGATCAAGATAAAATAAGAAGCACATTAGCCCTAAAAACAGTAGAACCATATTCCAGCCTGTGATAAACAACTATAGTTCCCTATGGCCTCTAAGCAGGCAGGTGGTAGTCTGACTCTAAACACCATCTGCCTTCCCCTACCTCAAAAGAAAAAAGTACACATTCATATAACTAAAAGAATAACTATACTGAGTATTACTTTGTAACAAGTAATATAATAACACCTTAGATGTGATTACAAAATACAATTGTGAACCCCATAATTGAACTTACCTTTCTAATGGAATATAGGGAGCTTAAGATTGATACTATAGACATAATCACAATGGCTAGAGCATAGTAATAGTATTCATCGGTGCACCAAAGTATAACACTGAACAGCTGGAAAATGTAAAATGGATTGAGAACCTAAAAAAACAAGATTTTAAGTCAAGTTGAATGAGATATTTATAACGATACAGATTTCCCACTTATTCATGTAAGAAGTAACCAATAGGACACTTATAGGATAAGCTCTATAGTACCCTAGAGTAACATGTACTACCCAAAGAGAAGGGCAAGACGTTAGCATAATACTTTTTTACCATTAAACCACTAACACGGTACCTTTTTTTTTATCATTAAACTACCATAAATTAGAATTATTTGCATCCATTAGATTCATACCAAAGTCAAATATAAATTCAGCTAAAAACAGCTAAATGTGAATTTAGCTGTTCTTCATTCTGCCTTAGGAAGAAAGTACATTTATTTCTAATAATTACTAGGCTATTAAAGGATAAAACTTTTAATAAATTGGAACAAATGTTTACTTTTTACAAGCTCTAAACACCAATTTACTTCTAAGTCAAAGGTTCACTGCAGTCCAAAGGGAAGACAAAATATAAGTAGCACTGTTCTGCTTTCTCTAAGGAAATAATTAATTAAAACCTGAATGAAAAAAGAAATAAAGGAGTCCTGGCAATAGACCTTATTTAGCCAAATTTCACAGTATTTTATCAATTTCATAATAACCCCCCAAGGTCTTAAAATTGATGCTTCCATACTTTTCAAAGCACTGAGCATACATAGTTCTACTTTACTTCCAAATTAAGTGAGATAATTAGAAAGAACTTACTCCACTATTATAGATAAAAGAGCAGCAGAGACAAAGGTTTTCTATGATCAAGGCTAGTTACTGATGGAGCCATTATTACAAACCAGGCTTTTTAACTCCTAGTCACTAGTACACTTTGCTATCTATTTTCTAAAGCAACTATATGGCCACTCTCAGGAACTAATGAAGAAGAATCTGTTATTTCTACTAAAAATATTCACTGAATACAGCTCACCCTTGATTTTTAGACAAAAAAAAAAAAAAAGAAGAAGAAAGACTGGAGAGCCTAACTCTGCTATGTAAAATCACTCTCTTCCTTAACATGCACAGCTTTTATTTATACCTTTCCTATGGCACTTACAACTGAACAGTCACTACGATAACTACTGACACATTTTCCTCCCAGGCTAAAGTACCAATTCTTCTATATCTATCATAAGATCATGTTTTGTATTCCAACTCCTGGTATAATGTATAGTTTCCAATCATGTACCAAAAAACCCATGAAGAACAAAACATGATAAACTGGTTAAAAATTGGGTGTATACAGGTGGACACAGGTGGATACACCTGTAAAATAGGGAAAGATTTAGATATGCAACTTCCTGAGAGGGAAAAAAAAAAAGTTAGAGATAAGAAAAACAAAAAAATTTAACAAAGTAAAAAGGTAATTCATACACCAAATTATTTCCCTATGAGAGTTACTACCTTTATCTTCCAAGTTGGGGAGAAAAAAGAGAGAGAGGGAGAGGTTAGAAAACAGAATACTAATAATGTCTTCTTATTACTTAAAGCATGGCTCTCTTCAAATCAGCAAATCTATTGATCACAAATGTTGAGACATGTACAAAAGCCTTACCTCCTTAACTAGAAGCTTAAAAACAGAAGGCACTTTCACAGAAATTTCATTTACTCCATAAAGCAATTTTCTATAAGAAAATATAATAACAGTATTAAGTTATATTACATACTAATAGTATAATCTCGGGAAGGTGTTTCATTGCATAAGGCTCAAACTACAGACTCAAATCTGGAACTTAAAACACTTATGTTTCTAAATACTTGTCTCCTACAATTCAAATTCTCTACCTACACTATTTAAATCAAAGCAGTCAATACTGGATAACTATATTGGTTATCACTTTGTCTCATTCTGTCTCATATCTTTCTGTATGATAAGTATCTTTCCCATGAGCCTAAAATAACTATGTCAGCAAAGGGTTTCTTTCCCATTTTTGAACACGATAGGTCTCAAAAATTTTGAGTTGCAATTAATTTTTGCAAGAGACTAAATAAATAAATTTGAGGGGTTCTGTACTATTTTTCTAGTGAAAATACTAAGAATACTTATTTCAAACAACATATTTGACTTAAAAAATACTTATGAAAAGTTGCTTAAATTCTTCGACTTAAATTCCTTGTTACAATAATACTTTCTATATTAGAGTAATTCTTGCCATTTAAGAAACAGAAGTTTAAATGAATAAATTCTTTTACATTCTAACACTTTGATAAAATGTGCTACAAGAGTATAAGAAATTTTCTAATTTAATTTGAAAATGGCATTTACCTGTAAAATATGCAAAACACTGACATAGTTTTATACTTCATCAGAGAATAACATAAAAAAAATTATGTCTCCTAATTTACAAAATTTTATTGTGGTAACTTTGACTTCATGCTTACAATTCCCAATATATTTCAGAAAAATCTAAGATACTATCAATTATAAGACGTACCCATTATTTTATGTACCACCGAGAAAGATAAAAATGCTGTCAAGTAAAGGATGACACTCCAGACACTGTATGACACATCCCCCTTTTAGAGATGTTAAAATATGGGAAATGTGCACTTTAGAATTGATGAAATATGATATATTTTCAGATATATCAACTTCAAAATATCAGCTTCAACATTTTTATAATTCTTAAAACTGAGAGACAATCTTATCCAAATAAAATATCGGTAAGTTGTCAAATACTATGTCTATAATATTTACCTTTTAATATGTACAACTATATGGGGGTAAAGGGTGGAATATATATACTACTTTATTTGGAATTTTGATAATAAATCTAACTTTAGTTGGATAAAAATTACCTGTAGGCATGCATCCCCTTTGTCAGTCCTGCACTATGCTTTTCATAAATTGACGTACAAGAAACACCTTCATCCAGTCCCCTAAATAAATCCAAAGTTTTTACTTTAAACAAAGTTTAAAATATCCAAATGTCTTCATGCCTCATTTTTCTATATACCTAATTTAAAGTGTGACTTCCTTACAAATAGAAACCTTTAACAAAAAAATTGAGATGAGAAGTTTTAAATCTCATATTTCCTAAAATAAACAAAAATGAAAGGTCTAAGTCTCAAATGTGTCAATTTCTAAGTTATACAATGTATCTACCACATGATAAGATGGCTCTAAATACTCAAGTTTATATATTATTATTATCCTTTAAGGCTGTGCACCAAAGCTGTAAGAGCTAATAATAAAACTAATAAAATTAAAAGTAAAGTATGACTAGCTCAAGAATCCCAAACTAACGATGAAAAAGTTTTACTTTTTATTTATATGGTTCCCCTTCTTCAATTTTTTAAGCTTCACACTGAGAAATCATATCCATTTATTTCTCTTTCTACAAAAGCATCAATCCAAATCCTCCCCTGATCTAATACATAACTGGGAGAGTAGTACAGAATTTATATCAAAGGCAATTTGTAAAATCTGTAATAATTCTGAGATTCAAGAAAGCTCTCTACTTTCCTCCAAAATGTCTTAATTATGTTTATGTTAACTGAGATACTCGTTATAGAGCTCTAAAGAGAATCTTATGGACCATCTACCTCCAACCCTTTTCCATTTTTTTCAGATAGGAAAACTAAGCTCCATAATTAAGTTCTATCATTTGGATAAGCTTAAATTCTACAAGTTTCTATGCCTGGCAAAGGCTGCGCAGCAATATGTTTGACATTTTTTTCTCACTGAAGTTGATGACTTCTCCAAAGGCAGCAGTCCAAATGAAATTTTTAAAAAACAAAATGGCAGCTCACTGGCAGTATTCTATAAAGCAATGGCCCTTAATCAGAAATGGTCTGCAGAACTAGGTATATATGGGAATGCCCAAGTCAATTCAGAATATTTTAATTCTTTAGTGTCTGGGAGAAAAATCCAAGCATGCATATTTAAAATGTCCATAAGCTTATTATCTTTGTATTGTTAATATTAAGAATTCCTTTAGCACTCCACACAATGATACTAAATGTTTAATTACTTTAACAAAAGCAGAAAAATAGAATCCTCATTAATTTAGTATTTATATAACTTGAAGCCTCGATAAAATAAATTTTAAGAGAATACTCCAATTTGTCCTACCCAAGGCTTGACACATTTGACAGTATCTCATATCTTTATCCACATTAATAAAGTTAAATTTCTGTTTATCACTCCACCACTCAAACACTAATGGATCGAGATGTCAGCAAACTGAGAGGTGATAATTCAGACAGGCTATGAGATACACCTCAAAATTAATTTTGAGATGAACTCTCAAAAAAAAAAAAAAATAACCCATGCCCAGAATGGATTTTAGGATCATACTGCTTCTACCTTTTATGTAAATTTTTCCAAGGTACAAGTTGCAGGGGGGATTTATTCTAAAATAGTTCACTGGTATTCAAATAACACTGGGAGTTGTTAATGAATAACTGAATAAAAGTTATACAATAAAAATCTTTTCAATTCTATGTAGCCCTAGAATGAATTCTTTTCTATCTAGAAGATTTTCAATATACACATAATATAATCCAAACAAAAGAAAATTAGTTACCTTAAGAAATCAAAATTGTGAAGAGTATCATTCCAGAAGTATTTTACACTATGGTGAGTGAAATAACGAATCTGTAAAACATACATACATGTTACATCAAAAAGCATCATCATCACTTGTCATCAATTAATTTTACTAACACAAATCTACCATATAACATTAAAATTAAAGTGACCACATGTGACGTTATGTTTCTTCTAGTAATACCCAAACTCTTACATATAGTGATTAGTGGGTATTTCAAAAGCATATAAAGTTATCTTTTTTCTTTCTCCCTCTTTAATTACACCCGCTTCCACCCCTGACCTATGGATGTTGCCGTTTCCCCTTAAGAACTTGGTCTCTGAAGGCCGGGAGTCTCCTCCCACACGCTCGTGGCATTCACCCGGGGCCTGGGGCTCCTAGAGTATAGTATGGTCCGTGGCTACACTTGGGGCATGAACCTAGGACCTTCTGCGTGTAAAGCAGACATGCTAACCATTACACCATGGAGCCACCCCCTAAATTTATCTTAAACAAAAATAAAGCACAAAATTACTGACTACCTGTTGATAGCATAAAATGCAACAATTCTGATTTTTAAAGAAACTTTGAGACTAAGATCACAATACCTGTTCTGATTGCATCTGTGAATATTTACTTATCTCATGTCTATTCTCTTCAGCCGGATTTTCATTTAAAAGAACAGAATGGCCATTTGAAACCTTATTAGCCATAGATTTTGGACTCGAAAATGGATGTGTTTCCAGAGAAAGCAAGCGAATTTTTGCACAAAACCACATTCTGAATTCATCCTTAGAAGAGAGGAAGGTAATGAGTCAATTTGTATAGTATATGTATATTACATGTATATTATAAATTATCTACTTTATTTGATTTCCATTCTTTATATATTATTTGTTCACCTCTAATTGAGAAAACATCCCTTCCCACTCATTAAATGTTGAACCATTTCATGAAGATGCATGAATTCAAATGTGAAGTGTTTTCTATTACTCATTATTTAAATGACATACAATATTCCATAAAGGATCATAAGTAAATTCTATTTTTCCATCAACACACAGTGACTAGATGTTAAAAGCCTCTTATAAAATGCTTCCAATTAGGATTTAAAAAAAAGCAACAACAAACCCTGGGATGCAGCATTATACATTAGAGGCAGTTGGTCTAGCAAATGAAAGACCTAACTGTCCAGTGACCTTGACAAACATCTAATCTCTCAGTGCATCAAGATCTATAAAAGGGGTGGATTTGGTCATCTTTGAGATTCTTTATACTCTAATTGATGTAATAATATTCACTTAAGACATAAATGCTTTAGAAATACTAGAATTAGTATTCCTCATTATAGCTTAGCAATGATGTTCTCTTCATATAGTCTTTGAACAAAGTACACACAAAGACATTATTTTACTCCTTAAATAATCAGCTCAAATAAATCTATGGACTTACAGTAGTCCTCAGCAACACCACTTCACAGTCTTTAATTGCAGCTCTAATACAGGTCGCCTTCACCCGCCACTCGGGCATCCAATAGAGGAGGAGGAGGAGAAAGCCACCAGTGCAAACCACTCCTAGAGAAACTATGGCAAGCTTCCAGCGACACAAATTATAGCCATAAATCTCCTACATGGACACAGTTATCATATGATTAAATATCATATAATATGAGACAAACCTCAAAGTTCTCTGTTTTCCAGATGTGTGTTGTTGTCATATAGACTGCAAATATTTTCCCAACCCATAATTTATCTTTAAACTTTTTTTCTGAAGTTCATTACCAAAGTTATACTTTTAAGTAGTTAAATCTATTAATATTTACACATTATAGTTTTACATTTGATATTATGCTTAGTAACATAACACTTACCCACTGACAAAGTATATTCAATTTAGTATATTTTCCTTGGGTTAAGGGGGTAACTGAAATAATTGAAATAATTTGGCTCAGGAGGTCAAACTGATAGTCACAATGGTATTGGGACAATTTGCTATAGATTTAGATAAAAAATAAAGTTAAAATCTATCTCATCTAAATGCAATGTTATATTCTGGATTATATTCTGAAGAAGACACTGAAAAAACTAGTGAAATCCTAATAAAGACTAGATTTACTTAATAATAATGTACGTTACCCCCCTAACCCAAGGGTTGCCAAATTTAGCAAATAAAAATGCAAAGATCCTAGTCAAATTTAAATTTCAGATAAAAAAACAACTAATTTTTGTGTTGTCCTATGCAATATTTAGGACATGCTTATATTACACATTTATTCCTTGATTAACTGAAATTCACATTTAACATTTAACAGGACGTCTTACGTTTTACCTGACAAATCTATCTGCCCCCTGACACACAAAAAAGGCTGAGTTGTGTTTTATTAAGTTGACTTTAAACTTTTTAAAATCAAAATTAGAAACTTTGCATTTGAAATTCTACTTAAGCATTAGCTAACATAACTTCTTAAGTTACCAAATAAAAAACTTCTTTCCTCTAAATTTTAACAGTTCACAAGTGAAATAGAAATTGATGAACAAATAGATGTTACCATAATCCCAATTCAAAACACAGGATGAGGAAACTACATTGATTTAGCTGGGTTTTTAAATGTACTTTTCTACTTTCCTACAATAATTAAATGCAGAGATAAATTCTTTGTACTTTATTATAAAAACTGGTTACCATTTCATCTTCTTGACCCTGGTTGATAGTCTTCCTTTCTTCTTTGTCCATATCTACAGTAATTTGAAAGGTCGTGTGCTTCAGAACAGTTGAAGATAACTAAGGGAAGAGATGAACAGATATTAGGGCATTATTTTGTATCTCAGCAGACTATATAACTTCATACTATCACATTTCTTGTTGTGATACACGCGTCAAAGGTTAACTGATATTTAAGTAGTCACTAAAGTACTAGCTGGTTCCAATGACATTTTCAATGGTGTGCCATTCTTGAACCTGCATTACTTACTATCACCAAACTTGTCGTATTCATTAATTAATTTATACTAGCAATAGCATTGCTATGAAACCATTTAAAGTCTGGGAGAAATTATCACACAATCTTCCTTTTTTCATTCTCCAGACTCAGAGAAGTAACTTAGTTGTGCCTTCTTGAGTGACAAGTGTTTCACAGAACTCTATTTATCTCTTGAAGAATAGTGAAGAAATAAAGAAAACATCAGCAATAAAACGAACCCAAACTTCCCGGGGATTAAATTAACCATTGAACAAATATTTACTGAGCATTTATTACACAAAGGACATTTCATGGCCAAGACTCAATCCCAAGACTCAATATCAGATGAACCCCTACTGGAGATCACTCGTTCTCCATTCTGATTCCAAGTTGACTAAGCAATCTTCCAACTGTTTTTGACTACTCATGATACTTGTCTAGGAAAAAAAATCCATATTTTATTTCAAATATTAGACATTCAGTCACACATTAAAGAGATTTGCAAATTGAAAAACAATGCCAGTTTTCTCATAAACTTTTTTTTTTGGTTTTGGCAACTACTTTTCTAAAAAAGTTTACTTAATATGCAATAAGTTTATCACTGTTATGTTTTATTAAACTAATAATCTCAAAGGTATACAAGTTTTAACTAATATGGTATCAACAGATATAACCTATATAACCAAAAGCTCTTTTAGAGTTTACAATAAATTTTCAAGAGTATGTGTCTGAACCCAAAGAGTTTGAGAGACACTGCTTTAGACTAGACTAGACTGATCTCTGCAGCGCAGTGGTAACAATACTTCCCTCATTCAAGATGCCATACCTCTAACTCATCCACTGAGAGTACAGCACAGGCATGACACATGGTAGGCACCCAAAAGATGAAGAATTTATGCTAAGATAACAATATTTTATTTAATTTTTACATGATATGAATGAATAGCCAAGTGAAACTAAATGCAGCATTTTAAACTAATCCCATATATGAGACTACTGAAATCTGTTGATTTATATCACCAATGAAATGATCAATTAAAAATACTGATTCCTCATTTACCAGCACTCAGAACTTCTCTATCATCTGGTAGCCCTGGACATGGGGTCAATGCTACATAGAGCCAGAGCTTTCTACAGAAATAAAATGCAGGAGTTTAACTGCAAATACACACACACACACACACACACACACACACACACACACACACACACACGACTTAGTGTCATCTTGAAAAAGAAGTCTTAAATGCATCTGGTCCAACTTCTACAAAACAAGCCACTAAACCCTTTAGGCAATTTAGTAATAACTTCTTTTTAGTTTAGGGCAGTGTTACAAGTCTAAAGCATACTACTACTCATTCCACCATGGTAAGACTTATCCATCAAATCAATATGACTTGAGGTGGCAGTTATTTTCAATGGCCATAATCTCCTGCTATGGACTATGGGGAGAATTAGCAAACCAAACCTCTTTCCCTATTAAAAAAAAAATAAAAAGGTCAGCAGTTGTTGCCTGAACATGTAAGGTATAGCCCAATCTTGCAAGGTTTAAATGTGCACACGCCTACCTTCAAAAGGTATCACAAAGGCACTCTGTCCTGACACTGTCCCCACTAAAGAATACCAGTCTGAGGTTAACCTTTAGTCTATAGTTCTTCCTTAAGTTCTGGAGTGAATCCCAGGAATATCATTCAGGTTCATTGAACTCATTTTTGATAACTAAATATATACAATTCTGATTCCCATTTCCCATTACCACCACCTAAAACATGTTACTTGAGGGGAGGAACTACTTTAAATTCTTTTATGGAGAGACTTCTGCTTCCAACCAAGATGGAAAAACAGGGACCAGATTTGCCATCCTGCCTAAATATATAAAACAATGTTTTCAAGAAATTGGACATCAGGCAATGAAAGAAACTGATACAAAGATGAGGGGTAAACTAGGTGAGCTTTACAAATGTCCCGGTTTACAAAATAAAGAGTTTACAGGCCACAAAAATTTGAGGACAAGAGCAGTCTCCCTATGTTGGAGTGATGAACTGGGAGTCTAGGGAGGTACCAAAGTGACCAGGGTAGATTACCACAGGAGAGATCTGTACAGAGAAAGAACACTGAAAACCTGACAAATAATCCCCGTCGTGTCTTCAGCTGAGTACCGATCAGCACTTGTGTATGAGGAAACTAACAGAGGCCCAGGAAAGAACCACCCAAAAGGGGGCAGTGGGGGTGGGGGACATCAGGGCTCACACACGACTGGGAAGAGTGCCTGTTCCCACCAACCACAGTGAAAAACCTCATTAGTCACAAGGAATCAGGAAGAGTATTCAGAAGGGTTTTGCTTCAGTAGTGGGATCCAATTAGCCCTAAACTAAAAGCTACTCTGATTCTACCTGACAAAGCATTTAAGACTTGAAAAACTAAAATTGTTTCTAAGTAACTTAACTGCTTCACAGAATAAAGTTCAGAGAGATTTAGAATACAAAATATCTAGTCCCAGTAAGTCACAATGTCTGACATGCAATTAAGTTAAAACTTAACAGACATGCAAAGAAAATACAATCCATGAGAAAAAAAATCAACAGAAAAGGTCCCAGAACTGACACTGATGATAGAACTGGTAGACAAGGACATTAAAACAGCTGCTGCTAACTATAGCCCATGTGTTCAAAAAGCAAGATAAAACAAGAGGAAAGACTGAACATGTTTGCAGAGACATGAGAATTATAAAAATAGAACCAAATTAAACGTAAGATAAAAAGTACAATGTCTAAGATGAAAATGTACTAGATGGAATTAACAGATTCAACATTATAGAAGAAAAATCAATTAACTCTAATACATAATGATAGAATATCTACAATGAAAATTGAAGAGAGAAAAGACTAGGGAACACACACACACACACACACACACACACACACACACACACACACACCCCATCAGTAAGCTGTGAGACAACTTCAAGCACCCTAATATACAAGCAAAGCGGGAAGGACCATAAAATATGTAATGGTATAATAGCCAAGAATTTTCTAAATTAGCTGAAAAAATTATAACTCCACAGATCCAAGAAATCCAACCAAAACTAAGCAAAGAAACATTAAAAATTTACATGAAGGCATGTCATCATCAAACTGCTCAAAATGAGTGATGGAAATATCTTGAAAGGAGATAGCAAAAAAGTCATGTTATATACAAAGATAGGTAAGAATGACATCAGATTTCTCGCTAAAAGCAATGCAGATGAGAAGATAACAGAGCAACATCTTTGATGTGCTGAGAAAAAGAACTAAGAAAATTCTATACCCAGCAAAAATATCTTCCAAAATCAAAGGTGAAATGAAGACTTTTTTAAAAAATAAAAGTAAATCTATACTATTTAAAAAGAAAAAAGTTAGAGGCAGTCCTTAGGCAGCAAAAAAAAAAAAAAATAGGAATATGGATCTCTCCACAAAGAAGTAAAGACTCTTGTATGGTTCTTATACTATACATGAAGTAGTAATAACACTTAAAGGTGAACTGCAATAAGCTAGAGATGGATACTATAAAATCTAAAGGAACCACTAAATAAAACAAAGAGGCATAGCTAAAAAATCAAAGATGATTAAACAGAATCATAAAAAACTCAATTGCTGTAACATCCAAAGAAAAAAAACAAATAAAGAAAAAAGAAGAAATAAGAAGAAAAATAACAAGATGACTGATTTAAGTCTAAACATATCAATAATCACATTAAACATGAATGGTCTAAATAGTAATTAAAAGGCAGAGAACATAGATGTAATTTTGAAATGCAAGACTACAGGCAACTACATGCAACTTTATAAAAAAGACACACGTAGGTTAAAAATAAAAGAAAGATATACCACTCAAACCCTATTCTAAATAAAGCTGGAGTAAGTGTATTAATATCAGACAAAGCAGATTTCAAAGCAAAGTGTATTACCAGGGATAAAGCCATTTTATAATGACAAAGAGATCAATTCATGAAGACAAATAATAATCTTAAACATGTATACATTTACCAGACCTTCAAAAACACAAAGGAGAAACTGATAAAATGAAATGAGATAGAGACATTCACAATTATTGTTGTAGATTTTAATACCACTTTCTCAGTAAGTGATAGAACAAGTACCTTAAAAAATACTAGTTAGGACATAGAAGATCTAAACAATATTACAGATCAAGTGGCTCCAATTGGTATTTGCAGAACACTCTACTACAGCAAACTATGCATGCTTTTAATGTTACACACAACATTTACCAAGAAAGACCACATATTAGCACATAAAAGATTCAAGTCATACAAAGTATGTTCTGAAAACAATGGATTTAAATTAGAAATCAATAATAAGTAGAAAAGCCTTAATATTTGAAAATAGACTTCTTAAAAAAAATCATGAGTCAAAGAAGAGGGAAAATACAAAGTATTCTGAACTGAATAAAAATGAAGCCACATCAAAATTTGTGACACTCCGTTAAAAAACAGTATTTTAAAAATTTTAACACTAAGTTCCAGTATTTCAAAAGAAGGTCTTAAATCATAACTAAGCTTCCTTAAGTTTCTACCTTAAGAAAGTAAACAACAAATTACACCCAGAGTAAGCACTAAAGTGAAATGAAATTAAAAATCAAATAAACAAACAAACAAACAAAAATGGGAAAAAAAATCAATGAAATCAAAAGCTGGTTCTTTGAGATAAATAAAATCATTTGTAGTTAGAATAAAAGAGATGGGAGGGGTAGACACAAATTACCAACATCAGGAATAAGAGAGGGAGACATCAGTATAGATTCTGCAGATCTCAGAAGGATAATCAAGGAATATAATGAACAACTTTACACCAATACACCAACTTTTCTGCAGGTCTGAACTTACTTCCAAATAAAAACTTAAAAAATTTTAAATCTATCTTTATTGGTCAGGTTATGGCCATGAGTTAATAACTGCTAAAGCTGAGTAATAGGTACCTGGAGTTCATCTTTCTATTTTTCAGTATGTAGAAATTGTCCAAATAAAAGTTTTAAAAATAAAATAAAAGCACCCATCTGAAGCTTTTAGCTAGAAAAAAAATTTAGAAGATATACATTCCTGGTCCCAAAGGCCACAGACTTGAGAATTCTGCCTCTGTAAGTGCAAATTCCACTGACTCAACCTATTATGTACTAGACATTATCCATGAACTCATACAGCTGAGGTCTAAATTTAACTCTTCTTCACTCTTGTTTTTTATCCATTGACTAGAAATATAGATGTACTTCCCTGCTTTTGTAAATCCTAATTTTTCAATGTAAGATATATTAGTTAATAAATAAGCATGATTTGTATAAAAAAAGAATTACCATTAAAATTAAATGTTTTCATTAAATCTATGTATTTATAACTAAAATCTTTTCCCCAAATATCTCTTGACAAAGAGTTCACTTTAGTATAAAATAACTATATTCTCATCTCATCTTTTATAGTTAAAAATTAACCACAGGAGGAAACAAAAAAACTAACCACAGAAAAACATACTCCAAGTAATTTTTAAATGAGCTATTATATACATGGTGCATTGCCTATAACAATCTATTTTCATACTTTTCTCAGTACAATTCTCGACCAAATTATCTCATTACTCTTTTTATAAATG
Source organism: Cynopterus sphinx (assembly GCA_030015415.1). NCBI lineage: Eukaryota > Metazoa > Chordata > Mammalia > Chiroptera > Pteropodidae > Cynopterus > Cynopterus sphinx. The sequence goes on from CM057380.1 coordinate 48,698,008, forward strand.
GTAGCTCTCTGAAATTTACCTTATTTTTTAAGGTAAAATTCTTAAGTCTTATCAAATATTACCAAAGTTAAAATATAAAGATCATTTAAATAAAAATCACCGTAAAACCAAGCAATTATGATTCTCTTTAGACATAATTATGCCTCATAGGAAATTACCAAGAATTCACCTTTCATATAAACTTTGTAAAATCCAATAACACAATTCCAAGTTTACATTTAAAACATACAAATTATAAATGTATATTTAAATTTAAAACATTTATATAAAGTCCTTAACATTTCTATGACTCCATAAAGATAAAAATCTATATAAATAATTTAAAATATACTGTTTATCAAGATGAAAATACATATTAAATACTATTCTACCATATACCTAATTAGACATTTAAAGCATTAATATCAAACTTCTAAAATCCATTTAACTTACAGAATTATAACTCTGGTAGTTTGCTGGAATGCATGTGTTTTTTAATCAAGTCAACTTCTAGATCATAGGAAACAAAGAATTTTTTCTTACCAATACCACTATATCATTCCTCCCAACTGCCGATATTAACAGAGCTTTCAAAAGCTAGCTCAATAAAAATAGGATAAAACTAAGCATAAAAATCTAATCAAATGAGACTTCTCTGCCAAATATTTGTTCTGGTTCTTTTTGAACTGCTTCCAATTAAGACATTAAAATTTAGGATTTTTTTAAATTTACCAATTTTAAACAGGTTTTCTGAAGATAAACCCCTTTACCATCTGACTACTACTGTTAAAAGCTCCTAGTACTAGAATAAATCATATCGTGCTACCACGCTGAAGTCCCAATTCCACAGTGCATGCCTGAGCTTTGATGTTATCTGAAAAGCAAGAAGCTTATAGGTTATTGTGCTTAGCCAAACCCTTCCTTGCATTTACAATAAACTTGATCTTTTGTGAGTACAAAGAACAGCACAGGAAAAAGTGAAGCTGTCAGAAATAAATCTCACTAAATCTAATACTAATTTTTTCAAGTTTACTTATTTTTTTTCCCCATTACACAATTACTAGGAATCATTTAAGGTGTAATCTTTAATCTTGGATGAGTTAGTCATATTCCATCCCCTAAAACAAGATGAGTTGGCCTTCACAGGCATAAAAGTCCCTAAATCCCTAATCCATCTTTGCTTTCAAAACCTGAATTTCTCAGTAGCTGCACCTACTAATAGTATAAAAATAATAGCATATGTGTGCAGAGTTCTATGCATGTGCCTAGAATTTCAAAGTAAGTAATTCACAAAGTGATTTAAAGAATGACCTGTAACTCAAGTAAACCTTCAAGCAAAGCCATTTTGAATAATACACTTTTGTTTACTTTGGTTAATATTTGCCAACTTGAGCAAGGCTAAAGTAAAATACTAAAATTAAAATTCTATTAATTCAAACTTCATAAAACTAAGTTATTATGAAATTCTCAAATAACATTTTTATAAGCTTGTAACACAACCTCTAAAGTTTTAAAAATTAAAACTGAACTAAGACTTTTGAGCCACCTAATATCGTTGAAAGAGAATGAATCCTCCCACCTTATTTTGTACTTCTAAGATTTTTTTTTTTCTGAGAATTAAACATATCTATTCATGTCAAATAAAGATTTGAGAACACCATCTTTTAAGGACTACTCAGCAAAAGGTATTTTAAAGATCCTGGAGTATAAACAGCACAGCCAGCAACTAAGATGACCTTCTGCAATTCAAAAGCAGTTTCACCTTTATAACTGAAATAAAAAGTACCCTAATGCATACAAAATCCTAACTATGCTCATTGGATCACTTCAATTTTAATATCTATACAAATAGCTATATAAAAAGAGTGAAAAGATCTCCATCTTCCAACCACAATAATCAAATGTGACAACTATGAGGGCAAAACCTAACACTTAAAAGCCAGCTCCTAACAATAAGAATGACATAATATAATTTAATGAATACATGGAAATTTTACAAGGATACCAGCTAAATTTTAACAAAGCTCTCTACTCAATACCCATTTTATCACTTCCCATCTTGAACTTTCCCTTAGAATACATGCTTTTGTTTCTGTGTTTAGGCTTAAGGAAGACCATTGTATCTACCATACACGAAAGCAAGACTGTATTTACATTTGTAAAGTGCAGTCTGTATAATTATACTTTTTTGTATGTTATAAAACAATGTGATAGTTTTAACAAAATAAATTATAACTAGAAAAGGTAATAGAATTATCCATCTTAGGACTGATGTTAAGAACATTAAGAATTATAACAGCTAACAGTGGTGACTGACTATTGGGGTAGAAGTAAAGGAGAGACCTTAGATTTTTTTTAATGCTTTTACCACCTACATGTAATATTTTTAAATAGTTAAAGAAAGAAAGAAGGCTAATAAGCACATATATAAACTTTTAATTCTACAGTGCAGGTCAACCTTGGGTCTGAACTTGCAGGAACTTCCAAAATACTTCACGGTGTTCTATCAGACCATTCTCAAGATTCTCAGGATTTCACTCTTAATTCAGTTACTTTAGCCCAGGCAAGGAGTCATTTTGTGACTTTTAAAAAATTTTTCAATTACGGTTGACATACAATATTATATTAGTTTCAGGTGTATATCATAGTGATTAGACATTTATATAACTTACAAGGCGATGACCACAGGCAAGTAATTGTTTTGAAAGATCCTTTAAAAAGTACATTTCTAGTAAGCTACATTTATATTTCTTTTTATATCCCTTCCGCATTTTGGCTCCACTGGAAAAAAAATACTAGCCAATGACACAACGTAAGTATAGTATCAGCAAATTTGAAATTATTTGATTAAACTAATTCACCTATAAGCATTAAGTAAACATATATGCCATGCTCACTGCCATATTAGGAACAGTAGGAGATATTCAACTTTACCCCAAAATACATAAAACAAACAAAAAAAAATTTGAAAAGAGCACAGAACTCGACTTAGCTTTAATTCGTCCTTAATAACAATTAATTCCACATGAGCTATTTTTAAGGCCTTTCAACTGTCTTGGTTCCAACTTCTTCTCCACTAAAATGAGGCAGGTGTAATAATTCCTATGATGCAGTCCTACCATGAAATTTCTTGACCTACGAAAGTGAAGTACATATACCCTGCTGTTGCACTCTTTCACCAGTAGATGATGTTCCAACACTGGAAAGAAAGGAGGCTTAGTTTTCCCAAGTCTTCACAGAGCAGATGCTGATAAAGAGTGATTAAAGATAAGAAATTATATACAAGATTTTTTTTAGTACCACTGGAGGTATTAATATGGGATAGTAGAAGTTAGGTGCCTATATAATATAGACTCTGCTTCACGGATCTCAATAGAAAAATAAGAATTGCATTAAACACAAAACAAATGATAATGGAGAAGAGGAAGACAGGTACACTATTATTCCCTTAACATTACAGATAATTCCCAAATTCACAACTGTCTGAAACTAGAATTTAGGGATCTTATAATGCTGTGAAGCAGACGAAAATAGTAATAATTAAACAGCACATGAATATGTTAGAAAACGAGATGAGGTGAAGTGTAAAATCTTGTGGTAAAACTTTACTTGCCCATGGCTGGTGTGCATATGTGCACAAGTGCACACACACGGGCGCACAGACACACACACACACCACGAAGCACCATCATACACTGCTTTTAAGAGTGAATCTTTTTGGAAAACCAACTGATAATAAATTAAAGGCCTCCACGTACTTTGATCCAACAACCCTGATTAGAAATTCATGTGACATATACCTATACATGTTACCATTAACTGTTTCTTCAAATTCCTCTGCACTATTAGACTTATGAAATGAGTAAAAATTTTGTGCTTTTTTCTCTGGAGATGAAAGTGGGTACTTACTTACAAACAAAATAACCCAGTTTAAACAAATAAGAGTATTTTCAGACAAAAACAAAAGAAAAAGTGTGGCATGGGCATCTAATACAATCGGAATTAATAAATCAAGAGTTCTAATAACAGCTTGTATATAAACAAACCAAGATGATTGTGAGCCTAACTCCTCAAACTAAAAGTTACAGTAAGTTCAGAGGTAAGAGGTTTTGTTAAGTAATACATAAATCAATGTTTCTTCTATTCTAATGCAAATTAGTAACTATTTCTTCTAAACTATAACGCTAATAATCCAAATCCCTAGTATTTGTTTCAATCAGTTAAAAATTTAAAAGATGGCCTTTGAAATTTAAACATTCATAATTCTAAGACTCGTATTTTTCACATTTTAGCATAGCTAAAATCCGGATGCAGCTTAGATGAAACTTTATTATTGCTAATGGCAGGTCACCTTCCTGATGCAGTTCTCTATATGCAAATGCTCGAGGCTGGCTTCAGCAGTTCATAGTATTGTCATTTCAGCTGAGTAGAGTGCGTTGTTGTTAGTACAGTGCTGAGTTTAAATTGATTAAACTCTTCAAAAAAATTACATTGTAGTTCTACAAGGAAACAAAAAGTGTGAACAGACAGATACCAAAATAGAGCAGTAGAGAAGGGCCAGGATGAGAAGGCCCAGGAAAGGAGAAAAAGAAGAAAAAAAGAGGTAATAACAGAAGAAAAACACCTTCCAGAGAATTATTCTTCTAAGTACCAGTATGTTAAGTTATACATAGATCCGGAGATGTTCACTTTTCTTATTAACAGCAAACCCTCAAACATTTTTTTTTTATTACTCAGCATGGTTCACTTTAGGATTACTATTATGATTGTAAGAAAGCAAAATCAGTTTTAGTCATGATCTACAACACAATATGGTTCACATTTCATTCCTCCAGACATTATGAAGACCCAACCACAAAGCAGCACGAAATCACTAGGAAACTATTCTGTATAAAAAGTATAATCCTACAAGTTACAATTATAAGCATTTGAAACAACTTTTTAAATTATATGAACTAGTCTTTTTCCACTTTACTCCTTTTCCCCAATTCAAAACCCACCCATGCTGATTCAGCAAAGAAAGGAAGTGCAAAGCCCTTAACATCTATAATATTTCAAAAATACAAAATTTTAAATTGTTGAAGAACATTAAAAGCAGCAAGAGAAAAAAAATAGTTACCTACAAGACTGGCAGCTGATTTCTCAAGAAAAAATGCAGATCTTGCTAGCAATAAGGAAGACATTAACTCTTTTTTTTCCTTTTTATGTGACATTAGTTAACAAAATCCAGAAAGTTTCAGGTGTACAATTCAACAGTGAGGACATTAACTCTTAAAAACACTAACAGTACCTGAATATTAATTCAAAATTATACAAAATACTAACAGTCCCCTAATATTCCCAACTTTACTTAGCCTTTTTTTTTATGCTAGGCTCTTTGTGTGGTGTGTGGTATTTAACTCCAGGGAGATAGCAGATTTTCATAAATAACAAAATCTCTGTTATTCACATTGTGAAGTCACATCCTATATTTATTTAATTATACCCATTCAACTATCTGTGCTGCAGAGAAAAAGAAAAGCTAGAGAGAAAAAATACTTTAACCAGAATAAGCATGCAATAGAGACTATAAATCTGCTCTTCTTCTGTCAATCTGAAGTCTCTTTCACCTGTCAAATATCCTACATAGCTAATTTTGATCTAGCTCACCAAAAAAAGTTACCTATTCTAAAAGTTAGAGGAAAAACTAGCTGTTGCAATTGAAAAACAGTATGTTAGTTAAGCAGTTTTTAAACCATCTTTCTAAAGGACTTTTTGTAAAGGACTTTTGCAAGGGTAACTTTGACAAGATTTTTACCTTAAGTGAGAATTTAGTCCCAAAGCCCACACATAAAAGGTGATTTCACTTTACTCAGCTCTTTAGATCAGAAAAAATTAGGAACCAATGACTTGTCTTTTGCATCAAAATAAATTAACAATTAATGTATTTTTCATCTTACCTTACAAATGAGAAAAAAAAACAGAACACAAATGCTGTAAAGAAGCCATGCTAAACACATATGTGGGAGCTATTCCATGACTTACTTTAAAATAAACTAAAAATGTAATAGAAGTTTGTCAAGTAATCAAAAGCAACCATTAAAAGTTGGTTCACAGAAGGGAAAACATACACATAGTTTTGACATGGGCTATTACTAGAATACAAAATAAAAGGGTGAAAAGAATACCCAACAAAGAAAAAACTTCTAACCCTAGATACTTTGGTCATATCAGTTACCTCTCCAGATGTGTTTCCTTTTCCATAAAGAAAAAAAAAAAAGTCCATGACCTAAGACCATTCAGCATTATTATTTTCTAGTCTCATACCTCTTTATTTCAATGTCCAACTCATCAATTCCTTTGTGAAAATTAGAAAAACTAAATAAGAGGAGTCAATTAATCTATCTTGTTATCACTGAGGTAGAACTGTCTTTCATGTGACCCAATTAACAGCTATACTTTTATTTAGAATTTATGAGAAAGATTCTACAAATATCAGCAAGTTCCACATCATGTAATCAGGAAATTCTACTCTACACAGTCAACTCACTTTTCCTGGAAATTTAATATCTTACCTAACTAGTACCTGTGTGTCAATAGATGATTTAAAAGCAGGATCTACAAGGAATAAGTGAAAGAATCCATAGAAGAGAGAAATTTTGATTAAGAATTTAATTACAACTCAATTCATCCCATCTTACATACATAAAAAGACCCATCGGGTACTTCTTTCTGCATTCTCAGTTCATCCTAGTATTAGTGGCCTTTTGTAACAGGAAGTAAAAGACACATTTTCATTACCTGTACCTTCAAAGGAACATGCCTCAGAGGAGCCCTACACCTATGGTGTATGTAAGCCCTTTTTTTTAATTTGGCAGTCTTAAAGTTTGCTATTTGAGTTAATGTTTTACCATCTCAGACTAGGAAAGGCCCCAATATGAACCCTTGAGTCAAAGATATTGTGGAACTAGTGTTGAGATAGTTCTCTCTGGAGAAATGTTCTATGGAAACTTCACCAATTCCCATCCTCAACTTTAGTGATTTCGGATGTTTGATCATTTGAACACCATTTCTTTTTCCTTCATTCCATTCTTCTTTCTTTTTACTGATTATCATAAAATCTTTTTAACTATTATAACAGTGATCCTTTCCCATTACTGTTTTTCAGATTTCACCTTACCTCTATTTTTAATCTTATTAATACATAATCTTTTTAATGCATAAATTTTATAATCACTAATGACCATTAACTTCAGGACATTCTACTTTATAAAACACCACTTGTTTTTCTTCCGGTTAAACAAGTCCAGAATATTTTCCTTTTTTACCTAACCTTAAAATATGTGATCCAATTCTGATCCTCTTTTATTTCTCTACTCTCAAATTATGAAGATCAACAAAATTCAAGTAAGACTCTCATAATTATTTCCTTGCTTGTTGCATGTTTTCTGGTCTAGATAATTATTTAGAACGTGGTCTTAATGACAACAGATTTACTCTCTTGTAGGCCAATTAGCTTCATTTCACACAAACTATGTTCTAAAACCAAAGACTAGATCCTGTCAGCTATCTCATGGATCCAAATTTAATCAGATAAGCTATATGGCACATTCAGAATACATTCCATCATTGGAACAGACATTCTAGTGACATACCAGGTAGATGTCAGACACTACTTATCTTCTTTTGAGTGTACCACTGTGAACTCTTTTAGTAGTTTTAAGAGTGTTGTCTTTAATAAGTGATAAGCTGCTAACTCCTCTTCAACTTATGGTCCATTCACAAGGTCTCCCACTTAGCACTTAGAAAGTTAGATTATCAAGTATACCAATGAACAGAATCTGCTTTTGATAAGTAATCAAGATCATTTTCTGTCTTCCAATATTTTAGAAATTACAACCATCTTGTTGTCATTCACAAGCATACAGTTCTTACTTCCACCATTGTTAGACTACTGGGAAAAAATACATAATAAAGAGTTCGCAGGATGCCCCCATATCACTGATCACAGCCTAACTCTTAGGACTGCTATTAATATGAGAAATAAATATTAAAACCTTATATTTACAGTAGCTGCAAAACCACCATGCTATACAAACACAGCTTGATTCAGTAAATGAAATGGAAGAGTGAAAGGGACTATGTATTATGTGCCGAGAAGAATGCTACTTTCTTTACACATGTTCTCAAGTAATCCTCAAAACTCTCTGAGGTATTAGTATTTTTTTTTAACTAAAAAAAAAAGAACGAGAAGTAAGCAACTTATAGTATAAGGGACTTGAAGACAGCCAGACTCCTAGCTCTCTTTTATTGTATGTGACCAGAGGTTTGTATTTCTAGGTTCATCAGGTTACCTGTATGTGACTCTAGGTAACTGAACATCTCTGAACCTCAGTTTCTTCATCTGTAAAATGAGATTTAAATGAGATGTTTCATGACGTGTTTAATTAAAAGCCTAGTATATGGTAAGCTTATGCAATAACTATTAGCCTTGGTCAAAGTCAAACAACTAGTTAAGAAAGTCAGAAATAAAACTCGGGTCTGCCTTCCAAGTCCATGCTTTTTCTACTTTAATATTCTATAGCTGTCAACACACACTTACTATCCACATAAGAATTCATTATTGATGAGAGAAAAAAAATGGCGTAGAAGATAGAAGCTCTGTTCATCCCTCTGGCAACCAAATCAAAGTTGTGACAAAAACAAGGAGCAGCAGCCAGGATCTAGAGAAACAAGCCATACAACTACAGAAAAATCCAAGAAAGCCCCCTGCAATGGCAGAAAGTAGGACAGGGCAAAGACGTGGGGCTACCTGGTCTGGAGCAGCTGACTGAGCCCAAGGTAGCAGCCTAGCAGTAACAGAAGCCTTTTAAAGGGGCCACAACGTAAGCAGATTCTTGCGATGACAGACCTGTTCGCTCTGAGCACCAGTGCCAATTCGGTTGCACACGGGGTCACCAGGGTCTTACAAGGAGACATTGTCAAAGTGAAGGCCAATGCAAGACTCACTCTATACAGAAGTGCTGGCGGTATCAATTGTTCCCTGTTGAGCCTTCCCCTCTCCCACTGCGCCACCATAGCCATGACATCATCAAATTGGATAAGAGGATGCTCCGCCCAGAGGATTCCCTGAAACTCCACCTACCCCAACTCGCGGCCCACCCAAGCCACATTCAGATGTATTCTCAAGGAGTCAGGTGCTCTTTGCTGAGACTCACACTGGAGTCAGCCTTGGTTTCTGGTGTGGCCTTTTGAGACAACTATAAGGACAGCATCTGTGGATTGCTTGCTGAATCTTAATAGGTGACCCCGAAGGGGTAGAGGCTTGGGCTGAGTTTGGTCTGCAGCTAAACACCTCTCAGGACAGTGCCACTATACACCTACTTCATAAATCCTCACTAAGACTGGGAGAATGAGGAGCTTTGCTTAGTACATAGAAACAGACACAGAAAGGCAGCCAAAATGGGAAGACAAAGAAGCAGAAACCATATGAGAGAACAGAACAGAGATCCAGATATAATAGAGTCAAGTAATCTGACAGATGCAGAGTTCAAAACACTGGTTATAAAGATGCTCAATGAACTTTTGGGAAGTGTAGATAAAGTCAGTGAGAACTTCAATAAAGAGATAAAAAAAAAAAAACATAAAAATAGAAATGGAAATTATAAAAGGGAACCAGTCTGAAATGAAGAACACATTATTCAAGATGAGAAGTATATTAAATGAAATAAACAAAGAAATAAACAATGTGAGTAAAGAAAAGGGTCAAATGCCCTATCTAGAGGATGGGAAAGCCAAGGACACTCAATCACAATGGCAAGAAAAACGATGCCAAGACTATCAAAATAATTTAAGGAGCATATGGGACACTATTAAGGGTCCAAATATCCACCGGATCGGTGTACCTGAAGAAAATCAGGATGTTGGACAGCTGTTTGAAGAAATAATGATGGAAAACTTCCCTAACCTGGTGAAGGGAAAATGGACATAAAACTTCAGGAAGCTCAGAGAATCCCCAAAACCAGGGATCCAAAGAGGCCCACACCAAGACACTTCATAATTAAAATGCCAAAGCTTAAATACAAAGAAAGAACATTAAAAGCGGCAAGAGAAAAACAAATAGTTACCTACAAGGGTACACCCATAAGACTGGCAGCTGATTTCTCAAGAGAAACTATGCAGGACAGAAGGACTTGGCAAAAAATATTCAACAAGATGAAGATTCAGGATCTACAACCAAGAATACTTTATCCAGCAAAGCTATAATTTAAAGTTGAAGGACAGATAAAGATTCCTAAACAAAAATAAGCTAAAGGAATTTATCACCACACAGCCAGTATTACAGAAAATGTTGGAAGGACTTCTTTAAGAAGAAAAAACATGTATCAAAAACAGGAATAAAGAATGGTAACAACTACATTATGATTGATAAGTACCTTAAATGAAAAAGAATTAAATGCTCCAACCAAGAAAAAAAAAAAAAAAACCCAGAGTGGCTGAAAGGGTAAGAAAACAAGACCCTTACATGTAAAAAGGAAGGGGATGGGAAAAGATACTGCTTCCATGGACCTAGAAGGTGTTTAAGTCAAAAAGAAAAAGATAAACACTATATGATTTCACTTATATGCAGAATCTAAGGAATAAAAAGAACAAACACTAACCAAAAACAGACTCACAAATAAAGTGGACAATTTGGTGATGGACAAGGGGGAGGGATGTTTGAGGGGGCCTGGGAGAATGGGTTGAAGGGTTAAAGAAGTACAAATTAGTAGCTGATGGATGGTCACGGAAACGGGGAGCACAGCATAGGGAATGTAGTGAGCATTAATACATTGGCTAGGTGGAGGTGAGGGGAGGGAGGGTGCAATTAGGGGGATCGTTTTATGAACAATATAGATGTCTAACCAATGTATTATATACTTAAACTAAATTTAAAAAATTTAAAAAAAAAGAATTCATTCTTCTAACATGACTGATGAGAAACAGATGTTACCTAAATGAGATAACCATTAAAAGCTAACTCAACCAACAAGTATTTTAGTTCTAATATCTATTAAACAGAAGTAGAAAACTCTTCAGAAGATATTGTTCAGACATTCAGACTAATAGAGCCTTGTTCAGATTACTGTAAAGCTACTTTCCTATGTAGAAATGTACCCTTTTTATCTCAAATCAATTATAAATTAAAATTTCAATTACCAGAGGTACTCCAAATAAAGTTTCCTGGTTGGCCTGGACAAAGAAACTGGCCCTCTTACTACATAATCTGAACACTGCTTCAAATTGAAGACTCTGAACATTATTTTCAAAATAAATTGCTACTTAATATTTTTTATTTATAACTGTACTACTTATAAATTGAAGCAACCAAATAGTGTCACACTTTTCCTACCCAATCTCCTGACCAAAAACAAGATTTGTTGTTCCAACAATGTTCAAAATTCTCACTTAACCATCTCACGCTCACCTGATCTATTCACCTGATTTAACAGTGGATATGGCAAATGAAGACAGTAGCAAAATTAAATTTTCCATAACAATTATTAATAAAAGATTTACTATTGCAAACAACTTCCAGGAACTGATTTACCTTTTCTTAAAAAAAAAAGTGGCTGCTAAACCAGAATGGGATGCCCACATACATGTATTTTGGCAACTGTAGCCTATTCAGCAATGCAACAATCCTGAGAAAAGGCCACTTATATTCCAGTGAAACAAAATAATGCATGCACCTTTCTGAAGAGGATGAGTTCCAACCAAACGTAGAGCATTTTAACTATGTAATCACCCTTCAAAAGACAATCAAATCAGAACACCTTCTTCACTTTAGCAACAAAGTCTTTAGAAGTTAGTGTTCATTTTGTAATACTCCTAATGTTCCTGCATTTCATATTTTTAAAAAATGCTAACTTCTGACTCATAGATCTAAAATAGTCATTACATACACAAACGTTCTACTCGCATAGTTCAGATTCATGTGTACGAAACACTGGTCTGTTTCTAGGTTTACCACAACATACCCATTCATTTTGCACTAATATAACCACTAAACATGGCTCTAAGCTACTGATGATTAAAAGTAGTTAATGATGTTAGTGATTCATACCTGCTATTGTCCAGATACCAAGATCCAAGGATGTTCTGTCAGATCTATGGGAAGAGGAAATAATAAACACCTGTCACTAAAGCTTTCCCAACTGGGAAGCCACTGTTACTCCCCAATCCAATTCACTTGCCCCATCCCTGTCCCAAAAGAGGTCACAACAGGCCCTAAATTTGTTAAGGGAATGGGAGAAAAGGAAACCCCATAAAAAGAGTGGCCACCTAAGAAGCGGAGGAAATAGTCCTCACTATGAGAGTCAAAGGGACAGGCCTTAGGGAAGTCAGAAGTCACTTTCCCCCCTGGGCCTCAGTCCATCTGTAAAATGCGGAGATTGGCAAGGAGGTCTAACTACTACTACTACTGCCCCCAGAACCCTATCAAGCGCCGTGCCAGTACCCCTACCTTCCACCACACCATCTCTTGGACTCTGTAAAAGGGCTGAAGCACCATCCGTGTCCCACGCCCCAATACACACACTCGCTCTCTCCCCCAGCGGCGTGTCCACCCCAGGCCTTCACGCCCACAACGTGGATCTCTCCTCCTCGCCTCCCCTGTCGCAGACATGCCGTGGTCCTGGCGCTCCCCCGCCCTCCCCCCACACACACACCTTCCCCGAGAAGCGATGCCCAGTTCCGGCCCGGGGAGGCCGACCGTGAGCTCACCTGGTGGGACCCGCCACCCCCTGCAACACCATCCTCCTCCTCCGACCTCCCCCGTCGCCGCCACCCCCCCAGCCGGCCAGGAGCCACCCGCTCCCTCGACCCCGCGGCGCTCCGAGGATGCCGGGGCCACTCACCCGCCGCCGCCGCCGCCGCGCCGCCTCCTCGGCGGCCTCCCGGCCGGGGCACCCCGGGAGCCACGGGGGGCCGGGGCCGCGGCCCGCCGCTGTCGCCGCCGCCGCCGCGCCTCAGCCCAGCCCCATCGCCCTCGACCGGCGCCGGCGGCCGCGGGTCGCTCGGGCTCGAGGCGCCGCCGCCGCCGCCGCGCGGCTCGGGCCGGAGGGAGGGAGGGAGCGAGGCGCCGCGGCGAGGCCCGGGTCGAGCCGGGCGCAGGCACGTCCGCGCTCTCCTCGGCGTCCGCGGCGCGCGGCGGGGCAGCGCGCGAACAAGGCAGGGCGGCGGGAGGGGCGGTCCGCGCGGCGAAACGGCCGCCCCGCGCCTGCGACGCAGCGGAGCCCGCCCCCGCGGCGCCGCCCAGGCCCAGCTGCGGGAGGCCGGCCGCGGGCGGGGGGGCGCGCGCCGCGCGCTCGGGACTCCGCGCCGGATGTGAGGTCACGTGCCGGCCTCGCTCCAGCGCCGAGGGCGGAGGGCGCGGAGGGGCCGACGGGAGGGGGAGCCGGCGGGTGGGCGGGGCGAAGGCAGGCCCCGCCCCCGGCTTGGAGCCCCCCCCCCCAGCCCGGAGCGGGAGAAGGGAAGGAGGCGTCGGGCAGGGCGCTGGGGGTTACCCGTGGAGGACGGCCTTTCGTATTTTTTGGCGGGAAGAGGTGGACTCTGTCACCCTGTCAGCGCAAAGACAAGCTCATACATAGTCCAAAGCCCCGATTGACCGACAGGGACACTGAGGTCCAAGAAGGAGCCCAGACTGGATGGACTTTCCCGGAGTCAAGGCGGTGGGGGAACCTTGCGCTAGGACCATGCAAAGGAAACGAGATCCTAGCTCCTAACCCAGGTTCCTTTCATGACTTAACGGTGACCCCCACCCCGCCGCCGCCCTCCGAAATCACACAGAAAAGGGCTATAGGATTCGCATCTGGCAGCGGGCTCCACGCCCCCTGCCCGGGGCGGAGTCCTGGGAGGCGTCCCCAGCGGGCCCCCTCGCGCCCACGCCCCCGCCCCCGCCCCCAGCGGGAAGGCGTTTCCTCCGACGGCGCCGCGTGCAGATGAAACACTGCCCTCCTCAGATTTGTCTTCATGCCCGGCCCGGCCGGATGCACAAATCGCGAGTTCGGTTTCCGCGGCGTCCCTTCTGCGACGCGAGCGCGCGCTCAGCCACCTGCTGCCTCCAGCCCCGGCCGTCTGTCCGCGCTGACCCTGCCTCGCCCGCGCCCTAGGGGCCCCGCCGTCCGTGGTGGTGTGATTCCACTTCGCAGCCAGCAGAACTCTGAGCCGCTTGCGCATCAGAAAGGAAGGGGACGCTGGGCTTGGCCCCTTTTCCACTGCACCTGGGGACGCCTCCCTGGAGGCAGAGGACATTCGGGCTCTGATGAAGACTTCCGGGGGCTACCACCTCTGGTCGGTGACACATGACACCTCATCTGCGGCAACAGACGGCCCCCGAGGGCACGACCCGATGTGAGACAGGAAAACGCCGCTCCTGGGCCCGCCAGGTTGTGTGGAGCTAGACAATTTCCCTGCACACCGCGTGGCGGCATAGACAGCGCACTGGATAGGGATGAATCCATGCCTCTCTTCCCAACACCTGGACTCAGTCTCACCACTTGTTTGATTCAAACCTCACTGATGTTCAATTGATTAAATGAAGTAAGGTGTGTAAAAAGTGTTGGGCAAACTGTAGGAATTTGTCTTGGCTGGGTTGAATCCATAAAACCTCCTCCACCACTCCCAGATTCTTGGCTCCTGGCTGTTACCCCTCAGGCTTTAAACAAGCTCAAGTCTCTCAAGTCCTAAAAACAAAACTATCAAGCCAACCCTCCACTTGAGGGTTGTTTCCAAGTGTTTCCAAGTGTTGCTCTCCCTCACTGGAGACCTCTTAAACAGTAATCTTCCCTGCTGTTTCTACTTCCTCATTTCTCAAAACTTGGCAGTCTGGCCTCTTCACACACGTGCACCATTCTTTCATGGGGCTCAGACATGAGTAACGCGTGACCTTCAGACCTTATCTCTGCTTCACTTGACACCTCGGATGACTCTCACCTTCTGGTATCTCAATATTACCTTGATTTCCGAAAGAGTATACTCGCCCAGTTCTCACGGTTCAGTAAATAAGTCCTCTGCCTCCTTTGATGGCATTCTTAAGTAACCCCAAATGTGAATTCTGCAACTTAAATATAAGACTCCACTCTCTTGGGAGACCACCTCCAACCTCACAGTTTCAACTGCCAAATCAGTGATCTCCAGCTCAGACCTCTTCCATAAAAGTTAGATCCAAATATCCAACTGCCTGCCTGCTAGATATCACAGGAGCACCCCAAACTCAGCATGTCCAAAATGAACTCATCCTCTACTTCCATAGCAGCCCCTTCCTCAACTGCTGGCACCACCATCCACAGTCATCAGAATTAGAAAGTTAAGAATGAGTGAGTCATACTGGATTCAACTTTTTGCCTTACTTGATCTCTCAGTCCTGTCTATTCTACCTCCTTAATAAACCTCAAATCCCTACCTCCATTCCCACTAGAATGCATTCTAGCCTTCTTTTTCAGCCTGAACTGTTGTAGCAACCTCCTAACAGTCTGTTTCAAACAAACTCATTCTTCACTCAGCTTCCGGAATGAACTGTCTAAAGTGTGCTCCTATTTAAAATCGTGCAGAGGTTCCTCTGGCTTCTGGCTGCATGTGTACTTCCAAGGCATCCAGCATCAACCTGTCAATGCACTCAGGCTCCTAAAGGACCATGAAGAGCCCCAGACTTCAAGAAGCAGCCAAAATCCCCAGAATAAAGGAAAACTATAGGAAGAAAAAGAGCAATTGGATATTTCCAAAAATTCTCTACTACAGATGTTTTGGATATGGAAAGAAGAGAATTTGGACACTGATGAGAGGAGATGCTGAGTCACTGGGAAAAGCCTGAGCATGTTTATAGGCTGTGGGAAAAGATGGAGCCAGAAAAGATAGATGCCAGAAGCCAGAAAAGGATAGAAAGTGGAGCAAGTCCTGAGAAGTTCTGGAAGGTTTACTGATTCTCCACCCATGATGATTCTAGGCCAGGTTGCTGTTCATGCTCGGCCCAGCCCTTCACTCCTCTGATCCTAGTCACTCTTTAAGACCCAACCCATGATTACAGCCCTCCCAGTTAATAGATAAGAAATAAATAATGGTTCTCCCAAAAAGCTCTAACTATACTTTCCACAAAGACTATTTCCCGCTTCCTCCATCCTCATAATCCCCATCCTTGCAGGACTTTCCCTCTCACCGCTATCTTACCTCCTATTTCACTGAGAAAATGCAGACGATCAAGAAGAAACACACATAAATCTACACATTAACCCACACCTTCATCCAATGTCTCTCCCTTACTCCCTTTAGAAGTACAGTCCTGGGCCTCCTACTAAAGGTCACAGCTTTTGCCAATGCCAGTGGACACTTTTCAGGTTTTATCTTTCTAGTTCTCTCAGCAACACTTAGCTCCCATTCCTGAAACCCTTTTCTCTTAGTTTTGATAACTCTCTTTTGAAATTCTTCCTTCTTTTTTTTAACTTCTCAGCCCATTGTGGGTGCTTCCTTTGTCCTCTAAATGGTACTGTTCCCTGAGGCTCAGTTCAGGGCCCATTTTTCTCTCTACACCAGTTTTATTGTTTTGTTTGTTTTTTTTTAATTTGTTATCTATCAATTTTATGAGTTCTGGATGAGCTTCAGGGGGCCAGTAAATTTCTTAAACTTACATGCAAATACTTTTAAAAGGAAGAGGTATAGCTTTCATCAGCTTCTCAAAGGTGTCTGAGACCCAAAAAAAAGGATAAGAGCACTGATTCACCTCTGTTCCCCCAGCTGACCTCATCTCCCATGACTGAAGCTAACATCGACATGGACATTAATAACTCTCTACCATACCCCAGAGCCCAGGTATCTCTTTAGTCATTGGGTCATACCTCCCTGTCACCTTCCCATGATGCCTCTCTGTACTTCATAAATTCACTGACCCAAAACTTAATTCTTGCCCTACTTCTCCAAAGAAGCTTCTTTCTCAGGCTTCTCAACTTTTGCACTGTCACCCATCTACCAACTCAAGCCAAAAACCTGGGAATCATTCTTTCCAATCTAATAACTAAACCCCTTTCAAATTTTTCTATATCTCCCCATTGCTACTGCTACTAGAATAATCCAAGCCACCTCCATTTCTTACCTGGGACTACTGCCTTAGCCTCCATCTTTCACCCTTTGCCCTTTCCAGTCCATTCTCATACAGCAGCCAGAGTGCATTACTGAGCGTGACTTGGAACACAGCTCTTAATGAAGGCTTTCAAGTGCTTCCCATTTCACTAAGAATAAAATGTGAACTTCTTTGACCTACAAGGTCCAGCACTGGATGTGGCCTGCCCACTCTCCCCCTGTACTAGCACCCCTCCACTCTCACCCTCCTCCTGCACAGATCTTCTTTCTTGCCTCACCTCATTCCAACCACAGTAGACCTTCTTTCAGTTCTTCAAATACACCAAGCTCTTTTCTGCCTAAGTGCCTTTGCGAAACCCTTTTTTGCTCTTCCCTTTTTTCCTTGCCTGGCTAACTCTTACAAATTTCAGCTCTAGTTCTTTAAGAAGGCCTTCCCCAGACACTCATCCTTTATTTACTGATGACTTCCATTTATTTTCTTTATAACAATTATTACAAGTTTAATTACCTGTGAGTTTATGTATGTATTTAACACCTGTCACTCCCACAGACTTCAAGTTCTGTAAAGATGGTAACCAGCTGCAGCTCCAGAGTTTTTCTAGAAGGGGATTAAAAGTAGAAATCTTTTGGGAAAAGCAAATGAGTGTTTGTCTTGAGGCTGTGTTTGCATGGCACTTTATTAAGATTAAAAAATTATCAGTTGTCCATTTTGTAAATGGGGGATAGGACTTTTGGAATTATGGGGAAAGACACATAAAGCATTCCCCACCTCCCCTGACCACCACCACCACCATAGGCCATCAGAGACTGAGTTAATATGATTTATCACTACAGACCCAGGAGTAGATGAAACCTGGGCCGCAAGCTGGTACCAGTGCGTGGGCTGTTAGGAACTGGGCCACACAATAGGAGGTGAGCAGTGGGGAGTGAGTGAAGCTTCATCTCCCAGCCACTCTCCAGCATTAGCATTACTTTCTCAGCTCCACCTCAGATCATCAGGCGTTAGATTCTCATAGGAGCAGGGGTCCCCGGTGTCAAAAATGTTGGGAACCACTGCTTTAGACCCTCAAATCTTTATAGTCTGATGAATGAATAAATGAATGAATGAATTTACACTCTCAAACATCTAGAGATGAAAAGGCCAAAGCACAAAGGCCAAAGCACTAACTTCTCTAAGGTCACACAGCTAGACAGTAATAGAGCCAGAGTCTATGCTTTTACCCTGTAAGAACCCAAGTCAAAGCTAGCTGCCTATTTTTATAGTTTTATTGGAACATATCCAGCTCATTCATTTACACATCACCATGGCTGCTTTAGTGTTACAACAGCAAAATTGAGTAGTTGTGACAGAGACTGTGTATGACCTACGAAGCCCAAAATGTTTGCTATCTGGTTCTTCACAGTAAAAGTTGGCTGACCCCTGCTCTATGGCATCCTGCCTGTTTGTATAGGGTGAGAAAATATTTCTTATTAGGAGCCTGGTAGTCCTCAGATTCAGGCTGGCTCTGAAGTTGTATTCTGGGCCAATAATACAAGTGAAAAATAATGTCACAGTTTGTATTTGTACCTTAACGTTTGTACTATAACAATTGTGTGAGTGAACTACTATTAAGGTATAAATTTCAGTAACAAATGATCCATAAAAATGTGTATTTACAAAAACATATATGTGACTTCATGGGATCCCAACATCTCAGGGGTGGAATTAATCAGATTGTTCATCCCAACCCTGACTCTCCACTTGGAGATACCATATTGGGTTTCTGAAGTTAATGCTGTAAATCCTTTATGATCATCCTTTGAGTCCTGCAAGATGATTTCTCTATGTAGACATGGGCTTTTTGCACAGCAAAACAAAGATATCTCTTTTATGGGGCTCAGGAATCAGGTTCACATCTCCACACCTGTCATCTGTCTCCTAAGTAGCTCTACCACATGGCTATTTTGATCCCAAGCAGAGACGCTTCTCAAAGCCTACCATTCACTGGCCTCCCATATAGTCTTTAAAAATTTCCTTGACCTTTACAGCTACTTCCTGTGAGCATCTCAGGGACTGCTAGTCACTTGTGACCTATTTTCAGATTTGGCAGTTCTGGCTTCTAGAGTGAACGATGAACAAGCCCAGCTGCAGGTGGTCCAATGTTCCCTTTGCACTCCTGGCTACAAAAAAGGATTGTGGGTCTGACCAGCTTCTGATTGCCTCATTCAGGTCAGTAGATTTTCATTGCACTGTAAAAACCACTTGTTAATATCTCAAATCACCAGAAGGCTGTTTGTTATCTTCTTGTTTGCCAAAGATAGTTGCTTCCTTATAATAATAATAATAATAATAATAATAATAATAATAATAATAAAAACATTTTCTTTTTTTCCCTCAAAGCAAAGATGCCTCACCAGATTAGTAAATAAAGGCAGTACTCGTTGAGCTCCCACGTGGAAGTCCCATTGCCAAAGAATTTCTTTTATAAACATTTCAACAGTGAGTTGATCCAAAGTATGCCTCCACCATGCGGTTGCCTATAATCCAATTTAGTCTAGGAATCAGAGTCCAAACAGCTCACAATTCTGCAAATTCCACAACAGCAGCTGGCACAAAATGAAAGAGAAAAAAGTTTCGAGGTAGAGACCACTAGAAACATCTTGCTATTCCCATGCTGTTCTTTGTCACTACACTCCTTAAATCCACTTAAATAGTTCATATCACCAGCAAAGACAACCAAAGGGAACCCTCTTAAAAGTTACCTTTATAATTTGTTAAGCTTGTGTGATTTCTTTAAATAAATTTATAAACTTCGTTTTATGTTTTAAATAGACATAAATTTAAAGAAGACTCAGGACCCTAAAGATCTCACTTGTTTCTTCAAGAGATACCTAATAGCTTTTTTGCGTTCCTGAAATACTTGTTTTTATCTTTTCGTTAGAAATTATGTGTTTCTACAAATAAAAATCATGCCCAGATCCACCATCCTCCTTAATTCAAATACTCACAGATAAATTATAAGCTTCAAGAGAGAAAGAGTTATATTCACCTTTTTTATCCTGTACAACATGTGGCCACAGCAGTCAATGGTCAATAATGGTTAGTGATGATATGTAACCTTCACAAATTCAGAAACTTTCTGGATGTTGTTCATTTCTATAACCTCAGCAACTAGAATGATAACCACCAGATAGTAGCCTCTCAGTAAACGTTGAAAAATTAGCCTATTGCTATAGGAAATGTAGGAGAAAGAAGTTTAGAACGCTTAACATTTTTCTCAGTAAATTTAGCCTGCTTTGTAAGAGCCAAGAATCAATTAGAGTAGAATCAAAGAGGCATCAGTAGCAGATATACATATTTATTGTAAGGAACCAGCCTATACAATTACAGGGACTGGCTAGGCAAGGCGGAAATCTCAAGGTACATCCTCGTGAAGGGCAGAAATCTTAGATGGAATTTCTCCTTCAGAGAAGCCTCAACTCTACTCTTAAGGCCTTTCAAATGATTGAATTAGGCCCAACTACATATCTAGGATAATCTCCCTACTTAAAAGTCAAGTGATTATGGAATTTAACTGCATCTACAAAATACCTTTACAGCAACAACCGTGTTAGTGTTTGAGTGAAGAACTGGAGCTATACCCTAGCCAAGTTGACTAAAAAAAAAAAAAAAAAAGAAAAGAAAGACCATCACATCCTTCTCATACCTATCTTGAATCTTTGGAAGTGACTCCTTTCTTATATTTATATTTATTTTATTATAAGATCATTTTATTATATTTATTTTATTATTCTTATTTCTTGTAAGAAGAGCTAATTTAAAAATATTCCTTTATGTTTCAAGTTTCTTTAGAAATGTTCACATCCTCTGCCCTAGATATTTTCATTATAGAACCCAATACATAACCTAGGCACCTAGGAAAGAATTAACATCTATACATTGCAAATGGAGAAACCCGAACATGAGTGATTTTTCAAGGTCACATAGCTGGTAAGTTGTACCAGGGTATCCCTCCAAAGCCACTTCTCTTCTAACTATTGCCCTATTCAAAAATTTGAAAGAGAAAAAATGCTTATAACAGAGGTATCTTTTATAATGGAGAAAAGTGGAGAAGGGAAAAACCTAAAGCTCCGAAGACAGCAAAATTGGAATGTAATTCATACCATATTCACATGATGATATATTGTGTAAAATTTTAATAGTATATTCACAAAGGACTGAAATAATAAAGACTAGAGTAAAAATAAATTGAATAGAGAATATAAAAGCATTATGAGAAAACTGGTGTAGCCAAAACTTGATTTTTGGAAAATTTTGACAGCATTGACAAACCTTCAGCAAGTGACCAAGAGTGAAAGACAGAGGACTCAAATTACTAAAATCAAGAATGAAAGAGAGGACTACTAAGATCAGTACTGACCTTACCAAAAAAAAAAAAAAAAAAAAAAAAATTGTAAAGGAATACTGTGAATAATTGTTTGCCAATGAATTAGATACCTAAACAAAATATATTCTTAGAAAGACACAAACTATTAAAACTGACATAAGCAGAAATAAAAATCTAGATAGACCTATAACAAGTCAAGATTGAATTAACAATGAAAAAACACTTTCCACACAGAAAAGCCCAGGATCAAATGGCTTTACTGATTAATTCTACAAACATGTAAAGAAGAAAATCAATTTTTCACAAACTCTTCCACAAAATAAAATAAAAGGGAACAATTTCCAAATAATTTTGTGAGACCAGGATTAACCTAATAATCAAAACAAAACATTGCAAGAAATGAAAACTAAAGACCAATATCCCTTATGAATCTAGACACATGTATTCTTAACTAATAGCAAACCAAGTTCTGTTACATAGGATTTTGCACGATGACCAAGTGGGATTTATCTCAAGAATGTAAAGGTTGATTTTGCATCTGAAAATCAACAAATGTAATATATCATGTTACTAGAATAAAAGACAAAAAGCACACGATCATTTTATAAAATTCAATATACTTTCATGACAAAAACATTCATGGCAAAGTTTATAGCAGCATTCTTCATAATAACCAAAAATTAGAAATCATCCAAAATCTGTCATCTGATGAATGAATACACAACATGTAGTATATCCACAACAGTGGAATATCATTTGGCAATTCAAAAACGAAATATTGATACATGTTACAAGATAGATAAACCTTGAAATCATTATATAAAAGAAGTCAGTTACAAAGGCCACATCTTGTATGATTCCATTTATATTAAATTGCCAGAATAGGCAAATCTGTAGAGACAGAAAGTAGTCTAGTGTTTGTCAGGGCTAGGGCATAAGGGGAGGGGATGAAAAGTAAGTAAATAACTGGTAATAAATATGGGGTCTCTTTTTTGGGGTTATGAAAATATTCTGAAATTAGCGATGATGGTTGTACAACTCCATGAATATGCTATAAACCACTGACTTGTATATTTTAAAAAGGTGATTTTTATGATATGTGGCTAATATCTCAAAAAAGTTGTTATTTTTAAAAATAGTATATTTACAAAAGGTTTTAAATAACATAAAGCATCTAAGCTCTAGTTCAGTTGTGCCCTAACTAAAACCTTATATTCCTCCAAGCACCATAATTCAATTCTTCATAAATTAGACCACCAGAAGTCTCCAAATAGAATAATATTAATCTAGTACCGCACAGAATTGCCCTAACAGTGTTTCATATAAATATTTTCCTTATAGTTCTTATGTACGTTGCTTTAACAAATAGCCATATGAAGCCTACTTCTGCACTTTTTGCACAAATGCTGAGAATATTGACTATCCCATCATCACATCATTCATTATTCCCTGTATTATAAAATACTTTATGAAATATTTTCATAGTGGAAAGTTAAGGGGATATTAACAAGGCTTCTTAATGCACCAATCCTTAAAGAGTAACCCACAGATCATTTTAAGTGGGGGGGCCATGGTTATGCTTCAAGGACTCCATGAATTTCCTATAGCTGTGAGCAACATCTTGTGAGTAGATGTAGCTTTATCTTTCTATGGAGGGAGGTTCTGTAGCTCTTGTCCAGTTTTTTCAAAGGTGTCCCACGACTCCATGAAAGCCTGAAGCCTAGAAGCTTGTCTGGAGATTTTAGATCTGGTAGCTGCAGATGTGGGAGATTTTTGGACTTCGAGATATTTCCTTGCTGCCCAAATCACATGTTGGGGATGGCTGCATAAAGTTATAGGAACTTAGAACTGAAAGGAGCCTTGAGAATAATCTAATTCAGCCCTGGAGACAAAAACTCTGAAATAGGCCTTGTCCAAGGTCAGACAATAACTTAGTGGTAGAGGGAGAGGCAAAATCCAGGTGTGATTCCCAGGTTTCCACTCTTCTTATTTCCATTCTTATTCAAGCCTTGTTTGTCAGTCACTTGACCTCTTCCAATTTCCATGTAGACTCAAAAAGTCAACAAACATCCTCATGCAAGCTTTCCTTCTCTGATATCCCCTCCTACTATCCTACTCACTTGTCACATGGTCTCCTTGGGATTCTTCTGACACATCCAGCACACACACACAACCTTAGGCCCTTTGCTCTACTGTTCCTTCATGCAGTGCTCTTCTTCCAAGTATTTGCTAGGCTAACTGCCCCACCTTCATGTCTGCTCCAGTCTTTCCATGCGACTGACCACATGTTTAATTAATACTACAACTCCTTCCACCACCACCCCAATGGTACTTGGTCCCACTGATGACTTTTTCCATAATGCTTGTCACTTCCCAGTACCCTATATAATTTTCTTGCTTATTCTATTCTCATTTATTGTTAATTTTCCCCATTGGAATATAAATTCCACAAGGGCAAAAATCTTTGTTTTGTTTGCTGATATATCCCAAATATCCAGAGATGTAAGAGAAAGTACTCAGTCCTGGACGTTTTTGCTACGTGTGAAACAGGACTTCAACTTGTCTTGATAAAGAAGCCCATGAAGGGGTCAAAAAATAAAAAATAAAAAATTAGGTAACAAAGATGGGGTAAGGGATCATGCTGGGTGCTTTCATTATTTAAAAAGTTAGATTTAAGCTTTTGGTTTGATGAAGTACTTGATGGGCATATGACCAGTAACTCAGCCGCTTTGCACAGCCAGCTAGCGCTGCTCTGTACACAAAACAGATTAGTAGCAACTGTTCCCGCCAGAGGGCTTACATTTTGCAATTCTCTTGTAATCAGTTCCTAAATATTTAAAACGTGAATGACTTCCTAATAGGGTGTTGATTTACTACATCACAAACATAATTAAGAGGCATCAATTCAGGCCTGTCGGGATTAAGTTTAAAGCCCCAAAGCTTAGCTTTCAGAGCCAAGTGAATCAGAAAACAGCATGTGCACAAGGCAGAGGAACATTTACACACAAGCCAAAACTTGCAGCTGTATTTTTCTAAGATTCCCATATTTGCTTTGGTCCCATTGGGTTTCACCTTGTTCTGAGTGTGTGAGTGAAGCTAAGATTAAGCCAGAGTACTGAGCCTCTGTAGAGCTCTGTGGTGGGTCGCATCAACAGTCACTCTATAGTTTTTAAGCTTGGGAAGGAGGCCCTGCACTAGCATTTGTAGAGATGGTTATACTCACACCTACAAGGGTGGATATAAGTATTCATTGCTAAATTTGCTAAATTTTACCAGAAACTGAGGCTAACCTCCAGAGAGGAAAAATGTTAGCTTATGGCAGCTAAAATACTCTGTGTGTTTTGCTAGTAAGTTTTCACTGCAAACATGGGTATATTATCTTATCTTGACTTCAAGTTTTAGATGAACAATAGGACTGACCGGTAAGGGATTTTGAAACTTTCGGACAAAATGTAGCGGGACTTTCTTTCTCCACCTTCAGCATGTTCGTACCTAGGCCTTTCTGAAAGTTTTCTCAAATCACAAAATTTTTCCTATCCTCCCCTTTTCTTTCTTTCTTTCTTTCTTTCTTTCTTTCTTTCTTTCTTTCTTTCTTTCTTTCTTTCTTTCTTTCTTCTCTCTCTCTCTCTCTCTCTCTCTCTCTCTCTCTCTCTCCTTCCTTCCTTCCTTCCTTCCTTCCTTCCTTCCTTCCTTCCTTCCTTCCTTCCTTCTTTCTTTCTTTCTTTCTTTCTTTCTTTCTTTCTTTCTTTCTTTCATGCAAAGTTTACCTGAATCATTACTGGACTCCATTCATAATGACAACTATCGCCTCTGCTCACATATCTCTGGATTGCCAGTCCTAAGTAGAAGAGATTTAGTGAGAATTTCTTTCTTTTGTGGTTGTTGACATGATTCATTGAAGAATTATTTAGTAAATGACTACTGTGTGTTTTGGAATATGCCAAGCACTGGAGAAACAATAGTTGAAAAACAATGCTCCCGTTCCGAGGAGTTTATAGTCCAGTCTAGCAAAACAGAGAAATAAGAAACCCGGAAATTGAAATACAGAACGAGAGATGCAACAAAAGAGGTCAATACAGATTATTGTGGAGACTTCCTAGGGATGTAAAAAAGATTTTCAATAGGAAGAACCACAGGTTCAAATTTCTGAAATAAGAAGCAAGAATAAAAACAAACTCATAATGGCACTACCCAGAAGAGGCACTGTGAACATTTTGCATATTTTTTCCGTCCCTTTTGATTCATTTTTATATTGTTGTGCTCATCTTGAAGGTAGAATCTGTTATTCCATTTTTCCCCACTTAATATAGGAGCATAAGCATTTTCCCCACATGATTAAAAATTAGTTCTGAGCATTATTTTAGTCCTATAAATGTGCTCTTATTAAACTCTTGCCTTTCAAGAGTCAAGTACTGGGCTGGGTTTGAGGAACAAACATGTGTAAGTCTAGATCTCCAGGAACTCAAAAGGGAGGAGGAAAGTACCTAGGAAGCAGACTTCTACAATTAATATGAGGTGACAAAAGGAGGCACAAAGGATTTTAGTAACCCAAAGAGGAAGGGACTTACAAAGTAACACAGATTGGGTTGCTCAAACAACAGAAATGTATTTTCTCAGAGTTCCAGAGGCTAGAAGTCCAAGATGAAGGTGTCAGCAGGTTTGGTTTCTTCTGAGGTCTCCTCCTTGACTTGCAGATGAATCCCTTCTCACCGTGTCCTTAGATGGTCTTTTCTCTGTATGCTTGCATACCTGTCTGTGCAACCAAATCTTTTTTTGGAAGGACACTACTCTCAGATTAAATCAAAGCCCACCCTAAGGGCCTCACCTTAACATAATTACTATTTTAAAGGCCCTGTCTCCAAACATAGTCACATTCTAAGGCATTGGGGGCCAGGCCTCAACACATCTATACAATTCAGTCCCAAACATTTAGTGACAGAAAATCCTTCTGAAAAGGGATGACACTTAGCTGATTCTAGGAGGATGGTAAAGAATGAAAAGCAAAAGGAAATACAAAGATGCAGGATATATATAAAGGCCTATACTATACAAAGGCATATATCTAAGTTCCTGAGAGAGGATGCATCGTGCTCAAAGAATGGTGGTTACCAGAGGGGAAGAGAGATGAAGGGAGGACAAAGGGGGTAAAGGGGGTCTAATATATGGTGACAAAAGGAAACTAGACTTTGGGTGGTGAGCACACAATGAAGCACACCGATGTTGTATTATAAAATTGTATACCTGAAACTTCCATAATGTTATTAACCAATGTTATCCTGATAAATTTAATTTAAAAATAAAAATAAATATTTGCTGACATGAATGACAGCAATGGTTCTGTGTGAACTGAAAGAAGCTCATTAATGTCAAAATTCTTTCTACTCATTAAGTCTGAAAATCAATTAAAGTTTTTTTACAATTACTATCAATCACTATATGCTAGAATTAATTTTTAATTCACAATTTTCATTCTAAATATTGTCACAACCCAAGGGAAACTATTTAGGCACAGATGCCAGCTATAAAAAAGAAGGAGGGGCACCCTCCCTGTGTAGAACTATTCTGCTATGTCGGGTAACTGGTATCGTATTTGAAAAAGTGTCTCCCCAGATGTTTGTTTCTATCTAGATGGATGTCATGCACTCAGTATGTCATTATTCAGCTTTGGTGTTGTCATTCTATTTTATGTTATGTGAAACTCTATTTCAAAATGTAGGTCTTCCGAGAAGAGTGCCTGCCCATGCTCCTAGTGCTGTCCTGAGGCCATTTCCAGGCACACACCTGGGCAGGCAAGGCTCCAGCCGGTCAGGTGCACCCTCTGGGTAAACACAAGCTCTTCTGGGCTGCCCCCACCACCAAGGATTCCAGTTTCTCCGTGGCTGTGTCTTTGACGCCAGTGCTAAGGGCAGTGAACTTTAAAAAACAACTTTCCCTTTCTTCTCTAATCTGGTAGAAAAACAAAGCCCAGTCAGGAACCAATCAAGTGGAAGAGAGTGTGTGGAAATCAAATAAGCATTGAATTTGACTTTCACAGACATGGGTCTCCTGAATCTCTTGAAAGGTGCTAAGATCTGTGGGACAGGCTATTTTGGAGCGACTGGCTGAGGGGGCTATTGCAGGGATCAGAGGTACTACATCTAAGGCAGAAGAAAAATAGGGGGATGGAGTCGTCTTCTTATATCACTGCCTTTCTCTTATCACCTAACCCTGAACCTCAAAAAGCCTGAAAGCCAGGCCATCAGCATCATTCTCCTTTTAAGGCACTCCCAGGTGAAACTGGAAAATATTTAAATTGGAAATTTTGAAATCTTAAGTATAAAAGCTTCATTTTCCTGATGTGAAAGCAGGCCCAGAGGAGGAAGGAGGCTTTTGCAAAGGTGATATGCCAGCTGGTAGCAGAGCTGCCAAGAGAACCCAGTGTCCTCTTAATACCTACTCCCTATTTCATGACTTACCAAAATGTGGTCTTAACCCCCAAAACTAGCTCTTCTCCTAGTTTACCTGTTGCTATTAGGAGCCTTTTTCGTCCTAGTTGATGAGACTGGAAATCTGAGAGTAATTAACTATTACCCTTTATCCCACACTTCTAGTTAATGAATCTTTTGAATCCTACCTTAAAATATTTTACTCTCTATTCCAGTTGCCATCATCAGAGCTGCATCAGTCTGGGCCTCCTGTGACCTCCTGGCCTCTGACCTCCCTCCAGTCCATCTCGTAGATAGCTAACACATGGATCATAGCTAACAGTTATCATGCACACAAGTGCCATCAGTGTTCTAAGTGCTCTACATTTATTTCCTCATTTACTCCTCTAAAACCCTAAAAGCTGGGTGCTTTTATTACTCCCATTTTATAGACGAGGAAACTGAAATACTGAGTAGTTAAATAACATATCTAAGATCGTACAGCCAGCAAGTGGCAAAACTGGGATTTTTAAATACCGAGTAGTTTGATGCCAAAGTCCAAACTCCTAACTACGATACCATATTGCTTTTCTCCAAAGCACCAATATTACTATGTCACACCTCTGCTCAGAAACCTTCAGTGGTTCCTCCCTGCCTGTGGGAATTCAAATGTCCTAGTCTGACATTCAAAGCACTGAATGGTTTGGCTCTCACTAGCATTCAAGCAAATTAATGAACTTCTCTATGCCTAAATTTCTTGATCTGTTAGAGGAAGATGATGACCTGTCAGTGGAAGATTAATAGTACCCACCCCATGGCGCTGTCATGAGCATTAAATAAGGTCACCCAAGTAAAGCACTTAGCTCAGTGCCCACACAAAGTGACACTTAATTAATGTTAGCTACCTTTGTATCCTATTTCTCACATCTTCCTTACAGGACTCTCCTGACTGGGATGTTGCTGCAAACAAGCAGTGCTTGTTGTTGAACTGCTGGTGCAGTTTTTCCTTTCCTAGAAAATTTTCCTACTCTCATTCCCATATGCCAGCAGAACCAAATCCTCCCATCCTCCAGTTTCCCTCTTTAGTGACTCCTCCTCCCACAAATCTATTCCCTGAACACATTTCCACCATTTTTTCCCACACCACCACTTGTTTAATCATTTGTTAATCACTTATCGAGTGTCTCCTCTAATAATAACAGGGATTGTATTTGACATCACACTTCACAGAAGACTTCATGTCACAACAAAGCCTCTGTAAATCTTTATGAAAGCTATGGCTGGTCCCATTTTAGAGTTACTTTCATTTCTCCAGCTGTTCAGTCCCAGGGACCATGGGGAGCAAGGTGGTGATGCAGATGGGACCCTCAGCCTCAGGAAGCTTACGGCTTCATGTGTAAAGCAAGGTCTCTCCACACATGATGACAAATCAGGGCAGATAGTGCCAAAGTTTGGCAGAGAGAATGAGAGATGCTGCCATCTCTTTTCGGGCACAAGCATGGCTTCTGCCTGAGCAGAGCTACACTTCACCAGAAAGTGCCTGCAGCAGATGCAAACACGCCTGCTGAAGAAAGACTTTCAGAAACAAAAGCTGCTTGCTCTCCAGAGGTCCTC
Organism: Cynopterus sphinx; assembly: GCA_030015415.1. NCBI lineage: Eukaryota > Metazoa > Chordata > Mammalia > Chiroptera > Pteropodidae > Cynopterus > Cynopterus sphinx. The sequence goes on from CM057380.1 coordinate 48,727,463, forward strand.
GATGTCATCAGAAGCTGAAAGAGCAGCTCTGAGAGCAACATGGACTGCCATCTTCCCAGGTGACCAGCTCTCTGCCCTGAGCTGACCTCTTTAAACACAGAACTACAGGCCATGCAGCAGCATCTCCTGGTCTCAATTTAGTTTCCTGAAGGAGAGAGTTGACTGAACTTTGATAATAATGAATTATCTAGAACTTTTTACTTATGAGGCTGATTTTGCTTTAAAATGTCCACTGACTTCCTTTCATCAAGCCCCGTGAGGCAGGTTGTGGCAACAGAAGCAATGGGCCCAGGAAGGTAAGGTGGCACTCTGTCTCTGGCAAGGATTTGGAAGGGTCCCCTCATAAAAGGAGATATCAGAAGTGCCCTAATTATCTCAGCAGAACTGAACAAAGTACCTGTCAAGGTGGGTCCCTCCTGCAAAGTGCCCGATGTCAGCCCTTCAGAGAGGTCTCAATTTCTTCCCTCCATGTCCTAATCCTTCCGTTGTATTGTTACAACTGTAATTTGTTACACAATAGAAATTAGTTTCCTGGGTAATGTGGCACCATCCAGCAATTTTACCAGACAGTATACCGTTTGACTCACAAATTTCACTTTTAAGAATCCATCCTAAAAAAACATGTTCAAAATTCAAAAAATGACATAAGATACACAAGACTATTCATTGCAGCAGCATTGGTAGTGGCAGAAGACCAGAAATCACCAATGGCTATGATAAGGGGCTGGGTAAATAAGCCAGTCCCCTATTATAGTACTACACACGGTGGAGTACTTCAGCTGGGAAAGGAAGAGTATTTCTATATTGTATGGAATGATCACCAGGATTTATCATTATGTATAAAATTCCAGATGAAGAAAATTATTATAGTAAGCTTTCATTGGAGAGAGAGATATGAATATACTATATATGCTTATTTAGTTACAGAAAAAAAAAAGGATAGACCATATAGGAGAAGGGAAATAGTGCTAGGATCTGGATGGAAGCTTGACTTTTCTAAATGTGTCTTATTTAATAGATTTATTTCAGAAGTTTTTTAATACATTAGGAAGTCATAGAAGAAATTTAGGTTTGACAAAACAAAACAGACAAACTTGTGTATCAAGTTGGTGGCATTCTTACACAGTGAAGAGCTATTTCAACGACCTTAAAACTCAGGAATTTAACTGTATAGATAGCCCTGATGGGGTAACCTCTGAAAAACCAAACCAAACCAAACCAAAACCTTAAGTTATTTTTTGTGATGAAATGTGAAATGTGGTAGTGTTGGTATTGTTATTCCAAGACTGTTTTGTATGTACAGTGGGATAAAACAATGAGTAATTATACTGATTGTCTTGAAAACTGGGATTCTTGACATAAGAGAAAGGAGGTACAATGTGAGATCCATAAAGTTAAGTAAAAAGTCATGAGTCCTGAATTTGAAATATCAGTATGAACTTATGAAGTGTTTTCTTATAAAAAATTATTCCTAGAAATCCTCACCAGTTCAGGAGCAAGCATTCCTTGCACCCAGAATGTGATCTCTAAATGCCATTCACTAAAAGGAACCAGAGCTGTTTAGAAAAATGGCTGATTCCAGATCCGGGGTCCTGGGAAGAATCTTCAAGATGAGCCTGGAACATCACATTATGCAGCAGACACTAAAAAACTTATTGAGGACAGTAAAGTAACATCAAAAGGGGGGTAGCCAGCTCTGCCCTGGCTTGTCCTCAAATATGCAGCTGCAGAACACATCAGGAGTGTACTCGAAGAGCCTCCCACTAACAAACTCAGGACACAATAACTCAGTGGATTGAAATGCACCAGGTATGTTTTAAATCATGAATTCAAAATAATATTTTTAAAAAGTTAAATCTTATTGATCACTTTTGGTGGTTGCTAGAGATCCATTCACTGTAGTTGTTGGAACATAATGACCCTTAACTTTTCACCTCTTCAAACCCTGTAACTTTCCATTTACCTGAAGTGAAGCTGACGAAATCCCCTATCCCATGATGCTTAGCAACCCCACTAGCGCCAAAAAAGCCCACCGGCGCCAAAAGAACCCGCCGGCGCCAAAAGTCCCCTCCACGCTAGTGACGGTCCAAGAGACCTATCAACACTCGCCACCCTACCACTATCCAGTCAACATCCGACACAACTACTAGCCGTCCCCAACCGGATCCTCCCCCTATATAAGCTTGCTACTCCATTTAATAAATTGGAATTCCTCTCGGACTACCGCGCGTTCTGGTGATTTCTTTCAGTAGTATATTGCAAATTGACAAACAGAGAGAAAGAAGTAATTATTTTAACCTCCCAATGGTAAATATATCTTCAGTTAACCACATAGGTGATCAGGTAAAGCTTCTTTTTCTAATGTATTTCAGCTATCAAATGAAAAAGTAATAGAAGGCTTAAAATATCACCACTTTGCAATCCCTAATGAATTAATGAATTTGGACTTGGATCATTAATGACTATCAAAAGACTAATAGTAAGATATTGTAAGGTAAACGCGTGACACGCCGACAGAAGTTTTAGAAGCAAGCGTTTATTGGGAGGTTCTCTGGTCCAGAGAGGAGAGGGGCCAGAGAAGTCACGCCCTGGGGTGGGAGGGCGTGGATTTTATGGGTTACCTGGGGGTAGAGGTATAGGGTGGGGAACATGAATCGTTAATCTAATGCTAATTGAGCCTCCGCATGAGGGTGGTGACAGGGCTTTAGGGTGGGCCCTATTCAGGTCTGGATTCCTGGTATCAAGCTGGGGAGTCTCCAGGCAGGCATCCGCTGGCCCTTCCCCCGCCGACCTAACAGATATTATCAGATATTAGGTATCTCCTGATGAAATACCAGTCATGATGTAGTTTTATCAAAATGGCAAACCTATACCTGACCAACTATTCTAGGTCCAACTACTAGTTTAGAAGAAATGCTGTAAAGGATGGGGAATATTTTAAATGATGTGTTAAAGGAGTGCACTCATCAAAATTCAGATTGGAGGAAGCTCCATGTAATAAATGACCCAGCTTCTTCAACAAATAAATTAAAGGAATAGAAGGGATTTAAGAAGCATACAGTAGTCCCCCGCTTATCCTCAGGGTGGGGGGTATATATTCCAAGACCTCCAATGGAAGCCTGAAATCTGATTGTGGATACTACTGAATCCTATATATACTATGCTTTTTCCTCTACATCCATGTGCTTTCACTTTGAGGAAGCATTTTACGACTTCTCTTTGGCCTAACCAAATTGCCAGCATCACTGCTTTTGTTCTTTGGGGCCATCATTAAGCAAAATTAGGGTTATTGAGCACAAATACTGCGACACTGCAACAGTTGATCTGATAACTGAGGTGGCTACTAAGTGACTAATGAGTAGCCTATACAGCATGGAGATGCTGGACAAAGGGCTGATTCACGTTTTGGGTGGGAGGAAGGCAGATGGCAAGAGATTTCCTTACACTACTCAGAACATCATGCAATTCAAAACTTATATTTATTTCTGAAATTTTCCATTTAACATTTTCATTTTCAGACCGTGGTTGACCATGAGTAACTAAAACTGCAGGAATCAAAACCAAGGATAAGGGGAGACTGTATTGAAATCTTTATGAATGACAATGATATAATGACATGATCTGCTTCAGAATAAGCCAGAGGGATTTTATTGTTTCAGGTCTTATATTCAGGTCCTTAATCCATTTTGAATTAGTTTTGGTGTGCCGCTTCCATTTATTATTGGAGGGAACTTTGTACGCATTTTGGCCTTTCCCCTTCTTGGAAGAGCTGGTACAGATCCCAGGTGATAAGAACAATGGAACCCAGGAATTCTCTCTTCCTGAGACTAAAAAGGGGAAAAACAAACAAACAAACAAACTTGGCCTACACATTCTTCTTATTCTTCAGGACTCCCTTTGAGTTCCAACTCTAAGCAAAATTAGTATCACCTCCTTTCTCTACAGCCTTTGCATAAATCTATTTTAACAAATCAATTCTTTTTATTAGTGTGATTTAAAAATATTACATCAGTCTCTCTCCCATCTCCCTCTCCCCCAGGCTGTGAACTCTCCAGGGCAAGAGTCCTCATTATCTTCTTCCTCCCAGGTACCAGCACAGTGTCTGGCACATTGTAGGACATTGAGCAATGCTTACTGCCTTGAAAACTTGTCTGGCAAGGGCCAACTAATGAAGCAGGGTAATGATTCTCCTCCACTTTCTGCTCTATATCACATTATATACACAAATAAAGATCGAATCCCTTACATTTACATAGCATTTTATGATGTATACATGCAGAGCTTTTTTGTTATTATTAATCTTACCGTTAAAACCTTTCAAAAATCGATTAAAGTTCTTCCCTGGACTTAATTCATACCTTTTTTTCTTTTCCCTTAGTAATTGATAGTATTTCCTCTCAATTCTCTGTGGCCTGCAGCCAGCACTTGCTGAACACACAAGGACAAGGATTCTTAACCTAGAGACTACAAATTTCAGGTGCCTGTAAAACCTTCAAATTACATGCAAAATTGTACACATGTGTGTGTGTACAGATGTGTATTTTGGGATGGGGTGATTGTCCGTAGTTTTTAAGTAGATTCTGATATGAGATAAGAAAGGAGTGCAAAATAATGAGAAATGCTAAATATTCACTGAGCACCCTCTTCTTTTTTAAAAATGGCACAGGTAGCACTCATTTCTTATTTTCAGCAAGTAAGGAAATATATAATATTATGATATAGTAATATATATATATTTGTATTTATATATATATATTTGGTTTTTATCCCTAGCTCCTGATACAAGAACTTGCAAGACACTTGGAATTTCTTGAGTGACAAGGGCTAGAATTTATGCTAATTGGGTGACTAGTGGGTGAGGTAACTTCTGCTTTGGGGCTGGTTGCCATAGGAACCAACTCTGTGACTAGAGGGTTGGAATTTTCAGGACACCCACCCTGCAACCTCTGGGGAGGGGAGAGGAACTGGAAATTGCATTAATCAGCCAAGGCCAATAATTTAATCAATTATGTTTATGTAATGAAGCCTCCATAAAGACCTAGGACTCGGAGAACTTCCAGGTTGGCAAACACATCCACGTGCTGGGAAGGTGGCACATCCCAGGTTCATAGGGACAGAAGCTCCTGTGCTCAGGACCCTTCTGGACTTTACACTATGTACCTCTTCATCTGGCTGTTCATTTGCATTCTTTATAATAAACTAGCGATAGTAAGTGAAGTTTCCTGAATTTTATGAGCCATTCTAGCAAATCATCAAACTTGAATTGGGGAGAGTGTGGGAACCTTGAATTTGTAGCCAAGTCAGATAGAAATGTGGGTACCCTGGGGATCCAATACTCTCAATTATCATCTGAAGTGGGGTGGTCTTGTGGGACTGAGTCCTTAAACCTGTGGAGTCTATTGCTAACTCCGGATAGTTAGTTTTGGAATAGAATTGAATTGTAGGACACCCAGTAGATGTCCAGAAAGTTGGAGAAATGGTTGTTGGTGTGGGGAAACACACTTTAGTGTCAAAAATGTTATGAGTAAAAACACCTCAAGAGAAGAAAAGAGTTTTTTAAATAATTTTAATGTATTTTATTATTGTGCCAAGAATGCTTTGGAAATGAATATCTTGTGGGAAAAGGAAATCTAATAAGGAGAGAATAGACATGAAATATAGTGATAGACTCCAATGAAGAAACTTGAGTGCATATTACTAAAAGACATCATACTATACCATTGATTCAGTTTTGAGAACTTCAAATTAATCAATCTTCAAGATTCTTAAGGCAGACTACAAGAAAAAAAGAGAATTATGTCATGGTAAGGGAGAAAGTAACTTTCCTGCCAAAAACATGTGTAAGAGAACACATTTATTCTTCCCTCCAATCTTTTATTTCTTTGTTATTTCAGCCAACCTTGTTCAGAGCTTTGACAGAAGTACTCACCTTCTAAATTGTCTTTCTGATTTGGTTATCTTTTTTGTTCAGGTTAATCACCAAACAAGATCCCCTAAATCAAGTGGCTTCATGCTGAAAAAAGGCAAAATGGACTTTCTTTGCCCACTGAAGTTAAAATTCCTTAGTCTTGCATGTAGCACCATACAAGATTTGATTTTATGCACCTTTTCTCAGGTTCTCTCATATTCCCTGAATATACCCGCCCTTCAATCAGGCTGGCTTACTCTGTCTCTTTTAAATATGTCTCCCTTTCTCTTTCCCAAATCATATCTATCCTTCAAGGCCAACATTTTATATTTATTCTTTGTTATATGTGTCCCTTTATCATTGACCAGTTCCCTGTATTTGTTCTTTTTATTTTCTCAGTTGGTCTGTGAGTTTCTTAAAGGCTGAAATCATGCTTGCATCCCATTGTATCTCCCTTGGCCCCTAGCACAGGGCCTGGCCTGAGTAAATATTTGATCATTTCTTTTTCATTGATTGATTTTGTAATTGCCATGAGGTGTGACCTACGGACCTTATGTGAGCTAGCCCCTGCCACACTCTATGGCCTCATTTATAGCTTCTCTCTCTTTATACTTACCCATTTCTAGTACCAGTCCATTCCTGAAGCACTCCAGCCATAACATCTCATACTGCTTCCTCTGCCTGAACACTCAGGTCCTCTTCTTTGATTGGTTGACTCTTACTTTACCTTTGGGTCAGAATCTAGTCATCACTTCCTAATGAGAAGTCTTCACTAGACTCTATTAGTAGCCACAGGTTAGTAAGGTGGGAGTAACCAAATGCAGAGTGTGTGTGTGTGTGTGTGTGTGTGTGTGTGTGTGTGTGTGTGTGTTTAGTAAGAGGAAGTGAGAAACATCCACAACCACCCATTCACAAGCTCTCTTTAGCTTCTTCTCCTCCTGTTTCCTAGTCCTTTCTGGACGACAGCCATCTGAAATTATTCAGGGCTCCCTGAATGGACTTTTCTTTTTTATGCCCTGGTGCCTTTGAATACACTTGCCATTCTACCTGGGATGCCATTTAATCCATGACATTTTTTCACCTGGTTAACTCCTACACATCCTTCAATGTCCAGTCAAGGAGTCTATAAAATAAGAACAGTGATAACAGTTCCTACCTATTAAAGCTGTTGTGAGGACTAAATGAACATATATGCACACATTTCTTAGGCTACTCTCTAGTACATAGTAAGTGCTTAATGATTTGGTTTTGAGCCATTATTATCATCAGCACTAACATCATCTCTCTCATCATTATTATTAATGTGTATGATACTTATATACAAATATCATGCTATATAGGCTTGCTTTTTATGTCTATCTCGCCACTCTCATAAGAGTTCCTTGTTGATTGAAAGACCATCAAATAACTATGTCATTCTACAAGCCCTAGCAAAGCATCAACAATCAATTCTTGGAGCTACAGAAATTCCACAGGGGTTGTGAAAAGGAAAACATGGATAAAAAGGCTTTATATAAGGAACAAGTAAACAAGCTTTAAAAGAATGCCTAAGAAATAACCGCAAGACTCATTCACTATTGGTGACAGTGCAAGTTGACAAACTTTATTTTGTAGGGAAATTTGGCGCTTACTATAAAATTTTAGTGTATATTCCCTTTGACCAAGCAATATTGCTTTTAGAAATCCATTCAATAAAATACTTACTCAAGTGTGCAAAGGTGTATGATAAGTTTGACAATTACCTTATCTATAATGTAAAAGATTAGAAATAATGCAAATGTTCAAAAGAGGACTATTTAAATTGTGAAATTATAGTGCATCCATACAATGAAATACTATGCAACTATTAAAAAGGGCATAAATATATATCCTGAAGCTAGAAGCCTATAACACAGAGTTAAGTGAAAAAAACAAATTGCAAATTAGTCTAAGTGTATTAGCCTCATTTTTGGTCAACTTTATTGAAGTGTAATTCAAATACAATAAAATTCACCAATATTAAATGCACAATTAGATGAGTTTTAACAACTGTATACCAGTAAATAACCATCCCATCAATCATGTTATTAATAGAACATTTCCATCACCCAGAAAAAGTTACCTTGAAATCTTTTGCAGTCATTCCATACCTTTGTCCTCTGGGCACTGTCAACCACTGATCTACTTTTTTAAAACTTTTTTAGAATTTCATATAGATGGAATCATATATATTGTCTTAAGTATGGCTCCTCTACTTAGCAATGCTTTTGAGATTTATTCATGTTGCTGATTCCTTGGAGATTCATCTAATTTGTTGCATGTATCAATAAGTTCTTTTTATTGCATACCATGGTGTGAATGTACCGCAGTTTATTTAGACATTCACCCTTGGAAAGACATCTGGTTTGTTTTCAGTTTGGGGCTACACATTTGTGTAAAGGTATTTCGTGTGAATGTGAATTTGCTTTTCTCTGGGAAAAATGCCCAGGAGAAAAATTGCTGAGATGCATGGTAGTTGTACGTTTAATTTTATAAGAAATTGTCAAACTGTTTTATATAATGGCTGTACCATTTTGCATTCTTTCCAGCAACTCATGTGAGATCCATTTCTCTGCACTTTCATCAGCATTTGGTGTTGTTATTATTTTTTATTTTAGCCATTCTGCTAGGTGTGTAGTGGTATCACATTATAGTTTAACTTGTATTCCCTTAATGGCCACTGGTGGTGAATATCTCTTCATGTGCTTATTTGCTATCTTCAGCATGTCTATCACATCTTTTGCCCATTTTGTAATTGGATTTTTTTAACAGTTGAGTTTTGAGTTCTTTATTCTAGAAACGATTTTTTTTGTCAGATATATGATTTGCAAATATTTTCTCCCATTCAGTAAATTATTTTTTTCATCCTCTTAATAGGGTCTTTTGTATAACAAATGTTTTTAATTTCAAGGAGGTCCAATTTATCTATTTTCTATTTTGTAAATTGAATACAGATTTTTTTATGTGGACATATGTTTTCATTTATCTTGGATAAAAACCTAGGGGTGAGATTGCTTGGTCATAGTATAAATGTATATTTTAAATTATTTTAAAAACCCATGAACTGCCTTCCAGAGTGATTGCACCATTTTGCATTTCTACCAGCAATGTATAAAAGTTCCAATTCCATATCCTTGCCTATATTTGTCATGGCTAGTCCTTTATAACTCAGCCATTCTTATGTCTGTATGGAGGTATTCCTTTGTGTTTTTATTTTGTATTTCCCTGAAGTCTAATTATGCTGAGCATCTTTTCATGTGTTTATTTGCCCTTGGTACAGAACTTAAGTAACTCCATTTTGAAGGTAATCTACCATCTTTACATCTAGGTGAACCCAGAGCCTTGACTTCTTCCCCTTTCCTCAGGTTAGCTCTGGAATATGTACACAGAGCTCTGGGCTGATCATAAGCCTCCCATGAATTCTCTCTCTGGGGCGAGGTACCCTCAGTATTTCTCTTACCTCACCCTGATGCCAGAGCACTCCAGTATCTGGTCCCTTTGATCATTCACACATTCTTATTGCTTTTAGCTATACAACAGAGTCTAGGAGGTGGAAGGCACAAGGATCCATTTATCTCCCTACCACCCATGACTGCTTTCTGTAAGTTCCCAGTTAAACACTCTAAACTGACGAGCTAGACTTATCTGCCTTATTCTTTGGCCTTTCAGTTCCTTCAGCATTTGGGAGCACTTTGCATACGTGGCACTTGCATGAAACACCATTCCTATGTCTTCTCTGGTGAACTGTATTCAAATCTTCAGTCCATTTTTTTTAATTGGCTGGTTTTAATTGGTCTCTGTAAGGATTCTTTATATACTCCTCATACAAACCCTTTGACATATGTTTTGCCAATTTTTTATCCCAGCCTGTCACTTGCCTTTTCATATTCTTAACATTGTCTTTTGAAAAGCAAAAGTTTTTAATTTCAATGTTTTCAGTTCATAATTTTTCCTGGGTTTTGTTATCTATTACATATATTAATATATGTCCAACTCGAGGTCACAGAGATTTTTCTTTTTTAATTTTAGAAATCTTATACTTCTAGCTCTTAAATTTAGGTCTATGATCCATTTCAAGTTAAATTTTGTATATAGTATGAGGTAAACATTGAGGATCATTTGTTTACATATGGATATCAGTTATTATACCAACACTTGTAAGAAAATTAAAATGCCATTTTCTCAATGAATTACCTTGGCCTCTCTCAAGGAGTTTTCCAAACTGCAGTCAGAAGGAACAGTCCCCACAAGACTGCCCTCACTTGAGACACCAAGTTTGGGGGTTTCCCAAAACCACTCTCAGGTTCAATATTACACTAGAATGACTCACAGAACTTAGAAAATCTCTATACTTAGTTACAGTTTTATTCTAAAGAAAGCATACAGATTAGGAAAAAGAGAGAGAGAGAGACAGAGACAGAGAGACAGAGAGAGACATAGGCAAAGTTTGGGAGAGTTTCAAACACAAAACTTCTATCACCCTCAGGGATGTGTTACCCTACTTGATTCAATGCGTGGTAATGTGTATAGAGTATTGTCAACCAGGAGACTCATGGGAACTTTTATATCAAGAGATCCTATTGAGGCTTTATTACTATAGGTATGATTGATTGAATCATTGCCCACATGGTTGAACTCGATTCTTCCTAGAGGTTGGGCTGATATCATGTGACCCAAAGCTCCAAACTTCTAAGCACATGGTTGGTCTTTCTTGCTGAATCAGTCCCCACCCTGAGTCATCTCATTAGCATAAAATATTAGGTGTAGTTCCAAGGGCCTGCCATGAATAACAAAGATACTCCTAGTGCTCAGGGAACGGTAGGATTTAGAGTCTAGTTCCCAGGATTTGAGACAAAGGCCAGACTTCTCTGGAGGCTATATTTCTTACTACACAGCATCTTCTGTCAAAAATAAATATACCATATAGTTCATGTACAAAAATTTAGGCTATGTATGGGTCCATTTCTGGGCTCTACTCTATTCTGTGATCTAAGAGATGGAACTACAAGAACTTTTTCTTTTCATGTAAAGTATTTTTGTAATATTTAATTTTAAATAATGTGCATATAATACTTTTGAGGTCAGGAAAAATGATAAAGATATATGAAGGAAAAATTATCTACCTAAATAGAAATATAAAATCAACACAATTATTGGAATATTACATTGAGGAAATTGCCCAGCAAATAAAGCAAAAAGACAGAGATTTAAAAAAAGGAGAAAAAATGGTAAGAAATTAAAATACTAGTTCAAGAGGTCTTATATCTTACAGCAGTTTCCAGAGAGAAAGAGAAGAGGGGAAGGTAACAATCAATGGTATAATTCAAGAATAAGGGGCATGGCTGGAGGAGCCATAGACTGCAGCCTCATGCAGATGCTTGTGCATTGTTTATTATAGCAAAGAAAGTGGAGGTTTGAAGAAACAATGGCAGAGAGAGAGACAACAATAAGTTGAACATCTAAAACTCAACAACTGCACACCAGCATGTTCGAGCGTGGGATCTGCACATAAGAGCTACCATAGGTCAGAACCCCGGGTGTCGGATAGTAGACTGGGAGAAATAAAGGAGCTGCCTCTTGCAGCCACTTGAGCTACCTGTAGGAGGAGGGTTGGGGAGAAGGTGCAGCAAGTTCCCTGAATAGCCCTGCCTGGGAGAGTGGTGGGTTCCATGCAGCCAGATCAGGGCCAGTCATCAGAGCAGAAAGCAGAGAAGCCGGATGGCAGAAAAACAACAGCTGATTTTTACCAGCCATGGTTGCAAAACTGAGGCTGAGCCACAGCCTCCAACCCTCAACCCAGAGGGCCCTTCCCCCAATACCCTCCGAGACTAAACACTGCGGAGCCCCAGGGAAATCTGAGCATCCACTACCGAAACTGTCGTTAACACTGACAGGAACTGAGACTGAGGATAGTGAGCATGACTAAATATCTATAAGGAAAAAGAAGGCATTATTGACTTTATATAAAGCAGAGATCCAAGAGGCTTAGATGCCACCTACTGGAAACAAAAAGAAAAACACATTCTTTGCAATAGCTAGGGACCATTATATTATAAATCTTCTTTCTGGAAAAAAAAAAAAAAAGCAGAACACACTTCTATTAATACCCAGGAGGAGAAATAGTCCATTAAACACCATGAACAACCAAGGTGACAAGGCATCTCAGAAAGAAAGAGAAAAATCTTCAGAAAATAAGCTTATAGACGTAGAAATATGTGACTTAAATGATAAGAATTTAGAATGGTACTTCTAAAAAAACTCAATGAGATTCAAAATGAATCATATCAACAACTTCAGGAATTGAAAACACAGCTAGATTAGTAGAATGAGTTCTTTAGCAAGGAGATTAAAACCTTCAAAAGGAACCAAATAGAACTTCTGGAGATAAAGAACACACTGCAAGAGTTGAAAAATGAAATAGCAAGCTTGGGAAATAGCATCGACCAAATGGAGAAAAAGATCAGTGATATTGAAGACAGAAATCTAGAAATAAACCAGAAGTAAGAAGAGAGAAACCAAAGAATAAAAAATAATGAAAGAGAAGTTCAAGAACTAGCTGATACCATCACGAGAGGAAACAGAAGAATAATGGGCATTGTTGAAGGTGAGGAAAAGAAATGGGGACTACAAAGCGTTTTCAGACAAATAGTTGATAAGAATTTCCCAAATCTAAGGAATGAGCTAGAACTTGGAATCAAGAAGTCAACAGAACACCCAATTATCTCAACCCAAAAAGGCCTTCACCAAGACACATTATATTAAAAATGATCAAAAATCAACAACAAAAAATTCTCAGGCAGCCAGGGAGAAGAAAACAGTAACTTATAAAGGTAAATTCATTAGATTATCCTCAGACTTCTCAGCGCAAACCTTACAAGCCAGAAAGGAATAGAATCAAATATTTAAACTATTAAGTGAAAGGAACTACCAGCCTAGAAACCATCTAAGCTCTCCTTTAGATATGAAGGAGAAATTAAGACCTTTCCAGACACACAAACATTAAGGGAATTCTCCACTACGAGGCCTGCACTATAGGAAATACTGAAAGGGGCCAGCTTACCTAAAACAAAATGACAAAAAACAAAACAAAACAAAAACCATAATTAAAGGTAAGGCAACTTTCAGGTAAATAGAAGCAGAGGGATGCAACTCTTACTAAGAACAGGGCATTATAAGCTTAAATAATAAGAGAATTGCTCTAGCAAGATAATAATGAATGATCAGCATACATAGGGACAAAATTAGATAACAAGGACTGAAAAGGGGAGGATTCAAAGATCCAAATTCACAAAAGGGAATAGAGATAAGGCATGCACAGAAGAAAATGGATGACTGTGAATATGTATATTTACATATATATAAACTATTCTTTATATATTTGTAATGGTAACCAAACAAAGAAGATTCAGAACTGGAGGATATACCACAACATAAGAACCAGAAGGAAATTCCATAAAAGCCAACCAAAATAAAGAAAAAAGAAGCTCAAGGACAAGGAAGCAATGGAAACACCGAGTTACCAGAAAGAAAAGATAAAATGGCTATAAGAAGACTTCATATTTCAATAATCATGCTAAATGTAAATGGAATCAAGTCACTAATAAAAAGGCACAGAATTGCAGAATGGATCAAAGAAACAAAACCCAACCATATGCTGCCTCCAGGAGACACATCTCAATTCCAAAGACATTCGTATGTTCAAAGACATAGACTCAAAGTGAAAGGGTGGAAAATGATATTTCAAGCAAATGGCATTTAGAGAAAAGTGGGAGTAGAGGTATTAATATCGGATGAAATAGATTTCACAATAAAAAAGGTAAAGAAAGATACTGAGGGACACTTCATAATGATAAAGGGAATCATGCACCAAGAACACATAACATTTATTAATATCTATGTTCCCAATCAAGGATCTTCAAAATATGTAAAACATATAGTTATAAAACTAACAGAACTAAAGGGAGAAACAGACCAAAACACTATCATAATAAGGGACCTAAATACCCCACTGTCGAATATGGACAGATCATCCAAAAGAAAATCAATAAGGACACAACACCCTTAGATGACACATTAGACCAACTGGACATAATTCACATTTATAGAGCCTTCTATCCCCAAATAGTTGCTTATACATTCATCTCTAATGCACATTCTCAAGAATCAAACACCTACTGGGACACAGAGATAACCTCAACAAATATAAGAGGGTTGAAATCAGAACAACCTTATTCTCGGATCATAATGCTTTGAAACTAGAGATCAGCTGCAAAAAAGAAAACTGGAAGAACCACAAATACATGGAGATTAAACAACATGCTACTGAAGAATAATGGTCAGAGAAGAAATAAAAAGACAGATCAAGAGATACATAGAAACAAATAATGATAGTACAACATATCAAAACCTCTGGGACACGGCAAAAGCAGTCATTAGAGGAAAGTTCATATTACAGGCCTAGCTCCAAAAACAAGAACGATCCCAAATAAACAACCTAACACTTCATCTGAATCATATGATCATATCAATAGATGTAGAAAAAGCCTTTGAAAAGATATAGCATCCATTCTTGATCAAAACACTTAACAAAATCAGTATAGAAGGAAAGTACCTTAACATAATAAAGGCCATCTATGACAAACCCTTAGTCAGCATAATACTTAATGGTGAAAAACTAAAAACCTTCCCTCTAAGATCAGGAACAAGGCAAGGCTGTCCACTATCACCACTGGTATTCAATATAACATTGGAGGTCCTAGCAAGTGCAATCAGTCAAGAGAAAGATGTAAAAGGCATCCAAATAGGAAATGAAGAAGTCAAGTGGTGACTATTTGCAGGCAACTTGATTCTCTATATAGAAAAGCCTAAATATTCCACAAGAACATTACTACAAACAATAAGCAAATACAGTAAAGTTTCTGGATACAAAATCAACATTCAAAAATTCATAGCGTTCCTATACTCTAATAATGAAGTGTCAGAAAAAGTGGAAAAAATAATTCCTTTTGCAATTGCAACAAAAAAATAAAATACTTAGGAATAAATTTAATGAAACATGTGAAGGACCTATAAAATGAAAGCTACAAGACCCTATTAAAAGAAATCAAAGAAGACACAAAGAAATGGAAAGATATTCTGTGTTCTTGGATTGGAAGAATCAACATAGTTAAAATGACCATATTACCTAAAGCATTATTCAGATTTACTGCAATCCCCCATCAAAATCTCATTGGCAGTTTTTAAAGAAATAGAATAAAAAATCATCAGATTTGTATGGAATCACAAAAGATTCCGAATTACCAAAGCCATCCTGAGAAAAAAGAACAAGGCTGAGGCATCACTCTTCCCAACTTCAAATTATACTACGAAGTGACAATAATCAAAATGGCATGGTATTGGCAGCAAAACAGACACACAGACCAGTGGAACAGAATTAATAGTTCAGAAGTAAACCCATATTTATATGGGCAAATAATTTTTGACATAAAAGCCAAAAACATACAGTGGAGAAAGGAAAGCCTCTTCAATTAATGGTGCTGGGAAAACTGGAAAGCCGACTGCAAAAGAATGAAACTAGACTGTTGTCTATCACCACACACCAAAATTAACTCAAAATGAATTAAGGCCTTGAATATAAGACCCGAAATAATAAAATTCATAAAAGAAAACATAAGAACTAAACTCAAGGACTTTGGACTTAAAGAGAATTTTATAAATTTGACCTCAAAAGAAAGGGAAGTAAAAGCAAAAATAAATGAATGGGACTATATCAAACTAAAAAGCTTCTGCTCAGCAAAAGAAACCATTAACAAGGTAAAGAGACAACCATCTAAATGGGAAAATATATTTGCAAGCAATGCCTCCAATCAGGGCATAATATCCAAAATATACAGTGAACTCCTACAACTCAATAACAACAAAAAAATAAATGATCCAATCAAAAATGGGCAGAAGACCTGAACAGACACTTCTCCCTAGAGGACATACAAATGACCAACAAACATATAAAAAGATGCTCAGCATTGCTGGCTATTAGGAAAATGCAACTCAAAACCACAATGAGATACCATCTCGCACCTGTTAGAATAGCTATAGTCAACAGGACAAGCAATAACAACTGTTGGAGAGGATGCAGAGGAAAAGGAATCCTCATATACTGCTGGTGGCACTGTAAATTAGTACAGCCACTATGGAAAACAGTATGGAGGTTCCTCAAAAAACTAAGAATTGATCTACCATATGATCCAGCAATCCCTCTACTGGGTATTTACCCCAAAGACTTGAAAACCCATAACTAAAAATTTGCACACTGATGTTCATAGCAGCATTATTCACAGTGGCCAGGACATGGAAGCAACCAAAGTGTCCTACAATAGATGATGGGCTAAAGAAGCCGTGGTACACATATACAAAGGAATATTACTCAGCCATAAGAAGAGATGAAATACTGCCAGTTGCAACAACATGGATGGACCTCAAGATAATCACGCTAAGTGAAATAAGCCGGACAGAAAAAGTTGAAAATCACACAAAATCACTTATATGTAGGATATAAACCTAAAAGCAACAAATGAACAGGACAAACAAAGGCTCAGTGACATAGACAATGGACTAGCGGTTACCAGAAGGTGGGGGATGGAGATGGGAGGAGGTAGACACTGTAAAGGGAGTCAAATATAGGGTGATAGGGGAGAGTAAAGTGGGTAAAGGGGATCAAATACATGGTAGCTGAAGGAAACTGAACTTTGGGTGGTAAACACACAATAGAATATACAGATGTCAAATTATAATGTACACCTGAAAATTATATAATTATATTAACCAATATTATCTCAATAAATTTAATTAAAAAAAAAGAATAACACAAACTGTCAGATTGAAGAACCCATAAGTGGCTGGTACCACTTTACAGATCAAGAGATTTTTGCTGCTTTCAAAGAGGAAAAAATGTAGGTCATATACAAAGTTTAGGAATCAGAGTGGCTTCTGACTTCTCATCAATAACACTAGATGCCAAAACACAATGGACCCTTCAAAATTCCGAAGGATATCATTTCTGATCTAGAATTCTATATTCAGTCATACTACCAATTGAGTATGAGAGTGGCAAAAAATATTTTCAAATATGTAAGATCTCAAAATTTTTACCTGTCACGTACCCCTTCTCAAAAAACTAGTGGTGAATATACTCCACTCAAAGGTAGAGTAAATCAAGGAGGAGGATCTAAAATAGAAGAGAGACAAAAGGATTTCCCCAGAAGCTGGTGAAGACAAATTCCAGAATAATATCTATATACCAGGTGCAGAGGTTAACCAGGCTCATTTGGAGAAGAGTGACACGAGAAACAAGTATGAGAACTGTCATCACCAAAATCCCCACTGACAGCATATGCTCACTTAAACTTGAAGGCAGATTCATCTGTATTTGTCATGGCTTCACCATATCTTAAGGAAATTCTTGCTCATCTCTCTATGCCTTGCTGCTAGATTCAGCTAAAATTACTCATTTCACAAACAAAAGAAAACAAAAAACAAACAATCATTTCTGAAGCGTTCTGCTTTGACATACCCTTGAGAGCTGGTAATAAACTATGGTGAGCTTAGAAGCAGAATGTACAAAGCAGCCCTCTCCCTCCGACCTTATTTCTACATTGCCCATATGGTTGAACTCAACCTCCAGTTCTGCCAGCTCTGCCAGATGCCCAGGCACAAGCGAGCCCTCATGGCTAGAGACTTATTTACGTGGAGATAATGAAACTTAAGGCACTTACTCATATATGCTCTTGCTAAGGCCCTGTATCTAACTTATTATTGTAATTTTGAACTTAAATCTTCTTAAGTGGTCCTCCAAGCTATACAATTTTCCAGGCCCCACAAATCCTGCTTCTGCCTCTACTGATAACTGTGCCCTTTGACTTCCCCAGAAGAGGCTTTTGAAAACTCAGGAAAACTGAAGCTACACAGTACCCCCAAGACCCTCTTCAGCTTGTTTTCATGGAAAACCTCATCTAATAGTGTTCTTTCCTTACACAGCCAGGTCTGTTTTATTCAAATCCAAGTGACTGATTGTTTAGGGTGTATAATGTGGGGAGTAAACTGTAAAGAAAACTTCACATTAAAGTCAGCACAGTGTAACCTAGAGGAGGGAGCAGTCAGGGGGAGCAGAGATTGAAAAGGGTCACACAGATGGGCTTCATTCCCTGGTGGTAGCAGGTGTTTGAAAAACTTTTTTCTTCTTCTTCCTTCTTTGGGACCTGAGAAAGCCAGGGAATATATACAGTCATTGTCAATAGCAAGTACGAAAGGAAACAGTGATTTTCTAACATTCTAAGAAATCTGTGCCTAGTTAAAGAGTAAAGTGGGTATTGTACTTGCAGGGAAGGGACAAAATCCAGCTGGCTTTCCAGGTCCTCCAGGCACAACAGCATCTTGCTGGGGCCCAAGCGGTTTAGGGTCTGGTTCTGTTTTGCATGTCCAGGGACTTGATTTTGGATGCTTCCCTGGGGCTTCTCATGTTTAGTGGGAGCGCCTCTTAATGACTAGCCACTTGTGAACTCCTTGAGAACAGGGACTGTGTTAGATCTGCCTTTAAATTCCCAGCACCTAGCAAAGTCCTACCTCCAACAACAAGGTTAGCAGACTTTTCTGGCCACCTGGATATTTCTGTGTTCCAGACAGGATACTCATTTTTGCTCTGGAGGAATAGTTCTCTTCCAGGACCTGGTGGCCTGACCCTGAGGATTAGCCCACGGGTTGGGGATCCTTCAGCTAAGGATAGAAACCACTCGCTTTACTGCAAGCTCCTCACGCTCTCATTCACCCTAACCTGGGCCTGGATACTCAACCCTGGGACAGTCACGAGGGCTCAGAGGCTCAGGAAACGCAAGCAGAGACTGAGAAACACTGGCTACAGGAGGACTTTTTTTCTTCGTCGGGTTATTTTGGGGTCTTTGCCTTATCCTCACATTATAATCCTCTAGTCAAAGCTATTGATAGGTCCAAACGTGGAGTTTGTTAGAAATATCTTTCAGGGTTAGTCCTGCTCAGCTGTTAAAAAGTGATAGGGAACACTGAATGCCACTGAGGTAAACACGCTTGTCAATTTACCCTGCCTTACAGGGCATCAGAGTGTCCGCTGCCAGAGTACTCAGCGAGGACCAGGCTCTGAGCCTGTGCAAGTCACAGAGGATTTGACCAGGAAGACCAGGCCCCTTGTGTACATCCATTTGTGCTGCTTGCTCTGGGAATGAGCAGCTGGTTGCTGTGGCTGAGGGGACACCAGAGCTGTGTAAGGCCTGATCCACAGCCAGAAATAGTTTAGATTCCAAAAGTTCTTTTTGTGTAAGAGCAGCAATAATGCTTCGTTTTATCTAGACCATCAAGAAACTGAGAGCCAGAGGAGATATCGTTTGAAAGATAGGGACAGAACTAAGCCTAGAATAGAGGTCTCCCAAGGGTTACCCATTTATTGGTGTAGCCATTACAATCTCAACATCTCTAATTCCATCACTCAAACACTCCACGGTCAAGGGCCTGCCACCCACCACAGTGGTTGAGTCTTCTACTGACGTTTGTACAAGGTTACATCATATTAGAGCAGCTAGCCTGTTGAGTGGATAGATGGTGATTACTCCTTCCTGATTCTATCTCTATAATGCGACCAATTCTGCAAGTGGCAATTCTGGTTTGCCATCTATTTTGCATTCATTTACATAAATGAGTTCCCAAGCCCCTGAGAAAATATGGTGACTTAGTTAGTGGAATCTGTAATAGCCAAATCCAGTTATGTGAAGCATCAGCACACCCACAATAAACGAGGACTTACTACTTTTTTAGCAACTGATACACCCTAGAAGCATGAAATTCTTTCCAGAACAAGGTGGAGTGTATATAAATAAACATGTTACCCATGTCCCAGTATAGGAAAGCAGCTATTGTAGGGACTGATATCGGTTAATGACAAAGAGACTAGAAACTCTTTCTGTACCACCTTTGCTTTATTCTGAAATAGGCATGAGGGGTCAAGAAAGAAATTATACGAAGGAGGTCTTCTCTTTTTTAAAAATCTGAGACGGAAGAAGGGCAGCCTGATTTCTAATTATTCATTCATGAGAAAATATTGCTTCAGTCCTTTCTAGGTGACAAGTTTTGCATGAGAGGTGGCAGAACATCTAGCAAAACTCAGGAGTTCATCTTTTGAAAAGAGCCTGACATAACTGCACACAGTGAAGAGCCAACACAAGATGATGGCTGCTGTATGTGGAAGTGCCCTTATCTGGACCTGACCCTAGTAAGCTTCACCACTAACTTGCTGTGTGACTTCAGTCAAATTGCCTCCCCTCTCTGGTCTCAGTATCCATGCCTGTGAAATGAGGGGTGAGAAGAACTTACAGAAGAAATGCAGTATGTACAAGGCCCCCACAGTCCCTCAGAGACCAATTCAAACTCTTCTTGGATCCTCCTATTTCTTCCTATTCTCTCCACTCTTAGCAAACGATTGCGGTACTTATTGTGGAAAGAAAGTAGAAATCTCTGATGGGGATTGCCTCAACCTCCCACGCATGCTCTTCCCTGTCCATCAGCACCCTCCCTCATCAGTATTTAAGTTAAACACCTGCCAGTCATTCCCATCCTAAAAACAAATCAAACAAGAATATATTTCTCTTTGGTTGCTAATGTATCTTTCTTTTTACGCCCTTCCCAAAGTTTTTTTTGAAAATTAGCTATACTCCTTCTTAATTTCCTCTCCTTTTAGTTATTCCTGAGCCACCTCCAGTTTGGCTCCCTCCTCCCCCACTTTCCTGTCCCCACCCCTCTCACCCTACCACCGCTGCATTTGTTAGGGTCACCTGGGTCCTCTGTCACCTGAGGAACGCTCACACACCTCCTTTTCTTTGACCTCTCAGCAGAAGGCCAAACACGTTTAGTTGGCCACTCCCTTCTTCCGGAAGCACTCTATTTTCTTGGTCTTCACACACCAAAGACACTTGAGCCCTCCCTCTCTCTTTTCCTCTCCCTCTCCCTTTCTATGTGAGGAGAGGCCATTTGGGGACATGGTGAAAAGGAGGTCCTCTCCAAGCTAGGAAGAGACCTCAACGAGAAACCTTGTCAGGAACCTTGATCTTGGACCTTCCAACCTCCAGAACTGTAAGAAAATAAATTTCTATCTTGTAAGCCACCTAGTCAATGGTATTTTGTTATGGCAACTAAGCTACGCTAACTAAAACACATGGTGAGAGTACGCTGAGTTTTCTAAGAAACCGTCAAACGGTTTTCCAATTTGTATTCTCACCAGCAATGAATAAGAGTTCCTATTGCTACCCATTATCGCCAGCATCTGGTATTGTCAGTGTTTTAGATTTTAGCCATTCTAATAAGTGTTTAATGGTATCTCGTTATCGTTTTAATTTTCAAGTTCCTAACGACATTTTGCTGAGCGTCTTTTCATATGCCCATTTGCTATCTGTATATCTTATTTGGTGAGGTGTTTTTTCTTAATCAGGTTGTCTTCTTATTGTTGAGTTTTAGGAGTTCTCTGTATATTTTGGATAGCAGCTTTTTATCAGATGTGTCTTTTGCAAATATATTCTTTCACCCTGTGGCTTGTCTTCTCATGGTGTTGACAGTATCTTTCACAAAGAAGAATTTAGCGAAATCCAGCTTATGAATTACATCTTTCATGGAAGATGCCTTTGGTGTTGCATCTAAAGGTCATGGTCATGCCCAAAGTCATCTAAATTTTCTCCTATATTATTTTCTAAGAATTTTACAGCTTTGTGTATTGCATTTAGGTCAATGGTTCATTTTGAATTAGTTTTTGTAACAGGTGTAAAGTCTGTGTCTAGATTCGTATTTTTGCATGTGAATGTCCAGTAGTTCTAGCACTGTGCATTTAAAAGACATTCTTTTCCTCACAGAATTGCCTTAGACATTATTGTTATGCACATTTTATGGACGAAGAAAAGTTAAGGAATTTTCTCCAGGATCACACAGCAAGTACCTGGCAGATGAAATCCTACTCAGGGCGCCTGCCAGTGAACTTATGCTGTTATCCACAGCTCTCCAATGCTTCTCTGCTTCCTGCCCTTCTATGTATTAATAAAGAAACGCATGTTCATTGTAGAAATAAACAAATAGGCTAAAAGAAGCAAGTAAATATTAGGTATAATTTCATTACCCAGAGATAATAACTGTTAACATTTTGACATATACCCTTTCAGCCTTGATTTTCTGCATTTATCTATGGTAGGTTTTTATTATAAAAATTAGATGATAATGTATTCTGTTTTGCAACCTGAATTTTTTTCATTTAACAATAAATTATGAACATTTTTCCATGTCAGTAAATGTACCTTTAGAATATAATTTTTATTGGATATACACTATGCCCTCTACACACAGATTTACCCCAATTTTCAACCTGTCCTTTCCAGTGGGCATGTAGTTTGTTCCTATTTTTCCCTTGCACTTAAATATTTATCAGCATACTTAATTATTTCTTAAGATAAATTACCAGCAAGAGAATTACTGAGTCAAAGAGGAAGATATACCCTGTTTTTCAGCCTATCCTGTCCATTGGGCACGTAGTTTGTTCCTATTTTTCTCTTGTGGTTAAATCTTAACTAGCATACTTACTACTTCCAATAAATTTCTAGCAAGAAAATTGCTAAGTCAAAGAGGTATACCTTTCTAAGCCTGTGCTCAAGTAACTGCCTTTATCAATAGTCTGGCCACCACCTTCTGGAACCACAGCGTGATGGAATTTGAAATGTCCAATGTTCAGGCTATGTGCCAGTTTTTTTCTTTCCGAGTATATAAAATTTCATCTTTTTTGAAGTCTTAATGTGGTAATTTAGGAGAAATTACAATGGGAGCTGCTAACTTGGTACCATTTTGAACTAGCAAAGTCTTCTTAATTTGATTCTGTGAAGATGCCTGAAACCTTGCCATGTGACTGTGACCAGGACTAACGTCAGCCCTAAATAGCTCTACTTCATGTATGCCTGGGCATTGAGAAGAGGACAGAGACGAAAGACCACACAGCTAGCTTGAATGCCAAGCAAGCTATGGCAAGTCATAATATAAAAGGCTTTAACAGCTCAGAGAACAGGGTAAGTTACGGTTTGGGACAACAGAGTTGAGAGCCAAGGAAGAAGGCAAAGACTTGGACAAAGGTCCAGAGATTTGAGAATACTTTAGGGGTAGAGACCTTGTAGCCACAGTGAATAGAATGTCAGAACGTGTGTGTGCACACATGTGTGTGCATATGTATGTGTGTACACACACATATGCACACTCACACACAGGAGATGTTGAAGAGAATATAGTTCACTATTGCGGAAAGTCTAAATGGTATGAGGCTTTGAATAAGAAGCCACGAAGGTTAGTCCTTGTACTACAGGCAACAAGAAACTAGGAAAGAACTTTTAAAAATAATACATAGGCTGAGCAGGAACAAAAATAGACTTTCTATTAGGCTGCTGATGAGTCCCAGCCCTTGTCTCTGCCCTTATCCTCTTTCTGCCCTGTTGATTCGGAGAACAGGGCCAGGGAGACAAAAGAGCTGCCTGCCCATTTCATTCCCTCAGTCTGACAAGTGCATGATCTCAACTGGCTAAGTAGTGCCCAACAGGTCTTCTTCAATCTTGATTCAGACAATATTTCACCATACTGGGTCTATTGGGTGGTAAGCCTTCACATCTGTCTTGTAGGCCAGTGGTAATGATTTCAGGAGTTTGGCACTCTAAGGGAAAGGGGAGCCAGGCTGTGAAGGAAGGGACAGTGAAGGTCCAGAGACAGTTCCTGGAATGCATGGGGTCCTGGGAATTTATTGCCAGAGGAAGGGGGCTCAACAGGCAGAGGACAATGGTGGTGGGGGCAGTTTAAGAAGTTTTCCAGGGGTGTAAAAATTGCTAGTTCTTCTTGTGGCTGCTCCTAATATAGCAGTCTGCTGTTCTCCCTTCTAATCTCACTGTGGCCACCATGACCTTCCAACTGTTGCTGCATCCAAATGGCTAATATAAACTGCAGTCGAAATCAAGCCCAAACAGAAAGACACACCCTGCAACACCACGCATTTTGCTGAACATTGCAGTTTGAAATCCTTTTCCAAGAGGGCGAGTTTTAATAAGCCAAGGCTGGCATTCAATTCTCTTCAACTTGAAAATTGTTTCTGGTCCTAGCTGGAGAGTTAGTCCTAAAGCCTGAGAAATTCGAAAGGCATGTGCTGAGCACTTCACCACGAGGCGAGTGGTCTCTCTTGCTTTCACAAAAAGGAAGGATAAATCCAATCCCACTTCTTACACCTCAGCTCAGGACTGGGCACTGCAATTTGAAATGGAGATGCCACAGATGGGGCAGAGTTGGGGAAATCCAACCTGCAGGTTCCCTGCAGAGCACACGGCCTGGGAAAGATCTGGGGATCAACTGCCTCCAGTCTGAACTGGTTGCTGAAAGCAAATAAGCTCCACATTACACACCTCCCCCTGCTTTTTTTTGATAACACTAAGAAACTAGAAGAAATCCTTAGTCAGTTAATATACATTTCCATTTAACCCACCAACGATTCTCTACCTAGCTTGCTACAAGTTGCTATCATTGTGGTATAGCAGTCCCCCGTTATCTGTGGGGGATACGGTCCAAGACCCCCAGTGGATGCCTGAAACTGTAGATAGTACTGAACCCTACATATGCTGTTTTTTCCTATACATTCATACCTATGATAAAGTTTAACTTATAAATTAGGTGCTGTAAGAGATTAACAATAATAATAAAATAGAACATTTATAATATATTATAATAAAAGTTATGGAATGTGGTTTCTCTCAAAATATTTTATTGCACTGTATTTACCCTTCTTGTGATGATACGAGGTGATATAATGCATGATTTCATCATTCAACTCAGAACATCATGCAATTTACATCTTATGAATTGTTTATTTCTGGGATTTTTTATTTAATATTGCCAGACCACAGTTGAACATGAGTAACCAAAATCTCGGAAAGTGAAACCACAGATAAGGGGAGACTACTGTAATCAGAAATGATAATTTTAGAAAAGATTGGTAGGAAAGTCATGCTAATTGTTTCAAAATAAAAACCATATTTTCCAGATTTTTCTCCTCTAATTCAGCAACCTCTTCTGGAAAGAGTTCGGAGTTGAATCACACGTGCTGTTTTTTTCTCATCCTCCAGACCTCTCTATGTTGCAGGGGCCCAGGAATCAGTTCTGGAGCCTCTTCTGATCTCTAAGTCTACCCACTTCCTGAGTTATCTGATCCAGCCCTATGACTTTCTGTATCATCATATGCTGAATACTCCCGATGGTTCTCTCTAGATTCGGATTTCCAAAAGTGCCATGACATCGGCAGCCACATGGGTATTCCATAAGAATTCCAGCTGCTCAGGCCTCAAACCTGTAAGATTCAACTTAAAGTCCTCTTTTCCCCTCACTTCATAGATAAACCATCAGCAAATCCTATTTGCCCCCACCCCACCCTTTACCTTTTTAGAGCAAGACATCATTATCTCACTTTCTGAGTATTCTAGAAGCCTCTTAACTAACCTCCTACTGCTGATAGAGATCATTTTAGACAAGAGTCAGGTCATGTCAAAACCCTCCCAGACTTTTCCAGTGATCCGTTCCCCTTCCTCCTGTCCCAGCCCCTGGCTCACACTGCTCTAGCCACTCTGGCTGCTTCCTTGAACAAGGCAAGCACTTTGCAGCCTCGGCAGAGTTCATTCTTCCCAGAGATATCTGTGTAGCTTCATCATTTACTTCACTTTCTTTCTTAAAGTCTTTACTAAAATATCCCCTTATCAGAGGAGCCTCCTCTGGCCACACCATCTAACATGACACTCCCACCTTTCAGTGTTCTCTAGTCTCCTTATCCTGCTTTGTTTATTTTCATTGCACTTATGGCCACTCAGCATTTTATCTACTCATTTACTTATTGACATCATCCTCCCCACCAGAATATAAACTCAGGGAGGGCAAGGTCTTGTTTGTTTGCTCCTAAATCCCTGCACTGGGCACCTAGTAGGCACTCAATAAATCCGTGTTAAATGGGGGGATTGAAGGGCTCTCAGAAATGATTCAGTTCAAACGTATCACTTTAAACATAAGGATACCACGGCCAGAGCGGAGAGCTGCTAGAGGAAGAGGCCACTTAGAAGATTAATAGCTGTGTTGGAACAAGTGCCCAAGTGTCCTGATACCCAGCCAACTCTGCCCAAGGCCAAGAGTGTATTCTCCTCAATACCTGTCACATATGTTGGTCTGTGTGTTTTATCCTATACTTAACTGCACTACGTGTTATATACTCTGATGTGTATATTCAATTCTAATTCTATTTCATTTTTTGACAAATGTTACCATATTCTATTAAATTAATATCAAGACCTATTAACAGGTCATGACCCACAGTTTTAAACCAGTACACTGGATTACAGAGTCAAAAAAAATTTTTTTTTCTATATCTTTTTCCTTTTTTAATAAGACTAGAAAGCATGGCTGATGCACGCATACATTTGTTTAAAGACAAAAATGCCAGACATTGACAGTAAGTAATTCCATAGTGAACTTGGCTATGTAGAGAAATAAAATAAATATCTAGCGTCTGGTTTCTTGGCCCTCATATCTCATGTATGTTAATCTTAAAA
Organism: Cynopterus sphinx; assembly: GCA_030015415.1. Classification (NCBI taxonomy): domain Eukaryota; kingdom Metazoa; phylum Chordata; class Mammalia; order Chiroptera; family Pteropodidae; genus Cynopterus; species Cynopterus sphinx. The sequence goes on from CM057380.1 coordinate 48,754,052, forward strand.
CATCTTCTTATTTCTGATCCCATCCCTGTCTCCCTGTTTATAATTCTGAATTTCATGTTACACCATGTCATATTCATTTTCTCGGTTTTGTGTCTTGTTTTCTGCACTAACTCATGCTTATAAATTGCTGCTTTGTACTTGCAGTCAGAACAGTGCATTCCAAAAGGAGGCAGGAGGAATGGTGAGGGCTTTTACATAGCCGACTTTGTTTTGACAGAGTGGTATCTGATGGAGTGGGAACTGATTACAGCCCAACACCCAGTCTCACTATACACATCAACTATTCATAGCTCCTGGGCGTGGGGAGGTACAATTCAGCATGGGGGCGAGAGACAGAGAAGCTGATCAAGCTGAAGATAGGGAATATGTAGTTATGCAAGGCACAGAGGTCAAGGTCATGTTAAAAATCAAGTATTTAAAATATTGGCTCTGGCACAATAACTCTCTGGTCTAAATTTATCCCACTCTCCCAACTCTCACAGGACTGACAGAGCAGCTAGTGTTACCACTCAAGAAAAAGGTGAAACAGTGTCCAAATCTGCATCTAAAAGAAATCTTAAACGAGAGATGCAGAGAATGTGGCTCCTTCAGATGCTGTGAAAGATGCTCCAGGTAACTGGATGCTATTGCAGGAGAACATAGTTACATAAGCAAGATAATGTCACCATCTTTGTTATTATAGCTGTCCACCCATGAAGTTGGGAATCTTACAGTATACCACCCAGTTCAGGCCATTCAAACTCTCCTCACAGACATGGGGAGAGAGAATAGGTGACTGGGTGAGACCTGAGTCTCGTGTCCCGGTTATCCTCCATGTGCCTCTGCCATCTGTCAATGCCCTGCTCCGTCCCCTCTGTGTTCTCTATAACCACAATGCCAGGCTCCCTGTTCCTTTGACTTCTTGTTGGGCTTGGCCAATGTGAGGCACTGGAAAGAGATTCTAGGTTGAAAGGTTTATTCCCCACTCAGTCCCACCCCATCTGAGCTGCCTTGCTCCTGCTTTACTGTACTCTGGCGGAGGTCATGCTCCTCTGATGCCCTGGCTCCTGTGAATTCTCTACTACTCTAGCTCTCACAGATTCCTGCCACATTTCCTCCCTTCACCCTTTAGGTCTGGTCCTAGTCCCTGGGTGCCTCACCATTCGGTGTTCGTTCCTTGACTTTGACCATACCTTTGTAAACAGTCTCCTCATTAAGCATTTATTCTGTCCCCTACCCCTAGTTAAATACTTTTGAGTGTGCATCTGCTGTCTGCTGGGGCCCGACTGAGGTACTTAGTCTCACAGCTATGGGTACTCTAGGCCTTAATGCTCATGCCTGGGTCCCACAGAGGTCCAGGCAGGCAAAACACTTTGCTACCTTGAAATCTGACCTCTGGCCCTGGCACCTGCCCTTGGGTCTCTCCCTTGACTCATCCTGCTTTTTTTGTAAGTTTTCAGCTACTGAATGCCAGTGGCTGGCTGGCTGAAAGAGTCCCTGAATTTGTTACACAATTTTGGACAGAAGCAGGTAGGGCCAAAGCTGAGAGCAGTAACTCCAAATTTTTTAGACCTCATTTCTTTCTAAGGGCTCAGGAGAGGCAGAAATGGCTGCTTCAAGCTAATCCCTAAGGAGAAATAGACTCTTGGACCAGGAAAGAACATTAAAGTTTATTTGGGCCAACCTATGCCCTTTGCAGCTCATGAAACTGAGGCCCAGAGAGAAAGGGAATCCCTTGAGGTCAAGGTACTGGTAGAGACAGGGTGAGAATCCAAAGATCCTGAATATTTGTCATCAAATCTCAGTATTAGAAGGAATATTAAAGGTTGCACAGCCTGACCATAATAAGTAGCAAAGTATGGGTTTCTTCTATTTATAAGGCGGGATTGTCAGAGCCACAGTGGCCCCATTGACCTCCAAACCTAACCCTAACCAGGGACAGTCCAGACAGTATGGTAGGATGTGATTTGGAAAGAGGAGGCACCAGGGAAACTCCCTCTACTCAGGGCCACCAATAGCCCCCACACACTTCTTAGGGACAAGCTGCCTGCTGGCAGACCAGCTTCTTGAGGAGCCACACAAGGGGTGGGCAGCATGGCTTTCCCTGCTTCATATGAGTCAGTCCTGTGGCAGAGAGCTGGCTGTGTCCCCTAGCCAGGCTGACTGAGCCCCTGGAGGTTAAATGGGGCCATGTGACTAATCCTCACCAACAGAAGCAAGGGGAAATTGTGGGTCTCTTTCAGTTTGTGGTGACGAAGGAAAAGCTTTACTTTCTCTTCTGTCCATCTAGCTGGAAGCTAAGGATTCCAAGATGGTGAAGTTACCGCATGGGCTCAGCCAGGATGCCCATGTCTCTGGAAGACAGCTGTCCGAGAGCACTGCCGCAGCACCCCCAGCCACATCTTACTGTACTGAGTGAGAGATGAATAAGCCTCTGTTGTGCTGTACACTGAGACAAGGGGTGGGGGAGGGTGGGTAGGCTCTAGTGCTAATAATCCTAGTTCATACAGAAATTAAATAACATTTTAGGTAACCCACAAATTCCTCAATCCCTCAGGCTTGATTTTTCAGAGACAGCTTCAAGCCTTCCTTTCTGCCTTATTATGAAAGTCTAAGTCCATAGTGTCTCCCATCTACCCCTCCTCTCCTTCCCACATTCTCTCTCCTGCCATCTATCCCTTGAATGCCTCAGACAGCCTCTTAGAGGATGGGGTTGCTCTCCTTAGAAGTGCCCTTCCTGCTCTGCCAGAACCATTATTTTAAAGGGTGCCCTGACCTTCTTTACTCCCCAAATAACACACCTAATCCTGGCCCTGGGTTTGCCACTATCCCGGCAGTCAGTGCTGGGCCACTTTTCTTAAAGCAAAGCTGCTTGTGCATAGCGATATTCCCTTTTGGCTTGCAAATGCACGCTGAAGTCTCTATCTCCTTAATTGTTCTAAAGGGACAATAATTTAAGAGCCCTATTTACAAGTTTTTGATAACAACAACAATAATAGCAATGACAGAGATGATAACCCCACCTTTTTTTTCCATTGTAGACACTTCCAGCCATTCACCCTATCAATCCCTTAAAATAGAGTCTTTCCTATCTTGACTCTTCCCTTTTGGGACATGACCTGGGTTTCAATGTCTAATCTCCAAGATTCCGGGGTGGTGCCCACAAAGAGATTTTTTTTTTAAGTTTCTTCAGGCCATAGGGAATTTTTCTGCTGAGAAGACAATGAAATTTGTGTTTTTTTCCACTGTCCTGGAGGAAAAAGTTTTCAGGGGATACCGCATCTAAACATCCTGGGCATTTCCAGCAAATCTCAGAGATGGATCAGGGAAAATATTGTGTCTAAGACCTATATTAATCATGGTAGCTTTTTACTTTTTCTCCCCATCAGTGTAGGTGGTTAGTTAACTTACATTTGCCTAGTCTTTTATCAGTTTCTCTTGACTTGCTCTTGAGTTCTTAAGCAGTAAAAATCGTTAGTGAGATAATCGATTGTATATGATTATGAGATAGTATCTCAGTGAGTGAGTAAATCACTGACCGATTAACTTAATTAATGGATATTAAAATCTATTAACCTCATGACCAGGTGAGGCCATGGAAAGTGGGCTCACCAGAGTCAGGAGACCTGGGCCTTAGCTTTGGTCCTGTCCTGAATACAACCACGGAATTGTAAGCAAGTAACTTCTTTAGACTGACACTTGGTTTCATTGCTTATAAAATAATGAAGGGGTTGAACTAGACCAGTGCTTCTCACACTTCTATGTGGATACAGATGACCTGAGGATCTTGTTAAATGCAGATTCTGATTCTGGAGGTCTGGGGTGGAGTCCAAGATTCTTCATGTCTAACAAGGTCCAGGTGATGCCAGTTCTTCTGGCCTACGGGCCATACTTTGAGTAGCAAGAATTTCCCTGGATCTCCGAAGTCCCTTTCCTAATCTTCAGTGGCTCTATTTTTGACAGACTAGATATCAGTTTATTTACCACTCAGAAGTCAGACTCCTTATAAAAGGTAAGTCTGACCCTTTGGTGGCTTCCCTTGTCATTCAGAATAAAATCTAACTTTTACGATGTAGTCCTACGTGACCTGTTTCCCCTGACTCTGTTACTTCTCTGACCCTATTTCTTACCACTTCTTCCCCTTGCTTATATACTCTAGCCACACTGATCACTTTGCTGTTCCAGGCATGTGCTATCCTCATAGCCTTTGCATGTGCTGTTCTCTCCACCTGGAATATTCCCCCCACCCAAGACATCTGTGTAATTTTGTCTTTGTTCAAATGTCATCTTAGCCAGAAGACCTTCCCTGATCACCCTATAACAAGTGTTTCCCACTTCCACTCTAACACACTTTAACCCCTTTCCTGCTTAATTTTTATTCATACCAAATATTATCATCTAAAATCTTACATACAGGTTTTTGCAATTAGAAATTGCCTTATTTATTTAGTGGTGTATTTGTTTTTATTATTGTATGTTTATTTGATTATATGTATATTATATTTATCTTCTACTAGAATGTGAACCGCACAAAAGCAGGAATTTTGTCTATTTTATTCACTGCTGTCTCCCCAGGACCTGAACCATGCTCAACTATTGCTTGATAAGGTGAATAAGTGAATAAATAAATGAATAGAAAAGTCAGATATGAATAACCTGTTAAAAAAAAGGGGGGGCCCTATGGTATCATTTGACCTGTCAGCACTCTCTCTATCCTCAAGAAAAGTTGTGAGTCCCCAAGCCCTTGGAGACTGCCAGATAGAAGTCTGTAAGGAGAATGGCTTGGGGTTCAGCTTAGCCACAGAGCAGTTTCTGTACTTAAAACTCACTTGACTTCCCTTTGCAGCCAATGTCACCTAAGAGGTGTTTATCACCCTGGTCAGGGAGTGGATGCATCAGGCTACCATTTGGATAACCAAACCAATTCTCCTTACTCTATTCTAAAGCCACCATAAGCCTTCTCATTGTGATTTGGCTTCCCACAGTGAGAAAGGACAGGCTGGTCAGAATGACCCAAATGCCTACTACACCTAGTGTTTATATATATCTCATTATAAATCGATCATTTGGCATTCTGCTTTATCCCCTCCAGTGTCCTCTGCGTGAGTCAGCTTTTTGAGTCCCATTAACTTTGGGGCCCTAATGGGATCAAGTTTCTAAACCTTCAAGACCAGATCCTGGACAGCAGCTACTTCTATCATACGTTGCTACCCTGCGAAGTTTCTCAGCAGTTGGCCAGCTGGCCTTTCCCAGGCGCCACCCACATTACCTCCAGATTTGTCTGGCATTTCCCCACAGACCCAGCCCTTCCACTGAGAGGAGTTTATATTAAGGAGATAATTAGATAAATATGTAAAGGCATATGTAGAAAGATGCTCATTTTTGCATCGTCATCTCCCCTCTTCTTCAGCTGGGGGTGGCAGTAGTATTACTTTTATATCCCAAGCTGTCCCCAGAGTGTAGGTAGATACTAAAACACCCCAGTCCCCAACTCATATAGCACCCACAGGAATTAATCAGTGGTGCTGTCTCTTACTGTAATTGTGAGGGGAAGTGCTGGTGACAGAGTAGCAGTTGGTTAGGTAATCTGTACCCAGAACCCAGAAATAAATGTACTTTTAGCCTCATGTAATGAACAAGGAGTTAGGCAATCATGTCTCTTACTGGAGCTGAGGGAAACCGTGGTCACAGAGCAGCGGCTGGTCTGTGTGAGCTGAGTCCTGGGCCTGAGTTATCCTCAGTTCTGGCTGCTGCTGTGGGCACTACAAAGGCAGATTGGCAAGCTGACCTGGAAGTCATCCAAGGTCAGATGGGCTCCCGTTACTGACCTCCCTCTGGAGTATGGCAGCTTCTCCAGCATATCAAAGTTTCCTTTTACACTCCCTCTCCCAGAAGAGACAGTAGTGCCTCCAACCCACCCACTCACTTTGCAGGGAGACTTCTCCCTACAATCAACACCCTCACCACTTTAGAGGAAGCAAGTTACTTTTAGTTTAGAGGTGATCCACCCTTTCAGGGGTGACCAAGATGACCTCTCTCCCTGCAGCAGGAAATAACTCCCTAATTCATTAAAAAAAAAAAAAAAACACTAAAAACTGGGAACAACTAATCCATCAGCCAGGGTCTGGCTCACAACTGTGAGGCTTATTTACACAGCATATTAAGGTTTATTATACAACCATTAAAATGAAAATGTAGATCTATACAAACAGTTAAGTGAAAAGAAGAATGTGATGCAATTGCACTTATAATCTGGTCCCAATTTAACCAAAAAAAAAAAATTGTGCAAGTGTAAACATGTGCATGGAGAAATAATTGAACAATATTCATCAAAATGCTAACAATGGATATCTCTGGGTGGTGAGATTTCTGATAAGTCTTTTTTATACTTCTCTGTATTATTTGAAATTTTACAATAAGCATGCTTATAATTAGAAAAAAATTTTCGGTTTGAAGAAAAATTTCCATTAAATTTTGTATACTTTAATGTACAAAATGCTGCAGTAGTGACTGGTACAAGGTACCATGGAAAATCAGGGTTGAGAGTGACCATAACCTTGCCCAATATTTGTAGAATCAGTGTGCCATGGATCAGATGACCTCTATGCTAGGTCTTTCGTTTTCACAAATCTATGGTTTGAAGACGCCAAACAGTATCTCTAGATCAAAACTATTTATAAGAATCATTTCCTTCATAATGAGCTGGAACTTCCACTAACTGCTTGTATGTTTAGATGACATCATCTCTGAGATTTATGAGAAATGACTCCTTTTCCTTGATGTTATCAAAGAGTTTCAGCAGTTGAGTTCCTCATACTTCTTTGTGTTTAAATGACATCTGAAAAGCTGTCATTTGTCAAGGTTTAATTGTCTCCGTTATTTTTTCCTGGCAAGTTTCCAGATATTTTTGCATGGATTTGATGAGACCAGTAAAGAAGTTGAGAGAGAACATGCCTACAAATTTCAGGGTCTAGCCTGCATTTTCCACTTTACAGCTGTGTGACCTTGAGTTAGTCATGTCTCTCTGGGCCTTACTTTTTTTATTTATATAAAATAGAGAGCAGAAGGAAGTTAGACAAGATGATTTTGAAGATCCTGTCCAGCTCTGACACTCTATGATGAGTTTTAACTCTCATATTACAATAGATTGACTCATAACCCTGCTCCCAAATATTCTAAATGTTATCTTAGTATTTAAGTCTTTCAATAATTACAGAATTATATTCTCAAATAGTGCCTTAGAATCTATTGCTTGAATCCCTCTCATACCACCCCAACTACATGGTCACCCTGTACCTACTAACAGCTACAGGGACAAGTGCAGCCTGTTTCTCTTTAGTCAAAAAGAGCATTAAAAAGGTGTTTCTTGGCAGAGCTGAAATCGGCCACCCTGTAACTCCTACCCAGTGTTCCACACTCCAGTTCACTTTGTCAAGGGCATGCAAGATGCTCTTTATTTTTTTATCCTCATTCACTGCCCACTTGGCAGTCCCAGTGAAGGTGTTTCCAATTCCTGACACTGATATTGGAAGAAGAGGTCTCCCTCTTCCTGTTTTAAACTTCAGAATCTCAATGGGGGTAAACAGTTCTTTACTCAAAGCTTTAGTGATGAACATGAGCCATATAGAGTCAGAGTGTGAAAAGTCAGGCACCAATTCCCTTTTCTCAGACTTTGTCCTCTTACCAAGCAAATGTCTGAAGCCTCACTGCCTTGGCCTACAGCCATGTAGATGTCCCTTCCTTTCCTAAAATTAGTCCTTCTCTCCCTTCTCACATTCCCTCTTTCTTTTTTAAACCCCCTGGATTTCCTGCATCACCCACCCCATTTCCCTGAGTTACCAACACTCATCAGAAATCTCCAGGTCCAAGTGCCCTCCTGTGTCTGTAAACTATACAGCCTTCAGTCTCTCTCTCTTCTCTCTCCACTTTCTGCTACTGGGTATAAAGAAGTGGATCTGAAATGCAGCAATGGAAATAAAAGACATCCAAGAGAAAGGGGACTCCTATTTCAGAGTGCAGTTTGCTTTTCCCAAAATATGGTAGAAGAAAAAATCAAACACATCTTGCACCTCAAGGATCATAAAGTTGCAAGTAGCAGATAGACATGTCATGAAGATCTAACCCACAGCACTGATTATAGTTAATAATACTGTATCATATACTTCAAAGTTGCTTAGAGATGAGATCTTCATTGTTCTCACCACACCACACACACACACACACACACACACACACACACACACACACGAATTATGTGACATGATAGAGGTGTTAGAGAACACTACAGCAGTAATCATGTTGCAATATATAAATGTATCAAATCAACACCTTGTACACCTTAAACTTATATGTGGCAATTATTTCTCAATCTTAAAAAAACAAACAAAAAAAGATTAGTTAAACTTTTAGGGGTCTAAGTACTTCATATTCCTTTCATCAACATAATTGTCCTCTTTCATTTTACAGAGGAACAGAGGTTTCCAAATCCTAGGTTTTCTTTACAATATTCTCTTCGATTAACGTGAGAAAATTATGCCCACATGCTCCTGCCTAATTCTTGGGTTTCTCTATTGGATGAGAAGGTGGGGAATGTGAGGGGCTTTGGAGACAGGGGTTCCTAATGTCTCTTAACAGTCAGGATTCAACTAGAAAAGGACAAGTAGGAGATACACATTAATATAGTAAGAGATTCCTTGCAGTGAATTGGCTTATGCCATTACAGAGTCTGGCGAGGTTAAGTCTGAAATCCATGGATCAAACCATCAGGAAAAGTAGGCTGGAGTTCTCAGATGATTTCTTCTCCAGAGAAGCCTCAGTGCAGCTCCTAAGACCTTTCAACTGAAACAACTGATTATCTAGGATAATCTCCTTTAATTAAAGTCAACCAATTAAGGACTTTAGTCATATGTATAAAACACCTTCACAGCAACATCTAGAATAATGTTTGATTTAATAACTGGGGACGCATTAAAAAAAAAAAAAAAAGACCATCACATCTTTCAAATACCTGTCTTAGAACTTTGGAAATGACTCATTCCATATATATGTTTATTTTTTTTCTATTTCTTAGAAGAAGAACTGATAGAAAATGTGCCTTTATGTATCAAATTTCTTTAGAAATGTCCACATCTTTTGTCCAGGACAATAATCCTCTTTTTTGCTTATAAAGAGAATTATGGAGCACCAAATGGCTGGGTGGCAGTCTTAACATCCAGTTCAAAGGAATCATTGTGTTTCTTGGTGGAAGCATTCTTTCTTTTGGAACTAAGACCTCTAGACTAGCAGAACCTAAGGTTACAAAAAAAAAAAAAAAAGGAAGGAATTTTGCTAGTGAATCACTACAAGTAATAAGTGAGTGAAGCCATTCCCATTTCCACTCCTTCATTCTTGGCTATAGGAAAAACAGTACCACATGTTGGATACTGATTTAGATAATATACAGCATCTTAGAGGACATTGCCCCACACCCATGAAATATCACCATCTAGCTGGTGCTATAACTGAGTCTTTAAAAGGCCATTCTACCACTCTATCAAGCCAGTTGATTCCTGATGATGGGGAACACAGTAAGACCAGTGAATTTCATGAACACAGGTTTATTGCTGCACTTCATCAACTATAAAGTGAGTTCCTGGATCAGAAGCAGTGCTGTGTGGGAGAATATGATGGTTTGCAAAGTAGTCTGTAAGTCCACATATGGTACTTTTGGCAGAATCATTGTGCAGGAAAGGCAAATCCATATCCAGATTAAGTAGCTATTCCATTAAGAACTAAGTGTTGGCCTTTCCATGATGGAAATGTTCCAGTGTAATTAATTTGCCACCAGGTAACTAGCTGATCATCCCAGAGTCATATAGAGATCTCAGTGTTGGTCTCTGATGCTGGCAGATTGGGTACTCAGCAGCACTGTAACCAGGTCAGCAGTGGTGAGTGGAAATCCATGCATAACCTCCATCCCTGCCACCATTCCCACTTAGTTCTGCTTCTCTGGAGAATCCTGAATAATATAAAGGGAAGAATGAGAAGATATTAAGAAGAATGGGGGAGGAGTTGTTTGAGATCTTGCTTCCTGGCATATGTCGTCAGTTTGACTCAAACTCTTATAAAAATTCTCAAAAAATTAAAAGAAAAAGAAAGGAAGGAAAAAAGGGAGGGAGGGAGGAAGGAAGGAAGGAAGGAAGAGAGGAAAGGAGGAAAGAAAGAAAGAAAGAAAGAAAGAAAGAAAGAAAGAAAGAAAGAAAGAAAGAAAGAAAGAAAGAAAGAAAGAAAGAAAGAAAGAAAAGATAAGTATTGGCAACTAATAAAATACAGATTTGGAGGACAGGGGAAAGAGACAAGAATGAGTCCAAGAATTTGCCTTGGAGACTCAAACAGAAGATAGCATGTGCTTAATTGAGACAGGAAGTCAGGAAGATGAGTAACCTTGGAGGAGAAGAGAGGGCACCTGATTTAGCCAACCTGACTTTGAGAGACATTGGATACATCCAGTAGCAGATGTATGGGTTCTGGGAGGGAACTTGGAATTAGTTCTTGGAAATAGATCTAGTCATGGGAAAATAAATGAAGGAATCCCTATAGGGAGAATTGAAATGTTAGGGTGGATGAGGCCATGTAGATTTCAAAGATTCTGTTTAGATTTGCCTCTTTATGATGTTTAAATTCTGGGGTTATAATAGTTCTGGTTCCAAATATTCTTGAAGATATCTTGATACCTGAGTCTTTCAATAACTACAGATTTATATTGTTGAGCAGTGCCTTGGAGACCACTGCTGGGATGTTTCCCACACCAGCCCTGCTACATAGTCACCGTGTATATACGAACACCTCCAGGGACAGGCTCACTCTTTCCCAAGACAGCCCACTTCTCTTTAGTCAGAAAGATAAAAAGACTGATTCTTAAGAGAGATCCAGGTGAAAGGGGTTGAGGAGAAAGATTTGTTGGTAAAATAGAGGAAGTAGAAGGCAGACTAAAGAAGAACAAAGGGCCCAAGGCAGAAGCTGTAATGTTTGTTAATGGTCTCGCCTGGGAAGCCACACACCATCAGGCCTGGAATATCCTATTGGTCACATAAATCAACCCTTTTCATGGTGAGAGGGGACTACATAGGTGTGAAAAATAAGAGATGAGGATCAGTAGGGGCCAGCTTGGAGGCTGGCTGCCACACTTGGCATGACAGAGGTCAGTTAAAGCCAGATCAGAGCAGTACTGACAGAATGCTAAAGGGCAGGCAGCTGGCAGGGGCCCAAGACTGACTGAAGTGGTTCACCGTCTTGCTTATTCCAGCCAAGCGGTCTATAGGTGGTGTCCTTTGTCTATCAGATTTTTTTTTTTTTTTTATCAGCCTAATAACCTTCCTGGGTGAAGAGTTTATAGTTTTCTTGAAAGGGAAGCATCAGCTGGAAACCTCAAAGCAAAGCCACTCAAAACCACTTTGCTAGGCTGGACAAACTCTTTGCTTGCTACATTTCTATGGGATGCAGTTTCCGGATGCACATTGTCTGTGGCTGCTGATGAATTTAGAGCCGAGTGGGAAGGGGCAGTGAAACAACAGCAGAGCTTCAAAAAGGATTCTCTGCTGAGCAAAGCTAAAGAGAAGTCGACATGACGTAATGGATCTGGATGAAAATGATCTTCTCATTCTTTGTAAACAGAAAGCTATAACTATGCATGTGTGGTGATACGCAACACTCTGTGGGAGCCAGCAGGAGTTTCCACTTTGGCACCCTATGGTTTTATGCCCTTCCGCAGCTGTTCTACTGACCCACAGGACGACCGCAAGCCTAACATTTTTCCTTCTCATCACCACCTCCACCCACTGGTGAGAGCTTTCCTGCTATTTTGTCTTTCCGGATGGAATGGTACAGCTGGGGACAGCCTACATAGCTTGTGCCTGAACACAAGGGCAGGGAAAACAGTGGGACAAGAGGTGAAAGGCCTTGGTAAATATGTGAGGGATACTGAGGTGCCAAAAGCACAGTTGCAGAGCTGCCCCACTGTAAAAGTGTTGCCTAGAATGAGCTCTCTCTTTTTCCTAGGACATTGCGAGGGCAGGGACACCTCAGACTGGTGTGCCTGTGCTCTCAGTGGAGCTCACTGCAACTGAGAACTGCTGCTTCTGAGCAGCTAAGTTATGGTGAAAAGGAAAGACTGTTCCTCCACAAAAAGGACTTCTGTTTGCGTGACACAGCTTCTGCTATTATTGTGCTGTATGACCAGGGCAAGTCCTAACCTCTCCACCTGTAGTTTCTGCATCTGTGGATAATAATAACCTGCTTCTCTTGGGCTTGTATACATAGTCATTAAGTACAAAAGGAATGAGTAGCTATTCAGCGAACTCCAAACTACCATTAGGAAAAAGGCTTATGAGAAGAACTTTGGGCAAAAGTGTTACTTTGCTCTCTAATAATTACCCTGTCTTCTTCCAGTGCTATGTGGCATTAAGACAGGGCCACTGGCCTGGGGCCTGGATGCTTGGACACCTGGTTGCTCTGCCTAGAACACATCGCACCCCAGTGGGCCTGCTACTTTAAAACAAAAGACTTGGCCAATGGCTTCTGTACAACCCTGTCTGCTCTGGTCTTTCATGGCCTTGAATCTAAAGGCTGGAGTGGCCACATGGTGCATTTGGAACGCGTACCAGATGGATACCTGAGCTCTTGCCAAACTCTTCAGGAGAGCTCAGGGAATTGCCCATCCGGTTTCTTCACCTTGACTACACAACACATTTCCCTGAGGAAGCCTATAAAACATACAATTCTCCTGCCTACCCAGACCAATTGAATACGAATCTGAGGGTGGAGCTCCTTTTTAGGTATTTTTTAAATGCTCCCCAGGTGATTCAAATGTGTATTTAAGGCTGAAATCACTTACTTCTTTATGATTTACAGCTCTCAGCAGAGAAAAGCTCAGGTTCAGGCCCCGGCCCAAATACCCTGTTAGCTGGCAGCAGAGCCAGGACTGCAGGTAGAAGGTTGTGAACTCTGATCCTTGAAAAGTACTTAGAAGTGACTTATGGAAATCTGTCTTCTCCATCTATGAAAACTGTTGGTTTTTCTCAATAAAAATCATCCTCGATCCTAAAAGCAGCAATGGAGAGACAACTCCATGGGGAGGGCAGTTGAACCACATACTGATTTCTTTTCTGGGAGTTACCTTCACCTTGGCAAGCTCACTAACCACAGGTGCTATCACACTGGACAGAGGATCCATAACTCCCAACTAAATATGGTTTTGCTAAAAGTTCAGGGAGCACTGGTGGAAAATAGCTACAAAAAGTCAAACCTACCAACAAAATTTGCTTCCACTTCAGCTCATTTGTCTTCTGAGAGGGAATGTGTCAGTTGCCTCCCTGAATAAGCCCACGGAGAACAGGCCATTTTCTTTCACCTTCAAAATGGAAATCTAGAACCCTGCCCTGCCTGCCTCTCAAGGTTGTGATGAAGATCAATCTCATTATGTACATAAAAAATCTTGGTAAACTGTCAAGACTACTTGAGTAAAGGCCTTTATTATTAGGGTGTTGAGGCTTGGATGAGAGTCCAAATACTCAAAAGGAGAGGATTGATTCTAATTCAGGAAATAGAATATTCTGCCCAAACAACTTTAGAATGGAAATAGTTTCAAGGGATCCTTGCTTAAGTCTACAGTGGAGTATTCCTGGTATTTATGTTCTCCCAGATGGCATACAATGGGGCTTACAAGGGAGGTTGCAGCATAGATCCTGTCCTCTTCTGGGTGGCAGAAGCTGTCCCAGAGTCAACATTTCCATAAGGAAGACCACATGCACCATGTTGTTGCCAAGAAAATGTGATGGCCTTTACTACTATCATTAATGTACATGGAAGAAGCCCACAGTATTTGTTGAGTGAATTGATTCCAACATAAGGCAAAGCTCATGCTAATCCATACTCTCTTGAGATGGGCAACTTGTCAGAGCAGAAGTAATAGATATTACTGAGGATTAAATTAATTAGAGAGAGAGAAAAAAGAAATAACCAAACAAAGCTCTCTACAAGATAATACATTGCAGCTAAGGAGTACGCAGTACAACAAAAAGAAACAAGAACACAATGCATTTTCATAAAACTTGACTAGTAACTATTGTTAATATCTGCCCAAAACCATGCTTGCATTTCTGTAGGCAGAATATAGAAAGAAATCGACTGTAGTGTTACCACTGAGGAGAAAGATTGGATGGTGACTGGGGGAGATCAGGAAGGATTTGAGAAAGAGGTGGCATTTGATGCAGCCATAAAAGCAGAACTGGAAGGCTCATCTGAGCAGAGAATCATGTGACAAATGGAAACCCTAGGGTATATTATGAGTAAGTCAAAACAGTTTATTGAATATTTGTTATGTATGGGCACTGTGCTAAATGCTTTACATACATTATCTCATTTGCTCCTCATGGTAACTCTGAGTGTTTTTCCCCCCATTCTGCATATGAAGAAACTGGAGTTCAGATGCTCACAAAGCTAAGAAATGTAAGGAAAAACGTGATTAGAATTGTGCATTTCAGTCACTCCAGTGGCCATAACAAGGATAGACTAGAGATCAATTAGGTGGCTGTGGTCATGATCCAGGCTTGGGTGAGAGAATCACTGTTTGCCATTAAACTTCACTACTAAAAGCACTGTCCCAGGACCAGCAGACTGGGCATCACCTTGAGCTTGTTGGAAACACAGATTCTTGAACACATTCAGGCCTACCAAATCAATTTAGCAGGATACCCAGCTAATTCTGATGCCAATTGAAAATTGACTGGTATTTCCGTAAAGAACAGGAACTCTGCCTGGGGCCAGGGGCACTCCTCCTAAAGAGGCACATCCTTTTTGGATGGCAGATCCCTTTGAGAATCAGAGGAAATCCAAGAATTCTTGCTCAGAAAAACAAACAAACAAACAAAAACATGGATACAGGAGAGGAAAAAAAAATGCTGTAGATGATAGAGGCTCTGTTCATCCCTCTAGCCACCAAATCAAAGTTCCAACAGCAACAAGGAGCAGCAGCAAGAAAAAAATCACCTGAGATTTTAAACAAGCCATACAGCTAGGGAGAAAGCCAAGAAATCACCCTGCAACAGCAGAGAGTAGGATGGGGCAAGGACGAGGGGCTGCCCCATCTTCGGCGACTGACTCGCAGGCTGCAGCAGCAGCAGCGATCGAAGCCTCTTAAAGAGGCCACGTCTGTGAGTGGATTTTCCTGATGACAGACCTGCTTGCTCTGAGCACCAGTGCCAATTTAGGTGCACGCAGTGGGCACCAGGGACTTACAGGAAGACAGTGCTAGAGTGAGGGTTGAGGCAAGACTTACTCTGTACAGAAGTGTTGGTGGTATCCACTATTCCCTGTTGAGCCCTCCCCTTCCCAGGGCTCAGACACAGTGCCACCATAGCCGAGATGTCATCAAACTGGATAACAGAGGTCACCCCATCCAGAGGATTCCCTGAAACGCTACCTCCCCCAATCCTCTTCCCACCCAAGCCACATCCAGGTATATCCTCAACTAGTCAGGTGCCTCTTGCTGAACAGTACCTACACTTACACTGGAGCCAGCTGGCCTCAGTGTCTGGTGTGGCCTTTTGAGGTAACTATAAGCAAAGCATCTGTGGATTGCTTTCTGAATCTTAACAGGTGGCCTGCAGCTGAACCCCTGTCAGGACTGTGCCACTATACACCTACTTCATAAATCCTCACTAAGACTGGGAGAATGAGGAGCTTTGCTTAGTACATAGAAACAGACACAGAAAGGCAGCCAAAATGGGAAGACAAAGAAGCAGAAACCATATGAGAGAACAGAACAGAGATCCAGATATAATAGAGTCAAACAATCTAACATGCAGAGTTCAAAACACTGGTTATAAAGATGCTCAATGAACTTTTGGGAAATGTAGATAAAGTCAGTGAGAACTTCAACAAAGAGATAAAAAAAAACATAAAAATAGAAATGGAAATTATAAAAGGGAACCAGTCTGAAATGAAGAACACATTATTCAAGATGAGAAGTATATTAAATGAAATAAACAAAGAAATAAACAAAGTGAGTAAAGAAAAGGGTCAAATGCCCTATCTAGAGGATGGGAAAGCCAAGGACACTCTATCACAATGGCAAGAAAAACGATGCCAAGACTATCAAAATAATTTAAGGAGCATATGGGACACTATTAAGGGTCCAAATATCCACCGGATCGGTGTACCTGAAGAAAATCAGGATGTTGGACAGCTGTTTGAAGAAATAATGATGGAAAACTTCCCTAACCTGGTGAAGGGAAAATGGACATAAAACTTCAGGAAGCTCAGAGAATCCCCAAAACCAGGGATCCAAAGAGGCCCACACCAAGACACGTCATAATGAAAATGCCAAAGCTTAAATACAAAGAAAGAACATTAAAAGCGGCAAGAGAAAAACAAATAGTTACCTACAAGGGTACACCCATAAGACTGGCAGCTGATTTCTCAAGAGAAACTATGCAGGACAGAAGGACTTGGCAAAAAATATTCAACAAGATGAAGACTCAGGATCTACAACCAAGAATACTTTATCCAGCAAAGCTATAATTTAAAGTTGAAGGACAGATAAAGCTTCCTAAACAAAAATAAGTTAAAGGCATTTATTACCACCAAGCCAGTATTACCGGAAATGTTGGAGGGACTTCTTTAAGAAGAAAAAACATGTATCAAAAACAGGAATAAAGAATGGTAACAACTACATTCTGATTGATAAGTACCTTAAATGAAAAAGAATTAAATGCTCCAACCAAAACAAAAAAGAGTGACTGAAAGGATAAGAAAACAAGACCCCCATATATGCTGCCTACAAGAGACTCACTTCAGATTAAAAGATGCCCACAGGCTAAAAGGAAGGGGATAGAGAAAGATTCCTTTGATGGACCTAGAAGGTAATTAAGTCATATGGAGAAAGATAAACAGTATATGATTTTACTTGTATGTGGAGTCTAAGGAATAAAAAGAACAAACTAATCAAAAACAGACTCACAAATATAGTGGACAATTTGGTGACAGACAGAGGGGAGGAGGGTTGGGGGACTGGGAGAATGGGGTGAAGGGTTGCAGAAGTACAAATTAGTAGCTGATGGATGGTCACGGGGATGGGGAGCACGGCATAGGGAATGCAGTTAGCATTAATACGTTGGCTAGGTGGAGGGTTGGGGAGGGAGTGTGCTATTGGAGGGATCATTTTATGAACTATATAGATGTCTAATCAATGTACTGTATACTTGAAACTAATTTAAACAAACAAACAAACAAAACAAAAATATGAATGCATACCAACATAAACCTACAACTTTAGGGGCTTCACAGAGCCCTGAAGTAGACCACTGCTGGGTCTGCAATCCGTTAATAATTTATTCAGGTAGGAGGGGTGAGGAGTTTACAGTTTAAAAAATTCAAGTGTAAAGCCATGGACTATCATTTTAGAGACTTTTCAGAGCCTGCACAAGGCTCCTGCCACTTCAGCAAGGGCCAAGACTCCGGTTCCTATCTCCCCCCAGTCCCCTTGCATTGTTCTCCAAAGCCCGACACCAGGCCCACCCTTGCTTCCTCAAGCTGGACCCGCATGCCTGCCTGCTTTTCTTCAGTCCCAGAAAAGCCAAATTTAGCCTCACTTTTGTTTCTTCTCTCAGGAGTCTCTATATTGTATCTCAGGAAAGGATTATTGTGCTCTGGGGACCCTATCTTATCGTGGGGTGTGGGGGAGGTGACGAGTGAAAGGAAAATGGTCTTTGACAAATTGGTTCTTCAGAAAGTCACATGACTTTCCAGTAATTGCCCACCACTGCTTCAGTAAGGCTATTGTTTCAATTCCCAAATATTTAGCCAAGTAGGAGGCAGGGAAGGTTGGGGAACGGTCAGAGGTTTGAGAGCATGATAACGTGGGGAAAGAATTTTTTGGTAATCCTCTGGCATGATAGGAGCTGTGATGCCCAAGAGGCTCTGGCCCTACAACCTGAGTTCTTTATCACTGAGTTATTTGGGAGTGAGGAGACAGCTTAGAGCCACTGACGGAATGCAGTGACGTGGGAGAGAGTCTTTCTGGGATGTGGGCTCTCAAAGAGGTGAGAGGTAGCAACTGAGCCTAGATTGATTCAGCAGTTACCTACTCTATGAGTGGGCAGGCGGCTGTGCTGACACTTTGGGGAGAGATGAAAATATCATTTTACCTCTACAAAGAACACTGCTCAGAGAAACAAAACATGGTGTAGTGAGCCAGGGGCAAATGAGACTTGAGCTGATGGAGCTAAAGGTTTCCCACAAAGAATTCAAGGCATGATTAGGCATTTGCCCTTGTGTAACGTTCAAAAATTCCTGCATCGCCAGGAAGAGAGCTCCCGCTGACCTCACTCAGGCTCGCTCAGCCTGACATCACCTGACATTGGGGACATGAGGCTGGTGGCAGCAGCAGCACGTGAGAATGTGTGTTATCGATGGGGAACACTTTTCCCCTGTGCTCATGTGGTCATCTGTCTGATATGCCTCTGGGTGGAGGTGGGCAGAGGGGAAGGGAGTGTCCAGTCACCAGCGACAGAAAAGAGCCATGAGGTCATCGGAGCCCAAGGCTTTCCTTGCTGACCACTGGCAGCAATTGTCCTCCCAGCTTGCATTCCCAGGGGTTCACCTCCGCTCCCACGGAGAGCTCTGATATTGAGATTCCTGATGTGGACATAAATTTTCTTCCATCTGAAAATAGGCCCCAACAGCCAGATAGGGAATATATTATTTGGCAAGAGATTTGAGATTTAACTCTGAGAATTATATTTTGTTTCCAGCTTCCGATGCCGACTCCCTCACATCTGATCCTACCTGAGCTGCCACCCTTGCCTCTCAGAAACCCCTGCTTGGGCGTGACTATGTGGGCAGCCGCACACCCACCTTACACACCTACCCTGGATCCCTTTCTGAGGCATCTCACTATGGTTTGGGATCTCTCCCTACTCATCCACCCCCAGACTTACCAAATCAGCAAGACTCAGGATTCGGTTTCATAAGCAGACCCCCGGTATTCTGCTGCACACTGAGTTTGGGAATCACTGAGCCAGCTGATCTCCGAGGATGGATTTAGCTCCAATTTTCTAGGATCAAAATGTTCTGAGGGATGGCAGCTTTCAGGGAATAAACTCCCAGCCTCCCTCTCGCACAGGTGAGTTTTAATAACCGGTAGGTCTCAATCTTCTTACTTCAGTGATTTTCTTCCTTGGCTGGATACGAGAATTATGCATGGGGTTTTAAAACTTATACCTAATATGGTTTCCAAGCAGAGATTAGGTGTGTGGGTTTCTTCCCCTCTTCTCTAAAAAGCAAAAAACATCTTAAACTTGCCTGAAGTGGTTCCACCAGAAGGCTAAGTGCTGGCACCTGGTAACCTCTCGGGGGACTCTCCCTAGTGAGTCAGTGGCTTGGCATCACGGAGGACAGGCAGCCCTCTGAACAGAGTGGTATGCAGGGACCCTGGGACTTACCCTGCTAACTTCCTTTAAAAGACTAGTCTCACTGGAGAAGGGGGCGTAGTCAGACCCTTTAGACTCCAAGGTGGTCAAAGAAAAGCAGCGGACCTGAGGGTGGGTCTCTGTGGGGAAGAAAGTGGGAGAATGGAGATTCGGGCTCCACCCGCTGGTGGGGCTGGAACTGGGTCTGACTCAGCACTGCAGGCCCCGTTGGTGTTCTGAAAGGAGGCTGTGTAGGTGAACTGCTGTATTAGGAAACTCAGATGGTACACTTGGCCATGGCTAGTAAAGTGGGAGATGGTGGTCCCTTCTCAAAGGGCCACAGCTGGGTCTGAAAGGCTGCTAGAAACAGCTGGTGGGCACCAACTGAGGACAGGGCAGGACCAATGTCCAACAGTGACACCACGAGGCAGCGAGAGGTCACAGCAGAAGTAACCATAACTGCTAATATTTCTTCGGTGTTATTTGCCCAGCATTAATGTAAGTGCCTTCATTCATTCATTCATTCATTCATTCATTTAACAACAGTTTTTTGAGGGAGTCATCACTGCTATTGTACAGGGAAGGAAACTGAGGCACAGAGTTTATAGAGTAACTGCCAGGCTGTGATCCAGCCTGTCTAGCCCCAGAGCCTACACTCCTAACCACCAGGCAGGCCTCGCTGCTTCCCTCACGACAGCCGTCATTTTCTGAGCAATTACTACGTGCTATTACCTTCTCTGTGCTCTTTGAGTTTTCATGACTATCTTATCATGTGAGAATTGTTTTTAATCTATTTCACAGGGTGAGGAAAATGAGGCACAGGGAAGATAAGTAGCAGACTGCTTCCTGCACGAAAACATGTGCAGCGTTTAGTGAGAAACTGGAAAAACAAAGATGCTCTGATAGTACTTCTACTACCAAATTTGTGAGAGCACATCATGCCAGTTTCAGGGGCCCCTCTCAGATTTACTGAATCAGAATACATGAAGGGTGAGGCCAAGAAATCTGCATTAAAATAAAACCCCAAACAAACCACAGGTGATTCTGGTGTACAGCCACGGTTGAGAATTGCTGCCTTTATTTCACAGCAGTATTTCACAACCCCAGTGAGCAGGCAGCAATGTTTCCAGGAACTGTTTCTAGTTTTCAAATCTTCCTGCTTTAGAAATAAACTGTGCTGGAAACTCAGCCGACCAGAGGGAGGGAGCTGGGTGAGGCCTGGGGCAGAGGGGCAAAGCCTCCAGGACCCACAGCACACATTCATGCACTTTGTTCAGGCACTTCTCTCCTCGCCTTCTCTACTTGGAAAATCGTGACCCATTCTTCAAAGACAGGCTCAGATAGCTTGTTTTTGGCAAATGCTTCTGCTGTCGGGCCTCCCCTCTTCCAGCTTCATCCCTGTCAGAGAACTGCCCACAGCACAGACCTCCCAGAGGGCACTGCCCATCTCAGCCCTTTCTGTGTTCTCCCCTGACCAGGTGAGACACCCTTGCAGAACTGGGTATTATTTCAGCACTTCCCTGGCCCTGCAGGGTGTCTGGGAGCAACCACTCAGAAAGTGCTTGTTGAATGACATCAGGGACAGGAAGAAGGGAAGAGTAAAGGTAGAGGGATAGAGAAGACAAAAAGGGCAAAGGAGTACTCCTGGCAATCTGATTTAGTGCTGACCCCTGAGCACGTATGACCTTTGTTCTGACCTATTGGATAGTCATTCCAGGCACTCTCCCGGTCGCCCGGAACCGCGGGCAGAGTACTGAAAGGAAGATGAGAACATTTATGATTTCACCAAGAATCATTTCTTATCTCTGTTGATTCTTAAAACAATCCTCTGAAATAAGGAGGGTGGGGGTTAACAGTCTCATTTTACAGCTGAGAAAACTGTCTCACAGAGCTAACTTGTCCATGTGGCCAGTAAACTGAGAATTAGTTAATCCCAATTCATTGCTAGACAAAAATAGCTCACATTCTTAAGACTGGAAGAGCCCTGGTATATCATCTGATCCAACTCTCTGGTCAATGGGGCATCTTCCCCAAAACATCTTAGAGGAGGGGTGACAGAGCTGTGGCGGAACAACTCTAGCATTGGGGAGCTCCCAGTAACCACTGTAGCTTGGAGGTGGCGAAATGAAAGTTCTCTCTTGCAATGAGTTAAACCCTTTCTCTGGAGCACATACCCATTCAATCAAAGGGCTCTCCTGAAGACCAATCAAAGGTGCTGCTCTGTTTACTCTGCTGGTTCTGCTCTACTGCCCCTGTGATGCCAAGGCCAACGTCCTGGACTGAAGCGGCCCGTTTCCCCTCCCTTGCAACGCTGGGGCAGAGGACTGCCGGTGCTCACTCAGCCAGGACACTGACTCACTCCCAGAAAGTTGGGTGAGTCACCGCTTGCCTGAGGGAATCTATTTCCCATTTAAGGTATATCAAAGGGGTAACATCCTCTGCCACTCTCTGCTTGGTCAGGAGGAAGTGAAACATCGAAAAGTATCTCAATCCTATCTCCTCAGACATTGACAGGGCTTTACTCATAAAACCTCCCAATAGCAATGTACTCAGAGCCTAAAAGACATCCAGGAGAACCTAAAACTAGGGGAAGCTACAAAATGAACTGCTTCATGCCTAGGAATGATAATAACCGATATCTCAATGGCTGTTAGATGTTAAAAAGGCCCTTTCATCGTTTGTTTTCATTTTTGCAGCCCATCAATAAGGCAGGTAGGAGAGAAATAAACTTTTTTGGGGTGAACAAAAATCATGAGGTCAGTCCCACTACTGGAGAGTGGTGAAATCAGGACTTGCCCCCAGGCCTTCTGGGTTTGAGGGCAATAACCCTGCCTCATGTGTGGCCACGGCAAGCCCTCTAGGTACCACCCAGGTGCTGACAGTGCCAGGCACTCAAGTGCTCTATTTAAGGCCTGAGTGCCGGCTGCTCCCTCTGGAATTGGTGGCAGCACATCTGAGCCTGGCGTTTTATTGTGTACTATCTTATCTCAATAGGAAAAGGCAATTCAGGAGAAGAATTTCCTTGTCACGGTTCTCCAGGCTTTCCATTGTCCAGCTTTCTTAGCCTGGGTTCATCCTCTGGGTCTAACGATTACTCATATCCATGGAGGTGCCTTATCAGAGCTGTCTGAGATATAAGGCCTATTTTTTTTTCTCAGTACCAGACTGGAATCAGTCCACCCTTTGTGGCCTGACATAATCCCACAATTAACGGAATCCAGCCACACTGGGAAGCTGTTTAAAAAGCAACCCCTGGTAATCCAGCTGTTTCCTTCGCAAAGCCCTAGGATTTCAGGCTCCTCATTGGCAAGTGTGATGGAGAGCCATCTCACGTGGAGCTGACTGTGAGTCTTTCCTCCTGCACTTTGTCCCCCAACTTTTTTCTCTGAAAAACTTCAAATCTACAGAAAAGTTAAAAGAATAATACAATGAACATACATATACTATTCATCTGGATTCACCATTTGTTCCCATTTTGTCAAATTTGCTCCATCTCTTTCTCTATATACACATATATATCTTTTTTTAAAATTGTTTTTAATATACTTCCCCCACTCCCCCCCACTACCGTTGAACCATTTAAAAGTCAGTTGCCAAATCATGATGCTTCTCTCCTAAATAGTTTGACTTGTATATTCTAAGAAGGGGGTATTCTCCTATATAACCAAAATACTATTATCACTCTGAAAAAATAAAACAATGTTAACTAATTATATTACACATATCAGATTTTTCTCAGTTGTTCCCATAATCCCATATAGCTTTCCATTCCTCCCTTTAGACTCTTTTAAACTTGAACATTTGCTAATCTTTTTTTCTTTCACGATATTGACATTTTAAAAATCAAACATAGTTGTTTTGTAGAATGTCCCGCAATTTGGGTTTGTCAGATTTTTCCTCAAAAATAGATCCCAATTAAAATATTTTGGCAAGAATATTTCATAGGCGATATTGTATCTCACTCAGAATATTATGACATCAGGAGGCACTCATCAATTTATCCCATTTAGGTGATGTAAATTTGATTACTTGGTTAAAGTTAAATCCTCCAGATTTTATCATTATAAAGAAACCCATTTCTATTTGTAGTTAATAAAGAAATCTGTGGGCTGATGTTTTAAAATCATGTGAAAATACTATTTCTATTTCCAATAATCTCTCATTCAATTTAATTCTTTTAGCAAGTTTTGAGGTCCTTGGCTGTCAATTATTATTATAGTGGATCACTTTTTCAGTTTGTTTTTATCTAATTTTAAGAGAAATATATCCTCATTATAGAAAAGGTATAAATTGAAAAATATAAAGAAAATATAATTTCTGCATACACACAGAGAGCAAGATAAAAATACATGCACTAATACACAGCACAGTTACTTATGAATTCTCTAATATTTATGTAGATTTTATTTGGGGAATCATATATGCATTTATAAATTTCTATAGTTTGCTTTGTCTATATGATAAAAGTACACTAATTAGAAAAGTTTATAAAGTACCAAAACCCATTAAAAATTATAAAATTCCTAAACATACACATAAAAAATTTACTTCTATGTTTTTTATCACATGCCCCTTTTCTTATTCATACTAAGAACTCTAAAAAACTTGTCATTTTAATTTTCTTGTCCTGCTTTTATCTATCTATCTATCTATCTATCTATCTATCTATCTATCTATCTATCTATCTATCTGATGTCCTGCTTTTAAATAATAATTTGGCTGTCATATTTCTCAGGGGCTCTCTCCTGCCTATCTTCCCTGGTTTGGGAGTAGTTTCTCTGTGGTCTCCTGTTACCTTTCTTTGGTCTCGTGGGACATGATTGGCAATGAGCTGGAACTACAGCAGCTGCTTGAACCAAAATGCTTCTTTTAGAATAAAAGTTCTTCGTGCTGCAAACTTTAAAGTAAAGGGAATATAAGGAGAGGAAATTTAATTTGGGAATGTATTTAACTGCTTTTACTTTCAAGAAACCACTACAAGAATCCACACAATTCCTTTACGACAGAAAGTCTTATGTGACTCTTCTGCTGTTATTAGTAAACGGTGTTTTTAAATAACTGCGGCACATACTCTCTTGTGTTCTGCCTTTGTTACTTGACATTGTCTTTTGCAGATTTTTTCTACCATGTCAGAGCTGGGAATTCATGTTGTGAAAAAGCAAGCCACCTATGCACTGAACTCCATCAATTTGTGGTAATTCAGGTCTGTTCTTCAGTCTATGGGTCTATGATCTTTAAGGTTTAATGGAAAAATATCATTTCTTCATTAAGGTACAGATGGTCCTCAAGTTGCACAATGGTTCAATTTATGGCGGTCTGACTTTACCATGGTGCAAAAACTATTATAGGCATACTAAATTACAGGAGATATTCAACACTCCATTATAAAATAGTCTTTATGTTAGATGATTTTACCCAACTGTAGGCTAATGAAAATGTTCTGAACACTTTTAAGGTAGGCTAGTGTGAGCTATGATGTTCTCAGTAGGTTAGGTATATTAAATGCACTTTTGACTTATGATATTTTCAATTTGCAAAGCAGTTTATCAGGATGTAACCCCACGATAAGTTGAGGAGCATCTATATAATGTTTAATCTTTCGCTTTGTCACTTTTTTTTTTTTTTTTTTGTTATTCTAGATAGTTTTATGAGCACACCTCACACAAATGGATTAGCTTAAAAGCTCTTTTCCCTGAGGCAGTGTTTCTCAAGGAGTGGTCTTGGATCTCCCGAAACAGAATCACTTGAGAAGCTTGTTAAAGATTCTCAGACTCTGCCTAGATCTAGGAAACCGTGAGGGGTGGAGCCTAAGAGCCTGTATTTGAACAGTTGTCACACATACGAGAGCTTTATGATACACGTATTCCACAAAGTGCAATTGCTAGTCAGAAGGAAAGGCCTATGGAATGGTTTTTCTCACATGTGGCCAGGCAGTCCCCTGGGAGAGACTGTGGCAGCAGCAGTGCCCAAGGGCTGTTGCTCCAGTTGTGATTTTAGGAAATCCCTCAGACTTGCACTGGAGATGCTCCAAGTGCTAAGACATCTGCATTAGGAGAGCTAAAAGGATGGAGGGCAAGGTCAAGTCCAGAGCAGAGGAGTGGCATTTGCCAAATTGCCCTGAAGGCAGTTTTGATTTGGAGCCACTGGATTGGCAGTTGGGTCCTAGCTCAGGAATAACAGGGGGCCCTGTCATGAATGGTTCCATAGTAACCTGCAGGATGTGAAGACAGATCTTAATACACAGGTCCCAACACACAGGTGGCCCTGTCCTAGCTGCTGTTTCATTTGCCTGCTCTTAATAAAAGCTGGAGACAAATCCAACTAGCAATGACAAAAAATTTATAATAGAAAACATGCTTGAAATCAAGCCCAACAGAGAAAACTACTAGAACAAAAACCTATAATTGGTGTCTAAAAAAAAAAAAGAATTTAAAAAAGTAGTTTCCTCAGAAATATGACTGTTAAAGGCAGAGAGGGGCAAGGCACTGTAGTTTCTCTTCATTAACATTTTGCTACCTGAGGGCTCTGAAATCTGACTTTTTAAAAACCACGTACCCGCACTGTCTTGATTTCATAAAATGCGTGTCACATATTTTTTAAATAAGAGAATGATCACACCGTAAAGGATGTTGATTGGCTCCAAACACGTTAGGGACGGTGAAATAATCTTGGAATCACTCCCTTTAAAAACCAAGGTGTGTGTGTGTGTGTGTGTGTGTGTGTGTGTGAAATGCACGCCAAAAGACACTCTGAGCCTTTCTCCAAGGCCAGCCACCTGCCTGAAGTGAGGAAGGAACCAGAGCTGTAGACCGCCCTACTGGTGGTCTAGAGGGTGGGCAGAGGGTGCAATAGAGGGGTGGGCAGACTTGCTGAGATGGGCTGTTGGGGGGAAAGTGCACAGGCGCTGAGCTGCGCGTTGCCTCCCTCTCCATAAGGGCAAGGGCGGGGTGGGGAAGGTTTGAATGGACCACAAAACCCTGGGGTTTGGCAGCTCTTCTCCAAGAAGGAGGTGTGCAGTAGGAGATAGGATTCAATTTTGAAGGTGCTAACAGTGGGGACCATCCCCCCTCGTAGCTTGAGACCACTATGCACCCTCCCACGGTTGTGGATGAACCCAGTGGAGGCTGCAGCAGGGGCGAGCCCCCCTGACTACTGCTCCTCAACCATTCTGGCATCAGGGACCGGTGCTCCTATGAGAATCTAACGCCTGATGATCTGAGGTGGAGCTTAAGCAGTGATGCTAGCGCCAGGGAGCAGCTGCAAATACAGATGAAGCTTCTCTGTCTCACCCGCTGCTCACCTCCTGCTGTTATGGCCCAGCTCCTAACAGGCCATGGGACTGAAAACGTCTGTAGCATGGGGGTTGGGGACTCCTCCTGCCCCTGAGCTGGATAGGGGCTAACCCCTACTGCAATCACAGCTGTAGATCCTGAGGACCAAGAAGAGTAGAGCCTGGTTCTCTGATGCCAGCACTAGCAGCTGGTGGAAATTTTCCAGTGGAATGGGGAGGGTATGCTGAGTTCTCCAAGTGACAGATTAGCTGAAGTTAATCTGAAGGCACTTAAAATTAACGGATACGCAGTTGAACGAAGTGTCTGGCTCAAGAGGCATAGTCCTGGATGCCCAGTGCCTCGTTTGGTTTTCAGTGTTAAGCAAAAGAAAAGCAAATCAGATGTTCTCTAAGTCATGTGATTTAACACCGTTTCTTGAGCTCCTCTAAGATTGTCCCGCTCATCTCATGATCACCATTAGAATAATACCACACAGACGTGTAAAATTCGTGGAGAGATCTTTCTCAACATTACACTAAATCTTGGCTTCATTCAAGGTAGAGCCAAATGATAGACCTGAATGTTGGGAAAAAGAACTAAGTAAAGTCTAAGAGAGTAGATCAATGGCCACATAATTGGAAAGTGTGAAGGACATTGATCTAGAAGGGACTTGATTTAAAAATGAAGTAGAGAGAATCTTGCAAGTGTTGCGAGATTAGTCTTGAGACACTGCTAAGACATCTCTTCTGCTTTTTCTTAGTGATTGATACAGATCCTTTGCTCACACTGTGGAACTTATTTTTCATATGTCCTTTCAACGTAAGAGATAGTTTAACAAGAATCTGCCTTGGCCAATGCAAACTGCCAATAATAGAGACTGTGAATGAAGTGACCAGAATCCCCAGGTTTGGAAAGGAATTACAGTTTTTGGTTTTCTGTACTGGAAGGAATTGCAAAATCTGTAAATGTCAAATGCTATGTCTCTTCATGTTACAGAAAACACAGCGTTCTTTGTAAAAGGCAAATTTCATCTTAAATGGGATAGTAAAAGCCAAACAGAAAGATGTATATGTTATATAATGAAACCTGTTGTCAAAGCATATCCGAAATTTGTCTTGATATTACAATGTCTTTTTCTTGAGAGTTTATCTCCTGTGGGAAACAAAAATTTACTGACATATTCGTAAAAGGAAAAAAGAGGAAAGAAATCTAGCCTTCCATTTTACAGATGAGGAAACGGTGACCCAGAAAGGGAAATGACATAAGGATCACACTGACTCAGGCCTGGGAGCTAGAGCTCAGCATGTTCCTTGGCCTAGTGACTCTCCTTACTCATATCCCCTCCTAACATGTGAGTGTGGCATGAGATGATGTTCCTAAATCTAACCTATATAATCATATTAAGCAAAGTCACTCTAATAAATTTAACAAAATTGAAAGGAATCCATTCCTCATGACGAAGTGCTGGCAGTAGATAAGAAGATTGGTTCTTTAGGCTCTAGACAGGATTTTAGGAGCTCTCCCTAAATGACACAACGTTTTTGGGAGCTAAAATGGGTGAAATCTTTTTTCACTGGAGAAGGTTAAGCAGGGCCTGGGAAACCACTTATTGAAGTTGTAGTCATGGGGATTCAAATCACTGAAGTCTCTTCAAATCACTGGTCTGATTCTTTGGTTTCTAACTGCCTTGCAGCACGCATGTGGCCAGGAAGTATAGGGAAGAAGAAACTAATCTGGCTTCAGTGTCTACGTTGAGGCAGGTATTGCTGTGCAATTCACAGATGCTAATTCACTGCATCTTCACTGCAAGCTTTCTAGTTCGGTATTATTCTTAGTGTTGACAAAGGTTAGGTAATGTGCTGCTCCAAGCCATGCAGATAATAGGCAGCACAACTAAGACTATTACTCATCTCTCATCTCCCGATGAGTGGGCAGAAGAGTAACCTACATTCGTTCCCCACCCTCTCCCCAGTGTGGGACTCCTCACACTGCTCAGTGAGGCTTCAGGGAAAGTAATTCTCATTATCCTCCTGGCCTGACTAAGAGCTAGAGATGGAGCTGCTGCAGAGACAGGGACGCTCCCAGGAGAAAGGCTTTTTGCTTGGCACCTCTTCACGAAGTCTCCAGAGTTCCAGAGCTTTGCCTAACGGGCAGATTCTCATTGAACAATGAGGCCAAACTTTGCTTCCAAAATTCCCAGGTTGATGGTTCACCCTGGATGAAGAGACTTGGGATTCAGCTTTGAGACTAGCTTGGGCCGAGCCCATAGAAACTGGTCTGTGAAGGAAGAGGTTGGGATGATGGGATCTAGGATGACAGACAAC
This sequence comes from Cynopterus sphinx, assembly GCA_030015415.1. Lineage (NCBI taxonomy): Eukaryota > Metazoa > Chordata > Mammalia > Chiroptera > Pteropodidae > Cynopterus > Cynopterus sphinx. The sequence continues at coordinate 48,783,071 of CM057380.1, forward strand.
ATCTGCAACTCAAGTCATGTGTGCTGCTGAAAGTCAGCAAGATCATTTTGCAAGACTTTAATTTTTAAAAGCAGTTTTAAATTCACAGCAAAATTGAGAGGAACGTATAGTGATGTCCCAATACCTGCTATCTCCACTGACTGCAACATCATTTGATGTTCTTGGGTGAGTGGCCATTTCCATTAGGATCCAACCAATTTCTGATGCCTCAGGGAGCATGAGCCAACCTCTCCTTGAGAGTGGAATCTGCTAAAGGCAAACTACAGAGATGTTATCCTATCCTCATGCCTCTGCCTTTCTAAAGGTGAGCCTTCCTCCTACCCTGCTGGTACCACTCTGATTAACATGTTCCCCACATTCATGCTGTGTCCATGAGTGTACATTTCTGCTTCCTGAAAAGCTGTGGTCACAGGAATAAAAACTCACGAATCAGCTGTGGCCTACCTGAGGCTTGTCAGTTACCTTTCTACTCTGGTACCTCCCATAGCCACCAGTTAGCAACAGAATGAAGTAGCAACTCCCCAGCCTTCACAGTCTGGTTTCTTTCAAGCCTCTTTACCTGTTCTGGCCACATCAGATTCCTCTTCCCTTGACTAGATTCCACCCTTCCCTGATTCCAATCCCCTGTATGGTTTCACCTTCTGGAATTCTCCCCCACACCCTGCCAATTCAAATCTTCATCTTCCCTCTAAGTATAGCTTCAGTGATTCATATCACAAAGCAAAACTAACTTTAGCAAACCCCATTACAAGACAACCAGGGACCAAAGCAGTTGGATAAAGGGGATAAATAGGGTGGCTTTAAGTTTGCTTCTAGCTCAGAGGTCACCCAGAGGATTAGGATCTCTGCAGAGATCTGTGGCACCGACCTGCTTCCCTGAGGCACTTCCTTCTTCAGGCTGCCGGGACTTGCACAATCCCTTAGGAGAAACCAGGCAGTAGAGTTGAGCCACATGGGCTGCCGGGGACAAGCCAGGAGCAGAGCTGTGTTTCCTGACATTTCTCCCACTTCCCCTCGGGGCAGACTTCTGCGGCTATGCCTGGATTCAGACGTTTCTCTGTGCTCCATAGTGAGATACTTCAGTTCACTCCTTCAGGATTTATTTACTACAATTCCTCTACCCTTCCCCTCACTTGTGATCACAGTATCAAAGCAATCCTAAAACGGGATTGTTGTGCTTGCACTTAACACCTCCTCTTACTCTCTGCACGCTTTTCGTTGCCTCTTAAAGCAGACAGTCCCCTTCACCTGCAAACCCTGCCCCAGTACAAACCTTGCCAGTTTGGAGCAAGTCCTGATACCTAGATAATTTACTTGGCCTCACAAACACTTGGCTGACCAAGCAGTCCTATTTCTAACTTCCAGCAGAAAACTCAAGTGGGTGACTGGAGGGCAGGAGCCAGGTCCTGTCCACACCTGTGATTGTGTCCTGGACCCCCAGCATGTGGGGCTCACCCTTCTCATCTCCTAGGCTTAGCCAGGGCTGGGAGAATGGGGCTCTACTGAGATCTAAACACATTAGCTATTTGTTAGATGAACTTATTCCTGGCACCTAGCAGATATTCAGAGTATGGCTGAATCAAAAGGGGAAGGGAAAAGAGGGTCCAGTATCCTTTGGATGAAGGTTTATATTTCACAGCAACAGTCCTCTATGAACTTCTAATTTTCAGACCAAACTGGGCACGTCAGGCCTGCCCACAGGACCTGAAGTCTTAGCTCCATTCTGAGCTATTGGCACAGACCAGCCAAGCTCAGTGACAGCTCCTAGTTCTTGACTTATTGGGCAGCCTCAGCAGAAGCCAAAATTCCTGCCGTGGGTGTCACTGCTGGTTGATCCCTTCTCAGTTTCTGACAAATACTTGACTTTGGGCTCTGAGTCCTTGAGCTGGCTCCAGAAAGTGTTACTTATCAGAGGTCAAGTCCGCTGGCCTCACAGAGTACCTATGCATATAGGATCTAAGCATCTCCATGCTGTCTTTGTTCTCTTCAAATTTTACATCTTCAGGGTCCCACTATGGAGAGAAGACACAAAAGATACCTTGGCGGAACAGACCCTTCCCTAGGACCTAACAGAGCAAGTAATACTTTAAATGAATAAATTAATTAATTAACAGGCAGCCACCCTGAACAGACCAGCTCCCCTCTCCCTCCCCTTCTTTTTCCTTGTCCTTCTCAGTGAGACTGAGTCATGTTCCCTTTATCCTGAGAATCCCCACTTCCATGCCTAACTCATTCCGGGAAAAGATCAGGCAAACACAACCATTCTTTATGGCCCAGGTAAGTACCTCCTCTTCTAGGAAGCCTACCTGACTGCCTATGCCTATTGAGCTCTCGCTCCCTCTTTTTGTACTGCAGCTGCATATGGAAGCCCTGAGTTTTCTTTGAGTATCTGTCTTGTCCTCTTAGGGAGATGATGAGTTCCTTAAAAGCAGGGCACTGGTCTGCCCTTGCCCACCCCTCCCCACCATGGTGTTTCCTCTAAACTTGAGGTCAACAGACTTGTCAAAAACAAACACTTAACCTCTGATTCATAGTGGTGGTCACAGCTGGTGACTATTTCATCGCTCTGACCCAGACAAGTATGGGAAATTGAAATTGGCAGGGGTAAGAGTGGAAGGTTAAAAAAAAGGTGGCCACACAAGCACTGATGCAGCTATTTGCAAAGTCCTCCTATTGCTCTAATATGACGGATGAGAGAGAGAACTTTGCACATGGACCCAGAGCAAGGGAATCCCTAGAGATTCCAGCCACGGAGGTGAGTAGGGGATTGGGCTCAAGTCTTCCTTCTGCCACTAACTTGCTTCCTCTTCTTCTCTGGGTGCTGGATTCTCCATGTGTAACTTAAAATGGTAGATCAGCAACTACATAATACGATCTCTTTCATTTCTAAGTTTCTCTGACTGATAATTCTGAGTCACAGGTCACACTTTACAGTATCAAAAGACCCAGAAGATAACAGGCAATGCATTTTAAAACTTTGTTTTAGGTAATAAGAACATTGCTGGAATCTAGGCATAAAGAGAATTTGAGCAAAAAATGATCTACTGTCTTACCAGAAACAGTTTCAGGGATAGGTCTTTGTCATAAAACGTGCTCAGCTATGACTTGGAGGTGAGGGTGGCATGGCGACAGCAGCCAGCTGCCGAAGGTCTCAGAATGACAATGCAGGGGAATGTTTGCCTCAACTACTGCAGACACCCCTAGCACCGCTATTGTCAGTAACCTGCAGTGATCCTGCTTGCTCAGACCTCTGTTCCAAACCGTGTTTCTTCCTTGGGTCATGGATCTTCTCTGAGACCGTGCTAGATGGTTTGGGCAAAGCAGAAAGCACTCTGAACTTAGAGAATCTGGAAAATCCTCAGACCCGCCTCTCGTTTTCACATTTTTTTTCCCTAAAGGAATTTGGCATGGGCCCAGCCATCCAAGGGGGGCTAACAAAAACAGGAACTGAAGTCGAGCCACAGGAAGTCCCTTCTGGATAGAGAGAGAGCACAATTGTCCATACCTGCTCTGAGTTTAGGCCTTCCCAATAGTTATGCGACAGAATAAAAAGAGATAGAAAAGTGTTGAACAGATTTTGCCACTATTACAGAGCAGAGCGGAGCAGAGCTCAGCATTTGCCTCTGTCTGCTCAGTGAGCCAGGAGGCAGGCCCTCTGATGGTCTGGGGGCAAAGGAACAGCTGACGTCAGCAAGCAGAAAGGCGGTAGCTCCTAGCCGCTACAATCTAGCTATAATGATCAATAAGATAATTGTGATAATTATGAAGAGCTGCAGGTGCTTGGAAAAATTACAACCCATACAGAGTTTTAAATTACTATTATTAGAAATTATTACTAGGTGTAATAATAATAATAATAATAAATCTTCCACTTATTAACCGCATAGCTAAGATGAGTCAACTCAAAACCACAAGACTAAGAAAGAGAGATGCAAATAAAATCCCCACCTTAAAATATGAGATATTTGCTACTAGCCAAGATTCATTTTTAATCATCCTTTACTGAACGGGTGGTTCCACCCCAAGCCTCAACTATGTCTGAGTCAAGTTCTTGAAGGGAGGCTTTGCGGTCTTCTCTCACTCTTCTAGCACTGTACGCAGTGCCTGAGAGCATTTCTGACAGAAAGCTACGACTCTACAAATGTCTCTTATGTTGAATAGCTGCCAGTCTGCATAGTCCACAGGATCTGACATTATCTTCATATTAAAACCAAGCCTCTGTTGTTCAATTATTTTACATTGCCATTTAAAACCACTTTTATATTATAAGATTTTCAATACCACACAGAAAGAATAATCTCATGAGCACCCATATACACGTCCTGTTTTATTTTCTCTAGCTCCTCAATTATTTTTATTCGAAGTATTTTAAAATAAATAATTTCATCTGTAAATATTTCAGGATGTATTTCATTGATAAGAACTTTTTCTTTAAACCCTAAGCATAATGCCATTATTAAACCTAAAAAAAGTTATGAGAATTCTATTGCATTCACCTTTTAAAGACCCTGCTTGGGGGAACATAAACCAAAAGCAAAAGATTAATCGGAGAAAACACAAAATTACTAACAATGATGGTTCTACACACACTGCAAAACATACATGTTGATGACAACATTGGGGTTAGAAAAATTAAATAACTTTTACAAATATACAGATATTCATGCAAAAAAGAAACCGAAATCTGGTTACCACAGTCAGTGGGTGTTTTGTTAAAAAAAATTACTAAATGCCATGTGATATCCTGGGGCGTATCCAGAGGAAGGATAGTAATGGAAAAACTGGTGAAATCCAAATAAAGTCGGTAGTTCAGTTAATAGTACTGTCCTAATGTTAATTTCTTTGTATTGACAAATGGTTGTGTAAGATGGTGACGTTAGAGGACACTGGATAGGTGAAGACATACAGGAACCCTCTGTACTACTTTTTCACCTTTCCAGTAAATATAAAATTATTCCAGAATAAAAAAAGCTTGTTTAAGACTGAACAAACAAACAAGCAAACAAAGAAAGAAACTTGAGTCCCTGCAACTGGAACCTTGAACCTGGAACCATTCTGAAGTCTAAAAATTTTAGAAGAGTGCCCTCTAGCGGACGTGGACGTTTGAGTCCCCTTTTAAGCCAAGGATGACAACGCGCCTAAGAAGTACAATTAAACCAAACCTTGTACCTGAGCTCTCTCCTCACCCTTCCTAAAAAAGTAAAAACAATATCTCACAGTCTTTTCTTCATTGCGAGAACAGAATGTGTTCATTTTCATACAGAAATTTTTTCAAAAAGACGAAATCAAGACCATAATTCTATCTCCAAAAGAGCCTCGATGACGTTATGGAATAGCCCTCTCTGAAACACACACACACAGCCCCCAAACTGTGCAAATGGCTTTTCCCCCTTAAAATGTAATGAGTACGTCCACACATCCCTGAACTGTCTTCAGGACCACAATTCCAGCGCCTCTGTGAACTGCAGCATGTAGCATTTCGATTCGCCTCATTTCTAAAAGCACTCTTTTTCGTGCTTCGGAAACCAAAGGCATCCCGTATCCCCTATCAATGGGCCCTGTGGTAACTTCCCCTTTGTTCCTGAAGACTTTGAGGTGCGTCTTAGTCGCTGAGGAAATGGTGGCTTTCTAGGCTTACATTTTGTCACTAGGGGAGGTGGATGGGCCCTCAAGGACTGTTTGTCCAGCCCCCACCTCTTATATTTGGCCACAAGTGACTCCACCAAGATTGGGGAGGTGAGATGATGCTGAACTCGGGACTTGTTTTCAAGGTTTTTTTTTTCTTTTTCTCTTAATTATAACGTTTTAAGACTGGCAAGATACATACCAGCTGCAGTTCTCTCTTAAGTTTATAAAGGAGATTTCCCTGTGACCTGGTACCTTATAGACTTTTAAATATTCCACCATATGCTTCAAAATCTCATTCTTGTCTATGGCCATGCTACCCTGAACAAGCCTGATCCCGTCTGATCTTGGAAGCGAAGCAGGATGGGAAACCACACAGAAAGCTCAGGTGCTGTAGGTGTAATAAAAAAGAAAAGGGGATTGTAAGTTAACAAGGTCCTTGCAATCTGTGAGGTCAACCAAAGATTGCCTAGCTTAAAAAATTAAAGAGAAAAAAAAAAGCAATACCTTATTCTTTTTATTACTTTATAACACACACAATATTTATAGTTAATTAAGCAGTTCTTCAACACTTTGGATTAAGCACCGTTTTACCTCCCGCACTTTCTTTCCTCCTCTCTTAACTGTCCAAACTCCCCATGCTGCTCTTCCTGCCTGGGCCGCTGTGGGAGAAATTGGATGTGAGGCAGGAATATGCATCACAGGCTGAGAGGTACCGCAGGCAAGGCCCATCATGAACCAGATCAGTGTCCCATGGTGGGTTGGTTTCCTTTATAAAGATGACACGCAGGCTCACTTTAGGAACATTCCCAAGGGTGGAAGAAAAGGGCCAAGATGGAGGAGCCATGTGTATTAAAACAGTGGGCAGCAGGGGTTGGGGACAAGCATCTCTGAAGTCCAGTCACAAATACTGTTTTAGGCCAAATCCCGGGACCCCCAGCAGGAAAGGACTTGTCAACCTTACCTCCTATTTCTGACTTTTTAAAATCATTTTTTCCCCAGTTTTATTGAGATATAATTGACATGTAACATTGTATGCTCCTGATTTTTTACAAGAAACTTTGTTGCTCAAAAGAATTGAATAAGTGATCTAGGGAAATTAGATCCAGGAGAAGGGTTGCCAGATAAAACACAGGATGCCCAGTGAAACTGAATTTCAGATAACAACTAATTTTTTTAGTGTGGGTATGTTCATCTAAAGTTCAAATTTCCCTGGACCTCCTATATATATATATTTTCAATATGGAACACTTTGCGAATTCACGTGTCATCCTTGTGCATGGGCCATGCTAATCTTCTCCGTCTCATTCCAATCTTAGTACATGTGCTGCCAAAGCGAGCACTGTATTTTTTTCCTGATAAATCTAGCAACCCTACTCAGGAACAGAGGGAAGCCTTCCTGGAGGAAGCAGAATGTAGCCAGGGCCTCAAAGGGCAGGAGGAGATGACAAAGTTGAGTCAAGGAATCCAGAGAAGGGAAAGCTGGAGAGTTGGCCAGTGCCAGACCTCTAGGCCTGGGGGTCAGGCTATGGGTGTGAATTTAAACAGTAAGCAGTAGGGAGCCACAGAAGGCCTGAGAGCAGGAGGCCATGGGGCTGAGGTCAGTGCTGGGTTTAGCAGCAATGAAAGGAGAGATGGAGACAGGAGCTCGGTCAGGAGTGCCTATACTGGTTTGAGTGGAAGTAGTAAAGCTCTACGCTGGATTTCGGGCAGTGGAATTGGAAATGCTTCTAGAGACTCAGGCGGCCCGAGGAGGTGGTCCAAGAGTGGCGTCTGGGCAGAGCTGTTGTGTTGTCAAAAACACAAACAGGTTTGGCTGGTGGTTGACCCTTCTGTTTTCTTGATGGAAGCCTTTCTACTTCTAAGAATTGATTCAGTGTAATTAACTGCCGTCTACCTCTTTCAATGAGTGTTTTTGACACTTAAGGTCACATTGTTAAGTAGGGCCTTAAAGGTCGTCCAGTCCAAAGCTGAGGTTTTGTAATGAGCATTTATGGGACCAGTGCTTTACTGCATCAAAGCTCCTTCACACTCTGACCTTGGTGGAGCCTCACCATCTTCCCTAAGCTCATTATCTCCACTTTCATAGCAGGTTCAGAGAAATGAATGGGTGTTGCCCCATTCCATGGCTAAAAGGGCCAGAGGGAATACTGGAGCCCACTTCCAGCCTGTGTTCCAGTTCAGGACATAACACTTCTGGTAGTTTTACAAGGCCCCAGCGGCACCCCCATTCGATCCTCACAGTCACTCTATAAGAAAGGTAGGGCAGATCTCATGATTCCCATTTACAGAGGGAGAAACAAAAACTCCAGAAGTCCAATGCAAGGCCACCTGGCAGGGCAGCGAGAGCCCAGACAAGCCCCTGTGTCCACCTGACTCCTGGTCAGTCCTCTTTCTCCTGCACAGCCGATTTCTCTGTGTGGGCCCGGTGACGTATCTTTCTGTGCCTCCGGGGGAAGCAGCAGACTGCCCCACACATTTCTGGATGTATTGTCTTTCACAGTCTCATAGCACATGATGCCACTTCCCTGGGGAGGAAACATTCCTGTGGAGAAACCACATCCTCGACTTTATTTCTGGCCTTTGGTACCTATTGGAATGTTCTAGCCTCTTTCTTCTTGTATGTAGTTTCTTCTAAAATGAGCTGGTGCTGGAGGCAGGGTTTGGGGAGGAAGCAAGCAGTCTTGGTTGTCAAGAACCTTAAGCACAGAATCAGCCGGACACACGGGCCTGGGACGTGACCCTCTTTCAGACAGAGCAATCTGCTGTTTGGCTCTGTTCTCCCCATCCACCCCCACAACTGCAGCGGCTCCAGTTGTAGTCATTCTCTGACATGCAGACCTTGTTCCGATGACAGAAACAGCCTCCTTGCAGAATTCCTACAAAGCTGCTTCTGCCAGGCCTATAACAGTGCTAGGAAGCACAGAAGGAAAAAGAAGTAACGAAATGCTCTTTCTTCACAAAGCTGGACTTAATCTTTCCTTGCATGCCAGAGGCTAAAATAAATAAATAAATAAATAAATAAATAAATAAATAAATAAATAAAACTTTTAAAAGGCAGGTGAACAGTTTCGACAGCACGGTAAAGTCAACCCTGCACTCACAAAGCTGGTGAAGTGAGAAGGCCACTCCTGGAAGCCCTGCTCCCTCTGGGCCTCAGCCCCCAGCTACAGAACATGGGCACAGTCAGTTTCTGTCCAGAGTGCCCTCTGGATGGCCATACCAGGAGCGGGCTGCCTTGTGTCAAAGGGGCGAGCGAGTGGGTGAATGAACGAGTGGATCCGCAGTGTCTGTGAGTGTGCTGTCTCTTGTGGAGACATCTGGAAATCCGGACAGCCCAAGCAAGTGGCTTTTCCACAGGGCCACAGGGTCACGCTGAGGTTCCAATGCCATCCATTCGGTGCCCTGACCAGGCCAGCCAGTGGACATTTGTGGAAAGGTGAAAATGATCCAAGCTCTACTTCCATGAATACTCACAGGCCTTATCTGTCTCATTTCCATTTGCCTAATTTAAGAGTGTGACCTTGTCCCCTTGGAACTTAGATAGTTAAAAAAATAATAATAAATGTCTAAACAGAGGGAGATAATATAGTAAGGGAAGAGCAAGGAGTGCAAAACAGAGAAATGGCCCAAGCCAGCCACAGACAAACGTCCGAATTTCTCAGGGTCTCTGCCCAGTCCTCAGCTTAATTGTGGGTGGGCAACAAGAATCACCCTTGTTTCCAGAGAGTGAATGTTGTTTCTCGCTCTCTCCATTTCCTTCCTGACTTGCCGGCTTAACTCTCCCTTCTCGTCACTGAACATACTTTGCCGTCTGGCTCTTTCTTTCTGTGTTAAGTCTTAGATTTCTGCCCAGACTGCTGGCTCCAGGCTGCCAAGCCATATGCCTTGGGTAACTGGATCCAAGAAATAAACAACAGTGAATGACATAGGGAGACATGGACCCCAAATGGTCCTCAGTCTGGTGCAGAATTCTTCACTCAAAACTCAGCACTTAATGATCAGCTGTGTTCTAGGGTTGAGGAATAGAGAGAGATGAAGGCAGTCCAGACCTTATATCTACAAGCTCATGCACAGCCTGGCAGGGAAGACAGGCCCTGACAGCTCACCAGCTACAGGGCAAACAACGGAAGTTGTGTGAGAGAGGTCTATGCTCTGGGCACCCAAGGGAAGAAGGCATTATTGTCTGGTGTGTGTGTGTGTGCATGTGTGTGTGGCGGGGTGGGGTGGGTTAGTTTCACATAGCAGGTAGGATCTGGATAGGATTCTGATACATGAAGATTGGGCCAGAGAAAACCCCAGGTTGAAAGGCCCAGAGCCTAGGGTTAGGGGACCAGTCTATGGCCAAAAGGACATGTGGATGAGGCAGGGAGGGGCACAAGGCTGGGGCAGGTGCAAAAGGTCTGGAACCTCACCCTGGGAACCCAGACTTTACCCGACAGATCAACAGTTCTAAGGCTGTTCAGATTCCAGGGTCGATTTTGAGCTCAACAAATTCGAAGGACTTACTTAGAACAGCTAATGGATTATTTTGCTGAATAGGGCATTAAAACCAAAACAAAAACCTCAGCACCCACTACTACATATTATTATCATTTCATAAAAGGGCATGTTAACACCAAAATAATAGAACAGACACCCAGAATAAAAGACAGTCCTTCCCCCCACCCCACCCCACCCTGCCAAAAAAAAAAAAAAAAAATAGCTGACAGCCTCCTGCTGACAGCACCTGTCCACTGCACCATCCTTGTTCTTAATTTCCACAAAGGGAAACTTCCTGGTAAATAGGGCTAGAAACCACAGCTGTCGGACCGAGAGCAGCAGGACAGCTCCGATCCGAGGGTTCACCCATTTGTTGTATCTGAAATGTGACATGTTTTGTTCACAGATGCAAAAATTTCAAAATGAAGTAAATTTTATGAAAGTGTCAGGCTCATATGACCCTGTATATATATGACCCTGATGGCACCATAGGGTACAGGTGGTGCTCCTGAGTGGGGAAAGGGGTGAGGGAAGAACACGAATGCTCCCAGGGTCAAATGAGTTTGGGGAACACTGAGCCCCTTTTAAAGCTTATTATTCATGCATTATTTAAAAAAAAAAAAAAAAAAAAAACCTTGAATGTGCAAGTGATTCTTTGAGACTGCGCTGCACTACGCAGTGTTTCCCCAATTTGGAAACCCCTTCTCAGGCCTGAGTGTGGGAAACTCCTTGCACAGAAGCCGGCAGAGGCTTATTCATTATTTCGCAGGCATGAGGTTAGTGTAGGCGGATTCGCAAACCACAGCAGAAGGTAACCAGCAAGGGTGGCTAAAGGAGGACGCCCACGCACCCACTGGCAGGCAACGGCTTGTACCTCAAGGTTGGAGTTGATGGAGGGGACCTCGGAAGAGCTGCTGGAAGACACGCGGCCCCGGATGTCTTGAACCTGGGGGGTGGGTACGAGGGGGCCTCCTGCAGGGGTGCATCTCCCGTGCTGGTCTGTCCATCGCCAGGCAGCCTGCGGGTGCTGCAGCCTGCCTGCAAGGTGTGTGGAGAAGGGCAGGCAGGGACACTCAATTTACGTCTTCATTTCTGAATTGTCAAAGCACATGCATGCTCTAGTTTAAAAGACAGGGTGTAGAGAGCAGCGCCTCTTCCACCCTCATCCCCCAGCCATCCTGTGCACAGCCTTGCTCCCTTTCCTGTGCATCCTTCCAGATCGTCTAAACAATCAATGCATATACATTTACCCTTACTTCCACAAGTGTTAGCGTGCTCTACACTCTTTGATGTATCTTGCTTTTTTTTTTTTTAACTTAATGTTGTCTCAGAGATAAGACTATGTGAGATTTGGTGTGTGTGGGGGCGGGGGACAGCATTGCATATGTGTTCACAATGTACTTAACTAATCCCTACTGATGAACCTTCAGGGTATTTTCAATCTCTTGCTTTTACAACCAGTACTGACTGCACTAAATTATACTGTACATCCAAAATGTCAGGGTATTTAAAAGATAAATTCCTAGAAGTGGAATTGAGGGATCAGAGGGTATGTGCCTTTATAATCTGGACAGCTACCTCCAAAAATGCAGTCCGTAGAGGCTTTACTGACTCATATCCAGGAGCAGAGTGAGTTGGGAAGGTTTAAGGGAGATTCCCAATCTATCCATCTATCTATCGTCTATCTATCTACTGTCAATCATCTAGTTATCTATGTATTGTCTTTCTATCTATATTCTATTACCTTCTATACATTTTCTACCAATCATCTGTCTAGCTACCTATCGTCTATCAATCATCTATCTTTCTATTTATATTTTATTATCTATCAGTCAGTCTTCTCTCAACCAATCATCAATGTATCATATATCTTTATCTACCTACCTACCTACCTACATCCATCCATCCATCCATCCATCCATCCGTCTCAGAAGAGAGTTTCCTCCTACAGGACTCGCATGGGGGTTGAGGGTGGGCACTTCCTCAGAGATCCTCAAAGACGTGATGGCCTAGGTTTCAGAGCTGGGCGAGATTCAAGTCATTCCACTGACACACCACCAGGGAATCAGCCTGCCTTCTGGACCAGAGTCTTCTCCCAACTAACCATGTGACCTTCGCAAGAACTTAATCTTCCCTAAATCTCAGTTTCCTAATCTGTAAAAGGGGATGGTAATCCCTGCCTTTCTCCTTTGAAGCAGGATCACGGGTTCAGATGTAAATGTCCCGGACACATGAGAAGAATGGCTATTCATCATATTGGACTCCAAATCGTTCAGGGCTCCAGCGTGACTGGAGTGTGACTCCAGTGTAAGTGTACGTTTTCATGTGAGTCGGCTGGACAGGAGAAAGTCCACAAAGGAGTCAGAGGAGGCCAAGTGCTGGGTGGCCCCTGGGCAGGGTGGGGGAGGAGGGGGAAGCAGAAGCTGCTCAGACAACAATGATAGATTCTATAAATTCCTCGAGGCCTGAGCACACCGAATCAACAAATAAATCTGGGTTTTCAAATACTCCGATCCATTGATCCCTGTGATCCCATGGCCCTTGGCCCTTCACTCAGCCTGAACCTGGGCTGCATCTCTTGGAAATTTTTTCTTTAGGACTAATGTGGGGCAGGGGACACTGAGACACTAAGCAGCTTTGCCCACTTCCAGATGGCTGTCTCATCAGGACATGTGTCAGTGTACATGGCAAAAGGGTATTTACCTCACTCCAACTTTGCTCATTGGGACATTCTCATGAAAGAAAAGAAAAATTTGCTAACTGACCCGGCAAGATATGGCAGCACAGAGAATATGTTCCCTTTATAAAAGCTGAAGTCTCAAAATCAGACAGATTTAATCTGAAACCTGTATCTGTGATTTTCTAACTTTGGGATCTTGGGCAAGTGACAATCTTCTCTATGACTCAGTTTAAAATAATAATAAAAGTATTAATTATTAATAAATAACAATAAAATTACTCGTAGTATCTACTGCATAGGTTATACAAACTTGTTAATGATAATATCAAAAAACAACCACTTATCAAGTACTTTCTTGGTGTCAGCCATTGTGCCCAAGAGGCAGTATGTACAGTGGTCAAGGGCACAGACTCAGGAAGAGGCAAGTTTGAATCCTGGTTCTCCCACTGACAAACTGTGTGACCCTGAGCAAGTTGTTTAACCTCTCTGTGCTCCATTTTCCTTATCTGTAACATGAGGTCAGTACCTCAGGGGTTGGCTGTGAGGTTTAAAAGAGTTAATTTATGTAAAGCACTTGGATCAGCACGATAGGCATCATGGAAGCGTTGGCCATTGTTATTTACTCACAGCCTGGCAAGTAACTAGCCCTCAAAAGACAAACCTTCATGGGCGAGGAGGCCCTGGAGCCCAGTGAGGTGGCTTCTGGCGAAGGCTGGAAGGGAGGGCTCGCCCTCTGGTGGACACAGAAGGAAGAGGTCGAGTGCAGTATTGGCTTAAAAGCACGCGGGTCCTCAGCAGAAAATGGAGGAGGAACACTCTTCTCTCACGGTGTCTGTCCACCAGCAGGAATCCACTGAAGACTCAGGTCCTGGAGAGGTTAAAGTGAATGCCACCATTATCATGTTTCAGAAGTTCCATAATTTAAAAGCTTCGTGTGCAAAGCTTTGGCCAGATGTGGCCAGGGTTCCCTGTGCTTTCCTCAGGGGCCTGCCATCACTCCCCCATCCTTCCATCAGAAGAAGGGTTTAATGGCCAAAGTGGGCTCTTAGTTGTGAAAGCATGCTCTGAATCTCCCTGCACTGCCCCTACAGCACATACTGGTTCTTTGCACCCACATTCCAAAGAACAACAACAAAGAGTAAAACCTTTGAGTACCAGTATGTCCTACAGGCCGCTCAGCACTGAACTCCGTGTTCCAGACACACCTGTACTGAGAGCCCGTGATGTGGCTCGACACACCAGAGACTAGCGAAACACAAAGTGTATATCCCAGCAGGAAACAGACAATAAACAAAAGTCAAAGATCATAAGTGCTTAGCAGAGCATTGAAAAAGGTAATAATAAAGTAACACAACAGAGAGATGGAATGGAGACTACTTTTGGATGGGTGGTTGGAGAAGGCCTTTTCTGAAGGTGACATTTCAACTGGAGTCTGAAAATAAGAAAAGGCAGCTATAGAAAAAAAAAGTCAGAAGAAAGAGCATCTAGGCAGAGGAACAAAAGAAATCTGTGCTTCAAGAGAGGAGTGAAGAGAACAGGAGACAGTCAGGGAGGGGTGCTGGGCTGGCAGAGGCTTGGGGGTCTGGGTAAGGGGTTTCTATTCTGCGTGAAATGGGAAGCCAGAGCAGTGTTTTAAACAAAGGAAGAACAAGATGTCATTTACTTATGTAAGTGATCCTTGCAGATGGAAAAGATGGGACAAAAATAGCGGTGGAGAGGAAACCCAGTTATGAGGCTGCTGGATCTATTTAAACAGCAGTATTGACAAAACTTAAAAAATGTATCAGATGGGCATGGGCCTGCGGTGAGGGGAAGAGAGAAATTTGGGTTTGACCGACTACATGGACAGTGGTATCCTTTACTGAGTTGAAGAAGATGGGGAGAGGTCTGGGCATGACAATTCAGAATTCCATTTTGGATACAGTACGTGTGAGAAGCCATGTGGTGACACTACATAGGCAGCCTACAGCCAAGACTGGAATGGAGGGAGAGGAAAGGGATGGAGAAGTGCATGATGGAAATCAGCAAGAGCTGGTATGCAGAGCTGTGGCATTGTGGGACTGAAAGAGGACACCGAGAGAAGGAGGACCTGCTGGGACAGTGCTTGGGGTCCTACAACCTTAAAGTCACCAGGAGGAGGCAGCTGGAGTGAGAGGGAAAGAAGGCCTGTGAGGGGGACAGCAAAGCCAGGAGAGTGAAGGCCCCAGAAGTCACAAGCAGCTAGTGGTCAAGTGAGTTGAATCTCAACTAGGACAGAAATGACCCCAGGATTTAGCAACGTGGAGGCCACTGGTAGCGTGGACAAGAACAGTCTTAGTGCGGTAGTGGACCGGTGGAGTGGACTTGTCACTTCTCTCTCTTTTTTCTAACCCTCTTCCTCCTGAGGACCCCTACATGCAGGCAGAAGCCTGAGAGCCATCTGGAGCCCTCAGTCTCCCTCATCCCCACATCCTCACTTCCCTCAACACTTTATTTGCCAACTCCATCCAGTCCATCTCTGCTGCTTCCTCTGCTCTAGCCTTGGTTCAGGTCACACCACCCCTTTCCTGGACTTACAAGTAGCCCTCACTGACCATGTTGATTCTAGTCTCCTCTTCCCTAGTCTGTCCTCCAACACTGCCTGACTGATGGCTCTAAAATGCACATCTGACCCTGAGTCTCTAAATCTGAAGCCTCCTAGATTCCCATTACCTGAAGATGTTAGTCCGCTTCTATAGTGTGACGATCTCACCCTTACCTCCTCTCCAGCCTTTCATCAACCAAACTCCCCTCCATTGGCCCCCCACTGAGGACTTGGAGAGTTCCTTCCTCTTTTTCATGCTTCCCTACCTCATCCTGCCCATCCTATAGCTAAAGGGTCACCTCCTCCAGGAAGCCTTCCATGACTACTGCCCATCCTCTGAACACCTGGCTGTAGCCCACAGCCACTCACCTGCTGCACTGGCTCAATGGTCAGCTCCATGTAGTGACTGATGGCTGTCATCGTCCTTAGTGACTTGCAGTGCAGTAGTGGGGTGAGAGTCACCCAATCTGAATTCTTTTAAGCAGAGACAGGGAGATAGAAAGGGGAATTCTTAAAGTTGGGGGACATTTTCTGAAAACAAGGTCTCATTTTCTTCAAAAGAACCCCTAAAGTTTTTGTTTTCTGTTCCCTTACAGTACATCTCACTTTCTGCTTCCTGTAAAATGTCTCTTATCTTCCTCTTTATGAAATCACAAACTTTGCTGCACAGTAGAATCACCCGAGTAGCTAAAAAAAAAAAAAAAATAGACCTATGTTTAGCTCTCACACACACCAACCAATGCCAGATTTTCTGATTTCATTGGTGCAGATGTGACCTGGATTGTTTAACATCCTACAGTGATTCTAAAGTATCAGAACTGGGGAACCAGCGCAGCAGGGGCTGAATGCATGCTTTTGTAAAGCAGTGGTTCTCATACTGTCCTGTGTGGCGGGAGCACCCAGGGGGCTCATTAGAACAGCCTCAGTTTAGAATTTGGTTGAGCTGGGCAAAGCCCTAGAATCTGCATTTCTAACATGTTTGCAGGTGATGCTAGTCCCGCGACCACACTTTGAGAACTGTTGCTGTAAAGGACTGTCGAAGAGATTGCAAAGGCTCCACTTCTCCCCTTCAGAACGTGAAGACACATAAGGTTCTCCTTAAGTACGTTAGCTCTCTTTCGTTATGGAAC
This sequence comes from Cynopterus sphinx, assembly GCA_030015415.1. Lineage (NCBI taxonomy): Eukaryota > Metazoa > Chordata > Mammalia > Chiroptera > Pteropodidae > Cynopterus > Cynopterus sphinx. Next base: position 48,799,551 of record CM057380.1, read on the forward strand.
ATAATTTCATATCAGTTTCTAGAATGAATGAAAATAACCTCCCAGTAGAGACTTCATGGGAATTGGGATATTTGGTGCAAGGACTTATATAAAGCCCTTTTACCTTGGCCATACCCACCACTACCTTCTGTTTTATTCATGCAGATTACATATTACTTTATGTAGTATATAAACTTATAAATATATGAAAATTACTAAGTAGTGTACGTGGACATTTGACCCATCCACATTGCTTATAGTATATTAAAGTTCATTAAGTGATCAAAAAACTTAAAAAAATATGTTGTAATCGGGAAAATGGAGGATCCTATTTATTGTGGGCACTCTTAGTGTTGGGCATAAATCGTTTTTGAAAGTGACCAGCTGCCAAGCTTGGAAGGACCCCAGGATCCCAGGCCTGGCTGTGGCAAGTGCCCTGCCTCTGCCCCCTCTGAGCCTCATTCCTTGCCTCGTGGTTGTCTTCCTCTTTCTCTGCGCAGGTCAGAAGGGCTTGGGTGTCAGGGCTCTCTCTGGCTTCACAGGCAAATCCCAAGGCCCGCCTCATCTTGCTTTTCATCATCCAGGAAAGAAGATGGTCTGGGAAGTGGAGTTAAGGTCCAAGGGAGCAGGGCACTCCAGCCACCCACTGCTGCCTCCCCCTCTGCGCTGAGGGCCCCACCCTAGGCTCCCCTTCCCCGGGCTGGGGAGCTCCTTTGAGGACAGGGCCAGGTCTGACTCTCCCGACATTTCCCCCACACAGGCCCAGCACCCAGCAAGACCCTGCCTTTAACAGACACTTAGGAAATGCTTGTTAAACAATAGCATTTTAAAAACTATCTCCCTTGAAGGAGGGTGTTGAACAGCATCTCCCCCCAAATTCATATCCACCTAGAACCTCAAAATATGTAACTCAATAATTAGTTAAGATGGGGTCACAGTGGATTAAGGTGGACCCTAAATCCCACAACAGGAGTCCTTATAAAAAGAGGAGAGGACACACAGAGGTACGCAAAGGGAAGGAGGCTGTATGAACACAGACGCAGAAATGAAAATTATGCTCACAAGCCAAAGAACACCAATAGCTAGCAGAAGCTGGAAGGGGCAAGAAAGGTTTCCCTGCAGAGCCTTTGGGGAGAGTGTGGCCCTGCCTGGATTTCAGACATCTTGCCTCCAGAGCTGAGAAAATAAATTTCTGTTGTTTAAGCCATCAGGTTGGTGGCAATTTGCAATGGCAGCTCTAGCAAACTAACATGGTACTTGAGAAAATCAGTTTCTGAACTATTAATGCTAAATCCACAGGTTTCTCGCCACCACCACCCCCCTCACCGCCCCCACACACACCATCTCTGCCCACCACTGTTTGAGCTTAGCTTGTCCTTGGGGTCCTCATGCCAAGGTCACTGGGGTGTCAGCACATCAGGAAACACCCCCTGGGGAACCGCTCAGAGTCACCAAGAAAGGGCAGCCCTTGTCAATTCTTATCCAACTGCTTTCCCAACCCAAGCTCCAGCATCAATGTGAACAAGGGGAGTGATTAGTCCTGCACAGCAGGCCAGCTTGCACAGCCCTTTCTCAGCCTGTGGGAAAGGTGAGGCCGAGAGGAGGAAAACGGGTTCACAGAGGGCAGAGACTGGAGCAGAACTGAGAGTGGAACGTGGCTCTTCTGATCCCAGGGCCAGTAACCAACCATCACACACCCCCTTAGCTATTTCACAGAGCTCCAGCCAAGAGATAATTATTCTTATTTTTAAAAAATAGGAAACAAAACAAAATTGCACATTACAATTGTGTCTGCCTGCCCCAGGCTTCAAACCACTGAGAGAGAGCTCCATCTAGCAAGGGGGAAGGAGGGCATGGCAGGGGCAGGGAGAAGATGAGACACGGGCAGTCAAGCCCCCTAGGTCTGGGGCAGATACAGCGAGGTCCAGCGCAGCACGGCCTAGGGAAGTCAGGAACCAGGGTGTGGCCCGTAGCAGGCACTCAGGCCGCCGGTCATGGGCCATGCTGGCTGAGGCGTAGAGGAGGTGAGCCAGGGCCGACGGGAGCCGGGTCCACAGGTGGATGGAGGAGAACGTCTTACCCTGGCACTGGGCAGAGAGAAGAGAGAGCTGGGCAGGGAGGAGAACTGCCATCCCCCAACCCCCCTAGCTCTTTTAGAGCTAAGAGCCAGGGCCCTGGTGGCATAGCAGGTTGGAAGGCAAGCCCTCTGTGCATGCCAAGTCCCCAAGGATGCTACTTGCTACTTCTATTGGGATTCTGGCTTTTGCTCAAGCTGTTGACTTCACCTGCTGAGCTCCTACTCATCCCTCAAAACCTGGCTTAAATTCAACTCAGGTAAACCATCCCTTTCCACTTCTACCCTAAGCGTAGCAACTATCTCCCTCTTCTGTGTCCCATCACACCTGACACACCCCTCTATTGACGTGCCTTTCGCCCTGATCGTGACTTAGCTCCCTATACATTTGTCTGCCCAACAGACAGAGGGCTTCTGAGAACAGAGCCAAGGTCCTCACCACCCTGGCACCTGCACTGCGCAGAGGCTTGTGAATGTCAGTTCAGAGAACATGAGGGAGACTGAATTACGAAGAGCCAAGGCCAGACCAGGAAGTCAGGAAAATTAGAGGTAACTTTCTTGACATTTTTAAACCAAGGGGATATTTTTAGAGAATGACTAATAGAAATATTGTTTTTTAAAAAAGGAAACAAGCATAGGTAAGTATACTTGACAGGTATAAAGTCACTTTATATATACCTTATGTGTATACACAAATATTATTTCCAATTATATATTTCCTATTACATGGTATGTTTAAATTAATGCATAAATATAACTTAGTTTGCTCATTAGATGACATATTTTGGAACATACAGGCCTTGGCTAGGCAATGGAAAAAATTCAAAGGAAAAAGCTTATTTAGGCTCTTTTCCTCCATTTTTATTTGAACTCTCAAAAAGATTCCTCAGGAGTGTTACATGTCCTCCTCGTTTGGCTCTCAGACCTCTTTGTTTCTGGCCCACCAGCCACTAAATAAAGACAGCACCCAGATGGACAAGTGGGCCCAGACACTGAGGGTGGAGACAGCACCCCTTCCCACCTCACAGAGCCCAGGAAGCAGCTTGTCCCAGTCAGCGCTGCTATGGTGAGACCTACCTGGCAATCTTCCCGCCTACCCCTCTTCCCCATGTTACAGAGGACGCTGACAGCCAAGAGGGGAGCTGACTCGCAGAGCTGGCCTAGGACCTGGGCCTGCTGCCTCTTGCCACTGCCCAGGATGAGCCCATGCTGGGGAAGCTCGCTCTCACATGCCAGTCCATTCACGGTGCCCACTGACCTCAAAACTTCAATCTTTTTTCAGGGTTAGTACTAGAGCCTATAGGGCTCTATTTGCCTCCGGTGCTGGACACACAGTAGGTGCTTAGTAACCACTTGAAGAATGGAACTGACTTGGTGACTTGATATGTGTAGGAATTTCTCCAGCACACCTGGGCCTCATCTAGCAGGTCAGGACAGAATGTTGGGAGGACAGGACGCTGGTGGCTGCCTGGCAGATCCATGCCGGAGGCTGGAAGCAGGGATGCCTCAGTCGGCTCCTGCAGATACGATGACTCCTGTTGTTGTCAGCACAATGCTTTACTGGTCAGGGGATTTATCACTGCCCATAGAAATGCCTCTAGAAAAATAGAAACTTCTCCTACCAAAGTCACCCAGCCATTTCACTCCTTAGCACCCCATAAAGAGTAAATTAGAAGCAGCTTCTGGGAGATCCAGGGTCCAAGACCTTGCTGGCTCATCTTCTCTGAATACCTCAAACCCTAATGGGTTCCTCCCTAATAAGGGGACCTAGGCTCTGGGCTCTTCTTCATGGGACCAGAGACACTCAGGCCTGGCAGCCCCTTAGAGACTGCTTGGCCTAATCTCAATGCAAATCACTTATCTTCCTGCCAAGGGGCCATCAGGCTCAAATGCCTTTAGTGATAGGAAGCCCACTACCTCCTAAGGTAGGAATGACAATACCAATTGCTTTCAACATGCCACGCACTGTGCAAGGTGTTTAACTCATGAATGGGAAGGGCCCCCTCCTGCCCCCAACCTCTTCTTAGTCTTGGTCTTCGTTCTGTTCCCTAAGACTGCAGAAAACTAGGCTGCTCTTTCTCCCGCAACACAGCCCTTCTGATTCCTGCATCCATGAGCTTCCTTTTTATCAAGCCATATTAAGTCACTCATTAACAAGTGCTTGCTACCAAGCACTGGAATACAGTGGGGTCTAAAAACAGACAAGGCTATGGCTCTCACAGTGCTGACGTTTCTCTCTTTTGTTAGTAAGATAACAACTTGGCAAATAACTGAAAGAGCTAATTTCAGGTTGTGACAAAGGTTATAGAGAATATGAAACGGAGTGAGGGGCACGTGTCGGGAAGGCCTGGGCTACTTTACGTGGTGTTATTGGTTGAATTGTGATCCCCCAAAGACGGTTAAAGTCCCAACCCCAGAGCCTGGGATGTGACCTTATTTGGAAATGGGAGGTCTTTGCAGATGGTTGAGTTAAGATGAGGTCATCAGGGTGGGCCTTAATCCAATGCGACTGTGTCCTTATAAAAAGGGAAGAGTCGGACACAGACATATATAGTGGGGAGGTCACATGAAAATGCACTCACAGGGAGAACGCCACGTGAACACTGGAGTTATGCTGCCACCAGACAAGAAACTGCCAGAAGCCTGGAGACAGGCCTGGACCAGATCTTTCCCTGGCACCTTAGGATGGATTTTGGCCCACTGACACCTTGATATTAGACTTCCAGTCTCCAGGACTTAAAGACAATATATTCCTGTCGATCAAAGCTTGTGGTACTTTGTTATGGAGACCTGTCCCAGGGGTCACCAAAAAAAGAGCAGTGCTCCCTATTCTCCCCTCCCTTGATCTGGAGATAGCACCTTTGCTGATGAGACCTCATGTCCCATGAGGTATGTGGCCATCACAACATAGGCTGCAGCTTCCCACAAATGATCGACTGAGCATCTGCCATCCCCGAAATCTGTTCTTCTGGAACTGCTATTCAATGATGCTCTTGGGCAAGTGACCTTTTTTAGACTCAATAATGGGCTCATTCTGTTTCCGGTGGTAGGCCCAGCCATTATTCCTTCAGAGAAGCCCTCCTGGACGAGCAGTTTTCACACGTCCACAACATCTTGCTCTTACACAGGCATGTTCCTGCCTCATTGGCTTTCCTGTGCATTTTCCTCTTTCTCTCCTCTCTGCCTCCTCAAATCCCTTGGGAGACAAGCTGAAGCCTCCCCGGTACCCACCAGCCTGGCAGCACAAACAGTTTTTATCCTTGCTCATTTGAATAGTGTAGGAGCCTTCTCTCCCTCTTCTGAAATCCCAAATATTTTATTCTATTTTCCTTAGACCATTAAAATATCCTGCTTTGCATTTCTGTGTCTTCCATGAGACTGTAGGCTTCCCAGGAACAAGCACTGCACCTCAAGTCACATCTGTATCTGCATTCCCTGTCCCCGCCCCCCAGCCTGTCCAGTGCAGGGCTGCCTCACCCCCGATGTCTGGAAGGCATCTGCCAATAAGATGCTCTAGAATACACAGAACCCCAGTAGCTACATGATTCTGTCCTCTAAAACCTTCTCATTCACTAATGGGATACTTGTTGGTCCAAGCCTGGTGGCTTTCTCTTGAGAGCCTGCTTTTCACTTGCTACAAGAAATGGAGAGAACCCAGCGGACTCTACAGTGAGAGGCCTCAGCACTTCCCCTGGGCCAGCTAGCTGCCCACTCCACGCTCCATGGGTGACACTATCCCTCCGCCCTGGTGACCTGGAGCTTCGACAATGCTCCCAGAGTGTCTAAGACCCACCATGGTGACCCATAGCCCATCCCTAACCCAAGCCTCATGATTCTGGAGAGTGGGGGATCTGGGAAGCCCAGGATCCAAAGGCTGCGATGCCACCCAGCAGGTAGCCCAGGATTTCAGTATTGTCCTGTGGGAACAAGTGATACACTCAGTACCCTGAAGAGACCACCCATCCTTTTCTGCTTTTTAGTAGGTTCCTCCCAACAAGGACGCATCCTAATGCTTCTCCCACCCCCACCCCCATGCACACATCTGGGGCATTTGTTGGGACCGTGAGGAGGGAAGGGACCTGCACTCCTCCGTGTCATCCCCCCTGACTGCCGGCTGGCTCAGTCTTACCTGCAGCAAGCTTTCCAGCAGCTTCCGCTGAGGCCCTTGGATGAGACCTGAAGCCTTTGGGACAGTGGCCCAGAGAACCCAGCCTGGGCCCAGGCTTAGGGGCAAGGCCAGGGCAAATATGCTGGCTCTGAGCTGCCACCTCCTCTTCCTCTCCTGGGATCCCTGACTTGCAACAAACACCAAAGTCCCATAAGGCTCCTGGGATCTGGAGGAACCTGACAGGCAGCTGCTGGGAAGAACTGGTATTGACTCAGCTCCAATGCCAACCAGGTTGCCAGGCTGTTCTGTAGACCGATTCCCCCTACCATTCGAGGCCCTGTGGTTATGCGACTCCCACTTCTGCCATGACTGGCGCTCTTCTCCTTCCTCAGCCCTCTTCTAGCATTTTGTGTTTCAAGGCAGGATGCTGTTATCCTTTACATAAGTATCTGTGCACACACAGTGTTGCCTCTCCTAGAATGGAACCCCCAAGGGCGGGCACTGTGCCCTGGCAGTTTCTACAGTCTCTTCAGAGCCTGTCATGGAGCAGAACAAACACCAGCTTGGTGAATGAGTCAGTGAGTGAACACGTTTGTGCCAGGGCACCAACACTGGGAGCAGGACAAGAGCACCATCTTTGAAAATCTCCTCGAACTGTCAGACCTCTAGAGCCTCCTCTGAACAATCTTGATAAGAACATTTCTCCTCTGGGAAGCACTGAGCAGCTGCGGGCATCTTATATTAGCCCACGGATGCAAGCATTTCCTTTTTGGACAGAGGTCCAAGCACATCGCTGCCCTTTCTCAAGAATGCCCCAGTTCCACATACTCAACGACTCATCCCATCTCCGTCATTTCCAGCCCTCACTCTGCCTGAAGTGGCCCACGCTTATTCCTGGCATCCATTTCGAGAAGCCATGGGGCTTTGGCCACCCCAGACTTGCACACTAAGATCATCTCACAGAGCATGCACTGTCCCTTTTCTTGGCCTTTGCCCACATTGTTCTTTTCCTCTGGAATCCCCTAACCTGTGGTCCCAGCTCCAAGGTCACATCCTTTCCTGACACTTGCAGCCCCTTCCATTCCTCTGGTTGCCCATGGTATGCATGCACCTCCTCACTAGTAGGTCTGTCTTCCTCCTCTGGGTGAGGTCAGGGAGCTCGTTCATTCATCTGTGCCTGGCAGGGGCCCAGCTCTGGGGGAACAAAGAGCAGGCACTCAGGACACTGCTGAGTAGATGAATGAAGACAGGAACAGATGGCCACACTCACCCAAATTAGACTTAAATTTGGAGCCACAGACTGGAAAGAGAATGAACACAAAGTTCACCAAGTCGACAGCTGCTAGGTAGGCACCAGTGAAAACCTGGGAGCAAATGGAAATAGTGTTCAAACATTTTCAGCACCTCTCATCCTAGATCTCCTCTACCATATGCTTCACTAATGTAGTTCTTCCAGGGATGCTTCCCAACCCCAAGAAAGATCAAGATCACTTCCATTTGAATGATGAGGAGATGGGGTACTTAAATGACTAATCTCCAATAAAGAAACTGCCCATCAGTAGAGATGGGACAGGAACCCAGCCCTCTACTTCCTACTCCACCCTCTCTCCACCTCATTGTGTAATCTCTGCTGTGTAACTTTGGCCCAGTCACTGACCTTCTCTGGGCCTCAGTTTCCTCATCTGTAAAACAGGGGTAATAACGGTGTCTCTCTCATTGTTAAGCAGATCACATGAACCAATACATGGAAAGTGCTTAGATTAGCACCTGGAGAAAGTAAAATGCACCCACCTGTAAATGCACTAGCTACTAGGACAGTGTGATTGGTGTTAAGATCATGCATTTGAATGCTGGCACTGCTACATACTAGAGAGTGACCTTGAGAAGTTATTTAACAATTCCATGCCTCAGTTTCCACATGTGTAAAACAGGGGAAATGAGAGCATTCATGTCACAAGATGATCTGAGGATTAGATGCGTTAATACATGAAAAGCTCTTAGTGTCAAGCACATAGTTAAGTATTTAATAAATGTCAGCTATTATTAATGGACTCATTATATTCAACTGGTTAATGAAAATGGGTACCCAAAATGAAAGGTTACCTGTTTTTGAGATATCACTATTCAAAGTGGGGTCTAGAATTTTCCCAATCTGTTTCCTGAACACTAGGCTACTGTCTCTCATGTCTACCTGGGTGGGCACAAGGCCAAGACCAGCCCGGTGAGGCAGGTGGCCCCGAATGGGGCCCACAGGTATTCCTTGGGATACGTGTTTTGGGATAGGCCCCACCTACACAGGTTTGTTTGAGGGCCTAGTCTTTGAGAAAATTTAAAACTGCTCCTCACTCACCCCAAAGCCCTCATTGTCACCTCAGTGTCACCTCATTCAGACACCACTGCGCGAGCTGGAACTGGGCCTCAGGCTTTAAAACCGATAGCAGCAACAATCACTATTTGTTGAGCATCTACTATGTTCCAGCCACCATTCTTAGCGATGGAGATGCAGTAGTGAATATAAATTCTTGCCCTATGGAGCTGACATTCTAGCAGGGATTAAATATAATAAGCAGTAAACATGCTAAGCAAAGTAAATGGTGTATTAGGGGGTAAACTATGGGGAAAAAGCAGGATAAGGAGGTCTGGGGCATCTATGGTGGAAGTAAACAGGTTGTCAGGGGAGGACGTACTGGGAAGGCGGCTTTTGAGCAGAGTTAAAGAAGCTGAGCAGTGAGCCCTGTGGCTATTGGAGCAAGAGCATGAGAGTGGGGCAGAAAGACCAGCAAAAGCACAGGCACCGATGCGAACTGTGTGGGCAGCAAGACAGAAGTCCATGGGGCTGACACACCAGGATGGTAAGCTCTCTGGTCAGAATTGCCCCGACTGTGTCACACAGGCTGGTCAGGAGGCAGCACGCAGCACAGAGCGCCGACTGGTCCTGTCCAGATTTCTTTGCACATCTCAGATAGAGAAGCCTGTAGGGACAGACAGGGGCGTGGATGAAACACTGAGTTTGGCTTCCCAAAGCAGGTGTTTGAAAAGGGCAATTGTGACTGTGTGTCCCTATGAAGTACTTTCTTTCCCAGGTATTTGGAGGGTGTTTTTGAACTTAGTTTACAGATGGGAAAAGGAAGGATCAGAAGGCTCCTGGCCTGAGGCAAGAGCCAGTCCTGCCTGTCTGATGAAGAGAAACTTCTTCCCTTCTACAAATTTGGCCCACTCAGTTTTATGACCATCTTTCAGTACTGACAAACCAGCTGTCAGGTTTCATTTATGAAAGGAAACAGAAAGGTTATAAAGTAACCCAATCCCCACAGTTTACTGCAGAGCAGAATTAGTTGCCTAAATTTAAAAAAGCAACTTGCTTCTTTGAAATTAGAGAGAGAGATCCTTCTAATCCATTTGTGTAAAGGGGTGGCCAGGCTTCTGCAGGCCCACATCAAAGTCGGTTTCATTTTGGGTGCACACACAAGAAGAGCAAAACTCCTTGGAGATGCCATGGAACTTTGGGCTGACCTCCCCTTAGCGCCCCCCACTGCTAGCTGGCTTCTCTCCCTTATCCCCTCCCCTACTTTCCAGACACCCAGACAAGCTCAGAAAGGCAGAAAATGCCAGGAGGGGCTAGAGGCTGTCAGCTTTGCCGATTGGATCTCAGACACACTCTGTTCTAGATGTTTCCCTGCTACATTTCTATGGAGAAAGCAAGACACAATTGCAGCTGTGGTTGTGTTTCCTTTAACCACAGGGTGGTACTCACTCTGCATAGTTGGGACTGCTTGGCTGGTCCTGAACATCAGCCCTCGGGAATAATGGGTGAGGATGGAAAGCTATTGAGTTCTCAATATTCCCTGACCTACCAGAGGAAGCCTGAAGCTCAGAGTAGGAACGCCAACCTTTAATTAGGGACCTGGGCTCCTGAAACTGATTCAAAGGCTAAGAGAAAAGGCTCTAAAGTAGGGACTCTGAGAAGGACTCAGTTTAGAAAGCAGAGAAAGCTGAGGCTTATTGTGAGAGGTAATAGTGGGCCTTCTGGCTTCACATGTGGAAGCTTGATTCTATCCTGCTGTTGAGCCATTTCCCAGCTCTCAGGGGGTCAGGGATGTCAGGCTGACCCTAATCTCAAAGACAAATGGAGGTTCAGAGACGGTGAAGCCCGGAAAACAAACAGTGTGTCCAGATCTACGGCAGGGTGAGAAAGCAGAGGCACTGCTCTCAGGCTGACTGGGCATCCTCGAGAGAGTTACTTATCCTCCCATTCCTTGGTTTCCAGGTGGGTAAAATGTGTACTGATGCAGACCTTGCAGGGTAGCTGTGAGGAACAAATGAGAGAATGCATGTAGAGGGTCTCATTTTCCATCCTCTGGTCTGGTTAGTTTAATCCTCACAAGCCTGTCCTTTCTGATAGGATGTGGGTTCTGGCTCCGTTCATTCAAGCAAGTTAAGTAACCTCTCAGAACCTTGGTTTCCTGATCTAAATGGGGTAATAACAGCCCCAACCTCCTGGAGTTGTGGCAGGGATTAGAGTTAATAAATGCAACACTGGGCTTATTCCTGTGTTCTAAGTGTCTTGATTCCTATTGCAGTGACGGGGTAGTCAGGCTGCAGAATTTCTGAAACACCATCAAACGCCTGAAGGGAATGTCCCAGTGCTTATGGTGAGCTGGCGCCCCCCTCTCTGGGGACTGCTAATCCTTTCTCCTCTGCCAGGTAATACCTGGGTGGCAGCATCCTTCCAAGTTTAAGAATGGGTGGCTGATGATGACCCAGAGGCCTTCTTTAGCCAGACTTGGCCCTTAGAATCCAGGTGAGGGTGGCCATCTGGCCAAACTGCTCCAGGTGCTGGGCAGACTAGGGCAGATTCTATGGCCAGAGTCAAACCATCCCTTCGCCACTTCCCAGCTAAGAGAGTCTTGAGAAATGGAGGCAAGAAACACCAAGACCTGGCCAAGGTCCCTGCCCTCTGCCAAGGGTCGGTGACACGCCGGAGCAATCATAAGGGTGTTGAATATCACCCGCTAAGCGCTTTAGGGCCCCTGCCTCTCAGTCCTCCCTTCCTTCCTGTCCTGTGCGTTACCGAGGGGAGCACGGTGACCTGCGGGTCACACTGTATTTGTCGGTCGGCTCATCAGTTCGCCCCCTTTTTCTGAGCCAAACAACGCGGCCTTCGCGCCGGGCCAAGCGCTTGGGTGCGGAGGACCCGCGGGGAGCGGGGACCCATCCATCAGTCACCCTCAGTAGCCCCTGTGTCCCACCCCGTGTGCGATGCCTGCAGCCCGAGCGCCCGGCATCTCTGCGCCTTCCCATCCGGCCCCTCCTGCTCGCAACCCCGCAGGGGCGTGGGGCTGGTGCTCGTGAAAACAAACGATGATCATCTTAACTTTCCTCGTTGACTTGCATACTTTTTCTCAAGGAACATGACTGTCGTTCCATTTATCTTTTCATTTTAAAAAGAGCTTTGTGGAGATCTCATTTACCTACCATAAAACTTAGTGGGTTTTAGTACATCCACGGAGCTGTGCGACCACCAGCGCTATCTAACGCACCTGCCGAAGGAAAACAGTGCTCGTGAGCAGCTGCTGCCCATCCCTGTCAACGTTCCCACACCCGGGCAGCTACAAATCTACCTGTCTCTCTGGATTTATGTGTGCGGAGCAGTCCTTACACATGGAGTCATCCCACAGGTGACCTTTTCCGTGACTGACTCCTTTCCCTTAGCTGAGTGTTAGCAGTGCATCCATGTCGGAGCATGTATCAGCATCATATGGATACGCCACTTTTTATTTATCCATTCACCACTTGCTGGACATTGAGTTGTTTTCACTCTTTGGCTAGTATGAACAATGCTGCTGTGAACTTTTGTTTTGTGTAGACATAGATTTTCAATTCTCGGGCATATACCTAGGAGTGGAACAGCTGGATCCCATGGTGACTATGTGTTTAAGGTTTTGAGGAATTGCCATTTTCCCAAAATGGCTACACTATTTTACTGGCTCATTCATTCACTCAGAAGAAATAAAAACACTACATGTCAGGTACTATGGGAGCTTGGGAAAAATTGTTGAGGAAAACAGACAAGCCACCTGCCTTCATGGAGTTTAGAGTCCACGAGAGGAGAGAGATATTAAATTTAAATTTAAAATGTTATTAAATAAAAGAGGAAAAATTAAAATAATAAAATGACTAAAATGAATGCCAACTAAGACAAGATTAAAGGGTTAAAGTAAAAGGAAAAAATATATAACCCAAGATTCTCATAGTCTGTAAACAATAAATACCCACAATCCGAAATCCTTGCCTTCTGGTTCCTTGAGGGGTCTTCTGTTGTATGTCCTACAAATGGTTATCTCTGCCTTGATCTCCTGTGGATGCTGACTTGTGAGTGCCTAGATCCTGGGTGACATTGTCTACCTACTGTCCCTCCCTCAAGATAGTCTATTCTACTATCTGGCTAAAGTGAGGACACACCCCACCCAGTCTTTTGTCACCTTCTCACCAGCCTCTAAGTCAAGGCTACCTTTTGCTGTTAGTTTTGTTGTGACTTGAAGGTACCACTATTTAATTTGATTCAGTATTTATCAGTTTCCCTCTCTCTCTCTCAGACTCAGCATAAGCCCTCCAGGACTGGGCCTCATTTAAAAATTAATTCACCACCTACCCCGGACCAGGTTTGTATACAACGGTTTTTACTTAGAATTGCAGTTAGCTCTCCACCTTTGCTCTGATCCCTTTGAGAATCTGAAGAAAACCTCATCCCTGAGAAATAGGAACATGTGCATACATCCACACAGTGTTTCATATACTCTTAAGGAATTTGTGGAACCCCTAAAAATCAACTGTAGGTTCATGGAGGAAGAACTCCCAGACTAAAGACCCTCATTTAAGGGTTTAAGTCATATGGGTTCCCTGCCTTAGCAACTGGGTACAGTCCATACATATTCTTTATTAAAATCACTTTGGCTGCCTGTGAGAAAGCTGACCTGCTAAATCCAGTCTCTGGGCACATGTCCTTGGAATCCGCATGGATTTGTTTCCTGTGGCTGCTGTAGCAGATTACCACAAATTTAGTAGCTTAAAATGGCAAAACTTTAGTCCCTCACATTTCTGGAGGCCAGAAGACTGAAATCAGTTTCACTAGACCAAAATCAAGCTGTTAGTAGGGCTGCGTTTCTCGGGAGGCCCCAGGGAAGAACGTACTTCTTGTCTTGTGGCTGATCACTGATCAGTCTCTGCCACTTGCCTCCATGATCACATTGCCTTGTCCCCTTCTTTGTCTTAAATCTCTTGCTGTCTCTTGTAAAGACACTTGTGATCACATATATGTCCTATTCAGATAATCCATAATGATCTTCATTTCAGGATCCTTAACCACATCTGCAAAGACTCTTTTTCCATATGATAACTGCTATAGGTTCCAAAGGTTAGGACCTGATATTTTGGGGGGCCATTGTTCAGCCTATAACACTGCATTTTCATAAGCTTCCTGGGAGATTCCTATGAGAAACACTGGGTTATGGAGATGGCCATCCACGGGGGTGGAGAAGTTGGGGAAAGCTGTTCCCAGTAGCTGGACATGTTGGCTCATAGAAAGATGCAACAGGAACAATGTGGACTTTGGAGCCTGCAAATCTTGGACTGGAATTCGCACTTTGCCTCCTGGCAGCTATGACTTGAGGCAAAGCCATGACTCGCTCTGCACTTGAGTATTTTATCTATAAATGAGAATTGTAGTGCCTACCTTATTCTGGTCATTAGAAACCCTGCAGTTATTGCATCTGGCACATATCAGCTGTAGAAATTACTACTGTTATTGTCTTTCCTAGGAAGAGCCTTAGATCCACTAAAAAATGTTCAAAAAAAAATGTAAAGAATGATGGGAGACAGAGATCTCAGTTCTTGCTTCTCTTCTCTTCTCTACCAGATGCCAGAAGTATCTGGTCTTTGGGCTTTAAATGGTATCCCTGTATCTATGCCTCCCAAATGAATATCTCTAGGTCAGAGCCCCCACATTTTAGACTCACATATACAGCTGCCTACTCGACATCTCCTCTTGCATGTCTGATTGAACATGTCTAAAACTAAACTGGTGATTTTTCCCTCCCAAAACTACTCCACCTGCCGTCTTCCTCCATGGGCCAATTGGCTGTCCTGGTCCTGTAGCAGGCACAAGCCCCTGTGCCTGCATTCATCCTGTTATGGTACTTTCTCCAACTGTGATGAGTGTTTTCTTTCTGCCAGGCTGTGAGCATGTTCAGCTAGGATTGTTTAGTTCATACCTGTATCTTCAGCTCCTAGCCCAGATCCTGGCACATAATAAGAAAATATTTATTGAATGAATGTTGATTTTTAAACAGTTCATAAAATGTGATATGTATTGTAGTGGGAACATGATTACAATGCTTTGGCAACAACTGACATTGTGTATGTGGGTGTGTTGGGGAAGGCTTTCAAGAAACACATGAGCTGGGCTTTGAAGAATAAGTTTGCTTTTGGCAGCGAGGCCATGGAACCAGTCCTGAACAGGCCTTCCCGGAACTGGGAAGAGCATGGCCTGTGGACACTGGCAAATAGCGGAGATACTATGAGGGTAAATCAAGTGGGAGAGGCAGTCCACAGACTGGTCATGAGGGAATCAGGACTTCACCCAGTGGGGAACATTTAGGATTATGTATTGTAGCCTACTTCCTCCCTGTCATTAGGACCCCTCCCAAATTCTCCCAGTACCTTCCACAGGGTCAATCCTCAGGAAATGAAATCAGTTCATGTACCAGGCTCTCCTGAGGCCTGGCAGACGTCCCACCCAGAAGCTAATGTTTTTTGGCCAAGGTCCTAAGTTTGCCAAAAAAGAAAAACAAGAGGATTATAACACGTCTTCCCTCCACGGCTCATAGGCATTTCCTGTTGGCAGAGGCACTACACCCACAGGCATTATCCTACGGAAGGGCGGGCAGCAGCAACCTGGGCAGCCCTGCAGGAGCAGGCAGCAGGTCATGACCATGAATCCCAGCCACCTGTGGGCAGAGGCCAGCAGCCGGCAGCTCTCTTCTGAGGACACAGTGTGCCCTGAAACATTTACAATGTTCTGGTAAAAGGCACTATTTAGAGGAAGGGCTCGTGGCTACTAATAAAATATTAACATTTTAAAAAATTCACATTAATTTGATTTACCAGCCATAAATGTAGAGAAATCAATTCTAAGAGAATGCATTTTGATATAATGGCATTTCCAAATCTTAATCAGTACTTTTATGGATATGTTGGAGTGTCAGGATTGAAGCAGGCAGTAGGACTGTCGGGGTCCTGGATTCTATTTAAAACTCTGTCATCAACATACAGTATGATATTGTGAAGGTTACTTTTCTCCTTTCACGTTATTAATAACATCTGATTGCTGAAAGTCACTTCATGATGCTCAGAAGGCAGGCGAGAGCTAATGGAACTAGCAGATGTTGAAACGCTACCTCGAGGAAAGTCTACATTTTAAGATTAATGTTGCCTAATAGCCAGGCAACTCACCTTTTAAAGAGCCAACTAAATAGGATGCGGTACTTGAATATTTGCATTGAAAAATTACTGAGAAGAAATATACATTCTCACAGCATCTCGCCAAGTTCTTAGATGCCAGTATGGAAGCTGGATAACCTCACTTCCCAAGAGCCAGCGAAGGCAAAGAGTGAAGACAGAGCTATCATCTCTGTTGTTGTAACTATTTGTTTCTAGTCTGCTCTTCTGAATGGCTCTGAGACCTTATGGTACCTGTCTTCTCTTATGACCCTTTGCTCAATTTTTTATTTTGAAAAAATTTTAAACTACAGAAAAGGTGAAATTGAAATTCACCAATTGAACGTGACAGACAATAAATAGTGGAAATTATTAATAGTGGAAATTTTGAATGAATTTCTTCACTTCTCCACAAAGACTAAAGGGGCAGTGAAAACAAGGTGGCACTAAGTAGATTTGGCTTGGTGCTTACTTTACACTTTACCCACCAAGAAAACGTATGTTGCTATTGGCTTGACAAAAAACCTCAACTTTCTAATTTCCTGAAAAGTAAACAGATGACAAACATATAGCAAGTTATACTTAAAAGGATAGCATATTCCTTGTAATCAAATGCTGAGGAAAATTTCAAAACAATAGTGATAATGATGACTGCAGTTCGTAAGTCTGGAGTACTAACCTCTACAAGGGTGGGAATACTTTTTAAAAAATTGCAGAAGATGCTTAACGAGACATACTCTGGGCAGAAGCAAAGGTGAAAATAGAAACTCCCCTTTCAGGGTATCCTAGTTTGGGTTTCTCAGACACTAAGGAAAGGACTTAGGTCAGCTACTTTATTTAGAAGGCAATACCATGAAGCAGAAGTGAGGAAGGGTAGAAAGTAAGACAGGGAAGGTGGGAAAGCAACGAAGGGTGAGTTAATGAGATGATTTTAGCTGTGGGCAAATCGGGCTCAGTTCCACTTAGGATCTAGTGAGGAACATGTAGAATATATGCAATGAGTGACAGGGAAGCTGAGGTATTTACTATGCCCCATTTCTTATTTGTTGGGGGATGCTCCGGGGTTGTTAAATACCCAGCCCTTGTAGACAGCCCTATGTGCAGGCTAAGCAAGCTTCTGTGGTACAGAAAAGCAGAAAACAGAGGGCCTGCAGTGGAAAACTGTCACTTCTCACAGACACTGTCCATGGGGGCTTCAGGCGAACTCAAATAGACTAAGGGATATGGGTGGGGCATATCTACACAGACATCTCTTACAGGAATACTTGCTAGAAAATTAGGTCAGATACTCTTCACAATTGTTTCACATTCATGAATGTAAAATATCAAAGGTATAATCCCAAAATAAGCCCTCGCATTTGGCTTTTGAGAAGTGTGCCAAAATAATGAAATGCGAAAAGACTAGTTTTTTCAACAAAATGCTGGGGATACTGGATATCTGCGAGCCAAAGAATGAAGTTGATCCATCCCCTACCTCACAGCATATTCAAAAATTAATTCAGAATGGACCAGAGACCTAAATATAAGACCAACAACTATAAAACTAACTCTTAGAAGAAAATATAGGGATGAAACTTAATCTTGGATGTGGCAATAGTTCCTTAAATATAACATCAAAAACAAAAGCAACCAAATTAAAAACATAAATTTGGACTTCGTCATTAAAAATGTACATCAATGGACATTATCAAGAAAATAAAAAGACAGCCCATTGGATGGCAGACAATATCTGAAAATTATATATCTGATAAGGGACTTGTATCTAGAACGTATAATTAACTTTTGTGACTTAATAATAAAGTCACATAACCCAGTTAAAAACTGGTCAAAGGATCTCAGTAGACATGTATGTGTCCAAAAAGATATGCAAGTGACCAATAAGCACATGCAGATGCTCAACATCAGTGAAGGGAATGTAAATCAAAAACATGATGCATTACCACTTCCTACCCACTACGATGGTTAAAACAGAAAAGACAGTAACATGTGTTGACAAGAATGTAGAGAAATTAGAACCCTTTAACACTGTTGGTGGAAAACGTAAAATGGTGCAGTCACTTTGGAAAACAGTCCAGTAATTACTCAAAAGGTTAAACATATAGCAGTTTCAATGACCCAGCAATTCAACTCCTGGATGTATATCCAAGAGAAGGAAAATACTATGTCCACACAAAAACTTGTACACAAATGTTCAGAGCAGCATTATTCATATTAGCCCCAATGTGGAAACCTAAATGTTTACTAAACCAGCAGTCCCCAATTTTGGCACCAGGGACCTGTGCTCCTATGAGAATCTAATGCCTGCTGATCTGAGGTGGAGCTGAGGCAGCGATGCTAGCGCTGGGGAGTGGCTGCAAATGCAGATGAAGCTTTGCTTGCTGGCCCACTGCTGTGCGGTCTGGTTCCTAACAGGCCATGGACCAGTATTGGTCCAAGACCCTGGGACTGGGGAATCCTGCTGTAGGCAACTGTAATGCTCTGCACTACGTTACAGTGGCTATGATGTCCCTAGGGTCACTAGGCAATGGGAATTCTTCACCTCCATTATAATTTTTTAGGGCCACTGTTGTATATGTGGTCCACCCTTGATCAAAATGTGGCACGTGACTATATAATAGAGCCATGTTTCATTCTCAAAGTGTCTTAGTTTGGATGATAAATATTATTGCAAATTAAGCCTGTTTCTAAGATTATGAAATGTCTAAATGGCAGTGTATCTACATAAACCAATAAAACACGTCAGTGGCAACTTAATTTTAATATTTTCAAAAAATTCCCAACTTACAAATTAGTGTGTATTTGTGTGTATGTTTACACAAATAAATATACATCATTCATTCCCTCATCTTAAATTTGGCCTTCTATAGGTTTCTGGGCTCCAAGGTGACTTCATTAGTCAGAGTGGGTGGTCCAAGGAGCCCCTCAGTCTTGATATTGACTATTGGGTATAGCTGTGTGCCACAAAAGCAGGGTCCATTACATAGCACCACAGGCAAGGAACAGCTTTTATTTCTTGCCACATGTCCAATGCAGATGTCATTTCTGTTACAGTCCAAGTTCATGTATCCAGGTGCTTGTAGAGTCTACGACTTTTCTCTTTTTTATTTCTGTTGCCATGTTTTTTCCAGGGCTTCCCAGTCCTGCTCTCAGTGCTCACCGTAGCTGCAGTCACCAGGCCACTCCCAGGCTTGTAGCCCATCACAGCCTGGACTCCTTTGGTCAAAGCTCTCACATTTTCCTAGCGAATAAGAGAAAATACTATTTGAGATCTCAGCAGTCTCCCTTTAGGGGATATCACAGTATTATTTATGGAGAACTCTAAGATACTAGACTTCTACCTCTTTCACTGGTCCTCTTTTCTTCCCATTATTTAAATGGGAAGTTTTCAGCATTCTGTCTTCAGTTCATTCTTTTTCAACTTTGCTTAGTCCCGTAGCTTCAAATGCCATCTTTAACTAGAATCATAATACTAGCTACTTTCTGGAAATCTTTATCTTGATATCAAAATTCAACCCACCTCAATCTAAGTTTAATTAGAAACTGACTTTCCATCCTTTATTTTGGTGAGTAGTATAAGAATCTGCCCAGCTTTCAAGACAGCACACTATCTTCCTTTTTTCAGATACAGTAAGCTACTAAGCTCTGCTGATCCCAGTCTCTAGAATGTTGTTCATCTACTCCCTCTTCTCACCTATCCCCCACTGCATTTCCCAAGGCACTCATTAGCTTTCACTGAACCACTGCAGTACTCCTCTAACCCAGCATCCACATTTCTACAAGAGTTCTCTAATCATGTGTCTCTCTATTCTTGTCTTCACAAGTCTCTGATAGTTCCCTGTAGCCTGGGGAATCAAGGTCGGGTTCCCTTACATGGTACATAAGACTGCCTACAACATGAGCTCTAACAATAACCCTGACACTCCCAAATCTTTATGCCACACTCCCATATCTTCATGCTACTCCTACTGCCTAGAAATCTGGCCCTCACACCACTCCTTCCAAATGGCACATTTTTATTTGTCAAAGTCCAGCTTAAATAGCACTTTATCCAGCTTTTACTCACCCACTATGCTCCCAGTCCCAACATGACATGTTCCCCAATCTACATTCACAATGTACTTGACTTTTATACCTCCATCCTAGACCTAACATCTCATGTTATTTTTTAACTTGTCTGGCTCCCCTTTGCTAGAATTTGCTTTCCCTGAAAGCAGTAATTATGTCTTACTGATTTTGATATTCCTGGCTCTGATGTATTAGCTGGCACATAGTAAGTCTTCAAAAATAGTTTTTGTAAACCTGTGATTTCATTTAAGCAAAACAAAAAATAACTAAACAAATTTTAAGTTTACTTACAAAAATATTTAATCCAATATGACTTGTAAGTAAGTATAAAGTAGTATCTCATGATCTTCATAAAGTAGTAAAGTATTACTCTTAGAGACTAAAGCTTGGATACATCATGTAAGCATTTAGCTTTCCTATACATGAACTTTAGGAACTTTGTGAATATTTAAAAATTCAACTTAAATATCCTGTATGACAGTAGTAGGCCCAAGAAAGAACCAATAATCTTTCTGCATATTGGTAAGCTTTCTTCTAAATACTGGAAGACCTGGAAAAAATTTAAACTGGAGCCACAATAATCTAAGTTCTAGCCCAGCTTTGTCATTTAAAACAAGTATCATTAGATAAGTCACTTAGCCTCCTTTAGTCTCAATGTCCTCAGGGGTAAAATGGGAATAACAATATCTGCTCAGCATGCTTTGCCAGGATCACTGAGTAAGGCACACAAGTAAGGTACCATATAAATATAGAAAAAAATCATTCTCTGGACACACCTGACCCCCACACCCCTTTTTTTGGATATAGTAGTCACAAAAGCATTTAAAAAGTACATTAGGTGCAATTATGTGATTTAAATATTCTGCACAAAAATTTGTTCTTTAAAATGCTATATACAAATCATATCTGTAACATGTCAGATAGGTACCAGACTTATCAGGGTGATCACTTTGTAAGTCATACATACTACTAATCACTATGTCATACATACACCTGAAACTAATATAACGTTGTATGTCAAGTGTAACTTAAAAAAAAATTTTTTTAAATTGTACCCATGATGTATAAACAACTAAAATTATTAAAATGTGTTGGCTCAAAGAAAAATCAATCCACTAGATGGAAGAAATTATTTATAAATCAAAAATGATAAAGGCTCATATCCAGAATATATAAAGAACTCTTACAACTCAACAGACAATTCGCCAAAGAAGAGATATGTACAAATGCATCAATGAGCACATGAAAGATCCTCAACATCACTAGTCATTAGGGAAATACAAATCAAAGGTACCATTTCACACATACTAAGATGGCTAAAATAAAAAAGACAGAAAGTAAGTATTGTTAAGGATGTGGAGAAATAGAACCCTCCCACATGCTAGCGGGAATGTAAAATGGTGCAGCCACTTTGGAAAGTTAAACATGGAATTACCATATGACCCAGCAATTCCACTCCTATAAATATGTTCACAGTAGCATTATTCGAAATAGACAAAAAGGGGAAACAGCCCAAATATCCATCAACTGATAAACAAAGTGTGGTCTATCTATTCAATGAAATTATTTGGTAATAAAAAGGAATAAAGTACTGATACACAGATAAACCTTGTCATTATGCCAACGTAAATAAGCCAGCCACAAAAGGCTGCAAAGTATAGGATTCCATTTATACAAAATATCCAGAAGAGGCAACTCTATAAAGAAAGTTAATTAGTGGCTGGCAGAGGCTGGGGGGAGAAGGGAATGAGAAATTTAAAACTTTAAAACTTACTTGATGGAAAAAAGTTTTGTCAACTATATTTTCAATCTGTTTTGCTTTTTTATTTCCAGCTGGCTGTATTTTTATTTCACCATTCCGCTTGTTCTCTAGTAGTAGCTGGTGTTGATATTGAAAGATCACGGGATCTCTTCCAGGAGGAGGATGACAGTACAGAAGCTTACCCTACAAAGACAACATGAATGATAACAGTGCATAATAAGTGCCATCTGATGGCTTAGGGAATGCAGTCAGCATTAATGTAATGGCTAGGTGCAGAGCCAGAGGAGAGAAAGAGCAATTAGGGGGATCATTTTATATACTATATAAATGTCTAACCAACTGTATACTTGAAACTAATAAAAAGAAAATAAATGCCATCTGTGTTAACCCAAGAGAAAGAAAAAGTCCTCAGACAAGGAATCTCCAACCAGGTACACTGATGGAGTTTTCTGCTTTCTAATTAAGCTAGATGTGTTGTTTTTTAGTCAACTGCAACTGAAGAGTCCTAACTAGTAAACTGATGATGATCCTTAATGTTCTAGAGGCCTCGTTGTACCCATAGCCCCCAGACTAGAATAAAATCTTTCTTCTCTGTACTCCTTTTTACCTCGTTTGCATTTCTACTTTAGGAATATTCTTTAGCACACTTGCATGACTATATTTGATATTTTCCAAAGCAAAAACCAGGACACAATTGGACAGTCTGAGTGTTGACTAATGGAAATACTGGGCTAGTTGCAGTTGTTCACTGGGTGCAGATTTTCCTCCTTCCACCAAACACTCTATAACCTGTGACATTTTTTTAACTCATCTTTCCATCCTCCGGTTTTATAATGGAAAGAATTTATCCAAAACTAATATTCTGTTAGCTACTTTTTCCTGAATTGAAGGCAATAGAATATGGCTGCTTACTTTTATTTCTATGCTCCAAGAACCTTACTGATGTGGTAATGAGAAGAGGAGGGAATAAAGCTAAATCCTTAAACCAGTTATTACTAGGGCCCTGTACTGCTTATCTGTGGAAAGAATTAAGCTTACTACATAAAAATTATTAGAAGCTAATTTTGTGCTAGGCACTGAGCTTACTGATGTGTGTGTATATCTCTACACACATACGTTGTTCTCATCTATTTTCCATTATAATTTCATTAGATAGATACTATTAATTCCTATTTTATTGATGAGGAAAACCCAAACTCTCATTTGTAATATGAGAACAACCACCTCACAGAATTGTCACGCAATTTTAATGAGATAATACATGTAAACATTCAGAACAATTCCTAGTAGGGTTAACTTTGAATAAATGTTAGCTATTGTTATTATTGTTACTAAGTGTAGGGAGAAAGGCACAAAACAGCTGTATTACAAGGAAAATTGTGCTATAGGAGATGGAAAAACCAGAAACATAAATGTATCACTTTCACTGACAAGAGGCATTCAGAAATCTTTATCTCTTTCATATTATGTTGTCAGTCACTTCTCTGATTTACATGATGCTAACTCTTCCCTGGATCAAGAATATAATTGAATATAACACCAGTAATAACATAATCTTGATGAAAAAAACATCTCCTTTCTAACTTAATAGGCCACCATTTTTAAAAACACTGTGAAGAAGACCTACTTAGTCAAGAGCAAAAAGAAGCACGGCTTACTTACATTGACATAATCCTTCAGGATATAGCGTGCAGATCGAGGTTGGTCTGGCTGCCCATGTGCCGTCATGAATCCTCGCATATCTGTCCGGAGAAATTAATTTTGCAAAACTTAAGTAATAGACAGAATATCACAACAAAGACAACTGAGGTGACAGAAATTTAGTCCTTTCCCTTACTACACTACCTATGTATCTTTACTCTCTTTAAAAAAAAATCAATTATCATTGTAGAAAATATTTTAGTTAGCATTATAGAAACATTTGATAATCCAGGAGAACAGACCGTATTTGTTATATTTGATATTCTAGCACCACATTGTGACAGACACATAAGACTTCTCTCTACTTCATTTATTTCTTCCATTTCTTAATTTTATACATTTACTCAAGGAGGCTACTTGTAAAATGCTATGTTGTCAATATTATTAGCAAAACAAGAATAGAACAGATTTTATTAATATATATCTCCACACTTTTTCTAGTTTCTCACATACAGCAAAGATCCATTTAGTAGTAACTGAATTACAAGAAAGTAGCAGAGCACAGTGGCTAAGAACACAGGCTATGGCTGGCAGGCTGGGTTCAACTTGGCTTTCTCATGTTCTAGTGGTGTGCTGGCTCTTTCAGCTTAGAATAAAATAGAACTTAGTTCACCTCATACACAAAAATACATTAAGGCCAATCAAAAGTCTAAAGGTTTAAAAAAAATAAAAGATATTACAGGAAAAGTTTTATCTTTTAAGCATAGAGATAAGTAAAACACCAACCCCAACTGAGCCAAAAAGGAAAAAAAAATACTCTATTAAAATCGTTAACTTATATAGGGCTAAAGAAGCCATAAACACTGGGGAAAACATTGGTGGCACGTGTAACAAAGAACTATGAATCAAGATGAAAACAATGTGTAGGAAGAGGTGATCCCCAGAACAAATATAAATGGCTAACAAACATATGGAGGGATGCTCAGTTTCACTAGTATTTAAAGAAATACAAATTAAATAGAAAATTATTTAGTAACATCTTTTAAAATGAACTGTTAGAAACTATTCTTTATGGACCTGTATATGGTGATTTTAGAAACTGTGCACACATTGTTATCAGTTTTTACAAACTGGCTTTATCCTTACTCTAATTTTTATTAGACAGAATTAGATGAAAAATCTTAAAAGACACGCATTACTTTGTTTCATCTGGAAGTCAAACAAAATGCAAAGATTGGTAGAAAGTTCACCTCTCCCCATCTTCAGGCCAGTGTACTCTCGTCCAGGCTGTACAAATGACCAGACATCATCTTGGGCAGGTCACTTTGCGCTTTGATTTCACTCTTATTTGTCTTTAGGTGATCTTTAAGTCTCGTCTAGTTCAATGGTTTTGTAACTACACCTGCCTTACCACAAGTGCTTAGTATTTATCCTCTTTAAAGTCTCTCAACTAAGGTAAGTTCAAGGTCTGATTTACGTGTGATTCATATCAAATCACCTTTCTTTGTCAATAAATACTCAAGTAAACTGAACTCCTTCCCAGCTGGTAACAATTCATTTAAAGGCAAGTCCTATATGCACGGAAATGTTTCTAACATTGCTTTTCTTTAGGTTGACACAGGTTCCCCCAGACCACCTTTAAAGTTTGTATTTAAGGTAAATAAATCACAATCAACTGGAGAAATAACAGGCTAAAATAACTCCCAAGTGGAATCGGGGTAAAACATGGAAGTGGGAGAGCTGTGGACTCACTTTAGTGCCAAAGAAGGTTTACAAGGGACTGATGGAAGGGGAAGGAGGACAGCTGCGTCCCTACCCTAATCAAGCTCTGATCCCAACCACGCTGTGTCATAGTCTCTGTGTGCTTTCGCTTCCCACGCTCCCCTTGTAACTCTCCTATCTTGCTGTGAGAAGCATACTCATTCCTTTTCTTCCCTGTTTGGGAGAAGACTCCAGAAAAAGCCAACACAGCCTCGGATCAGAACACCTGTGTCTACACTTGGGTATTATCAAAATGGTGAGTGTCTTAAGGGTTTTTTCTGTAGAAGTCTGTGAGCTGATGCCAGGCCCTGGGCTCCCTGTGGGAGCTTTAAACACTGCCCACATCTAGGCCTCCTAAATGTATTTTTGTTTATGGTGTGAACTAGGTTCTAACTATTATTCTAAACTGAAAGAGCCAATGCACAGCTAGTATGAAGGTTAGGAAGGGTAAGGAACACAAAACATCTTCTCTAACTCTAGAAAGCACTTACACCCTGAAATAAACAACACTCAGGAAGCACTCAACTCTCCCTCCTTTACTGTTGGACCTTGAAACCACGGCCAAATCAGCTACCTGGAGACCACTTTCTTGGCAAGGCCAACAGAAGAAACAAAAACAGCCCTAAGATGATGACATGACAAATGCTAAGGAAAAATTCCAAATTTGTATCTTTGTAGAGGAATAATTCTCTCATTACTTATACTATTGTTTTTTGTTCATGTTTTATAATAAATCACAACTCACAGCCATAAGCTGTCAGCAGTTCTTCTGATGTTGGAGGTCGATGAGGATCTTCATCCTCTCTAGGCTTTATGATATTAATGCCATAGGTGTCTTCTAAAACATGTCTTGGAATATTCTGACAAATATAAGTTTGTCAAGGAATCCATTCACTTGAACTTATCCCCTCCTCCCCATGGCATTCAAACATGCTTCTAAGAACATGGTACTTGAACATTTCTATGGCAAAAACCTATTTATTATTCCAAAAGAGAAAAAGAGTTATTCATCGATTTAAAAAGACTTTTCTTTTAAACAAAACCTTATGCACCAATGATCACTTTCAAATAAATCCTTTCAAAATAACTGTTAAAATACTAACTCTGAAATATACCTAAAGAAAACACATTTTTACCTAAATAAACTATCAGTTTGTGAGATGATCCTAATTCAGACACAAATCACAGAGTCTTTTTCTAATACTGAAAACCATGCAAGGAGAGGTTATTTTTCCCTCCCTTGTCGGATTACCCATAGATTTCTTCTAAGCCATTACAACATTCTACCTGGTACCACGGTTATTCACGTACACATCCCATAGCCACGACAGACTGAATCTTGAAAGAGCAGGGATCCATGTCTGATTCATGATTGTATCCTCCACAGCACCCAACCGAATCTGGCTCACAATAATGTTCTGAGATTCATTCAGGTTGCTATAGGTAGATATAGTGCATTCTTTTTAACAACCGTATTCTATTTTACCATATTTTACTTATGCTAATAAATGAATTCATATGCATTATTCCTTATAGACAGAGAAAACAAATTAGGGTAGATAAAAAGCTGTGGTCTTAAGTGCAGCCATTAAGGATCTTGTTAAGAACCGTGCAGGGCCTGGGATTTTACGCTAATAAACTAACAAATTCGTGCCTGTTTCATGGAGTCTCTTATCTTTTGCCAGCACCATGAAACCGTTAACAGACTAACTTGTTAGCTTGTAAGTAGGGTTAAATCTTAGACCCTGCAGTTCTTAACAGACCTATTTTTGAGTATGTTTTTCATGCCAAATGCCACCCTAGTTGCTTCACATAAGTTGATTCATTATGTTGCTGAGGCAACAAAGTTCCTAATCTGTACTTAATTAGCTATGAGATCTCAGGCAAATTACTTAACTTCCGTGTGCCTGAGTTTCCTCAAGTTTGAGGAAACAGGAAAAACTGCAGTATCCACCTGTTTTGAGAATTAAATGAGATATTACTTGGTGTTTAGCAATGTGCATAGCAAGCATTCAATAACTGTTAGCCATAATTATTAAATTCTTATAGTTGACTTTGAGGTAACTATTATTGGCCACATTTTATAGAAAAGGAAAGTCTCTGGAAGGTTAAGCAGGTTTTCCGAGGTCACTCAAGTAGTCAGACGGCAGTGGCAGGATTCAGAGAGATTGCAACTGTGGGCTGAGACCCCAGATGGGCTCTTCCACTTATACCAGGCTACTCCACTACAATCAGAACCTGGGGTTCAAATTCTGAAGTCCTGATGCTCTCTCTCTGTATAAAACTGGGCAGACCACTAGTCAGGATTTTAGATTTTCCATTCTCAAATATCAGCCTTGAATACATCAAATGCAAGACAATGTCTAAAACAAACTTGAAGCCCTAATATACACATAACCACCAGAATTTTTGCAGAGCAGAAAGGATATTAGTGATATAGGTGGGACATGATCTCTCATCTGGTCAATTGGGAGGATTCCATTGCAAGTCATCTCGGCCTTGGTGGAGACAAAGGATGGCATCACCAGGCCAGGGCAGTCACATAAGCAGAGGCCGGGTTCCACAAAAAGAGTCTGAAAGACAATAAGAGGTCTATACTGGGCATACAGCAGAAGAAGGGAGAAAAAAAGAACACGAGTGACAAAGAACTTCTGAAAATGCCCAGAATGAGGAACTGGCTGAGAAGGAAATACAGAGGCTGATGCTGTAGAAATAAATACCTGAAAATGCTTGGTGTGACCAGGTGTGGCAGACACAGATACTTTCTTGTTGCCCATGATGGTGTTGATTGTCGAACTCTTACCAACATTTGGGTAGCCCACCTACAAGAGACTCAAAAAATTACTAAACAGTCAAACAATACATCTATAGGGGCAACACTAGCAATACGCATCTGGTTGCTTCAGAGGATTTGCAATAGATGCTGTTTGTTGTCACTTTTCCCCCCTCTCTGGTGTTGGTGTATTTATTGAGACCTGTCTCCAGTGCTGAATGGTCAAGCTAAGTACATTCTATTTTTATAGGTTTTGCTGTAACAGCAGATACTACATTAAAACTTACTGCCTTGTTTCCAGGTCTCCCCAAACCTCCCTATCTACAGGCATTTCACTATTTCCATTGCATCTTCCAATGAGCATTACTTATTTTTATTATCACAACATATATTTAATTTTTAATAACACTAACAAGTTTCTGTCTTGCTGACTAAAACTTTAAAATGGAATTGACTTTTCTTCCTTTTTTCAATGTCTTTAGAATCTCTGTAGAAGATCAGGCATGACCTCCCACAGGTATGCACAGGAGATGGTGCCATACATGCACAAGACTTCCTAGGCCAGCATCCACCACCTCAGACCCACTGAGTGAGCTCCCTTGTTGTTGCAAGGGATGGCAATGTCCACATAGCACACAGGAGAGTCCATATTACACAAGGTGATGGTGGGCAGGTTAACATACGACAATTCTGTGAGAGGCCAGCGGTCTGCCCTAAGACGAGTGACCACCAGAAGTCTCAGCTCTCAGAAGGCTGCCTGAGTCTGGTTAGTGAAGGTCCCAGGAGTGAATCAGCCAGCAATAAATGAGGCTCCAGTGGCAGTGGCAAACTTCAGCATAGCTTGCTGACCAGTATTCCTAGATATGACACTGACATCAGCTGGGTTTTCAATGGCAAAAATGGCATGAGCAACCAGCAAAAGTTTCTCCCAGGTTCTCTTCAAATTTATGATGTAGATGCTGCTGCTTTTCCTCTTGCAGATGTACTGTTTCATTTGGAAGTCAAGGTTGGTGCCACCTAAGTGGGTTCCTGTTGCAAGGAGTTTGAGGACATCCTCCTTAATTTGCAGGCATCAAAGGATACGAACATAGTGATGATTTTCCTTGAAGTTATGTGAGAACCTAGAAAAATGCCACATGGCCCTTCTCTGGGTAGCGCAGAAAAGCTTCACTATTCCAGCCTTAACTCTCACCATTCTTTAAACTTCAGCTGTACTGCATCACTTGCCATTCTATGAACATACCTTTCCATTTCCAGGGCTTTGATTAGACATTTACCTTTTTCCTCTCCGCCATTCCCCTCCACTGTCATTTGTCAAAATCTCTCTTAGAGATTTCAGGTAACTGCTTATTAATTTCATTATTTTTCTAATGTTTTGTATTTATATATTGATTACATGATATATTATTACATGTTTAAATGTTATTTGTTGGGGGCAAAGGGGACTTTTATTGCTGTCATTCCTCCCTACAACTCCCATCAGGTTCCCTGATTACATACTCCTGTAGGCTACTACTGAGCTTCCCTATCTCTAACTCTCATTACACTTGTAATTACAAGATCTTTGAGGGTGGGACTGTGTCTGTGTTGTCTACTGATACACTGCTAGGGCCCAGCAGGATGCCTGGCATATGACAGGTGATCAATAAATGTCTGTGAAATGAGTAAATTAACCTATTCTTAGGATTTCTAGAATAAAAAAACTTAGAAGAGAGGCTGCTTAGCATTTCTATAAATGTGAGAAAAAAAAATTCACATGTAGGGAAGTTAGGCTTTCTAGTGCAGGTAGATAATGAATTTTTAGCAAAAAACAGAAATGAAGGCTTAAAGCTGAGAGAAATTAAGTAACTTTCTTAAGGTTCACAGCAAGTAAGGTATTTAGTCTCACTGCAGCAAATAAATTAAACCCACCGCAGCCCACTGCAGCCCACTGCTGCACTGGGAATTATATCTACATCTGCCTCTAAAAATAATTAGGGTTAGCTATACCTGGCATGTAATTTAGGAGCTGGAAAACTTTAAACTTTCCACTATTTACTCTCCTTCACTGGAATACCGTTAAAATTACCTTCTCTAACATTTTACTTTTCCTTAGCTAAAGATGTAGCTATCTGGAATGATGCTGTATCCCTTGGGGTTTGGACACTTTTCATAGCCACACTGGAATTAGGGTATATGCAGTTAGGTATGTGATCTCTTTCCCTAATTCATGGTATTTAACACAACTAAAGCATTTGTCATATTTTCCCTGGTTCCAAGATGTTGGGATTCTCCTTAATATGTTTCTGGAACATTTACAGTATAAGTTGGCAAGAATCTCAGGATACCAAAGTCTACTTTTATCAAAAACTAAGAACACTGGACTAGAAGTCTAAAGACAGTCTTAAAAGCACTCTCATTCGAGTATCTCTTGTTAAGTCACATGACAGGTAGACCTGAACTAGAGGGAGAATGGAGAAGATAACATAAACAGGGGTATAACCAATATAAACCTTGAGAAAGTTCACTCTTTTGAGTTGTGATCTGCCTGTCACACTGCCTACTCCCACAATGCCAATGAGCAGTGAGAGGGGATTAATGTTCCCCATGATGTCAGAAACCTGACTGGTCTCCGGGGTTCCAGTGCAGCTAACAAAGGATGGGGAATAAAGACCATCACATGTGGTAATAATTTTATGATACATTTCATCTTACCAGTCCAACAGTAAGGTGCTGATCTTTCACCTTCTTCCCAGTGTGCAGCTGCTTAAAGATTTCTAGTAATTCCTGCTTTGATACCAGGTGACTAAAATTATGTGTCTGCTTTTTCTGCAGTGTTTTCCAGCCCTGAGCCTCAGAATCCACTCTACAGCTTTCCTTCCAATCCTGGCCATAGTCCTCTTCGTCAGAGTTGCTGTCCTCTTCTGAACATGTCTGCCAATCTTCTTCCTCCTCTTCCTGACAGTCCTCATACTCGCTGTCACCTTCATCACTACTGACAACTTCACAGAATGAGACAGAATCCCTGTCTGGATGTTCAGCCTTGCTGTGTGGAATTTCACCCTCATCACAACTGGAGTTTTCAAAGTCAGTTGTGTTGGTTTCTTCAGTATCTCTGTTTGGTTGTTCCTGATGAAATAACAGAAACCACAAAAGTTCAGAAATGCCTTTTTCACTCTAGTGAAAATACTCCAAATTGGTTATCTAAGATGAAGCAGAGGCAAGAAAAGTTACGGAGGAGACAATGTAAGCCTTTCAGTGCAAGGACACAACTGAACTATCAGCAGAGGTGCCCTTGGGAAAGGGGAAGAGCAGCTGACCTTCACTTTATACATTTCTGTGTTATTTGAACTTCTGTACAAATAATATGTATTACTTTTGTAATTAAAGAAATCTTTAAAGAAAGCAAAGGTTTAGGAAAGCCTGCATCAAAAGCCATTTCTCATTTACAATAAAATAGTTAACATTCTCTCTGCACAAAGCAAGAAGGGCATAATTTGTAATTTGAGCTTAACTTAACATTTAGATTTTTAAAGACTGTGGTTTGCATGTTTGAGAAAACTGCTGTTCTTTAATAATTACCTTTAATAAATCAAAGCATTGTAGAGACAGCTCCCTGTATTGTAAAATGCAGGAGCCACAAAAATCAACTCTAGTATATGGAAATTATTCACCAATTAAAAATTTCCTTTAGAGAAAGATAACAATTATGTACTATTCATGTGTTAATTCTTCTGAATTCCTATTGATAACAAAGCAGAAAGAAGGCAATTTACAGTATTACTAAATGGTACTAACAAAGATGAACTGGTTTGTATATAAAAGTGATGTAAATCTTACATCATTTCCAAATAACCTAGTGTTAGAATGAGCAGCCATTGCAGAATGGGACAAGATCAACTCAGTTAAATAGGTATCCCAAATTTTAGGAAAGAGATATAAACAAAATATCAGAGAAAAAAGGTATGATTCTACATAATGTTTGGTAACTCAAAGAGAAACATGGAATTGGAAAGAATTTCTATGATATATACAATAAATGTAAAGAAGTCACTGTGCTCTTCTGAATCATTTTAAAATATGAAAAAGGTAGAAAATAATGTGAACTGAACATGAATGTATATTAGAAAAACTAAAGCTAAAAGCAGTTTAAGTTCAGGAAAAATGGTAAAGACAACAAACAGACTTTGTGGTAGTTACATTAAAAATAAAACAGAAAAGTCAATTTTGGGAGAACACAGTGCAATTTAACAGATGACCAAGGGCAAACCAAGGAACTCAACTAAAAAAAATGTTATATTTTTCAAAATACGAAGAAAAGGAAACCAACTGGGGTGGAAGAAAAAACTTCACATAGGTGAGAAAACTGAGTATCAAATTATTTTTAATAAGTTCATGTTCAATATTCAAATGACACTGCACATCTGGTTACACAGTGGTAACATTGTGATGATATCACAATGGTAGTTGGTATTTTGTCTTGGGAAATCATGAAAAACAGATTTCTGAGGACTTGGGAGAAATAAATGGGGCCTAACTTTTAAAAAGGAAGAAAGAATATCTTTCACAAATCATATGCCATTAGCATAAAATCTGATATGTAATCAATTCTACAAGTTAGCTGGGGAGCCCTAAAAAGAAGCCAATCAGTAATAGAAGGCAATGGTTCCCTAAGAACAGAATATGCCAATAAATTATATTTCCCTTTGGAATCCACTACTTGGTTGCTAGTCAGGGCACACTACAGATATAGAAACTAATCCTTTTTCCAATCTGATAGGGTTACTGGATTGGTACATAAGGGCTAAGCAATATAGCGATAAATGAAGCCAGGCTGCCTGGGGACAATAAGCACTCACACTTACTACTGAGAAGATCAGATGAATAAAATAAAGTGCTTAGAATAGTGTTGCCTAGCAAAGAATAAATTTTCTTTGGATTAATTTTATTAACAGAATAACTGTGATTATTATATCCTTGCAAACACATCTGCATTCATCACATTAAAATGCTTGGTATTGAGTGCTCAGTAAGTCCATAAAAAATTATAGAGCACTATTCTTGGTTCTAATCTATTCAGTAATGTTTTCAATGACTGGAAAGAATATATAGAAGGACAAATACATAAAATCTGCAGGTAATTCAAAGCTAGGTGTAGAGGAAAGCAATTGCACATGCAAAATAAATTCTACCTTGGCCCCAACTCACTAATATAATATTTAAAAGAAACAGTAATGTCCTAAATTGAGGGAAAAACAAAATGAAAAACCTTTTCCACATGTAAAGGTGGGATGAGATTTATTTAATATGTCTTTTAAATATTTGAGAGATTGGTTGTTCACAGGTTCAATGAGCCCAGAGTGTAATACAGCTCCTTCAAAAGGGAGTGAATAACAAAAACTCTAAATTACTGAGAGTGTCATAATCACAAGAAATATCACTTCATTTAAAAATATTAGAAATTATAATTAATATCAGTGTGTAACATAGAGCTGTGTGGATGGCAGACTATTTGATAACCAATGAAAGTAACCTTGTGACTCATTTTTCTGTAGGTCATCCTGCTATCACAGCACTTACGGAAAAACGAAGCAAACAGAACCCTCCAAATTCCCATATATTTCCAATAAGAGAAAGCAACACACACTAATCAGAAACCAAGATCCTCTTCCCTGAAACCCAACCTGAAAAAGTCCCCCAGGTTACCTTGGAGTCACCAATCAGTGGAATGGCTTCAGCCAAAGCTGACCAGAAAATGACCTTCACATTTTCTTTTTCAAAGTATGTGGCCCAGGCACTCCGCTGCTCAGCAGTCAACAAGTCTGCCTTATTTATCAGAATAACATTTTCCTTATTGTCATCTATTTCTTTCACATAACATTCCTAGGCAAGACAAAGATACTTAAGAAGGTCTCTTCAAACAAGTAAAAATTAGGCTTATTATACTGAAGACCCCCAGCTATGACTAAAACTGTACTTCATTTTAAATCATTCCTAATTTAAAGTTTTAATTATGATCCATTCTACTGATCCTCAAAAAGCAAGAAGTTAGGTCACATATATACATAGCATAAGAAATCAGAAGGAGTAAAAAGAAATGCTTTCTTGCCCTTTCAAAGTGTAACAGTCTTTTTTCTTTAAATAATGTAGTCCCCTCTTTAATAAAGCTGAATTGTTTCTTTATAACAAAGTACTGTATAACTACTAGATTTTTCAATCAGTATGGACTATTTTTCAGTCAAGTGATAATAGCCAAAATAACTTCAACTTTTAATGTAAAAATTATTTTTGAAGACTAAAAGAAAACCAAGACTCAATAATAAAAATTAATTCCCCAGTTTGGCTCTTTATTAGGATATACACCAGAAAAAAAAAAAAATTGATTCATAGGATTTTCACCATTAAGATTTATATTATTCACCAGTAGATTTAAAAATTATCTGTTTTATTACTGTTATGGTCCTTAGTAGGATTACTTCATGTGCATACAGTGTTTTAACTCAAAGCCCCTACTACTTATTTCACATGATCCTCATACTTTAACTAATGCCCCCCACAATGCTTTACAAACTTAGTTTATTTGTAAACTACTACAGGGGTAACAACTAAGGTGTAAGAGAAACTTAATGAGATGGATAAGGAGTGAAGTGACCAGAAATATGCTAAAGTAAAATGCTACTGTGACTCGTGTCTATTAAAAAATGAGAAAACCTGGCAAATGTAAATTAATAAAGTGGCTTCTAAACTAAAAGCTAGAAAGTTTGTGTCAGTATTTGTGCCTTCTTGCAGATGAAAACAATTGTTTGAGAAGGGAAACATATGTCTAAACAGTTGCATTATGCAAACTCCTGACCTTGAGAAGAGAGGGAGGCCTATTTAAATAAACCTAGAGGAGAATACAGAATGCTTGCCGACAGTTATTGCTATCAGTAATGCTGTTTTCCCAAAGCTGTTCCAAGAACTTTAAGTTTAAATCTTGTCACACTTTACTTACCAGATCCTCACATCTAAACAGAAGCGGATTTCGAGCATCTACTATCTGGACCACAATATCGCTGCAAGCAAACAAATTGAGATACTTCAATCATTATTAAGAGAAAGGAAACACTGACTACATAATAGTAGCAAATGCATTCTATATATTTAGCATTTGATATATTTAACTTTTTAAGTACAATTATTCCCAGTTTATTTATGAGGAAACTGAAGCTTAGAACAGTCAAGTAACTTGTCCAAGGTCACCAACTACTAAGTGATGGAGTCAGAATGGGAATTCAGGCAGTCCAGAACATAACATTTTCCTGCTCTTAATATTGCTTAGAGAGGCTCTAATGATGTTTCATTGCTAAAACTTAAACTGTATCTTCTAGTATACTCTTCTAGAGATATAAGAGATAAGACAAGTATTTTAATCCAAGGTGAGATTTACTGTATGTTCAGTACCAAATCTATACTGTGTTAAGGCTTCAAAGAAAACTAATATATTGCCTGCTGACAGCTGTCCCTATCAAAGCCTATATCTTCTTTAAACCTAGAGCTGACAAGAGAAAGCATACATCTAGCAATAATCATCCACCAGCTCCATGAATGTGCTTCAATGGAAAAATACAAAACAGCTATAAGTCAACTTAAGTTGCCACCCTGAAGCAGGAATGATGAGTCCAATTTCTTCCACCATATATAAGATGTAGCAATAAGAAAATTTCTGCAGCTCAGAGCAAATCCCTCAAATCTCTCAAAAATGTGGAAGGGACTACAGCAGTCCAACATTGCAAGAATAAATATTTCACTTCCTTCTTTCAGCCTGTATGGATAGGAAAGATGCTTTCTTTAAAGGCCAGCTATAACTGCCACTGGAAAGAAATAAGATGCAGATATACTACCACCTTATAGCAGTCTCCTAAAAGTCCCTCTCTGGTTAGCCTTTCTGAGGTAACTCTTATGCAACTAGGCTGAACACCAAGGAAATGTATTAAATCACAGTTACCATTTAGGACAAGGCTTTTAAAGAAGCACATTTCCTTCAAAAGTGCTAAATTTCCAGCATAATTGTGTGATTCAAATGAACTCACACACTTGCTAATTTATGATGAACTGTTTTTAAATTCTCAAATTAGGTAGGCCCTGGTATTTTATTCTTTAGGGTAATGGTCACCACTTTCAAACTGTAAGGATTTAACAGTTAATGGAAGAATGGTTGCAAAAAACGGACAAAGCCAAATGGACTAAAATTTCAAAGTCCACAGAGATTATGTCTATTGATCAAACATGCAGAAAGAATAATTAGCTTAGAAATACCAGTAAGAAAAGAAGACAAATTTAAGGCAGCTTGCTTTTTGTGCTGAATTAGGATACAGAGCAAAGTGCCAACTATGAACCAGGAAGGGTTTATGCAATACAATGGAAGCACCTTATCTTACTGGAATACAGTGTTCTGCCCTCACAGCCCCAGCAGTTTCCTGCATCTCAATGATACATTATACATCAAATCTTTGCTTATGACTACTCTTGAAATTAAAAGAGGCAGATGGCTTAGCTGCCTGTTACCAAACAGGAGACATCTGCTCCACAGAAGAGACTAATAATATTTCTTATTAAAAGATGTGGCAGTAGTCACTTTATTGATAATATTTTATGTAACTCAGATCCACTTTCATGTAATACAAACTATATTCCTTGAGTTAGAAACACGTCCTCTTATAAAGAGAGAAATACCACATGATAAAAATAACAGAGCAAGTAATGCCATAACCCAATTGAAGGCAGAAGTTTCAACAAGCATCAGCTCACCTGGGGAAACCAGTTATTTAAGGGCATTAAAAAATGTGTAAAGGGCCTCTCTGTTATATCAACATGGAAGACATATGATTACCTCTGTTCCCTCTCAAAACCTACAAGAATGGAAGTGAAGGCTGGAACTCTTTAGGACAAAGGAAAAGAAAGAACAGCAACTAAGAAATGCCGAGGCAGTAAAAAGCAAGCTTGTGAATGCCAGAGCCCTGATAAAGCTCAGGATTAGAAGTATCAGATCTGCCTCTCAAGGCAAGGGTGTAGTAGCTGACCAAAATCAATCTGAATAGGGAGCTCTTATGTCCACTCCCCTGTTCCATTCAGTCAGGCTATTACACCCCACCCCGTTTACAAGTTTAATCCAAGTCCTGTTCTCTTCATAACAATACTAAATGTGCTAATGTTCTTTTCTGAGAACCACTTAAAGCATCCTGTTTCCTACTGTTCTTAATGGGTATATTTTATAGATTAAAAAACAAAAACAAAAAAAACCAAAAAATCACATCCTGAAGGCTCCTTGTTAAAAAGCATCACTTCAAAAACGAGGTCCATTTATTGAGTCTTATTAACAATTTAAACACTTTGAGGAAAACAAAAAACTTTTAACTATACCAAAGAAGTCATTGGAAAAAGTTGATTCATCAGTTTCTAACAATCAGGACATTAAAAAAGACCAAAAATATCCATTCTCAATTTATTAAAATCATTCTCTCCTTTACAAATCCCAATGAAAACAAATCACCCCTTGACTTCCTCCAATCTTTATCAACTGCTCCTTCCTCTGCTATGACTTGGCCTAATGCCTTTCTTTCAATAACATGGTAGGAGTCACACTCTGCTTCCTATTTCACTAGATACTATATCATCGGTGTGCAAAGATTGAATTTCATTCCTCTATCTGTCCTTGCATCTGGCATTTAGCTTTCCCCACTCACCCTATAACATCTTTGCTCTTTGCAGGAAGCTACCTACCCCTTTTCTCACCCGTATTTTTCATATTAATAGTAGGAATTCAATATACATTTGCTGAAATAACCATATGTGCTTCAAAACTTATCTCACAAATTGTTCACCATTCTCACAAGCTTATCAATGTGTTTATCTAATAACAAACACCTATATTTTAAAAGAAATATAGTATCATTCATTCAGTTTTTATAAAGCCCTCTGCATAGCTTAATCCTGTCCCCTCTTCCCCATCTCTGGGTGTATAAACATATATTAACATCCGAATCTAATATAACACCACTACAACGACATTATCACCGAAAAAGAAAATGGTAATTTACCTTCTCTCAATCACCCTCCAGAGCTGGCGCCAAAAGTCCAAATTTCTTTCAAATGGAGTCAGTATCAGCTTTTGTTCTTCTTCTAGCCTGGTTTTAAAATGAGAATTTTATATCTTTGCCAGATTACAATAAAAAATTTCAAGTAATATATGCACTCAAATTAACTGCATTAAAAATAAGTACACACATATTATTTTTATAGACTTTCTGCTTAGTTAATATGAATATCAAATTCAAGTTTTATAATTAATCTAATCTATTTAATCCCTGAAAGTTTATCAAAGTGACATTTCTTTCAGACATCTCTTCCTGGAAGAATGCTCAAGAGCAGTGATCAACTCCAGGATGACTAATGGCTGGAGAAGGGTATAAAAAGGATAAAAGGCCAGGAACAGAACAGAATAACCAACTCACTATCTTTGTGCAAGGATTCACATGTACCTAACAATGCTGTTTGGATACACACACCAATCTACTATTTCTCTTTTAAAAGAATCAAGCCTTCAAAATGCAAATAATAATGCAAGCACACCAAAATGTCTGACTCAGAATTTCAAGGCAAATCTCACCGGACAAGTTGACGTCTCCATTCTAGAAAATTATCTTTCTCTGCCTGTTTGAGTTCTTCAGGGCTAGTTTTTTTGTCCCACTTTGGTCTGAAACAATCAGAAGAAAAAAAGTTTCGCATGAGCCACCAAAATAAAATGGGATTATGATATAACAGTGGTAGCTGAGAAAAGGTAGTAGGAAAGAATAAATATCAAATTAAAAATTTTATAGTCAGTGGCCTTGTTACATCTTGTAATGTTCTACATTCTTGTTCAACTCACCTTCTTGGAATACACAAGAACTGTTTGTTTTCTTCGTGGAGCTTCTTAATTCTTTGGCTCTCCTCAACGGATAGCAATCCAGTTCTAGTCTCAGGAAGCACGAACTTAATGTTAAGTTTCTCTGTTTATGGAAAAGAAGGGTACTGTTACTTAAGAGGTAAGACAGAGTGTGAACATTGGTCATTACTTAGAAATCTAAAAATATCAGCACCAAAAAACAGAATTAAAGCTTTCTTGAGATTCTTCTAGCCTTGGACAAATAATAATTTTCAAGTCAAGTTTTCTACAAAAAAAGGAATGAAAAAAAAAAGATCTTTACTAAAGCTTTCAAAAGGTCAACCATTTTTTTCAAATACTAGTTTTATAAAACTTTAATGTTAAATGCAGGAGGAGTGGGAAGAAACTGTGAAGATTTTAGTACAACCAATCTCTTCATTTTACATATGGAGAATAATTATAAGACAATGGGTATCTGTGGAAAAGCAAACATTCAGCAAAGAGATTCACTGCAGCTACATCTGGTGAACTACTATACCTGCTATAACTTATATAATATTTATGATGAATACCCACAACTGATGCCTTCTATAAAATAAATTTGAAGTTCACGTATAAACTATAGAGATCTCTGTTTAGGTCTCTATTCCCCACCCTCTGCCAGTTGCTCCAGCCCTATTTCAGGACACACAGCTACTTAGTCTCCTAGGGTAGGAGACTCCATTGAGATAAGAACCTTAAAGCCAGCTAAGCTTCTTACAAAAATGCCTAGGGAAGGTCCTTATCAAAGATAATGGGACATCTTCGGCAATGTTTCTCTTGACTGCAGTCTGTAACTCTCCTCAGACCAATACCATCTAAGACCTTGGTCTGCAGAGTCTAGAAACCTAGAGTATATTCAACCTAATCACCATACTCTTACATGTCACCCTCAACCACCTCCAACCAAAAGTTAAAACAAACACTCCTCAAGTCCCATATTTGACAATTCTTCACATTAATTCCTCCTTCCAATAGTGATCTCTCTCCCACTGTCCAACCACTGAAAATTACTCTAGCCCTCCCAGTCCATCATCCAACTCGTAGCTTCACTTCTTTTCCTATTCAGCTACAATTATGTGGTACACACATTCAGCAACTCTCTGAATGAACATCAGAATTCATTACTCCACTGCAAATACTCCCAAATC
Organism: Cynopterus sphinx; assembly: GCA_030015415.1. Taxonomy (NCBI): domain Eukaryota; kingdom Metazoa; phylum Chordata; class Mammalia; order Chiroptera; family Pteropodidae; genus Cynopterus; species Cynopterus sphinx. The sequence continues at coordinate 48,839,284 of CM057380.1, forward strand.
TCCAACCTCAAAGACAGCAAACTATCCTTTCTTGTTCTCATTTCAACAGAAATGCCATGAGTGCTGCTGCAATTACACAATAACGGAGTCATCTATCTCTGAACTGTGTTTATCATCAACACTTTGACACCAAATGTGTTGGTTTTCCCTCACCAATTCTCCAACTCTCCAAATACCAACTGGGCATCCTACAATTCCATTCTATTCTGACACTAACTATAAATAGTGTCACTTTGAGGTATCCGTCTTTTTTCTAATTTCTGGTGGGTATAGATAGTATATTTCATTAAGTTTTAACTTACATTTCATTTTTTTTTTTTTTGACAATTTGGCTTTCCTTTTTTGTTAAGTGTTTTTTCAAGTATCTTGTCCATTTTTCTATTGCATTCACCTTTTCATTGATTATAGGCACAACTGATCAAATCACTGGCCATTAGTGATTACATAATTTTCCAGCCCCTCTCTCCTCCCAAAAAGTGGGGCTGAAAGTTCCAAAACTCTAATTATGACCAGGTCTGTCTGGATACCAACCCTCAGCCTGAAGTTATCTAAGGGTCCCCAACCACCAATGATCACATTCGCATACAAAAACACATTCTCATCATTCCAGAGATTCCAAAGGTCTTAGAAATTTTCATGTCAGGAACCTGGGAAGAAGACCAAATATATATGTTTCTTATAAAATAAAATATATATGTTTCACAATATCACACTGTCACTAATATGGGCCTAATATTAGCTAAGTCCTTAGGACTTTCCACAGATGGAGGAAAATCCTTCCATGTTTTTGGTTTATTTTTCTCATTTCCTAAACTATAAGTACTCTCCTTAAGCTCCCTACTCTTCCTCTGCCCGCAGTCTTTTGGAAGATGATCTACCTTAATAAGAGAAACATTGAAGCTATCAGATATGCCTCATCTCAACTTCTCACCTACACATTTCCTCAGTGTGCGCATCTACCTTAGGCTCCCTTCTTTCAGCTTCAGAGGAAACTGTGCTCCTTCTTTTATATAAAGCTAATCTCTCCAACTTTTTGGTCCCATTCTATTTTCATCTCCTTCTGGACTCAAACTTTGCTTCGTCTCCTCATTAATCTCTATTTTATTTCATATTTTTAAAAATTAACTTTTAATTACACAATATATAAACTTTCCTCGTAAAAAAAAATTCAACCATACTATAAGGCACATATTTCTATAACCAACCTCCATTTTTTCCCCACCCCTGCAATCCCAGTTCCCTACTTTGAGATTACTGATTAAATGTGTAGCTTACTGAGTTTTTTTTTTTCCCCCTAAAATATACATACATATACGGATTGGTCAGATTTTTTTGAGTTATTTAAAAAATCTTTCAATTACTGTTGACACATTATATTAGCTTCAAGTGTACAGTATAGTGATTATACATTTATATAATTTACGATCATTACCCTGATATATCTAGTACTCAGGTTAGATTATTTTTTTAAATGTAAATGGTACCAAACTATACATACTATTCTCCAACTTGGTCTTTTCATTTGATAATAGGTCTTGGAGATTCTTCATGTTAGTATCCAGAAACTTACTGCATTCTTTTATGCCATAGTATTTCATAGCATGTCTGTACCAGTTTATTTAGCCATTTTCCCATCTATTGAACATTTAAGGTTGTTTCCAAGTATTCACTGTTAAAATATGGCACATCTGGGATCTTGTTAGAAATGCAAATTATCAGGTTCAACCCACACCTAATGAATCTCCAGGAAAGGAGCCAAGGAATCCATGTAACAAGTGTTCCAGGTAATCTTGATGGTCACTAAAATTTGAGAACCACTGCTCTAGTGCAGATAATAAAATTTGGAAATATGTAATAGATACTGCCAAATCAAATGTTGTACTTTCAACCTCTCCTTTTCTATTGGCTCTCACTCCATAACCTGTGTACATGCTCATATTAACCTTGATATTACACACACACATACACAAACCTCGCTCTTTCCTTGCCATAGTTAAATATCACAAAAGAACACAACTCTATTCTCTCATTAACTCTATTCAATTACCTTCCACTCTCCTCTTCTCTCACTTCCAATTATGGCTCTACCACTCTTTGCTCTTCTTTACTTATTCCACCCCCTCCACAAAGTCTGGTTTATTCTAGCTCCCTAACAATATTATTCCTGTTCTTTTCTTCATTCTTTTAACTATTGCTATTTCAGTTCTGACCTGCTTCTCTTGTTGGACTAAAGTAAGTCTACTAACTGGTCTTCTTCAAAATTCACCAGTCATCTTTAATAAAATCTGAAATTATGTTTTAGTCTTGCTTACGCCCCTCAAAGACTCCTTGAAAGAGCTTATCCAGGATCTGGCCTTTGCCTACCTCCCCACTGTTTGCTTATCATATCCTGTCCCTGTGTACTTTAAGGACCAGTAAGGCCAAACTTCTAACCATTGTCTGAACAATGTAGGCTGCTACTCATATCTTAGCTTGGGTCTTCTGCCTATCTGTATACCATCCTATGTCGTGTTATCTCATCCATCCTTCTAACATCTGCTCATCTTTTGAGACTCAGCTCCAGGGTAAAGCTTTCCCTGATCAGTCCTAGTCTTCCTTCAGATAGAAATGAATACTAACTCCATATTTTATAACTCCATTGTCTGCTACAGACTTATTTTATAGGGCCTAACAAAATTTGTCTTATTCAACACTGTACTCTCAATACAAAGACTGAGAGTAGCCGGGGCTCAATAAGAGCATTTTAAACAAATAAATGAATTTACTAAACAACAGAATAACATTTATAATAATAAAAGAAATAGAAATAACAGTTTATAATGCCATCTCTGTGCCCGGTACTTTTCTAAGTGCCTAGACACACATAGCCCCCAAACAAAACAACATCCCCACAAAGAAACAAACAAAAAACAAGGGAGTGACTAAAGGCAGTGACTAAAACAAATCATACCCTTAAAAAAATTAACTATATGTTGACAAGTGCTTTAAGACCAAAAAAAAAAACAAATTATCTGAATGAAAAATTCACTATAATGTGTTGACAAGTCCTTTAAAATACAATCCAAATTGCCTAAGTAATAGCTGCAAACCCAGAATTTTGATTCTAATAATGGTATCAGAAAACATTCTGGGAAATGCTGGTATTATCCACCATAATATTGACTCTGGTCTTTTTCCTATGAGAGACTGAGTTTCTTAAACTTACTATGATTATGTATTATTTGAAGTGTTGTTTTTAGAGCTCAATTTTAAAACTGTGGCAAATTCTGTAGCTCACAGTCTAAGTTCAACTAAACTTTCCCACAATGCTTCTGGGATATCTGCCTTTAGGTTAAAGACAGTTCATTTATAAGCTTAGTAAGATCCATAATATACTTCCACATAGATTTATCTGTGTCTGGTCAGCAAAGACAGAAACGTAACCAGTGTCAGATACACTCAGCAGTAAACAACTTACCTGCTACGAACTCTGTTCCTGCAAGTTCTGCAGTTGCAAGGAAGTCATCAAGGGAGCTTTGTTCAGTCACCGACTGAAGATTAAGACGACCCCAATCATAGCCATCATTGAGTTCACTTGTGTGTAACTATGAACAAAACAGGGTAAAAACAGAGCTACTCTATTCTGTTCTTGACAGTCAAACAAACTCTAAAATCCCACTAACTGTTCTGTAGTCTTCAGTGTGATGTCAGCCCTTTTAGAGTCAATACTAATAATAGTTAACATTTAAATGAGCATTTTCTTACCTCATGATAAGCACTTCCCATTATTTCATTTAAGCAAATTTTAATGTATTTCTATTTTATCTTACAAAAAAAAAAAGAGGCTTAAATAGATAAAAATAAATTGCCTATAGTTGCAGCTAATAAATGTCAGAGGTAGAATTTGAACCCAGACTCTCTGGTCCCAGTAGCCATAGATAGTCAAAATTTTTCTGGAGACCCACAGTAAAAAATCTCTTTTACCCAGAGACCCAAATGCTGTGATACATATAGTGATACAATTATGTACCATTTGGTAGAGTAAAATGGAAACAAAAGAACCCTGAAAAAGTTAACTTATTACACGAAATACACTCTGATATTTTGAATCCTATTCTGGTGAATTAAAAAAAGGGCTAGTTGCAACCCATTTAACTGATTATCAGATACAATCCAGAGTTTGTTAAACACCATCGCAGCTACATGCTCAGTACAGGTACAAATAAATTAAAAAATTGAAGGTTAAAAGGTTAGATGGTTTTCCCAAGGCTACAGAATCAGCAAAAATTAGAGTAAGGGCTGAAATTCAGTTTTTTCGAATTTGAATTCAATCTTCCCGCCACTTCCCCAACAATACATTAAAAACAAGTTGCTTCAAAATCACATTAAAATTACCACTAATGTCCAGGGAAATTTTGACCTGATAAATATTGATGAGCCCTCAATGCCGCTTACTGTGCACATTATATGGATATAAATTAGATGGGGTGGCAGTAGCACATAGATAGCACCAGGGTCTTTCTTGACTTTAGCACAGATTCTTACTGAGAACTTAGTTTCAACTACCTGGGATCATGAACGGTGAAATAACAAGCACAATCAAAATACTCTGTCCATTCTTCAAGGATCCTAAAACTATGACCATCCCTAGGCCCAAGAAAATATTAGGCCGGCCCCCCCACAGTTTGGAGAGAAGCTCTTCATCTTTGAGCCAAACCACTAGAGAATAATAAGGGTGAGACAGGAATTAGAGTTATTATGCACTTCTAGTAGCAACTAGCCACTGTTAGACGGTCAATTATGTGAACAAATTAATACAAAAAGTAGTTTATGTGTCTTTCCTGCTCAGAAACTTCCAAACGCTCCAAGGGCTCATAAGGCAAAGACCAAACTATCATCCTGACATTTAAGACCTTTGAGGATCTCACTCCAGCCCTATCATCACCCTATCCCTCCTTTCAAGCCTCTAACCCTGTACCCTCGTGTGCCTCCTAAAAGAAAGACCTGCTTGTCGACCTGGCGGAAATTTATACCCGTCCTTCAAAACCCTACTCAGATGTCTCTTCCCCTGGAAAATTTCGCTGTGCCCTTGGACTCCAGGCTTCGCACATTCACCTTCTCACACCTAGACAGGCTGAGAAAGGTGGCAAGGTCTGTCTTACCCAGGAGTCGGTGTGGCGGGGGCCACGGCTCCGCTGAGTCTGATGGCGGATAAGGGCCCGGCCGAGGGACGCAGTGCCCGGACCTTTCCTCCGGCCCATGGTAACAGCCGCCACACAGACCTTCCTGGCCGGACGCACGCGTTTCCGGTATTCAAGCCTCGGCCCCCGGAAGTGGCGTCCGAACGAGCCCAAGTAGCGGAGGACCGCGTCGAACGGAAAGAGGAAGCAGTTGCTCCAAATTGCCTTTTTATATCTCGAGTTTACCATCATTATGAAATAAAAATATACAAATCTCCTAATAAACTAAATTTTCCGTAGACGTTTCTAAGAATATCTCAAGTGAGTGAATTAAAGAATGGTACCTTCCAGATGGGAGCGTCGATCTTTAGCGTCCGGCGGGGAACTATGAGCGAGCAGGGAAACACGGCCTATCGTATTGGCGGTCCTAACCCCGCCTCCCGGCTGCTCCGTCAGAGCTAGGCGGAGACTCGAAGGGAGGGTGGTTCTGGGCTTTGTGCGAAGGGGCGCTGCCGCTCGGCTCCTGTACTCGGCTGGTGTCCCAACGTGTGGCCTCGCCGCTGTCATTCCCAGAACCTAAATAGCTTTTTGTTTAGTCTTCCCGAGCTACGAACTGGGGAGAAAACCCTGCCTGGTTAGGACTTCGGAATGGAAGGATGGGTAATGTTTCCAGAGCTCGGCAAGCTGGCAGGGAAAGCCAACGAGATGTGACTTAAAAGCTTTATTTTAAATAGTAGTTATTCGAGGATTTTCGACTCTGCTGGACGTCGGTGCTTCTAACAACCCCACTCTCCTACCCCCGCCCCTCGCGCGCCTTGTTCAAAGGTCAATTATAATTTTTTCTTTTCAAGTTAAAAGTTCTACTTAGAATTCTTTTTTCTGTCATTAAAGTGGAACGGTGAGGCTGCTCTGCTTTGGCTTCTGTTCCACGCTTTAACGTTATTTTCCCTGTAATGAGAATATACAAAGTTGGGTTAGAGTTGCGTGGCTGCTGGACGTTTCACATGCATTTCATTAACGGAGACCACCTCAGCGTTAGGATTCTCAGAGAGGCAGTTGGCTCAAGTAAGGTGGACTATATGTGGTGTCAGGAGCCAAACCCAACCCTCATATCAGTCAACTATCTTTGGAGAAAGGGACGAATGAGGGTTATTAGCATGTGTTTCAGAACCTAATGTTTTTCAAACTTTAATGCGCATGTGAATCTTGGAAATTTTGATAACGTGCAGATTCCGACTGATAAGGTCTGGAGTGAGGCCAGGGACTCAGTACTTCTAACAAACTCCGGGGTGATGTTGATGCTGCCAGTCTGGTCCATGGGCTACACTTTGGCAAGAGAAGTTCACTCCCTCCTGATGCAGATGAAGACACTGGAGTGCATTGGCTAACCATCAGTCATGGCAATCTAGGACCATATCACCCACCTATCTCTGATTTCCTGCTGAGCTCTCTGTGTATTACACCTCACTGCTCTTAGTGAATTAGAGTGAACCTTGGGAAAACCATGTAGTAGTTGGTGAGGCCTTGCAAAGGCAGGCAGGGTTCACAGATCACCAAAGAATGTACCAGAACATGATTTTTTCCACTGAGAAACAGTGTATATTTTAAAAACTTGAAAATAATCTCCAGAAGTAAGATATGGAGTGTACCCATGGAAGAGAATAAGCAGATACTTCCTGGCATTCTCTTGGAGTTTAGTGGTTAAAGATAAAACTAATTCATAAAGTACACGAATTTTACCTTCTAATGACAATAATAATAATAGATAATATAAAGAAACCTCCCATCTCATTCCTAGAGTTCAGTCAGGAACTTGGGGCTTCACCCTTGTTTCTGTTTCCGGATTTTGTCACTTTAAGAGAGTTTTAAAAAGCAAACACTTTGGGTTTCTACAGTCATTCTTTTCATGGGCTCAAAAAAAATATCTTGACCAAATAAAGTGGCAATTTAATCAAGACTGGTTGCAAGACAAAAAGATACATTAAAAGATTGAAATAGCAGCAACTATTCTCAACTGACAAATAAGTAAAGCAGAAATAATTTAATTTTCCCCCCAAAAAGTTTCTTAAATCTACCATTGAAAATTAACTGGCTGAGCCATAGTTTTCTTATCTAGTTTAGGAGAAAAGTAATTCTATTCTGCAGAGGAAGCAAATGAGATAATGCTGCAAGAGCTTTGCCCAGTAGTCATAGAATATCAATCTTCACAACAAATATTTTTTCCCAAGGATGATGCAGATGAGAATCCAGATGCATAATTAATCCATGTTGAGAGATTATGATGCCAGTTCATTGAGAAGAGCAAGGAGAAAGGGAATTGAGAGTGCTGATGAGACGAGATCATGGGATTCAGATTCAGAGGAACAAACTGAGAAAGAAGAGGGAGCTATGAGGTGGTAGTAAAGAGTGGAGCAAGGTGCTGGCTGCTGCCCCAGTGAGGGGGTTGCAAAGATGAATCAGCCCAGGTTCCTGCCCTCCAACTGCAGAAGTCATTCCACCCGCACACTTCAGGATACAAAACAACCCAGCCAAACTCCCCTAATCACTTTGTCACAACAGTGCAAATGCTTGTCCACTGGGCTCATGTCTGGAAGACTGGTAAATCCTCCCGATTCCCCACATAGCTGATCCCTCCACTGAAGTCAGGCTTCTGTAAATAGTTGACCCCTGGAGGAGGCTGCATTGATTTCAACTTTGGAAGCTCATATCTAGCTTTCAAAAAGCAACACAGGAGTGTTCCTCATTCATGATGTTGCATAACACTTGATTTACTGCGGCTAAACAAATGTAGTTACAAATCCTGAACCCACACCCAGGAACAAACCTTGAAGTAATTTTCCAGCTTTCTGCTTTCCAGCTCCACAATGTGTGCCTCTGGGCTCCACATCTGTCTGGGGAGGGAGAGGGAACAGTGGGTGGGTTTCTGTTTTTTCTTTTTACTCTTTGGCCAAAAATGTGTCAGTGGCAGAAAAATTGTTCCAAGGCAAGTTTGGAGCCCTGCTGTCCTCTCCCACTCTCTACTCCAGGGATCCCCAGCCCCCCGTGCTGCAGATGGGTACTGGTCGGTGGCCTGGTAGGAACCGGGCCACACAGCAGGCATGCACAAAGCATTTGTATTTGCAGCTGCTCCCTAGTGCTAGCATCACCACTTCAGCTCCACCTAGATCATCAGGCACTAATTCTCATGGGAGCACCAGTCCCTGGTGCCAAAATGATTGGGGACCACTGCTCTATACCACTTCCTCCACAAGGACATTAAAGCAGTTTGCCTAAGGCTGAAGGTTGTGAAAATAAAAGTCTGGCAATCTCTGCCAAGTCACTGAATCAGTAGGGAAACTCCCTTCTATTATCTGTCATTCTCCATTTATCCCTATTGAAAATAGGTGGATTCTCACACATGAGTGAGTTTCGGTAGCACTTTATTTATGGTTATTATAGATTATTAATTGAGTCACTTCAATCAAACATTGATTACCTGCTTGTGCAAGTCATTGTATATACAATGAAAAGTATAAAGGACCTTTTGCTTTGGTGATACAGGCTACAGATCCTATGTACACTATTTGAACCTGAATTTTTCTCATCTTGTGGTTATATGTGGGATATCTAGGGTCTTTTAGTCATAGATGATTTTGCAATTATTATTTTCCTTCACAACAGTCAAGTGAGAAAGGCCACTGTTATTTTTCTGAACTTTAAAAAAAACTAAGGCCCAATAAAGTTAAGCAAATGAAACAAAGTAAGGGAGGATGGAAGTAAAATTAATAATCACCAGCTCTGAAATCTGCAGACAGAAAGTGACAAGTTTTCTCTCATTCATTTATTCCTTCACTCATTCATGACTAGGCTCTGAGAGTCAGCATTGGACACTTTTTCTGCCTCCTCTTCTCCCCATGAGCTAACAGTTTAGTGGTGATCTGCCTGACAGAGGGACTTTTCCAAGGTTAAATAGCTCAGGCCAGTGCTGGAGCCATGAACACCACCACCAGTTAGGCCCTACTCCACCAGGAGGGCCTTCTGACTACTGGAATTTTACATTTTGTCTCTAAATGTGACCCTTCCCCTTGAACCACTCTAATAAACACATTAATAAGTGTTAGCATCTCAATTTGGATGGTGAGAGAATAAGGAAAAGGTGAAGAAAGTGTGATTAACCTCGGGAGAGGGGACTCCCAGGGTATGTGGGGGCTAATTTCTATTTATGTGAAGGACTGCCATAGGGAAGAGAGAAGATCGCTCTCAGTAGAGACAAGGCAAGCAGAACTAGAACAAATGGGTAGAAATTACAGAGTCACAATTTTAGGTTCAATTAGTTTGAACCTTCTTACAGTTAGAGTGGTTCAAAGGCAGAATGCAACATAGTGAGCTCCCATCTAGAAAAGGCTAGTAACCAAGTGTCAGGGTGTTCAAAAGCAGATTTATGCTTCAAAGTGGGTGTTGGAATAGATGACCACTCAAGTGCCTAATAAACTCCTTACCCCAAATCTGAAATAACAGAGAAACAACAATGGTCTCAGAAAGAGTGCTGAGGCTGGCAATAGCAGGGTGGTGCCTTCACCATGTAACTTGGGGACAAGACTATAGCCTGCCGTCTTTGTCATGTGAGGGTTGAGGGCACTGCAAACTACCATCTAGAAAATTCAATCATAATTAGTTACAAATACTATTATTACAAATGGAAATGTTAAGATCTAAGGTTTCTGTATTAAAGCTAACCATGCAGGGGTAGTGATTTCTCCTCCTTCCACCTTCAGATGGGACAAACCACTCTGGTCCTTCTTCAGTGGTCATTGCTTCTGGTGGCCCTAATGAGAAAGGCTCACTTGCAAAGTTCATTGTTTCACTTCCCTTGACTCCCTTATGACTTTGTATTTCTGCCGGGCCTTGTTCAGGTGGCTAACATTCCAAATAAGCAGCCCATGAAAGGAGGGGCTTCGTGGCAAGCAATGGTCATGGTGAGGACACTTCTGGGGCTTGGGCCAAATGGTGAACTCTAAAGTTTGTAGACATCTGATTTGTCTATTGTTCCTCTCTCACTCCTGCAATTTCTTGTCATGCCTCTGTTTTGAGATGAATGGTGCCTCTCAAAAAAAGAGGTTCCAGTTCCAACCCCAGGAACCTGTGGATGTGACTTTATTTGGAAATAGGGTCTTTGCAGATGTAATCAACTAAAGATGTGGTCATATTGGATTAGAGTGGGCCCTAATGCAATAATAGGTTTCCTCACAGGAAGATACAAATTTGGACACACACAGAGAAGAACTGGGGGGAGGGGAGAACGCCATGTGAAGATGGAGGAAGAGATTGGACTGATATGTCTACAAGCCAAGGAATACCAAGGATTGCAGGCAACCTCTAGAAGAGGAAGAGGCAAGGAAGTATGCTTCTTTCTTCCAGCTTCCAGAACTATGAGAGAAAAATTCTCTGTTGTTTTAAGCCACCCAGTTGATGGTAACTTGTTATGGCAGCCCAAGAAAACCAAAACAGCCTCCTATAATCTTAGAACTGGAAGAGTATTTGCTCAGCTCACAACCAGGGAGGCAAGGCCCCAGAGAGGGGCAGCATCTTACTATGGGACTTTCAGTGAGTCAGGGCTGGGATGTCTGAGCTCTGGCTCTAATCATGGCACGTCCCTGCTCAAATGCCTCTAGTGACTCACCACAGCTTGGGAAACACCTCCAGCTGCATTCATGGCCCTCCAGAGTCAGGCCCTAACTTGACTAAAATGCAAAGAACATAGGCTTTGGTGATCTTGGGTAAGTTTCTTAACTCCTCCAAGCCTCAGTCCATTCCATCTATAAAATGAAGAGAATATTATGGACTTCACAACATTCTTAGAGGATGAAACATCCAGATAAATCCAAAGCACTTAGCACAGTGTCTGCCATATAGTAGGTGCTCAATATACTTGAGTCCCCTGCTTTAGCTTCAGTCTTAAATGATTAGCACTGGCCATCATCTTTGTGAGCCATTTCCCCACTCTGGACTTCTTGCTTCTGTCTCTGTCCATAGCAACCCGCTCATCCTTCAAAGAAACATGAAGCTCACCGCATCCTTGATGTGAATCCTCATTTCTTCATTGTTTGGCTAGAAGTTATTTTTTCCTTTGAGCCCACAGAGTACTTTGTGTTAAGCTCGGATTTCATTATCTCAGAGCAGATTTATCTGCACCTACGTTTTGTTCCCTACAGCATATCCGAAGTACTTCCCGGGGACCTTTCTGAATCAGTGAATACTGGATTATAGCCTCTTTAAGGATGAGACCATGTGCATCTATCTCCTCAGCACCTTTTGGAGAGAAGCCAGTATAATTAATATCTGTGATTGAATAGCTGTTACTTTGCCAGTTCATTTGCATAGCTTAACTAAAGATGTGCCAGCCCCACATGCCCAGAGAAAAATTGAAAAACAAAAGATAAACTAAACTACAGGTTGCGTAATATCTTTTCTACTCGCAATTTGAAAATTTCCCAAGTATTTACCATATACATTTAATGGCATCGATACTTCTTCATATTATTTCCTAAGAAATAAGAACTGATACAACTCTCATTGTTTTTGAAGTGAAAATCACAGAGAGGTTAAGGGTCACTGAGCACAGCAGAGGAACCCAGTGGGCCATCAAACTCTCATGGGCCTGAGCATGATCTTGACCACCAGGGAGACCAAAGTCTCACTGGGTATAGCCCATGATAGTCATACTCAGCTCTAACCTCTTTGGTGTCAGCGAGAGCCAGTAACATGAAGACTTTTGATTAAGAGCCCAATGCGTGGCAGCTCAGTCAGGTCACAGGGAGAAATATGTTTGGTTGCTAAGGGCTGCTCCTGCCCAGTCCCCCAATGAGCCCAAGAGCCTTCAAAATATAGTCCTTTATAGAAGAGGAGAGAATATAGAACATACATTCTACACATTTACATGTTTGAAAGCCTCTGGCTTTATGTTTAGCTAAAGGAAACTGCCCTGAATTTAGACTCAGGCCACATGGGTCTTAATCTTGGTTCGGCTACTGAATAACTATATGGTCAAATGCATGCACTCTCAGTGCCTCAGTTTCTTCATCTGTAAAACCCGGGGAGTAGAGTTGACTAGGTTGTCTTAAAGGGCTCTTTCAATTCTGATAGTCTGTGTTTATAATAGTCCAATTGCTGGGAAAATAAACACATAGTTATTGTCCACAAACATTTATGGTTTATTGACATGGCAGGCATTGTGCTAGCAACTGGAGATAGAAAGGTGAATTAAATACAGTCACTGTTTTCAAGGAACTCACAGACTAGTGCAGGAAGCAGAGAGTTAAAAGGCAATAATATTGCCAATAAGGCAAGTACAGAGGTAGAGATACAAACAGGGGAGCAATGAGAAGGAGTTAGGGAAGCCAAGGCATTTTTCTGGAGAAGATGGTACCTGAGCTGGCTCTTTAAAAATGAGGAAAAATCAGCCAGGGGAAATGGCAAGAGTAAGTTACTTCAGTTAGACAGAACCATATAGCAGTGGTAGGAAGACAAGAAAAAGTTGCATGAGCCTGGTGAGAAGCACAGGACATTTTTCATTTCTGGAGCAGAAATTACAAGGCCAGGAGAAGTGAGGAATGAGGCTGGAGAGGTAGGCAAGTGACAGGCTTGAAAATTCTCATGTGTTATACTGAGAAACTGAGCCTGTAATCTGCGGTTACTGGGAAGTCACTGAATTGTTATAATGGAAAGAGGGAGGAGATCAGATTTATGGTTTGGTAAGAGTGTGGAGGATGGATTTGGGGGTCAGGTTCAAAGGAAGAGAGACTTTTGAGCCTGGAGGAGAGAAGTGAGAATGGATGTGGATGTGTCTACGTTGCACTGACTGCCTCAGTTTCTTTGAAGAAGCACCAGGTCCAGCTCTTGGCTCTGATTGGGAACAGACAGCTTTGGAAAAGTGGTGAAGATTCATGGTACTCTTTGAGGGGAGTGGGAGAGGAAACGGAGTCAGGATAAGAGAAAAGATGGCTGGAGAGGAGGTGTATTGCAGCTGTAACAAATTACCATAAATTCGACTTAAATCAACACAGATTTTCAGTTCTACAGATTAGCAGTCCAACACTGGCCTCGCTGGGCTAGAATCAAGGTGTCATATGGTCACCTTTCTGGAAGCTCTAGTAGAGAATTAGTACTTGCCTTTTCCAGCTTCTAGAGGCTGCCTGCATTCTTTGGCTTGTGGCCCCTTCCTCCATCTTCAAACCCAGCAAGGGAGGGTTAAATCCTTCTCATATCCCATCACTCTGATCCTCTTTTTTGTCTCCTTTCCACTGGGAAAAAAAAATCACAATAAAATGCATATAGCATAAAAGTAACCATCTTAATGTGAACAATTAAGTGATATTTTGTACATTCACAATATTGTGCAACCACCACTTCTAGCTCCAAAATATTTTCTTTATTCCAAAGGAAAACCCCATATCCATTAAGTGGTTGCTCCCCATTCCTTCTTCCCTCCAGCCCCTGGGTTCTGTCATTATGAATTCACCTATATGGATAGTTTATATAAACAAATTCCTACTATATGTGATTTTTTGTGTCTGGCTTCTTTCATTTCATATAATGTTTCTGAGGTTCCCACTTCCACTTTGAAGGAACCTGGTGATTGGACCCATCTGGATTATTGAGAGTACATTCCCTATTTTAAGGTCCGCTGGTGAGCAACCTTAATTCCATCTGCAATCTTCCTTCCCCTTTGCCACGTGATGTCACATATTCACAGGCTCCAGGGATTAGAACAGAGACATCTTTGTGGGGAGGGGTTTCATTATTCTGCTTACCATAGGAGAAGTCACAATGGGTTGAGGCTAAATGTCTGAGGGATTCTACTCAGCAGTTCAGATCCAGCAGAGGACATGCGGACTGCAGCAGTGGTCCAGGGATGGGGCTCTGCTGGGTGGATGTGGTGTACGGAAATTGATACTTACTCTGAAGGTCCAGGATGAGGAGGAAGGGAAGGATAAGAGGCTAGGAAGGAGCTGATAACAAAAGAAATGAAGTGGGCTAAGGCAGGGCTCTCCAAACTTTTTAATATGTGTTCAGTCTTGGAGGAGTTTAAGCAGAGATTCTGATTTGGGTGTAGGATCCAGAAATTGGCTCAGGGAATTTTGATACAGCCAGTGGGTGAGTCAACTCTGTGAGCAATGCTGATGTAGACCCTAGAGGTCTTAGGAGGTTAAAGAACTCATGTTTTAGGAGTCAGGAATTAAGAGGGCTGGCAGAGAAAGAGATTATCACACAGTGGGATTTTTGAAGCTGGAGTTCCATTTTAACCTGCTGAGCTCTTTCACACCTAAAGTCCTTCACGTTAGCTGTGTGCCCTTTGCCTAACACAATGCTGCCCACATATTTAGTTGTAAATGTTGTAGGACCCACGTTAAAGTACAAGGAAACAGAAAATCGATTTAAATAATATATTCTATTCAATACCACATAGCCAAAATATTCAATATATAATTACTAAACAACTATTGAGATATTTTACATCATTTTTTTTGGTCTCACCATGTCTTCAAAATCCAGTGTGTATTTTATTCTTGCATCACATCTCAATTTGGACCAACCACATTTCAAGTGCTCAGTAGCCTCACGCAGCCACTATGCTGGCCATGCAGGCTGGAATGTTCTTCCCTGTATCTTTACATGGCTTGCCTCATCTCATTTAGGTCTCTGCACAGGGATGCCTTTCCTGGTCACGCTGCTTAAACCAGCTGCCTTCCATTCCTAAAACTGCTATCTTCTTTTTGGAGACTTATTGTCAGGGAATGTCTTAGTTATTTGTTTGTTTTTTATCTGCCTCCACATAAGACATAAATCCCATGAGAGCGAAGACCTATCTTCTTTAGGGAAGTATCCCCAGCAACTATGTCGCATCCTCAAAAGACTCTCAACAAATGTTTCTTGAATGACTTTGAAGATTCCAGATTCATCTCTGAAGCCAATATTCATTTAGTAGGATGTTGGGGGAGAGGGCCCAAGAGAGAGGAGCATTATGAAAGAAATAAGGCGAGAGAAAGCCAGCCTGAAAGTTTTTTGTTAACTAAAAGGCTGACTCTCAGATGTCAAGTTAGAGGCTTGGTTGCTTTTCAGCTGTGACTTGGCTACATGTTGATTCAACCACTGGCTTATCCGGTTCTAAGAGAAAGCATCTTACCAAGTGGCACTTCTGCCTGGCACCAGTAGATGGGGCAATGTCATAACAAAAAAGCACAGTATGCCCTCCAAAGGGGTTGTCTAACCCGTTTCCCAACTGACTGCTGAGGTTCTGTTCTGGAACTGCTCTGCCTTAGAACTGTGGCGTGGGCTCATAGACAGTGCTTTCCTGACTGAAGAAATGAAGCCTCAGTAATGACTTGTTCTTTCTGAGGGGGTGACCAGCTTCTCCAGAAGGTGAGGCAGGCTCCAAAGGCTGGTCCAGGCCCAGGCTGCCAGGAGGCAGCTTGGTTCTCTTCCTGGGTCTTTGAGCAGAGGCACAGAACATGACTCACATACAGGAGTGTTTCGATTGGCCTAGAACCTTTCTGTCCTCTTGATGTTGAAAACAAGATTACTAAACACGTAGGCCAGGTGTGGCAGAGACCAGTCCACAGAAGCAGCTCTGCGGGCCTGTATTCTGGGACTGATACTCTGGCTGCCACTGAAAAGCCTTGGTTAGCAGTGGAATCCTCCCTGCCATTTTGCATCACTGGTTTCCCTGCCACCTCATGAATACTAAGATATATCCCTTGCAGACACTGAGACTATCCTTATTTCCCACCACTCATCCCAACTACTCCTCCCCAAACCCTTGGACCTCCAAGTAATTTTGAAATGTTAACTGCTTGAACATGATGTCTGCTTTTGTAGAGTTTAGACTTCAAGATTATGGACCAGTTAAAGGTTGCTTAGCACAGGTTAATTAGGTGTGATTTTACTAGAATTTTTGTTTGGAGCATATACTGCCTATTTCACTACAACTGCAAGATATTATGAAAATTTTAGCAAAAGAAGAATTAACTTTGGTTTAAATAGCTTATTTATATTCTTAACTAGCTCATTTCAATACCGTGCCTAATATCCCTCCATTAACCCGCCAGTGCAGCTGAGGAGTTAAGGCATCACAGCCTGATCTAATGACACACTGGGGCCAGTCTGCCATGGAAAAGCCATTCCTTCTCTCAGAGAGTAGGAGGACCCAAAAAGCATGATGAAGAGACTTGCTTCTTTGATGAGGAAATTTTCTTCTTTTATTATTACAATCATTAAACTCCACCCTAACCTGCACATGTGCATGTGTTTTCATGTTCTATATTTTTGCTGTCCTCTATACCCAGAAAGCCATTTAACTCTTCCCTGCTTGGAGAAATCCCATTCATCCTTTGAACCTCACCACCTCTGTGGAGCCACCTCTGATTTTCCTAGTCACGATTACCCTTTTCTTCCTCCAGCTTCTCAAAACTCTTTAGGTCTTTCTCAGAGAATTTATCCCACTCTGTCTTTTTGTTTACATGAATATCTCATTCATTAATTCAACAATTAAGCAGTGCCTCTTTGTAGCAGGCACTAGGTATGCAGAGTTTTCTCATAGTACCTGCATTCCAGTCCCAAAGTTGAGTGGAGTATCCACCCTTCATCGGACTGGGAGCTTCTTGGAGACAGGAATAGGGTCTGCTTCTTACTCAGGGAGTGACACCAAGAGGTACTCAGAAGTTATTTAAATTGAAACTCAGTACCAAAGACTGAGAAAATGGGGTTAGAGTTTCTTAAAAAGTTAAAAGTTAGCAAAGATGGAAGGCAAGGGAATTTCCAGGAGGGGCAACTGTGGTTCTGAAATCTGGTATGAAAGCCAGAGACATCCACCATCTCTCAGTGGACTGGGCCTGTGGAGTGGAGGGAGCCTTGTCCTCCAGGAGAGGCTTGGAAGTTTGATGCAGGATTACCTGGGCATTTATCACACATTCCTGATAGAATTCTTTTTGTTTTGACCAGCAGACCATAGAGGCAAACAAGTTGTTTCAAGGGTGAAATGAGTTACTAGCCAAAGGTCAGGCTGGCCAGATGATTAAAGCTACAGTGTCCAGGAGACACATAAGCAAAGCATGATTAATGTGATTGGCTGGGCACTATCTGACACAAAAAATAGAAAATGTAATTTGAATTTTTATTAGGAATTCCCATCCAGAATGAATGACTGACCTGTCAAAGTAAACTGAGTTCTGATCACACATAAGCATTCCTTGGAAACTCTGTATCTCAGAAAACTGAGATACCCTGAGGCCTGAGACCATCAGGGGCACTACTGAGGGTTAAGGGCAGGTAGCACCTTATTTACCCACTATATGCTTGGCTATATTGTTCACTCTCGTTATCTTACTATGCCACTCACCTCCCTTTTATCCATAGAGACAGGCTCCAAGGTCATGAAAGGTAAGTCTTGGTGTTTTCTTTGGCCCTCTTATTTTCTTTAATAGAATAAACTTCTGGAAAAAAGAGAAAAACACATTAAAGAGCACCCAGTCATTCTCAGAGGGCTGTCGTACAATGAAAGAATCACTATTTCCCCCCAACTTTCCCGCATAGTAAATTATAGTATAAATCCCACTTTCCGACACCTCCTCCAGAAGTTTCGATGGAGACATATATTTATTCTGTGAATTGCAATTCAGCCTGGAGGTGGAGTGTCAGAATTCAAGCTGCTTTTCCTGAGGGGTAACCCCAGTATCGGGGAGATCTGTAGATAAGAGCGACGCTACGAAATTCGGGATGTAATTGCTGGATTAGACCGGTCTCCCCATTCCCCTGGATCAGTGGCTGCCACCGGGTCCCTTTAAGAGACCAGGAACCCGCCGGGCGTCCGAGACCGAAGCGGATCCTCTTTTCTGCTCCTCCCCTGTCCCCGCGCAGCGAATGGTTCGCGCCGGCCTATATTTACCCGAGATCTTCCTCCCAGACGGCAAGGATGTGAGGCTGGCGAGCTGGCCAGCGCTCGCGGCTCAGAGGGGCAGCGCTGCAGAGGCGGGGAGCGGAGCGGACGGAGGGGAGCCCGCGGGAGCCGAGGCGGACACGCCCGGAGGAAAGAAATGAGGTAGCGACGGTCCCCGGAGCCCACGATGAGCGCGCCCCGCCGCTGGAGCCCCGCTCCGCCGCGGCCGAGCCAGCCCGGACAGTGAGCCTGCCGAGCCGGGTGCCCGCGTCCGCGGGAGCGAAGATGCAGTGAGCCCCAGCCGGACTGCGCGCGGCCGGCCGCGGCCCGCCGGACCCGGCCCAGACCGCGCGCGGGGCAAGCAGCAGGTTCCGGGAGCAGCCGGGCCGAGGGGCGCCCTGCCTCCGGCCACTCCGTGGGGGCGGGGAGTCCTGGCCCCTGGACGCTCTCGCTGTTGAGTTTCCGCGGTTTCTGGCCCAGCCCCGGGCTCGTGTCTGTGTGAGAAGGGGGACCCTTGTCGCATTCCGCGAGGACTCAATTCCTGCTCATCCTCCCACCTGCTGTGGCTTGGGGTCCCTCTCTTTGCTGGCGCGCATCTCTCTTTTTTTTTTTGTTTGTTTTTTGGTCGCTGTTTGTTTTGTTTGATTATTATTTTATTTTTCACTAAAGATGTTTTCTGCTCCTCTCCCGTTCCGTCTTTTTCCCATTTCGCTTGCCTGAGACTCTGCCTTCGCCTCGCCCAGGCAGGGCTGAACCGTGTGGACGCTCCCTCTCGCTCCCCCCCTCCTCACCCCGCCACCCCGCGCAGTTGACTATTTTCTTCTCTTGAACAGTTCTACCCCTGCCTCCCTGTAGGTCTCCCCAGCTCTGTCCCCCTCTCCCGCCCTCGCTCGCAGCGTAGTTTGAGTTTTCGGTCTTGCTCGGGCGCGGGGCTCAGCGGGGCTCGCACCGGGTGCTCCGTCGCCGCCGCCGCCGCCGCCGCCCAGGCGCGCAGGGGCGCCCTCCGGAGATGCTGCCGTGGAAGAAGCACAAGTTCGAGCTGCTGGCCGAGGCCCCGCCGCGGCAGGCGTCCAAGCCCAAGGGCTACGCCGTGAGCCTGCACTACTCGGCGCTCAGCTCGCTGGCGCGGGCGTGCCCCGAGGGCGCGCTCAGCCGCGTGGGCAGCATGTTCCGCTCAAAGCGCAAGAAGCTGCACATCACGAGCGAGGACCCCACGTACACGGTGCTCTACCTGGGCAACGCCACCACCATCCAGGCGCGCGGCGACGGCTGCACCGACCTCGCCGTGGGCAAGATCTGGAGCAAGAGCGAGGCGGGCCGTCAGGGCACCAAGATGAAGCTGACGGTGAGCGCGCAGGGCATCCGCATGGTGCACGCGGAGGAGCGCGCGCTGCGCCGCCCGGGCCACCTCTACCTGCTGCACCGCGTCACCTACTGCGTGGCGGACTCGCGCCTGCCCAAGGTCTTCGCCTGGGTGTACCGGCACGAGCTCAAGCACAAGGCGGTCATGCTGCGCTGCCACGCCGTGCTGGTGTCCAAGCCCGAGAAGGCGCAGGCCATGGCGCTGCTGCTCTACCAGACCTCGGCCAACGCGCTGGCGGAGTTTAAGCGGCTCAAGCGGCGGGACGACGCGCGGCACCAGCAGCAGGAGCTGGTGGGCGCGCACACTATCCCGCTCGTGCCGCTGCGCAAGCTGCTGCTGCACGGCGCCTGCTGCTACAAGCCGCCGGTGGAGCGCAGCCGCAGCGCGCCCAAGCTCGGCTCCATCACCGAGGACCTGGCCGGCGAACAGCAGGAGCAGGAGCTACAGGAGGAGGAGGAGGAGGGGGAAGAGGAAGAGGAGGAGCGCGCCGAGGGCTGCCTGGAGGAGGACGAGGACGGTGCGGGGGAGGAGGGCACCGCGGAGGACGAGGCCGAGGCGCCGCGGGCGCTGGTGGTGGCCATGCACCTCGAATGCGGGGACTTGCTGGACACGGGGGACAGTGGCCGCGAGGAGGCGCTGGCCGGCGGCGCGGTGTCGCCGGGCTCCGGGCCGGGGTCGCCGCCTCTGAGGCTGGGCCGCTGCTCCGAGGCGAAGGCCGAGCTGTCGCAGCTCATTAACGACCTGGGCGAGCTCAGCTTCGGCAACGACGTGCGGAGCCTGCAGGCCGACCTGCGGGTGACGCGCCTTCTGTCTGGCGAGAGCACGGGCAGCGAGAGCTCCATCGAAGGCGGGGGCTCGGATGCCCCCTGCGCCCCCTCCGCCACCCCCGCCACCCCCACCGCCGGGATCCCGAGCAGCCCTGCGGACCGCGCCAGGCCAGAAGAGCCGCACTCGGGCTGAGCTCGCAGCAGCCGACTGCGTGCGCCCCAGCGGCCCGCCGGGACCCCCTCCAGTCCTCTCCACCACCTATCTCCTCGCCCCCTGCTCCTCCCCAGGGAAGGGGAAATGGGACACTTGCGGCCCAGCGTTCCACCTGCCCCTCTCCCTGAACACATTTGGCTCGGCTGTAAGGGGAGCTCGGGTTGCGCGCGGGAACCGTCCAAAGGAGAGGGGCAGACCCGTGGGGTCGGCCGTGAGGGTAACGTCCGCCGAAGTCAGCAAAGGCCCGCAGGCGTCAGGTGCTTGCCGGCCAGTTTCCTGTTTGTGGGGCAGCTGGGGCCTCAGGAGGAGGGGTTGACTTCCTCCCCACCACCCCCTTCACTGGGAGCAGCCTAGCATGGTCACTGACATGTCATTGAAAAGAAAAAAGAATTTTCTCTCCCAGTGTTTGAAACTCATGCCGCATCTCTGCCCCTAGCCTTTGGATGCCCTAGCTTGGGTTGTTTACCTCAGACTCAGACCTTTGAAATTCTGCCAAATTCCTCAAATAATTGTTTGGGGGGTGGGGACTGAAAGAAAGTTGCGTTTTGTTTACAGTTAAAGACATCTAATATCTTAAAAAGGAGTTTTCCTTTAGAAACACACCTTCCTCCTGCTCAAGAAATCTCACTCCATGATACTGTGTAAAATATTTTTGCACTGTTGTGAAGTATTTTTGACATCTTTTTTTTTTTTTTGTACATAACTGTGTTCTCAGAGCTGGATGTTTATATCTTTTGCTGTGCAAAAGGGACATGTAATATGTTCAGTTGTATATACAGAAATGTGTATAAAACATTTTGTTATTTTTGAAGAGTGGCGCTGCTCTGGTTCTGTTTGCGTGCCAGTGGGGAGAGAATAAAGAGGAAAAAGGAACAGAACAGGTGAACGTCTGGAACTGCTGCTGAGAATGCTTGGCAGTGATGGTGGGAGATGGTGTGGCCATCACCAGGGTGGTGTGGTAGGACAGTGTTTGGCCTTTGCAGTGCTCAGAGGTTATTAGGGAAGGGGAACCCACTTATGGTAGTCTGGGGCATTTCTGGTCCTCTGCCATTCTGGATGCTACAGCTAGGGCCATCCTTTTCCTCAAGTGTATCCCATATTTTTCACTAAGTTGTGGAAGCGCAGGCCTTTTCTGGTTTCTTTAAATTAATTCTTGAGATGTGGAGTGAATTCTGTTTCTCATTCCCATACCTGTAAGGTTATTTAGGGAGGGGTGACTTTTGGTATCTGAGATTTTCCTGCCTCCTTCTGTGATTCATGCTAATGATCAAATGTGAGGACACAATGTAATCGTTTCCTCTACAAACAGCTCAAGGAACTTTAAAGATGAACTAGAGACCTAAAGGAATTCCCCATGGGGATCTCCAAGGAGTGGAACCATATTCAGTTTTCCCTGGGAGGAAAATCAAGGAGAAAGAAAAGTTGGTAGTTCTGATCATGGCATGGAACGAGTTTTGGTACAGGTTGGGTGGGCTGAAGAACCTCTTTTCCTTCGTGTGTGTGTGTGTGTGTGTGTGTGTGTGTGTATTAGGACTTTCATGCTCTCTGTGAGTTTGTTTCTGTTGTAAACTCCAAACAGATGTCTCTAGTTTGGCTACACCCGATCAGCTGGAAGTTGTAATAAGATGCTGCCAAAACTGTACCTTCTGCAAATTATATTTTTCCCTGTGCCCCTTTGGACTCCTTTCCTTTGTTGCGGAATGGATTGCACTCCTGGCATTCCATAGTGTCCTGAGGCCACTTTGCTTTGTTTCCATCATAAATATGTTCCAAGCAGCTAGACCCAGCAGTCCTAAGGAGTCTGGAATTCATTGGAGCCATAAAGGAGTGGAGGGTGGAAGATTTTCTAATTAATGGGGAATGATTCAGGTATAAGACTATCTTTAGAAAAGTAAAGCAAAGAGTGGTGGAGTGGGAAATAATTTTAAAATATCTAAATCACTTCTTAAGGGCATTGGACAAGGTCCAGGCCTTTGGATCTATCATATTTTGGTTTGGTTGAGTCTCTCTCTCCCTCCCTGAATACCTCAGGTACACATCACTGAAAGACATTTTGAAACCCCCAGGGAGAGAGAGGTCAGGAAAGTCAAATCTTATCCTATCTAGCCACCCACATCACATGCCTTCCACATGGTTCTCACCTGACTGGCAGACAGCTGTGTGGGCTATCACTATCCTGCATGACTAGATTTCACACTTTAAATTATTTCCACCTATTACAAAGTTCCTCTGCTATTTGAAACTGATGAAAACATTAAACAGGGTGAAGATTATATGGCTAGAATTTGGGGGTGGGGCAGGGTATTCGTATCTTCATTCTTATTCAATTTTTGTGTCCAGTAAGAATGCCAAAGTTGGCTTTCATCTGTGACTGATGGAGGTATGGTGATTGGTCAGAAAGTTCAGACCAATGACATTTAAACCAACACCATCAATAAATATAAGGCAACTATCTCTTTAAAGTCTGATTTTTCCTATTATCTGATCTATAAATAGGAAAGAGGGTCTTAGGGGTTGAGGAAGGATGAAGAAAATAAGCCTGCAAAAGAATCAGCTCCCTTCCTCTCTTACTCCTGGGTGCCCTCCCCTTCCCTCTTTCCTCCCCTGTACTTTTTGGCTTTTATCCTCACTACACCCCAGGGCTCTGGCTGATGTAATTCTAGAAGAGATGGGAAGGTGATACATGATTCACTCCCTTTATGTCTCAGACTTCCAGGGGTGATATCACTAGAGTAAGCAGAGATGTTTTGAATGAAAAAAAAAAAAACTGAAAACGAATTTGCTCATAACACTCAGAGGGAAAAGAGTGGTGTGACAAAAGCAAAACTCAGTAGTGAGATGAAATACATATTCCAGCACCTGAGGGCTGGTTTACTCATCAAATTTAGCTTTGCCTTCTTGCAAGGCGAGACTCATGTTTCTTCTTTATGTAACCTGATGGTACTTTAAATGCAGTGAGACACTTTCCACATTCTTCCCCAGCCTAAGTAATCCTCCGTGTCCAACAACGCAGCATTGACTGCGTGAAGAGCGGAGAGACTTCCAGTGACCAGAGGAATTGTTGCAGGTGGCAGCATGAGTTCATTCATCAGCCTCTCTCAGCACAAGCATCCCATGTCTGTTTGTACAATTTGTTGTGTGTGTTTAGAGAAAAGGTGGGAGGAGTAGGACGGTGTCAAGTAAACAATAGCATTACATACCCTCTCAACTATTATAGTTTCAGAGAAGAACACCTGCGGCACAAACACATGGTTCCCCCTGAAGAAATCATCCCTCTCACTGCCCGACAGTCAGCAGAACAGCAGATTTAAAATTAGAAAGGCTCTGTTATATGAAGAAAGCACAATTCCCTCCCAGCCACAAAGTTGCTTTTAAGGGTTCTGTTTGTGAAAGGAGAGAGGACTGGCTAGTAGAATCCACCCGTCACCACACTGGAGATTAAAAAACCTCATGGGAGTCACCAAGGATCACAAGAAACATAACAATTCTATTAGGAGCAAGTTGCCCTCGTTTCTAACAGGATTTAGTAATTTAATAAGCAGAACTCTTTCCTCTGTGTGGTACGCATCAGTAGCCCTAGCATCTGCGGATAAGTGATGCATGACAGCGCTAGAAATGTACTTGGATTGCTGGGGCTAGGAGCCATATCTGACATGTGGGAAACCACTCAGGGCTTTAGGTGGGCAGGAGCCCATTAGAGCCAGGATGTTCTGTATTCTGGGCACCAGGTTTTGCTGTGACATGGCCACATCTAGATCTGGGCCTTTCCTGCTCCTACTAGCTAAGGCCTTTCCTGCTCCTACTAGCTCATCTATGTACACAGGCCACAATGTACCTGGGACCAAACCCTCACCATCAGCTCTGAAGTGACCCAATTTAAACATTTTTCCTTATAACCACCATTTTGGCGGTCTGAATGGCTAGGTGGCCCTGGAGCTTGGCACTCATTTCTTCCCTTCTCTAAGGCTGTTCAGTGGTACCAGCGAACGTCCTTGGTTCCAACTTCCATGGCAAGTGGCCCTTTTGACAGCCTCCTGAACCCCTTCTTTATCTCTCTCCTTCTACTTCTTACTGTAACACATCATTCACCTCTGACTTTTTTTTTTAGACAAGGTGACCTTTGGTTGACCTCATAGCTTGCAAGGATCTTGTCAGCTTACAATCCCTTATTTATTTTTTAATTTATTTTTTATGCCTACACCTAGTCTTCTTAGGTGGTCTCTCATCCAAGTACTAACCAGGCTCGACCCTGCTTAGCTTCCAAGATCAGACAGGATCAGGCTTGTTCAGGGTGGCATGGCCGTAGACTCACCTCTAACTTCTTATATGAACCAGCTTCCTATCTGATCCTGGCTTCACTTCTCCTTCCCACAAAACTCGCTCAGACCTTAAATCACCTAAAGAAAAAGAAAACACAAACTTGAAGGGAAAAACAAACCAAGCACACGGTCATCAGGCAGCACCGCTCTTGCACCACCCCAGGGCACCACTCCAGGATGTGCTCTGGCCCTGCCCCCACTTAGAGATAAACAAACTAAAGCAGAGAGAGGAATGATGTCCTTCCCAAGGTTACACAAGGTGGGGCCAAGACTCTTCAACTCATGCTCTATTCACATTCCTCCAGTTTTTATGGCTTGTAACCAATTTTTAGCTTTGGGATGGCAGAAACTGGCAGTTGAATTTTTCTCCCCCCAACCCCCTTTCTTTAGTGCCCTACATTTCATACATAGTAGATATGTGATGCCATTCATCAACACGCCATTCCCACTACTAAGTGTGGGTGAGTCTGCCAACTGCATGATGCTGGAGGTAGAGAGGTCAGGTGTCTGTCTTCCTGGGGAGAATGCCACTGGTGAGTGGGTGGCAGCCCCCAGAAGAACTTGGCCTCCTCTTGCTTCCACCCCTGCGATCTAGTCTGGCAAGACCTTGTCCTTGAAGAG
Organism: Cynopterus sphinx; assembly: GCA_030015415.1. NCBI lineage: Eukaryota > Metazoa > Chordata > Mammalia > Chiroptera > Pteropodidae > Cynopterus > Cynopterus sphinx. The sequence continues at coordinate 48,864,637 of CM057380.1, forward strand.
CAGGTCTAATTTTAGGGTGGGGGAGCTCTTCCTTTTGCATCATGATGATTAATCTTCTGCATCCTTTCTGGTTGGCTGAATTCCCCTATGACAGACATGTGTTTTTAGGAGTCTCTGATTCAACAAATGTAGTACAGAGTCTGGTATTTAGTAGGTGGTCAGGAAATGCTAAGGAAAGAGTAAAGAAGCTCTTCCATTTCAGTCTAGGAGAATGACTCTGATAAAGCTCAAGGTCATCATCCAGATGGAAGAGCCAAGTTTTAAGGATATATGTTTAGAAAGCACAGAAGATTGGGGTTCAATTGACTCCTCAACTCAATATAAGGTAGATTCAATTCCCAAGATTTTCCTTGGAATTTCTGTAACCTTCTTAGGGAAGGGTGGTTCTGATTTGGAGAAGGATGGCTTATTTGGAATTGTCTTTGAATGGCATTGGAGTCCCATCCCTGCTCATTTTAGCCCCAAGGTTATTGTCGACATCTCTCCAATTTAAGCCAAATGAAGGCAGAAAGTCTGCCAGAAGAGCCTTGGATTCAGGCCTTGAAGTGACCTGGACTCCCTCTGCACTGACCCAGTCAAGTCGCTTCCATCCTCTAGCCTCAGGATCTTCATAGGTAAAATGAATATTTTGGATTAGATAATAGCAAGACCTTCAGCACTGATGTTCTGAACTGAAGAAGGAGCAAAGGTTAAAGTCAACTGTGTTTCTGCCTTCTTTCATCCCCTAGTGGGACAGAATAGAAGACACCTCTGACCCTGGGCTTGAAACTATCTGGGGCTCTGGGGACAAAGCTCATTTTTAGAACCCACTGCAGCCTGGACCTTCACCACAGTTTAATCTGGAGGTGATGTTTCCTTGGCCAATCCAGAGCAGGAGTTTCCTGTTGAGGCATCCCTTTCACTACCTCAAAACTTGTAGGCTATGGTGGGTCTTAATGTGGGGACAGACACTGAATCAAAGGGCCAGGTTTAGGCCCATAAAATGACTTACCTAAAATCATTCAGTAAGTTGGGGCCAGAACTCAGGCCTCCTGACCCCAAGTCCTACACTGCTTTCCCTATATCATTTGGGTTGGGATAAGTTAGTTTGGAAACAACCCAGACATTATTCAAGGAAACTTGGCAGAGCCCAAGCATCTGATTCAAAGGTCATGAGGGCACCTGGCAGCAGGGTGCTCTGTTCTCCTAACAATAGAGACCAGAACCCACCTGCAGCAAGTCTGGAAATAGGAGAGAGGTGATAACCCAAGCATGCTTCCCCAACTCCCCTTACACCAGGCTCCTTCTTGTTCTAGGAGTCACCCAATCTCAGATCTTTCTCCTACAAGAACTCACTCTTAGCTGCCTGTCAGGGATTCTCCCTTCCCTCTCTTCCAGGATTAGCCAACAATGGGTCAAGGAGTTTCCAGCTCTTTCCAAGATTTTCTACCCTCTCTCACTCTGAGAGTCTGGGTGCCAGACAGAACCTCAGCACTTCTCAATCCAGTTTCTTCTTTTTACAGATGAGAAAACTGAGGCCCAGACAAGGGAAAGTTCTTGTTCAGGTATCACAGGACATTTCCAGCAGAGCCAAGATCAAACTTCTATTTTCCCTCACTCTCTTTCCGAGATACACACAAACGCTCAGCAGTATTGCAGGGAGCACTGCTTCCTTGGTGACACTGGCCAATTGTATGTGTGTGAGGAGCAGGGCTCCTCTCCTTTCCACAAGTGGAAAAGTTGCCCTTTTGCCTCCTCAGGTATTGTTCCTCAGCCTATAGTGGATGTCCCAAACTCTTACCTAGATGGCATTTTCAAGGAATTAACCTTTTGTTAGGGGACTCTTGAATATTAAAAGCTGTCGACATATAAAAAGCCAAATAATAAGGGTCAAACACCACAATGGGAAGAGGCTAGCATAGGCAGGAAGAAATAGTTCGGTGCAGGGAATACCTCTCTGAACATTACAGATATTCTAGCATCATAAACCATATTCCTAAAGGTTCCACTCTTGCAGCTAAACTCTCACAGAGAGAATGAGAAAGTGTTGTTTCCAAGGTCACGTGAGTTCAAGGGGATCCGGTGGGTAGGGCCACTGGGTCCTGCACCAGCACAACCCCAGTTCTGTGTTCCAGTTCAGGGCTTGCAAATGATTCCCAGGCACTTATAGATCTACAAAACCAACAGCAGTTCCTAACCACAGCGACTGTCTGTCACCCTTCCCCCAAGACCTTCTCTGCAAATAAACTTGTCTTAGCCTTCACATGCCAACTTACCCTCAGCATCTCTGATTTCCATGGAAAACCATTCACCACATGACTTGCAGTAGAGGAGCTAATCTCTTTAAAAGAGCACTCCGTAATTAGCTGCTCCTGTTTGTGCCTGGATCAAACCAGGCAGCTTGTCCAAATGAGATGTGTAGACATACCAAGGTGTGTGGGGTCCTTTCTCCTATACCTGTAGCAGCTGCTACAGATGAAGGAAGCTTCCAGAGTCCATGGCTGGTCAAAATCTTTGGGAGATGTTCACACTGATGAAGTCAAAACAGGTTTCAGTGTCACACTATGTCTCTGCCATTCCATTTCTTTGACCTAGGTCTTAGCAAATGACCAATATTAACAGACAAATGTGGGACTGGGGAGTGAGGGTGGGGTGGGGAGCAGTAATCCTGTGGGCAAGGCTATAGCTAAAAGAGAATTGACTTGAGACCTGGGTCTAGCCCTGGTTTTCCCATATACTAGCTCCTTGACTTTGGGCAAGTTTTGTTTTGGGGGCAGTTTTTCTGTAAAATACCTAACTAAACCATTTCTTGGGTGGTTTTGAGGCTCAAAATCTAAATATTGGATAACCAAGTGCTTCGTAAAATACACTGAAGGAAAGGAGTGGTTGCCCCTGGAATACTCACGTTGAAGTAACAACACATGTCGGATGAGTGAGCCCCATGGGTCTTCCCCCACAGGGTGAATTTGTATACGGGCAGGGACATTTTCCGTGAAACATAATTCCAGGGCCCCAGGAGGGAAAATAGGCAAAACCAAGGAATTATTCTATTAAATATAGGAAACAGTAAGTGGGTATTTAAATGGCAGGTTTTATGTGGAAAGATTATGGACTGATTTTCCGTCCGAAGCTCTAGATGTCCACATGTGCTATGTGGCTCCAGCTCTAGCCCAGCCTTTTCCATCAGCTATGCAGGAGAGCCAGTGGGCTGGAGGTTTACTGGTTCCCTATAATGGGATTCATTTTGTCAGCATTTGAGTATCAGCCCAGATCAATATTTCAAGTGTGATTAGTGTTTTGTACACACACACACACACACACACACACACACACACACACACACCTTCCTAAAACTTTCCGCAGATATTTGCAATCGTGATTTCATTTACCTCTCAAATTGATGTTCCTGAAAAGGACACAGTCCTCCTCAAGTAATCCTTTTGACTGTTTTCTAGAAATAAGAAGATTTCTGAGATTTTCCTTAGAGACATTCTATATAGAGTACATACACGAATACTTAGGATCCTCTCGTCCTGATGAGACTGGTGTGTGTGCGTGTGTGTGTGTGTGTATGTGTGTGTGTGTGTGTGTGTTCCTCTGAGTATGCCTGTCTGGGACTGTACTCAAGGGTGAATAGGAGCTCTACTGTAAACTCAAGCTGTTGTGGTTGGCATTAATGTGAAATGATTAGTGAAAACTCATAGCCCAATGGGAGAGTGATGCTGTTCCTCCCGGGATTCTGCCAAGAAAAACTTCAAACCACATTATCCTTTCTTTTCAATCATACTTTGAGTTTTCTTTTTTGTTTGTTTTTAATCTTGAAATGCTATTATACTAACAGATATCATCAGTTTCCATTAGAAATGCTTTATATTTCTGGAGATCATGATTCAAAGAAGTCTACTACTAGTATGACCATAGATTCTTGTTTGCTCAGGACAGTCCCCATTTATGCCTGGTGTTCCCCCCAAATTAGTTATTGATCACTTAAGGATGGAGATATATTCTGATCAATGCGTTGTTAGGCGATTTGTCCTCGTGTGATCATCATAGAGTACACCTAGATGATATAGCCTACTAGTCACCTATGTTATATGGTATACCCTTGCTCCTAGGCTGTACAACATGTTACTGTACTGAATAGTGTAGGCCAGCAGTCTCCGACCAATTTGGCACCAGGGACTGGGGCTCCTATGAGAATCTAATGCCTGACGATCACAGATGGAGCCGAGACAGTGATGCTAGCTCTGGGGAATGGCTGCAGATACAGATGAAACTTTGCTCTTTCACTGGCCACTCACCTCCCTCTGTGCACCCCAGTTCCTAACAGGCCCAAAACCCTGAGACTGAAGACCCCTGCAATTGTCATGCATTGCACTACATTATAATGGCTATGATGTTCCTTGGGTCACTAGGCGATAGGAATTTTTCAGCTCTATTATATAGCTTTTATATAACTTTCGGGACCTCCATATATGTTGTCCATCCTTGATCAAAATATTGTTATGTGGCACATGACTGTATAATAGAGCCACCTTTCACTCTCAAAGTGTCTTAGTTTGGATGATAAATAATATAGTTTCCTACCTATAACCTAGGTAATTTTGACCTTTGCATATGCATGCTTCATTCATTCATTCCTCTTCTCTCCTTCATAGGGGAAACATTTATAATGCATCTACTGTGTGCTGAGCACTGTGCTCGTTCTGGAGGTAAGGTGAGAGAATGTGAGGTGGGGGTGGGAAACAAGAAAGGGGCAAAAGAAGTAGTCCTTGCTTTCATGGAGCTCATAACCCAGTGGAAAAGACCAAACCATAAGAAGAGGTATGATCAGTTTATGTGAAAAGTATTGAGTGAACACAGAGGAGAGGCAGTCAGTTCACCTCAACCCACCCAAGGGGTAGGAAGGAGAACATAGAAAGCTTCACAAAAGAGATGATCGTTCTCTTCAGTCATCAAAGTGGTCTCCTCAAAGGCTCTGACTGAGTGGTAAAACCTTGTCTGATCTAGGTTCTAGAAGGAGCATAGCCCTCCAGGTCTTTTTTTGGTGAGGAGGGGGAGAGGAGATGTTTCTAAAAATTCTTACCTGCAGCCTTTCTTCAGCCTTGTATTTCTAAAGGCTATTTTAGAAGAATATTTGGATTTTCTTTCTCCTGAGTCCATTTCCTGATTCGGGAACTTGGCAACCAGAAAAAATAGAATATGATAGGTTATCATTAAATAGAGTAAAGAATGGTATAATAAATCCCATACTCTTATTGGCTTAACATAATAAGAGTTTATTTCTCACTTATGCAATATTTAGCATGAATATTCTCGGTTGTTAAGCAGTCATTCAGGGGCCCAGCCTCCTTGTATGCGTGGCTCCACCATCTTCTAGAGCAGGAGTCATGAACCAAATTGGATCTGCTGGCTGTTTTTTTATGTGAAGTTTTATGGAAACACAATCATGCTCATTGATTTACATATTGTCTGTGGCTGTTTTGCACTACAATAGCAGATCTGAGTAGTTGCAAAAAAGACTGCTATAGCCTACAAGCCTAAAATAGTTATGGTTTGGCCCTTTACAGAAAATGTTTGCTGACCCCAACCTTAGTGCCTCAGAATTCTCTCTGGGTCATTGGCTTCTGGCCAGAGCATGTCTTCCAGTGGACAGAAAGTGTGCATGGTCATTTGGAGGCTTTAATGGGCAGGTCTGGAAGTGACACATACAACTTTGACCACATTCCACTGGCCAGAACTCAGTTCATGGCTACATGTAACTGTGAGGGTATCTGGGAAATGTAGTTTATTGGTGCGCTCAGAAGGAGAGGAAAATTGGCTTGGGGAAGTATATAGTGTCTGCAACAGAGACTCTTCATCTCCTGACCATGGGCCCAGGTTTAGATGAGCTAAGTCTTTAGGAGGGTCAGGGGAAATTGTTATTTATGAGTTTGTGAAGACATGCATCATATAGGTTGTACTTGGTCCTCGGAGCTGCTTTAAATACCTCAGGACCCAGAGTCAAGTATCTTTTCAGAAACCGATGCTGTAAACATTAACTAGAGGCTAGAAGGAATGTGTGAGGTAGCCTGTCCCCTCTCTGGGGATCTATGAATTCCTGCAGCCTTTGGGATCAGCCCTCTCTTTCTCTTGAGACAGCCCAGCCTGTAGATGGACAGCTCTGCTTCTCGAAAGGTACTTCTAAGATTTGTGTTCCGGCAACCTGTCACACTGCAAGTTAGCTGGTTCTTTCCCGATGCATTGGGCAGATCAGAAGCCCTGCCAGGAGAGTCCTTTAGCTCCTCATTCTTGGTTAGACCAACTACCTGAGGGGAGGTACCTCTCCCACAGAAGCCTTAGCTGCTCCCACCAGAGCTTAGATACCTGGGGAGAGAGACTGCTATGTTTTCCAAGTGAGAAGGAGATCTGGACAGATGTGTCAGTGGTCACTGTGTGCTCTGAGAAGGCTCTACGTGAATTCTGCCCTCCACCAGGTCCCTCTGTCCTCTCTCAGAAAGAGTTCTCCTGACGAGCTAAATCAGCACACTGGCCCAGAGCATGGGCAGGATAGGGGGACTCTTACTTTATATTACATGGTACTGGTTGGATCTTCAATTTTATCAGCATGTTACATTTATAAGCTAATATAACTGAAAAATAAAGAACAACTGAATAATGCATTTTATAAATATTTTAATTCAAATTATATATATATATATTTTAAAAAGGCTTATGGTACCTAACAAGATTATCTGGGAAATTTATTGGTACACATGTTAATTATGGCATTACTTTATTAGTTATTAGTCTTTGATAAGTTTAGGGATAAACCTGCAGAGTTGAAATAAATGTGTCATTGTCAAGAAATAAAAAAGAAAGAAGGAGGGAGGGAAGGAAGGAAGGAAGGAAGGAAGGAAGGAAGGAAGGAAGGAAGGAAGGAAGGAAGGAAGCAAAGGAAAAAGGAAAAAAGAAAAAAGAAAACAAAAGGCAACAAGTTGTGTTATAGAGGTAACTACCACCTGGGGCTAAGCACAGCTTCCAGCTCAGAGGCCCGGGTTGCATGCCATTTCTGGGTTTGCACCCCATTCCTGTTCTTTGGTTTTCACTCTGTTCTTCAAGCTTCCCATGTGACATTGCACGAAAAGGTTTAGTTCTCCCCTTGTGACATTGCCCAAAGAGGTCTGGTGCTTTTATTTGTAAATAGGGATAATTGTGTTTGTGGCACTGTGCAATTCAAAGGAAATCATGAAGATAAGACACTTATATGGAAGAGTGAGATACAAATGTGAGAAATTTTCATTGCTGTCTCCCTGGAGAAACCTGGAGGACAGGCTGGGCTGGGTCTCAGGAGGGTTGAGAAGTGCGCCTGACACAGAGTCGGGCCACATGGTGGCTGAGCCTGCTCTGTCCTTCTCTAGTTGTGTCCTGGGAATTCTGCTTCCTCCAAAACTTCTTGAGAATGGAGACCCAGTATTTCCTTAAGACCTACACTTCTGAAGACCAGACCTGGACTAGGGTAGCCCCATCAAGGGACTAATCTCCTGGAAGGCTGTTTCTGGCCAGCGATTCTCTCCAGCAAGCCCTTCCTCTCTCCTTCTGAGGAGGCCACTCTTCTATATTAGTGGTACCTTATACCTTATAAAGGAAGCTTCTCAGCCATTTTCTCTCCTGGTGCTCACAACCACTCAGAGAGGCCACTCAGCAGCAATAGCTCCACACTCGGATGAGAGACCTGGGGACTAAAGGGTGGAATGGAATAGAAAGAAAGGCCACCGCCAAGTGTTTAACACCTGCTGTATGCAAGTAAAGTGCTGGGCACTTCAAATGCACCTCTCTACTGGTGGTGGAGTAAGTAATAGGCAGATCTGGCACCGTGGTCCAAATCTTTAGGTTCTGAGAGCGGTATAAGCCCAGAATGACATGGGCAGAAGGAGTTTGGCTATTGGATACTGGGGGATGGATGGGTGGACAGGCAAGAGAGCAATAGGGAGGGGCAGGTGGGGGTGGGGAGAGGTTGGGAGCCAGCAAGTATGAGGCTGTGGGTGGGGTTGGGGCCATAGGTCCCATTATGTGGCTGTCATTAAAGTGCCCAAATAAATAAAGGATTGCAATTACAGGGAGACTTGGGTTTGGGAATCTCCCAGCAGCAGGGCCTAGATGTTAATTAAGCCGAAGATAGGTTATTATCTCTTTCCATTGGACTGAACAGAAGGAAACCTATGCAGACAGCAGGTTGGGGACTTGCCCATATGGCTTTTACGTGTTATTATTTCTGGTTTTTAAGAGGCACCCAGCCTGGGGTTTGGGGGAACAGCTGAGGGGAAGTAGGCCACCTTTAAGTGCTAGCCACTGAGGACACATCCCACTCCTCCCTCCCAGTTAAAGAAGGGTCTGACTAGGAGCTGAGGATTTGCTCCATGACTTCCTGAAGCCATCTAACTTGCATTCCCACACTGGGGCTGCAATGGAGCCAGAGAACAGAGTGTGGGGTGCAGAGTGCAGGGACCCCGCAGGCCATTCCACCCTAAGTACCTCAGTGCAGATAGGCAGGGGAGGCATTAAGATATTTAACGACCAGCATGGCATGTTCACCCACCATCTGAATGGACAGTGACCATAGCACTGGCCTAACACAGGTGCTGGGGGCCCCTATTTGGCCATGTGTTGTCTTTGATTGCTAGGTCTTGGACAGGTGTGTGTGTGTGTGTGTGTGTGTGTGTGTGTGTGTGTGTGTGTGTGTGTGGTGGGGCAGTTTCCAGAGGAAGGGCCTGGGTGGCCTGAGTGACACCAGAAGGATGATGGCAAGGAAGTTTGGGTCTGTGACTATTTACCAATAGATAAGGAAATAATTCAATATTTTATTTAGCAGTATGTCTGTATGAGCAGATTATCAGTCATTGAGAAAAGCACTTTTGTGTCTGTAAAAAAATTTATAAATATCAAAGATTTTACATTAATAATAATAATAATAATAATAATAATAAATGTTATTGTTTATTCCCTTCACAAAAACACTGTTGGACTATGCTTTCATGCTTGTTTTCTAATGGGCTGCCTTTCACATACCAAATGGATGTTTCCGATTTTCCAGTCATTAAACTTGGGGGCCTTGGCTAACTCTTGCTTTTGGAGTGGTAGGGAGAAGTAAGTCATTCTTTCTTACTCAGTATCTTCCATCTTCAGGGGTTTTTACATTGTTGCAAGATAGGTGGTCACCTGTGGAGAGGTCATCTGGCCATCTGTGTCCGTCCACCTTTGTAGATCAAGTAACTGTACATTGATGAAAAATGAGTTGCTTAGGACTCGACTTTTTATTTTAAATATCAATTGGGATGATGCAAACAGAGACTGCACTCCCAGTATATTTGTGTGGTAGTGGGGGTCCCAGGGGAAGGACCTGGGTGGCCAGGGTGACAAAAGAAGAAGTACCGTAGGGAGGCTTGGGCCAGTGGCTATTTACTAACAAGGGCTTCTCTGCTAACCTACAAACCAGAATTAAGGGGAGTGTCATTCTTCAGCTGCCAGCTGGGGATAGCGGTCAACAATGATTTTCAGGCAAAAGCTGTGAAGTGACATGGCCTCCTCATGCTGTCCCCTAGCTTCAGTTACTCTAGGATACTAAGTTACTAAGTTACTCTAGAATACTTCAGTTACTAAGCCTCAAGGACCGCAATGATTTCCTGGTTAGAACTTTTTTGTGATTGGAGACATAGGAATGCAGGTTGCTGGGCAGAGTGTGGCCGTGATCTTGAAGATCAAAGTGAGATCTAACTTACTTCTGAATCTTCCCCTTGTTTTTTAAGGGCTGAATAATAATAATAATAATAATAATAATAATAAAATCATAATAATAATAATAAAAACAGAAAAAGAATAACAATGGAAAGAAGACATCTGAAATACTACAGTGACTTAGTTCTTTTCCACCTGGGAAAGGGAAACAGGCATGAGTTAGTTTAATTCTCTTTAGCATATCTGTTTAAAGGCTGAGTTAACATTAAAAACAAAAACAAAAAACAGGCATGCTTGAATTCTAATGGCCAATCATTTGTGTAGATCTTGGGGAATAAAAAAGCAATAACGAGAACTACCCATATGGCCAAGCCTGCAGTGCCTATCCATTTGCCCCCTAGTCGATGTCTGATTTCTTAGTTTGCCCAGCCGTGTGAAGAGTCTCCACTTAGGAGGACTCTTGCTTTTCTCCTAAATTAACATTCTTCCTGATGACTACAATCATGTTAAATTCTATGTAAATTACAGAGGAATAATAATAACTAATAATAACAATATTTTATAGTATAGCTACAATGTTTTTTTTTAATATTCATTATCTCATTTGATCTTTAACAGCCCTTCAAGATGGGTAGATATTATCATCCTCATTTTATAGATGAGAAAATTAAGTCACAGAGAGGGGGAATTGGCTTAGAATCATAGTGTCAGAAATATTAGTGATCATCTAACTTCCTTTTTCAGATGGAAAACCCAGCTGGAGTGAAGAGACTTGCTGAGGTCTCTCAGTAATTGGAGCAGAGCTAACGTGCCTAGGGATTTTCTTGCAATTATTTTAAGGAAACTACCGGATATCCAAGACATTGTCCATTTGATCCGTGACTTAAGTTTGAATGTCTTTTGGGAAAGGAGAGTGGCTGCCCTCTACTCTTGGGGTCAGGGCCTGGACAAGAGCCTTTAACATGTGGTCAAGTGGTTGTTTTGAGCTCTTAATTACTCATTTTAAAGCAACATAAAAGACACAAAACCTAAGAGTCGGCATTTAGCCCAAGGAGAGGGATAGAGAAAACAGATGAGGGTAGAGTCCTGAGAGCCTCAGCCACTACAGAGAGTTCTGGAAGGCCTCCTGTTATTCAACCCTCCCCCCTTTCCACTTTCCCTCCTCAGCTTGTATATCCAACAACTTTGATCTTTCCTTCAAAAACCATGGATTTGAAGGATTTTAAGGACTGGCAGTGTGGTGTCATAAGATGATGGTGTAGAAGTGGTCACTCCAAGGTGGTGGAGAGGAGGGATATGAGTGAGGAGGGTCCAGGTGGAGAGAACAAGGTAGAGGCTCTCACAGTGGTTCAGGCAGGAGATAATGAAGGCCTGGGCTGAGGGAAAGGTGCTGGAGGAAAGAGGAAAGATGCTGAGGGAGACAGGGTCCCAGAGACATTTCAAAATAATCAAGAAGACAGTAAGAGAGAGCGAGGTGTCCAAAATGCTGGGTGGTACTGGTTCAGGAGACTGACAGTGTACATCTTTTCCTAGCTTTACACTCAGGGATATCATGTTGGGCGCTTTAAATCAGCTATGGGGGAAGCATTAACACTATGGAAAACAAGAAAGAATACAAATCAGGACATTTTCTCCCCAGAGAGCTGGTTGTTAAACATTTATTAACAAACCACTGCTGACCAATGAGGGCAGAGTGAGATGAAATGAACTTGGGAGGTTTCAGAAGCATTTGAGATGGGCCTTGGGCAAAGGAGGGTTTGTGGTAAGGGAAGGCATTTTTGGTGAATCATACAGTGTGAGCAAAGGCCCACCTTATTCTGGGTATTTTGGCACAGAGCAGAGAATTTAAGAAATGTTCAGTGACCATTTGTGGGCTATTACTGGTAGACTCTTAAATTAAGTCTTTATGAATTGATAGATCAGATGCGCAAACGAAATGTTCCTTACATACTTACAGGTACACGATGTAGATTGGCCATGAACTGGTCTATTTGTTACAGGAGTTCATTTTCACACAGAGTATTCCCTGAATCCAGTTGCAATGTTTAATGAGTTACCTTAAGAATGACTCAGAAAATTTCCTGGAGTATTTGTTAGCAGGGAAAGAAATTGAGTCCCGGAGAGTGCTTCAAAGACTTTCTTAGGGTCACAGCTAGTTAGTGACCTTCATCAGAATCAGAACTTTGGAGTTAGTACTTGTATAGATTAATTATCTATAACTGCAGGATGTATTTCCCCCCAACTTTTAAAAACAGTTTAAAACTGGCTTAAAACAACAATAAACATTAGTTATCTCACAGTGATTATAAGTCAGGCATTCAGGGGTGATTTGGCCAGGTGGATTTGGCTTGTAATAGGGATTTCCAGAGAAACAGAACTACTAATATGTAGATAAATGATTTATTATGAGGAACTGGTTCACAAAATTATGGAGGCTGAAAAGCCCCATGATTTGCTGTCAGTAAGCTGGAGACCCAGGAAAGATGGTGGTGTCATTCAATCTGAGTCCAGTGGCCTGAGAACCACAGGGCCAATGGAGTAAATCCCAGTCTGAGGGCAGGAGAGATGAAGAGATGACATGCTCCAGCTCAAGCAGTGAGACAGAAACAAAAGGAGTGAACTCCCCCTTCCTCTACCTTTTGTTCTATTAAGGCCCTCAACAAATTGGATGATGCCCAATTAAGGAGGATAATCTACTTATGAGTCCATGGATCCAAATGTTAGTCTCATCTAGAAACACCCTTGCAGGCACACCCAGAAATAATGTTTAACCTGGATACCCCATGGCCAGTCAACCTGACATGTAAGATTAACCATCCCAGGGAATCTCATGAAATTGCAGTCAAGATGTCAGCTGAAGCTGCAGTCATCTGACTGGGGCTAGAGAATCGCCTTCCGTGGGTGCTCCCTCACCAGGAAGGCCTCTCTGTGGGTCTATGAGAGCGTCCTTACAACAAGACAGCTGGCTTCCTTCTGAGTGAGAGAGCCAGAAGCTCCAACATCTTTTATGACTTGGCTTCAGAAATCATTGTAGTCGTTTCCACAGGATCCTGGTGGTTCTGCAAGTGATTTTTATTTGGTGAGGATGACACAAGAGGAAGGGATCATTGGGGGTCCTCTTGGATGTTGGCTACCACAAAACCCAACACAGGAAATGAATAAAAACCATGAGACTCTTGAAATCAGGAGACACGGTTCTGCCATTTGGTAGGTTAGGGATCCTGTTAAAGGCTCAAGCTTCTTTAACCATAAAGTGAAACTGTAGCTTCTGCCTGATTTACTGCAGTGAGTTGTGATGAAAACTGAACTGAAAGAAAAGTATGGATGTGAGTTACAGTGATTATTCTTATGTCATGCCACCTGTGGTTTAAAAACAAAAAACAAGATAGAGAAATCTAAATCTCTGTTTATTGATGGCTGTTCAGCAAAGCACAGAGGACTTAGGCCTCCTGGGGAGGCAGCTGCAGGGTGGTGGGCTCTGGAGTGAGGCTTCCTGGCTTCAAAACTCAGCTCCACCACTCCCCAAAAGTGTGAACTTGAGCCAGATACTGAATCCTTTTATGACTCAGTTTCCTCACCTAGTCCCATGGAAATTATGACAATACTTACTTCATAGGGTTGTTGTGAGAATTAAACTTGCTAACTCAGGTGACACATTTAGAACAGTGCCTCCTGACATTTAGTGACTGCCTGACATAAATAATAACCTTGGTCACAGAGTGGCCACAAAGTCTGGAAGCATAGATATTATTTTATCATGCATTATAATGTAATATCAATAAACCATGAATTATATAGTTGCCTCTGTGCAGACTTGGTGGCCAACCTGTATTATGCCCTCTGATCCTAATTGTGCAGGCAGTTTACTCTGTCCTTTAGTTGTGCCTATAATCCAGTTGGCTGACCTGGTATAAGATTCTAATCTCTCATAGAGAGGAGAAGGCCTTCATTATACATATTAATGTCAGCCCCACCTCCAAGCTTTCCCAGATGTGGGGAGCTGTTAACGCTGCTCTCAAATGTGTTGCTCATCCCAGTGGGGCCTTTTATTACACGAGAACAGGTGTCCCGTGCTATTAAGCTAGTTTTGCAAACCACAGTGGCCAACCATGTGACAGAAAGATACACGTTACCTCGAAGGGGGCAGTGTACAAAACATCATATGAAAAGTGTCCTGAACAACTGTGACAGTGCCCTGAGAAAGGAGGGAGATCTGAGGCTGCTGAGACAGCCTGTGCTAATAAGATTGAATATACAAAACTCTGGGCCTAGAAACTGGTAGCTTTGATGGTGTTTAACTTATGTTATAAAATGACTTTTTGCCAAGAACATAACAGTTTCTGTAAATATCTAGCTCCCTAATTTGTTTAAGATTTTGTTTTGTTTTCTTTTTTAAGGATTTGAGCCACATCTTTTGGGAGAACATCTATCACCTAGAAGAGATTTTCCAAACCATGTTCTTGGAATGCAATTCCATGGGATGTTACTGGAATGTCCATTAAAAAAGCTTTCAGTGATCAAATGAGCTTGGAGAAACACTGGATTAAACATAGTTAAATAGGTGTGTGTGCGTGTGTGTGTGTGTGCGTGTGTGTTTAAAACAGGACTCCTCAGAGTCTTTAATATGCTAATGTGCCTTATGAATCCTTGAGGGTGATAAAACCTATAGTTTTTACAACATTTATTTGATCATAAACCCTTTTTTGGGGGAAGTAGAATATATTTCAGAAAATATATTCAGTCAAATATAAATATAGGAGAACATAGACCTAATAATTGGAAACCTACTAATTCATCTGCCTAGCAAATTTGCTTATTTCTGATAACACCATACCCCTCTTTTGAGAACCGCTCCCAATACCATTCACGTTGGCGTTTTCTTAGGTGACCACAAGTGACACATCTCCTTCCATGTGAGTGAGGACTGGACCTGGGCTGAGCCAGGAATTTTTGGATTTAGGACCAATAATTCTTTCTCTGGTGGCTGAGGCTGTAAGACTTTAAATATAAAGAGCTATCTTGAGAAAGATGGTACCAACGGAAAAAAGGAAAGACATGGGAGACAGAGAGCCTGCTTCACTTGACTACGTGGATCTAGTTATTCTGAACTTCTCATTTCAGTTCCATTTTTATGCAGTTTGGATAATCTATGACAGTTCTACTCAAAGCGTGTGGGAGGCACAGTTTGTGGACTGGTGCCGTTTCCCAAACTGTGTATTACCAGTCCACAGTGAGGTAAATTCAGAAACAGTGTTCAGTAACTTTTATAGTACTTGACATTGCTGAGACATCAAGTGACATTTCATTTTTCTAGTAATTCACATTTATGGAATTTACCAAAGTATGAATTTACAATGGATAATAATAATAATAAATTAAAAACCTATCCTTCAGCCCAGTTTGAGAAACACTGTCCCAGCAGGGCTGCTGCATGTGGTTGTGTGGGCAGTGCACCACAGAACTCCAGGGAGTGCCAGTCGCATGACAGCATGAATGAGTCCCCACTGCCTGAGCCGTGCGGCGCAGAACCTGCTTAACAGTAGGCACAGCCCTTTACCCCAATATTCTTACTACAAATTCTTTTCTGTTTTGCTTAATTTAGTCAGAGTCTTCTTGTTGTTGTTGCTTTCAACTTAAATTTAAATAGTACATCTACTGTCCCAGTGGCCTATATCAACTGCCTGCTATATATATAAGAGACCTGATTCTGAAGTCCAGTTTTCCCACGGTATGATTCATCCATTTTGCTGTCTTGTTAGTTCTCATAGAAGGAAGCAACTTAATACACACTGTCTGGGAGCACGCCAAACATTCTTCTCCACTAAACCCAACAGTCTGTGGCTGGGCACGCCAGTGTTTAAAGGTTCTCTTCCCCTCCACATCTGAGCCCCAGTGTAAAGACATCTCACAATTAGCTGACTGGGTGAAGCAAGGCCAACTTGGCATTCTGAACGCTTTGTCGGTGGGCCTGTAACATAGTTGTCTTTCTAAAACAGTTTAGTAATATCTATAAGAAACTTTAAAAATGCCCTTTGCCCTTCTGAGAATTACAGTTCTAAGATCTTCTCTTAAGGAACCTCAAAGTCATCTAAGATTTACCCTCAAAAATACCCACTGTGTTTCAATTGTAAAAATAGAAATTAGTAATAACCTGAATATCCAATATACAGAAATAATTAAGTAGATAATAGAAAACTAAGTAAAAGATAGAATAATCTAGATTCCTTAAAATTATAGTGTTTTTAACAGTATGGAAAATTCTATAATATTAGCTTAAAAATCGGAATATGATAGAGTAAATATATGTAAGAGAAAAATGCTAAGAAAAAAGACTGGAGAGAAATAGGCTAACATGTTAATAATGAATGTCTCTGAGGAGTGATGTTTTGGGTGATTAACATGAAAATATTTTTCTAAAATTTCTATAAGAGTACACATTACTTTAATAGCAGAAAACAAAGTTAAATATTTATAAAGAAAAAATAAATATAGCTGTCTGTTTTAAGTTGGACCCCAACACATAGCTGATGGGGACATTGTAGGCTTAGATCTAGGCTTCAGGTCTCATTTCAGCAGTTTGATTTCCTTAGGTCCTCGAGATCATCTGCCTCTCACTGACCAGCACACACAGCCTAGCTCAGAGTGGGCACTCACATACGTACTGTGTGCTTATGTCTAGCAGTTTCTATTTCAGTGGGTAGTGTTTCCTGATCTGATCCTCATTCCAGGTGTGCCCACAGGGAAAGAAGATACCTGTGATGGTCAGTAATGGACAAAGAGGCTGAAAAGAGAGTGAGGCATAAGGGATATGTATCCCTCAACCAAGCAACTCCACTCCTAGTTATTCAGCCTGGATGAATGCACACATGTGCATAAATACTCATTATGCCAGTGTTTGCAATGGTAAAAAACTGGAATGTTGGAAAGTAGGTGGAAAAATCCTCTGTTCATCCAAAGGAGAATGAATACTTAAATTACAGTATTTCTTATAATGAGATATTATATAGCATCAAAAATAAATGAATTAGTGTGAATATAGATGAATATCAAATCAAGAATGTTAGCAAAACACAAAGCAAGTAGCAGTTTGACTCCATCCATACAATATCATATTGATTTGTTTATCACATATCATATTTCATATTATATAATATAACTAATTTTTATATTATATAAAAGATTATAATTTATTAATATTATATTAGTTTATATTAATTTAACAGTATGATTCCATTAAAATTAAGTTAAAAATATGTAAAATACAAGTCAAAATTCATGAAAATACCATTGATTATTCGTGGATGTTCACACATAATAAAAGTAAAAAGTCATGTGTGGGAAGAATAAACATCAGATTTCAGAGAGCGGTTTCCCCTTGGAAATTGAGGAAGGGAAAAGAAATCAGGTAGGGGTACAGAGGTCTTTAAAGGAATCTGTGAGGTTTTGTCTTAAAAATTTTACTGGAAACAAATATGAACAAAAATGTTTTGACAAAGCCTGGTTGTGGGCACAAGTTATATTATTCTCTATACTCTACTACCTTAAGGAATATTTCATAATAAAAAAAAAATAAACAAACAGAAAGTAGGGCACCAACCTAAAACACTCTGAGTATGAGAACAGGTAGAGGTGACCAGGGCAGAAACGAGAGGGTGAGCTCTAGGGCTGTGAGCCGGGATGTGGCAACACCGGGCTCTGCCCTGCGTGGTGCACAGTCCCAGCCTTGCCCATCAACACACGCAGCACCTCCTTCCCCTTCCTGCTTTCATGTCCTATCCGGCAGCCCCTCTCAGATCTGCTGTCCCATGAGAATTGTAGGTTTCAGCAGCGAGGTTTGGTCCTGGTTACCTTCATGCAGGTGTACCTCCTGCCTGCACCTCCTTGGATGACTCCAGACTGTACTTTGGGGGCATGTGCTAGAACAGCACAAGTTTATACCCACCTCCTGCCAAGGGACGGGGGAACCTAGGAGGCCTTGAAATTCCAATTATTTTATCTCCCTCAGGCTTTCCCATGTACTCAGATAATGCATAGGCCTCCACTGTCCTGCTTGTATGCACGTATCAATCTGTCTCATCTTTTTTAGTCTACATAGAAATGAGTCTAGTCCAGGTCAGTGCCAATATTCTAAGAAAATCCTGACATAGCCTCCTCACCAGTGCTCCTGTCTGGTCTTGGAATAAGGAGACTTGATCTGAAACCCAGCTCAGCCAGCAAGTAGATGAATGACTTTAGGCAAACTATGTCACCTCTCTGGTCCTCCCGTTCTTCCTCTGGGAAATGGAGCATGTATGCTTGCCTCACCAGGATGGCATAACATCATGGTTGCATAATGTCTCACTTGTCAAGGTTCCAAGTACAATGTCTGCACAAGACACAATACAATAATTTAACTTTCTCTAGGGTCAAATTTAGCAATTAATGTTGGCAGGCCTTTCAGGTTCTGACAGTTTCTTTCTTCCCACCAAGCTAGCTACTTCCCCCTCTTCCTCCCTCTGCTCCTCTCTTCTCCTTGGATAATTTTTATGGTCTGCTAGGTCTTGATTGACTTCAGCTCAAAGTAATCTACATGCAAAAACAGAATATTTTGGGGAGACTTGCTCTGAACTCCTTCACCAGGTATATGAGATGCAGCAAGACTGCGAGGCTTTGGTTCTCTCTTAGGTTGCTTCTCTCAACTCCAGGAATAGACTTCAGGCTAATAAAAGCTCTGAAGCCTAGAGAATGTAAGTGACTTACCCAAGGTTACAGAAATTGAAAATGGTGTGGTTTGTGGGACAGTGCCGGAAATTCTTGGCTTTGGCTCCTACTTGTCCAGAAGCTTGGGATGAGATGTTGTATCTGGAACCACCTACTTCTACCAGCAGCCTTTAGCTTTGAATGAGCAGCATGGCTAAAGTGTAACTTCTGGTTAAATGAGATAGTGACTGCCTAAAAGCAGCCACAGGCTTTGGCTACAAACTGATTGTGAAAGGGAAGATGGAGGCTCATTTGTACTTTAATACTCATTCCAAGATGAGAATAGACAGGGAGACAGAGAAGTACAAAGAGGGTTGGAGGAAATTTTGGGGAAATATCAACAGGTCAAATAGAGCTGACTATATCTTTTTTGATATTTGGTTAGGCTCTTAATGGGTAGATGAAGTTTCATATTTTACTCTCCTACTTCTATAAAACAACTTTATGTAGAGCATGTTTTTGTGTGTAATGCCCTTGGAGCCTCACAACACCCCTGACTGAGATGATTATCTTTGTTTTGTGAATAAGGAAGCTGAGGACCAGAAAGGGGCTGGTGTGGGCTGAGTTGTTGGAGAAGCTGAGACCATCTGCGGCGACTTCCTCTACAATATTCCGCCTCCAGTTGTTCAGCATCATCCCAACAGTTTTCTAGGTTTTCACTTCATCATTGTGCATGAGCATAGTCGGTTTCGAAGCAAAAATTTAATTGCCAGTAAGACTCCACTTACTCTGGGTGATGGCCTCACTTATAAAAGGGAGATATCAACAACCATGCTGGGAAGAGTGATTTTGTCTCAATCTCTGAACCCACTTTAGTTCCCATTTTCTTTCCCCCTGCCTTATACCACTATAGCGAGAGGCACTAACCAAGTAATTATTGAAACTGCACATACACTGCGTACCTGCCATGCAGAGGGTCCTGGAAAGGGGTTGTGAGAAGACAGAGATGAATGTAACATGTTTCCTGCAGAAATGACAAATGTGTGGTTCCAGTAACCCCACTTTCTTTTTTTATACCCAGGGTAGACATTGCTAATCAGGTCCCTTCTTCTCATTAAACCTGAACAAGACCTCTCAAGACTCTGATCCAGGCATTATGAACATTCAGTGGAGTTAGTAAGAGTTAACATTTGCTAAGTGCTTGCTTGCTATGTGTTGGACATTATGCTATAATATTACTTCTGCACAACTCCATGAAGCAGGCACTGCCATTATCCTCCTTTTACAGATGAGCCAAAAGGCTGAGAGAAGTTAAGTATCTTGCCCTACTCATCACCCCCCACATCTAAGATTTGAACATTGGCATCTAACTCCAGAAACTGCATTCTTGTTTTTGACTTTTTATTGCTATTTTCCATTTCTCATCTGCTATTGCCGGCGGCTGCCTTCTGAGCACAGAGCCAGTGTGACTTGTAGGTGAGACTAAGTTAACATCTCTTGACTGCTCTTCCAGCTCCCCTGATGTTTTATGGCCAATGATCATGGGCCTCATTTTACAGAAGGAAGAACATATGGGCTGTGACATCTCCAAGGTGACAGCTCAGATGGCAAGAAGAAATGGGAGTGGGAATAGTGAACTCCCAAACCCAGAACCGTAGGTCAGCCCAGGAACCTTGGAGCCTTTTGGGGGTTTATAAATGTCTCTTTCTATTCTTCAAAGCCTAACACAGTTTAATTTTGCAAGTACTCATGGATGGACTGAAGAACAATATAAACAATAGATCTTGCTAAAAATTGCCTTAGACTTTGTAAAAAAAAGTTGATGATGAAGTAGAGCAACTGATGTTAAATGATTATCTCATAAGAATTCCTACGTAGTCTGATTATCAGCCTCGGCTCCCCTTTGAGCTTGCAGACGTATAAATGAATTGTTACAATGTTAAATATGAAGAATAAAAGGAATTTGCAGTTCACTGTGTGTGTGTGTGTGTGTGTGTGTGTGTTACATAGTCTGTCAAGCTGCATTAGGAGGAAAAAATGAGTTTGTTACACTTTAAATATCATATTTTTGCTCTTTTTAAATAGGTATGGACCACCAAAATGGCTAAAAACATAAACTAAAATCTGAAAAAATAAAAAAACCCCAAACACCCACAAGCATAACACCTGCCCTTTCACCTCTCCATCTTACAAAAATTAGCCAAATTGTTTTCTTTTGACTATTGGCAGATGGCTTTCTTTCTAATTTTCTAGAGAAGAATTAAGTATCTAACTAGATTTGCAGATAGTATGGGATAAATATTTCTACTGCTTACATCCTCAGGATGAAGAAGAAGAATACTCATAAGTAGTTTATGAGGTGTACTGGGTTCAATAGTGTCCCCGCTCCCTCAAATTCAGGTCCTCTTGAAATCTGTGAAAGTCAGTTTTTTTGAAAATGGGGTCTTTGCAGATATAACCAAGTTAAGATGTGGTCACACTGGATGAGGGTAGGTCATAAATCTAATGACTGATGTCCTTATCAGGAGAGAGGAACACAGACACATAGGAGAGAAGATGGCCTGTGATGGTGGAGGCAGAGATTGGAGTGCGACAGCTGCAAGCCAAGGATGCCAGCAACCACCAGACATTGAAGAGGCAGGGAAGGATTTTTCCCTGGAAACTTTAGAGGGTGCATGGCCCTGCTGACGCCTTGATCTTGGACTTTCAGCCACCACAACTGTGAGAGAATAAATATCTATTGATTTTAGCCAACCAGTTTATGGTATTTTGTTATAGGAGCCCTATGAAAGTAATACATAAGAGAATTGAGGATGGAATTTAGACCGACACTCCAAACTTTCTTTCTTAGAGACCCTTAGACTGAGGACTTGATGTGGGCGAAGTGTTCTCTAGACACTCACATTTCATCAAGTGGCCAGAAAAAGGAACTCAGACAGACTGTGACAGTTTCTGGGAGTCAAGAAAAGATGAAATGCCTGAATATGATATTAACTGATGAGTGAAAAACCAGAATCCTCTTTTCTGGGGGAAACAGATGCGCTTCCTAAGGAACTGAGCTGACTAAATCCAATGACATTGGAAGTTCTGGTTCAGACATGGACAAGTGTTTACTGAGTGGCAGGGAGGGATACTTGCCTGCTTTCATTTAGGGAAGACAGTCGAACTTGGTGCTTAACTGGGCATTTCGGAAACACTTGGAAGCTTTAAAAAATATGAATGCCTGGTTCCCACCTCAGAGATTCTGATTTAACTAGTCCAAGGTGCTACTGGGCATCAGGATTTTTGGAAGGTTTGCTGGGTGATTCTGACGTGCAGTTAGGGTTGACACGCACTGGTTGAAGTACATGTAGATTCCAGGCCATTTGGGTGAAATTTTCAAATGATTACAATAAGGAAAATTAGTAAAAAATATTAAAATAAATGTTAAAAAGAGAATAAGATAAACAAAAAGTTGACATGTGGGATGCAATCAGACTTAGGTCTTCAAATACTTAAACAACGCAACAGTTATTTTAGAAAAAAGGTCCCACAAGTGTTGCTCTGAGATCAGTGAAATGAGTTGAAATTGTTTTGCTTGTCAGAGCCCTTAACACGATGCCTCGCACAGAGTACGCTTCAAGAAACATTAGCAAAATGTCGTCTCTAGGAAAAAGAGGAAGCCATGGTTTAGATTTCCCTTGGTAGTTTCTTTTCTTTTCAAAAGAAATCTGGATCATTCGAATTATTCCCCAAGGCCTGCTTGATTCTTGAAAGCAAGCCCAATTCTTTAAATTAAAAAGTTAATTACCTTTGACTGAAGTTTCTATATTCATTTTAGGTGGGTTAAACTGGTGATTCAGGAACACTGGGTGCTCTTAAGTGCCATGTGAGCACTTCTTATAAACACTGACCGATGTATGCATATCATGTATGTAATTTTTAATATATATACTAATATATATATACTTAAGCTCACTTTGAGGGGCTTTAAAGTTTCACACTTTAATTTGTCATGAGAAGCTTTTGTTGGATATCTTTATATGACGTATTGTTGATCATCTCTGTAATTTGCTGTATAGTTCTGAATTGTAAACACAACCTCCGATTATTCTATTATTATTATAAAAATATTATCAATACACTTATAATGTGATTTTCAGGAATATACCCCAGTAAAAGATGTAAACTATAAGGTGCTATGTAGATGGTTTAAGGGAGACATCAGTATGGGGCAGAAATACACTTTACCCTGGAGACAGGAGGATTTCAAGCCTAACTTTCTTAACATAGCATAACTCCTATCATTTCTTTTTTGTTTTTGAGTATATATTTGCTACTACACAAATATCTGGCAAGGACCAGACAAGGGAGGCCAATTCGATTTAAACTCGCCAGAGCTCGTAGATGAGTTGGTAGTAACTGCTTGGATTTCTGGGTTGAAAATGGTTCTGAAGCCAAATCCACATTGAGAGAGCAGAAGTGTGGATGCCAAGCATTTGCTAAGATCATCCTTTTTTTTTGGCAGGGGTGTGGGCGGAGCCCTTGGCCAAATAGGACTATACTAGTCAGAGGAAGTGCTGCTCATTTTCTAAGCAACTATACGCCCATATTGGAAATTCAATGTGTAGTGAAAAGCTGTGTGACCTTTGACTGAGCGTTTCAACTGAAAGGTCCCCTAATTAGGTGAAGTGTTTAGTTTGAGACCATCTAAGGTCTGCAGAATCCTTTCCCTCTAAGGCTGGATAATTAATTACTCTTTACTACGAATTATTCTATTTTTATTCACTCATAATAAAGAACCTTGTCGTTTGAAAGGTGCTTAAGGTCATAGTGAGAGAAGCCACACAATGTTTCAAAGGACAATGGTCACTGTCTAACCTTTATGTGTCAGGCTTGTGCTCAGCAGTCATTTAGAAAGCTGCATATGCTATTACTCTTCCATCCCCTCTCATTTCCCACCATTCAGCAGCATGCTGCCAACAAATAGGATATATTGTATGAGAGAAGAGTCAGGATGACCATGAGGGACTGGAAGAATGAAGTTGCCATTCCTGAGATGAGGATGACTGTGAGAGGAACAGGTTTTAGGACAGATTATAAGTTCAGTTTTCGGTATGCAGTTTGGATGTCTATTAAATATCCAAGTAGAGACATCAAGTGGGTAGTTAAATGTATGTGTCTGGAAACCAGAGGGGAAATATGGGCCACAGATATAAATTTGGGAGTCACTAGCTTATTGATGGAATTTAAAAGCATGGAGCTGAATGAAATCACCAAAATAATGAACATAGATAGAGAAAGGGGTCGAAAGACCGAGTTTTGGGGTATTTTCAAGATGAAGAGATCCAGTGATGAGGAGGAACCAGCAAAGTCAGAGAAAGCGCAGTGTGTAAGGTAGGAGGAAAGCCAGCAGAATGCCCTGGTAGCCAAGGAAAGAAAGTGCTTTGAGGAGGAGGAGTCATTAACTAGGTCAAATGCTGCTGATAAGTCAAATACGATGGAGACTTATTTGAGAATTGACCACTGATGTAGCAGTGTGGGAGTTATTGTTCTGGTGGAGTTGTGGTGGTGTCAACTCAGTTGAAGTGTGTTTCATAGAGAATGGGAGGATAGCAACTGAAAGCCATGAGCTTAGTAATGTTTTTAGGAGTTTTTCCATAAAAAGAAAGAAGTGGAATGGTAGGTAGGTAGAGGGGGAAATGAGGTCAAGAGCATCTTTTTTTTTTTTTTTTTTTTTTTTAGAATGGGAGAAATAATTGCACATTTGTGTGCTAGTGTCAAAGGCCCAATAGAAAAAGTTGGCAATGCAGGAGAGAGAGGGAGCATTGCTGGAGCCATGTTCTTGAATAACTAAAAGGGTATAGGCACGGAGGAGATGGTCTTTGCTAAGAGGGGGACAATTCATGCATAAGACTGGAAGATAAAAGTAAGTAGGTTGATTTGATGGGACGTGAGTTTGGAAGGTCTCAGTGGCTTCTAGTATTCACAGGAGGAAAATCTCAATATCTGACCCAGGAATAGTCACATGCCATTCCAATTTGTATAAAAAACAGTATTGTTTATTAAGTATCTGCAAAGTGCTGAGCACGTTGTGTCACATGTTTACTTGTGTCATATATTTATATTATATATTATCTTTAATCCTTACAACAACCCTTTAAGCCAGGTAGTATCAACTCTATTTTTCACATGGGAAAATGAACTCAGAGAAGATAAGTAGCTTGCTCCACTTTCCACAGGAAGAGGCAAGGCTGGGATTGGAACTCTGCAAGAAACTGCTCAGGAGACAGAGGAGTAAACTTCTTCTGAAGCTAAACACTATTTCCCTCAGAGCTTAGAGCTCCTCCCAAGAATGGAGAATCCAGTTTTCTGTGACTAGAAGAAGGCAATTCAACATGGCAAGTACTTAGTACACTTGCAACTATCTCTGTAAGGACCAATATAGAGAATGACTACTTATAGCCACTGTGATGCTAAAAACTACTATTAGAAAATTACAGAAGTGATGAACACTTGCTCCTCAGGTTCTCCCCAGAGACCTCTAGGACAGTGAAGCTTGATATTCAGAAACTAATTGAATCCATTTCAGAGGAGCTGGGACATGGGCTTCATTATTCTAAGAATCTTTATAGTTATCTACCTCCTGCTCCTGTCTCATATCTTGTATGATATCTCAAAAAAAGATAACAGAAGATAAATGATAATTATTAACATGTATTAGGTATTTGTATTGTGCCATGCGCTAATTGCTTTTATATGAATACTTTGATTTAGTCCTCCAAACAACATTTTGAGGTAGGTACTATCATTATCCCCATTTTATAGATGAGGAAGTGAATGCTTAAGAAGATGAAGTAACTTGTCCAGTGTCGCACAGTAGTGTGTGAGCTGGAGCTTCACAGAGGGCCTGCACGGATGTCATGCTCTATTCTTATTGGTTGTCTAGATGCACAGGAGCACAAAACATGCTTGTTTACCGATTGATATCTCCCTTAGATTAAGGAATGTGCATCTCGGAATGTTCACAGTCATCACAACCACCACAGTCTAATAAAGTGAATCCCATATTTGTGAGGACAGTTCTTCCCTGACTTCCACTTTGGAAAAAGAAAAAAAAAATTTTTCTAACTGAAATCAGTTTAAATAATCTACTTAAAAGGTCTGGGTGGGGAGGAAGAGAAATTCAGAGAGAATCAGAGTGTTAGAGGGGTATTGGAGATGAAAGAGTGGACAGTACATCGCAGCTGAGGGGTTTGGTTTGACCTCTAACTGGCCTCCCTGCATCTTCTTTGACTGATCTTCCCCGCTGCTTCTCCACTATTGATAGTGTTCCGTGGAAGTGAGAGGGTAAGCTTAGTGAGGCTGTGGACTGTTACTTTTAGGATTTTTGAAAAGCGTTGAAAGGATGTGTGCTGTTTTGAAATTACTTATGCTGCTAGGGCATAGCTGTTCATTTTTCTGTTTTATTATTATTTTATAAAAAGAACACTTAAGGTTTTTTCTCCTCCACTTTACAGATGGAAACTCAGTACATCACCAAGTGATCCATCCCTGTGGGAATACAGACTATGTGTTTAATTCCAGCCCTTCTGCATTCGGCATTAACTAAAGAGCCCCGTCTAGGCAGCGGCATCCGCAGATGACTCTCTGGGCCATATGCTGGAAAAGATAGCTGTTTTACTTAGGTTCATTGAAAAGGAAATGTGAAAGGCACCTAAAAGTCTGCTGGCTTATCTCTCTTTTTCCAAACTCCCTCTGCTAGCAGAATGATCTTGTGTATGTGTGGAGAGAGAAGGGGGGTGGCTAGGATAAGGGAACGGGGAAGGGAAAGGAGAAAGAGAAAAAGAAGGAAGAGAAGACTGAGACTATTGGAGCTTTATGTTCTAAGGCAGGCTATATAGCACACAGCCAAGAACATCCAGTTCTTTATTTGTTTGTTTGTTTTTTAAGCAAGGTAACCCTTGGTTGACCTCACAGATTGCAAAGACCTTGTCAGTTTACAATCCCTTATTTTTTACGCCTACAGCACCTGGTCTTCCTAGGTGGTCTCCCATCCAAGTACTAACCAGGCCTGACCCTGCTTAGCTTCTGAGATCAGATGGGGTTGGGCTTGTTCAGGGGGGCATGGCAATGGACATCTGGGCCTTTAGAACTACTCTGTTTCTTGCCAATACCAAAAATTGGCAAAATCCATTTAGCAAGCCTGAGAACAAACACTTGAATTTTTTAAAAATTGTTTTCTGTTTCTTTTCTCTTGAGAATCTCAGTTGACCATAGGGGACATGAATATCAATCAACCTGGTAATGTAGTAACTTCGGAGAGTAGCTAAGAGCCAGCACACTAATTAACTGCACAACCTGGGATATGATACTTAACCTGTTTCTCTTAGTGTCCACACATGTCAACGCTATTTGTCTGTCATCAAGAGTTTTTCAGACTTGAGAGATGAAGAGTGTTAGTGTTTGGTGTGTGTTAGGAGGAGACCAGGTGTTACAATATCATAGATTATTGTCATGCCTACAGTGATCCCATAGCCACTTTACAACAGATTTCCAATCTGTTTGGAAGAAAAAATTGTTCTCACTTTTCCCTAGGACTCAGTGGAGATGTTAAAGAATTTCGGTTACTCCTCTGATTAAAATCTAAGTGGTTGTCACTTTCACAACACTGTCTAGGTTTCTTTAACTTGTCCTACAGGGATTGCAGAACAACACTACTTTGGGGCATAGTTTTCTTTTGTGTTCAGGCTTCCTGATACAAGTTACCTAGAGCAAATTAATTTAGAAGAGCTTTTATGAACCTAATTAAGTGGGCTTCTTCTTAAAAGTCCTGAGGATCACCTAGGTAAGGGGGCTGATCCTTTGAAGTACAGATTATTACAAGGCATGTGCTGTGTTCATTTCTTGCTCTCAAGGGGCTCACAATCTAGGAGTAGGCCATTGGGCTATGAGCTTACTCTCAAGCTTATTTGCTGTGCACAAATGCAAAGAAAGTGCCCTGGAAGTCATATTTGGTGACTTCACTCAAAGAGCTCGTCATCTACATGCACCTTTTTGCATCGCAATGACTTCTCACTTACCACTCATAGCAGAAAGAGCTTTCTGATTCTGAGTCACTAATAAGTCCCTGACCTTGAGTATCAGCTCCAGAGGCTAGGGTCCCTGGCAGTCAGCCAGGCCTCTTGCCAAGCAGTTAGCAGTTACAGCAAGAATGCATGCGTATAAAATTAATTCCCAACAAAGGGACTATCCCACTGGCTCATAAAACACGGTGCATGGAAAAGGGCACATTTCAAGGGCCTCTGAATTGTTGAGAGAAAATGTCTTGTTGGGAGGGTGACTGGAATCAGGTTCCTAGTTGATCTGCTCGGATTACTTGATTTTTCTCTTGGTTGTATTTAGACAGTGTTTGGAGAAAAACTGTGCAATTATGAGACACGAGTTGCTACTTTGGAAACAAAGTGGGAGTAATTATTTGAGTAAAAGAAGGCTAGACATTCTAATTCCAGAGATCTAAGAATGGAAGTTAGAAGGGATGAAAGTTAAATGGGGAAGAAATATATCCTAAGGCAGAAAGGAGATCCCAAACACTAATGTGCCCAAGAAGTCCTTATTTAATCTTTTATACAACGTCGACAACTAAACGATTTATTTTTAAAGACTCGCCTTCTTAAATAGCTTATAGACTATACACCATGCCTTTGGAACATGCTGCAGTGGGCTATGCCCACTTTCTGGCTGTCTCGAGAGGAAATGGAAAGTTTAAGTCACTGGTTTAATAAATGGCACCAAGAACTGAACTGTGGATGACAAAGTATTCCCTTGGCTCTGGTTGTGAAAGGCACTTTCAAGCACAAATATTCTGCCAGCAAAGGGAGTAGGAGAATTTGTTTCTTTAGGGATATCTATTCTCACCTCCACATCTACAATGTCACCGCTGGTTCCAATGTCTGTTTGAGGAGAAGTCTGAAATTAGCATACTCAGCCACAGAAAACTGTGGGCTGAGCTGGGAGGGCCCTGATAGACCAGTTAGCCCGAACTCCTTGGTATCATTCTAAAGATTCCTGACTCCGAGGGGAAGAGACTTGCTTGAGGTCATAGCTCTGATTTGAAGAGAGTGGGGCTGGAATCTCAGTCCCCGGACACCTACTCTTGTACTCCTTTCTTTGTGCTTGGGGCTTCTCAGCCCTCTGGGGTGGGTTAAAAATGAAATGCATTTACTTATTTAATAGGTGTTTATCACCAAGCTCCTCCTTTTTGGTGGGAATAGAGGAAGGGGCGGTGGTGTGTAATGGTGTACAAAACAAACATAATCCCTGCCTTGCCCAGTTTACAATGCAGTGGGAGAGAGTCATGAAATGAAGAATCATGCAAATAAATGTGCGAATCTAAGCTGTGGGAAGTGATAAGAAGGAAAACATAAGGGGTCATAAGCACTTAGAAATTGGAGACCTTATCTAGTCTAGGGGATCAAGGAAGACTTCCCCTAAGACATGGCTTGTGTTTGGAAGAGAAGAGCAAGAGGGAGCTGGGAGGAGAGTAGGAGTGGTGAGGGTGAATGGGAGATTTCCAGATAGCGGGAACATTTGTACAAAGTGTCTGATATTGGCAGGAGTTTGGTATGCTTGAGAACCCAAAAGAGACCCTAGAATGACTGGAATCCAGGGGTCAGGGCGAGGGGGGAGGCTGGGAGTGGGTGGGAGGCACTGGGCAGACCACAGGGAGCTGCCTGTGAGAGCACAATACGACGTGTGCTTTTGTTTTAAGGGCAATGGAAATCTCAAGCAGGGATCTGTCACGTATTTGCTTTTTAAAAAGATTCCTCCAGCTGCTGTAGACGTGAGACCGTCAGGCTCTAGGAGAGTCATAATGGTGGCTTGGGCCAGGGTAGTGGGGGTGGAGATAGAGAGGGATGGACAGATGGGAGAGAGGATGTCTCCTTCTCTGACCATCATGACTAACTGATATTTCAATTAGAAAAAGGACAAGTTGGATCGGATACCTGGCCAGGGAAGGCAAGTCCAGGGACCTCACAAATAATAGCTGCACAATGCATAGAAGTTGAGTTTCTTTCCTTTCTCGCTCAGAGGAGCCTCAGAGCCTTGATTCTTCTACGGCATGACAGCTTCTTTCCTCTGTAACTCTCCAAGCATTTGCAAAGATGCTCAAGCACGGGGTGGGTGGGACAGACAGCTTGGCCTGCCAATAAGCGACTTAAAAAGTCACACATTTTATTGTAATGGTCATAGTCCCTCTTACTGCCATCACGTTGAAAGAAAATAGCCCACTCGTCTCTAAAACACCTCCCCCTTTGATCTGCTCAGAATATAAATATTTTCTGCCCATTCAGGTTTAGTATAATTTTCCTAGTTAGTAGGCATTTACCATCTGCTTTCTTTAATAGCATAATAACTGAGAGTTACTGAGCATTTACTATCTGCCGAGACACAGTTCTAAGGCATTTCGCATGTAGTGGCTGTGAGGGGGAGGGGGACCATCTTACAGGTGATGAGACTGTTCAGAGAGGCCATTTGGTTGCTAAGCCAGTGCTCCAAGCACTGCAGTGAGCTGCCCGTGAACCCAGCACTTTCCTGGATGCTATGGAGAGGAATGCTTCACCAGGCATTTGGATTGATATTCACGCGACTTAGGAAGCTTTCTCGCATTGGCAAGACTAAAAAATTTGCTTGTTTTTTCCTTATCACTCCTGATTTCCCCATTTTGCCCCAACTTTTGCCATTAATTGGAATTTCCCCTTGTGACAGACACTGTCTCTGCTTAGAATTCCCAACTTTCCTCATTCCGAATTTCCACTAGATTTCGAGACCTCTCTGAAGCCCATCTGGCTTCCTGGAAGGAGCAACCCCTGCAGAGGCCTGGGGACACAAGACGGTTCGTGGCCAGCCTTGCTCTCTCTTTTCTCGGTCTCATTCTTCAGGGTCTGAAGCATCTGCCCTTCGGCACTCTGAGGTTCCTCTGGTCACCATGCAGACACTTTCAGTCAGTGAGGTGAGACGCAGTCCAGTGGCTATCTCTCCACCAGCAGGAAGATTGTGCCATGTCAGGCCTAATCTCCCTGTTATTGACCTCTTGACTGGGAGAGGAATTATTTCATGGGCAGGGCCTTGTCAGGATCTGCCACTTTGATGTTTGCTTTCCTCACCTCTTGGCATGAATGTCTGACCCAGTCCACCAGCCAGGATAGAGCTGAGAGCCTGGGACACATGCCTTTTCTGGGAGAGGAGCCCTTCTTCCCCACCCCAATTCCTCTTATTAAATTCCACCTCCACCCGCCGACTCTGACCCAAATCCCACCTCTTTCAAAAGCCTCCCTGATGTTTCCTCGTTTCCTCCGTTCACGGATTCTGGGCCTGAGCCAGCTCTACCCGCCTCCTGACCGAAAGCACTCCCCTGCCCTGGACGCGGTGCTCATGAAAAGCAGGAACTGAAGTCGCCTTCATCTCTGCTTGGTCCATGGAAGGTGCTTGATCAAAGTTTATTCCTTCCTTCACATTTTTGTCTGGGGAAACATTTCCTGCTTGGTCCCCCAGCCTCATTTTCACGGCCCAAACTTTAGGATTGGCAGAACATCTCACTGGGTCATCTGCCTCTCTCCCTGGGAGGAAACTGAGATGCGGAGAGCAGACGGCGCCCAGGCAGGCCGAGCAGTCCACATCCCGTCTCCCTTAACCCTGTAGACACTGCCTCTGCCCCGGGCACTGCTGCTGCTGCTCTTGCACGGCTTCTCCTGCTTGTGTTCTATTTTCCGGGGCTTCTGCTTCTGCTCTTTCTGCTTCTGTTGTTTTGGCTGCTGCTTCCGCCATCCCACTTTTTTCTTTTTCTTTTGCTGCTTTTCCTCCTTCCTCTACTACCACTTCCACTGTGTCTCCCCTTCTTCTCTCCCCTGCTTCTGTTTCTTCCTTCCCCTCCTTCCTCTTCTTCCTCCTCTGCTTCTTTCACTTCGACTTCTTTCTCTCCACTTGTGCTTCTTCTGCTTCCTCTTCCTGCTCTTCTGCTGCTTCTGCTTTCCCTCCTTCCATTGTTTCTCCTTCTCCTGCTGCTACCTCCCCTTCTTCCTCCTTCCTTCCTCCTTCCTCCTCTTCTTCTTCCTTTGAGTCTGTCATTTCTTCTTCTGCTTCTTCGGCATCGACTTCGGCAGCTGCTGCTGCTCCTGCTCTTTTAAATCGCTGTTGCTGCCGCTTTTCCTTCCACAATTATTTCTCCTTTTTTCCTTCTCATTTCTCTTTTGTTGCTTTTGCTTCTACTTTCGAGTTTTCGGTCTCTCCTATTGTTTTCTGTTTCTCCTCCTTCTCTCCCTATTCCTCTGCCTCTCTCCCTTACTCAGGTTTTAATGTGCTGGTCTGCGGTGCCTACGAGACGTCTGTTCAAGCTTTCTGTAAGGCTTTCCAATGCTGTTGAAGAGCTACAAAGTTTCTGCCAACTTGAGACTGGATGTTCGACCTTCAGCACAGTGTCTTTAATAAGTGATAAATATTCACAGGAAGTCCTCCCAGAAGGACACTGTTCTATAATTAACTCAGTATCTAAAACCCCATTTGTTTATTGGATTCGCATAGTAGCTACAGTGGATAGAAGAGGACAACTGAGGCTCAGAGACGCTTCCCTACTTCCCGAAGCTGCACAGAGAAAAGCAGAGGTTTTATTAGAACTCAGGGCTCTGCTCCCTACCCAGGGTTCACCAAATGGGCTAATATTTTTGTTTATTTTTTTAATCGACTTTATTTTTTAGATACTTTTTAGGTTTCCAGCAAATTTGAGTGAGAAGTACAGAGAGCTCCCATAAGTTCTTATATTTGTACAGAGCTTAAAATATCCCTTTGCAGTTCTAAATTTCACCTGTCCAAAAAAAAATATGCAGAATGTCAGCCCGGAAAGGGAAGGGATTCAGGAATGGCTACCCAGTAAGGTAGTGAATCTGACTGAGATGATGGCCCCCAGCATTTTGTTTAGGGGCTCAGAAAAGGCTGGTGACATGCAGTAAAGCAGTAGAATGCTGAGTGGTAGGAGTAGACACTGGACCAGCTTTTCCTTATTCTGTCACCAGCCTCTCCTGCTCAGGTCCTGGCGAGGGAGAGATCTCCAGATCTGGTTCTCTGAGTAGTTCCATCTTTAAGAAAAATCCTAGGAGCCAAATCTAAGGCAGAAAACCAATAAACACAGGAGTTGCTTTTTAAGAAAAAAAAAATCAATTAAAAAAAAAAGAAGAAAGAAAAATTCAATTGATAGGCTGAAAGTGCCACGAGGCCACAGGACAATTAAAGTATGCTGGGCTTCAGACTCTGAGCAGATGCCATCCTGGTTGGGAGCCAGGTCCTGGGAATAGAAATGCCGGCTCTTCTGCACCAGTCCTGGCAGGGCCTTTCTAGGCAGCTGGTCTCCAGCCAGTCACTCTCCTTTGCTGCCAACACTGCACAAACCCAGGAAAATGGAGATGGAATTTGGCAAAATTCACTTTCTCATATTTGGAGAGTGGACGGGAATGCTCCTCTTGTTTGAGAAGTAGTAGATTATCAACCAGCCCCTTGAGAACAAGCCCACCCTGCATTTACCGACCTTCATATCCGCTAAAGAAAAAATTATTTAATGATACCTGCGAAAGAGTGATAAGGCAGACTTTATTCAGGGAGACCACTGCAACAGGTGTAGGGACTACTGCAGTGGGGAAAGAGATTGGACCCAACTCTGAATACTGCAGGGGCAAGTGGGAAGAGTGTGGAGGGGGTCAACTGATGGAAAGTACTAAGAAGAAACATTGGGGATAAGGGGGGAGTCTGGCTAAATTGACTCTTGCTGAAGGCAGACCAGGGTGCTCAGACATCACTTGGGACCTGGTGGAGGATGAGAAACCTGATTAGATATCAAGAGTGATCAGATAGGGAAGACTGGGATTATGGCTAACCTGACTTAGCAGATTCTTGCTAAAACTGAACAATGCAGAGACAAACAAGAAAGTCAAGGAGAGATTCTTTGTCCAGAGCTAAAACCAGGACCAAACATATAACAAGTACTCAAAAATACATGTTCACGGATTGTATACATGCTGAAGGCAGGGAAGAAAGTTTTCACTACTTCCTGAAATTTTCACCTGCAGGATTTTTATGTTTGTAAGACTTTTGGTCTATTGTCCAGGATGGGGTTGGTGGTGGGGTCAGGAATAGCAAGGTAAAGACTTCCACAGTCAGGCTTGATTTTAAAGAATCCCAAAGGATAAAGGACTAGAAGTGGTTTTACAGCAGAGAAGCAATCTGTCCATGATTTGGAGCTTCCAGGAAGGATAAAAAGAGGACCCCAAAGAGGTATCTGGGGCATGGGAAGAGGACCTAACTGTAGAAAGGTTCATGGAAGCAATTTTGTCATTTAGCCATTCACAAACTCTTCTTTATGATGAGTTTCCTAGAAAAGTAATACATCTCTCTGAGAAAAAGGCTCCTCTTGCTTGAGTCCTTTAAAGGAGTCCTTAGAAAGCATGAATTGCAATACAGGAGCGCAGATGGCCAATTGCACCAAGTGGCACTGCAGCACTATCCTTCTGAAAAGAACAACCTACACTTGAGGGACCACTTCTCCCTACAAATAAGGACATGCTTCCAGGCACACTGATCTGCCTGCAGTGCAGTGCAGAGAAAGTGCATGGCTGCCCAGAGGCAGTGGGAACCTCCTTAGGAGGTGGTGTGGGGGCTGGACCTTGAAGTGTGGGGTGGACCTGGCTTTGCTAAAGGCAGAGTAATCGAAGGCAAGGAGTCAGCAGTGCTGTATGCAAGGTAGATTATCCTGTTTGACTTGCGTAGAAAGTGGGAGCTGAGGTTAGGAATCTAAACCTCGGCCAGCTCAGATATTTATGTCGTTGGGGCTAGCCATTTTCTTTCTTTCTTTCTTTTTTTCTTTCTTTCTTTCTTTTTTACTTTAAATAGAGAAGATTAAGTTATCACATTCTTCAGTTCATGACATATTATCATCTCTACAAGTTCTCTCCCTTGTTTTACTTACTCATTGCCATTTCCCCATCTATGGTCAACACATTCTAATATGCTTGATGAGTATCTTTTGTTTTGTTCATGTTCTTGTATAAGGTGCATTATTGTTTAGTTACATAGATCACATTCATTTTGATGTACGTAAAAAATTTTGAGTTTTCTCTATCTCATTTTGCTCCTGACATTTTATTTGACACTATGTTTTTAAGATCCATCAAAAAAAAAAAAAAAAAAAAAAAAAAAAATGATCCAACTGCCATGAGTGCTTCTGGATTGAGAATTTCTTACTACTGCATGGGACCATGTGAATACTCTACTATATCTTCCCTATCCATCTCCCAGGGGTGGATGACCACGTTGCACACAAGTGGTTCCTTGGGAAAGGAGTGCCATGTTGAGAGCTACTTTGGGACAGCTAGTGCCTCATGGGGCTGACTCATGCTCATCGGTCAATAAGAAACTTGTGGGCTCAACTTGGATGTGTTCAGTCAGAGCAGAAGTGACTATGATTTCAGATCCCTGAGGGACCTACAAGGCTGCTTACAGGTTGTCCACGTTCTTGGTAGCTGCGTAATATGGTGATGCATGGCACAAGTATCATGTTTCAGTCCTGGCTTTGAAAGGACAATGTGTTCTTTATGCATAATAGGAAGTTTAGGAAGCAAATCCAGGATGTCTGTTTTCTCGAAGGTCGGCCTGTGAATAAACACGGTGCTTGGTTTGATGTAGGAACAGGGTTGGGGGAGGGGCAGTATATACCCCCCACAATCAAGAGGGAATGGAATGGAACTGGAAAGTGTGTGTGTGTGTGTGTGTGTGTGTGTGCGTGTGTGTGTGTGTGTGCGCGCACACACGTGTGAAGGGCGACTGGCCTATAATGGAGGGTAGAGAAAGTAAAGGCATCATTATGAAAGACTGTCTTCTTTCCTTCTAACCCATCTATCCCTGGCATGTCTTGGAGATAACTGAAGAACACAATAGAAGAAGCTGTTAGTCTCCATTTAAGGAGTTGGCTCTTGTATGTGCTTCCTGTATTTCAGAAGAATTTATTTTCAATTTAGGGAAACAATCACTTCAATGAAGAGTTCAGCTGACCCACTCCCTCGGCAGTGTGTCTGTCCATCTGTCCAGCTAAAGAAGGTGCTGTAGTGACTTAGATAACCAGGGATGCTGTTTTTCTTCTTGACTTCCTCCTTTGGAGCTGGCTAGGGTAGCTCTGACGTGAGCCTGGCCCTGCCTTGGACGTGGTAAGCAGGAAAGAGAGGAACAGCATGAAAAGGTCATTGAATTCCAGGCATTCCTCTAGTTCCAGGAGGTTCAGGTGAAGGCTAAGAGGGACTGGTCAGGTTGAATCCAACAGAGGAATCCCAAATTCCCCTGACCTAATTCTTTTTCCTTTGCCACATTCCTCAGGCAACCCTGTCAGAAAGAGGATTAGAGTGGCTCCACCATTTCCTTGATATAGAGGGCAAGAGCAATAGTGACATCAAGTGTGAGAGATTCAAGAGGCTTAGGGCTGGCCATTTTAGGAGCGGTGGGGCCATAGCCATGTTGTTTACCATTGTATCACACAGGATCTAGTACAGCGCCTGGCATAGACAATACAAATATAAATTCAATAAAAATGTGATGAGTACTGAAATCAAATAACAAGAACCAGAGAAGACATCTGATTTCTCTATGAGGAAATGAGATTAAGAGAATAGAAGGGATTTTCTCACGTTTATTATCAGAAGTCCCTGGAAAATGATTTGATGTGATGCTTAGACAGGGCACAGTTAATTTACGGGCAGCTTTGATGGCTAAATGTTCTTTAGAAGCAAATAAACACTCCTTCAAGGAGTGTTCAATGGATGCCCCACCCAGGTGGAGGTCTTAGGCTATGGAGCTAATTGTTTTGAGCACCTGGACTGATCTGGGCATTATTTTAGGTGCTCTACATGTGCTATCTTATTTAATTCTCATTGCGGTCCTTTGAAGTGAATCTCCACTGAGCAGAAAAGGAGTCTAGAGATCAGAGAGGCCAATTGCTCTACCCAGATTGAATAGGACAGCCTGGAGAGCTGCTCAGAGGCCTCCTCGCATGTCATGGAGAATGAGAGGTGCCCTTCATTTTTAAATCAATCCCACTCTTTATGGGAGATTTAAAATTTATTCTTGGTCTTTTTCCAAAGGTCCCAAATATTTTAAAATTTTCTATAATTAAAAATTAAACTAATGTATTATAAAAATAAAATGGAATTTTAAACAGAAACCTGGACTGGAAATTTTGTAATGAATTAACTATTTGGATACTGACTCAGAATTCATAATTAATGGCAGCCCCTGAAAGCAAACCAAATGCATTGACAGATGGAGAGAGTGGGGAAAAAACTATGGGGTGGTGCAAAAACTAGGTTTAGGCTTTGAAAGGCTCAGACGTATACTTTGCCTTTAAGATCACCTTGATAATATATACAACTTAGAAACAAATGAATCAAACCCACTACAATCTTTCAGGTACCTTCAGGTGATGTGAAGGGCAGCAAGCTCTGCTAGGTCTTCCTTAGCCGGCCCAGACTTTCCTTTACCCTCTCTATGATAGCCTGCAAAGCCCTGTACTTTCTGGTCCTTTTCATCCTTTCTATTACTCATGATGTTTCAGCTTAACTGGCCTTTCTGTCCCTCTGACATGACCAGCCTATTCCTGCCTCTTGGCCCTTACATCTGCTGTACTTTCTTCCTGGGACTTTTCCTCTCCCAGATCTTTAAATGGCTGGTTCCCTGTCATCATTAAGTTCTCAATTCTAACATCATCTCAGGGAAGTCTTCCTTGACAATTTTAGCTAAAAAGACCCTTCTTTACCTCTCTGGTCATTCTCTATCTCATTACTCTGCTCTATTTTCTTTATAGCATTTGTTGTTATGTCAAATTCTCTTATTTATGTAATTGTTTAAATATTTATTGCAATCTCTCCCTCTGGACCACACACTCGATGACAGCAGGACTTTGCCTTGCTCTCCATTGTTTCCCCAGTGCCTATACCATGCTGTGTATAAAATATGTGCTTATAAGAAGTTGTCAAATCGATCAATGGATGAGTAACTGAGTGAGTGAATGAGCCAGTGCAGTGGAGAAAATTCTGCCTGCAGAATAAAAAATTTTAGCACAAGTTCTTGCTCCCTATATGGGAGCTGCTGATTCTGTGAAATCCCCTCAACTTCTTTGAGCCTCAGCTTCCTCATCAATAAAATGATGACAACAAAAACCTTCACTCTGTGCCTCATCATGTTGTAAGCGGAGAATGGATGCAAAAGCTCCTTATATAGAAAGTGTAAAGCTCTGTCCACTGTTAGCTGCTTCTGTTGTGCTCAGCTGGGACTCACATCTCTAGCTGGAATATAGAGAAACTGCATAGTTTGGCTGCCTTGTGTGCTTCCCTCTTTCTATCAAGCAACCACGGAGTGTTTTCTGAGTACTATTAGATGCCCAGGACTCCTTGAGACTGGGATCTCTATAAGAAGCAGGGGCCTGGCCCCTGATTTAATTGGAGAGCAATTAGCAAGCAATGCTGGCCAAATCCTTTATTAGTCATAAGTCTAATGAGCTGAAATGGAGCAAGGCTGAAAAAATTCATTAACTAAAACCATATTTATACATCTATTGTCAGCCACACCATTTGTTGGTTTACAGCAGGCTGACTTTAATTTATTACAGTCATTATTTCTGTCTGGGAGAGATAAAGAACCTGAATTTCATAAGTATGTATGCAATGATTATAGTTAAAAGGGACATGCCCATGCTTGGTAGATATTTTTTAGAAGCAGTAATTCTCAGCAAGGTAAAATTTTCACTAATTCTAAGGAAGAAGCAATAAAGAAGACCCCAGGAATGTTTGCTAAAATGCTTTTTTTTTTTTTTTTTTTTGTCTTGACTGTTACTCAAACACACCAGAAACATAGATCCTTGGGGAAATAGGACTTAAATCATCAGAAAGAGGAGATATAAGCCTCACAGGCTGAGATGAGTACAGCATATTCTGGGTGCAGTGAGGAGGCTAGCTTGCTTGGGGTTGAGGTTTGTGCTGAGAGATAGAAAAGGATGCTTTTGGGAGCATGAGGTGGAGATTTTGAGTGCCAACGTAAGGAATGGTATGATAGATTGTATTTTTCAAAGATTGCTACAACAACACGTCTATCTTACATGTTCTTTTAAAATTGTAACCTTGGTTCCCCTTCCATGGACTGGTAGGGTCTTTATCCTCCCCCTTTGAACTTGGACAGAGCTTTGTGACTGCTTCAGTCTCTAGAGTATAATGAAAGTGGTGTTATGTGAGCTCTGAGGTTAGGTCATAAAAATGCCATGTGCTTCCATTCTTATCTTTTGGATCACTTTGTCTTAGAAGCCAGTCGCCATGCTCTGCAGAGGTCCCAAATATGCTAGGTTGAAAGATCACAAAGAGAGGCCATGTATAAATGTTCTGACAACCGCCCAGCAGAGGACCCTACTGAAGGCCAGCATATATCACTAGATAGGTGAAGATAGCTCCAAATACTTCTAGCCCCCAGTTGTTGAATCACCCCTAGTCTTCATGTCTCCCCAGACCAAGCCTCAGATATGATGCAGCACAGATAAACCATCCTTGCTGGGCCTTGTTTAAATTTCTAACTCTCAACATCTGCAAGATCATGGTTGTTTTATGCCACTCCTAAAGTGGTCATCTCATGAGTGGTTTGTTAAGCAGCAAGGGTAACTGGAACAAACATGTACTTTAATGGGAAGCCATTGAAGGATGAGAGCAGAAAGAGACATGCTCAGAGAAATGCCAGGACATCCTGAGCAGCTGGTCTCAGTGATAGTCACAGCCATCATCTTTGTTTCTCTGGTAATGATGTTTCTCAAAGGGTTTTCATGGGTAAACATGGGGCGGGGGAGCAGGGGCTGCAGAGATTGCCAGCCTTCTTAACAGATGAGTAAATTGAGACTCAATGAGACTCAGCAAGACTAGCTAGCCCAAGGCCTTACAATGAATAAGTGACAGCAGACCAAGCCAACATTTCCCATACCCAGCAAAGCATCAAATCTCTCCTTTTGCACTTCCTCATCACCCTCCCCATCTCCTGCCCTTCCTTGATAGATAAGGTTACTGGCCGGAGAGTCTTGATGCTTTGTTCAAAGTCACTGGAGCAGACGAAAAACATTCAGTGACAGAAAACTCATCTTGCTCCACTACCTTGCTGGGTACCCTGGGGCTTCCAGGGGCATGAACTTCTCTGGTTGTCTACTGTTACCTTGGTGTCCATGGTCATTTCATAGTTTCTCTAGACTAACTCATTATACCCAGGTGCAAGCCAGAGCCTAGCCATTCTGTAAGGCCCATTCTAATTGCTACCTCCTCAGTAAAGCTTTTCCTGATGTCCCCACCTTTAATAATGGCTCTCTCCTTGAGCTCCAATAACACTTTGTTAATTAATCTATCATAGTATATTATATGAAGCCATCTCCACTTATATACCTAGTGATTAACTCCGACAATCAACTAGGTCTTTAGCTGAACTGTTGCTAGAACACCCGCATGTCGTCTCTCTATGTAGTCTCTTCCCATTAGCAATAATAAATAAATAAATATTTATGAACTAGAAATATACCTACAAGTCCAACCAACCAGTAAGAGAATGGGTATATCTCTGAGAGAGAGAAGCAGGGTATGTGTGTGTTTGGGGGTGAGGAGAAAAAGAAGAAAATGGTCATTAAAACTAGATGACTTTTTATTTCCCTCCTAGCCCTGAGAGTCTGATTTTCTGTCTGGAATGCTTTCATGACCTATCCTAATAGTAGGCTCTCTGCCAACACAGCCTGACAGAAAGTTGATGGTCAAGGCCAAGGTAGCCAGGAACAGAGCTGGGAGGGCCGTCTAGTGAATGCTGACTGAGCACCGGCTGTACACTCAGCACCATGCTAGGTCAGGGCTGTATGCAGGACTGGCCCAGGCCAAGCAAGTGCAGGATGGCTTGCAAAGGCTGAGTCGGCCTGCACCTGTGACCCTAACACTGGGCCGGAAGTCAGAAGGTCTGGGCGTAGGTCTCAGCTTGGCCACTTCCTTCAGTAAGCATTTGATGAGTATCTACCATGTGTTGCCACTGGTCTGGGACCCAGCAGGGCACATAAGAGTAAGACTTAATCCCCCTTCAGGAACCTGCATGTAACTTGGAAATTTGTATAACCTCCATTTGGCTTACTTTCTTTGTCTATCAAAATTGAGCAAATGTAAAAACATTTAGCATGGTGGGCACATCGCCCCCCATGTATTCTGGCGGAAGCCAAATGTTTCAGCCATCCCTTTTGACCCTCATGCCACATACATCTCTTTCTCAGTAGGGTGGCCAAACAGATCATCAGAGTTTCAGGAAATTAAAAATGGTTAGGAGAATCAACAAGCCCTGCTGGCAACGTTGAAAGGACTAAAAATGAGCTTC
The DNA here is from genome assembly GCA_030015415.1 of Cynopterus sphinx. Lineage (NCBI taxonomy): Eukaryota > Metazoa > Chordata > Mammalia > Chiroptera > Pteropodidae > Cynopterus > Cynopterus sphinx. Next base: position 48,905,443 of record CM057380.1, read on the forward strand.
CAGAATTGAAAGATTGAGAATAAAAGAAGACTTGCATTCAGAGGGCGATAAACACTATTTGCAATGAAGAAAAACATTTACTTGAGAAAGGGAACAGATTAAATAGTAATAACTAGGCAGATTCCTCTCTAAACTCTTCTTTAATTTATTTTTTCTCAAGAAGCTCTCTCCACTTGCCAGCTCCCTCTGGCATGGCTTCTCCCCTGTTTCTGTGGTAGGCAGTGGTCAGACAGGAGCAGGATGAGGAAGGCACAGCAGCAGCCAGGGCTTCATGGACAGCGGCAAGAGCTTTGGAGTTGAGATCCCTGTTGGAGACCTATCTCTGGAGAAGTTACTTTCTCTTAGTCTCAGTGTTCTCACTGGATGTGGAATGTGAGGGGGTCAGCCACAGTGCTCACCCTGACTGATCCCTACCACAGCCTCTGACTCTTCTACCTGTCACTCTCTCCTCCCCTTTCCAAGCTTCTAGTGGGCACCCCTCCCCATCTTTGCTCCTTCTTTTCTCCTCTGCTCCCTCTTCCAAAACAGGGCCTCACTGTGAGTCACTTCTCTGGCCCCAAATGACCTTTCTTTTCTAAAAACACTTCCTACTGCTCTCGAGCAAGCACCCACTTCCTGAGTATCTCGAATGCCAGACCCCAAAGGCACATCAAGGATACTTTAGATCAGTCCTCTCAACCCTGGCTGCTCATCGGCCCACCAGTTCTTTTTTAGTATCAAAAGCCTGGGCTCAGTATCAAGCCAACTAAGCAGGTATCCAGTGTCTTCTAAAAGCTCCCCTGGTGGCTCACATGTGCTTCCAGGGCTAAGAACTAAAGGTGGCCAGAACCACTCTGTCCCATGTGGATTCAATTATCTCCACCAAACTCATGACCCTTCCAAAGCCACTCTTACTGACATCTCCTGGGTTTGGTTTGCTTTGGTATCTTTTTCTTCCTTCTTCTTTTAAAATTTGGATCTCAAGGCCAGAATGCTGAGTTAATGCTATTCCTTTCTTACGGAGCATTCTCACAATTGACCCCTGCAAGATTCCTCTTTTTCATGGACAAAAGGTGATTATTCCCATGCCCTCAACCATTCCTTTTCTTTACCTAGAGACCATGGCTTTAATGTGTTTACATGATCTTTTGACTGGAAAATGTTCTTGCAAAAAGATATGTTCTTTTGAGTACCTGTGCTTTGCTTCTTTAAGTGACACGTTACATGACTTGTTGTATGCCAGCGATTTGGCTTCCTGATGCTCCACATGGTCACGTTCACATAGTCCAGCTAGTCTCCTCCTGCATTTCTTCCCTGCACTTACCATTCCCCTGGCTGCAAAAGGTGAGGCAGATCTCCAGGAGGGCAAGCATTTCCCCAGGCTCAGAGATGTGGAATATGTATCATCCCATCCATTAGCCCTGTACTGACAGTCAGACAGATATTGTTGTAGGAGTGTCCATTTCTCACAGATTCCAGGACTTGATCCTACTCCCAGAACAGAGGCACTGGTCCCCGAGTCCTGGAAAGCCACTGTCTGGTGACAGCATCCAACAAACAGCTGCCCCACTCACCTTGCCCAGTTGGCTCTGGTTTCCACAACTGCTAATGTGGTGTCTCAAGTTCCTGAGCACTTGGGAAACAACCCAGAGCACCAGTCTCTGCACCCTGAGGACCCTGGGCAGCCACCCATCAGCACTGTTGTACACACACAGAGAGACAGACGGTAGACTGGCACCCTGGACTGCTGGTGCTGGTGCCCTCCATCCCCAGGGCCAGAGTCTATGGGATCTCTATAGTGCCGATGGTGCAGCCTAGTGCTAAGACCTCGCACTGAGCAGTTTCTGACCTTCTGACCTAATCTTGAAAGAAATACAGGCTCCTGCTCCTTGCTGGCAGATTCTGGCTTGGGGGATGCTTTTTGCAGCTGGCTGTCTCATTAACTCCAACCTGCTGGCTTTGGGATCCAGCTGGTTTGGTTTTATGGCCATCAGAACAGTTACATTGAGTTGGCACAAATGCATTATCTTTGGTCATTTGATTCAAAAGCAAAAGAAAAATATTTCTGTTTTTCCTTTGGTAGTGATATATATGGGCAGATGAGCGGAAGTTGAGGCCAAAGGGACTTGCTCAGGGTGACAGAGTTAGCAGAAGAGCACCCAGTAGAACCCAGGTATCTCGACCTCCAAGCTAATCTTTCTGTGGACCGGCCTTTGTTCCGTGTTTAATCACCCACAGGCTGTTTGTCCTCATCAGTGCAAGTTATCAGATGATTTTCAGGACAGTAGCAGCCTTCTCTCCCATACTGTGTTGTTGAGTACGGACCACAGAATGTGCAATGCCTTGCCTTATGTTTGGTTTGTCCTGGACCTCCTGAGAATTAGCTGTGTGAACTAGGACAAATTATTGAAATTTTTGAGCTTCAGTTTCCAACTCCATGAAAAAGAAATAACAATAGCTATAACCTATGCATGAAGAGTGTTAAAATATTTATACCCTTTAACCCATGGATCTTCTGGGCAGTTATCTTGTAAAAGTAATTCAAATACATAAAAAGCTTTATGCTAAAAAATTTGCATTGCCTATGTCATGTGGTTATAACTAACATTTTGTTTAAGAAGACTTTTTGATAACATGGGAAAATGCTTATGCTATTTTGAGTAAAAAAGAACCAAGACCCCAAAACAACAAATAGAGTAAGATCTCAATAATGCAAAAAAATAAAAATCATTTAAAAAGTAAGGAAATAAACCACAAATGAGCAGAGTTGCTCAGGTAGTGGGATTATGGATAAGAAGATGCAGAGGCTCTGGCTATAAGTGGAAAACACCAAAGCAGGGTGCCTTAATACAAGAGAGGTGCTGCTGGTGGTGAAGAGCTGTTTGCTCAGATTGACTGTCTCCATTCACAAACCAGCCCTCCCCTTGCTGTCTGGTCATACAGAGTGCTTGACAGGGGCTTTCAAGGGAGAGATGCATCAGAAACACCTGAGAACTTGTTTCAAATGGAGATCACAGGTCCCTTCCCTGAGATTCTGTTAAAAGTCTGGGGCAGTGCCTAGGAATCAGCATTGTAACAAGTTCCCAGGTAATTCTAATGTATGGGGACCACAGACTTGGCTGGCTGCCCAATATAAGTGCACAGAATCCAGAATATGTCTTTGGACCCATGCCATCTTATCTCTGGTCCAGCAGCTGAATCAAGACATTGCCATTACCCGTGCTAGGCAGGCTTCCCCCTCTTTCCTCCAAATACAACTCCGAAGTCTTGCGGAGTGTTTCTGCAAGTCCCCCTGGGAAGCAGTTTATACCTCACCAATGCTCAGTTTGGGGAACCCAAAGTATATACAAGCCCTTCCTGCTAAGGGTTCTCTAGAGTCCTAGTACTCCATGGTCCTGCAAAGAAATTTTTAGACTACTTACTTCCATAAATTCTTAACTGTAGTAGGTCTCTAGAACTAATCAAAATATTTATTTTCTTTGCTTTTGGTGGGAAATGGATCTGCTTAGTATGGTGACATTGGCTGAATTCATTGCAGCAAACATTTATTGAGTATGCTCACTGTGCACTGGGCAAGACTGAGCTGAAGTTTACATGTTTACATGATTCATTCATTAATACATAAGAAAACAAGTTATTACTTAACTAAAGCACTCGAACAAGCAACAGTGTTCAAAACGTATACTCCATAGGGGGAACAAAATAATGACATTTAAAAGAAGGGCTGAAACCCTGGTCTAGTTATCTATTCTCTTGTATGTGACCAGAAGAAGTCTGTTAAAAAAAAAAATGAAAAATGTTTTATTCACCTTTTCCCCTCTTTTGCTAGAAGATACACAGCTTGCAGCCTCCCAGAGAACAATCTGTTCCCTGGACATGTTTCAGAAATGTTAATTTCATTCAGTCCAGGGCTTCAGGGAAAAAGGACTGTTTCTAGGAGAAAGTGCCCACTTTTACAACCGCATCAAGGGAGGGCTGGGGGTTGTCACCTGTTGCCCTCTGGCTCCTCCCATGACGGCTTTATGGCCAGGACTATGTGCAACTTCTGAGATCCCTAATTATGCCTGATATATGGGAAGCTTAAGTGGTTGCATTTAAGGCATTGAGCAGAAGACTCCTGAACTGCTTAAGAACGAGTGATTCATGTATTCCATGTGCTGGTGTGTGCCAGCAGTTGAAAGCTCATTAGAGTTTAATTAAGCACATTCTTTACTGACAGGAAGTGCAGACTTCTGGCACTCAGTAGCAAGATGCTTTGGGATTTGGGGCTGCATTTTGAACTCACTCTTTTCCTGGGAGATCTCAATGTCTCTTCCACCTTCATAAACCCCATGTGGTGTGCGTCAGAATTATCTCAGAGATTCTGATTCAGTTGGTCTAGGCCTGGATCTTCCTTTTTGTAATCCTCCATTGGTGACTGAATTGCTCCAAAGCCTGAGAACCACTGACCTATGTAGGTCGATGATTCGCAAGTCGATACCCCGGCTCCAGACCTTCTGAGCCTCAGATCATGTAATCTTCTGCCGTCTGGGCTTCTCCGTGAGATGTCTAATGAGCAAATCAAACTCCAAGGAGAAGAAGTTTTGGAGTCACTTCAACAGCTATATTTAATTCATTCCATTCATTCATTCTTCCAAAATCCATCTCAGGCCTATCACCTTCTGTAAGAAAAAGCCTGGTGTTTATAAACAAAATCTAGCTGTCACTGGATAAAGAAGCCATTTCTCTGGTTCACAAGCTTCCCTGTCTTCTTGAGAATTTCTCTCTAACCATCACTCTCATCTCACAGAGTCCTTGTAAAGTCTTGTTATTCTCCCTGCATGAACACATGCCTCTGAATTACTTTCCTCCAGCAGAGCAAAGCTGGACTATTTGGCAAGATATGTCCAGCTAGAGACTCAGGGATACTGAAAAGAAAGTGAACATAAGCATAATATGACACAAGATACCCTGGTATTTGGGGTGGACCTTTCTCTTTGAAGCCTACAGATCCCACCTCATCCTGGCTTCCCTTCTGGACCCCTAAAGTGGGCATCATCACCAAGCTTGACAAGCAGAGTATGAACCTAGTTTTTTTTGACTCAAGTCTCTACCCAGACAGCTAGAGAAAAGTTCTCCTCCTATTTATGTGCTCTATTTCTGCTTTTTGTCAGGGCACCCATTTCTTCCTCAAATAACTGGCACTGGAAATGACCACGCCCTTCAGAGGAGGCCATGTTTACTCAAGGTGCCATGGTCTTGTAGACTTCAGCACTGCAATCCAACCAAATGTGACACAGTGACTCTAATTTTCACAATGACACATCTCACACTTCTGGCCAGCCCCATTGCCATTGCCTTAGTTCTGGCCCACATCGGCTTTTCCGGTACGTAGCAGAAGGATCCCATACAATCCGTGACCACCGTCTCTCCCACTATTCCAAGTACACGACTCTAAAACTACAGAACATCCTAATTTAGGGATTAAACTACTAGGTCTCAGGACATTTTTACACTGTTATAAATTACTGAGGAGCCCAAAGAGATTTTGCTTAGCAAGTTATGGCTGTCAATATTTACTGTGCTATAAATTAAAACAGAAATTGAAAAAATATTTATGTACTAACTCATTTAAAAATAGCAATGATCAACATGTTCATATAAGTAACATGTTTTTATAGAAAGTAATTATATTTTCGAAAACAAAAAATATTTACTAAAAAGGGTGGCATCATTTTATATTTTTGCAAGTTGCCACGTTTGGCATAAGAGTTTAAACTGGATTCTCATAGTTACATTGTGGAATCTGAAAACATATCAATGAACTTTTTGTACTCTCTTACAACAAACTTCATTCCTTTATCTTGCACTTTGAATATGTCTTTTTCTAACACTATGCATTGGTATTTTGAAACATATTGGTTCACTGAGTTAAATACCTTTTCTAAATGTTAATATATTTTATTATTCAATATTTAAAAATTACATTCATTAATATCGCCATTGGAACATCATTGGAAAAGTCATTAAATATTGGGAAGCTGTCAAGCTCACAGTGCAGATGCAGTTTTTCTAAAATTCTAATTCTCACTTGAAAGCTTGGATTTTATTGTTGGCAACAAATACTGTCTGTTGTTTTCCTTAAAGAAACAGTCTCAAGAGATTCATTTTTGAGACAATGAAAAATTATCTGCCAAAACCCAAGTCTGGATAACCATAGTTTGTCTGTCAGTTGTTCCAAGTAAAAACGTATTTTCTGAAAAAGTGACTAGTACAGCTCACTACTCAATCAGTTGCACAAGTGACTTTTCCTTGAGGCAACCATCGTCCTTCCACCCACAGCAGAGGTGCTATGTACTCACATCACACAGAATGTTAAAACCATCTGTTACCCAAGGATTGAGATTTAATAAAGTTAGTAGTAACTTCACTGTTTCATCAACCCATCTTAAGTGAAACTAGCACTTCCCTTAAAATTTATTTTTTGCCATGAGTGTGTGATAGTGAAGTTATAATGATTACTAGTACAGTGCAGTGTGGTTGTCTTGATTTGTGCCGAGGGTCCTGCAGGTTTGCTCACTGTTGCTTTTTCACTCTTACTGCAAATGAGGGAGAAAAGGCAGACAATGTCTTGGTACCATTATGAAAATAGTTTTGATCTCATGGAATTCCAGAAAAGGTCCTGACCCAGTGTACACATTTTGAGAGCTGCTATGCTAATTCATAAACTCTCAATAGTTCCTACTTCCTATCGGCTAAAGATGGGCCACACCAGAAGTATCATTTCATGAACTTCAATCTTCCTCCTATTCTTCTGTGGGCTCTGTCCATAAAGACTTGATTTTTAAGTAAGAGAAGTAGTGAGACCAAGAGAGCTGTCTGTGGGGAGAACTTTATGAGTTACCGGAAAGCCTAGCTGTGATTTATGCATCTTGGGAGAGCTGCTGGTGAAAAGGGTCATATCCCAAGCATTCAGAATCTTTCCCAATTTTTTGAGATTAACTGGGTCACCAAGGCTTATGGAGCTTTTGTGGAAAGTCTTGTGTGCTTTGCTTGAATTCCAAGGCCATGTGAGCTGCCAGTTCCAGCAATGATCTCATTACGACTGAGTGATTGAGTGAGGCAGGTATCCTCCAAGGACATCATCGGGTTTAGAGTGACTATCTAATTAAACTGCACAGCAGCACCCTGCAGCTAGTGGGAAGGAAGTGATTTGGTTTTCGCAGATGGAGAAATAGCATTTAGAGAGGTAAAGTGAATTGAAAACAGTTGTGGAGTGAACTGTCTTCATAGATTCAGAGACTTTTAGGGCTAGAAGAGAAGTTAGAGGTCAGCCAGCAAGCTGAGCTGGAGGGCGTGGAAAGATGCCCCAGGATTCCAGCACACCTGCTACAGCACAAGTTTACTGGAGCCAGGTCAATCCCTATCCGACCACAAAAGATGGCTCTATGCCCCTTTCTTTAATCTTTTTAGTGGGACAGCGTCCCCAAAAGGAAGCCAGCTACTCAATGTATCTTTGGTCAAGTGACAATGTTTTCAGTGATATTTGCGAGAAGGCTCCAAGTCAGAGGCTCTTAGGTAACTTGGTGGGTGGTCTCAGCGGCTGGAGGAAGTCCAAAATTAGGTTCTTAGAAATTGCAGGGCACTTTCCTAAGGTCAGCCAATGACCCTGGACTGGGAAAGATTCTGAATGGTTGGGATGTGACCGCTTACACACATCTACCTTTCTCAGGGGACAAACATGTTCCTTTAATGTCCTTGATCTCATCTGATCTCCACAAGAACTCTGTGAAAGAGGTGGGGGACAAGGTTTTAACTCCATTTTATAAATGAGGACAATGAGTCCCAGAGAAGGTACATGACTTGCCACTAACATATTAGTAAGTAGAAGAGCGGGGACTTGAACTTAGGTCACGAGGCTCAAAATCTCAGGCTCTATCCAACAGTTGGCATTCCTTTCCCTCAGTGCTGCTCCTTGAATTGGGGTACTCATGGAAGTGCACATCATAGCGGCAATCCAAAGGGTATGCTTTATGTCTTAGCAGCACACACAGCATGTCTTTCTCAGCCTACTTGGCGAATCTGGCATGGTTTTCTCATAAATACAGCAAAGCACACTAACACACTGAGAGGTGCTCCAAGACTGGAATCTAATAGAACTTCCTTTTCTGGATGTTTATCTTGTGTGATTAAAAACCATAGATGCTCTCTACTTTTTATTTTCCACTGGGATGCTATGGTATAGAGAGAAAAATACTGGATTCAAAGATAGAAGAGCAGAGTTTTCGTTCCCCTGGGATATATAATAGATGGTTGACTTTCAGTCAACCCGTTTGATGTGTCTCAGTCTCAGTTCCTTCATTCATGAATGAGCAATATATATAGCAACTGCCCTAAACTAGCTCACTGGGTTGTTTTTGAGCTTTGAATTACATGATTTTTATGAAAATGCTTTGTATACTGTGAATCTCTATAAAAAAGTGGAGGTCAAACTTCCGGATAATTAACCATGCCTGCAATATCCAGTGAGATCAATTTTTACCCACCAGAATGGTATAGACCGTCTAGACAGTCATGGCCTTCTTTAACTAAGGCTCTAGAGATCCAAAGCATTCGAAAAATGTGAGCCAAGAGACCCCAGTGGCTGAAGCAGAGTTTGATAATGGATGTGGAGTGGACACTGATTCATACCAGGTCAGCTAAATGTTAGGCAACTCTGGTGGGATGGATATAAGTCTGGGTGTGACTTTTCCAGTGTGACTGGATGCAAGGCCCCACAGCTGCTTGTTTGTAGGCTTCTACCACACCACGCTGTGGTACCCTCACCACTGTTCAAATAGCACCGCGTGCCTTATCCTGCCTGTTGGAGTGATTGGGCCCTGTGAAGGAGGACACTGAGGCATTGGCATTTGAGATGGTTCTCAGATACTTGTAAAAGGTGTTCTAGAGGCTGCGGGGCCCTGATTTTCCCAGGGTATTGTGTCACTGTGTTGTATGGAGAGGCCACAGAGTACATGGTTAAGAGTATGAGCTATGAAACCAGGCTGCTGCTGCAGATACTAAAGTAGCAGGTTAGTTCTTTAAAAATAGTGACAGTAAGCGGGCAAGGCATTCGTTCTCACTCAGTCTTTCTGTTCTCCTGTGTTCCGAGTCTGGAATAACCAGCCAGTTGGCCGTGAATATTCTTCTGATGCTACCTGGAAGTGAATGCTGTTGCTTTTCATATTTTAGACTTAAAAAAAAATGTAGCAACTAGTTCTTTCACTATCCTGGATTTTTCTTTTAATACCATAAATGGCTCATAGGGCTGGATCATTCTGGATCTTTCCATCTGAATTAATAAAGGTTCCTTGAGCTTACACCGGGCTAGATCTTGCTGAGGATGTCGAGACGTATTCTTATCCTCTCTGAGTGTACAGTGTCAGAAGGGGAGACTGTAAGGAGGAGAAAGCAACCTAGAGGACATCTGACCTGACCTCTCCATTCATAGACCTGGGATCTGCTAAAGCAAGACATGAACTATTCAGAGAGCTTTGTAGAACTGTGTGTGATCTGGGGAAGGATGGGCAATCACTGTCGGCTTTGGATGTAGGACTGCAGGATGCAGGCTCCTGAATCTGGAGACTTTTCTCTTTTGGCCTAGAAGGGCTCTGACATATAACTATGCAGTGTATGCCCTGCACACAGACATCTGTCTGAACGGGTCAAGCAGGGGTTGAAACCCACTCTCAATTTACTGAGTTCTACTATGCGGCATGGAACTACATCTTCCCTCCGTAGGGTTATCTTTTGTTTTGCTCAAAGACATCTTCTGCTTGACAAGTCCTCTCTAAATTCTAGTGCCAAAAGGGCTGCATCTATCCAAAGGCATGCCTTTTTCTAATTCATCCACTCATTTTAATTTATTACCCATTCAGTACATGATTTATTTTTCTGCAGTATAAACAATTGTCAATTTTAAACAATAAAGTCAATTTTATTTACTTTATCAGTCCAAAAACCAGAAAGGCACGGCAATAATCCCAGTTGATGGAAACACTCAAACCTTGAGAGACTTTTTTTACCTGCTGCATTGTTTGGTGCAGAGTTAGCATTATTTAATTAATACTTGTTGAAATTATCTTATTCCTCTTTGTCTTCGACTTTTATAACATACCACTTTTCTCTCGATTTAAACAAATAAAGAAAAAGTTGCCCAATCCTGAAGTGCAGGAATCACTTTTGATCTTTCTCTTTCTAACCCCCATAACCAACCAACCCCTATCATGTCTTTTTTATCTTCAACATATTTCTCTAGTCGACTTGTATCCAGTCCCACTTCCTCAATCTTCTCTCTAAACCACTGTGATGATTGCTCTGGTTTTGCTCCTTCTACTCCTGCCACTTCCAATCTATTCATCAGAGGGACAGACTGCTTAAAAACCTAAACTCCATGATGACTTTACCTTGATGAAACCAATCGATGACTTTCCATTGTCCTCATAATGTAATCCAAGCTGCTTTCTGTGTCTATGGGGCTCTATGACGTCTGGCTTCTCCTGTCACTCCCCTTTCATCTTTTGTCCCTCTTCTTTCCATTCTCTAGTCATACTGTCCTCAACTTTCAATTCCTCCCAAGGCCAAGTTCTCTGCCTTAGGCCATTGCAGCTGCTGTTCCCTCTGCCCAGCATGCCCTTTCTCAAGATCTTCACATGACTGAATGTTTCTCATCTTTTAGGTATCAGCTTAAATGTTACCTTCCCCAAGAGATTATTCCTTTCTTCTATTCTCTCTTATGTCTGTTCCTTTTCTTCTTAGCATTTGCTATTTTTATTCACCTGAAATCTTTCCTCTCCACTAGACCATATACTCCATGAGAGCAACGACCATATGTGTTTTGTCCACTATTGTACAACCATCTCCAGTTCAGTACAGCATATGGAAGACATCAAAGTCCATTAACTGAAGTTTTAAAAAAGGTTGAATGAAGGCATGAATAAATGAGGCTTCCTTGAATTCTTTCCACCTGTGCCCTCTTGACTGAGATCATATGTCTTTAAATTTTATTTTTAAACTTATTTGTTTGTTTGTTTGTTTGTTTATTGTGACATTGGTTAATGTAATCCAGTAAGTTTCAACTGTACACTTTAACAGTAAGGCATATATATATTTACACTGTGTGTTCACCTCTCATAGTTAGATTTCCTTCTGTCACCACATATTTAACCCCCTTTAGCCAGTCTACCTGCTCCCTCCTCCCTACCCTCTGGTAACTACTAGTCTGTAGTCCATGTCCACGAGTCTCTGTTTGTCCTGTTCACCTGTTGCTTTTAAGTTTATATCCTACATATAAGTGATATCATATGATTTTCAACTTTTTTGTCTGGCTTATTTTGCTTAGCATGATTATCTTGAGGTCCACACATATCATCTCTTCTTATGGCTGAGTAATATTCCATTGTATATATGTACCACAGCTTCCTTATCCAACCATCTATTGTAGGACACTTCTGTTGCTTCCATGTCCTGGCCTCTGTGAATAATGCTGCTATGAACATTGGGGTGCAAATATCTTTTTGAATATGAGTATTTAAGTCTTTGGGGTGAATACCTGGTAGAGTCATTGCTGGATCAATTGTTCGTTTTTTGAGGAAACTCCATGCTGTTTTCAGTAGTAGCTGTACCAATTTGCAGTCCCACCAGCAGTGTCTGAGGGTTCCTTTTTTTCCACATTCTCTCCCACATTTGTTATTATTTGTCCTGTTGATTATAGCCATTCTAACAGGTGTGAGATGGTTTCTCATTGTGGTTTTGATTTTCATTTTCCTAATAGTTAGCAATGTTGAGCATCTTTTCATATATTTGTTGGCCATTTGTATGTCCTCTAGGAAGAAGTATCAGTTTAGGTCCTCTGCCCATTTTTTTTTAATGAATCATTTGTGTTTTTTTGTAGTTATTGAGTTGTATGAGTTCTTTGTATATTTTGGATATTAGGCCCTTATCGAAGGCGTTGCTCGCAAATATATTTTTCCATTCAGATGGTTGTCTCTTTACTTTGTTGATGCTTTCTTTTACTGTGAAGAAAATTTTTAGTTTGATATAGTCCTCTTCATGTATTTTAGCTTTGACTTCCCTTGCCTTTGAGGTCAAATTTATAAAATCCTCTTTAAATTCAAGGTCCTTGAATTTAGTTCCTATGTTTTCTTCTATGCATTTTATTGTTTCAGGTCTTAGGTACATGTGCCTTTTAAATACTATATAGACTCCCTTTCTCCTTCCCTAACTTCATTCCCTCCTTTTTTTATTTCTTGAGTACTTACTATGTCTGCACTATTTTCCAATCACAGTAACATCCTGTTTACCTGAAGGATATTGTCCCACACCCTCTTTTATTCAGAACTCAACTGAGAAGCCAGAAAGAAGCAAAAATATCTTCTGCAATAAACCCCAAACTGTGGTATTTCAGCCTTTAGGGTTCTCATTCCGATCATCTTTGAAATATTTTCCCATATTGCTAACATGCATAAAGATCTGCTCTCCAACCCTAAAGCTAGTTAGATGTATTTTTTTTGTTGGTAAGGAAGGGTACTGATGAACTATACATTAAGTGATGGCTACCTTTTTCAACTGATCTCAAGAAAGGAAATTTAAATCAAACCTCAAATAGACATAGAAGTCTTATTTTTACTACTGTCCTTAATCACAGTCTCAACCTTGCACATGTATGTGCGTGTACACACACACACACACACACACACACACACACACACACACACACACACACACACACTTCTTTCTCTAGTTCAGTCACTGACAGCCATCAGCAGGCACAAGTGTCTCCCTCCAGGAAAGGCATGCAGTACACTTTCCTTGGTGTCCTGCTAGGAGCCTGATGGGTACCCAGAATGGTCCTTTTTGATCTTCCTCAAAGGATCCAGAAATGCAGAGAATCTGGGTTCTTTTACCTCTTCTTGGATTGGTTGTCCAGAATCCAAGCCCTCCTGAAGTTTAGAAAAGATTCCAGTAGCCCATGGATGAATCCCTTCAGCGTGAAGAGACTCCTTTCAGCATACCTCATACTGTCCAAAGAACATATACCTACATTCACCCTTCCAAGGACCCTTTCACAAATTCCCTAAGGTCAAAGTCAGTATTTGACTTTATTGAACTTGTTAATTTGGAGTATTTACTCTATTAAGTAATTATCCCCTCTTCATTCATTCATATTTAGTGCTACCTATGTACCAGGTAGACAATATGTTGAGAGTACAAACATCAGCACAAGGGTCTCAACCTCCAGAGTCTCAGGTGCTGTACTACCCAGCTATATCCTGTTTCTTAGAAGAGCCTTTTCATTCTTAAAAGCCTGGTGGTGGGCGGGGGTGTGGGGGGGATGCCCTTAGGGGTCCTTAATCTAGCTCTGCCATGATCTTATCATTTGTTTAAAATGTGTTCACCTATCTCAAAACACCCTGCTCTGATTATAGATATCTTATTTGTTTTTTTCTGGCTCAACTAGAACTACTTTCCAGGCCCCTCCTTCACCTCTCACCTGATAGAGGGTTGAAGTTCAGATTTAAACTGAGGCTTGTCCTACAGGTCACCACAGAGCTGCTCAGGATGGGAGAATTAAGAATCTATTCTCTAAGAGTTGTCCTGGGAAAGGGGAGATACACACACACACATACACACACATATATACATATATATACACACACACATATATACATATATATGTATGTGTGTATGTGTGTGTGTATACATACATACATACATACATATATACATATATATATATATATATTTCCCCCCCCCCCCCAATCCACTGCAATCTTGCAATCTTCTTACTAGTTATCTCCATAAAATGCATCCTGATTAGTGCTCTGGGGACTGAACTGATTATGTAGATGTTCAGGCGTGCAAAATCCAAGAGTCTAAGGCCTAAATAGAGTGGGACGAGGATGATGGGTGTGGCCAGAGCCACAGATGCCCATTTTTTTATGTTAGGTTTCTAAGTGAACCACTAAACCTGTCTTGTGAATTGAAGAATTTTAAATATCATGCACAAGAAATTATGGAACTACTTTTATGAACACGGGTTTCCAGTAACTCAGAAAGGCCTTTTGACTCTTCCCTCGAATATCTCTTGGTTACATATATGTCTCACCACCTCCTGCCACCATCATCCTCTGCCTGAACATTGCATGGCTCCCCAACCAGCCTTCCTGACCTCCTCTGGTTCCCCCCTAATTTATTCTTCACACAGCACTCAGAGTCATCTTTTAAACCACAGATCTGACTGGGTCACCATTGTCCCTTCATGGTTTCCTTAGGCCTCAGGATGAGATCCAAGCATTTTTAACCTTGTCCATAGAATCTTCCCAACTTGACCCCTGTCAATCTCTAGCTATATCCTTATTCCTCAGCACTCACTCCCTTGCACTGATGCTTCAACCACTCATATCCTATGCTTGCTCTTGCTTCCAGGTCTTTGAACATGTGGCACTTCCATCTGGAGCTTCCTGGCCTCCTCTCCCTAATTCTTAGCCAATCTTGAAGAACCTGTTCAGATACTGCCTAAAGGTACCAGGGTAGAACACTCAACACCCTCCAATGCCACACCTCCTTTCCCAGCAGTTCGACTAGGAGCCCTGCAGTTGTTCCCAGAGCCTCCTGGTACCCCTTTGTCAGGCCATTACCATAATATACACTAATTGCTTGCTTAGTTGTCTGTTCCCCTTAACAGAATGCATGACCCTTGACATCCACATTCTCTCCTATTCATTATTATATTCCCAGTAGCTGGCACAGTTCCTAGCATATAGTAGGGAAGAACTCAATAAGTGTTTGTTGAATTAATTCATTCATGAATAGATTTGCTGGGATAGATAAATCCTAGGCCTTGATGTCAGGGATGATCTTGATAAAGCCGGTGACACAGCAAGAAAAACCCTAGGCAGGAAGCCATGATTTCTAGTTCCTTGTTAACTCTTGCAATTCACTTTTACTCTCTGTATAGACTTCAGTTTTTCCATATATAAAATCCTAGAAGCCAAATCTCAGAGATCTTTTTCAACTCCTTGAGATCCATGGTGCCGAATCACTTTTTTTTTCTTTAAGAATTGCACTTATTTCTCTGAGTTGCCTAGAGTTGTCAGAAGACCATCATGTTTAGAAGGACTCTCTTAAAATTTATAAACAGCATTAAGGACAAAATTCAAAACAAGGGCTGCTTTGTCATAACAGGACTTAGTTCTTGAAATTCAATTTTCAATGTCTTTTGGTGACTTGTCCCTGGAATTGAGAAGATCCGCCTTTATTTCCTCCTAATTGGCATCCTGCAGCTTCTCTTTGGAGGCTCCATCATTTTTTTCTCCGCAGAGCTGATAAATTTGCTGAATTCTAAAGATTGGGTGTGAAAATATGGCTCAGCATCAGGGCCTGACAAGAGGTGGAAGATGTGTCAGATTCCATGAATCAGGATACAGTGTCTAGAAATTTAGCATAACCCTTCAAAGCTCAACGCCTAGGGCCACAGATGCCTGGGCTGGAGTGAAAGGTGGTAGGTAAATGGTTCAAAATTATTACAAGTTCTCCACAAGCCCATTTATAAATTAGGCATTACCTCTGACTAAACAAGTATGATGTCTTACAAATGTACGTAGTCTTTAACATGTACAACAGAGCTACCACTGTGACTAAAGAAATAAACATTCATTTAAAAGCAGTTCTAAACTCATATTAGGTGTCATGAGCTTTCCTCACTCAGTGGATATGACAAAGAATACTGCAATGAGCCTCAGTTACAGGATTGCCAGGTCTAAGAAAGATGAGTCCACATCTGTCTTGTTGCTATACTCCTAGCATCTCAGTCAAGGACAGACATGTACTAGGGGCTTAAAAGATATTTGTCAGGATTCAGGGGGATATTTTTACTTTAAAAGACAGACTTATATCTGAAAATATAGGAACCACTAATTGGGATAATCAATAAATCACATTTCTGTATTTTATATAGCCTTTTGAAACTTAAAAAATAATTGCCTTTACATACATTGCTGCATTTCACCCTAAAAAAATAACCTTGTGAGGACAGTGAACTCAGAGCCAAAAAGGCTGCCTGTAAGCGGAGTAGGGTGAGAAGGGTGGGGTCTGCGAGCAACAAGTAGTGGAACCAGGTCTTAGGCTGCAATTTGTGGAAAATTATCCTCTGTTGCTGTGGTAGCTGGAATGGCTCAGATGCATGACATCTAGATAAGATTAGGCCCCAAAATAAGACTGGTGTTTCATCAAGTTGGTTTAGTTATTGTAAGAATTACAAAGCCAGTGCTGAGCTTCTTGACTTTAAAATGATAAAGGAGCTAGGAAAGCTGACTGAGAAATTGCAAGCTAGAGGCTCTCCTTTTGTATATCTATTTTTCTCTTTTTTTTTTCTGTCATAAAATAGAAATATAATGGTAGAGGCAAAATAAAGGTTAGTCTCTGTTAACTAATTTAAAATGTGTATTTTTCTGCATTTTGATTGAGGTGCAAGGTTTAAGAATTGTGAAAGATGGTTGAGACATGAAACAATGAGAATTGTAATCAGAAGAATACTGATTAAATAAAAAGGTACATTTATACAATGAAACTGAGTGCAGTAGTTAAAATGGTATACGTTTGTGCTTACTGATGAATAGTTGACTATTTAAATCAAGTCAAAGGATAGCGTATACAATAAAGGGATTTCCCATGTTCGTAAAATTGTACACACTCTTACAAGTGCAATGACATGCTTGGGATAAGTGATGCTCGCTGAATGTTAAGTAGCTCTGCACAGCAGGATTTCCTGTTGGTTCTGACTTTCCTATTCTGCATTGTTCTGACTATGCACGGTGGTTGTTACAGACTGCATGCTCTGAGTCCACCTGCATTGCTGATCTCAGAGAGGATGACATAGCCCCACAGGGCAGAGGTTTTCATTAGCTATTCCTCACATAACATCCCAAGCTGATTGGACTGCTCAGTTCTTTTGATAACTAAGCAGACTGAGCCTGGACTAGCCAAGTGGGCAGCTGTGGCAGGAGCAGAAGTGACTGGGCCACCATTGCATGGCGCGGGTCACAGTGCTCATGGCTTCCCAAGTGCTGGGCACCAGGCTCTCCAGGAGGAGCAGAGAGACTCCCACCAGTGCATGAGCCTGTAGTCTGTCCTGGAAGCCTCTTCCAAAAAGGCCAAGCTCTGGGTCCCTGGGTTTGCTTTGCTGTCCCCAGGAATGATATGAGTCAGGCAGATGGACATGTGTTTTCCCTTCCAGTCTGCCACATGTTGCAGGGTTTATGTTCATAGCCTTTTCCCCTGCAAGGCCACTAAGTGCAAAGGAATTTGGAGTCTGAGGGCACTGATATGGCCTGAGGGCTCTCTAGGAGTCACTTTGCTTTCTCAACCTTAGTTTCTTCACCTTTGAAATTGGAATAATAATGCTGTCTTGTATAAGGATCAAATAAAACGATGTTTATAGAACTGCTTTGTAGACTTTAACATTTTTTATAATTGGGAAATTGACAAAATGGCAGGGGCTCAGAGGTAGATGTGGAAATGAGTGTGGCCCTGCCACAGATAGACAGTGAGACTTTGAATGTGTCGAGCAATGTCTCGAAGCCTCAGTTTCTGTTCAGTAGAATGGGGTTATTTTGCTCTTTGTCCTGCCGCTAGCCTGAAACTTTCCAGGCAAAGGAACTGTGATTTGTGTAATCTCCAGGGAATGAAGGCTCAAAGTAAACTTTCTCAAGAGCAATTATTCACATGTTGTTGGGGTGGGGGATGCCTTGTGGCTGGAACCCAGCTTCCCCCATCTTGTTTTTAGTTTTACACCCCTGAGTTCCAAAACCAGCTGGCTGAATCACTTGTAAACTTAGCCAAAACAATATTCATGCGTCATAGGAGGCCACAGCTCCAGCCCCACCTCAGGACAGCGTACTAAAAATATCTTCTCAGCACTATTTTTAAAGCCCTGCAGGCTGCTCACCACAGGCAGAGAAAGCAGAACTCATCACTGTGTGCTCACGCACAAGGCAGCAACTCAGTTTCCTAGGTGGGCCCTGAGGTCATTTAAGGACCTAGACTTCTTAACCTCACAACCTCCTCTCTGACCACAGGATTTGCTCAATGGGCAAAGGCCCACATTGCAAATGCAGCTTGGCCCCTTTCAGAGGACGTGGCCCGGCACGCAGGGCCACCATTACACAAGCTGTGTGCAAACTTTCCATACAGGCATCCTCTGAACCACCAGCACAGAGGCTTTGGCCAAGCGAGGACAATGCATGTTCATCTCTCTTGTTTAAACAGTCGTGTATAATTTTCAAGGCATAGTCATCTGCATTACTTCCTTTCATCTTCACGGCATTCCTGCTAAATGAATATTATTATCCTCATGTTATAGATTAGGAAAGCACAGGGATATTTGTGATCTTACAAATCCCCTGTTAGGCAACAGAATGCAAATGAACTCCTCTGTGTGTCTGAAGGTGGGATGACCTCAGATATCCTGACATGGGCTCAGCATCTTCCTTCTCAGTCTCCTACACAGTGGAAACATCCCTCTTCACTGTAGTTGACTGTTCATTTTCATTTATTCATTCATTCATTCAACAAACAGTCCCTGATCACCTACTCTGGACCAGGCCTTCACTGTGCTAAGCTCAGAGACAAATGAAGTCATCCCTGCCCTAGGGAGGTAACAGCAACAGGACACAAGTCTATAGTGCATGGTGAGTACAGGGTGGTAGAAGTTATGAAAGCTTTCAGGAAGGGGTCGTTCCTTTGGAGGTCTAAAGGTTGAGTAGGAAATGGAAGAGAAGAATCCAGATGTGGGGAGCAACCTGGGTTGGCAGAAGGCATGGGAGAGCAAGAAGCATGTGGAAACTGAGGGCAGGGCAGAATGGGTGGTGCACAGGAGGCAGGGACAGTGAGGCTGGATTGCTATCAGGGTCAGAGCAATTGGTGCAGGGTCTGCCCGAAGGACACGGGAGAATTGCTGAAAGTTTACAGCAGAGAACAAGATGCTCACATGGAGGTTTTAGAAGCATCCCTGTGCTGACTGTGTGGAGGACCAGAGGGGAGCAAGCCTGGGGAAAAGAAGCCGCATTGGAGGCTGCTAAACTAGTTCAGATGAGACAGGATGGGGGCCTGGACTGAGGTAGGCAGAGTTAGAGAGGATGAAAAAAGAAAGGATCCAATATTCTAGAAGAACTTTATAGACTGAAAATTAAAAGACTAAAAGCTAGTCACGGGGCTTAGTGACCAGTTGGATGTGTAGGAATGGGAGAAAAGAAGAGTTTGAGTATGGGGTTCAGCCTTGGGTAACTGGGAGCAGATTAGTGCCGTTCATAAAGCGGGGAAATGGAAAGGAGGAGCAGGTGGAAGGAAAAGAGGCTTATTTTGAATTTGTCATGTCAAGGAGCTAGTTGTATAGCTAAGTAGCCATGATAAGCAGGAAGTCAGATATACAACTGGGGGCTCAGAGGAGAAATCTGTCTTGGACATAACAGTGTGGAAGGGGGTGGGGAATCGATAAAACCTGTAGAGCAGTGGGTCTCAACTCTCACTCTCATTAAAATCAATTAGGAAGCTTGAAAAAAAAAGATGCTGATATCTGGGCCCCATCCCCAGAAATTCTGATATGACTGCATGATGAGCCCTGGCACCAGTGTATTTTAAAAATTCCCAGGTGCTACTTCTGATGGGTAGCCAAGGGTGGGAAACATGGCCATAAAGATAGGATGGTGGAGCGGAGAAGGCCTGGACACATGACAGACGACAGGCAAGTGGTGCGCACCAGCTTGGAAGGGTCAGGGAGGATGGAAAGCCAGAAATCAGCCTGGTCTCCAGGAAGTAGGCCACCAAGAGAGCATTGTCTCTTCATCCAAAGAAAGGCAGGTACTAAGAAGGAGACCCTGTGCACAGTGTCAGATGCTCAGGAGGGACCAGGCCATGTGAGGCCTGGAGGTGTCTAGGGACTGGCCTGGGTAGAGTGGACTTGGGGTAGGTTGCAGAGCCAGGTCAAACCAGACCAGGTCAGATAGAGGTGGAAGTGGGGCAGGGAAGACTACCCAAGAGGGACAACTCTGTTAAGAAAGATGGCTGTGAATGAAAGCAGAGGAAATAGCTAGAGGGAAGCAAAGGGTGGAGGTGCGATTGGCCAGATTTGAGGTAGTCTGTCTCAGGTGTAAGGAGGCAAGGAGGACTATCTGACATCACCCTGAATGATAGGGGACAGTTAATTTAATAGAGGGGTTGGGGTGTAGAGCAGGGGAGACAGCAGCCGTAGGAAAAGGGCTGGTCCCCCATCTGAGGTGGCATGGACCCGAGACTGCAACACCTGCCTGCATAGAGCCCAGCCCCTGTCCCTGCCCCAGAAAGCTATATTGATGGGTAGGCCAACACTGCTGCTTCTCTCCTCTCCACAGGCCCACTTCCAGCTCTTCCTTCTTGTGCTTCCCCTTCCATGTCCTCCTCCTGTTGCTCTAGCTGGAGATGCCAGGTGCCACCTTGATGCAGATGACTCCCGCCCCCTCTGCCCACTTCTCACACCCCGTGATGTTTTTTACCTACTGTAAATGCCTTGAAAGCAGGGACTCAAAGTTTGCCTGCAGCGGTAGACACTAACATGTGGCAGTTCGGCAGTTCATTAATAAACATTTGTTGTGTTAAATACGTGCGTAAACATAGAGCACTGACATGAATACATTTATACACATATTTGTATGTGTTTAATTATGTACGCTCCCCCATAGAGTAGACACATATGCCCACTCCGGGCCCTGTGCACTCATGAAAATCTCTCCGCTGAACCCTCTTTGTCATTCTCTGTGACATGCCCCACGTCCTGGAAAGAAGCCCTCTGTGGACACAAGACCTGGCCTAGCCACATTTCCTGGGTACACTTGCTCTAGTTTAGGAAGCATCATAGATCACCTACAAATTCTGGAATGTGAACACTTCTGACATATGGTTAAAGGAAAGGGAATTTGCCAGCCATTATGGAATTTATGCTCCACCAGGCTCAATTTTTGTTTGCTTGTTTTAATAGTAAATGGCTTCTAGAAAGATAACAGGAAGAGGTGTCTTTCCAGCACTCATCCTCCTCCCCAGTCTGCTATAGAAACATATGGCAGAAACAGTGACTCAATTTCAACTTGTAGATTTTTTTCTTGGTTTATAAGAGCTATAAAAGAATGTCCAGCAAAACAGGCACTACCATTTTCAGAATTCCAACAATAATTCTTGTTTCTACCAACAAATGTTAAGGTTTATTTACTAAAAAATTTTTAATCCAAATTCAGTGTGCTTTACTTAAAAACATTAATATTTTTCTAACACAGAGATTGCTCTCTTTAAACTAAAAAGCTTTTTAATTCTATTTTTTAAATATTTATTTTTTTAATTAGAGTTGACTTTTAACATTATTTTAGCTTCTTAATTCCAGATTACAATAAGTGCATGGATATTATGTTATCATAAGATAATGCTTTTTTTAAATTATTATTTTGTGTGAGAATTTAGGTTAAGAAAAGAGATATTGTCCTCCCTGTCTGCGAGGGACAGTGAGAAGGAGCCATGTCTATATTTCGTACCTTTGGGAATCAAGGCCTCCTCGCCCCAACACACTGTGCAATGGCATCTAAAATATGTAAACCTGAGCCAGGTCAGCATGAGGCTGATTTTTTTAGAGTAAGAGTCATTGGCCCAAAGTACACTGGTCCTTCTGAGGCCATTTGAGCCCCCCACACCGTTCTACCCCCCACTTTCGTTGGCCACAGATAGCACCCCTGACACTGGCTAGCCACCCTACAACAGAATGCTCCCAGGTCTCCAGGTTATCATTTTCCTCTCTCCGTGACTATTCTAACCATGGCTGAGTCATTAGGGAGGAGTCTTCCCCTTGGAATGAGAGGATGAAAACCCAATGATGCTATCTACCACCTTCTGTCTTAGCAGAGCAATTGGAGACAGATTTCCCTGCTGTCTTCTGCCATCCTTCCATTCCGATGGCTTCCCCAGGTGCTGAGCAGTGAAGAACTTCAGGCCTCAGAACTTGTGCATCTGCATAGAGGTGGGTGGGTACGGAGTGGCGGTAGCCATCCGGAGGAGGGGAAAGCAAGTCGAAGGCCTGGGGCCTATATGAGAAAACAAGCACAGAGAGTCTGACTGGGCCTCAGAAGGGAACTGGGAGAGTTCAGGGAGACAGCAGTGTGGGAGTGAGAAAGGAAAGAAGGAAAGAAGAAAAGAAAGCATAGAAATGCAAGATTGTTCAAGCACCCACTTTACTTCCGATCTGGAATGTGCTGGATAATCCGTCAGAACACAGGCTTTCTAGACGCTCATGACATCCTACAGCCCTTGACTGAGTCCTGAAGACAGGAGCACCAATAGAGAAAGATTCTGCAATAAAGAGGACTTCATCATCACTCACTCAGGATGGGCACTTATTATCAATGGCGATTTCATCAGATTCATAACAGATGCCAGACGGGAACACCCCACTCCTATTTTCTTCATACTTAAAATGAGGTTACTTGAAAGGCAGCTGATGGAAGAGGGATCTTGGAACAGAGAAGACTACAGGAAGACATGGCAACTGTCTTTGAATAGTGAATGGTTGACCTGCATTTGGGAGAGGGGCAGGCTCACAGAGATCAGAGGGAGCAAAGGGAGCAGGTTTTCAAGTTACCATACCATGGTACAGGCTGCCTTGGGAGGTGGCGAGTTCCCCATGTTGAGGAGATTCAAGCAGAGGCTATGGAACTATTTGTCATGGATACCCCACAAAGATCACTATTAATTAGGCCTTTGTGATCATTTGTGCAGAGCTGAGGCTTGGTCCAGTCTCCTATCTCCTCCATGAGTCTCCTTTGTGTTGCCTGGACAGGGTTCAACCAAGACACTTAAAACTGGAGAGCTTAAGCTGTCCTCATCTGATCAAAATAGCCTGTCCCTGTCGGGCCTATGACCTTAGCTCATTTAAAGTGACCAGGGCTCTCACCAGTGTTGAGTTATAACCCAAAGTCATGACTTTAGCTATTTGAGAAAGGTATTGATAGCATTATTTTACTAATGAGGAATGCAAAGCTTACAGGGGCTATGCAGCTAGCTGGTTAAGTGGAAATCTGGCCCAGGCTCCTAGCCACAAAGGCTTGCTGATTTTTAAAAATTAATTAATTTTTTTTTCAATTACAATTAACATACAACATTGTATTAGTTTCAGGTATATAACTTAGTGATTAGACATTTATTTAACTTGCAAAGTGATTGCCCCAATAAATCTCATATCCATCTGACACCGCACACATAGTTATTACACTATCCTTGACTATCTTTCCTATGAGGTAGCTTACATCACCCATGGCTATTTCTATAACTGGAAATTTGTACATCTTAATCCCTTCACCTTTTCTACCTCCATGATGATTTTTAAAGACATTCTTAGGTAAGAGGGCAATGTAAATAATTACTCCCCTAATTTAATATGTTTG
This sequence comes from Cynopterus sphinx, assembly GCA_030015415.1. Classification (NCBI taxonomy): domain Eukaryota; kingdom Metazoa; phylum Chordata; class Mammalia; order Chiroptera; family Pteropodidae; genus Cynopterus; species Cynopterus sphinx. The sequence goes on from CM057380.1 coordinate 48,928,893, forward strand.
TAGACCAAGTTTTTAAAATACATTCCTTAAAATGTTGTGTAGTGACACATGAATTAATCCCCAGTTCCTACCCACAGAATTTTTAGTTCCCTACATTCTTCTCTTTCATCATAGGTCATGCAGATTAGTGATTACCAAACTTTGGGGAGTTGTAATATCCGGTAATTGCTGGTTTGATTTTGTAATCCATACTCCCACTGCTCCCTAAAAATACTTTCTGGAGCAGATGGAGGCATGCAGGTGTATAACCAAAACAAGGAAATTAAAAACTCATTTTGTTTCCACATATTCTGTGAGATTTGGGGGAACAACAAAATGTTCTGGGTGGTCTTAGATCTTACATCTTGGGTCAGGAATCTAGAAGAATGCAAATTAGACAGGCAAGAGATGTCAGGAGAGACTGTGCCACTGAGTCACTGCCTAACCTTGCTCTTGCATCACCTCCCTGGCATTGGTGCTCCCACGGGTAAAAAGAGAAGGTGGGAGAATTGGGCATGGTTACTTAGGTAGTGTCTGTAACCTTTGGTTTGAAAAGGCAGTACTGTGCATGTGACTTGGGAGGTGGCAATATCACTTCCCACACAGCTAAGGATGTGGACTTGGGAGCCTCACACCTGCTGGATAGAAAATTCACACTTTAGTTTCCACAACTCACCTCTCAGGAAGGTCCTGCCTCCGCATAACCTTTCAGGCAAGGCCTTAAGAGAGCCAAGAATTCTGTCTCTTCCTTTCTTTTATTAGGACTTCTCATACCTCATCCCTAGGGCCAAAGCCATGATACACTGATGAAGAAGAAGGTGGGAATCATTTCCTGAAGAGAAATAAAATGAAATGGGAGGGGATTCAGGGGGAAATGCAGCATTTTTCACACAACACACAGAGAAGGGAATATATTAGTGCCCGCCCAGCCATTAAATGTGCTTTGATCCCCAATGAAAGAGTACAGCTGAGAGTAGTCTAACACACAGAAGCTGAGCGATGAAGATGGTTTCATTCCCAAAAGATGGATTTATGGGAAATTTAGAAAACTTGGTGCATTTCCATCTCCTGAGGTCCTTACAACGTAGCCAAAGCGTGTAACGTGATGAAAACCAAAGGAGAAAAACAGACCTCTGGCGAATGGGGTGAGAGAAAAGAATGCAGGAGGACCACATGTCATAATTAGTGCTTTTCATTATCTCAGAATAAATAAATAAATTGATTATTTGGCTTGTTGTTCATTTGTTTTGGAGGTTAGTCTGTGTTAAAAAATAGAAAGGAGGAAGGGAGAGAAGGAGGTAGTGTAGGAAAAAGGCAAATGATTACAGAAACTGATCTGCATGAATTACAAATATACTCTCAAGCTTTTAGAAGAGCAGAGGGTTCGCCAGAAAAAAAATAATGTCAGCCAAGACAGCTTACTGTAACTCTGCTAAGCCCAAGGAAGAGAAAAGACGAAAAAGGAGGAAAATTAGAAGGTGAGAAGATAGGAGGAAAAGGGGGGAGAAAATAACAGGGTCATCAGAAATTAAATAATGATTTATTCTTTAAATCATAAAAATAACTTAATTTAAAAATATATTTAGTTAAACAACTGATATATTTGATTTTATTCTTTTTACTCTTCTATTGATATTTTTCTAGAGAAGTTTACCAGTGTAACTGAGAATTTTCAGTACATAATACTGTGCCCTAAGTGTCACTCTTGTTACTATGAAATCTTAAAGGAATAACCGTCACTCCTTGACTCCATTTATTGGTATGTGATGATGATGATGATGAAGAAGGCATATGAAGAGCTCTTTCGTCCCAGAAACAAACTAGAGAAACTGTCCTCACAGTCCTGGGTTAATAGTGAGAAAGCTGACCATCTGCTCTGGGTGGAGAAGGAACCATGTGAAAGAAATTAAGAAACCAAACTTGTGTGTGGACCACACATGTGTCCATGATACACAGAAACTGAAGACCAAGAGGTTAATATCAAAACCAGTTCAGAACCAGTGAAGCCAAACAGTTCTAGTGTGGGCAAGTACAGAACCATGCTGCGCAGGCATTTTCATAATCCAAGGCACATGGAACACTCCTGATGAAGGTGGGCTTACAGTTAAAACAATATAAAACGGAACAAAACAACACATAGCAAGATGAGAAAGAAACATAACAAAAATGGGAGTATCAGCGGCCACAACAAATGAAAGAATAACCCCAAAGAGGCTGTTAATAATTTAGTTTAAAAGAGTGAATGGGAGGTGAGAAAGGGGGCACGGTGAGTGTGGCCAACATTTTCAATAAGTCTTATTTATTGAAGAGTAGCAGAAAAGACACAGTAGTGGGTCAGGGATGGGAGGGGAAACAAACGGCATCTAAGATGGAAGACTGATTGTTGATAGGGATGACTGAGAAGACAGAGAATGATTGCAGATGTGTTGAGAAGGAAAGATCATTGCAGGAGCAAAGTCCTAGAGTGCAAGAGAAGGGAGATGGCCTCGGGCAAGAGGAAGGAAGGATGCCTTGCCCATCATAGCAGAGCAAGAAGCTGGTGCAGATGCAGGGTGGTTCTAGCTTTGGGCGTTGGGAGGACATGAGGGTGGCTTTTATCTAGTGACCTTTAATAAAGACAAATGAAGCAAGGTTATTGGGTGAAAATGATGGAGTTTGAGTATAAAGTACAAAGCATGTAATTGTCCTCTTGCAGAGGAGAAGAACAAGCTTTCCAGAAGGACTTCAGAGGATCGCAAGACAACTTAGAGGGGCGTGACTGTGAATCCAACAGTGGGAGGAGGACAAAAGAATTGAGGGTATTTTCAAGTGAGTGATAAACTAGCCTGGGGAATGTCACTGTAGCATGACAATCAGCCAGCCGCTTCACTAAAGGATCCCCAGATGCCGGTCTCTCATAGTCCATTCTTGGCAGCTCTTCACCTTCTCCACAGAGGAAGAGTCTGTCTCCGTTCTGCAGGGCGTGTGCCCAGTCATGGGTGTCCTATGGCAGGGTGGGGAAAGGAGTGCAGTGTCCCCATTCATTGTATCCATTTCACTGAATCCTCCTGTCTTCAGTGCCTGTGTCATGCCCACTACCCCCTACCAAATCTACTGACCCTAACGTCAAAGTCTATAAAATTTAGAGAACAAGTCTTCTTTCTCTTGTCGGCATTGGTGGGAAAGGGCTGGGAATACGCAAGGTATAAGCCCCTGATTGTGTGCAGTGGGGTAAAGAACATAGATATTCAATCCACAGAGAGATTTTAAAACAATGCCCCTCTTTTCATGTCTGAGCCACACCCTGACCTTTGCAGTTTGCAGAAGAGGCCAATTCAGGCCCTAGAAGTGGCTTCAGGGCGTTTGAGTAAGGAATTCTGTCCTCCATGTACTGGGAGTATGGTCTAGAAGTGGGTACATGGGTTCCTGCTAGGCGAAGACCCTCGGCCCATGGACTCCTCACCCTATGGCTGTAAAAAGACCCTCATTGTGCCATCGAAATTGTGGGGTGAAAGACAGAGACTTCACTGCTGGCTCCCAGGGAGATACTACATCTAACTAACATTCATTTAAGTAGAAGATTATAAACAACTCACTCTCTCTCAACTCACTTCATTCTTTACTCATAAAATGGAAACTGCCCACCCAGAGAGAGAACATGGATGTAGTGTTGACTCTTTATCTGACCCCTACCAAATCTACTGACCCTAAAGTCAAAGTCTATAAAATTTAGAGAACAAGTCTTCTTTCTCTTGTTGGCATTGGTGGGAAAGGGCTGGGAATATGCAAGGTATAAGCCCCTGATTCACAAACAGATTCTATCGAGTAGCATTAGACACCACCACCTTTCCCAGAATTTGCTGGAATCTTAATCCATTGAGAGTAGTGTGCCAAGAGCTTCTTTGCCTCTCCTGGCTGAATGTTTCATGAGCAGATGAGGCAAGAGTCCTTAGTTCATTGTCAATAATGAAAATCTGGTGGGCAAGGTCAGGGACGGTTACTCTGCAGACTTCACTTGGCTTTCTAACTCCCAGTGCTGAGTTCCTACGTGAAGGGCCATGGAGCCACGTGAAGGTGTGTCCAGACAGACAAGAGTAGCAGGAAGAAGCAGACCCTGCTTTCTGCAGTGGGTTCCTCAGAGCTTTCGCACTGGGAAGGGCAGTGGACCAGGATCAGAAGGCTTAGGATTGGGAGCCAATTTTCCCTCTTACCAACTGGTGATGATAAAAATCATAGTAATAACAGAACAGATATTTAGATCTCTAAGGAACATCAGAAGTTAGTTCCCCTCCCCTTGACTCAGTTTTTCCATTTGTAAAATGGAGATAACGCTGCAGTCCTTTCCTTGTCTTCCTTAATTTTTGTTTTGAAGATCAAAGAACCAAGGCAATTGTTCCCAAGTGCCTATCTTCGGAGTTGTCAGTTTATGACAAAGTTTTCACCAATCTATGGAGAAATGAAAAAATAATAACCTAGTGAAATGTTTTTTACAAGTAGAATTGTTTCCAATTTTAAGACTCCCCTTTTTTCCGATATTATGTCATTTCTATTCTCTGTGTGTATATTAAAATGTCTCTTCTTTTATGAAAGTATGTTGCTAATGGATGGTATAGTTTGTCTTTAATGGCCTCACTCAGCAAAATACAAGTTGTCAACCCTATATTGGTCCCTTGTTTTTTGAAATATTACTGGTCTGTGAAATCAAATCTAAAAATAAACCACTAAGATAAGGAATTTCAAAGAGATTGCCAATCGTAAGTGTCTGTATGGTAATAACAAAAATCATGGTACCTCCTATTGTGTCCCTACGAAATGCCAAGGTGTTTGCTATATGCCTGTCAACAGTCCAGCAGGCTCGATGTCATTTAACCCATCTGACAGATAAAGAAACTGAGACTTAGAGCATAACCAGCTGGGCTCTTAATTTAGAGTGGCAATGCAATACCAAGTCTGCCCGTCTTCAAACCTCACAATTGGCCCCTAAAACTTGCTAAAGGATTACTACAGAGATCCTGACACAGCCACTGGAGACTTCACGCCTATAAAAAATAACTATGCCAGGGGTTTATGGGCAAATCACTTAACCTCTCTCTGCCTCTAGTATCCAACTGAGAAATTAAGTAGAAATCAGGGTCATGCTGGAGACAGATGGGGAGTCAAGCCAGGATGTCTTGGGAAATGAAATTAGCACAAGGAAACCATTCTCTATGATTCTCTGTGATTCAGTGCTCTCTGATTGCTTATAAAGTTGTGAGGCATCCCAGCCAGCTCACTGACAGAATGCTGCCTGGATAGACACCCTGTCAGATGGCCTCTTTTGCTCTTTGGCCAACCAGATTTAATCCCTCTGTCTTCTCTAAGCTGATCAGCGCTTCTCTTCCTGATACTCTTGGTGGTGGTTCAGGGTCCCAGGGGCCAGGACACCAGACCATGGGCATTCTTGGGCTGGGCGATGGAAGAACCCTTCCTTCTTCACTCTCCTTCCCATTCCATACTGTAGCAGGCATGATGCTATGCATGGATTATTTGTTATTATTCTTTCAGCACTTCTGGGAGGAGGTTTTACTAATCTTATTTTACAGAGAGGGAAACTGAAGCTCATTGACTCTAACTAACCGGCTAAGGGATCATACAACCTGCAAGGCGAAGAAAGAAAGATCCCCACCTGGCCAGGGCTGTGTATCCTGTTTCATCATTAAAGTACTCCCTGAAGAAGGAGGAAAGAAGATCTTAAAACTTTAACAGCTCCTGGTCTCTCACATAAACTGTGTCCTCTCTGGATGCCAAGGCATTTCCTGTGAACCCACTATGTGCTAGAGCAGTCACTTAAGAGCCAGTTCCAGCCCAACAACTAATCCCTGAGTTTTACACCCCAAGATTGGACCAGTAGCAGTGCTTACCTGACCAGTAGTACTTTTAGTGGTAATGATAATTCAATTTTAAATTCACTCCTTTTTCAATTTGAAATCCAGTGTCTCTCCAGCCATTTTAAAAAATTAATTCACTCTTATAGAAGATAATTTAACAGGTAACAAATTCCACATGATCATTTAATTTTTGTTGCAGGACTGAGCATTCACGGCTTGGCAATAAGAGGGGTTGCATTTTTTCTCTTTTTTGCTATTATTTATAAAGCACCAAAAAGATGCATGCACTTAAATAAAAATAAGAATATATGAGCTTATAAAAGAAATATATGAGCTTATAAGTTAAGCTTCTGTCCCATCTCTCTCCACCCCATTTCCACAATCCAAGACAACCATTTATACCCATGGTTGGGGAAATGATGTTTTTAGTTAATTTCCTTGTGGTTACTTCCCTGTTTCTAACTAAACAGTTTATACAATCAATCCTACAATCATTAACTTTAGGTGTTGTTTATTGCCTTCAGAGATGGAGATTTAGCTCACTTTCTCCTCCTACCATGCCACTGCCCTCTCCTCTCCCGCAATATATCTATAGTGATAGTTTAGCCCTCTACTGTAAATTTAACTAATACATCTAGTTCATTATGAGGACTAGCTCCTCTCCTCTCACTGTGACATATAAGGAAAGACACTAGAACTTTCTGCATCTGTCCATCCCTTCCATCTGTCGTTTCGTGTCAGCTGCTCTTTTACTTCTGAATTTTCAAGGTTGGTCACTTTAGCATTGTGGCTTGTAATTGTGAATACTTTTCCACATTCTGTTTAATGTGGCTCTAAGCTAGAATCATGGCTCTTTTTTTTGAGGCAGCTGCCCTCGGCTTCCTAATCATCCATCTTTGATTTCTTCTTGTTGCACGGATTGATTAATACACTGGTTTACCACCCATATCTTGCCTTAAAACAGCCGTACTCTGGGAACTATATTTTCATTGCTCTGCAGGTTGAGGCCCTTCACTCAGCGCTCTGTCTGTGAAGCTGAAGAGGCAGAGTTCAATTCTTTTTTTTTTTTTGAAGGCCTACAGCACCTGGTCTTCCTAGGTGCTCTCCCATCCAAGTACTAACCAGGCTCAATCCTGCTTAGCTTCTGAGATCAGACAAGATCAGGTGCATTCAGGGTGGCATGGCCATAGAGTGGCAGATAGAGTTCAGATGCCAGCAAACACAGCTTCCTTCTCCTGGCTTCTGGAACACCAAGTCCCCACTCCACCTAGGCTGTTTATCTTTTGGAGACAGATTTATACTTCCCTCCTTGGTGTCTGTGCCCTGGTGGCCCTGAGCCCCCTCCTGAATTAACCTGTGGTAGTCAAGCAGGGGGGGTCGAGGGACCAGGATAACCACAAGGGACCCAGCACAAGCAGGAGTGACAGGGATTTACATGGAAAGCAGCTATTTCCTAGTCTTTACCCTTTAATCTGATGCCAACCAAGCTGAAGCCTCTGAACAGGGAGTTTCCCTTCTTCATGGAGAATCCTGCCAAGGTTCTCACTCACACCCAGTAGGCAATCAACAGTGGCTGAGAAACCATTTCTGTAAGCCGTTTTTTCACTCTGATCAAGTGTGGGCCCAGCTTTCTGGCTGTGCCTCCGAGCCCTTTGGTGCCTTGATCCTGGGCTTTGAGGACTCGACATCTGCTCGTCCATATTGATGAGTCATGGAGGAAACTCAGAGCTTCAGTCCACCCACTGCAAAGTTTCCCCAAACCCTGCCCTTCCTTTCCAGATGATGAAAAGAGTTTGGCGTGAGGTACTGGGTTTTCTCAAGGGTCTTTCTGTGACCTACATTTTTCTCCTTAGGATAATTTAAGACTACATTTCTTCTTCACTCTTTGGGCACTATATATTTTTAATGGCATGAAAGCAGAGTAATAACGGCAGGCAGGCCTCTGCACCTGCAGACTGAGGGAGTGGCCAGCCCCTTTCTGCCCTCATTACCAACTTCCTCAGACTTACTTAAAGGTCGAGTTTATCTATTTGGTTCTTAAATTTTATGTCCTTGAATAAACAAAGAGTCATAATTAATGCCTTGCTTTTAAATAAAAATGAAAAGTTAACAGTGACATCTTGATGACACTTTGGTTAATAAGATACTCCATACACCAGAACAGGAGAAAAGCAAGTCATTGCCAGATGTGCTGAGCGCCTTCTGTGTGCCAGACACTGTGTTCAGTGCTTTCATGCTTGACCCTAACTATAAGCTGATGGAGGAACTTGGGTGCATTCTATGATTCTCAATTTTCCAATAAAGAAAATGAGACATAGGAAGGGGTCATAGGCACCTTGGCGCAGAGGCTGTTTTGTTCATTTCAGCATCTTTCATGGCATTTGGTGGGGTCCCTTGCATATCATGAGAGCCCTAAATGTGTGTAAAAAAGTGAAATTGCCCAAGATCATAGAGCTAGTTTGGTCTCTGAGCTCCTAATCAAATGTTCTCACCACTAGTCCAAGCTCCCTTTGTCTGAGTGAGCCAAAGGTTTTGAAAACAGTAAATAAGCAAATTTTAATAACTTCAAGACTCCAAAGAAGAACAACCAGAAGCATAAAAAACAAAAAACAAGTTTAAATAAAAAAGAGCAGGTTCCAGAAATCCATGATGCTACTATCACCTGACTGCTTCATCCACTGCGTCTTAAATGGACAAATGAGTCCAGGTGAAGATATGGTCTTTTTTTTTTACAGTAAAATCCATCTGCCTGTGGTCCTCCAGCCCCAGGAGAGGTGGCAGCAGTCCAGCCTACGTTCCCTCCCCTCCCTAACTGCCCTGCATCCTTCTTCATGATTCCCTCCCTGGCCCTCTAATATGTCTGGAGAGAGGGGCCCTCATATCAGAGCAGCCCCATGCACCATATGCAGTGAATTGAATCAATGCATCACACTTCAGGGCGTGGGAGTTAATGTGATCAAGGCCCAGCCCAGAGCTGCTATACAGCTTATTACACCCATCAATCACTCACTTCCACTGAACAGCTTCCTTCCAAGTTGCCTGAGTGAACACTGGAGGTGCTTCTGGGACTGACAAGGATTAGCTGAGTTTTAACAACTTTTGCATTTCTCTCGACACAAGACTGGGTTATTTAAATAGACTAAAGCCTCTTGTCTGTTCAGTCTGTTAAAGTAAGGAAACTGCTTGCACTCTTCCATGAGAGTGAATGTTGGAGAGGTTCGCCTCTTGAGGGAGGCCTTCTTTTTCTCATCTCATCTCTCCTTGGAGGTGCTGGACTCAGACCAGCCATTCTACATACCTGCTGCCCAGCATTTCCTACCCCACCCAGGTCACTGAGGAGTGGGCTGTGTGGCATAGAGGACAGACAACACATTCACTCCCTCCTTGAGCAAAAGGACAAATCACTTACTTGCTCCAAGGCTCAGTGTCCCTATTCTGAAAAATCTCCTGTAATAATCCCATATATACATCTAGCACATCACATTAGCGTAGCCCTCTGTTCTTCATTATATCACCCAATATACACCAAACCTCTGAGGGGGTTATTGTTACTCTCATTTACTCAACTAATTCAGACCCTCATTTATGGAGTGCTTAGTGTGTTCCACGTACTCTTCTAGGCACCACTGTTCAATGCATTATTGTGTGATTGTACCCTCATTTTAAAGACACTGAAGCTCACAGACACTAAATAACATGCTTGGGGTAAACAGCTTTGAGTTCACAGCCTGTGTGAGCTTTTCACTACATCGCAGAGCAATTGAATAGGGCTTGGAAAGAAACCAGAGCTCAAACTGTAGGAGTCACTGATCATTGTTCAGATTTGTCTTTTAATGACCCAAACTTGGGTTGTGGAGTGGGAAGAGGGAACTCTTCATGATATCAAAAGATCAGAAGTGTCTTTGAGACATGAGGTGCCCGGCCCTCCATAAACTCTCCAGCAGTGTCTGGATGCATGCAATGCAAGTGGTGCTCCTCGTAGGCTTAGCAGCATTGCCATGTGCTCACACACGAGACTCAGCCCCGCTTCATGGAAGGACAAGGCCTGGTGTGCGAGGTGGCAGGAATGAGACAGCTTCAAAAGGCTAATGAGGCTGATTTTAAATTCTAGCTTCAGCCTTGAGCTGAAATTACTTATTTGTTTGTTTGTTTGTTTTTTGGCCTTAGTTTTTTTTTATCTTAGAATGGAGGAAATATTACTATTTTACAGGGTTCTTAGTGGCTTAGTGATGGTGGCAAAGAATGGTTCTGGTGGGGTTGGCGGTGGCAACAACTGTTATTAATCCTCCTCCAGATGGTCCAAGCTCATTTCCCCTTATATTGTTCTATGTAAAGATAAACAATAAGATCGAGACTATTTGAAAAACAGAAATAATTACGACAGATTGCTTTTACAGTAAAATGTTCTAATTACTCAGCTAGATTTGGAGGCCAAATCCCATTATTACAAATATGATAACTCAAATTCTGTGTAACAAAATGTTTCAAATCTAAATGATGGCTCCCTCATTCATGTTGGGCCAAACAGGAACCCACATCGTTATTAAAGATACAGCCACCTTCTCTCATCCTCGTGACCATACACATAGTTCAGACACCCCCGAGGCTGGATGAGGACAACAGGTGGAAACCATCTCAAATATTCAAAATCAAGAAACTTAAATCAGACACAATCTGCTTCATTTTCTGTACTCAGTGAAGCTAAATCTGGAACAACTTCCTCCAAATTGAATTGTAACAAAATTGTACTTATTCCCTTTCTCCACTTAAAATAAATAATTTAGAAGTTCCACAAAACTTTTACTTATTACTTATTGCTTTGGCTTGTTATCAGTTTGTCCTCTCAATTCTTTGCACATTCAACTGAAATCTGTAGACCTACTTTGTTCCAAGGTGCTGTGCAGAGAAAGAAGGAAGCTAACATTTCTGTAGCACCTGCTGTGTTCTAACTCGGCCAACGCCTCCTGTGTCTTATCTCTCATGAAATCAATCCCTGCCCTCAAGGGACTTACTTATTGAGAGCGGAAAAGGCAGAAGTATACACAACCACACACATTGCATGTAGTTTAGATGCCAGGAGCGGGGCAAATGCAGAAGAAGAAGAATGGAATTCCAGTTAGGAGGAAAAAAGCGGATTCCAAAGAGGAGGCATCATTTGACTTGGGGTTTGAAGAAGGAGCAGAACTTCAAGACAGAAAGTTGGGAAGGGAAATCTGGCTACTGTGGACAGAGTACATTGCTAAAGTTAAAAATTCTTTAGAGGCCAAGTAAACCCATGTAGCTGGGTCTTATTTATTGAGCGGAAGAAGAGTCTGGGTGAGAAGTCCCTATATTGGCCCTCCCTCCCAGGACTACAGGTCAGGGAAATGATGAGCAACAGAGTTCTGTCTTCTTGAGTGAATAATATTTTTTCTCTTGTTGACAAATTCAGATTCACTGGTGTTAGAAGCTCTGAGGGCCCAGATTGTGAAACATAGACCTGGAGGTGGGTTGAGGCCTCGTGCAAACACCCGGGACTATTTGGAGGCTGTCCAGATTGTGTTGGTTTTGGCCCCAGCTGTTCAACCAGGCCAGCGCTAGACAAGGAGCAGAGAGTTGGCTACAATGCCCATAACATGATGCATTAGAGAGTGCCTAGTGAATTATGTGTTCATTAGCTAAGTGGCCCTGAGGCTTTATGACTTGCTCTTTTGTAAATTAAAAATAATAAAAATAATAGCTCACCATCTTCTCATCCTGCTGGAGAGGGCGAGTATTTCATCTGTCATTATATAATTATAGCTGCTCTCCCAGACAACTCCATCGCAAACCCCAGGATACAGAATGTGTGAAAAGTCTGTGCTCCCATCTTGACCTGCCTAACCAGGACTCAGTTGCAAGAAGCAACTTAGTCCTTTTCTTATTGAAAAGTTGGCAACCAAGCCAATTCATGAGGGAAGTTGATTGTTTTAGTGTAGGAGCCCATCAGGGAGGGACAAGATGACCCTTCAGTGAAGCCAAGAAGGCCCCTACTGGAAGATGGTCCCTGATAATTTATTATGATATCAGTCTTCCCCTGTCATTCTGCTCTGCCCCTTTCATCCATGCCCTTCCTGGGGCTGGAGATGTTGCCAGCTGGCTATGAGAGCAGAGAGGTGACGTGAAAGTGAGATGAGTATGTCTCTGCATGATAAGAGAACAGGGCTCCCCTTGGGGGCAGCTCACTCTGCTCTGGGCAGCCTCATGCTGAACCTCAAACAAACGTGGGGCCACTTAGTGCTGACTCACTTCACCTAATGGATGAATCACTCCAAGGCAAGATAAAAATTTTCAAACAATATTTTCCCCCAAGAGATGAAATACATGAGATAGGAGGAAACAAATCATTCCCAGACCTTTAGTATGACAGACCCTGGTGACATCAATCCACGAAGAGAATAGTCATGACTGGGAATCACGGCATTTGTTATTACCAAGCAACTCAGGTTTCTGCAGGGACTCTGAATTCAATGTGTCAGTTGATCCCTCACAAATACCCTGATCCAAACCCAGGAGGCCAAGACTCCTAACTCATCAACAGACAGAAACCTGGCCCCCAGAGCAGAAGTCTCATCCCTTATTCCTTGGCATTTGTTTAATTTTTCTCTGTCAACTTTTTCTTATAGCCTTGGTCCTGACCCACTCTCATGAATGGCCCTCTTTTAATTAGTTAGCTAGTTAATGAATTATCATCTATTTATGATATAATTAACACTGCTTAACCACTTCAAAGAATAGAGCATCAACGATGACGTATATGTGTTCCTTCTTCATCTCATCCCTCTTCCTCCCTCAACCTAAGGCAACCACATGTCTATTATATTTTGCTTAAAAAAATTATTATATGTACAGTTTTGTTTATTTTCAGTTGTTTCTAACAGTAAACAATATTCATCTGGGTCTTAAATTTTTCATTCAGCATTTTATACATGTATACATAGTATATATTATGTACATATTATAACATGTAATTATAGTTAATTCATTTTGCTGCCATAATTTGTATATTTAACATCCTGTCAAAGAGCATTTGTTGTTTCCAGGTATGGTATCATATTTGCTAACATAAATAATGCTGCTGGACCCTGTTGTATGAGTGTCCTGGTGTAGATGTGAAAGCATATTTCTTATGTATTCATCCAACAATGAAATTGTTAGGTCACAGGGTATGTGAATATTCAACTTCATAAGGTAATGCTAAACTACTTGCCAAAATAGTTGTACCAACTTGCATTTCTGTCAGGAAAGTATAAGAGATCCAGTTAATGGATATGTTCCCTATACTTGGTATCATCAGACTTGTTAACATTTACCATCAAATGAGTGTACATAACAGTGGGATCTAACATCTACAACACTTTTGGAAATAATCTAGAAGTGCTTATTAAATGAGTTTAGATGAGCTAGTTCCTTAACACAGGAGTACTACTTTGGAGCATGCATTCTAAAAAAGTTATCAAAGTAGTTATATAAAGTAAATTTTGAAGATATTCATTACACTACAATCTGAATATCCAGCTATAGATAATTGGTTGAATAAATTATAGGAGAATCATACGTAGATTAAAATGCAACCATTGAAAACTAAACTGAGTTAGAGTGTGTGCAATGACTCAGAAAATGCTGGTTGAATGTTGTTAAGTAAAAGAAGCAAGTTACAGAGTAATGTGTATGGAATGATGTTAAGTTTTCTAAAAAGCAGGGGCAATGGGTGGTATGTTGCTTGCATTTGTGCATGTGAGCAAAAAAGAGAAGTGTGAACAAATTACCCTGGCTGTAAATGTTGATTACCTCAGGATAGTGGAACAGGGGTAGGGGAAAGACATGCTGAGAAGGTAGCAGAGCTGGGACTGTAATTCCGGTCCCTTTTATAGTGTCTTATCAGGCCTCAGTCTATCCCTGCCTCAGTCTTCCTCAGTCAGCCCTCTGTTTCGCAAAGCTCAGTGTCTCCATATTCCCACATTATAAAACAAATTCCTTACCCGACATTCAGTAACCATTAGGAGATGGCTCAAGCATCCCACATCTCCTGCTCACCAATGTAGGCAATATATTTTAGCCAAATTACACTTGGCTCTTCTGTAAACGTTTTGTGGGCTTTTCTACTCCTTGCTTTATCATCTCTACTTAGAATCTCCACCTCACCCCCACACTCTCTCCATCACTGCCTAAAAATCATGTCTATTCTTCAAGATCCAACCAAAAAGCTGGAGCAATTGTAGTAACTCTCAGAAACAGCTGAGTGCCCAGACCTTGGAAGGATGGAATCCATAAATCCAAGAGCCTCAGGGAGTAAATTCACTATCTTTCTCTCCAGGGAACAGCCTGCAGATAACCCTCCAAACAAATTTGGTCCCTATGTGACTCAAAGCTCAAAATTCCAGGAGAAAAGAGCCTATTGACCTAGCTCAGATCAAGCATCCTTATTATTTTTTAAAATACCACTCGTCTTTCCCTGAGTTCTGAACTAAATTCAGTATCAGACAAAGGAATAAGGCCAGTAGAGACCAAATATCATCTGTAGTGTGGAGAAGTCTGCTATGTGACAAGAACAAGGATGCTCCCACATATAGAACCCCAGATATAGAAACTCCCAGCAGCACTGAACCAGGGATTGCCCTGGCTCCTACAGAGCAGAATATGGGCTTCCTGAAGACAGCTAAGAGGATGTGAGAAAAAATAGAAAATACCTGACCAGTGTTTACTTTCCAATAACAACGTTAATTCCTTTCTCCTTCGCAGGAGCAGAGAAGCCAGGGTATCATCCTTCTCCATGCAGAATGACACATCATGTTGCCCTTTTAAGACTTTGGTCAGAGGGCAGGGTCCTGTCATCAGCATCTTCACCAGGCCTCATAGGGCAGGCAGGCCAAGTCCCCAGAGGGTGGGGATAGAATCTGGGCAGAAAAAGACAAGAGCTGTCTCCTACATCACCCTGCATCTTCAACAGGCCTTTCTAGAAAAGATGAGCTTTATTAAACCTTCCAAATGCCCTTTCAAAAGGTAAATACCCTTAGCAGGGGCCACCTTTGTCAGCCCTTATCCTTCACGGTGCTCTTAGCTCTGCAAAGCACTTCCATGGCCACCATGTAGCATGACCATCATGGTGCTGTAGGACAAAGAAGATAAGGATGAAGAGTAAGATGAATGACCCAAGTTGACAAAGGCACCAGAACTATAGTTTTTGGTCCCATCTCTGTGCTTTGCCATCCCCAGCCCCTTCTTCCTCCCCAACAACCCCTTGGAAGGCATTGGCAGGATGGAGATAAGTTCCTGATGACCAGGGGTGAGAGAACTTGAGGTTCAGTGTCACGTTTCTTGATGTGAAATGATGGGACCCAGGTGCTATGTGCTCAGACACAGATCCTCTTGATGGCCAGCCCTGTGTCCCCAGGCTGGGTGTTCAGATTTATGCTGCCTTCAGCCAGCCCACTGTAACTGGTCAGTGACATGTTCTTCATTCAGCACCTCAGCTAGAACTTGGCGAAAGGCTCACTTCAGCCCATTTTATGGTGACCTACTCTACAGGAAAAGTAGTACATAAACTCTCTTTCCTTAAGGTTTCCTGCAAATGTCCCTGTGGGCCTCTGCATCTGAAGAGGCTTCTGCTGGGGGTCAAATAGGAATCTTGAAATAGAGTCAGCTTGCTTGGAGTAGCGATTTATAGTCCAAGAGGTTTAATTATTGCTGATTGAAGAAAATCAACCAAATGATAAAATGGAAACACAAATTAAACATTGAGAGGATGAGGAAGAATTGGACCAGATGAACTTCAAGGAGAGTTCCAACCCAAGGTTCTAGAATTTCCTGACATGAGGTCTCACTGGTGGATGGTGAACATGGCACTTTTAAAAATGTTTCTGAGTCTCAGATTTCTCATCTGTAAACTAACATTTTCAATGTTTACCTCAATAGGGCTATTGTAACACACACACACACACACACACACACACACACACACACACACACACACACACATATATATAATGAGGTGGCCTAAGCTAAGGGGTCTCATTCTAGGTGTACGCAGTCCCTTTTCTACTGCCTCTTGTTCCCGATTCTTTGCTCAAAATTCTCATTCCCAAAGGATAATAAGTTTAGAGTCTTTTCAACAAAAGATGAGCTCTCATAGCTCAGAAACAAAGTGGAGGAGACTTGTTTGCCCATGAAGGGCAGAGAGGGGTCTGCTCCCAGGTTCCCTGCCTGGACCTTGTAGGCATCGAGAAAGTACCTGCCATGAAAAGTGAGGAGCCACGAAGAAGCATCAAGGGATCCAGTCAAGCCAGTGATGTCATAACTTGAAAACCTGGTAGAGAGTGGGGACTCTCCAGGGTTCTGAGAGGTCAGCTGAGGGCTGAGCCCACATGAGTAGTCAAGGGTCCTTGTGACCAAGCTCTACCCTGAAAGCCTCTAGGAGACCCCTCCGTTTTGGGGGCCTCAGTTTCCCCATATTGAGAATGACTGGGTGGGAAAAACTGATATTAACTGTCACGAGCATGGTGTCTCTCTACCTTGGCTTAAGTTCCTTCTAATAAGAATAAAGAGGTGCTACCTGCCTCAAGGACTGGCTGGCTGTGTCATCACAGCACTGGCTCTAGTCACGGTTCCAACAGCCCTGGTGAACCGATTCTCTTCAGAAACATTCCTATGATAAGTAATTTTCATGCCCATGCAGAGTACATTGGTTCCTAGGTGGCAAGAAGGAACCACTGAGTGAATTACTTCTTTCTCTAACCACTTGGAGCCCTGAGAGAGTTAATTCACTTCACATAGGCAAGTAATTTACTCCTATAGATTCACCGTGAGCCAAGCCAGGATTCCAAAGCTTTGGAAAATTACCCAAGCCACCCCCTCAAAATGACTGCAATTTCCAGGCATGCCAAACAGAATTCTTCAAGGTTCTCCAGCTAGTTGTTAGTTCCCTGCTGATCACTTCCGAAATGCCTTCAGAATCTTACAAGATGCGTACAGAATCCTGTATGATACACCTGGGGGATGTGGAAGACAAATGTGCCAATCCTCCTACGGCTCACAAACAAACATGGGAGACAAATCGAGTCCCAGATTCAAACTTGGGAGATCTTTCACGAAGCCCTGGGAAAGCCTCATTATCATTCATTTCTCCAGCTGAAATATAAGGGAATCGAGTTATTCATCTCTAAAGATCCTTTTCTTCAGCCTTCTAAAAGGCTACAGAAAATCCAACAAGCTATTCCAACGCATGATGGGAGAGTAAAGTCCTGCCTAGGTCCTCCAGTTCCTCACTGTACCTCGATACCCACCATGAGTGTCTTCCCTTCTGTGCCTTTGCTCCCTGCACCTGCGGTGCCTCTTGTGCCCATTGGTTTGGCAAGCTTTGAAGATCTTCAAGCCTCCAAGTTCTGTTTAGGGCTTTGTGTCTTTGAGATCCCTTTATTTGCAGACTACAGGCAGAAGGGTGAGGTCAGTTTGTAGTTAGAGAATATCAGAGTAAGACAATCCCTAACAACTGGTTCCACCACTTTCATTTTATAGATGAGGATGCTGAAGAGGGGAGAGTAATGTACCTAAGGTGATTCAGGAAGCGAGGGGATCAGGGGACTCAGGTCTACTGTTGGCCAGCCCGAGGCTTTTTCTAGTTCTTTGATATAATTATTTTATTCATGTAAATTCAACAAATAGTTATTAAGTTCCTATGTGCCAGGTCCTGGACTAGGTACCAGACATAGAAAGATGAAAAGGACCTTCAAAGAGTTTGTAGTCTGGCAGCTGAGACAAACTTGCAAAGAGACAAACTTTTAAGTGATATTCTAAGGTTGCCTAGAGTATTGTGGGATCCCCAAGGAAAGGGAAACAATCCTGGTTTGAGGAAGGCTTCAGATAAGAGATGACAGTGGAACTGGCACAATGATGTGTCCTAGTTCATTGGGAATGAGATGTGGGGGAAGCTCATCCCTGTGAGAAAAGGCTGCATGAGTAAAGCATGCTCAGGAGTACACCAAGATTGCCTCGGAGGTCCTAGGTTCTGGCCGGTGAAGAGGAGAGTAAATCGTGCATCAGGCATTGGTGGCAGCCAAGTCATAGGCCATAGACTGCAGCCTAAGTTGATTCTACTACCCTCAAGATTCTTCTAGCATGCATGGATTTCCTCTGACCATTGTTCCTCTAACTGCATATGCTTTCGTAGCCTTCCTAGGTGGCTCTCACATAGGCTGAGAGTCTGCCCACATAGTCAGCTCTGAGAAGTTAGAAGCCCCATCAGTCTGTGAGACCTTGGCCTCTTCCAGCTAGAAGATTGAGATGGCAGAGCCAGCCCTGGTTAGAATTCCAGCTCCCAAGAGGCAAGGTGGGGCGAATTGTGAGGACTGGGGCCCATAGACACAGCCAGCCCACAGGGCAGGGTGGGTTATCTGAAGATATTCTAGTAGAAGACAGGCATGAGGAAGTGTGAATGGGAGTCCACCCTCAGGGACTAAGCCGCAGCCCATATACAGACATCTAGGCTATCACCAGAGAGTCAGGAAAGGTGTGGTTCAGACAGTGGCCACCTCCGAACAAGGATTCCAAAATCCAAATCTCTCCCTGAGACTTGCCCTTGATTCATAGACTTGCCTTCAATTCTCACAGCCTGTTCAACTGCCTCGAATGTCCCACAGACAGCTCGAACCACATGTCCTAACAGAATTTATCATCTTTCCCCATATCCCATGGTCCTTCCTATGGACCTTCCTTAGAGAAGAGCATCCCATAACCACTCTAGATCTTGCCCACATTCTATCATTTCTGCCTCTAGAATGTCTGCCAGCTCCCTGCTCCCCTGAACCCCTACCCTACTCTCCTATGTGAATCTGCATTGTCTCTCGTGTGGACTACTCGTCAGCAGGTCCTAATTGGTCTCACAACATGTAGTCTCTTCCCCTCCCATCTACTTTCATTTGGAGTCAGCTTTCCAAAGCACAGATCACATCACTGGTCAAGCGACTGACTCCTCAGTGCCTCTAAAGTCAAGTCCAAATGCCTGAACTTGGCCAGCAGGGTCCTCCAGGATCTGACATCTACTGATCTCTGAAGAGCAGAAGCCCAGGTGTCAGGGTATCCTCTGTCTTCCCTGTGGGATGCCGGTTTCAGGGGCCACACTGATGTAGTGATGCCCATTGTAGCATAAGCACTGACAGTTGGTTTACCTTTTTTGTGAGGCCAGTGCCTGAGTTAAACTTTGACTGTCCAGGCAGCTATCTCTAACAAACATATTGCCAGCCATGAAGGTAGATAAAGAGCCAGGACACCCGTCTTTAAATTCTTTTCTTTAAAGATCTTGGGTTGATTTAAATAACTGACCATTTGGCCACAATTCTTTCCTTTCTGCACTTGAATTCCTGCTCTTATGTTTAAATTCACCAATAAAGAGTGAACCTGCGAAACCCTAGGCCCCCACCTTTGACTGTAATAAAAGTAGAACCTCAGGTTTTCTCTCGTCCCTTGCCCCACAACCTCACTGTGTGGCTCCAGGAGCGCCGTGTACTCTCCAGAACCTGTGAGTAAAAACTCCTGTCTCTTCTGAAGTTTCCTGATGGTTATTGCTGAGCGTGTCTTTAATCATAATAAGAGCCACAAAGAACATTCAGCTACAACACTGGTTTGCAAAGGGTAACAAGGCCTAGGTGAGTGCCCCAGGCATTTCCAGACAATAATGTTACTATTGATGGACTGGCACAAAATACCCTAAGTGTGGCCTCTGGCACTTAGCTTGGAGATCAGGCCATCTGCTCCAGGGAGACTGAGTGGTCTGCTCCCCAGGCAACCTTTAGGCATTTGGGTTAGAATAGTCATGACCAGGAAGGAAAAGGTGCACTTAGGCCCAGCAGAGACCTTGCTGTCCCTCAGTTGAAGGGGAAATGCTCAGCTGGCCTCTGCTTGACCAGCACTAAGAGGAAGTCATACATCCTGAGTCCCTGACATTAACTCAGCATCCCTAGAAGGGGACATCTCTCCTTGATTGATGAAGGGAATAGACTAAATGAAAACTCATGAGCTCTCTTTCCTCCTTGGGCTTCTTGGAAATATCAGTCATTTTCATGGGTTCAACTAATTGATAGATATTTATTCTACTACCCCTACTTGAAATAGCCATTCCTCTTTACCAGACTATGTCCTGGCCTTTTCCCATCACTTCTGAGAATATATGGAAACAGGGAAAGTGTGCTTAAAAGCTGTATTAAGAAACTTAACCCAAGGAGAAAAAACCTCTGTAATGTACATATTGGACTTTATGAGTGTATACTTTTTTATCCATCAGAGTTTTGGGTTACAAGCTACTCAAATGGACTCCAGAAATGGAAAATAAATTTATTCAAAGGGTATTGGAATTGCCCCAAAGTCTGGAGAAGCAAGAGGGAAAAAGGACAAGGGAGAAAAAAGGAAAAGGGATTGGGGAAAGAAGAGAAAGAAGAGAAGCAGTCAGCAACACACTAAAACCATGCCACAGAAGTAGCCTGGGGAAGGTTCTGCTCACCGCCACTGACCACCAAACATAGCAAGTGTCACCTCCGCATCAATGGCACAGGATACTGTACCCAGGACACTTGATAAAGTTCGCCTCCAAAGACACTAGAAAAATCCTCCTTGGGCACCACTCTTTTAGATTACTTTAAAAGGGTAAGTCCACCCTACTGGCCATGACATCTGAGGGCCATGCCCTAAAAGCTATACTTGAATGCTTCTTCTGTAGAGAAGAGGCAAGAGAATTAAAATGTTAATGAAGCCACCATCGGAGACTGCAACATGCTGGTCAGCCTTGTAGCCAGACCAGTAGAACACCTTTAAAACAGAGGAAGATTTCTGCTGAGATTGCTACCAACCCATTTCCCATACCTATGAAGGGGAAACAGAAACAAAAGAGTCTTTAAGTGGCTGCCCTACACCAATAAAATCATCCAGTCCTTGTGGCTAAAACCATGGAGAATTTATGGACTAAAGGCTGGGAACTGCCTTTCAAGCTACACACTTTTCTCCTTCCCCTTCTTCACTATATGTCCATATCAAAGGAGATGGGAACTAAAGAATGACATGTAAACTGAATTCCCTGAGCAGTCAGCATTCCTCTCACTCTCTGCCTCTGAGAGGAGACTGCACTCTGTGCAGTGCTACCCCTTTTCTAATAAACTTTCCTTTTGGCTCTAACTTTGATGTGTGTTGAATTCTTGCTACACTCTCCTGCAAGGGCCCTCTTCTCTGGTGCAGGGCTTGCCCCACCCTACTCTCAACTCGGGGGAATTTGCCCTGTCCTGCATCACTTCCTCTTCTTCTCCATCTTTCTCTTACCTCACATCCAATCTGAGACTCAGTCCAGCTAACTCTACTTTCCTAAATTGCTCACAATTCTCAAATTTGTCCCTTCCCTCCCTGCTTGTCCTTAGTTCAGGTCCTCATTGCCTCTCCTCTTGAAAATTGAGCAGACTTTCTCTCAGCACTGGCCCAGAGATACATGCTTAAAACAGAAATGTGAGTTTTGCTTCCAGCTATGGCAGACTAGCTTCCTGCCAATAATAACTAGGAAATTAGATTATTTGAGGTCATTGGAGAGCTACCAAGACCAAAAATGTGAAGGGCCAAGATCTTGGAAGGATGAGAAGTACAAAGAGATGAGCCTGACATATAGGCCTTCTTGAGATGTTTGCCCTTTTGTATCTGGCAGTCTGGAGTTTGAAGAGCTGAGCAGAACATTCGACAATCTCATGTGGCCACAGAGGCCCAAGTTGGAGTGCAGGGCCTATCAAGACAAAGGAGTCTGTAGCCTAACTGCTGATCAGAAATGAGTTTCCTCTCCGGAGGAAAATATCTTCTCGAGCACTGAATAATAATCTATACCAGCAATGTCCGTTTTCCACAGTGATAACTATGTCCTTAAAATATGCATTCACCGATACAGTAACCACTAGCCATATGTGGCTATTGAGCACTTGAAATGTGGCTAACATGGCTGAGGAACTGAATTTTAAATTTAATTTTAGTCCAAGTAGTTGCATGTGGCTCCTAACTACTGTTTTGGACAGTGCAGCTTCATATAATGTCTGGTTTTCAATAACAAATTTTCAGGGACATTAGAAGGCAAGATCAAATGACTGAAAATCAAGAGGAAAAAATATATAACCCAGATATCAGGGTTATCAGACATGGTCTTTAAATAAAAAAGACCATGACTCACTGTATTTGTTAAGATTAAGTTTGGCTAAAATTGTAAGACCCCCAAATAGCAATAATTTAAACAATGTAAAGTTTTTTTATTTCCATATAAAAAAAAGATGATACACAAGGTTGGTGGCTCCTCTTTCTACTCTGTTGTCTGCAGTTCAGGCTTTCATTGTCAAGATTACTCTGGAGTCCAAAAAGGCTGCTAAACCTCCAACCATCATGTCCAAGTTGCAAACCAAAGGAGTGGAAGTGCAGAGGGGAAATGGGGTCTCAGCTAGCTACCTCATCTCCCTTTAAGCAGCTTTCCTAGAAAGTTGCACACAGCGCTCCGCTTATATCTCTTTGGTCGAAACTTATTCTTATGGCTACCTCTAACTCCATGGGAAACGGAGAAATACAGTCTTTTGTTATGGACATACATAGGCCCAGCTAAACAGCAGAGCTCTGTACAAAGGAAGGGAGGGGAGAATAAATATTGGAGTGGTAGCTAGCCATCTCCATTACACCTTCCTAACCTTCCTAGTTAAAGACTTTTAACAACTCCCCCTGTACACACACACACACACACCACCTCCCACACAGGCACATAATGCCCTTCACAATTAGGCTGCTACTTCTCATTCCAGTTCTATTTGTTTCTGCTCATTTTTTTAGCCTGAAATGCCCTTTCTCTAACAAGTCTGGGTTTTTTTTTCTTTTTCTTGCTTTTTTTTTTCTTTTTTTAAGTCCAGCAACCATCTGACACCATATACGTCTGGCTTTTTTCAAAGCTTAATTCGAAGGCCATCTCTTTGGTGTTACCTTTTCTAGCTCTTCTAGTCAGAATCAAATTCTCTCCTGTGGTTCCCACAGCACTTGGCGCATACCTGCATTATTGCATTTGTGTTAAATTGTAATGATTGGTTTTCATGTCTTCTCTCCTTCTAAATTATGAATGTCTCCAAATCAGAAACACAACTTATGTTTTAACTTTATTCCTCTAGAGTTTACTACTGTTTGTTATATGGTAGGTACTTCGTCAAGATTTGTCGAATGAATAAGTAAGAATGTAAGGAATAAATTCAGAATGTTAATAAATCTCAAATGCTTTCGCTTTCTAACATATATAACTAATGCTAGACAACACAGGCTTTACATAAATCGGAGGTGATTTTGCAAATTTTTTTTGGTATGTCAGAATTGTGTTGTATTGCACTCTGCATGAAATAGATGTGCTGAGCTGGGAAATCTCTTTGTTATTTTTAGACATTTTATTTGATCTGATGGTATAAAATCAACTTAAGAGTGGCACAATTATAATTAGCAGGAACAGAATTCCATTTAATTCAGCAGATATATGAAGCATCATCTTTGTGCTCAGCAGCATGAAAGATACTGTGTGAAATCCCCACCACTCTCCTTTGCCCACCTCCTCCCCACACACAACAAAGAAAGAGTTTACAGATACTGCCTTCTAGGAGTGTGAGACCCCCCTTGAAAAATACAACATGGAGCCCCAGAACAATTAGGTGACAATTAGATTTTAATAAGTGTCATAATAAATGGTACCCATTTACTGTAAATGGTATCTGTTACTATAAATATGGAGAGGAAGAAAGGAAAGATATGGGCAGGAGTGGGAAGAAAAGACTTTTAAAGGCAACAAAGCCTTTCAGCTGGTCTTTAAAGACATGTCAGCACTGAGCAAAACAGTGACTGTCAAAGCCTGAAATATGGGCCATGGGTGTGAGGAGAAATGGTTTTAGGCAGATACAGACACAGCACTGCAGAGCATTATCATGTTGCATAGCAAGAAGATTTTGCACTTTTCACTCTCTTGGTTTCTTTCTTTCTTTTTTTTTTTTTTGTTTGTTTGATTTTGTTTTTTGATTTTAATTAAGGTGAGAGTCTCTCCATTGGTACAGCTGTAACAGATAGTATCGCTCCATTTAATAAATACAGGACAAGTCTCAAGCCTAGATCTTGACAGATAACATTTAACTAAAATTTAATGATGCTATTTTGTTTTTTACTGTATTTATTTGTACAGTTATCTTCTATTTATAGCAAGTAATTCTGTAGTTTCACCTTTAAAATCAATCTAGGTGTAAAAGAGGAGTCAATTTAAAGAAAAGTAGTCAGTGGATAATTGTGTGTTTTGTGGATATGAAAAAAGATGGTGAGAGTAGTACTTAAAGGACTGATGTTTCGGAAACATAATGACAGCTGGTGCGAAGAAGAGAGTTTTCCCAACCATGGGGAAAGCCATGCATGCAGAGGGTTCCCAGACAGCAGCGTAGGACTTGGATAGGAGGATAAGAGAACAAGAGGCAGGGGAGTGGGATAGAAGCTCTCGGGAGGCTGGAATGTGGAGGACCTTCTCACCAGGCTAACATGTGCCTCTCCACATGTCTCAGTGCCATTCTGACCCATGTCCCTCACCCCTTTGCCTGCGTTCAGATGTCCCTCTGAGGACAGTGCTGTATATGGCGGTGGGGGGTGGGGCTGGGGTGGGGACAGAGACCAAAAAGAGGCCAAATTGGAGGAAAGAAGGAGAACCAGTGACACACACTAGAGATCAGCCATTTCAATCCTTGAGACTAGAACAAGAGCTGCCACAGCAAACCAGAGTGGCAGTCCCCTGTGACTAGCATTGTGTCTCAGCAAGTTATGAAGGGCTATGTCATCAGGGAGCATGGGACTGTGTTGCCCTGACCCGTTGCCTACACCAGGCCCAGCCTGGAGGATCCAGTGGCATTGCTTCATATGTTTTCACTCAGAGATGTGGTCCTCCACCCCTACCCTTTAGTTCTTGTCCTCATCTCTGCCTTCCAATTTCATGTGGCTGGATTCTCCCTTTTCCTATCTCTTTTGCTCTGAGGACAGAAAATCTAAAGCAGTCTCCAATGTCCCACAGAAGAGAAAAACAACAGAAGTGGGGAGAGAAGGGAAGGAGGCTGTGTTCTGAATAGGCAGTTGAAGAGACATTTCCGAGCCTCGCTCTGTCTAGCTGATTTGACCCAACAAGGTACCAAGTGAAGTGACAAAGGGTGGAGGCTCTACTTCTCAGCATTTGTTGCCATCAATCTAGATTCTCATCATTGACTTCTCTTGAAAAACATTTTTAAAAGAAAAGGTCAGAGCCCATTGTTTCTCCAAGCTAATAAATTAACAAAGTCCTGGCTGATCATCCTCAGAACTTTCAGCGTGAGCCAAGCCGGACAGCTGCTCCAAACCCTCCAGAACAAGCTCTCAGCGCAAGGTAAGACTCCCAAAGCAAATGCCCCAGAAGTGAGCCCATCCATCAAGGGGTTGGTCTCCTGAGTCACTGCATCTAAAGCAAAGCAGCGTGTAATTGTATGAGGTGTAGGGTTGGATTGCTGGAATGTGAAACCTGGCCTTTCCACTTGGGCTTAACATCGCTGAACCTTTCTCACACATACAGCAGGTAAAATGAATACTAATAAGCATTATCTTGTAGAATTCTTGTGAAAATAAAATGAAATGAATGTAGAATGCTTAGTCCAGTATCTGACATATAGTAAATGGTTAGTAAAAATTGATCATAATGACTAATACAAATAAAAATAGTCCCGAAACCCAACTGAATCTGTTATCGCTGTGACAAACCATTCCAGACCTTAGTCATTTAAAACAAAAATTTATGATTACTTCTCATGATTCTGAAGGCTGACTAGGCTCATCTTGCAATTCTTATCTGAGGTTTCTCATGCCGCACAATCACATGGCAGCTGAGCCTGGCATCATCTGAAGACTCTGCTGTGCCTCAGCTGGGATGGCTTGACCAGCTGGAGGCTGGCTGAGCTTCTCTCTCTTTCCATGTAGGCTCTTTGCGTGGACGGCTTGAGCCTCCGCAGAGCAGGGTGTACTCAGAGAAGTCAGGCATCACGTGGCAACTGGCTTCTTCAAGAGCAAACATTCTAAGAGATCAAGAAACTATAAGACTTCTTACAACCTCGCTTCAAAAGTCACTTAACATCATTTCCATCACTCATTTGGTAACATAATGCTGTCCCCAATTCAGTGTGGGAGGCACCTACACGAGGGTGTCGACACTGAGAGTAGTTCACTGGGACCCTCTGAGAGACTAGCTACCACAGCAGCCATTGGATTCTCCTAATTCTGTATTGAAAAGAGTTCTGGATTTTGAATGGGAGATTTGGGTTTGAGGCTCTAGTGTGTAAGTTACTACTACCCTCAAAGTTCCCATGTGCTTATCTGTAAAATGGAAATGTGACACACCTCACAGGTTGTGCTGGAGAACCAATGTCAGCACATGTGCACAGCTCCTAGCACAGTGCTTGGCACCCACGTGTGTACTGACGTTTTCTCTCCATTTAAAGCAGAGAGAGATCCTCATCACCAACATTCTTCGTCCTCCTCCCTGGAGGGGCCACCCTGAGACTAGGCTACCGTCACTTCATTGTTTCCGAGCAATGGGTGTGTTGCCAGGAAGCTTAGTTCAGCTCGTCACCTGCCAGGTTCATTGCTGGCACTGAATAAATAATGTATAATTCAAAAGAAGAGTCATCAACTATGCCAAAGTCCCTCTGAATGGAATTTCTGCTAACTCCGGAGTGAGTTATTTAAAATTAAAAAAAAAAAAAGGTTAAGCCACTTGATCTAAGAAATCCCAGAAATGCTTTCATTTTCTCTTGACCTCTATTTTTTGAAAACTGCCAGGAAGCAGCACACATACTCATTTGGAATTTAACATGAATTACCAAGCAGCTGGAAAGAACTCAAGGTGACAAATTACTGACACCAGTTCTTAATACTGCACTCAGGGCGCTGGAGAAAGCCACTTAGCTTCTCAGTGGCTGTCTCTGTCCCTTCTGTGGGGCTCTGGTTCTGCTCAGGGTGGGGAGGGGTCAGAAAACTCCTACCCATTCCTGGTTCTGGTTAGTAATCTCTACCCACCTAGCAACCAAGGCAGAACCCTGAACTCCATTCTTTTCTAACTCACATCTAACTAGTCACTAAGCTCTATTAGTTCTCTCTCCAAGCTGTCTTTGGATGCAGTATTTTGTCTTCATTTTCCCCACCCATCTTGCAACTACCAAGTCTGGACCCTGATCACGTCTAACCTGGACCATGCGAGTGACTTCCGATGGAGCCTTCCTCTCTATTCCTCCTCTGCTTCAGTCAGACGCAGGGTCCTTCCTGGGACCAAAGTCCAGATAAAGGATGGGAACACAAAGGGAGCAACTGAGTCGTTGTGCTGGTGTCCAGGGCATATTACTTCCCTATTCTGTCTGGGCTTTCATCTGCATAGTGAAGAAATTGGATAAAATAAACTCTTCTAGAAGCCCCCTTCTGCCCAGGATTCTCTGATTCTTTTGAGGAACTTTCTGACCAGGAGTTAAAGAATCTGACCATGAGCCTGAGGCAGCCTCATGATACCTGAAGAGAAAAAATCACTAACTTTCCTCAGTGCAAATAAATTGATCATTGATCCCGCTCAATCTAGTCTGGCTCAGCAAAGGCAATAAATTTGGTGGTGGGGGAGGGGCAGGGAGAATGTGCTGGGGAAAAAAAGGCTAGAAGGATTCCTTTAGGAATAGCTGATCTTTCAGAGACGGGGCACTGAGCAGCCAGAGGCCTCTGGACCAGGAATGGGGAGGAGGTGAGAGTTTAAGAGTGGTGGGCAATGAGCTTTGGACATGTCAGGGGAGGTATTTGTGAGATGTTCTGAGGGGACTATTTGGTGGGCAGTAAGATGTATGGGCCAGAAGCTCAGAGCATGAAATTGAGCATGAGATGTGGGATTCCACCAAAATGTTCTGGAAGCTGAACCCATGGGAGGGAGGATCTGTTGAGGAGAGATCATGGCCAGATAAAAGCTGAACCAGCATGACCCCCAGGCTCATGCTCATTCCACAAAGCCATATTCCCCAAAGAAGGATGGCAGAAAATCACATAATATCTGCTCAAAAAGAGTTTCTGTCCCATGTTTTCAGCTATCTCCTCTTTTGACCAGCATCCACATCTGTAGATAAGACATTGTTGCTCTCTGCCCAAAGAAGCAAGTGTCCCTGGCTTCTCAGGAGCAGCGGCTCTGTTCACTATTTTCTAGGCTCGAACAGTCCCCTTAAAACTGGTGGGGGAGTTAGGACAAAGAGGGTACAGGTGTGGCTGGCACTTCATTCTTCCCACCATCCACGATGCTGAGTTCTCTGACATTATTCTGTGTGCTTTCCTCACATTATATGATTTAATTATCAACCCCTGGGAACTGTTAATATTCACATTTCCCAGAAGAGGAGCCTGAGGCATTGTGAGGTTAGCTTACTCCTTTACCTGGAGATGACACTGTGTTCTTCTGCCTGCTGTGTATCAAGAGCTCTACCTATTAGCTTGCTTGCTGGCAACACCCTGTGAGCTAGAGGGCACTATCCATGTTGTTCAGATGAGGAGATAAGATCCAGAGAGGTTAAATTGTTTCATGAGGCCACACAGCTAGTAGTGGCAGAGTCAAGATTCTATTCCAAGTCATTCTGACCACATCCCAGGCTCTCTCTACCAGCCATGCCCTTCCCACCCACACTCATTTCATAGGGGTGACAGTTGCTACAAGGACTACCAGCCACCCCTGCTGTTTATAAGTCCACTGGCCCTTAACTCGCATTTCATTGCAATTAGTATCATTAATTACTATCATCTAGATGATAATTATACTTCTGTTTGCATAATACTGTGCAGGTTGTCAAGGACTTCAACATATTCACCTCGCTTGACTCCCATGGTAAACCAGGGCAGTCCGTAATATTCTCCATTCCACAAGGGGTGGGTGAGGCCAAGGATGAAGGATGGACACTATTATTTATCAAGTATCTGCTGCACTTCAAGGTGATGCTTGGGGCTCTGACATGCTTCATCTAGGCTATTTCTCACCACAATCCTATGGGATGACTGCCTCCATTTGACAGATGTGGAAACTGAATACAGAGAATCTCCACTGGTGCATAAGATCACAGAAATAATGGATTTTTCCATAGTATCATTAAAATTCTTTGCATTGTCCCTGTCACCCCTGGGACTCTGGCCTCACATCAACTTTACTTTAATTTGAATGCAGTGCCTCTAAGTCTGTTTTTCTAAATTCCAAGCTCATTTTGGTTCTCTCAACTCATTGTTGAGAAGATAACATTGAGTATGAATTAATCCTCCAGAAGAGCAGAGAGAATGCTAACCTTGGCTTTGCAAAGAAGAGCTTTCCTCCTGAAGAGCCTTCAGCCTCCGAGTCAGAGGTCACGTGATTGTGTGACTTGGAGCTGAAGAGACTGTGTGAGGCATTTTTTCTGCGACTTCTCCCCACTCGTACCTCGATCTCACTCAGTGCCCCAAGCCATAAACCTGGGGATCATCCATGACTACCCTCTCTCTATTCCCCACATGTCCCAGCACCAACTCAGCTAGATGTACCCGATGGACTCTTCTAGAACATACAGTTCCTGCCCTAGGACCATCAGTTCTCTCTCAAGCTTGTACCACACAGTTTAGTTGTTTGCAAACACTTCCCTCTGCCCTTTTGCTTGTGCTGATCACTCTCTGACCTTGTCCACTCCCAGACCCTCACAACTCCCACCCTTCTGCCTGGCTGTTTAACTTGAAATTAATTAAATGTCTTCCCCTCAGTAAACAAACCTTCATAAGAGCAGGAACTATGCCTCTCTAATTTATTGTTATATCCCCAGGGCCTACCATAGTGCCTGGAACAGAGAAAAGGCTCATTAAACATTTGTTGCGTGAATGAATAAATGAGCTAGTAGTACTGTGATAAGGATGTTAATGTCTTGTGCTTTTTGTCTCTGCTTCTGTAACCCCCAATGAACTTCTCTTCTCTCAGAGAGAAAAACCCTAGTGCAAGAAGATGAGAGAGTATGGAAAGAGATGGCCCCCGGAGTCCTTTGGAAATCCTGAGAGGAGGGGATTCCTCACAGTCCACCAGTGAGGGGACTTGGGAGGTTAGAGGGCATGAAGGTGATACTCCCCAGCAAGCTAAAGTAAGACAGCAAGGCGAGGGTCCTTCTTTTTCTATTGTTTGTTGGTGTCAAATGCTGTCTCCCTAAAATATTACCAAAAGCAACTTGTTGATAAAAAAAAAAATTATTTTTACTGTAGCAAGGGAGTGTGTTACTTCAATAGAGTCTTAGGAGTGTCCAGGAGGGAGTCCAACAAAGGCAAGATCTTTACTGGGATTTTGAAGTCTGGTTTAAGGTGAGTCTTTCACCTGGGCAAAGAGCAGTGCTTGATTAAGATTGGATAAGGCACATGACATACGGTATTGGACTCGGCAAGGCGAGGACTTTGAGGGCAAGGGGTTCAAAGAGTATTGGGATGTAAACTGTCATTTGGTGTTTCCTATTAAAGAGCTGACAAGTCTTTCAGAACATTCTTGGAATAAACAATAAAGTTATTTTTAAATTTTATCTTGTTTGCTAAGAATTCATAAGAATTTCTGACTATACAAGGTCCTGAGGTTGGTTCCAACACTGATTCATTTCTAGATTTCTTTCTAGTTTTGAGAATCCTAATTTTTAAAAGCAGCTACTTCTTTTTTTAAAGCTTCTTTTCTGACTTCCTTAAGGTCCAATTTTCCTCTCCTACTCCCTGTCTTTGAGGTTGCAATTAGCCTCTGGTGACACATTTGGTGTATGAATGCTGTGAATAGTCCCGGTGAGCTGGGTACAGACCCTGACAGTAAATGCGGGTAGCTGATTGCAGTTTGGTTCTCACCCTCAACTTCTCCATAGGTAAGTGAGTGAGTAAGTGAGTGAGTGAGTAAATAAATAAATAAATAAATAAATAAATAAATAAATAAATAGGAGACTGGGAAGCAAAGCATGAGCTGAGGGAATGCTGATTGCAGAGGTCACACCCTCATTGATTCTGCTATGAATCAAGTTCTTCACAGTTTCAAGATGGACAAATACCTCAGAAGCTGAAGAGAGGTAGAAATATGCTTGATGGGTTGGTCTCTCTGATCCATCTAGAACTCCTGAGATAACCGGAGATAATCAGGGTTAACCAAGCTGGCAGCTTACAGCCAAAATATGCCTTAGTGTCCAGGCCCTGAAAACCAGGACGTGGAAAGGGGATGGCTGGGCCTTTGACTTTCTCTGTGTGAGACTCCTCCCCTCAGTTTCACCCACATACTGGGAGTTCTTGCAAAGTAGGGAAGGAGAAGTTAGATTCTAAGCAAGCAGGGGCTCTGGCTCTTCTTCCCACTCAGCCACTGACCTTCACTCTCTGCCCACCTGCTCCCAGCCCCAGCTGCCGTGTTCTCATGCTGAGAAGTTCTTCCTCAGGACACACTAGTAACCTGGATTTGCCAAGCAGTAAGCAGAAGAGAAAGGAAGAACACCCAGTCTGCCATAATTTCTCATCAGTTTCATAATTTTGCATCTGAACACACTGCACATGACAAATGTGGAAGAAAGCGTTGCAGGTGCACTCAGATTGACTGGTCATGTTGATGATAATATGCTGTCCATGAATACTGTTTGGGGACCCATTCATTCCACACTCAGTTGCTGAAGTTTGAGTGTTTCAGACTTTGTTTTAAGGGTAGCAGAGAAGACTAAGACTGGGATCTGCCCTCAGAGAAGTCACAGACAGCCTGCCGAAGTAAGGCACACACACAAACACTCATGAAAATGGCAGGATGTGTGGGCTCCAGTGTGGACAGCATCCCACTGAGTCACTCTCAGTTCTCCAGCACTTAACACAAGATTTAATTATTACTCATTTCTTACTATGAGTCCAGCTCCATGTTAAGCTTCTTATATGTGATTTTATTTAAACCTCACCTGCCACTCTATATATCTGGTGATATTATTTATAGGCGAGTAAACTGAGACCCAGCATGGAATAGTAGACACAAAATTTGGTCTGAGAGCCTCTGATACCAGAACTTGCAAGCTTGACCAATAATACTATACCACCTCTAGCATCAGGCATATAGTAGATATTCAAAATGTATTTGTTAAATGTCTCAATCAGTGAACGAAATACCAAAGAACAATTTAAGCAAAATCCTGTGGGAGCTCAGAAAAGAAAAAAGTCTGATTGAAATGGTTAAATGTAGCTTTCATGAAATCTGTTTAGGCTGAGGGTCATAGAGTAATTAGGGAGATTGGGAAAAGGGAATGTGCAGCAGACAGATGCTAAAGTGGCCTCATGATCATGCCTTTTTGTAATCCCACAAGCAGGACTTGTGACTTCCTTCTAACCAATAGAATATGCAAAGATGATCAATGTCTCTTCCACGATTACACGACATAAGACTGTAATCCTTGTCTTACTAGAACAGCTTCCACTTGCTGGCTTTAAAGAAGTAAGCAGTCATGTTGGGGAAGCCATACAGCAGGGAACCAGGGGCAGGCTCTGGCCAATGATCAACCAATGATGGCAGCCTTTGATTGACAGTCAACAAAAAATTGTCCATGTGCAAGGGCCTGAATCTTACTGATAGCCATGTAAGCTGGGAAGTGGATTCTTTTCCAGTTGGATCTTGAGATGGCACCACAAAAATTATGAGATAATAAATGTGTATTGCTTTAAACCACTAAGTTCGTAGTAATATTGTTAAGTTAATAAGTAACTAGTATAGCATCATTGGCAGAGAAAATAGCAGCAGCAAAGGCCCGGAAGTGGAAAGGCCTGCGAACATTAGAAAATTTTGGCTTGTTCTATGCCGCTGGAGCAAATCTATGAGGTGAGTGCTGGGAGGTGGAAGTTGAAGAAGTGGGTTGGAAAGAGAGATTTCAAGAACAGAAAGCTTCGACTGGGCTCCGCTCTGTAGGAAAGGAGTTTCCAGTGTTCATAGGTCCTGGGAGGGATCTCTATGGGGAGTGAGTAGGTCTGTTTGAGCAACCCTCAAATCATAGATTGTCTATCTCTCTGAGGCTTCCAAATGGAGCTCTGGCTAAGGTCCTGAGGCAGATAACCCTCAGTCTCACATTTTGGGGGATACAAATTAGCTTGTGACTGAATAGTGGGTAGAGGTCAGGAGCCAGGTCCCTGAGGGGACAAAGACACACAAGCTGTGTTGACTCCCTCAACCTTCCCCTATCCTTGCAGCACTCAGCCCAGGACTGAGCTCCTAGCTGGGGCCCGAAGGAGACTCCTGGAACCACTGGGACCACAGCTAAGGTGGTTCAAACTCAACCTGCAGTGACTTCAGCTCTCTCAGAGTCAATGGAGAAACTGCTGTGGCATTTTGAAAATGACTATGGTGCGTGCAAAAGCATAGTGAATAAGTAGTAGGGTTTAAATTCAAGAGTTTGTAGACAGATTAAAATAGAAAAATAAATGGTCTCATCATTCAAAAAGGCTACTCAGTGAACACCTCTTAGCGCTAACTCCCTCCCTTTGTAATAAATTAGTCGAATGATTCAAAGCCCTCATCTTAGCAAGGGGCCTGGGAGGCAGAAAATCAAGGAAACCCAGCTGTCATTGTGACTAGTTTGAGAGATTTACCTGTGAGGAGGAAGTTGCTCTGAGGTGAAAACCTTTCTTCCTTAGCTGGGGTTCGGAGAAAAAAGAGCTACTTTTTCTCTCATATTTAGCTAATTGGAAGAGTGATCAGAAGTTTGGTTCCCTGGTGCCTGATTGTCCTGAAATGCTCTGGTGAGGAAGGGAGAGGACTTTGGGTAAAAATGGAGGAAAATATTATGGGAAGCGGTGCCATGGCACTGGAAGTGTCACACTTCAGGGGGAATTGAAAATGTGAGGTCCTCTAGGACCAGAAATGACCAGAGAGTTTGGCCAGTGCGCAGAAGAGTAAGACACCCAAGAGGAAACCAAGGCCACATTCTAACCATTCCAGTCACTGCCCCTGATTACAGAAAGAAAAGCAACTTTAAAGGGCATCTCAGAGAGATGAATTTCATTCAGTGCACCAGACACTGAGCTGGGCACAGGTCATGTTCTGAGGTATGACATGGTCCCGGCCTTCCAGGGCCAGTGCAGAGCCAGTAGAAAAGAGATCCCTGAATCTTACAGGGACTTGGGGCTCTGTCTAGCTGGCTCCAAGCTCAGAGGGGTGGGGAAGAGAGGCTGCGCAAGGAGGAGTATAGAGCAGGAGGCAGGTAATTGCTGGGTGGACAAAGGGTAGGAGACTGAGGTGGGTGCACCATGGCACACTGTGGGGAATGCACCATGGATGTGAGGCTGGAAGTGTGATGGGGGCCAGCCTAGATCTCAAATCATATTTTCAAACAAATCATCCCAGGAAGCTCTCCTGCTCCTGCCTGAAACTGCTGACTAACCTGGGGGAAGTGGTATAGAATAAGGGCACAGATGTCCAAGAAGTAGCTCCTGACTTCCTCAGGCACACCTTCCTTTCTGGGACTCTCTCCAGCAAATTCTGGCAGTGCTGCTTTCTCACTATGTCTTACAATGGAGATATCCTGCTGAAAATGACGCATTTGTGGCCTTTGGTGGAGAGTGGATCCTGCTCTCTTAACTATCATCATTGTTACTCAAGGGCTTCCCATTGCCCATGACAAAGTCTAAAATCCTCATTTTGGTGTTAACTGCTCTCTGTGCACTAGCCCCGAGCTTCCTGTCCAGGGCCATTTTCCTATTCCTGATACCTGTATTTGTCACTCCACAGCCACCAAATCATTGGAGAGTTCAACATGCCTCTGCAGGATCTGGCTCATATCCCCTAATGTTCACACATTTAAGTACTAACCATTATTTAGGCTCAGCTAATGCAGACTTCTCCCCTGATCCACCTAGAAATGTTTGTCCTTTCCTAAAATGTCATGACCCCACGTGCAGCCACACTTCTCTTGGGCATGAAGCATTTGCTCACTTCCAGTAGGAGAATTCACAGCTCTGAATCTGCTTTCCCACAAGATTGGGGCACTGGAGTCAATCAAATCCTTATTGCACCATTCAATAAAAAGCAATATAACATTGTAGTAGAGAGCATGTGTTTATAACCTAGAAGGTAGAGCTTGGAAAGACATTTATCCTGTCACTGGAGAGAGTGTTTGATTTCAGGTATGCCAGGGAAGAATTAACCCCAACACAGCCTAGCTTGCAACCTTACCATTTTCTTGCAAAGAAGGTTACTAAATTTTAGTTTCTACAAAATATGGGGATAATATAGTATTTGCTTTAAAGAATCTTTGAGGTTTACATAAGACAACACACGCAAATTACTTAGCACGGCACTTATGCATTCTATTAGTTTATGCAGCAAATATATGTTGAACAGCTATTATGTGCCAGGCACTAGGGATACAGCAGTGAGTGAGACAGTTACTGCTCCAATGCATCTACATTTGAGAAAGCTCATGTGAGCAAATGAAGAAGTACTATAAGATGCTGACAAGTCCTTCAAAAAAAAAATTAAGAGAAAGTGCTGGAGTAGCGAGGAGAGATCTAGTTTAGTAAAGACCAGAATTAAGAGAAGCAGTTGGCCATGCAAGACCAACAAGGATAAATCTGAGCTAATCCCACTTGTAACCCAGTGGCCAGGCCCTTTCCTCTGCCCCTCAGACTGCATTTTCTGTAATAGGGGAAGTTGAGGAGATGAACCTTATCTTCACTCCAATCAGGTCTTCACCATGAGAGGGATGGTCCTCACCATCCAGGAACCTATCACCAAGGAAGCCATTGGCCATCACTGATCAAAGAAGACTGGAGACTTCCCCTGCTTGTTCCAAATCCTGTCTCACATGTCTCAATGCCTCACCTTCTCTGGTCTCCAGTGACAGTTTCTTTACTTTAGGATCATAGTTACTATGTCATATGCACACAGAGTCAAGGAGGAGAATAAGAGTCCCCGAGGAACGTTGTCTCATGTGGCTACACCTCAGATGTTTGGAAGTTGTGCACAAGGAGCTCTCTTCTTTCCCCCATTCTTTGCCTTCCCTCTCCCTTCCCTCTTCCTTCCTGCAGTATTTCTCAGCCAAGGGCCATATTGCCCCCTCATTCCAAACCTAGGAGTGGTTGGAATGGGAAGGGGACATTTTTGATGGTCACAATGACTGGGAGTTGTTATTGGCATTTAGAGGGCTGAGGTCAGGGAGGCTAACCAGCCTATGATGCACAAGACAGTTCCACACGATAAAGAATTGTCCTGCCCAAAAGGTAAATGTAGACATTAATCTCTTAATATCCCCTCTAATGATACCCAATCCCCTTTTTCTCTACCTAGATGCTGTCCTTTTTCTCCAGAAATAATCGAGCCTCAGTCTCTCAAAGTCCCCACCATATGTATGTCTTGCACATTAGACAGTCTTTTGTGTAGAACACCAGGGTGGACTATCTTGAAGCACCTAGTATTATTCCACCAAGAAAGGCCAGGCAGCTCTGGAGGAAGGAAGTGGGGAAGAGGTGGGCTGTGTGGTGCTTAGTTCTTCCTTGGAGTACTTAAAAATCAAACACTTCTCATTAGTGAGAAGATAAATACCCTTCTACACTCCACCCTTCTAGATGAGAAATACATATTACCTCTACTACCCCCATCATACCCAGACTTGTATTACAAAGCTTCCTATGTGAGCTTTATAGCAGAGGTCCAAATGCCTCTCCATTAAAGGCAGTGGCAATGTAATAGCAGGAGGGTCCTTGGTTTGCCTTGCCTTTATCATCATCATCATCATCATCATCATCATCATCATCATCATCATCATCATTATCAATATACAAGGCCTTGTACAGAGACTGAAACTGGTGGGAGTTTTGTCCCTGGATGGTCCTGATGGCATAGGTGACTGTTAGGAAGAGCAGGACAAGGCTGAGCTCACACTAACAAAGAACCTTGTGCAAACTGACTTTCTGATTTGTATAATGAGCAGCCTAATGCTTGATTAAAAGAGCTTGAGAGAGAAATTCTCTTTGGAAGAGAAAAGATTCCAGGTTGCACTGGAAGAGCTCATTTCTCATTCTTTATCTTGGGGGATTGGCAGGAAAAAGGACAATGACTATTCCCTTTAGAAAGCAATGCTCCAAGTGCTCCCGAGAGCCAGCCTGGAAGGCTGCTCCTTGGCATTCTCCTTGGCCAGAGTGACTTTCCAACCATCAAAGCCAAAAGTAGCTTTTGTGGGAGGTTTGGAGAAGAACCTCTCACAGCAGGAATCTTGTCTCACTCTTCTCAAACTGAGTGTGTCTATTTACCAAAACAGTCGGTAGATCCTACCTGTCCAGAGAACAAGGAGTGCCAGGAAGGGTCCTTGCAGGAAACAAGTGATCACCCAAGTGCAGTAATGAGATAGAGACAAAAGTGTGGGTAGCACCAAGGAAAGATGAAGTACCCCAGGGCTGGCAGCATTAGAGAGCAGTTGCCACTCCAGCCCTGAAAGGGTATGGGAGGGAAGATTGCCAAAACCCTGGAAGTGAGCTGTGGCTGTAGGGTAGTGTCACCGATAGAGGCTGTGGCAAAACTGTATAGGCCAGCAGGGTGAGAACCAGGAGGATACATGCCTCCACCTCAATCTCCTCTTGCTGGTGGAAGGCAAAGAGCATGGGAACTCATTAGAATAGCCTGTATGTGTCAGCCTTCTGGCCAAGAGAAGGAGGGACGAATCAGGAAACTTTTACAAACCATTCCAAAAATTACTACCTTAAGACAGTAACCATGAACTTAGCCTTTATTTTGTAGATTACCAATTCAGCAATTTAAGCTGGGCTCAGTTTTGTAGTTCTGCTGGTCTATTCTGTGCCTGGCTTAGCTGTCTCAGCTAGGCTCACTCATGTGTCTGCAGTCAATTGATGGTTTGGCCAGGACCATGTCTGAGATGGTTAGAAAGACATGGGCTTCTCTAGACCTGGATATTGCCCTCCTGGTTGCTCCCTGGGCCTGTGTACAAAGCAGACAAAGGCCCCAAGAGCATGTAGGCAAACCCCCAAATTCAAGTGCTTCTCAGCAATTTGATTACATTGCATTTGCTTCTGCACTTTTGGCCAAAACTAGTCCCATGGCCATTCTAATTCAAGGGGCAGAAAAATAGATTCCACCTCCTGAAGGGACAGGAGAAATGTGTGGCTATATTTTGCAATCTACCAGAGTCTGTTCCAGCCACAGCTATTCATATTTCTCCCACTTGCATAATGTGCTCTCTTATATCTCAGGACCTCTAAACCCCCAAACTTCCAATATGGACTTGTTCCTGTAGCAATTGGCTTTGGCCGCATACAAATGACCCCAACACTTAGAAGTTTAAAACAATCATCATTTATTTAGCTCATGACTCTGCAAGTTGGCCATTTGGGCTGGGCTCAGCTGAATTTTTGATTTCTGCTGGGACTCACCCATGTATCTGTGATCAGTGCTCCTCCCTCCTCCACATGACTTCTAGTCCTTTGGCAAGCTCATGCACATGATGGTAGGATTCCAAGAGCAGCAATACAGGGCAAACCTTGACATGTAATCACTTTTCAAGCATCTGCTTATGCATCATTGCTAACATCCCATTGGCCAAGCAAGTCACACGGCTGAACTCAAAGCGGGGAAGAAGTGAAAGGTACATGGCAAGGGGGAATAGATACAGGGAAAGAATAACTGATAATCATTTTTTGTAATTAATCTACCACAATGGATGGAGACTAGATATGGAGAGATAAAGAGAAAAGATGCAGCTCACAAGTCTAAATTTCATAACACAGCACTCCAGCCTCTTAAAACTGAGTCCTACCTTTGTCTCCAACATCAAACTATATTTATCCCCCAACCATACACCTGCCAAACTGGGCTCTTCCCAATTTCATGGACCTGC
Source organism: Cynopterus sphinx (assembly GCA_030015415.1). Lineage (NCBI taxonomy): Eukaryota > Metazoa > Chordata > Mammalia > Chiroptera > Pteropodidae > Cynopterus > Cynopterus sphinx. Next base: position 48,967,645 of record CM057380.1, read on the forward strand.
CCTGGATTTTCCATCTACCTGCTCATCATTCTCTGGGTTATCCCCCATCTTTACCTGACCACCTCTACATTGTTCTTAACCCAAATTAAAGCCACTTTCTCCCAGAGATCTTGCCTCATTCTTATCTCCATCCCATACCCCCCAGACTCACACCATCACCACCATCACCACCACCAAGCTGAATGTGACTCTGAACTATTGCCTACAATCTCTAGAGCCCTCTCTGGGCCTTTTTTCAGGAACTTAGTGCAGTGTGCTTATTTCAGATGGACGTTATTCCCTTTCTTGGACTGTGAGCCACCATAGGGCTAGATTCTTCTGTGGAAACATTCTTTGTCTCCCCCCGCAGTGCCCAGCACAGACTAGATGTCCTATTGACATGAAGATATCAGTGCTAACTAATTCAAAGACTTCAGGAGCAGACAGTGCAACAGAGGCGTGAAATACCCTTCAGACAATGTCAGGAAGCTTCTGACTCCAAAAAGCAGCTTATGGAACCCCCTAGAGGGGAACCCAGAAGAGCAGGAGTTGGCTACCCACTGAACAAGGGACAAGGCTTTGGGCTTGCCAGAAGGCATACTAGCAGGTGTCAAATTCATGAGAAGACAGCCCTCAACTCTACCCAAGGGAGAAACTCCTCTAGAAGAACAGTCCAGATTTGAATGGGCTGGCAAAAAGAGGGGTGAGCCACCCCAACTGGCAGTGAACCAGTGTTCGGGTTAGTTTCTGAGAGAGTGTTTTCGCAGGGGCCTTCGTCTATTTACACTTAAGGTTTGCACATGAATAATTCTTTCGTTAGATTCATGTTGCCCCTTGGCACGCAGGAGTGTGCATTCCCAGCCTCACAAATAAAGGGTTTTCAGGAGCCAGCAGCTTTCTTCATGAGGCAGCCTGCGCTGAGCCTGGACACCAGCCAATGCCCTGAGAGCTGGCTGGGCACTGGCACATCATGTACAACAAGCAAACTGGCATGTGGTTAGGTTGGGGGTGGAAGGGGTGGGAGGGGAAGGTAGATGACTGAGTAGATGTCAGTCTGAAGGAATTCTAAAATGTTAGGGAGGGCCATTTCAGTGAATTTCCTATTACACACACACACGCACACACATACCTGAATACCCCAGTGGGTTGGGCCATCCTGTCAGAAACCAGTAGCTTCTTCCCTAGGGTGGGCAAAGGGAGTGAGATAGTCCTATGGGCCCCACCTTTCCCCAACACTGCTACTCTTGACCAGCCCAACCTGCCTGTATTCTAAGTGTTGGAACTTGTTTTCTAGCATGGGGATGTGGCCTCCCTAAATGCCAGAATATGCCAGATCTCCAGGAGGGAAGGGGAGCTCGTCCTGGTGAAAAGTGGCTCCCATGTGGCACCTCTGCCTTCAGGCCAGCAGTGAGCAGAGTTCTCTCCTCAGGAGCCAAGTTTAGAGGGGCTTTTCTGCCCCCTTCCAATAATGTTCCTTGAAATAAAACACCTACTGTGACCAATCCCTTTATCAATATGTCAAAACCTACACATCCTATAAGGCCCATCTTAGATGCTACCTCATCTTCTTGCCTTTCCACAAAATATCCTTACCTTAACTCAAATATGAGTGCATGTTCTCTCAGGAACTTTACACTTCTTCATGGCTCTGATCAGACTGTTTCTGAAATTTTATACAGATATGTACATACCTTCTCAATGATCCCAAACCATGAGCTTTGTAGGCTCGTATTGTTCCTTCCCCACTCCCATCTTCAGTGCCCAATCCAGGACCCATTTTAATTGCAGCATTTAACAAACATAAGTTGGATTAATAATATCCCTTCACTTTTGCCCCAGCAGCAGGACAAGACCATCTTTCTTTCTTAATGGCCAGCACCAGCTCCTTCCTAACAGAACAGACATTTCCCTCTCTCATTTCCATTCCTTTCAGATGAATAGGAACAATCCCTACTGGGAAACTTTTTGGCCATTCAACACTGTCTCAGATACTCACCAGGGCTGTGGGTGTGCTCCAGGACTCAGGAGGCCCTCAGCAGATAGGCTGGTATTTGATGAACAGCCCTTCCACCTGCAAAGCCCTGTGAATAGCTCCACCAGTGTCCCCAGTGACTGCCATGTGACTCCACAGTACTGTCTGGAAGGTGTGCCAAACCCTTAAGCTGGGTTTTTCTTAGGGCTCTTTGAGGCTAGAGGGAAGGGGGCTCTTTCATATCAAACGTTTCCTCTAAAGTTACAAAGAACTGGGATTACTAGCTGAAACCACTCACTCACTTCTGCCTATGAAGAACAATGCCAGCCTATATCATTTCCTAAATCTCACCCTTCTCCCAAAACCCATTCCTTTCCACACTGAAGTGCAAGAAGCTCAAGAAGAAAACCAACGTTCTTAAAAGCAGACATCAGCTCAGTGGATCTCATGTGCATTCTGTGGAACCCCAGGCAAGTTTGTGATTCAGAATCAATGAACTGGAAGAAAAAGGTATATCTCCTAGACCCTGAGCCAGAGAAGCAGATGCTTGAATACCTAGGAAGAAAGTTTCACCACCCCCATCATCCCACGGTTCCCCATTGTCTACAGAAAAGTCAGATTATTTTGTCCAGAATTCACATACTTCACATCATAACACCAATCATTCTAATCTCATCTGTGAGACTTCCAAATGCTAGCCACCTTAGAGCATTTGTGCTCCCCACATATGCTCAACTCTTCCCATCTAAGAACTTTGTTACAGCTATTGAAATACCACTGGTCTTAGGATGGATTCTCAGATCTTAGGATAAGGATTCAAGTGTAAGTATGTTATGAAGAGGGTAGTGGGGAAGAAAGGAAATCAATAAAGGAAATATTATTGAATAGGTTCCCATTGTGGTCAACTAATGTTTGATTCTACTGGGGAACTCTGGGAAAAACTTCAGAATTCCCATCTGAGAGTAGAGGGAACTGGGGTATTTACCAGAAACTCCCATAAGTCAGTGTGGTGGGGTTCTGCGGGGAGAGTGGGAGGTATTGACGCTGCAGCATGTAAGTCTGGCTCGCAGGGGATGGTGATTGCCAAAGGCAGTTGCCAGTGCATCAGTAGGTCCCCTTCCCATTTCCTGTCTCTCTTCCCTCTCCTATCACCATTTGTTAGTTTCTCCAAGCAGTCCACTGACCAAAGTATAATGCCACCTCCTCCAAAAAGCTTTTCTGATCTTCAGACAGAATCAGTGACTCTCCTCTGGTGTCTATAGACAGTCACAACATAATTGTTACAAATTCTTTATGTTCCTGCCTTTAGGCTTTACTTTCAGTCATTTGGATGGTTAAAGGCAACTGAGCAGTGTGACGGTGACACTTGTTCTCCTGCCTGATTTTTTTCCTTTCTGCTTTACACGCAGTGGTGTCTGAGAGTTTTACACTCACAGAAGCTCTTTTATCCTGTTAACATTAAAAGTTTAAAAATCCCCCTTTCAAGTACCATTGTCTACTATTGTTTGACCCTGTTATTGCAAACATGGGAATCTAAAGCATATCATTTGAAGCAGTGCATGATAATTGCTGTGTTATCTAATGTTAAGTTTTATTTGTGTGAAGAGATTATATCCATGGCCATATAAAAATCAAAATAAATACCTAAATCCCAACTGCTGTCTCCAAGTTATCTGGAACTGTGACATGTGAGAGCCTGAAAGCATCTAGTCTTGTTTCGTGGAAAGAGGAGAAGGTGAAAATGAAAGAAAACAAGGAAGGAAAGAGAAAAGCCCAAACCCACAGAAGATAAAAATGGTGGCAAGAGAGGAAAGAGGTTTCTGGGAGCCCTGGTATAAGGCAACCTCACTCTGCTTCCTAAAAACAACTTTACTGAGTGCTGCAGTGAACTTGGGGAAGGAGCTGTCCCACCTGCAGTCCTCCAGAGAGAAGAAATGAGAAGTTGCCTTAGCTTAGGGCAGCCTGGGTGGCTTAAGAAACAGAAGTTTATTTCCCACAGTTCTGGAGGTTGGGAAGTCCAAGATCAAGCCACTTGCAGATTTTGTATCTGGTGAGGGCCTTCTTCCTGGTTCGTAGACGGCTGTCGTCTCACTGTGTTCACCTCGGCGGACAGGATGAGGGAGCATTCTGAGGTTCTTTTTAGAAGAGCAGCAATCCCATTCACCGGGGCTCCAAACCACATGACCTAATCATCTTCTGAAGGCCCGACCTCCTAATGCCATCACATTGGAGCTTAGGTTTTAACATAGGAATTTGGGGGCACACGCATTTCTCCATAGAGGAGCCAGTAGCTGTGGTTAACAGATTAAAAAGATGGAGCTTCTGCTAGATTACAAAAGAAGTCTGAGACTGCGTGTGATCAAATGGGGAGTCTGCTTTCAAAGAGACCTGTGTCCAACTCACCTGCTGCCATGTTTGACCCTCTTAGAAATTAAAAGATTGTGTTTCCTTAGGTATACGGGTTGCAGTTGGTTATTGACTATTTCTGAAGGTCAGGTCCACCCCCCACCAGCAGCTGGGAAATTCAGAAGGATGAATCAGCCTTTAAAAAGAAGAAGCACCTCTGTCTACCAGAGCTGCCCAATAACAAAAGTGTAATAGCAGAGGGAAGATGAGCCTGAGACTGGGAAGTTGTGAAGAAAGTTCTTGTCCAAGAGAGGAGGTCGGACCCTTTAACTGGTCAAAAAGATTGAGCTATAAGAGTCCAAGTGCCAGAATTTAGCTTAGCAGCTTCACATACATCACCATTTCCAATTTCAAGCTGTTGACTTGCTGTTCTTACCTTCCAGGTGTTCCAAGTGGCAAGTAGATCACCTCCTCCTTGGGGTCACCATGCTGCACTTGCTTATACTGATCAACACTACTGCCTACCAGATACCTCAGTATAAGGGCTCCCTGGGGCAGACACTGTGAGAAGTGAAAGAAAAAATAACCTACTACAACCAACTTCATATCCCTACTTATCTACCTACTCAGGAGAGAAAATATTTTATTCAAAAAATTATAATAGAGACTCATATCACCTTTCTTTCACTTAAAACTCCTACTCATCACTCAACCCACAATACAAACACTGCCTACCCATGAGCACATCTGATCCCAACCCCCACACACTGCTTTTGCCATGCCATTCACAATTTACTAGTCTTATCCTGTGTTACTCATGACCAGACTGCAGGTCCTGGTGGGCAGGAATGGTCTGATTCATCTCTGTCCTACCTCATCCAACCCAACTCCCACCCCAACGGCCTGGCGAAAATAGGAGGACAGCTAGGTAAATTGAGTTTTAGGATAAAAGGAAGTATAGCCAGGAGTATAACTTGACTCAGAAGGATTTCAGCCCAACTTTCCAAGAAGCCATTCTCTGAGCTCAGAAGCAGGAGAGGTGATGTCCAGGACCTCCCCTCCTGGGCTCTTGACAAGAACCCAGCCGACTCTTCTTGTCTTCTTATAGCTCTACATTCCCCTGATCATCATACTGCTCCTGAGGAGAGTTCTTCTTTACTTATAAAGACAGAGTTGGGCAAGATAGTAGCAAATTACAGAAGCGTGGAGCTGAAGGTGGCTCTCACCCAGCTCTGCTGTCCCCTTCTGCAGTATGCTTGTCAAGATGACATTCAGCCCTGGCTTGAACAACTCCACAGTGGGAGTTACCACCACTGTCCTGGGACTGCTGAGCCCGGGAAACACGTTCCTCAGATTCATGTATACCCTTTGAGCTCAAGTCTACCCTTGCGGGCTGCTCAGAACAATCTGTTCCCTCTTCCCCAGAGAAGCCTTCAGATGTTTAAGAGTAGCTCTTTTGTCTTCTTGAATCTTATTCTGCCTGACTAAATGGCCTCAGCTCTTACACTGTTTTCGCTTGTCCCAACACGGCTATTGATTTTAAGTGTTCTTGAAAGAACATTCTCCACAAGGTAAAACAGACGTGAGTAGTCATGTTGGTACCGACCCGACCCCTTGCTGCATCTCAGCAAGAATAAATACTTTCACGTCCCTCCAGTGGTGCAGAAATAATTGGTGAGAGTCTCATTCATACACACACTCGCTCAAACCCTGCCAATAGGACACTGTGCGAGTTTGAAGAGAGTATATGGCTTCTGGTCTGGTAGGAAAACAGAAGGTCAGACCTCAATTCAGTTGTTATTTTTTTTTTTCTTTAAATATAGGTGAGTGCAAAGCAAGAAGACTGAGAGCCAATAACTCAACTGAAAACTTTCCTTTGAGAACTTCAAGGCAGGGCCTGTAGGACCAGAATGAGGGCCAACCAGTATTAGACACTGATGGCAGGAAAATTCCTAAAGAAGCTTTGTTAATCTTGCTTTCCACAGTTTTTCCTTCAGAGAATACTAGAAAGTGTTCATTAGGTCAGATCTCTTAAAAATAAAGGTAAAAAAAAATCACTAGAACTCTCTCTCTTCCTCCCTCCTTCCCTCCCTCCCTCCTTCCCTCCATTCCTTCCTTCCTTCCTTCTTTCCTTCCTTCCTTCCTTCCTTCCTTCCTTCCTTCCTTCCTTCCTTCCTTCCTTCCTTCCTTCTTTCCTTCCTTCCTTCTCTCTTTCCTCACTTTACTTCAAAACATCTTTGAGGTAACAAATGCCCAATGCTTTTGTGGTCTTGTGCTTTAAATAGAGTGGAACTGCTCATTGTTTCACATGAGTGAGCCAGTATTTAGAGTCCAAAATCTTTTTTTATGATAAATACTTTGAACTACAGCTAAAACTGCAGTAATGAGGTCTAACCTGTAATCAAATGAAACATCACGGCATTAGATTAATTTCAGCCCCACACGCCCACTGCTATTTCATTCTATTAATTTTTTAAATTGGTACAAAATCCTTCCTAAAAGTGAATTTTATGTAGACATCTCATGTAGATATGCCTACATAAAGATATTTAAGCATCTTTTTAGTGAAAAGACTAGACAAAAGAGTTTTAAGGTTTAGGAGCCTTCATTACATCATCTTAAATCCAGTCAGGGATAACTATTAAAAGGTCAATAATGAGCTGATGATAATATTTTCCTCTTTGTTTGCTTCTAGGCCTGTGGACATGTAGGAGATGAGAACATACACTCTGATCATATCAACCTAGAAGATTTCTAGTTTGAAAAAGAGAATGTTTCTCTCCTTCCTAAACGTCATAGCGCCGGAAACTTCTCCAACCTTATCTTACACTCTTTTACATTCACCTGAATGAAGAAGTCAATTTTGCTACCCACTTAAGGCTTGAGATAAGGATGATTCATGTGAACAACTAATTAGATGTCAAAAAATACAAATTCTAGCCTCTGAGAGTCTGAGGACAAGATGGGGAAGAGGACTCAAGGAAGACTTATAAGGACAATGTGATAACTTCCTCCCAAGTTCTTTCCAAAGAAGCCCAGGTGTCCGGCCTGAGCATCCCAAACTGCAGGAACTGTCACCCCTACAGTGGGACTTAGAAACAGGTCCATCCCTCAGGTGGAGCAGCAGCCCTGGGCCTTGTGGCTGGAGGAGTTGTGCTTGTGGCATGGGACACAGCACCCTACTCCTCTTTTCTGAACCCTATGAAGTTCATTTTGAAATATCTGCATGACTGATATGAAGATGCTGATGGTACAGCTTCCTTTCAACTATGATGCCCTGGGAGGTCCCTCACTGGTGGAGCTACCCAGCTCCACCCTTTGAAGTAGAACCCAGGCAGCCACTGGAAAGTCTTACCCCATCATTCGCTGAGTGATCTCTCGCTGCTCAACCAACACAATTATTTGGACCAGTTCCTGTTCTAGGCCTTGAGGAATTCAGAAATCAATAATAATGATATTAATACAGTGGCTAATGTAATCCATGTTCAAAAGCCAAAGTAAATTAGCTGGGTCGGTCTTGTTCAAAATTTTGATTAGCAAATAAAGAGATCACTTGCAATCAAGAATACAGAGTATGCGGCAGACATAGTTAAAAGCCAAGAGGACTGAGTGTTTCGTAGGGTGGAATAAGGAGCAATGAGAAGGAAATGCTTAAGGATTCAAAGGGGGATATTGGGAACCTGCCCTGCCAGGCACATGCGGCTGGGAAGCTACAGAGTGGGGGCCTCTCCAGGCTGTAGGTGCAGGGCTGGAGAAGTGGGAAGTGAGGTGTAAGAACTGTGTGTCTGAGAGGTCAGGTGAAGGCCTGGTTTTCTTCTGGAGCTGGAGCTTTCATGTTTGCAGTTGGACTTCTAGGTGTTTCTAGCATCCTTCTGAGGCTAGGTTGAGCTGACTTAAAGAGGATAGGAAGGTGGAAAAGGAAGTAGCAGGAAGAGAAAATGCACAGATAAGTTTTGTTAAGGAAAGCAAGGGATGCTCATGGTGAGGGGTCACTCATCGGAGTACAGAGAGGGAGCCTTGCAAACTAGAAGATGAGGGCTGAACTTAATAGGGGGAGACCCCCAACTGTGGGCCTCCCTGAGTCCTTTAAACTCCAACCAGTCATGGAAAGCAGAAGGCTCATCTTTAATTTGTACCAGTTTTTCTGACAAACTCAATTTGTAGATTCAGCTTAATTGCAATGAACAAAGTAAGCCAACCAGAAAATCACTTTCTTCCCTTGGAGCAAGAAGGACCACCAGTGACCCCAAAAGAGACAAAAAATGTGCAGGCCTCTGTCAGGAATCAGGGGGCCCTGCTCCTCTGTTCTCAGCATGAACTAAGACCTGACTTGCCCAGAGGACTCTTTCCCAGATTCCACCATTTCCCACGGTGCTTTCAGTCAGGCAACAGCTTACAGGAGAAAGAACTGCAGTCAGGAGTCCTGGGTTCTACTCTCTGCTACTCACTGCTGGGTGGTCTTGGACAAGTAACTTCTCCTGGAGTTGCCACTTTCTCATCCTTAAAGTGAGTGGGGAGCAGGGAATAGTCCCTGCTGTGCTCACTTTACAGGGTGATTATGAAGCTCAGATAAGATAATGGGTGTAAAAGCTTTTCTTGTACATTCTGGGGCATTGAGCAGATGCTCCCCTTTCAGTGTAATGATGATGATGCCGATGATGGTAATGGCAGCTGAACTACTTTTTATGTATGGCCTCTATAAATATCACACCAATAGATGAAGTCCTGATTTTAACAGCCTAACTTTATCCTTCTCATGCATCTTTGGATTCTTACTCGGGCTCCGAAGGACCATTTTTAGCTTTGGGAGGAGTTTGGAATGTCTCAGAGATCTTTCTCCTGCTGCTAAGTCCAGTGTGCCCTCCTAGATGTCCTCCCTTGAGCATCAAGAACTCTGAGCATCAGTATCCACATTGAGGCCAAACTCTCTCTGATTTCATCTGGGAAAAGGGGGAGGTTGATGATCTTCCAAGCCTTTCCTGAGTCTCAGGCTCTAAACTTACCAAATTATTCTCCTGACACCCCAACTGCTTACTCTCACTCAAGCCAGAAAGAAAGAACACAATGAGAAGGCTAGGTGGGTCAGCGCTATACCTCATAGGAGACTATGATTTAGTGTGTGTGTGTGCATGTGACATGTGTGTTTATGTGTGTGCATGTGCACAATGTGGTGGGCATACTTAAAGAGTTGTCCTTCTAGTTCTACCACCTGCCTCTCCCCTATCATATCCCAGTTAAAGTTTTCTCTAGGATAAACAGAAATAGGCATTTAGCAGCAAGGAAAACTGAGGCAATGATAAACGTGATTAGCTAGTGGTTATCTAGAGATATGCTGGGTGAGCAGTGATTAGAATTATCAAGTTTTTGAACTTTTTCTGAGCATACAGATGGGTCCATGCTCTTTTCTAAAATGAGCTTGCAGCCTGATCCTAGGAATGGATGGTTGATGCTTGCTGTGGAGGAAAGGAGCAAGAGGAGTGGGATGGGCTGGGATCCTCAGTCCATTTTAGAATCTAAGAGCTCAGTGGTTCCTGGTTTCTTCAGGTCCTCAACACTTCAGGCCCATCAAAAACACCTCCAAAAGATGTCCTTCACCCTAGCCTCACTTTTCCAAAATTTTGTATACCAAATCTAAATATCAATGAGCTAAATATGTTAGGTTAAAATAAACTTATTTGCCCGTTATTCATTAAAGAAACCTATGACTGTTGATAGGAGTGTCTAATCAGCATCAGAGCACCAATAGATGGAAATTATACAATACTAGTCAAAAGCAATCCTTTAGTCACGTTGGCCCTTTTGCTGGGAAATATCAATTTCCATCAGGCCTTTTGAAATCACAAACTCAGACAATCTTCAAGAACTTCCAGTAGACTAGGAACTTCAAAGTGAGAGCTTCTGGCCTAAACCAACTCTCATTTTACAGATGAGGCTAGTCAAGCCCAGAGGGAAGAAGTGAGTTCTCCAAGTTTACAAAGGTTGTCAATGGCAGACCACTTCTCCCAACCCATGCCCTGTATCCTTTCTTCAGCATCTGGACCCCCTGTCAGTTGTTAAGTTGGAAAACAGAAAATGCATAGAACTAGCCTCAGCTTTCTGGGTTCAGGCTCAAGTAGGAATGGAAAGAGACGGCTTATCACACCTGTTACATAATACTAGTTATGTCAAGTACTGTAAAACCCAGCTCACAACTGACTGAGACTCTGTCTTCCAGATGACTCATTGTGCAATAGAATGAGACCCAGCCAAGGTCATAGTGACATCCCAAAGCCTGCCTATGCTGTCTTTCCCCATCTCATGTTTAGCTAGAAAGTGCAAAGCGCAGTCCTTTTGTGAAATCAAACAGACAGATATCACTTAGGGCTCTCTGGGCTCTGGCTGGACTCCCTGGGACTCACAGGGTCAGAAAAAGCTTCCCTGTGCAAGGCTTGCCAATTAAAAAAACACAAGCAGGAGGAGAAGGGTTGTTTTCAGTTCAAGCTGGATTCTATCTACTGTTTAAATTATGGTATCATAATGTTTTTTCCTCCCTCAAGGGGCAGGTGGTAGAAAAGGCATTGATTTGTCACTGGAAGTTAAAACTTCTTTGGCTAAGCACTGAGGATTGTGTTATTGAACACCTGCACCTCTGGCCAAATGCACCCTTTTATAGCAGTGACATGACTGTCCCATCATTAGATTCTAACTCTGACATTATATATGCTTTTGTTCCTTCTCACTGCAGAGACCTGAGGAAAGCAAAACAGTTTTAAAAAGACACATCAATTTAAATGGAGGGTTCCCAAGTAAAACTTTCAGATAAATCCTCCTTTGTTAATTGCACAGAATTCAAGCAGCAGCCTTCATTTATTCATCCATTCATTCATTCAATCATTCAATCATTCATTCAATAAACATTTAGTGATGCTCCTAAAGGTCCAAGCTCTGTGCTAGGAACTGGGAATAAACAAGTGAGTGAGTGAGTGAGTGAGTGAGTGAGTGAGTACCACCCCCTGTATAGGGTGCATGTCCATACCACTTTTTTCATTTTCTTGGTGACACTTGAAATTATTAAATGTCTGTTTCCTTGTTAGAATGTAAGCCCAAGTATAAGTGCAAAGATCATTTGTCTTATTTATCACTCTGAGCCCAGCCCCTGACTCAGCCCCAGGTACATCTGTATTTGTTAAATGGAGCGTGGTTGGTTGGAAGAAGGATGGGTTGGTGAATAAATGAGTGAACAAATGAACAGGTGAGAGATAATGGGTCTCACCAAATATTTTTTCATTTTCTTAATTATTCATATGTATATTATTTATTTTATGAATATTTATTTACTTATGTACATTTTTATTTTCTGTATATAGCTTACCCAATTCCACAAAGAATTTAAAGCATCAGTGTCAGAGGTGAAAGTTTTAAATTTTGACCCAGGCAAACATTTCAGAATGTGTCGCCATATCCTAGTTTGTTGTAATTCAGAATTGGACATTTCCTGAACACCTGCCCCAGGCCAGGTGGGTCATGGGGGGATCACAAAGTGTGATGCTTGTCTTCCAGCTACTTTGAGTTGGTTGTATAAAAGGTACGTGCTCAGGTGACAATAGTTTTGTTGAGAATGAAGGGGTTCATCCAAGGAACACCTAATAGAGTGAAAGCAAAGGGGAAGTAAGGACATGTGCCTAAGTGAAACCAATCATGTCTTATTTTTTTGTTTGTTTGTTTGTTTATTCCTCAAAGTGCTAGCCATTCAGCAAATTTATTAGCATACAGGGGAATTAGGAGCCATTGAGGACTCAGATTTACTTTCTTAGAGTCCATGCATATCCACTACCCCGATTGCTCATTTTGCTAAAAGTCAGTGTGCAAAAATAAACTCATTTTGGGAATTCTTTTGACTCCTTTTATTGCGAACTTCAGTAAGCACTGCTAATCTGTCGGACTGTGGGTTGGGTGCTGGTATGATGTGAAAGAGATCACAGTCTAGTGTAGACAAGCAAGTAGCTGATCATAATATAATGTAATAAGAGTAGTAGTTGAGGCCGATGCCTGGGGCGCTTCCATCCAACCAACCATCCTCCATTTAACAAATATGGATGTGCCTGGGCTGAACCAGGGGCTTGACTCTGAGTGATAAATAAGAGAACCAAGCTTTGCAATCGTATGTAGTCTTTCTTACATTCTAACAGGGAAACAGACATTTAACAATTTCAATTATCACCAGGAGAATGAAAAAAGTGGGAACAAAGAGGAGGGCCACTTAACCTGGGTCAGGGGACTTAGCCAATGGGACTTAGCCAAGAGAAGAAGGAGATGGGGAGGATGTTTCAGAAAGAGAGACCCCACTGAACAATTACACCAGGACATGACAGAGCACAGCATGCTTGGGAAATCGTGAGTCATTCTGTTTGGCTATGCTATGGAGTCCATGTAGGGTGGGAGATTATGGAGAAAACAAGAGGTGAAACTAGAAAGTTAGGCATGAGCTAGTTCACGATCAACTTCATGAGTTGTACTAAGGAATTCAGATTTTATTTAAGGTACAACAAAGAAGCAGACACTGCAGGATTTTTATGCAGGAGAGTGACATGATCTAATATGTGTTCTAGAAAGATCTCTTGGGTATGATGCAGAGTGCTTAGAGATGGAAAGGCTGGTGGCAGGAAAATCAGTTAGGATACTGTTTTATTGCAGCAGGAAGATATGAGGCCTGCAGGAAGGCAGTGACCATGAGAATATGAATAGTAGATGGATTCGAGACTTGCAGAAATATCTGTGAAAAAGAGAAACTGCTCATGAGAGATGCCAGAGTGGGCCTCTGGTTTTCAATTTAAAATGCTTTCCTTAGTACCCGCATTTCATCAACCTCTGCCACTGGAATCCCATTCATTTCAGAGGGTTTTAGAATTCTCTCCGTGGCAAGATAATAAATACTCACCCCGAAGTATGACTTTATAAACAAATCAAACCCCTTTCCTTTTAATTTCATCCATCAAAAGTAAACCCTTTCACCTTGGGCTTTAGCAGAGAGATCTTTCTCTGAATTTTTTTCTTTTTTAAAAAAATAATTTATTTTTAACATTTTTCCCCTCTTTGATTCTCCTCTCCCCACCCCACTTTCACCCCTGATCTATGGATGTTGATGTTTCCCCTTAAGAACTGGGTCTCTGAAGGTGGGGCATCCCCTCCCACATGCTTGTGGCATGCATCCGGGGGCCTGGCGCACCCAGGGTATGGTCTGTGGATCTGCCTGGGGCATGAACCCAGGACCTTCTGTATGCAAAACAGATATGCTAGCCACTACACTATGGAGCCACCCATTCTGAATTTTCTTAGCAGGAGTAAGGTGATTCTGCAGCTCAAGTCTATTCAAAATTGGCCTTCACAGTACCAGAAATCCTGGTCACTGGCCTGAAACTAAACTCTGGTTTTTACCTGTTGATATAAGAATGTCCAAAACTGAAGAGAATTTTTATAACTGTTTATTTGGGCCAACCTGACAATAGCCAAGAAGCAAGATTTCAAATGCTCCAGAGAATAGATTTTGAAGTTTCTCTTATGCATTTGGAGTTAAGTAGGGAGAGTAAGGAAGATTAGATAAGGTGGAAGAAAGCATGGCAGGATTGGATTACAGGATAGTTAACAAGATTATGTGCTCTCTTGAGGGTTGCTAGGCTTCTGAAGGGTCTGAAAAAGAGCCATTTCAGTGGTGTGTTAACTTAGATGTACAAAAACAATGGACAGGGCTGGCTCAAGGTGAACTTTCTACTAAGGAAGTTATATGCCTGGGGGATGACTACTCACCATGACTTGCTCAGTTAGGAATTTATGATCAGATTTACTTTTGGTTGGATTTATCACAGTTTCCCCCACCCCCACCCCCAACAACCACTTATTCACACTGAACCACCTGGGGAGCTTTTAACACCCCGAATGGCCAGGCCCTACCTCTGATGAAGCACATCAGATGCCCTGGGGAATGAAGCCCAGGCATGAACATTTGTTAAAACTCCCAGGTGACTGCAGGGTGCAGCTGGTTGAAAACCACTCAAGGAGAAGAAATGTGCTAACTGACGAACTAGCCATACTAAACACATTATATCTCTTGGGGAGAGGTGCACTGAGGCCAGGAAAGGTGCAGCCTAGGATCCTGACTGCCGGAATGTGTTACTTTATGAAAACCTTCCTAAGGAACAAGAGGATAGAAACTTTAACAGATTTACCTGAAGGCAAGGTTAGAAGAGATATGAAGGGTCCCACAGTTTATTCCTCTACCCGTACCTTGCTTGTATGCATTGAAACAGTCAATCGCAGACAGGGTTTAGTCTACTCTAATCTGGAAGCAAATCCCAGGACACCCAGCAGCCTTCACCTCCATGTGTGCTCACTCTTTCTCCAGTGAGCCTGGGACTTCTCAACATTTTCCACCAAGTGTCTCTAATGGCAAAAGAAAAAGAAAGTCCTGTGAGGGAGAAAAACATCTCTTTCTCTACCTTTTGGGGTGAAAAAATAATTTTCTTTTGTAGAGAATGAAAAATAATTCCCCCTTACCCTTCTAGATTCTTGGCTGAGACCCCCTTATAATAAAAGCCAGATTAACAGGAGAAAACAAACAAACAGTTCATTAACAACGCGTATACCATATGTATACATGGAAGATACCCAGAAAAACTGAGTAACTCACTGAGATGGTCTAAGCCACAAGCTTAAATACCATCTTCACTTAAAGACAGAAAAAAAGAAAAAAAGAAAAAAGATGCTAATGGGGAGGCCAGTTATGAGAGACAACCAGGAAAAGCAGGATAAACAAAAGTAAGCTATAATTTGCAGATTTAAATCTGTGCCTTCTCCACTGATGAGAGTTTCTTATGATATAGTCATCCTTCTCTTCCAGGTACAGAGGGAGACGGTCTTCAAATAGAGACTTCCTTTATAAATATAAATGTCCTTTATAAAAAGGTAACTTCTACCTATTTGTACTTCTATTTTCAGAGCTTCTCCTGTGTCTGTTTCTTAAAATAATCAGCTCAAATGAATCCTTATGCCAAAGAGGCGTGTATTGGGGGGACAGACTTGTTACTGGCAATCAAGTGTCTGCATTTCGTGAGAGTGAGGCTCGGTCCTTGGATTTCCCCAGGAGGATTTGCATGGAGGTTCTACGCTCAGAGAAGAAAGACAGCAGGCAAAAATGAGCGCACAGAAATAGAAACGATTTTATTGAGTAAAGCAAGCAAGCAAAATTCACTTGGGAGACAGTCCAAGCAGGCAGCTTGATAGGAAATTGAATGCCCTGAGAAACTGGGGTTCTGAGTTCATGGCCATTGGATTCCTCTGCTCTCCTTCTGTCCCTCTTACTTCGAACTGTGCAAACTCGTGGCTCCTTCCTCAGCCTCTCCTACTTCTGGCCCAGGCCTGCTAGATGGGAAGTCATGCACCTGCGCGGTGGGAATTTTGAGGGTGGGCACGTGGCCAGCTAGCTAATTTTGCCCATACCGGCTGAGCGCCCTCAGAATAAGGTCATACAATGGTCAACTTTGGGGGGTGGATTGAGGAAGGCTCCAGGTGCTCTCAGGTATCTTCCCTGCCTATCTATCTGGCTTCCGACCTTGGGAGGCTCCCCAAGCTTGCCAGGTACCTTGTTCAGTTCATTCTTCTGCTGAGCAGGTCTTGGGGCCTCATTACCCTTCGTTATCCCTCTTACTCCACCTCTCTACCCACTGTGTCACTTTCTGCTACCCTTCATGCTCATTTTCGGTTCTTCAGCTGGGACCCTGGAAATAAGACTAGCTAAAGACAGACTAATGTGAAAAACAAACGGACGTTTTTCACTAATGTGGAAAACAAACATTATACATATGCACATGGCAACACACTCAATGATGAGTAACCCAAAGGGAGGTCAGAATTTGGGTTTAAGTCCAACAAAGGAAAAGGAGTTTGGATCTTCTGGTAGAGGAGGCAAGTTTTAACAAGGTTACCAGGAAATGGGTGGGAAACAAGGGTTGTTTAGAAAAGTTTGTTATGTAAATGTAAGTTTGTGTCTTCTCTCTTGATGGAAATTGTTAAGAGTCCTCTTACTGGTAACTGGAGAGGGAGCCATCTCTACAGATGGACAGTTCCTTTATAAATATAAATTTCCTTTACAGTAGGAAAACTTGTGCCCTGTTTTTAAAGCTTTTTAATTTTCTGGTATCTGCTGGTTCTCAGTGGCTTTTATCTTAAAATAAGCTGCCTACCAATGTTAAAAAACAAAATTCAAAGAAGGAAATTTGAAGGTCTAATTGGCTTTTTAAAGCAATTCATGGATGGGGCAACTAAGTGTTCTGGGGATTTTACAAATTGTCGGGTTTTTATAGGAAGAAGTGTGGGGCAAGGGATATATTAGTGAGAGAAAAGAAAATTTTGGAGTTTGGACATCTTTTCCTTGAGGAAGAGTGAGAAGAGGATTTTTATCACGGAGATCGCCTCTTCTTTCTAAGGGGCCTAGAGAGGACCCATGTAACAGATTACCTTACTGATGTTTGATCAGAAAAGTCCAGACTGGTTAAATAAGATTATTTTTCTGAGAGAGGCTAAAACATCATTTAGATCAGGTGTTAAATCTAGATTTGGTATCATGGCCTTTAGCATGAAGGACAACATTTTGGGCCTGTGGGGTTTTTTTCTCTAATAACAAAAAGGCATATTTTGGGGTGACATATTCTGGTAGCCCTCCATCCTGGGGTAAAGCCTGAAAGAACCTGTAGCCCTGTGTGAATTCTGTTTTTTGTTTGTTTGTTTGTTTGCCTTAAACAATTATGCAAATCTTGTCCTCTCTTCCCTAACATGTTAGTGTTGATTTCAACATAAAACTAATGGTTATGAATCACCCAAAAAATTTTACCTCAAGATGGTCCATACTTATTTCTGTGGCTCTAGCACCCACTGACACCCTGGTGTATACACTGGAGATGAGGAGGAGGAGGAGGAGGAGGAGGAGGAGGAGGAGGAGGAGGAGGAGGATGGTGACAGTGATTACTGTGTACATCGCCCAGGTTGAGATGTTCACTTGCAGTGGACAATGCAGATAACTTGGAGCCAAAAATTCCTAGGTGGTATGGACCCAGCATGGCAGCTGTATGGCCTTGGACAAGGAACTCAATCTCTCTGTGCTGTCATTCCCTCAACTATAGTATTGGCTTAATGATACTGGCAACCTTCTGGAAACATAATTTAAAAGAAGGAATGAAAGAAACAAAGCAAGGGTAAGAGCATAAAATGGAGCCAAGAATGAGACTAAACTGGGAGAACTATAAAATATACTCTATGGGTGAGCTAACGGCCATTGTGAACCACACATTTGGCTCTAAGCTTTCAAACAGCTAATGGGAAAGGCAAACCTGGTCAGTGACTCAGTTCGTGGTGTTCATGAAATAAAAACCAACCAGCTGCTCAGGAGATTCGGGCATCTCTCCTGAGGCCTTAATTAAGAGACCAGTGCCTGACGAAGTGAGCAATGTCCTCATAACAGTTCTCGGGTGAAGATTCTCACAGGAAGATTTCTCATGGTGCGTCTCCGTGGGGGCTTATACCTTACCCCACCCCCACCCCCACCCCCACTCCTACCACCTCCACTGCTATTCCATGCTTGGAGCAGAACATAGACTAAATGTGGAATTGAATTAGGGCACTAAACGTTCTGGAAGCAGAAAAATGCTGGTCAATTCAGGGAGAGAGGGAAGGGTAAGGTTTGGGCAAGTGGAGAGGGGTTGGGATGAGGGAGAACTAAGCGAGCAAAGGCCGGGAGGTAAGGACATGCAGGGCAATATCAAAAAATTACAAATGCATTAAAGAATAAATACTAGGCTACACAGGGCTGCCCCTTTCCTCCTCCCGACCTCCTTCAGCAGGAATAGGGGGACCCTGGAGTTCTACATGTTGCTGGCATAAACCCCAGGGAAAGTCTAGGTCTTTCTCAGTGTGGCCAGTGGAAGGCCTAAGGCAACGGTAGACCTGAGCCTGTGAGCACCTCACTGCTAGGACAAGATGGTGGCAGTGGAATGAGAAAAAGTCGGGGGTGAAATTACAGCAATGGTTCGAAAGCTGGGGCAACTCTGTTCACCAGGGGCTATTTGGCAATGTCTAGAGATACTTTTGGTTGTCACAACTGAGGAGGAGGTGCTACTAGCATCCAGTGGGTCGAGGCCAAGGATGCTGCCAATGCACAGCACAGTCCAGTAGGACTGAGGCTGAAGAAATTCAAATTAGGGGGAAAGAAAAGACACCATACCATGGTGGAGATAGGGATCTCTGCCAGCCCCTTCGGTGTGCACTGTGTTGGGAGTCAGGAGACCCAGGCCCCGCCCAGAGGATAATGACAATGACGATGACAACAGAGATTCCATTTGCTCACACTTCAGTTGACAATGGAGCCTCACACTCATTTCCTCCATGACCTTCGGATAATTTGGACCCTCATTTTGGAAAAGAAGACTGCAGCCTAGAGAGCATAAGTGATTTCTTCAATATCAATTTAAAGCTGTAGTCTTTGTTTCTTGCTTTTTCTTCTCCCCTTCTTCATCTTCTGGGATGTCACTTTCTCTGTGGCCTCTTCCTCCAGCCACCTATGTGGAAGAATTCCCTAAGGCACAAATCTAAAAGCTGAAGAGGATAGATAATTCACTTTCCCAGGCTTTCTTGAGGATAGGGTGTGAGCCAATCCCGCTGGAACTTTGAATCGGAAGTCAGAGGCCACAGTGGTGAAGCAGGGGCAGGGAAAACTCTTTTTTGCAGTGGGGGGTGGTAGTGACAGTGGTGGTGGTTGCGGTAGTCACGGTGATGGCGGCAGAAATGGTGATGTTGATGGTGATGGCAGTGATGGTAGTAGTGGGGGGTGAGGGGTGATGATGGTGACGGCGGTGACGGTGGTAGGGATGGTGGTGGTAGTGAGAGTGAGGTGGTAGAGATGGTGGTTGTGGTGTCGGGGATACCCAGCGTCAATATCAAGGCCAGTGATATTCCGCGTATCTGCTGAGCCGTCCGAGGTTTGGCAGCAGAGAAGGCAGCAGCTTTCTTTCCAAATTGGATTTGTGCCTGTGGTTCCAGCTTTGGGTTCGGCTGCATAGTAACCTTTTGTTTCTGTTTGTTTTCCAGTCATTCTGGCTGGCCGTGCTGGGAGCTACAGTGATGTCCTTTCACAACATTCCTTCTCAGCTTTAATCAGCCAGGATCGTTTTGGTTGCCGACCAGGAAGAATCCTGACTCTGTGTGTGGCTTTGAACTGGTTCAGAGTTTGCTCTTACTTAGTGCTTAGCTCTCAATTGAGGTCAAACATGAATCTAATAGGACCTTTGCAGGGGGTCAAATCAGAATCTCAGATGCAGCTCAGAATTGCTTATCTCCTCAAACAATAAGCCTTTATCACTGCTTCAAGACTATCATGCCTGACTCCTCCTCCCCAGGGCCTCAGAACACTCCCGGCCCCTAACCTCTCCTTGTGCCACCACACCTCAGTTTGCCAGATGACCCCAGAGATGTGTAAACTCCAGCTGTGGATACAACATGAATTCTCTTTCCAGACTCCATGTTAGCCCCCACACTATCTGCCATTTCTAAAATTCTTCTTCTTGAGCTGGGACCCACTGTCATATGAATTAGTTACTCAGGGCAGTATGAGTCCAGGAGGCCCATTCGAGAGCACTGCTCACAAGACGCCAGGAGCCTCTGGAGGGAGAGGAGACCCTACAAAGAGCTGTTCTCTGCAGGGAGTGCTGGGGCTCCTTCTTGGCCTTCCTGAGGGAGAATCAGCAAGGCAGTGACCTGCTGGCTCTGATGAACAATGCTCCGTCTTTGGAGCCCCCTAGCCACTTATTAGTGAGTCTGTGAGGCACATGGCCCAGTTGTTTCCCTAGAGCAGGTGGAATCATGTTTCTTGTGGGCATAAAGGCCTGGCACACAGCTGCAGGTTGTGAAGGGAGCTGTGACACCAAATCTCTCCCTTGTGATATGCAGGCGGTGAAGACAGAACAGGAAAGACAAGCTCTCACAGCTCCTAGGAGAAGCCCAAGGACACTGTCTAGAGGAAGATGATCTCCAGTCCTGTCACACAGACAGCCAGGAGCTCTGAAGCTCAGAAGGGGCAACGCAAGCTGGCAGGGGCTTCATTTACTTCCTACACAATCACTTTAGCCCAAAGTGGGGTGGCAGGGCAAGGGAGACTGTCAGGGCCTTCACACTCCTCCCCAAGTAAAGAAGGGGGGTTCCTGGCCCAGGAGCAAGAGCCCATGGTCATCTTGGAAACTGCTCTCTGTGTCCCTTCCCTGAGAGTTCCCATTCCAGCCTGTGGTGCTGGCTTTCTTTTCTTCTGAAGTGTCCCTTGAAACTAGTTATCTGTGTTTCCTTCGGGAAGGGGTTCCCCCATGTCACGTTGAGATCATTAGAAATGACTCTCTACCCTTCCCAGAAACACCTAAGAAGGGATGACACAACACTAGTAATGGCTTTGGTATCTTTGGGATGTACAATTAAAAATATTTACAGGGTCAAATCTATCAGTCTTTTCTTTCATCATAACTACCTTGGTGTCATGCTAAGAAAAAGTTGCCCCATCTCAAGATTACATTAACAGGTTCTATTTTTACTTCTTGCAATTCTTTTATATTTCTCTCTTAAAACCATTTGGAATTAAGTTGGTCCAAAAAGTGAAGTAAGAAAGGAATGTTATTTTTTTTTTTTTCTTAAAAGATCATTTGCCCCAGGCCTGCTGGGTGAATTTACTTTTTCTTCACTGATTTGAAATGTCACCTTTGTAATAAAAAAAATCTTATGTATTCTTGACTATTATTTAGATTCATTGATTTTTATTTTGCTTTAGAATTATTTGATTTGAGAAGATTTGTGAAGTCAGAGAAAACAGAACTGATCTAATTAGTTGGGAGTCTTTGCAAGGCTTGCAAACAAAAGAAAAACCACCAGCTATTGATAATATGACTGGGCACTGCTTGCGAGTCTGCCCCTGTCCAGTGACAGTTGGCCAGAGCAGGCTGGAAGAGCAATAACAAAATTTTAGGCAAAGAGTCAGAGAAGGCCATGGCTGGAAGGACATTTAGAAATCACCTTTTGGTCCAGCTTCTTTACTTCACAGCTGTGGAAACTCAGGCCCAGAGAGGTTAAACCAGGCTTCACGTGTAGGGTATGGTAGATGTTGGGTGTGACCTCAGAGGGCTTGTCTATAAGCTGTTTGTCCTGGACATCTCTCTTGTAGCCTTCCCTGCCTCCCTTGCTCACCACCACCACTCTAATTTTCACTCTTTTTTATCTCTCACCTGGCCAATGACTTCTGCATTAGTATTCACCCCTCCAGTCTCCATTCCTATGCCTGACTGTCCGAGCACCTCTAGGTTGGTATCACGTCACTCCTCTACTGACAATCTTGGGTCAGTGACTCCTCAGAAAAGTTAAACTAGTGTGATGTTTAAGGTTTCTACCCTTTGGCACCCATCTGACTCATCTTGTTTTTCTCTCATATAACACGTAAGCTCCAACGTGACAGGGCTACTTGTCATGTCCTTTATAGTTCCCCATGAGCCCCTGATTGCCCTTTCTTTGCCTCTGAAACCACATCCAAAAGAGTCTGGCTCTTAGGAACTGCTCCACGATGCTGGTCACCTCTCTGCTGGGGTCCAAGCCCAAGAAGAACTTACCCAGGTGGAACATGTTTAGATGAGGGCATCAGGCTGAGACTGGGGAGCATCTCAAAACACAATTACCCAAGGTGCATCACCTAGAGACATTCAGGCTGTAGAGCATTTGGAGCCCATGGCACTGGAGCTGGGAAACAAGGTCCTCCATGGCTACAAATCCACAGCTTCTTCCAAAGCGACCTGGAACCAAAGTCTTCCAGGAGCCCACTTTTCTCCTGCACACTGGCATGGCTTTTTCTGGGCAATGTTAGACAAAATAACAAAGGTCCGGAAGCAAGTCATTTGTGATTACTGATTTAAAAATATCAGTGAAACTCTACTAATAGAAAATAAATGGACTCCGACCTGGAAGGCTTTCTCCTCATCCTGTTTGACAAGCATGTACTTCATGTATATTGATGTGTTTTGGGGGTTTTCCTTGAAGCATAAAAATCCAGGCCTAGCTCTCCTGTGGCAAGACTGAGAGACCCTGCGCTTGTTCTCCATGTGGGCCACAGAGAGCTCACTTCCCCTTTAAATCCTCTCACAAGCACCCAAGTTACCAGAAGACTGGGGGAGAAATTGCAGGAGAATCGCCACCTGCCCCTCAACCCACCTGCCTTCTTGATGAGACCACTCTAAGCATGAGACGCATTGCAGGACAAATGAGATGTGTAAAACATCATACGCACCCTCCTCTGGACACCACCACTTCTTGCTAATTCCCAGAGTACAGAACGAAGTCCATTCCATTCCCTAGAGACACAGCAACTGCCTATTCAGTAAGGAGAGGCTTTCAGGCCGAGAACTCCATGTGGGGAGCCTCAGTAGCTGTCCCACTTAGCTGACACTAATCTCCATAATGTCACAGCCTGTCCTTAACGTGTGCTCAGAATGCCCGCTCCTTTAAACTGTGCTTGGTGCTTTATAGATAACAGGGCCTTGCACACACAGCGTCACGCTCTTATTGCCAAACTGGATTATCGCAATAACTCAAGTTCATATTAAAAGCAAGAGGTGGGTCCACATTATTCTTAGCATGAATTAGTAATCTTTCCCTCTGGAGATGCCTCCCCTAAAAGTGCTCGCTAAGGTATCCATGCTGAATTAATTGTGTTCACGTTAAGCTCCCTGCTCCTGTGTGTGTCGTGGACTTCTGTTTAGAGTAGAAGAGACCATCCCCTTTTCCTCCCTCTCTCTCCTCCCCAGGTCAGGTAGGGTCCCTGGTCAGGGAAATCGTGCATCCCACATAACTGCCTCCTGGAAATTGACAGGCAGCTGTGACAGGGGCACTTGACTTTTTTGAGGGCCAACTCCACCACTGACAGCTGTGTGACCCTGGTCAGTCACAATTTCTCTGAACCTCATTTCTTCATCTGCAGAATGGGCGTCTCACCTACCTCATCACTTCATGGGTAGCAAAGGAAGATAAAAAAAAGTCGTGAAAGTGCTTCAGAACTGTGAGATCTCAGAAAATGTTATTTACTTATGGTAAATGACCTCTGGTTGGTAAAGCATATTGCATGGGGATGCTGCATAGGTGCTAGGAGCTAGCAGCTTTCTACCTAAAACACTGGGGAAAAAAAAAGAAAAGCTGTTCCTCAGCAGCTCTGAATCTTGGTAGAGCAAAAACAAAACAAAATTTAAAAATTGTGCCTATTAGCTAAATAAGAGTAAAGAAAATAATAATGTCAATAACCATAATGATAATTGCTGATATTTACAGAGCTCTTCCTGTGAGGCAGGCACGGCCCCAAGCATGTCATACATGTTTAACTCATTTATTCCCCTCCTTGCTCTGCTGGAACTGGCTAGTACAGGCTTAGGAGAGCGATTGTTAAATGCCCAGGAATTGTCTTAGCTATTGTTAAACCACTCACACGTGAAAATTGATCACAGTGAGAGTATTTATACTAAAAATATTGGCAAATGCTATAAATCAGGGTTATTTGTTCGTTTATTGTTTTTATTGAGCCAGTTTACCAGGAATTACATATTCTCCATTTTACAACTGGGAAATTGAGGTCCAGGGAGGTTAGATGAAGATAATAATAATACTTTGTTACTGAAACATTCAACATGAGTTACTGCTGCTTCTCCTCCTCCTTCTAAATCTCCCATTTGCTTTCTATTTTCCTCCATAATTATTTCATTAAAAATGATAAAAACAACAACAAAAACCTATTTCTCATATTTCCTGTGGGTCAGACACTTGTGCTAGGAGCTTTGGAGCTTTGAATACCTGGTTTCAAATAGAAAGAAAAACAAAACATGTAACCAAATGGTCCTTAATCCTAGCTGAACATCTGAATCACCTAGGGAAATTTTAACCCTGTACTATTCTAGTCCTTGATCAATTTGATTTAATTATCAGCATCTCTAAGGCCCAGAGAAAGGAGTGACTTGCTCAGAGTCATGTAGCAGTAATTTTAAAACCTGGAGGTCTAGAACCCAGGGTTTTTAAATTTGCCTTCAGATTAGCACTCAGTAAAATTTTTGGATGAATAAATAAGTGAATGACTGCATTCCTCATAATTCTGGATTCTGAAGCCTGAGGAATGAATTAGACATGTTCTCACCCTCAAGAAACTCAATCCAGGGTCTAGTTGAATGCACCGAAGTGAAGGAAAAAACGCAGGATTATACCAAGGCAAATATGCATCAGAATCCTGGCTGTGCAGGGAATGTGGGCAAAGGGCTTGAGTAGCTTGAGCCCCGGCTTCCTCATCTGTAAAGTGAAGATATTAATGCCCACGTCATGCAGTTGTGGTGAGATTTAAATCATGTGCACATTAGGGATACAATATTATCATTTATGCCTTTGAGCAAGAGTTAGAAAGCAAAGGAGCCAAGAAGACAGCGGTTAAAAGCTGAAGCTTCATGTCAAGTGGTTGCTTGTCCCAAGGACAAATCTAAATCATTCCTTGTAACATCGTTCGAGGCCCTTACTTTCTGCTCCACCAGGTCTGCTCCCAACGCAGACACGTCAGGGCCAGGCAGCCACAGGCACACTCACTGCTCCGTTGTTATAAATAGATTAGAGATGCTCAGCTATTCCTAACTGCTCATGGACTTTTGGCCCAGGCTTAGTTACTAAATCTCTCTCCATGGCACTGCCTAGCATATCTTCTTACTCAAAGTAGACCTTCTGCAAGTGTTCGTTAGACAAAATTATCTTTTAAGTAAATACATACACACGCTCTTCACCCTCATTTCCCTTCTAGGAATATATTGCCTTAAAATAAGAACTCCCAATTTAATACATATTAATTGCTAATTTCAGCTGCTAGAGTGCTTAAGTTGGGATTTGACAACGAAATGCCCCCCACCCCAACGCATTCACACACACACACACTCATACTCACTATTCTTTAATACTGCACTTTGAGGTTTCGTTGTTTGTTTTTTACAGTCACTACTAGAGCACTAACCACAATCCATAAATATATATTGATGTATTGATCATGTGTTTTTAATTATTAGATTGTAAGCTTCTCAAGGGCAGAAGTTTTGTCCATTTTATTTAACACTGAACCTTTAGAGCCCAGCACAGAGCCTGACACTTGGGAGCAGACGGGAAATGCGTTAGATGAGTGAGTGGCTTAGAATTGGCTGACAATGCATTTCCTGAGCATCTTCTGAGCCAGATAGACCACCTGGTCTCCAAGGACCCTCGTCTGCACAGGAGGGCCAGGCTGGGTTTTGGTAAATGTACCAGGTGTGGGGCACTGGCCTCCAAAGTAGCTGCTCACCCTGGGGCTGCATGAGAAGATCTATTGGGGTTCAAGAGGAAAATATTAGGACTTATATTTGTATTTATTTTTAATTGAATAAAAAAAAAGAAATTCCAGGTTTTTCAGTGTAGCCAAGTTATCAAGTAGACTAACCTTGACCGGGTACAAACAAGAAACAACTTTATTTTTCTCTCACCACTGCATTAAAAATATATCAGGTAACTAGACCAAGCTGACCTAAGACACCAACTTATATATACTTTATTTAGTTTAAAATAAATGTAAGAACTAACTAAACACTTCCTGGTGGGAAGCAAAGTACAAAACATCAATGATCAAGCCAAACCGATAATCCCTGACGTAGCAGGAACCTGCTATGCCATCGTCACAAGAGGCCAAGGCAAATGTCCTGGTGAGTTGGAGTATAAGAACAGGCATGACATAAAATTGTTTAAAAACAATACCAACTTTTGTTCTGGAAATATCTGTCCACCTTATAAAATTTTGTGAATTAAGTATTATGGTCTAAGTGAAGGATTTTGAAAGGTAGCGCATTTGTCTTTTTACCCCCTTCCCTTAACAGAGGAGCTGGCATGATTTTGGACTTCATACATGTGGGTGGATCAAACACACGAACAACACACCACGGAGACACAGGCCCGGGCTCCAACAATGTCCTATATTCAGGTTGTAGAAGATCAGACCATTTTAGTTACATCTGCCCTGAAAAACACTTAACCGGATCTTGAAGATCACAAATGGTGACATTTGCAGGCTTCTTAAAATGCGAATAACAGTTGACATTTCCATAGACAGAAGCCAAGCCCCAGGGAACTTATTCACAATCTCTTAGCACCAGCTTCAGCGGAAGCGTTAACTCCACTTGCCAATGGAAGTGCCAAAAACATTCTTTAATGAGCAAAAGCACATAACTAACCAGGTTGATGTGTGAAATGTCTGACTTTTATTTTATTTATGCTTTGCATTGAGTTAAAATTTCATCACTAACCACATGGGCCAGCAGGCTTCTTTTACAGCTGTTTCTCTACAAAGCAATTTCACAAAGACAGGATGTTGTCCTAAAAAATTTTTTTGTTCTCTGCTGGACAGGCCAGCAGCTGGCTGTATATTACAGACAAACCTAAAAAGTACATTCAGTGTTGCCAGCTAACTAGGGAAGCTGGGTCTGTGGCTTCAAAGGCTAATGCAGGGAAGCTGTTGATTTCATAGAGAGCCTAGGAAGCAAAGACTGGAAACAATAAGGGTGCTAGTGTGGGGAGTGCCTGTGGTGGTTAGGGAACACAGAGAGGAATATAAAAATTAACTTGGACTTGTCCCCTGGGTTGTATCGGGTCTCACAAAGACTTGGAAACAGAAGTGAACACAGACAACAAATTGTTTCCCAGATCAGAAAAATCTCATTTGACTCAGTTCTGTTAATATCGGGAATACGGTAATAGTAACAACAGATACTGAGCACTCACTCCCAGGCACTATATTAAGTGCTTTTCATGCCTTTTCTCATTTGATGTCTGTAAGACTGTGGAAGGAAAAGTTTCATTACCCTCACATACAGGTGAGGAAGCTGAGACTCTGAGATCAGAAGTTACTTATCCCAAATCCACAGCTAGGATATGAAAGCTGGGACGTGA
Organism: Cynopterus sphinx; assembly: GCA_030015415.1. NCBI lineage: Eukaryota > Metazoa > Chordata > Mammalia > Chiroptera > Pteropodidae > Cynopterus > Cynopterus sphinx. The sequence goes on from CM057380.1 coordinate 48,994,967, forward strand.
AACTAGTTTGCCTATGCTGAAAGGGTGTTCTTTAAACTATAACTTTTTAAAAAAAATTATTTTCCAAAACAAATAGTGACACTACAGTGCAGTGGGGGAAAAGACAGTCCTTTTAATGAAATTGTTCTGGGTCAACTGTAAATTCATACAGGAAGAAAAAACACATGAATCAATCTCAATTGAGTTACATATTAATAAAGCTTTTAGAACAAAGCACAGGTGAAAACCTGCATGATCTTGGAGTAGGTAACAATTCCTTATACAGGGCATGAAAGTCATTAACCACAAACAATTAGATTGATAAATTGGATTATATTAAAATTAAAAACTTCTACTCAAAAGATACTATTAAGAAAATAAAAAAGGCAAAAAAATAAAAGTTTTAAAAGAAGATATTTTAAAGAAGAAATTATAAAAGGCAGCCCACAGAGTAGAAGATATTCACAATACATATAGAACTGATATCTAGATTACACAAAGAACTGCAAATCAATAAGAAAAAGAAAAAGGAGTAGAAAAATGAGCAAAAGAACAAACACTTCACAAAAAATATAGTAAACATTTAGCCAGTAAGCAGCCAAATAGCCAGCAAACATTTGAAAAATGACTAAAGTTGTTAGTCATCAAGGAAATGCAGATTGAAACCAATCTGACTATTCACAAATTAGAATGACCAAATTTAAAAAGATGAGAAATACTAAGCATTGGCGAGCACATAGGGACACTAGAATGCTCATAGCTGTCAGTAGTTGGACTGGTACAAAAACTTGGGAAACCCCTTGGCAGTGTCTGCTAAAGCGGAGTACACGCATACGTATGTATCATGTTTCATTCCTAGCATCAAGCCAACAGAAGTGTGTATACATATTCACCAAAAGACACGTACTTTCATTTGAATAAATACTTTTATATGCATAGATACCTTCAACCACATGCAATAATATATTTGTCAAGCCTACAAATGTGGTATTGTGAGTGAAAAAAGCTAGATGCAAAGGAGTATATTCTGCACGTTTCCTTTATTTAAAATAAGAAAACAGACAAAATTCTTCTCTGCAATTAGAAGTCAGGTTAGTGGTTCCCTAGAGAAACGTGTAGTGACTGGAATGGAGTACTAGGGAGCAGGACTTCTCAGGTGGCTGATTGTCTGTTTGTTGATCTATGTGCTGCCTGCAAAGGTATATTTACTTTGAAAAAAATTATAAAAGCTGTGCATGTATTGTATCAGTTAGCTATTGCCATAACAAACCAACCCAAAACCCAGTGGCAAATAATAAGAATTTATTTCCTGCTTTCTGGTTTGTGGATAGTTAGAGTTCTAGGTTGGGCTGGGCTAACCTTGGCTCTGAGCTTCGGGAGAGTGCTGGCCGCTCCACCTGTCTCTCATCCTGCTTTAACTGGCAGCCTTCCAAGCCATGTTCTTTTAAGGTGACAGGCAGGATCACGATAGGGTAAAAGGAAACAGGTCACTTAAGGTCTAGACTAAGAACTAGAGCCCTTTGACTGCTGTCCACATTCCAATGGCCAAAGCAAGCAACACAGCCGAACCGAACCTCAGCGGCTTGGGGAATATGCCCCTCTCATGGAGGCCAGGGTGAGGAGAGACTATTTGGTAAATAATCGTGTAATCCAGGATATTTATGATAGATGCAATTTTCTATGTGTATTTCATATTTTTAAGGAAACAGCCCCCCCCCAAAAAAAAAATATATAGAAAAAGCTTTATCCCCCTGTCTTCACCTCCACCCCTTTCCGGCTCCTAATAGAGAAGGGATCACATTTATGAAACTTTTCTATACGAACACAAGGAAGAAAGGAAGGAAGAATCTGTGTTTCCCCAGCACACAATGCGTTTCCTGTCTGCTGGGCTGGGAGGGAAATCTCTCTCTGGTCAACTGCCTCTGCCAGAGAAATGGCAGGGACTGTTCTGTCCTTCCTGTAGTTGCTGCTGAAGGGCTCCCTCTCAAGCACAGCCCATTTTCTGCCCCTTGTTCCTCACCTTTGCCATCTCCCTATTCTAGACAAATTAATTAACAAAGGTTGAACTGGCTTCCGATGAGAAGGAGCTGAATATTTAAAAGGCTCAAGATATCTGCAAGATGGGTTAACCCTTGTCCCCTATGAACCAACCCTTTTGAAACAGTCTCTCCTTTTCATAGCAGAGGCAGCAGGTTCTAAAAGCAGGCAGTACATTATAGTAAGGGCAACATTCCCAGTTCCCTGATCTTCTGTAACTGATACACTGCCAGGGAGACTCCAGCCTTCGAAGATTCTGGTTCCCACCGCAAGGAGCGTGTGGGAAGTTTGAGGACAGGTGTTCCGCAGCCATGTCTGCAGGTGAATCCTAGGCCCTCACACCTTACCATCACCCTTCCCCGACATCCAGTACTAAAAATTAGAGGCTTTTATGTTGCCTTGGAGAGAAGAAAAAGTGTGAGATTCTATTCCTCCTCTGTCAGTACATAACATCTGAATGTGCACAGTGACAATTCATGCCCTATCACAGCTTCCCCCATAAAAACTCCATCTCTAGACCCAGGCTGCCTGGTGTCAAATCCTGGCTCTGTTACCTACTTGCTGTGTGACCTTGAGAAGTTATTCAATCCCTCTAACCCTCAGTTTATTCAACTGTTAAGACAAGAGATTTGGTGAGTCATTCAGCAAACTTTATAGAAAGACCCACTATGTGTCAGGCAAATTGCTAGGCTCTAGTGACATAATGGCAAATGAGGTAGACACAGTCCCTGCCATCATGGAGTTTACATGTGGGGGAGGTAGAGTAAAATATTAAATCCATGCCAACATATTTACAACCATAGCCATGAGTGTTATGAAGAAAACAAGCCATGAGCTGAGATGAAGAAAAGCAGGGGAGCAAGGAGGGCCTCGCTAAGAGGCAATACTCAGCTAAACCTCAAAGGAAGAGGAACTAAGCAGGGCAAGGACCTGCCAGGCAAATAGCATACATGCAAAGCTCTGGGGCCAGGAAGAGCTTGGTGCTATCAAGAGGCTTGGCAAGGGAAGGCCGGAGATTGAGGCATGAGTCCTATCCTCCAGGGCTTGGTAATTAAAGAAATTTGGATTGTATTCCAAGGCAGTGGGCAGCCAATGAAGTGTGACAAGAATCACCCTGGCTGCTGTGTGGAGGCTGGGCGGGGGTGGTACCGTAGGTAAGAAGAGAAATGAGGAAACCAGTTAGGAGGCTGCTGCAAGGATCCCGAGAGACATGGCATTGGCAGTGGAGATGGGGAGAAGTCGGCAGAGTCAGGTGTTCTCATGGGAGTAGAACTCCAGCACTTGATGGCTTGGGGATGGGTTAAGCATGCGTGTTTGTGTGTGTGTGTGTGTGTGTGTGTGTGTGTGTGTGTGTGTGTGTGTTGATGGGGGTCTGCCTGAGCCAGTGAGTATAAATGGGTGCCATTTCTGATATGAGGGAGGACTGATGAAGAGAACAGTTTTCAGGAATCAAAATTTCTGATCTATCGTGTAAGTTCTGAGATATTGGTGAGACAGCCAAATGAGGGTGCAATGGCTATAGCAGAAAGGACTCAGAAGAGGCCCAAACCAAAGATCAATATGTGGGAGCCCGTGACTTACAAGGAATTGTGAGCTTACCTGCCGTCTTAGACCGTCTAGGCTACTGTATTAAAAAAAACTGTAGACTGAGTGGCTTAAACAATAAAACACTTATTTTTTTTACACTTCTAAAGGCTGGAAGTCCAAGTGTCTGGTGAGAACCTGCTTCCTGGTTCATCGATGGCTGCCTTCATGCTGTGACCGCACGTGGTGGAAGGCATGAGGCAGCTCTCTGGGGTCCCTTTCATAAGGACACTAATCCCAGTCATGGGGGAGGGGCTCAACCGTCATGACCCAATCCCATCCCAAAGGCCCTACCTTCAATTACAAATTGTGGGGCTGGACACAAACGTTTAGTACATAACTTTTACGATTACAGCACTGCAAGAGAAAGATGGATTAGGGAGAGAGTGAGGGAGGGGTGAGGAAAGGGCTCAGCAATGGCTGGAAGGTCTGCAACATTTACAGTAGGGAAGACAAAAAAGGCCAGCTAAGGACCCTGACTAGGGTGGCCAATAAGGAAGACCAGGAGAGGGAGGGCAGAGAGAGGACATGTCAATAAGTTGGGACGCTCGTCTGGGTTCAATGCTGCCAAGACAAGGACGGAAGCTTCAAAACGTATTGACAAGTGAAAAGCCAGACATGGAGCCATCCATGTAGTACATCAGCATTTGCGTTTTAGAAAGGTGCATGTGGTGGTTGTATGGGAATATTTTAGCTGATTTGCAGGTTTACATATAGAATAGCTCTGGAAGGCTCTGCCAGAACCCGGTAACAACGGCTCCGCCCCGAGCAGAGAACTGGGTGGTGGGAGACAGGTTGGCTGGCAGGGAGACTTTTTACTGTGTATCCTACCGTTTAGCGCTTCATGCAGCTATATTACTATTCAAAATTACAAAATTCAGAGGAAGAAAAGTACCCCCATTTCTAGAGGTGTTGCAAGGATAATAATACACTCCTGACGTGGCTCTGATGAAGAGTAAATGAGACGAAGCACAGAAACTGCTCAGCTCAGCCCTCAGCCCTGCACTCGGGGAGGGCTGGCCGTGCTCCTGCAGGGAGCAGTGGGAAGAGCCTTGGCTTGTGTGTTCAGTTCCCAGGGCGGCCACACCAAAGCATCACAATCGGGCTGCCTTAAGGCAGCGGAAATGTATTCTCCCTCAGGTTCGCAGGCCAGAAGTCTGAAATCAAGTTGACGACAGGGCCACACTCTCCCAGAGGGCTCTGTGGAAGAATCCTTTCTTGCCTCTTCCCAGCTTGGGGGGCAGCGTCAAACTCTGGTGTTCTTTGCTGCATCGTCCCACTCTCCACCTCCACCATCACATGGCTGCCTTCCCTCTGTGTGTCTGTCTTCACAGGTTCCCTTATAAGAATGTCAGTCACTGGATTTAGGCCCCGGCCTAATTTCATAGGACCTCAATTTAACCAACTACATATTAACTACATCTGCAAAGACCCTTTTTTAAATAGGGTCACATTTACAGATACTGAGTGGACATGAATTTGGGGGAACACTACTCGCCCAGTAGAGCCTGGCAGGTCAGTTCCCACAACTACAAACTTATCTCTGACCCAGGTCTGGCCACTTCTCTCTGCCGGCATCTGTCAAATAAGAGAGGACAGAGGAGGCCCTCCGAAACCCCCTCCAGCACCACACACTGGGTTTCCTTGGATGTTCCTGAAACCCTCACAAGTAGGTACATTGGGGCAACAGGAACAGGACTGAGAAGGCCAAAGCCTACCTGGGCATTTTATACTGAGTCAAGTAACAGGCTGTCACTGGAGCCGCCCCTGGGACACCAAGCCATTAATGAAGATTTCTGAAGACATGGGCCCCCCGGCTGCCAGGAGGGTTCAGACTTTGGCCTTAGTGAGGCTTGAACTCTGGGTGAATCACAGCTCAGAATTATAATAAGCAATTCCGGTCCTGCCCAGTCCCCTTTGTCACCTAATTCACGGGACACATGCAAATTCACATCCTTGTTGAAATAGGAATCGGAACAAACTGGATTTGACTCAGCAGATTCCAAGGGCCATCTGAGGTCATGAACGAAGCCAACCGGTGCTGCTGAGTCAACCCACAGGAGCTGCCAGGTGAGGCGAGGACAGCAGAGCAGGGGAATCTGAGAGAAATCTACTTCGCAGTGTACCCTGCGGTTGAGCTGAGTTCCCTTTGGGTAACGGGGTAGCAACAAAAACAACAGAAAACAACAACGACATTATCTTCCATTTACACAGAACTTTGCTCTGCACAGAAGGCTTTTAAATCTGTTACCCTATGTGGTCTGATTCTCAGGAGTCGTGAGTGGGCGGGAATGAATGCTGAGCTTGGCTTTCCAGGTGAGGAAATGGAAGTCTACAGTGGTGATGGCCTTGCCTGAGAGACCGCACCAACTGCTCAGGGGCGCTCCCACTCAGGGGCGCTCCCAGTGCTGCTTCCAGGAAGGTGGTCCTGAGACTCAACACCCAAATCTCAAGCCCCTTGTCACCCAATAAAATGTCACCCAATAAAATGTCAAGTTGTTTCCTCCTTCACATATAAAGGGTGAATACATGCATACATCTTTATAGGATGTTGCTATTTTATTGATTTATGACATACAACGTAAATAAAAGCAGAGTGTTTGCGGTGCAAACATGGATTTGAACAAGCCCAGAAGACTCCTTCCAGCATGCAAGCTACTTCAGATAGATCTCCTGGAGTGACCAGAGGCTGACCTGACCCACAGGACTGGGAAGTAAGCCCTGATTCTTCTGGAGGACATGGTCTTTGGGAAATAGTCCCACTCTGCCAAGATGAGCTGAAGCATGGCGTCCTGCCGAGGACACTGCCCTGGAGAAACCCTGAGCCATGTTCTCCCACCGTTCAAGGCCTGGGTGGGGCAGAGAGGGGGTTAGACTCCACTGCAGGACTGGTTTTCATCGTGGGAGGAGCTAGTCCTGTTGCTAAGGGGCTGATTTGGGGCTTTGGCCAATGAACTGTATGGCCATTAGACAACTGTTTAGGGCTTGCTTTTGGTTATGGCTTCAAACAGAGAAAATAAATGAATTGGTCTTGGGGAAATGTTATTTTATAGTTTTAGGAGAAATGAACATTGAGCATCATCAACATTGAGCTGCAGCTAAAACTGCCCAGTCTCACTTCTGTGCCATTCTGGTCTCAGCCAGCAGCAGCTCAACCAGAAGAAATCACAGGACAGAGAACACCTAGGTGTCAGAGAAAGGTGTAGAAGGAAAGAAACAGAGCCAGTCATGGACTCACCGAAGGTCACACAACTAGTCCTAGGTGATTGAACGGTGTGGGAGCCATGTCTGTCCATGACATCATTTGTCTCCAGCACCCAACAGGTACATGGGTACATGGCAGAGAGTGGGTGTCCCTGCGGCGCATCGACTGAGTGAAGGCAGACGAGGAAGGAGGGGTGAGCCTCAGGGTGAGAACCCAGGCCTCCTGTTGTCTAGGCCGCACTCTACAATCTGTGTCACCATTCTGAGTGTGACAAACAAAAAGAAGTGAGGAGACAGTGGGAATGGAGAGTGAGTACTAGAAACGGGGAGGCCATAGGCAAGAAAACGAGATGTGAGCAGATGTTTCAGGAAGAGAGAAAGGATGGAACAAGGCTGAGAGCATGGGATTTCAGAATAGGGTCCAGGGCTGACCCGGACCTGGTTATTGGTGGTGGTGACGTAGGCGGTGGGAGAAAAGGTAATCAGGAATGTTTTGTTGACCCCCCACACACCCCTGAGGTGGGCTCGAGCGTCAGGCCTCCCAGACTCTTCTGCTGGAGCCCTGAGGGTGGGGTGAAGAGGAAGCTGGGAGGGAAGAGAGGATAGTCTCAGGAGAAGGGGAACAGCAGCAACCTGCAAGTCTGCTTAGCCCGCCACCTCGAACATTTGAGATCTCATTTGATCCCCCAAGCAGCCTAGTGAGGCCCCCACTCTACAGATGAGAAATCTGAGTCTCTCTAAGGTTCTTCAAATACTTCTTTTAGTTTTCTGTTAAACCTTGATAAAGCAAACGAAGTACTGCTACTGTGTTTTAATTTAATAAGGAGTAATTCCTTAGTAACCCCATGGATAGAACCTAAATGGGCTTTACTGATGAGCTGTTGAGGAAATATTTGGGGTCAGAGAAATCTCAACAGTAGCAGCAGTTCCGTCAGCTTTTTATTGATCATGCAGGCCACTGTCTTTTACTCATATTGTCACCTCCACTCACCTAAGAGGCACAATTTTTATCTCTAAGATGATAAAACTGAAGCACTGAGATATAACCCAATAATAAGTGGTAGCCTCGGGATACTTTTAATTATATTTACTTGCCTATGCACGAGGCTAGCCTATGTCAAATATTGGATCTTTGGGGAACAAATAAAAAGGAGACCCTGAGGTGGTACAATCAGATAGTAGGAGGGAGGTAAGAGCCGGAAGAATAGAAGAAAATCAGGAAGATTATTTTTTGGACAGTGGGCAGGGTAAATGAAAATCCCAGATTTAAAAGACAAATTTAGACTTTACAAACTGTGCATCTATTTTATTATTTCTTCAGAATCATTTTCCACACTGTAAAATACATACATACATAGAGCTTTTATTTTAGATGCATTCTTTGATTTATCAGGCATGGATCAATGAAGACACATCGAGGAGATTCCTGGAGATGATGTCTCCTAAGGATACAGCAGGTGAGGCCATGTCTTCATGGAAACAAAGCCCCTTAGTTGAACATAGTTTTGGGCCTGGTTTTACTGTGTTTAGTGGAGAAAATGTTCTCAAGTTCTCTCGAGGGGGCCCATCTCTGGGGAGGAACAACTCTCCTCCCGGTGCTCAGGTGGGCTGAGCTGTGCCAGGCTGTTTCCTATTTCCTTAGCCTGGAAAAATCATTTCGTTGCAAAGAACTGGAAAGAACTGGACCCTGTTTTGCAATCAAGTCTCAAAAGACTATCTGGATGATCTCCCTTAAAAGCTGCAGGTGTAAATGGCAGCTGAGAGAAAGTGTCACTAAGTACAGATTTATCTGGCCTCCAAGGTCACACTGTTCTTTTCAGAGGAAGGCCCTGGAGTCCTCTCCTGACAGGGAACTCTCAGGCCCTGGATACACCATCACTGCAGTGAATTTCTTGAGGTAGAGTCTGTAGCTTCACTGTAGACCTAGCAGCTGGAGATGAAGAAATTAAATGATTGTGAAGCTCTTGTCTAATGTCCATGGCAACACCCACTCCTAGATTCTGAGATTTCTGGATTGATTAAGACCAATCAGCATTATGGGGAGAGATGAAAACCTAGGGCAGCCAAGAGGTGATCCCCAATGAGGTGAATATTTTGCTTCATAAAGCACTTTCACCTCCACGGTCTGACGCCATCCTTGCTAGATCACTCTGAGAGGCAGAGCAGGAATTGTCACATCCATCCTACAGATGAGGAACGTGAGCCCCATTGGAGGTCCCAGGAAGAGCAGCGGCACGAGGCTGTGGCAAGGGATGCAAGATTGTGGGCTGAAAACACACTTTCGGATACCCTGAATCTCTTTCAATTGAACTCAAGGCTTGAGCACTGAGGTCATCCCTGGACTCAGTGTTATGGGAGCTGCATGTAAAGAGGGTGAAGTTGGAGGCCCACAGGGCAGAGGTGTCATTGGTCAGGACTGCCTGGCAGTCCCCACTCTGGGCAGGAAAGTACCAGAGGATATTCAACACACTGACCTGAGACCTGAGAATCACTACAGCTCTTTGGGGCAGAACAAACACAGCAGTGATCTAATTCAGACTCCGGAGGCTGAAACTCACTTCCCTGTCACCTCCTCCCAGATCTGGGACCACATAGGACATACCTAACTGCTCTTCCTAAGGTTAGTCCTCAGCAGCGTGGCAACAAACAGGCTGGACCCAAGGATTGTAAGCTCAGGATTTGTTCCCTTATTGACTGAGCTTCCACAAGGTGCACGGGCACCATGACCCAGAGCTGAACTCAACACAATTCTTGTTCAGAAAAAGTGTAAAGTTCCCTAGCATAGAAATGGCAGATCTACCCAGCATCCAGGCAGCCCCCACAACGGCCTGTAGAAGGCATGGGTGGAGGATACGGGAATACAGTGTTTCGCACCTTTTGTCTTTCTATAAAACTACTGTGTTTTTGGTAGTAGAGCGGAGCCTGCTCTGAAGATCTCAGAGTCACATCAATCTTCTACCTCAATCCTATTCCAAAGCTCTAATAAAATGGGAGATCTTCAGGTTTGCGTTGTTTAGGGAGGAGTAGAGGTGAGACATTCCAGAATGTAAGGATGCTGGGATTTGAGCAGTTTCAGCCACCCATGCTGGTGAGAGATGAGAGAGGTGCCTCCCCTCTGTTCCAGGGGCCACAGTGATGGGCCTAATGAAGTGTGCAGAGCTCTTGGTGAGATGGGTTTTACTCATCTTTGAGTCTACAAAGCCCGAGACATGGTTGGCATCTAATCATACCAGTCAAGACCTATTTTCTCCCTCCTATCCATATTTCTTTTTAAACATTCTAGGAATTAAGTTGATTTTAGAGAAAAATTCAGCAGTATCCAGAGGCACATGGCCCTGCACTGGTCCTTGGCCTTTTACCCTTTCTGGCCAGTTCCATGAGCGGTAGCATCCTGATGTCCTTTCATTGTCCCTGCCACATCCCGTTACCACACCACATCCCCAGGGAAGCCAGAATTGAATGAGACGCCTCCAGAGCTCTGCTTCCAGCCACAGAAGCCAGAGGCCAGGACAAGGGAGCTGGCATGGCCAGGACCCTAGCCCTCCACTGCACCCCATAAGCCATGTCCTAGTGTAAAGACTTCTCTACCTCATGGTCCCCACTGAAGCCCAGACAAGTCAGCAACTCAGTGAGGGTCAGCTGACCAGGGCCCCACTGGCAGGCAGGACCAGCTGTTTCCTCGACTTCCAGGCTCCTTCCTGGCTGGCTGGGTTGTGAGTGGGAGGAGGGTGAGGGGCACCTGGCAGGGAAATGGACAAAATGGAAAGAGGCCCAGCTCCATTCTCTCCCTCCAACTCACTTATAACTCAGGGGGAGCAAGGGCTTTTACAGTTGCTGAAAACATTTCTCACCTTGACGGAACCCAGATGGCCAAAATCCATCCAAGGAAAAGCAAGTCAGTGGTGATAGAGTGAGCATCCACCTCTGTGGTCATGGTCCTCCAATCAGAGGAGCAGAGAATCTTCTAAAAAGCTGAAAGTTAATAAATACGCACCTTTGAGATTTGATTTTACTTCCTCGCTTTTGCATGTTTACTACCTGCTGCCCTTCTATTTTTTTCTAAGTGGTATTTTCCTACAGTCAGTCCCAAGTTCCCAAATTAAAACCCTTGGAAAAAAACAATAAACTAACTGCTGCCTTTTGCTCAGTGTGTGTGTGTGTGTGTGTGTGTGTGTGTGTGTGTGTGTGTGTGTGTGTGCGTGTGTCATACTTACAAGCAACTTGGCTGAAGATAGAGACTTGCTAAGAGAAACAGAACTTCCCAAGGAAGCCCTGGAGGGCATTGGTCAAAGCACAGCGAGAAGGGCCCAGCCTCCCTTTATCCCAGAGCCAACCTGCTCCATTTTCTCTTCCACAGGCCCAGCTGAGCCCTTCTACCTCCATCCTGCCTGCAACAGGCCCAAGAACTCTCAAACAGAACTAGTGGAGGGGTACAGGTGCCCAGACCCGTGCAGACTGGACTCTCCAGCATGGCACGCAAGGTCCTTCATAATCAGATTCCAGCCCGCTCTTTTGGTCTCATCTCTGATACCATGGACCCCTCGCCACTCTGTCTCTTCCCTACTCCTCCCTCCTTCCTACTCCCTATGCCCTGGCCAAACCTATCTCTTGCCAAACCTCTTTCCTTGCTACCCTTTCTTTGCCTAAACAACTCCTAATGTTTACTCAAGGTCCTGTTGGACGTCCAGTTCCTCGGAAAAGCTTCCTTTCCTCTGCAGGCAGAGTCAGTGCCCCGTCCTGGGTGCTCCCCCCACCCTAGGTACACACCTTTACGATGACCCTCGATGCCCACGTTGTGACTGCTGGTTAAGTACCTCTCTCTTCCCACTGGCACAGCAACCATTTGTTGAAATTCTGCAAGTTTATTTTCTTGGTCAAACAACCCTCTGATAGTATGTCAAAGAGTGGGAGGTAGAGCTGATGTAGTGAGGCATTTTCAAACCCACAGACCAAATCGATTTTTCTAAGAACTTCACCAAATTCTTCGCGAAGAGTGGGTTCTTCACTTCATTTTTCAGTTGAGAAGCTTTAAAAAGTATTGTCATGCTGTTGTTCAATTACATTAGCCATTTGCAGCTCAAAGTCATTGTGGTCAATAATCCCGTGAATCTTGGAAAGTCATGTGAGATCAGCTTGTTGGCTGATGCTGGGAGGGGCTGATGGGATCCCAGCCGAGGATTCTGTTCTGTTTGTGGGTGCCACTGGCTAAGCTGGGGGCCAGAGAAGACAGACATCCAGGAAGGCAGGAAACACTCCTACTATGATCTTTATTTTTACTTTCTGTTTGCTCACATACATTTTCTACACTGTAGAGGTATCACTTTTGTAATAAGAAAAAGAAATACATGTTTTAAAGTAAAAAAGGACAAGCAGTTAGATTGATTAAAACTATACAAGCTCAATGAGGAGGAGGGAAGGGAAGAAGAGAAACTCTTGACCTAAGATATTAGTGCCTCTGAGACCTGTAGCCTGAGCCCTGAGCAGAGGCCTGGTTGCTGTCCCAGCAGTCACGCCGAAATCATAAGGCCAGACTCCTGGGATGGGGAGGCAGAGACAACCCGTTGCGAACTGCAGGAACCCTTCCTCTGCCTAGGGGTCACATGCTCTGTGATCACTGCTCAGACAGGCCCCAGATGTCCTGATGAGAGCACCGGAAAATCTAATCGTTTGGGTTTTAGGCCCAGCTCCGGCCCCTACAGCTGTTGGACTTCAGACGAGTGGCTACTCCTGGGTTTTTCTCCTGAGAGGATCACATATCTGCCTCCCAGAGGTGTCCATAACATGGATCCTGAACTGAATAGTGGAACCTACATGGAAGGGTCATTATAATTACTGTTGGTTCTGGAAGCAAGTGGGACTGATAGGCGTGTATGAGTAGAATTCTCACCACCTTTTGCAGGTTCGCAGACATTTCAAGAGCTGAAAAATACTCAAATCTCTGCAATTGTGTAGGTAGGTACTATGATTACTTGCAATCTACAAATGATAAAACTGAGGCAGCAAAGCTAAGCAAATTGCCCAATTTGCCACACAGTGAGTAGCAGAGGACTTAGAATCTGAATCCAGGAAGTCGATAGCAGAGCTTGTGTTAGTAAACCATGGCTTGTACTTAGGCACACATGTGTACGTGTGCACACCCGCCGCACACACTTCCCCTTCACATCCCAAACACACCACCCGAGTCTAAAAGTATTCCATAGTTTTAATCCCGAATTTTTATTTTGAAACCTAATCGCCCCAAGAAACTGCTAACAGTCCACCTCTGGGGAATAGAAATGAAGAACTAGAGTGGGTGAGGGAAGCCTTTCCTTTTCATTTTACTCTGTTTTGAATTATTTTGATTCCTCCTCTGAGCATGTATTATATTTATAAGAATTAATAAAAAAAAAACATATCGCTCTTCATCGGTATGGCTGTGCTTTAAAACCAAAGTTTTAAAGTTTAATGGAAATAAAAAATCCTTTGCCACTCATGGGTTTTGGAACCTTATTTATCAAATGCTCTGGCTGTTGGGGATCTTTCCAATTTGTGTTGGAATCAAGCCTGGGTTTCCTGATTTCCCCACCTCCAGCTCTCAGCCTCAGCAGGCAAAGCCAACCCAGCCCCTTCCTGTGGTTTCCGGCTCAACCCCACTGGTGGAGAGAGGGGGCAGTGAGGAGACAGGAGGAAGGACAGAATAGGGGAAAGGAAGGGGAAGGCAAGGAGGAAGATGACCCATTCAGGGGAAGCCAGGCCGCGGGCTCTTCTAACAGGTACCCCATACTTTGTGAAAACAGGGTCAGGTTATCGTTCAGTCCTCTAAAACATAGTGATGGAGGCCTAGGGAAGTTGAAAAACATAAGAGATTAAGATCTGGTGGGGAGGCAGGCTCAGAAAAAGGGAAGGGAGGTCTGGATCACCCTGGCCAGAGATCCAGGTTACACCAGCTAGAGCAGCAGTGATGGAACCCTACATCTCTGTCCTCAGCTTCCCCCAGTCATGTCACCTCTGCTTTCCTTCCAGGCTCCAGAGGATGCTGAGGGGCAGGAGTCTACCAGGGCAATGAACCCAGGAGGGGCCCAGGAGCTTGCTCCTGTTTAGTCTAAATCTGGGCACAGGCTGGCTCCATCTTTATTAACGCCAGCTTTAATTAAGTTTCTGGAGGAGCCCAAACACACTCTAATGCATTATTCCCTCAGAGTAGAACTGTCAGGCAGAAGGAAGAGAGAGAGGCAAGCTAGATCCCTCCGGTTATGTGTACCTACTTAGCAATGTCACCTTAATTTCTCAAAAACACTCCCTGACAGACCCACAGTGAGCTCTGCCCAAGGAGCCTAGCTCAGCTAATAGACCAGCTGGGGGTCAGCTGGAGCCTATCTGCCTGACTTGCTAGGGAAGAATGCATTAGCCAGATTAGCCAGCCATCAGCTCTTCTGTCTCACAGACCTCAGTGTTGGGATGGTCTGAGTATGGTGTGCAGGATAATCCTTGGGGTATGATCATGGACCAAAGAATCCCTCCACTGAGAGCCTGTAGCCCCTCACGGAATATTGTTTTGCTGCTTCCTTTGCACAGGCCATCGGAGCATTTGGCTTTCTTCTCTGGCCACCTCAGGGCATTATCGGGGCATTGTCAGGGCTGGGCTCGGCCACAGCTGCTGCCTGGAGAATGCTCACTCATATTAACCAGGAAGCAGTGAATGAGAACCCTTTCTCCTCCCTCATTAATGCCATGCAAGTATAAAGCAGCCTCTGAAGTGTTATCAGATGTCTAAATATTTTCCATGAATGTGATTGGCATGCCCTCATTTGGCACAGCCAGTGTCCACTGAGTTTTGGGAAGAGGAATAGCGCCCAGACAGGCCCTCAGGCATGGATGCCCACCTCCAGGGGAGCAGGTGCCCACTCCCAACCCAACCCCAACTTTCCAGTGGAAGTGTCAGCTCGCTCTAAGCCAAGACCTTCCATCACCCCATCCTTGACGTACCTTTGAGATGTCTTCTCCACTATGCACCCCACATGGAACCCTAGACTCTGGCTACATGAGACTTCTCAGAGTCTCCAAACACACAGGCCCTTTCTCATGATTTGGGTCTACACTGAATGCTCCACCTGGCATGCCTTTTCCAGAAGGCTCCTTTTGGCAACATTAGGGCACACCTCTAGGTCAAGGATGGTGAAAAGACTTCATTTAGGGTATCAGCTGCAACAGGCATGTGGGCACTGCTGGAAGTTTTGTAATGACCACATCCAAGCTGTGAACTGAATATATGGCTTTGTCTTTGGTCTAGTCAGTTGTGAACATCACCTCCTCCGTGACGCTCACAAGACTCTCACCCTCCAAAGTAAATGTGATTTCTTCCTCCTTACATTCCCTTGGCACTTTAAGTCATTTTTCATTTTGCACTTGGTGTTACAATTATTTGAAAAGCTTACTCCACTTCCCCTGCCTCTAAGTTCCTTAGAGTAGTAATTGTGTCTTACTCATCTCTACATCCTCCTTAGAACATGTCATTCCTTGCTCGGAGTTCTTTCCTGGGGAAGCTAGCTGAGAGCAGAATCATCTAGATCATTTCTCACGATGAGTATATTTTGAAAGGGGGCTGGCTGATGCTGCACTCCTGCGCTGTAGGAGGCTCTGCTTCAGAGCAGATACCAGGGCTACTGGGGGCACAGGACATATTGCTGGGGTGGGAGTTGTAGGGTTGCCAGATAAAACAAAGTCACCCAATTAAGTTAAATAAGTATATAACTTATGTGTAGTATGTAAATATAAGTGTAAATATATCCTAAGTATTGTTTGGGACATGCTTATGCTAAATAATTATTCATTGTTTATCTGAAATTCAAATTAAATTGGGTATCTTGTATTATTATCTGCCAAACTCCTAGATGGGGTTGCCAGGGAGATGGTAATGGAGATTGTCACAGACTTTCCAGGACTAATTTTGTCCACTAACCCATGTCTCCATGCAAGAGCAGCCTGGGGAGACAGCAAGGATGAGCCCAGCCACACTGATTCCCTTTCGTAGTTGTCTACACTCCTCAGTCTCCTGGTATTTTCATACGAGGCTCTCTGACTTTCCATCACCAGGTATCTCTTGGGCCTGGCTACGAAGGCCAGCTTTAGTGAGACTGAGATCGGAGGAGTTGTACGTAGAAACTTCAGAAAGCTCTCAAAAGTCATTTTAATGTATTCAGCTCTAAGCTTCACTGGGTAAGAACCTGAGTAGTCTTGTTCATCATTGAATCCCCAGTGCCTTGTGTAGTCCTCAGCATTATGTAGGTGCTCAATAAATATTTACTAAATAAAGAGCTTGATGCTACTAGGCCTTCTCCACCCATGATTGGACTTATCTCAACCACAGTGATAAAAGTGTGCAAAAACAGGAGTTGTCATTAAGCCTTTCTTTTACAGGAGTCATCACTAATTTCCATTACCCGGCAAAGTGTCTAAGTGCATTAGACTGATTTGGATTTAAAATCAATTAATGCATCCTCAGGTAACTTGGCTACCATAAAGGCAAGAAAAAACTGCATCTTCTTAAGTTAATTTATTTCCATTTAAAGAGTAATTAATACTTTTCATTGCTATGCCTTTAGCAAACAAGGAAAAGTACCATGAAAAGGGTTGCCTGCAGTTATTATGGTGACACCGAGTTAAACTTGTGTTTTGTGGTCCCTTCCTTCTCCACTCAGAGTTGCTAAACACTTTTTTTTGCTCCAGTTTTCTCCTTTTCCTCTTCTGCCAAAAACCCTGATAGAGGATGCAGCCTGATTCTGGATTCTGAGATTGGATCAGAAGTAGATGTTTGTGGTTAAGAAGAGGCCGGAGGAGATACCAACCAGGGGACAAGCAAATGTAATGAGACCCTGGTGCTAAGGCTGTAGAGGTGACATCACAGGATGAGATCAATGGACCTCAGTGACCAGGGGTAGTCAGGAAGGATTTCCAGCTTCCTGACTTGGTTAGTGGGGCAATGGTGAGGCTACTAGCCAGGATATTGTTGCAATCAACAGAAACTGATTCTCTAAGAAGAAATGGAATGTATTGGGTGTATATTGATCAGAGCTCACTGGATCAATTTGAAGACTGAAGAACCAAATTCAGAAAATGGGCAGAAACCAAAAGAGGCTGGGACAACAGTCACACCACAAGAGCAGCCTGGTCAGGTCACAAACAAAGTCTCCTTACCATTGGACACCTGCTCACCTTTGCTGCTGCTATAAAGAATGCTTAGCCTTCTGTCACTCTCAAGAACAAAAATCCCTTTTGCATTTTCTGAAAGGCCATGCCTAAGTCATATGCGCATGCCCAGGTCATGAAGGGGCAAGTGTGGGAATGTCTGGCCCCCAACAGTGTCACATTGACTGGAATTCCCTCCAAGCAGGATAAGGGATCAGATGATAGAGTAATCTAGGAGCTATCTTCAAGGAGGTGACAGGCCATTAGTATAGCATCCTGCCCTAGGTCAATGTGGATTCTTCAGCCAATTTTTCCCACATCTTTAATAACTAATGTCTTCTGAGAGGCCTAGGACTGAAGGCAAAAGCCCAGTAGGAGGTGAAGGTTTGGCTGGGTCCTCTTTTCCCAGAAGTCCTAATTCCTGGTTTGAGTTTCTAATAATGAAAAATGACTAGCAAATAAAAAACGTTACACTGGCTGGGGCCAGGACATAGGGTAGGTTTGACTGCAGCTGAAGGGAAATAAGCCGAATTACTCCTCCTTTGAAGGCTTTATAGACTTAATCTCCAAATTCAGCTCATGATTCAGAAGCAGAAAAACCTCCAGGGTAGCACAGGAGCTGAGAAATGTTCAGAGCCCTAGAGTCTTTGAACTATAAGGAAACAGGGATCATTTAGTCCAACCCCTTATTTTACACACAGGGGCCTCAGGCTCAGAGGATCTCACAAGCTGCAGCATCCTTTCAAGTTCTCTGATTGTTAAAAGTGACACTACCTTTGACCCACACCCCCACCCCCTTCTGCAAACTCTGCCACCCACCTGAGAGGAAGGGAGGCCTTCTGTAGGAAGCAGCTGGGTGGAACACCTCCTCTTTCCCTGAAGGCAGTGACGTCCATCACTCCTAAGAGATGATTAAAATGCTGTTATTGTTCAGTTTTGGCAAGTAGATTCTGGATTATTCTTCCATGGGGGTTGGTCATGAGTCACTAGAGCACATCCTCAGGAAGATGCTGGCTGGATTCCCAAAGTGGCCAGATCCTGCAGTAAACCAGGAATCCAGTGAACTTGGGCTATGGCTTGGAGGCTCTTGTGGCTGCTTCTGTCATGAGTGGGGAGCTTGACATCGAGGAGAGACCAGAAACCCACTCTGTGTTGGCGTCGCAGAGTGCTCAATCAATAGAATGCAATAGCCTGAGTGAAGTCCTCACTGTGATGCTGGAGGATTAAATAAAGGAGTGTGGAAGAAGACTCAACAGGTGCCGACACAGATAAACTATTCAATAAAAGCCAGCTCTCATGTTTTCTTCTTATAGGAAGTAGTCCTTGAGCTGGACCTTAAAGATGTCCAAGTCCACATATCATTCCAAATAGGCAGTAAAGAGATGGGAAACAGCCCTGGAGAAAGGGATGTTCATGGTTCTGGAATTTCTGTCAAAGCTCTCATTTTTGATGATTAACCTACAGACTGGGTAGTTGCATAAGGATATTCACCCAAAGTGGAGGGAGGAGGCATGAACTACAGCAATCCCAAGCCATGGAAAGAGTCAGGAAGTGAATAAATAAAGGAAGGTATGAATGGCCACAGCCTGATACGATCACAGTATTCATGGCTACACCATCTTCTGGAAAAGAAAGATTGTTCTGGCTTTGTTCATGCTCTCTCCTCCCCTGCCTGCACCACTCTACTGCTGTATATCCAATCTTCCCACCCCTCAGTGTGACACAAACGTCATATGCTCTAGTAGGAAGACTTTCTTGATTCTCCAACTCAGGAATTCTCTTTCCTCTGTCCTCCCAAAGTCCTCACCTTCACTCTCACAAGGCCCTTATTTCTAGGCCAAGTAATGGTTTATTGGCATGTGTGCCCTCCAGTGCCCTGGGCCTAAAGCAGCCCTTTGCACAGGGTGTTAAGGGTTTCTTGGCCTTCCAAGGACTCCCAATTCCCTTGCCCCTTTGTCCAGGATTGTTTTGAGTGACTTTGGTAACAAAAGAGCTTTGAACAGCAACGGAGTGGTGATGCATTTTTGGAATGAGCAGAGAGTGGTTTAGAGCAGGAAGCAGGTCTGGCAAGGAGCTGTGTCCTCTGGCAGAGAAAGGATAAAACAGATCCAACTGAAGAGAATGAAAAACCCAACTCGGGCCAGGGTGAGGCCGAGGGGCCAGGAAAAGATGACCATGGCTGTGTGCCAGAGAGAAGGGAAACGATAGGGGTGCGGCAAGGGACGGGTGCAGTAGTCAGCATAAGGCGAGGTTTTAAAACCAACTCACTCTATCTCTCTCCTTGACCTAGCCATGAGGTCTACACTGAGGGCAGAGCTCTTCCAGAGGACACTCACATGGGTGTTCAATAAATGAATAGAATGACCCTGATGATAATGATGATGATAACAGCAGGCTTCTTCTTCTTTTTTTTTTTTTTCCTAGTACCAGGCACCATTCTAGGTCTTTTTGAAAAAATACATGTGTTTTCTTCATTTAATATTTTCATCACCTCTATGAGGTAGGTATTATTATTACCCTCACTTTACAGATGATGAATTGGAGGTACAGTGGTTAAGCAGCTTACCCACAGCCACACAGATGGTGAATGGTAAAGCCAAGATTTGAACCCACCTTGTTGACCCCAAAGCCTGTGCTTTTAGCTATTATTCAATAGGGCACGGTATTCATAGAAAAACATTTGTTCACCTAATTTTTGCCTTAAACTACACCACCTCCCCTCCCCAGATATTTCTGCTAAAGCTGCTCATTATAAGAAATTATAAAATTTATCTTTTAGGGTATAATTTATAGAACTAAAGCTCAAATAATAACTTTTAGAGTAATCCACAAAAGAGTCTTCTTCAAAGTAGAACCTCAAAAGGACGTATAAAAACTATTAAAAATAAATAATAGAATCATCTATGTCCCTTACTTCTGAAGGTTCATTTCACTGCAACTAATTGTCTTCTTTATTTTATATTTACTAAGACTGAAGAAAATGGGGAGATAACCCAGATTTTAGTCTGGCGGAAAGGGAGACTAAAAATGATGAACTAAATCCTGTTCAAAAAGTAACCTTCAAGTACTTGAATGCTAAGTAATACAGTTATTCATATTTGTACAGATACTAAACTCATTTTTCTTGAATCTATTTTCATGATCTAAGCAGAGGTTATAGATAATCATTTATACATAATTCTTGAAAAGAAAAGGCTTTTCTGCCTAAGAATATGGCTTGTGTATTGACGGTGTATGGAGCGAGGATGTTTTCAGCTGCAAAGAGCAGAAAACCCCAACTCCAATTGGGTTAAAGAATAAGGACAAGTATCAGTCCTCATAGCTGGAAGTTCAGAGGAAGAGAAAACCCATTCTGGGTGATCCTGGCCTAATAAAGTCATCAAGGATGCCATGTTTTTTATTCTTTCACTCTGCTGTCCTCGATTTCAGTGGCTGCAGCAGTCCCAGGTGCAATATCCAGAATGATAACATCCAGAGGAACAACAGAAGCAGTCTCTTTTTTGTGTATTGTGTTGTTTTGTTTTGTTTTGTTTTTCAGAAGCAAGCAAACCTTTCCCAAAAAAACTCCCAGCACACTTTCATTGATCCCTTGTTGGATCTGGATCATATGCCTTTTGCTAAAGCAATTGCTGGCTTAGACCAGTCCTGCTAGGGAGCCAACCACCATTACCACCACGAGGAGACACCAGTCATTTTCCAAACTGTATTTCTGAAATAAATGTCATTTTCTTATCCAGATACCAAGCTTTTACTAGTCTATGGAAATCAACCATTTACAAAAGGATAAAACCCCTGAAATTTCATAAAATGGACCTACATTTTCTCTTGGTGGTGAATTGTCTCTATCACCATAGTTGCTCACCTTGCTTCTGCAGATTGTGAAATATGGATTTACCAACCACATATTATTTTAAATGCAACAGAGCATTTAATAGAGCATTGCTATTTAGAAGAACTGTTTGATAAAAAAAAATTTTTTAAACAAAAAATGACCAGAAGTTCAGGTTAAATGATAGCTTGAACATACATATTAATCTCCTCTCCATCTCTACACATCACTTAAAAATAAAAACAAACTGAATAAAAGGCATAATCTCATAAGGACAAACAGAGTAGGAAAGGAGTCATCAGCAACAAAATTTCAGAGGCTGGAAAGCAGATGAGTAGTATCTGACTTAGTAGACCCGAGAAAGCTGAATTCTAAGACAGCCATTTGGAAAGCTAAGAAATATTGACTTTATACTGAACTTTCAAAAGTTTCAAAAATTGGCAGTGTCACTTATTCTCCGGGAAGCTGAATGGCCCAAGAGAAAAGATAAGAAGATATTGATATTAGGGGCCTCTAGCCAGATCACTATGCAGTGAAAACCACGGTGGACAAGACTCCTGCCCTCTCCCCGCCAAGCTTCCTGTCTATTGTTAAGGCCCCACTTTGGAATATACATAAACAGCGAAGAATCTCCAGACATTGGTGGAAAGTCTCTAATACAAAAGAGGTCATAACAAAAAACAAAGATGGAGAATAACTTGGGTAGAAGAAATATGCAAAGAGGATACATTTTAAAAAATCCTTAGTAGCTTTGCAGAGATAAGATACTGCATTCTGTGAATCAGAAATAGAATACCATAAAAACAGGAGAAAAGCCATTGCAAGCGAAAAATACGAAAACAAAAATAAAAACTTCAGTAGGACAGGAAAATTAAGGTAAAGAAATATCTCGGAGAGTATTGTGTAACTGAAATTTGCTAAAACAGTAGAACTTAAATGTTCTCAGATAAATAAATTAATAAATAAATAAAGTGCTCATTAATAGATGGGAGGACCCCTTTCACAATGTACACATACATCAAATCACCACAACGTTGTACTTTAAGTATCTTGCCATTTTATTTGTTAACTATACTTCAAATATGCTGGAAAATGCTTAATGATAAAACTGTTTCTCTACTAAAAAAAAATTCTGTAGCTGTCAGTAGGCTGTTTTGATGTTTCCATGGAATAAGTTCTGTTCTCTAATGAAGTGAAGGTAACAACCATTTGTTGAGAGGGAGAAGTGGCCAGCAGAGAGTTCGAAGAGACTTGTACAGATTTGAAATTGCCCTTGAAGGGGATGAAAGAGTCGTCTTGAGGATACCTAGCAAGTTTGTGGACCTTCTGAGCTCTCAGCTGATGTCCCAAGCACTTGCTAGAGTAAAGAAAGGAAGAACAGGCTCCCAGTGCTCCAAGCCCTTAGATTTTCCGTGTAGACACAGGGATGCCCGCATGCACACCCAAGCACACACTCACACACGCACCCAGAACAATACAGAAAACAACACACTGCTGCGAAGTGTTTCCACTGCCCCTTCTGAGAGCTGTCACAGAGCCGGCAGGCAGAGTTACCCAGGAACACCAGGAAAGAAGTTCCTGCAGACAGTATGTGTGGGGGTGAGGAGAGGAAGCACACTTTAGCAAATATGGCAGTTCGGAGCCACTGAATCTAGGACCTGATATGACTGCAGCTCCTCAACGCACCCTGAGTTTTACCACTCGCCTACAAAACCATGCCTCTAGGCTTTGGGAGGAAGCCAAATGTAGCCCCTTCTTCTCAGTAAACGGAATCATGTGCCCTGGTTTCCAGCCTCAGCTGTGCCACTAGTTGTGAGTGACCCTGGCCTTTTCTGGGTCCACTTTCCTGGGTGCCCTTTGCGCTGGTGAGTGGAGCTTGCGGGAGGAGGCATTGCTCTGGAGGCCCTTGGTGCTGTCTATGTTGGCTTTCTGTTTCCAGGAACAGAAATCCACACAGGTTATCTCTAGTGATGAGGGCTGTAGGAGGAATATAGGAGCAATGAGAAAAGTAAGAGTCACAGGAGAACCCAGGCACAGGCCATACAGCTTGACCCCGTGGAGGCTGGCACAGAGTTCTGCACTTTGGAGTGGCATTCGGAGCCCAGGAAGCCCTTTGTTAGTGAACTATCCACCCGCAGCATCTCTAGGGCTCCACCCTTCCCTTAGCTATGTGTCTCTCATGCCGTCCTCCCCAACTCCCCTGCCTTTCTCTCTTTATCTCTTTCCTCCTTGGTTGCCTGCTTGCATCTGCCCTTCATGAACCACTCAGAGAAAATCCCTCTGGCTCAGCTAATAACCTATCTACCTAGCTTGGACTAACCTAGGTTTTGGGCTAAGTGACTGCATAGAACGGCTGGCTGCTCAGCCTACAGAGCTGCTGCCTTTAGGTCAGGTGCCCACCGCAACACAGTGTACTAAGACTGCTCCTTCACAGGATCTGTGAGACAGCAGGCACCCTGTTCCCCAGGGGTTCCGTACCCCGCGCTGCCATTTAAGGGAGTTTGCTTTCCCAAGCCCCATTTTTCACCTCCTAATAACATTTCATTTCTGCCTGCTGGTGCCAGGCTCGGAAAGGGCTGGTTCACATTACCCCGTGTAATTCTCTTAAGAATTCTTCAAGTTAGATGTCTCCTCTTTATGGAAACTGAGACTCAGTAAATAAAGGTCACCTGGATAATGAGCTACAGAACCAGGAATGGAACATAAGTCTTTGTAACTCTGAGACCCGTTTCCTTTCTATTCTGTTATCCCATTTTCCCTTTGCAAGCTTTGCAATTTTGCCCTTAAACCCTGCATCCCAAAGAATATAGTCATGTATTCTATAGAAAGGCCAGGGCAGGATTCGGACGGTAACAATCCGTGTCCTCTCCCATCCCCAAATGCAGGTGCTCTCGGGCCAGCCCTGAGCCTGGCCCAGCATCCAGAGCCATCACAGCAGTGACCACACAGCACGTGCACTCAGCTCCTCCCCAGGCCAGCGGAGGCGACAGAGGAGCAGTCTGGAAATAAATTAAAACAGACCAATTATTCTCTGGGTGTCGTTTAAACTGTATCAGAAAAATTGCCTATAAATAAAATTAGATAGCAGCCTCGGCAAACCAGTGCAAGTAATTATATCAACTTGATGGCGGTAATTATTTTTCATAAAACTCGGTTACTTCCCACCTCCAATAAATCTACCCCATGATAATTCTATAATATGTATTCATCGTACATAAAACTGGGGGTCATTACCAAGTGTGCTCTGAATATGCATTTAGTTTTGTACCTTCTCCAAAGACCTTGAACAGTCTCTGGTTCATGCAGCCCCTTGGCAAGCACCCAGGCCTCACAGATGCCAGGATAACCATTTGGCTGGGCCCTGGAGGTTATGGCATGGGATAGTTCAATCTTTCAACACTTCTGGGTTTTGCTAAGAAACTGGTAGTGTCAGGGTGCCTAACAAGGTGGTAGCAGAGAGCTGGACAAATCAAGCACCCTCCTCTCATTTTCCCGACTTGCCAAGCCAGATGTCCCTGCTCAGGAACTGAAGGAGACACACAGCACTAGTTCCTCTTTAGGGAGAGTGTTGAACGAGGGACAGGATGCTGTGTCCTAGTCCCAGGCTTGCCAGTCAGCATTCTGATGGCCTTGGTAACCATCTCTGTTTTGGGCATCTGGTTCCTGATCTGTAAAGATAAGGATTACACTATTTACTTTTGTGTTCATGTGGTTCAACAGATCATCTACAAGTGCCTCTTTCATGCCAGACACTGTTTAGTGAAAACGACACAGCAATGTTTGAAACACTCCTTGCCCTCTTGATGCTTATAAACCATGGGGAATACGTTGAACAGGTAACAATAGGTATGCTAATTATTATGATGGAGAAATAGAGGATGAACAGGAGTATTTAACAGGGGATCTAATGCAGCTTGTTGGGGAAGAGGATGCTGTTAGGAAAGGCTTACTGGAGGCAGTAACACCTAAGCTAAAGGAGAAGAAGGAGCGGGGAGGAAAGGTGCTGGTGGCTAAGAATGGGGACCTGGCTTCGCCCAGAGCCCAGGATTCCCCGAGGACAGGAATCCTGACTTGGTCTTCTTCACGTGTCCTGGCTGGAATCTGGTGGGTCTGGGGTAGTGTTTGCTGGCTGGACAGCCATCGGGTATTTCATAACCGTCTGAAGCGGTTCTTGTGACCCATACTCTGTAGATAGGGACCCAGTCCAGGCCTCTCAGCCTGCTCTTGGTGGAGTGACATCTGCCGACCTCCAGATCAGTGCTCTGGCCAGATGCAGGGGTCTGATGAGGTCCTGAAGGCAGCAAGAGTTTGAGACCTAAGAGTCACTGAGCACACGAGAAAGTATTTTTTTTTTCCTATAACTTTCTTTTTTCCTGTTCAAATGGCAACCACTGGGCCTTCTACTCCTAGAACAGCTGCCTAGTCATTTCATTTTCTGCTTAGATGTAATTTCAGAGGGTAAACTTTACACTCTTGTGCTTCCCTTCTCCATCTGTGCCTGAATTGCCAAATCAAAGGATCAGTTCTCCCTCCTGCCTGGAAGCCGGGATGATGTCTTCTTCCTAAGCCCTGGGGAGCCCAGCTACTCCCCGGGGTCAGATCAGGACTGGAGGGCTCTCTATAGCCCCTCATCAGACCCTCCCAGAGCTGCCAGAGGAATATGCCTCTGTGTGCTTAGGAGGGCCAGAGCATACATTTTCATATTAATTGATTATTTAGCTTCATTTAAAGAGGTTGTCAAGTACCAAACCCAGACACATTATTGACTCTCTTAACAAAAAGAGGCTCTGCTATCTGGGTTCAAATTTGAGTTACCACTGTCAGCTGTGCCAAGGGATCTTGAGACTATTTCAACTTAGACTTGAAGGCTCATTATTTCAGAAGAAGTTCCCCTGATATTTTGGTCTTATTCTGAATCAATCTCATCTCCCTAAAGACCCTCACTACCATCTCCCCCTATCTCCTGAGTCAGGGGAACAGAGCATTATCCGAGACAGAATTCAGGGAGAGTCTGGGATTTTTCCCCCATAGGACACACAGATTCTAGGCAAAGTGTAGCTGTGGTCACCCTAATGCCATCTCATTTTCCTATCTCTATACTATTCAGTGAATACAGTGACCCAGCCTACTCAAGAAATCAATTCATGCATCTATATGTCTAAATAACAATTCCCACTGCTCTCTAGCCAATTGTCCCAATTACAGAAATGTTACAGGCTTGGATATGATAATAAAAGAAAAGATGATAAAACAAGGGCAGAAAAATTGAAGGTGGTGGGGGATTAGATAATTATGCTAGAAAAACCTAGATTAGTGGAACCTACTGTGATTGTGTGAGACAAGATAGTAATAGAGTTCGCTTATTTACTAAAATGCATGCAGGATGGTCAGGGAAGATAAACGTCATTTGAGAAGGATTCGCTGAAGTGTTCAGAATTTGATTTGTTGAACTTTGATGTATTTAGAAGACAGAGCACACAGATTCCCAGGCCGTCTTATCAAAACTATAGAAAATATCCTGATTCTTCTCTTACCTGGTGGCAGCAACTTGAGGATGGACCATGCTCTTATCTGGGCTTTTCAAGCTAAGGTAAGACTTAGTTTGAAGTTTCAACTCTAAGGAAGTGATAGCAAAGCTATTCTACACAGGAACAGAGGAGATTATATCCAGGCACCTTCCCACAGGACTCAATGGTCAGGATAGGGTTCCATGCCCACCCTTTGGCTTGTCGCTGGTAAAGAGAATGTGCTCTGAAGCTAGTCACATGGAAGAAGGATGGCCATATAACCAAACACTCCAACATCTCCACCAAGCAGAGCTCAGACCACTGGGACGAGGTGTGGGAAGGGAAGAGATGGGCTGAATGGCTGAGAGGGGAGGAAGGGGCCAGCATAGAGGTGACCAGGAGTGATTGCTATCATCCTTAGGAGGGTGATGGGCATGTTCCAAGCCTTAGAACTCAGAGTAAAAAATTGAAAAATTTCTTCCTCCTTAGGTAAAGTGGCAGATCATTGTATTTGTCGTAAGGTGTCTCTTTAAATCAGCATTCTTCATACAGCTCTTCTGGGATTTGACCAACACATCGACATTTGTGCCTTTCATATATTTTTTGTCTCTATATACTTTAGAGACTTCTTTTCACCACATTCCTAGGTTTTTAGTCTACTCTACCTTCTGACATCTTCTCCAGCCTACCAGACCTTCCTTAGGATATAGGAAGTTAACATACACAAAGGAAATTCTCTCACCTCATTATTGGTGTCTTTCAAAGAGCAAAACTATAATTTTGAAGAAGTCTAATTCTTCAAATTATTTTTTTTTTCTATTATGAACTTCACTTTTTTGGTTCTAGGAAATCTTTGCCTACTTCCAAATTTGCAAGTATTTTCTCCTTGAAATTTTACATTGTTAAGTTTTGTATTTAGGTCAATGATCCACGTCTTGTCAGTTTCTCCGTGTGGTGTGATATAAAAGCAAATGTCCTTTTGTCCTTTTTTTTTCCCACAGAGATACCTGTATGATCAAACACTACTGAAAAAGACTTTCTTTCCCCCATTGAACTGCCTTGGCTCCTTTGTAGAATATCAAGCAACCATATATGTGTGGTCTATTTCTGAATTCTATTTTTGCCCATTGATTTCCATATCTATCTTTTCACTAACATGACATTGTTTTCATTGCTGTAGATTTATAGTCAGTTTTAAACTTGGATATTATTGCAAAGAGTCCTCTAATTTTAGTCTTTAAAAACATGTTTTAGTGTTTCTAGGTCCTTTATATTTCTAAATAGATTCTAGAATCACCTTGCCAACTTGTGCTTTTAAAAAGTCCATTTGAATTTTGATTGAGGTTGTGAGAAATCTGTAGGTCATTTTGGGGAGAAATGCCATCTTAACAATATTGAGTCTTCTAATTCTTGGACGTGGTATATCTTTCCATATTTTTAGGTAATTAATTTCTCTCCTAAATTAAACATTTTCAGTGTAGAGGTCTTGGACATATTTTGTTAGCTAAATACCTAAGTGGTTTATGTTTGGGGAGGGTATTATTGAAATTAACACTCGATTTCTCCTATTATTAACATCTTTCATTAGAATTATCTATTTTTTTAATTCTGCTCATTTTTGCTTCATACATTTTGAAGCTGTTATTGGATGCAAACACATTGTTGTATCTTCCTGTGGGATTTCCCTTTTTTATCATTATGAAGTATTTCTTTATCTATGGTAAAACTATTTATTTTACAATAAATTTATTTATTTACAATAAAAACTATTTATTTTAATAGAGCCACTCCAACTTTTCATGCTTTCTATGTGTCACTTTTTCTATCCTTTTATATTCAATCAATCTATGTCGTTATATTTAAAGTACATCTCTCCTAGATATCATACAATTGGTTCTTTTTAAAAATCCATTCTGATAATCTATGTCTCTTAATTGGGATATATAATCTATTTCTGTTCAACATCATTCTTGATGTGTTTGGATTCAGGTCCAGTATTTTGTTCTTTGTGTCATTTGGTCTTCTGTTGTTTCTTTTCAGACATATTTTGGGTTAATTGAATATTCTCTAGAATTCCATTTTAATTTTTTACTGGCTTTTTAGCTATACATTCTGCATAGCTTTTAAGTGTTTGCTCTAGATATTTCAATATACATCCTTAGTTTTCCAGTCTACTTAGAGGTAATATTGTACTGCTTCTCTCGAAATCTGAGAAAATTCTAACTCCATACTCATTTCGACACCCATATTTTATGCTATAGTTCACAAATACTATTACACTGATGTACTCTATAAACCCTACCATACAATGCTGTAACTTTTGCTTAAACTTTAAGACATATATATTTTTTTAAATTAAGAGAAAAAGATAGTTAAAAACATATACTTACATAGTCACCATTTCTGGTGCTCTGTGTCTTCCTGAAGATTTGATCTTCCATCTGGTAATGTTTCTTTTAGTTCTGAGAACTTTCTTTAGTATTATTTGAAGGCTTGCTGTTGATGTATTTTATTTTTTCTTTATCTGAAAATGACTTTAATTTTTTTTTATTCTTGGAGGATATTTTTTACTAAATGTAGAATTCTGGGTTGACCATTTTTCCTTTTAGCATTTTGCTTTCTATTTTATTTCAAAAGAACTTTTTATTTACAGAAAAACTGTAAAAATAGTAGAGTTCCCATATACCCCACACCATTTCCCTTTTATTAATATATTTTATTAGTATTGTTTACTTGTTACAATTAGTGAATTAGTGTTTTCTAGAAGAGATGGTGGAGATCGATATAATTTTTTCCTTAAATGTTTGGTGGAATTCTCCAGTAAAATTATACGGCCTTTGTGCGCTTTTTTGTTTGTTTGTTTGTTTTTCTTATTGGAAGGTTATTAGTTTTTGGATTCAATATCCTTAATAGATACAGGCCTATTCAGATTATCTCTTTCTCCTTGTGTAAATTTTGCTTGTTTGTATTTTTCAAGGAATCAGTCTATATCCTCTGTTATTAAATTTGTGGGCATACTGCTGTTCATAGTATTACTTTACTATCCCCTAATGTCAATGGGATCACTAGATAAGCCCTCTTTTTATTTCTGACTTTTTATTTGTATATTTCTCTTTTTTTTTTTTTCCTGGTTAGTCACCCTAGAGATATATTAATTATATTGATCTTTTCAAAAAATCAGTTTTTTATTTCATTGACTTTCTATATTAATTTTCTGTTTTCAGTTTCATTGATTTCTGCTCTAAATTTCTTATTTCTTATCTTATGCTTGCTTTAGGCTTAAATTGCTCTTCTTTCAACAGTTTCCTAAAGTATAAGTTTAGATTATTTATTTTAAATCTTCTTTTAAAATATATGACTTCAATGCTATAGACTTCTCTGTAAGGATTGCTTTCACTGTATCCCACAAATTTTGATAAATTGTATTCCTATTTTTATGTTGTTGTTTAGTTAAAAATATTTCTCTTGATACTTCTTTGACTCATGTGCTATTCAGAAGTATATTGTTTAATCTCTAAATATTTAGAGATTTTTCAGCTATCTTTCTATTATTGATTTTTACTTTAATTTTATCACGTTATAAGAATATACTGTGTATGATTTCTATTCCCTTAAATTTGTTAAGGTGTGTTTTATAGCCCTGGATGAGGTCTATCTTCATGAATGTCCCATGTAAGCTTGAAAGAAAAGTATATTCTACTATATATGGATGGAGTATTTTAGAAATGTCAATAAGTTCAAGTTGATTGATAATGCCATTCAGTTTAACTACACCCTTACTGGTTTTCTGTCTGCTTGATTTATCAACTCCTGAAAAAGCTGTGTTGAAGTCTCCAGCAATATTAGTGGATTTTGTATATTTCTCCTTGAATTATATCAGCTTTTGACTCATATATATTTTGATGTTCTGTTATTACATACATACACATTTAAAATTGTTATGTCTTCTCAAAAAATTGATCCCTTTATTACTATGTAATGCCCCTCTTTATCACTGAACGTTTTCTGTATCTTCAAGTGTGCTTTGTCTGAAATTAATAAAGCTATTCCAACTTTTTTTTGATTAGTATTAGCATGGTATATTTTTCTCCATCCCTTTCAGCTTAACACATCTAAGTCTTTGTATTTAAAGTATGTTTCTTGACAGTCTGACAGTCTGTCAACTATTTTTTAATCCATTTCCCATTTGCCCCGAGAATACTCACCAGAGGCACTTGCTACCACAACATTTACCCCAAGATAACTCGCGAATTACAGTGCTAACCTTACCCCCAAAATTTGCCACAAAATATGTCATCACTTTTATTGTTATTTTCACATAGCTCTAGTATATCAATAGTCTTTGGAAACAAATGATGTTGTTCTATTTATAGCATTCTAGTTTTAGTAGTGGTATTTCCATTTACAAAAGTCAGTAATTCTCAATTGCTGAAAATATCAAATCCTAAAAAACATAGCATTCCTATGCATGATGTTAGCATCATTCTCAATCAGTTGATAGCCAAAGATTCATTTGATAAATCTGATTTATGCATACATTCCTGTTATATTAGGATTAGAGACAAGCTCTATTTAGAAATAACTCCAAGAACAGTTTTTATATTTTATGCATACATTCCTGTTATATTAGGATTAGAGACAAGCTCTATTTAGAAATAACTCCAAGAACAGTTTTTATATTTTATTTTCACTTTGAAAACCAGTCAGATTTGCTTCAGCCTCAAAGAGCATGTTTATATAAAATTAAATTAATACTGGCAGTGAGCTGCACTTTTTTTCTAAACAGAAATTAGGTTAATTGGTATATTTAGACCATTCACATTTAAAATGATTATTGATATAGTTGAATTAATGTCTACCATTTTTTAAATTTTTCTGTTCATTACATTTGCTCTTTGTTTCATTTTTTCCCCTCCATTTTTCTAATTTTTCTGGTTGTAAATAAACATTTTATGTGATTTCATTTTATATCCTCTCTAAGCATATTAATTCTTTATTAAATTTGTAACAGTTGCCCTTGAGTTTGCAACATTTTTAAAACTAATCTAAGTATATCTTTAAATAACACTATACCACTTTAAGGTAGTGTAGGTACCTTATAACAGTATTTCTTCTCTTCCATCTCATATGATATTGCTGTCATTTGTTTTACTTATCCATAAGCTATATTCTCCTAGTAAGTTGTTACTATTACTACTTAGTTATTTTTATATCAGTTAAAAATGTTTATTTTACCTTCATCTATTTCTTCTCCAATACTCTTTATTTATGTAGTAAAAAAAAAAATTCTTTTTAAATAAGACTCACCCTGTACCGTCTTGAACTTTATTTTCTTACCCTAACTGATATTCCATATATGTGTCCTCATTCAATCATTCATTCATCGGTACTGATTCAGATTCCACTATATGCTACCATGGTCTAAATTCAAAGATTAATAAAGTCTACTCCCTTCTCCTAAGGAGCTCCAAGTCTAGTGGAAGTGACACAATCATATTTCACATTTATACAACTGAAAATTTCATCACACATGACATCATGTTCAATCTACACAAAATGCTTGTGGAAGTCATATTGCTATTCCTGCATAACAGACTTGCTGGCCTCATCAGGGTTGTTTGGAGAACATTTAATTACCACTAAATCAGTGTTTCACTGCTGCTATTGACCTGAGCACACTACATGGACCTGGTCATGTGAGAAGCAGCTGAACTACAAATGAGCAGTTGGACAACATATTTGATTGATGAATCGTTTATGGTGCTTAGCATGTTGAGAAAATACTTCCATGTAGATCGTCTTAAAGGCCTATCATTGCAGTTTGTTTCCAAGGATGCGTCATGCAATAGACCTTATTGCTAGTGGCCAAAAATGTCACTCTTCCCACCCTGTAATGCTTCTCCCTTCAGGAGGATTATACTTCCCTCTCCCACTAGTGGAAGGCATGATCACATGATTTACTTCAGCCAATAAAAAGCTCTAACACCCAGGATGCGGTTTGCCTCCTCTCTTTTCCCTCTTTCACCAGCAATGTCCCAGACAAAGCCTTTATCATCAGCCTGGGTCATGGAGTGAAGAAAGGGTGAAATGGAGCCATAAGAAAAAAAGAAATTTTGGTTGTAGTAAGTCACTGAGGTTTAGTTATAACTTGTTTTCAAAGCATAATCTTGATTATCTCAACTGACTCAATCATCTTGTTGAGATGTCCACCCAAAACAAAGGTTATTATATACTTTAAATAACCATGCAATTTCAGTGAAAATTCATGTGGTTTCTTTTGTTTGATGCATTAACAACAAACATAAATAAGATTTTATTTCTGGAGATAAAAAAAATCATGAAATTCAGATAAGTGAAGTGAGTTGCCTAAAATCATACAACTTATAAATCAAAGATGAGACGTGAACCTAAGTCTCATAACTCCCAGTCCAGTCTTTTTCTACATCACAATTTCCTTCATTATGAAATTCCTCTGTCATGTGTGTGTGTGTGTGTGTGTGTGTGTGTGTGTGTGTGTGTGTGTGTGTTTTAGGAATGTTTAAAGTTTATATGATTAGTGTGGACAATGAGTTGTACTTTTGATCCAACTGTTCGTATTCTCTAAAAGGGAAAAAACTAATATGTGTCTGACTCTTTAAGAAGAGGCTGAGCAGTAGGTCAGTTCCTGCTCAGAGAGAGACAGGAAAAGTCAGCAGAGGCTCCCTCTAGGCTGGCAGACTGGCCATGTTTAATTAGAGAATATCTTTAAACCAACAAAAGTAATAAGAACCTTTTGATCCAATCAGAGTCAGTGTGGACAAGCCACTAGCTAGTTATCAACAGTGGGCAGCTGTGTAAACGTCCTGGTGTATTTCTGCCAGAGCAGTGCTTTGAATAATCATGAAATTCTGTAAGGAAACTAAAAGGAACAGAAGTACAAAGTGGATCACCTTATTACCCAGTAGCTAAAAGTGTCTTTTCAGTTATTATTATTTAAAATATTCTCTCAATATACTCTTTCTAATTGGCATACACAGTAGTCACAGAGGAGAAATCTGGCTGACATCACCTCGTCTGAATGATCAAACTTTTAGCATCACTGCAATGGGACAAACAGATATCACATGCCACCATTCTGATGGAATGCAATGAAAGTAAACCGTATTATCTGCATATTATTCATTTCACAAATGTTTAACACAAAACAAATCATGTGGAAACAATTGGAAACATTCAAATTCTGTAACGCAGCTTGCCTGGACTCCTCAAAAATGGCAGTATCAAGAAAGATACTTTTGAAAAGTCAGGGAAACCAGTCCAGTTTAAAAGAGATAAAAGGGACATGGCAACTAAAAGCACTGCATGATCCTCGATTGTATTCTAGATACTTTTTAAATCCAGCTACAATGGATGCTAGGAAAACCTGCATATGGTCTATATATCTGATTATAGTTTTTTATCATTGTTAAGTTTCCTAAAAATTATTTGGTTATGAAGGAAAATGTCCTATTAGTAGGCACATGGTATAAAGAATCATGATATCTATAACATACTCTCACATGGTTAAATAAAATTAATGTATATGTGTGTGTGTGTGTGTGTATGCACATATATACACATTTTAATAATATATAAATGGATGTGTGTATCTATGTGAGCAGAGAAACAGATAAATCAAATATGGGAAAACATTAAAATTGGTGAATGTAGCCAAAGGATATGTAAGTGTTTGTTGTACTAGTCTTAATTTTTAAGTTAAAGTATGCATATAGAACAGTATACAGATCTTAAGTGTATGGTATTGTACTGTTCTTAAAATTTTTCTATAGAATTGAAAAATTTAAAATAAATTTTGGAGGGAACAAAAGTAGTGGTCAGAGATCAGGTTATACACACCCTGATTACACATGCCTGGGTGGACAGATCCCAAAGCTAATGTTACTGCTACCAGGTGTCTCCTCTACTTGAGTACAAATTTCTTAGGAATAAATTTTGAGCTCACTGGGACCTGCCACAAACAAACTCTCTAGTAAGTGATGCAGTGCAATGTCACAGCTCTCCCTGTATCCTGTGAGGCCTATCTACCATGGGCATAGCATTCTACACGGGAGTGGGGAGGGGTTAGGCCTAGATTTATTCATAGGCTTGGAGATTTTTCAAACCAAGGGTGAGCAGGTCTCTCTTTCACCCCTCTGCTCTCCTCTGGGAAGGCAAACTTGCAGAGGTTAAGCAGCCTCCTGGGAGGAAGAAGCCAAAAGCAACCCTTGACTCCTTTCTTTTAAAGATTCACATTATTAGATAATTGGGTCTGGAACCAGCTGGCAGAAAAAATTCCAAGTTGATCCATCCCTCTCCCCACAAGCTCCCCATAGGTCAAGGTCAGTAAGCCTTGGGTTAGAGTCAGAAAAACAGAAGAAGCTTAACCCTCCCCCAAGTGTGGAGCCCCTCTCCAACCTCCCCTCTCCCCGCTCAGTTGGCATGTAAGACTGAGGGGGAGCAGCAGTGTCTCCTCAGGCAGAACGCTGGTGGTTTGTTCTGCCCTCCCCTCTTTGGCCCATCCCAGGACCCTTCAGGCTGAGAGGGCCTGAGAATTCCTAGATCATACAAGGTGGGAAGTCCTGAGAGGAGTGGGACTTCCTGAGAATTTGTCTGTGGGGGTGGCTAAAGTGATTAGTTTGAACATTACAAACAGATGTAGTCATATTTGTCTTCCAAGCTGATAGAGCAAGTTTTGGTTCAACGCATTTTCAAAGTCAAAAGAATGTTATCAACCTATTCCTCATCTGCAAAACCCAACACACACGACTCAAGGACGATGTCCACCGTTCTCGCTTCCCCTTCTCCTAGCCTACCCGCCCCCCAAGTGGAGAGACAGCAGGGGCTCCAAGAACCCTTGACCTTGATCCGATCCCTTGGCTTCTCCTCTCCACTCTCCCTTCCCCTGCCTTTATTTCCCCCTCAGTGAAGTCATGAGAGGGCTCAACACTGCCCAGGTGATTCTAGTTCTAAAAAACATTTTTTTTTTTTCTGGCTTTAAATAACACTGAACTCTTTTTCATAAAGTGATCCAAGAGTAAGGATTATTAATTTCCCTGAATTGACTGGGTTTCACACTAAACTTCTGAGCCAGAACACATGTTTTAAGTGAAATCACACTTACTCAAAATATGTTTGTGTAGCCCGGTTTCGTCTGGAAAACCCAATGACTGCTACATAGAATTTTTGTTTCTAATTCCAAAGTAGTGAAGTATTTAGAGCTCAGTAGCCCAGGGATGTAAATTACACTCTCAACTTTGTTATTTGTTTATTTTATTTATTTCCCTTGTGATGTAAATATAAACCTATTTCAACAAAGAGGATCCAACAGTCTATCTCAGACAAGGACAATCGGGGAATTTAACTCCTGGTCATAGTCTCTGTTGCCAAGAATTCCCTATTGCTACCGACTGGAGAGAGTTTGGTATTTATTGTGGGAAGAGTATCAACCAAAAGTTAAATGTTATCGAAAACTTTATCCACTTGCGTGAGAGCCAAATGGCACAGGAAGCGCTAGTTTTTCCCGCCCTGCTGCCTAACATCGTGGTTTCATTTTAAGACCAGGCACAGTATCTGGAAATAAATTTCAACACCCTGCTTGTTGTTTTGCTGTAGCTTGGCTTGGCACTGTAATTGCAGGATTAACTCCAAAGGCCGCCCCTTTCCTAACAACTCTGACACTGCCTACATTTCATCAGCCTGTTTCACCGGACTGCACCTGCAGAGATTAGGGCCGCAGCCAAAATCCCTTTGTGGCAAAGAAAAGTACCGAGAGTTTATTGTGTCGAAATCAGGAAGGTGCTCTAGTGTGAACAAGACTCATTTGCAGATAGACCAACAACGAGCTCTACGTCTTTTTTCTAGAGGGATGTGAAACATGGCTCCATTAAAATACTGTATTTCACATTCTCTAAATATCTGCGCTTCCTGACAGGCATTCTTCTCAGAGTTGGAGAGGAAGCTTGACTCAGCTCAGCTTTGTGGACACATGAAGTCCTAAGGCACATGTCAAAGGCAGGATGGACAGCCCCTCCACAGCTTGGGGCACGTTGGGAGAGGGCAGCAGAGAGGAAGAGTGGGAAAAGTTAGACAAGGACTAATTGAAAGCCAAGGTCATTGCTCATTCCTTCCTGGAAAGAGAGCGTTTTTCTGTTTAACCTTGTGGCCTCAGATTTCCAGAATGTTGTTGGCTCTCTGCTTCTCTCTGGGGCTTGCTTATTTACCAAGCTAGTAGGCCCAGGGACAGAAGGATGTGAGGAAATTACTCAAGTGGGACACAAAGAGAAACCAAAGGCAAAGCAAAAGGTTTTTAAAATGCTGCTCACACTTCCAGTAGAAATTATAATCATTAAACAGATGCCATATTTTCATTGTCCACTACAACTTAAGAGTGTATGTCATCCATTTTCAGTCTTTTTCCTTAATGAATGTTGTTTGGAGAATACTCAAAATAATAAAGCAAAGGGAAAGCAAATTTAAAACTTCTAGAAAACTTAATTTAACCTTTTGCCAGCCCATCTCTGAACATACCCAAATGTATGCAAGAACTTTCTTAAAATTATCAAGAGGGAGAGAACAAAGTCTCTGCATGGACTCTTTCACAGTCTTTTCCTGCCCAGTGCTGGATTCAGCAGATCGAGTCAGGCTGTGTTTTAACACAGTGCTCTGTTATCATCTGGTATGTCGTTGGGGATCTGTGAACAGATACATGCGAGGATAGCAGTGGGAAAGCGAGTTTGGGGGCCAGGGAGCTGGAGGACCTCTACGGTATACTTGACAAAACTGGAGATGGGTGGAGTGTCAGAACAAGAGGTGTTGTCTGGTAAGAGGCCTTTCTGAACAGAAGACCCAGTTAATCCCTTGTAGACAAAGGGGCAGATTTGTACTGTGTCGCTTGAGGATGAAGTTCAGACCAAAAGGGAAACGGGCCTTAATTCTTTCTACCAGGTGCCTCAGGAGGTAGTAAAACCCCTGACCTTGGCATATCTCTAGCAAAAGTTAGACAGCTTTTGCTGGAAACTGTGGAAGGGGCTCTTGCGTTGTGCAGATGTGGGAACCAAATTAGAGAATCTACAGTAAGTATTGACTCAGGGAAAGGCAGGGCAATAAAAGGCTATTTCCCTAAGGAAGAGGGTTTTCTGTTATCAGCATTTCAAGTTCCCCGTACAGGCTCCTTCCAAAAAGGTCAGAGCTCTGAAGTTCTGTAACTTCCTGCGGGTGTGGACTTAACGTATTTGTTCTTGTGTTCCTTTCTAGGGAGTGGCACAATATTGATTGATTGAATGAATGAATGAATGAATGTTGATCTGCTCTGTAAGGAAGATGGTGGGGCACTATGTAATAAAGCATAAGGGACAAGCAGAGAAGTTGGAGAAGGCAAGGTAAATATGTTGGGTCAAGATTATGAAGGATTTTAAGTACAAGATAGAAGAATCTGCACTTAGTATGGCAAACCAGCTCATGCCCTACCTAGCCTAAGCACAGGAAATGGTCAAGTCATGCTCCCTAATCTCCCCAGTTCACACCTCGAATGTCTTCCTGCTCACACCTCAAGTCTCCCCCACCTCACACTCCAAATCTTCTAGCTCAGGATGGTTATGAAGTATCTCTGTGGATTCTTTTTAAGACAATTCTTGCTGGGATCAGTTGCTTAATATCTTGGAGATGTTGTCCAGCCAATGTCTCCAAGACTGCGGCAGAGACAGCTAACATCATCAAAGACGCTTTCTAGAGTGCAGAGTTGTTGCCGCAAAGCAGTTCCTCTGTTAGAGACTCTCTTTCCCAGACTCTTTTGCATTTAGGAGGGGACTGTGTTGCTCCTTTTCACCAACAAGGGAAGAATAGAACCAATATATTTCACTTCAGTATTGTTATGTTTAAGATGTAGGTTTGTTTACTCATCCACCAGCTGAATGGTGGCCCTGTAAGAGGGAAGAGTTCCAGATAGAAAGAGCCTGGATCATGGAATGCCCATGAATGCTTGCACTGGACTATGCCATGAATGGGAAATAAATGTCTGTTGTGTTAAGTCACTGAAATTTTGAGTTTATTTATCCCAGGTGCTAGATCACCCCAATTTATATAAAAACCCAGTTAGAAACACTTAGAGCTTCAAGAATGAACTCAGTATCAAGGAGCATCTAAAAATGCCTGGCACAATGAAGGAGCTCAATCAATCAATCAATCAAATAAATAAATCAAAATAGTCTGAGTCCTCAATCTTTTGGAAGAGCCTCTGAATAAGTCATCCATTCCACTCCGAGAGGTAAGGCCTCAAATTAAATTCTAACATTGGAGAAGGGTACGATGAAGGAGGGTGAATGTATGGGCTCCTCAGAGAGAGAAAAGGGCACAGACACAGGAATTGGAAGCACAAAACTCCCCAACTTCCATTTTGTAATGATCTTTGGTCCTTTCTGGAGAAATCTCCCTTTGTCAACAACTCTAGCTGCCTCGTCGACCACTTGGCTGAGCTGCAGAGCCCGTTTTATCCCACAAACATTTAGTGATACCCACTTCGTGCCAATTACTGGGGGTAATTAATTTCAGGCTAGGAGACATCAAATGTGTCTTGGAGAGAGGAACTGGGAGGAGGGCATTAATATTAACACATTAATATTAATACATCAAATACATAGGTAAGTCAGTGGTTCTTCCAATTTAAGAAAAACAGACAAAAAATGGGCAAAGGACATTAATAGAAGTCCACAGAAAAATAAAAACAAATGACAATAAATACATGAAAAGATGTTCAACCTCACTCCTAAGTAAAGGAATACAAGTTTAAACAATCCAACACCGTTTTTCACCTTTCTGATTGGCAAAGGCCAAAAATATCTGATATTACTCAGGAGGGGGATGAGGGGGGAATAGACCCTAGAGTCAGAGACTCTTTGGGAGGGTTCTAACTGATGTAGTCTTTTTAGATGGCAATTTGGTACATGTCACAGTTATTAAAACAAATTGCCGTTTGACTTCTCAGTTTCACTCTCAAACAGTTATTAAAAAATATGAATTTGTGGAGTCCAAAGGTTCACGGAAATAGTTATAAGTATTCATGAACACACACACACACACACACACACACACACACACACACACACACACCATGGTATTTATTGCATGCACCAACCTGTTAACTCTCTGTTTTAACACTGTCAAAATGGCATTTAAATAAGGCCCCAGCTTGGCTTAAGCACCTGGTTGGAACCACTTTGCCCCAGGCCAGCAACACCAGCCCTGCGTGCAAAGTGACAGGGAGCTTTGGTGAAAACAAGTGTCTTCCAAGATGTCCACAGAAAACCAAAGGGAGATTCTGCTTCCTGCCTTCTAGAATTCTGTCTCCTGAAAGGCAGCCCCATCGACCTGTAACAAGGAGGGAGACAACAAAGGTCAGTCTGACTCAGGGCAATGTAAAGAATTATGTAGTCTTATGGCTTCTGGGCTGATAAGACATCCCACCTTCAACCTTGCTGGTTTTGTTTGAGAATCCAAATGGAAAAGCAGACGCTTCAGGCAGCTTCCCCTATTGCCTTTTCTAGGGAGGGTCAGGAGAGGACATGAGAGCTTTGACAAGGGCCTTGGGATGCTCTAAAACTTAATTAAGTCAGCACTGAAAAACTCAAGTACCCAAAGGCTGTCTCTCCATAATAGAGCAATTCTCATAGCTAACTCTCGAGTTGCAGCTTTGATTTAACAGAAGTTTTAACCTTAGGGAGAATTAATTTTCCCTAAATAATTGCTTAAAAAGTTATTTCCATTGTTTTAAATAAGATCATTTTAACATCTTCTCTGGCTAAACAGTAATTTCTGACTTCAGTTAAAAAAAAATACCTTTTGGAGCTCTATGTTTGTAAACCAAATATGAGGCCTCTCCAACATCTCGTGATCTCACCTGGAGATCAAGAGTAGGGAAATGAAACAAATTACTCTCCTAATGAGAATAACAGGCACCCTTCAGGCCTTCAGACTGCGACTACACATACAAACCAGCTACGGAGGAGCTGACTAGGTGTGTAGACAAGCAGCAAATTATCAACTGAACCAGACATGTTTTTCTTAATTTTCTTTTTTACATAGACCCAGACTCAGAGCATTTTATATGGACTCAGAGCCTACTGTGAATCTTTAACTCCCTAGTAACAAGTTCCAGTTGGCTTTTTTCCACAGAAGAAAGTTCAACACTCTTAACTTCCACAAAACTGGGCACAGCACTGAAAGACTAGCAGAGTAGCTGAGAATGTGGGCTTTGGAGTTAGACAGGCCTGGGTTCAAGTCCTGGTTCTACTATTAATTAACTTCTGTGACTTTGGACAAACTATTTTACCTCTTTGAACCTTGGCCACTTCATCTGTTAAATGAA
The DNA here is from genome assembly GCA_030015415.1 of Cynopterus sphinx. NCBI lineage: Eukaryota > Metazoa > Chordata > Mammalia > Chiroptera > Pteropodidae > Cynopterus > Cynopterus sphinx. The sequence goes on from CM057380.1 coordinate 49,035,648, forward strand.
TAATACCCATCTTATAAGTAACTGCTTGAATTAAGTGAAACCACGCAGTTCCAACCATTCATCAAAGTTCCTGGAATAGAATGAGGGCTCAACCTGCCACTGATGACTCACTCTTAGGGGACCTGCTTCCATTTCTATAAAATAAAAAAATATTTTTTAAAACAAAAAAAAATAAGGCAGTCAGACCAGGTCACGTCCAATTGCCCCTCATCTAACATCTAAGGGGTTATCGCTGAGCCCCTGGCTCAGGATTAGCTCAGCAGTGGTCCTAGTTCTCTAGTTCTCATTTCTAAAGTGTTTCTGCTGGAGCAATTGGGTTCTGGCTTGAAAACACCAAAGAACTCTCCATCGGAGCTGTCCCGGAGACGTAGTGAGTTCTCTATCAGTGAGGGAATCCAAGGTGAAGTTTGAAAACCACTCGCTGGAAATAGAATAGAAAGATCCAGACATCAACTGAGATCAAACTACACTAAGTTTAGACTCACTTCTGACCCAAGATGTCACAATTCCAAAAAATAGGAAGTCACATGCTCTCAACTCCCCCAAAGATCAGCCTTTGCTGTTAAAAATAGTGGCTATCTAGAAAAACAGTCAGCCTGTGTCTACTTGCCCATCCAGGCTAAGGAACTATTTCTACCAACTCAACTAAATCTGACTTTTATGGGCAAGAAAATAGTGACCAGAGCAGATATTTCCCAAATAAACCACTGCCCGTTGCTGATGCTCCTGCTGCCTCACCCAGGGATTCAAACTGGAATTCCAGGCCTGGGACTGGGACACAGTGGGTGGGTGGGGAGGGGGGGGGGAGGTGTCATCCACTGAGTCTGACAATGAGAAGCTGAGTAAAACAGCGGGATACTGGGTAAAAACTATAGGGGGCTGGAAGTTTCATCCACAAGAGTGATTTTTCTCTCCTCAGAAATGCTAATGAAATTTAGATATCCTTATTGTGTTGAGTCCTGGGAGACAAGAAGGAAGATCCACTGACATCTTCAATCAGAACAAGCCAAGGCTTCATTAGTCAATGTGCCTACAGCACCAGGGCCCCAGTACTCACAAGGGGCCCACTGTCAAATTTCACTTTACTGATATGGCCCGTGGGAAACTCTCAGCACCGACGGGTCTAGTATCTGTTCCTGCCCCTTACTGTTCCCATGCAAATGTTTTCTGGCTCCTACTCATCCTGGGCCCCCCAAGCACTTTACAAAATGCCCTTAATGAATTCTTACTGCAATTGCTTACTGCTGTCACCTCCTTTCTACTGAGGAGGAAGAAGGCCAGGAGGGTAAGGTGGCTTCTGTAGGACTGCACACGGATTTTCCCGGCTGATGTCAGTGGAATTTTGAATACTGGGCAGAAACAGCAGAGTAAATACCAGCCTCGTAGCTGACCATCCTGGGTTCAAATCCTATGTATCTGTGTGATCTTAGACAAATCACTGACCCTCTCTGTGCTTCGAGTTCCCTAATTATTAAATGGGGATGAAAATAGAGACCAACTCATAATTTTGTTTTGAGGATTAAAATGAGTTAAGATGTGCAGAGCTTAGAATAGTGCCTGGGCATGTTAGGTGTGGGGAATAGTAGCTGTTACTATACACAGCTGTCCACATCACTCAGATGCCCAGGAAAAAGAGAGGCTTCATACATAGAAAAGATGAAGCGCCCTGCTTCCCAAAGAGATGTGGATCAAAGACCAACTTTCTGTCTCACCTTCCTGTGAGCCGCCCATCATCCAGGCTGGATGCTTCCCAACCCTCAGCGTTGCTCCCTGCTCTCGTAGCAGACTTCAGCAGGGTGGTTTGAGATCCAGCATCTGCCCAGAATGGAAATATTTCAAGGTGAACAGGAAAGTAAGAGGAGCTGAAGGTGGGAGCATACAGCAGCTAGTCCCCCGGGAGAAGTGGCAATGAAAAGACTTCTGAGGCTGCCTCCCCATCCTGACAAATGCCTTGGCTTCTCTGGCTGCTGCCTCTGCCAAGAGCCAGCCTTGGTGCTGGTTATATGTTTTCCCCTGAAAAAATGACTTAAGTGCAGCCTTTCCAGAGATTAATAATGACCTCTGTGGAGGGCGGCTGTTCCAGAAAACATCATGCATCATCCCAGGCTCTGCTTTCCTAGAGGCAATTAGGCCTTCTCTGGAGGATGGGTAAGACTTGGGACTATAAGGTCCGCACCTCTATGAGTGTCCCATGCAGATGTCCTGAGTCCCGATTGGCTCCCAGTGCTACCCCAATGTTAACTGGTGGTCAGCTTGGCCTCGACGCTGCGCTAATACTGAATGCAGGGGAGCTGGAGCGGGGAAGTGAGATGGGAAATGACACAGGCTTCCTGTTCTCAGAGGGCAGCCCAGCAGGGCTGGTCAGGCTAGCACACAAGTAGCCACGGGGCAGCTAGGGAGTAAGAAGTGCCATTTAGGAGCTAAGTGAGACACAGAACTTCTGAATGTAGAGATCCCAGGTCTCGCAGAGAAAGTGGAAAGGCTCTCCAGGTTGTATGAACAAAGGAGTAGGAATATGGCTGGGAAGAAGGGCATGGTCCAGCTGGGCTGGGGCATAGGCACCCAAAGGGAGTGTGTGGAAGATGGCATTCAATCAATGGCGGAGACTAAATGCCAAGTTAAACCGCAGGGATCTTCACTAGGTAATAGGGAGAGGCTGCGAGGTTGGGGCTGCCCCAGGACAGAGGAGTGCAGGCCATCTGCTGGGTCCTGGTGAATTCAAGTATCACCCTCTTGTCCTGGGTAAACTGGGTGCTGGTCAGGTGACACAGGCAGAACACACTGATATTAATGGAGACAGCAGGACTCTGGAATTCTTGTGTGAGCCCCAGGGCACATACTCCCCACCCCTCCGATGTGAGGGGGGGCCGTGCCTATTCCTGACCTGGCCAGGCTCCACCTGCATCAGGGACAGCTGGGCTTGGTGGTGTCCCCAGAGACCCCAGAACAGGAAGGACCAGCTCTAACCCACTCCCTTCCTTCCACTCAAGGTAAATGTAAGCAGAGTTTTTTTCTCATGGCTTCACTGGCCCGGTTGGCCTCTGTGGCAGACAGAGGCCTTGTGTCTTCAGCTACTAGGTCAAAATGCCCGGCATCTCATTTCCTGCAGGACCGGACTGACTCCAGCACCTGGGGCTCTGACCCAGGGTGAGGCACGTGCCTGTCAGGGGTCAGAGGATCCCTCTCAGCAGAAGCTGCTCTGTGCTTGGTTGAGCAAAGCCTTTCATCAGGTGGCATCGTTTGGTAACCACTCACGAGGGCAGCATCTAGAAAGCGCTGGCTGCTCTAGTCACTGCTCTGGCTCCACCTGCAGCACCCCTGGTAAATACGATGCCAGCCCACAGGAGATACCTGCTGCTGGCTGGAGGGGCTGACGCTGCACATACCGCTTGAAAGTGTAATGACGTAACTCCCCTGGGCCCTGGGTCCAAACCCTCTTCAGTAGTGGCCTTAATGGGTCGGTACACCTAACTAGGAGCTGGGAATTCAATTTATTTCAATTTAATTAAACTTAAGGATTTATGAGGGCCTCTAAAGAACTGGGACCTGGACTGAACGTAGAGATAACAAAAGGCACATCCCGCTTCAAAAAGATCACAGTCAGTGTTCAAGGGTAAGACAGGAGCATAGAGGATGATGACACGAGGCTTTTGCACATGCTGTCACCTCTGTCTAACTCACTCTTCCTGTTCTTCCTTCAGCGCCACATGCTTTCCTTAGGGAAGGTTCCCTGCCTTCTGTGACTCCTCCATCATATCCACACATTGCCTTGCATCCTGCTCCTTGGCAGCACTTGTCACAGTTGAAATTTTAGTTACCTGTGTGATTATTTTATTAAAACATGTCTCCCCAGCTCGGCTGACAGTCAGCTCCATGAGGGCAGGGACAAGGCCCATTTCCTTTACCACTATATGGTGAGCGCCTAGCACGGTGCCAGCACAGTGAGAACCCAATAAATATCTGTTAAGTAAACACAAAGTTAAACAAATGACTACAAGGTGAGCTCATTGGCAAAGTGCTGCAAATGGAAAGCTGAGAGTACTTAAAGGGTCAGGACCCCAGCTGAGACTGAGGAACAGGGAAGGAGTCTTGCAGGGGCCGGCAGGTAAGGAGAAGCTGTGACTCAATGGGCTTTCGCCAGGTGGAGATGGGGGCGAAGGGAAGACAGGAGCAAAGCCTCAGTGGTAAGGAAGCACAGGCTCTGTTGGCAGACCAGTGGGAGTTGGGTTTGTCTGGAACTCAAGGAGGAAAGCACAGTGAGAAACAAAGTGGGAAGGCAGGTGGCACGAGGTGAGGAGCCTTACATGCTGGCTGAGAGCTGGGATTGCTAGGGTAGCAGTGGGGCACCACTGCTGGAGGGGGAGAGGCCGGACCCAGGAGGACCAGTTAGAAGGCTGTGGCAGCAGCCCAGGTAGGAACTAATGAGATGTGGCCTGTAGGACTGCTGGTGAGAACTGGGGAAGAGAAAGGTCATGACCATTCAGCTAAGGATAACTCTCTGGTTCATTCCTCAGCCAGACAGTACAGAGAGCAGGGCCCAGTGAGCAGAGCCAGTAGCCTACCCCCAAGCAGTGGCGTGGCCCTGGTAGAGCCTAGACTGGACGAGATGACACTGCCCAGTTCTGGAGTTCTAGGACTGGGAAGTCTTGCCCAGCTGGGCTGCAGTGAACTAATTTCCTTCTTCCTTCTCTAGCTTGTGGGAGGAAAGATGAAGGTAACCCAGAACAGCAGGTGCATCTGGTGTGGGCATGGGCTGGGCATCCTTCTTTTGCCCCTTTGGACCCACTCTCCACACTTCAGCCTGCTCTGACCTAGGGAGACGAATCCATGGACTGTCAGCCTGGCTGACTTGCCTTCTGGTTTCAGTTGGGTTCAGCCATGTGGTAGTGGTACACACGTACACACACACACACACACACACACACACACACATAATCTGTCTCCAGTGTCTGGCACAGGGCTCAATTTTCTGAGTGACAGGCATGCCTTTTGTTATTCATAACAAGCCCCTTTTGAACACACCTGAGTTCATGCTAATGAGCTGACTCAAGGTGTGGCCCCCAAATAGCGTCAGGATGGGGCTGTCACCTGAAAAGAGAACCAGAAGGTTAGATGGTGGGAACTTTCATCCCTAACCCATGACCTGCAGAAAAGGAAGGGGTGCTGGAGGCAGAGTTATAAACACTCTCGAACAAGGAGATTCGGGCTGCTTCCAGGTTGCTCAACCCACTCCCATGCTAGGAGGGTGGTGTATCTAGGGAGGGCATGGGAGCTGTGTGTCATTTCCACCCCACCCCCTTATTTTCCCCAGTGCATCTCTTCCATTTGAATGTTCTGGTTGTGTCTTCTATACAGTAGTCTCTGTTTCTCTAACGTGGATACATGCCAAGACTCCCAGGGGATGCCTGAAACCACAGATAGTACCAAACTCTAAGTATACTGTGCTTTTTCCGATACCTACATACCTACGATAACGTTTAATTTATAACTCAGGTTCAGTAAGAGATCAGCAACAATCACCGATAACAAAATAGAACAATGATAACAATAGACTGTAATAAATTTCTGTGAACGTGGTCTCTCTCTCAAAATATCTTACTGTGCTGTACTCCACATTCTCCTTGTAATGATGTGATGCAGTGAGGTGGATGAAGGAGGCCTGGTGACGTAGCACAGACTATTAGAAGCGGCACTTGACCTGAGGTCCAGCTGCCTCTCTTTCACTATCTCCCCTTCACTTTCTCCCTCCCTCCCTCCCTCTCTTTAATTTATCATTCATCTGTTTTCTCGTGTCTTTTGGTTTTCTAGTTTTTCTCTCACCAATCACCTATTCTATTTACTTCAACTACACCTAAAGCCTTTATTCCTTTTTCTCTTCCGACATCCATCTCTATTTGTGTCTGCGGTGCTGAAAACTGAACAGATAACAAATCGCTTCAATTCAGAGCAGAGACCTGTGCCAAGTTTCTTCTCGGCCTCGGAGGTGACCTATAACAGGGCCTGTGTATCCTATCTATTTGTATTGTCTCGTGTCACCTTCTCAGTGGTGTTTAATTTTTCATGATGAATTTGTCTTGTCGCCTCGGTTTCCGTGTAAGTGTCCACAGCCTCTGAAGCCCACGCTTCTCAGCAGCTCCACTGCCAGGCCCTGTCTGCAGGTTCTCAGTAAATGGGTGTAGAGAGATTGATGTCTCAACCCTCCTCTTTCCCCTCTTCCATCTTTCACTGCTTCATGTAATTCCATCAGCCTGGGTAATAACACAGCCAAAAGAAGCTTGAGCAGGCTTTACCCCTAAAACTTGCCATTGTCCTCCCCAAATAAAATTCACTAAGAAAAAAAACACCCATTTGGCAAATAACAGCTCTAAAATCACTAGACATTCATACCACCCATCATCAGATTCCCACCCAAGTCTTTCCAACATAAAATACTGGATTGTTCCCTGATCTAGGAAGATCTCTCCCTCCTCTCTCCACCTGTTCATCATATATACATGTTTTTTGAGTAATGCATAAGTGTCAGGCAGTTAACTAGGAGCTAGTGACACAGAGAAGATGACCAGTTAGGCCTTATCCTCGAGGAGGTGAAGTTCTGACAAAGGCGAATGACAGTTATACAAATACATTTAAACAAATAGTCACTGAAAACTGTATTTAGTGAGCACATATTATGTGTCAAGGACTGTTACAGGTGCTGAGGCCACGGTGGAAAACAACAAAACAGTATACTAATAAAAAAGAACACTGAGAGAAGTACTTATAGTGTGTACCCATTCTTGCAGGTTCTCAAAGAAGCCAGTTCTAAGGTGAAGTTAGTGTACAGTTAGGGTGTTTATTAGGGGATGCTCTTGGGATTGATACCTGTGAAAATAGGGGAGAGCCTGACTGGATAAAGGGAGAAGTCCATCTGCAAAGCAGACCCAACAATAGCACTAGCCAACCCCACAGGGGTCTGGAGCTAGGGTACCCCATTTCAGAGCTGAAGGTTGAAGGCTGTCAGCAGATAGCCCATCTGCAGCGGGAGCACCTGGGGCTTTGTTAAAGGAAGGACTAAGTTCTCTGTTTTCTGGTGAGCATCTCCAGGTACAGGTTGCTCGCTACCTCCCAAAGCAGCATATGACATTCCTAGCAACCCTAGTCACAATAAATTATTTAATGAGTTACATTCTCCTTCCTCACAACTCCCATCCTAGCTTCTTGCTACAGAGTCTCAGAGCATGTCACAGCTGGCTCTTCCCCAGGATGCTCTTCTAATACCAAGGGACAGCTTTCACGGCTTTTTACTCATTTCCAGCTCCACAGATCCTTAACCTTTCTTAAATGACTGGTTTTCTGCCCTTCGCCATGTGAAAGCAAATCAACATTTCATTGTCCCTCTTCCAAGGTGACACATAGAGCCTGATATGGCAGACTGGGCCCATTCCTTTCCTGGGCAGGTTGGGCACTCAGCTGGCTCCTCCCACAGCTGGCTTAGCCTGCTTCTGGTCATCAAGACCACAGCCTTCTTTGGACATGCTGACCTTTATTCCTGGCCCTTTGGCAGGACTCTGCATGTCCCCAGGGGTGTCAATCATCTTCCAGACAGAGTGAGGAGGAGGGGTTCACCTGCAGCTCCATCTGCCCAAGGCAAGATTCAGCACTGGATATGGAACAAGAAGTAGTGGAGGGCCACCAGCCCCAGCTGGAGAGCCATAAAGGAGGAGACGTCTGAGGTGCCATGGAGAGCTGCTCAACTGGGAGTCAAAACACCTGGGGCCTGGTCTTGGCAAGCCTCCATCTCCTCCTCTGCGTCATCCCAGACCACTCCCTCCCAGGGAGCAGTTAATCCCTGCCTCTAGCAACTCCTGCGTGTGATGAACTGCCACCTCCGCTGCCAGCCCACTGGCATGGATGTCAAATGAGACCCACAGCTGTTTGTGGACAGTTGTGGGCTTTTCCATTTCTCTAGCCCCAGGGCCTGGCACCACACCTGGGCTACCGCCATGCTCAACATCTGTCATTCTGTGAAAGAGGGAGCAGAGACAATGCTGTGACTCGCCAAGGCTCCCGCGGCCAGCAGCAAGTAGAGCCATCCCCATCCTCACGTCTTCACGAGACCTCATGTCAGCTCACAGTCAGTTGGGTCTACGGGGGGAATCGTTTATTCCTGTGTGTGGTCCTGGGCTACACGCACAGAAGAGCCAGCTCGGGAATCGCCCCTCGCTTCTCTTTGCTGTCAGCCAGATGTGTCCTTTAAGTTCTTGTGAAGGCAGATACAACACGTGTAAGGAAGGAGGTAATTCAAGCAATGAATTCCAGCTTTTAGCACTGGAAAATTTACAGCTGCTGCTACTCACCCCTCAGTGCCTCACCCCTGCTTGTGAGGGGCCAGTGTACTGCATGACACTAAAGTTAGTTAAATGCATCCTTTAGCAGTAATTATTTTTCCTAACTTCTTAATGGAGCATTTTTGAAAACTCTGTGTGTGTGTGTGTGTGTGTGTGCGTCTACCAATCCTACCACACAGTTCTACACCCAGCCCAGTGGCACTGGTTCCCACCTACTGGGTGCCAGGAACCACGCTCAGGGCTGCACCTGCACTTCCTGCTGTACTTCTCAGCTGTTACTAGCCCCACCTTATAGATGAGGAAACCGAGGCTCAGGGCTGTTCAGTGTCGTGGCCGACGTCACGTGGTCATCGAGTGTAGAGTGAGGATTTAAACTTGTCTGACTCAGGAGCCTGTGCTGTTCACCACTACTCCGGACCTGGGCTCAGAGCTCCGGACACCTGCAGCAAGCCTGCGTGACTTGGAAGTTATACACTTTACGGGTTGTTTTTTTGAAAAGGTCGCAAAAACTAATTTCATTTATTTAAATCTAGTAGAAGTGTCATAAATAAGAAAAGCTTTGCGTAAAGAAAAAAGTCCTAACTTATGTTCATATGTTTTAGAGAACTTACAAACTCCTCTAATATTTTAAAGAGACGTATAATGCAGGGAACCTCAGTAAGCTAATAAAAAGCCTAGAAAATGATGGAGGCAATAACTCAACAGATTAGCTGGGGATGCAGGTTTCTAGGAGTTTATCTTAAACCTGGGCCAGTGGTCTCGCAGGCTATTTTTTAGCTCTCATGATTGAGCCCCTCTACTTTTGAGGCATTGTGCTTGGTGTTTAAATATGTTATTTCCTTACCCTCATAAGAACCCATTTCTGATGAGACATGAGGCCCAGAGAAATTAATTGCTTTGCCTGAACCGAAACATGGCAGAATGGGGATCTGAGCCCAGGTCTATCTGATTCAAGAACCTAAGCCCTTTCTTCTAGCCACAGTTCACTGCCAGGGTTCACAGTCCCGCCATAGCTCCACTGAGGTCATGATGTTTCCTGGGAGAGGACTAGACCAGAGAGACAGGTTTAGAAGATGATATTCCTACCCCTTGGAAAGAAATAACCAAGAGCGACACAGGACCAACCTCCAAGTCAGTCCTTAGCTCTGAGTGCAGACATGAGCAAGGCCAGGTGGGCACAGAGGACGAGAGAAAGACCAAGAAAGGAAGAGCAGGCAAGAAGGGGTTGGCGCCGGGTTGGGGGTTTGAGTGGGTTTGAGTCCCAGCACCTCCGCTGCTTACCTGGAACACTTCAGTCAAATTACTTGACAGGAGGCCTCATCTTCCTCATCTGTGAAGTAGAGGCCATAACCGAATGTTCCCCGTAGTGTTGTATGAGGATCAAAAGAGATGAAAAGAGAAAAGCCCTTAGCAATGTAGTTTCTATCCATTATATCAGATATTATTAATGTTTAAGAAGACAGAAGAAGGAAAGCGGAGAGAACACAGAGTGTTAGGATAGAGAGAAAAAGGAAAGACTCTCTCTATGTGTTCCCCACAATAGCTACTGGGATTCCTGGTCCTTGTGCTGCGAGAAAAGGGGATGTTTACGTATTTGTTGTTCTTAATCCTTATTCAGTGAACTGTGTGTCAGCAGCTGGGCAAACCCTTGGTGGGGATAGAAGGAGTGTACCCGTGATAAGATCTCTGCTCTCTAGAAATACGCCCACCAAATCTGGTAGGGGCCGTGAGATGTGCACGCACGACACTATCACCCGGGAAGGCCACGGGGCATGACTTGGGGGGTGGCACGGGGCAAGCAGTGAGATGCGGAAAGCCATCTCCCGACCCACACTGCCCTTGATGAGAAGAAACTATGGGGTGATACTCCCTGGAGTGTACACCCGCAAAGTTCATGTAGCTCAGTCATGTACAGTGGATACATAAATGGGGCGTGTGTCTGACTCACAGTGAATTTATAGCATTTCAAGAAAACTCATGAAGAAGGGATAACCAGGAAGTCTCCCAGCTTCCTTCGGCCTTAGTATTTCCCTTTGCCCCTCCCTCAGGGAAATCAGGGTCACCCAAAGCCTGCTGAACCAGGGTGCCACAGCAAGTGAAGGGACACACTCCATTACCAGGGTTCTCTTCACGTTTTTTGAACAAGTTTTAGCTTATGAGTCAATAGGTTAGAGAAAGACATCCATGCTCCGTAGGTCCCCTGGAATCTCTTGTGGTGATGTGCCCAGGGCTTGCCCTCACGGGGCGTGGCCAAATTCAAGGTTTCTGAGGACAGCCTGGGTCCTGACACTCAGGCTCTTGCCTTGACGAGGCCAGTGCTGTCCTGCGTGAAATAAAGGTCTCTTAGAACTTGGCTATTTACTTGGCTATTTACATAGTTAAATGTTTTTAAAGGAAAACTAAATATCACATCATCTCTCTTGTTGTGATGTTTGCTGTGAGGCTGAGGGTGTGGGATACACATCTCACGCTTTGTGGCAGGTCACGTCCTTGCGGGGACAGTGGTGTGATTATGTGGAAACTGCCTTTATAAATGGCTCCTGGTCGTGGCCTAGGACAGCACAACGCCGGCCTGAGTGTCTGGTCTGGAGAATCCATCAGGGCTCTGCCATGACGCCTGTGGCTGAGAATGTTCCTCCCTACTCCACGTGCCCTCCACACTGCCTGTGGGGTGGGAGACAGGAAATCTGCCTATCACAAGGGTACAGCTATGGAAAAGCTGCTATACGCTGGCTTGTGGGGCTGCTATCGCCTAAGGGTGTCAAAGGTCTTAAGTCACAGTCATTTTCCAAGCTTCCTAACACTCCTTTGAAGGGGTGTCCCAGACCATGTCATACCCTCCCAGCAGGTGGGCCCCAGACCTCTAACTCCTTGGGACTCCAGTTGGCAAGTAAGAAAAAGGCCACCCTAGACCCAGTCGTGTGGTCCCCAAAGTAACAACAGAATGGAGGGCTCTGTACTCAGGGTCCGCCTGCTTTCAGTCAGGGCCTCTGAGCTCAGTGCCCAGGCCCAGTCTCTGCTTCCAAAAGCCCAGGAATCTCAAGATGCACGGTCCTTGAAGGTGATCGGGCATTTTCTCTCTCACACCTCATCTAACGCCCTCCACAATGACACCTGTCATTTACTTAACACTTACTAAATGCCAGGCACTGTACGGGCTGATTTTCCCGCGGAGCATTTCACATAGGCCTTCGTAACATGATTAGTCAGCAATTATTAATCCCGTTTTCAGGTGAGAGACACCAGGACTCACAGAGGTTGAGGTATGTGCCTTGCTCAGCGTCACGCCGCCAACCAGAAAGCATGGATGAGGATTAGACTCTGTAGCCATCTGATTCCGAATTCCGTGTTCTCTCTGTCGTCTTGTACTGCCTCTTTCTGCACTCCCCCTAAACACTGGTCTAGAACACCGCCACTGATGAGGAACTCATTACATCCTGAGGACACTCATTCTGTCTCTGTGTTCCTTACCATGGGCAGAAGGTCTCTCTAAAGGTCCCAACACCTGGTCCTAGTTCTAAGCATTGAGGCCTCAAAAACCACTCTGTGCCCTCTGGCCTAACGGCAGCCTCCAAATGTCTGATGAAGGCTCTCAGCCCCCATAGGGCTCTCTCCTCTAACAGACCTGCCTCCAGTGCTTCTCACATCCCCCAGAGGAGGGAAATCCCCCACTGCCCTGTCTGACTCCTAGACACCGTCGTCCTGTGCCCTTTGGAAAGCGTCCTGGAGTACATCATACGGTAGGAGACTTGGGGACCTCTCAGGCAACTTGCTTCATGTTTTATTTTAAGTGTCATATTCATTTGCATCATTAAAGTGGCTTTTTAAAAACTATAAATGTAATCTGCGAATGTAGTTAAAAATATTTAAATAGTGCAGGAGACTCTAAAGCAAAAAGTAGGAGTTTCCCAGCCTTCATCCCCTCCCAAACCCAGCGCCACTTCCCAGAGGAAGACTCTGTTGAAAGTTTCTGTTTTTATTTCTTGTGGTAATTTATTTCTGTTACAGTTTTTATAAACACAATGATACCTTGACTTTTGGGGCTCATTATTAGATGGCATCTCTTGACTGCCCTTTGGAAGATTAGGAATTCAGCACACTCACACCACCTTTCACGCCGCCTCATTGTTTTTACCTCCCGATCTGTTTAGCTCTTTTACTGGTTACTCATTATTGTCAAAAATCTACCTTAAAAAATCTGTCTTGATTCTTGCACTTTCTACAGCAGTCATTAACTCCTCACTATAAACGTTGAAGAAATCAGGGAAGCCTTCTTTTTTCCTACCTCTCACTCTCAATTTCATTACATTATTTTTTACAATTTCAAGGTTTATGCCATTTGCACTCTGTTCTGTAGCTGTAAGTAAATGTTCCACATTTTGTCCATGATGTTTAAAGATAGAAAGCTAATAAACAGCGATGTGCCTATATGAACGCTATTCACTGGAGATCCAAATAAAATGACTAGATCTAAAGAGAAGAAAATGTAACCCAGTGTCATGATGTTTTTGACATCCTAAGGAGGCTTTCCTATGAAGCAAAGACTCTAGCAGCATCTTATAGTTTCCTTTTAGTTTTCTTCACTTCTGGGGCAATTCCAGCTGCACTTTTGCTTGTATCTTGTGTCATCCTCTTTTTAGATCATTTTTTTGGCTTGCTAGAGTACTTTCTCAAAACCTGTTTCTGTTAGGGTGTAAGACTGGTAACTCAGAGTAGGCTGAAAAATGGTCTCCCAAAAGATATTCTTAACTTAACCCCAGGACCTGTGAATAGGGGTTTTTGCAGATGTAATTAAGTCGAGGATTTTGAGATGGGATTATCCTGGATTATCCAAATGGGTCCTAAATGTCATCATAGGTGTCCTTATAAGAGAGAGGCAGGTGGGAGATATCTCACATAGACAAAGAGCAGAAGGAGATATGAAAATGGGGCAGAGAGAGATTCAAAACTACCGACTTAAAGACTGGAGTGATGCAGCTACATACCAGGAATGCCAGTACCTTCAGAAGATAGAAGAGGCAGGGAAGGGTTTTCCTCTAGAGACTTCGGAGGGAGAGCAGCCCACCCGAAGCCTTGATTTTACTCCACTGATACTGATTTCAGACTTCCGTCCTCAAAAATAGTGGGAAAATAAATTAATTTTTTAAGCTACCAAGCTAATGATAATTTGTTAAAGCGGCCACAAGAAACTAATACAGTAACATAATTATTTTCATCCCTGAAAGTGACTATCTTGGATGCTACCCCGTTCTTAACAATTTGGCTAGGGATAAAATTCTATATTCTATACTAAAAACCATTTTTCCTCAGAACTTCGAGGACATTACACCATCAGCTTCTAATATGCAATATAGCTGATTTAAAAAATCTTATATCAGTTGATCTTGTTACTTTTTAAGGCTCCTGTTTTTCCTTGTTCTGGAAGCTTTTACGTTTTTGGTCTTTATCCTTAGAGTTCTGTCATTCTATCAGAATCTGTCTGAATATTGGTCTTTAGTTCATAAATCCATTTTGACACTCTGAGGATTGCTTTAATGTGAAGACTCCGGCTTTCTTCAGTTCAGAAAATATTTCTTCTATTTTTTTATGTGTATTTTCTGTTAAAAACTCTTAGTGAGCAGATTTTGAAACTTCTGATTTAAGTTCCATGTCTCTTGACTTTTCTTGATATTTTATGTCTTTATACATTTGTTACATATTCTGGAGATTTTCTTTCCAAATTATCAATTTGGTTCTCAGTATTATCTATTACATTATTCAGCTTATCTTATTGAATTTTTTATTTCATCGGTCATGCTTTGAAAATATAAATCTTTGTTCTTGTTCTCAGATAACTTTTCACATTTGAGAAATGAGTTTTGTTTTATGAATGCAATATCCTCTTGATCTCTCTCAGGACACCGAATTATAATTTAAAAAATGTTCTTACTGGTTTCTTGGATTATATCTGATTCTTCTGTGGTTATCTGGCCCTTTTTATGACTTTGGCATCCCTCAGATATCACAAAGAATCGGGCAGAAGGATGTGAGTTCACAGAACACACTTGAATCTCAGAACAGAGGGGCATGTAGAGTTTGGGAACTATACATATTCACAACGAGATAAGCATAACCCACAGTTTGAAAAAACTCCAAAGATGGTTATAAGTCATATCCTACTCCTCACCTCTATCCCCAGACTTTGGCTGAGAACCAATGGACCAGATCAGTAACTCTCCATCTTGGTGGAATATTAGAATCAACTACAGAGCTTCTAAAAATCACGTGAACCGGGGCATCCTCAGATGAAGCTGGTGTGCTTTTAGTGTTGGGAATTACTGAAATAGATTATCTCTACGGTCTTCCTTTTATGATTGTTCATGAACCAGCAGTATCAGCATCACCTGGGACCTTGCTGGAAATGCATAATCTTGGGACCAACTCCAGATATTCTGAGTCAGAATATGCATTTAAACAAGATCCTCAATGATTGGTAAGCACATTTGAGTTTGAGGAGCACTGTTTTATGGAAGATCATAAGGCCCCTTTGGTGCATCAGGGTGTAACCCTGAGTCTAACAGACCTGAACCTGAAGCCCAACTCTGTCACTCAACTAATTCATGAACACAGTAAAATTAGAGAAATATGGCACTTAACACATGCAGTGCCAGCCAGTGGCAGAAGCTCAATAAATGTTATTCCCTTCTTCATCTACTTCTTGAAAGATTTTTCCCAGGTTTGAGGTTCTTCAGCAGGAATGTTTCTCCTATGCTTCCATTCCTCTTCTGTCTGTAAACGAGCTGACTAATCATACTCTTTGATCTTTCCCTGCCTCTGGTACGATCAAGTCGTTCTCTCTAGCACTGCCTTAAATGATGGCTTCTGGTCTCCCTTGCAAAACTTAATAGCAAATGCTTCTGATGTGCAAGCTTCTTTGAAGTCAACCCAATCTATATTCCAGAGTTTAAAAAAGATGTTCTGCATCATGGCTCTTTCTTATATGAACCTGGAATGTCAGTTGAAAAGACAGCTGTGCTCTTTGTTCTGCTGGTTCCATTTCCCCCAGTTCTATTTGGAGTTGCCTGGAGAAGCATGGGAAATTGATTCTGTGTCAGGAGACGATGACACCATCCTGTGGTTGTGATTTGTGTCGAAGACACATTGAATTCACCACCCCTCCCTTTTATGGAGCACATAGTGAACTTCCTTTAGGACTTTTTAATTTGTCCTCACTACCTCCTCCTCACCTTTCCACCCACACCCCTCAAAAAAAAAATCCTAGGTTAGAGGTAGGGATGTCTGTCTCTGCTTTACACGTGAGGGAACAAATGCAAAGAGGCTTTTCAAAGGGACACTTTCCAAAGACACACACACACACACACACACAAACACACACACACACACAATCTTGATGCCCAAGTCTTCTTAACCAGATTCTGCGTTCCAAAAAAGCTAAAGGGAATCCAGCCTCCAGCAGCTGTTAACCATCCAGTCTGGAGATAATTAGCCACCCAGCATCCTCCACCCCCATGACTTTGGGAGTCACTATCTGCAGTTGGTTAAAGCAAACCATCAGGTGGCCCTTCCTAGGAAAACTATTGCCTTCTCTCTTACTTTCTCTTTGCTCTCCTCCCCACACTACTTCAGGGCATTCCCTTTCCAAGCCCGTGGCACTGAGAGCTTGGCTCATACATGGGTGCCTTATCACTGTGGTAATTGCCTAGGGATGCTGAAAAGATTCATACATGTGTGTGCTCGTCCCAGGCCTCCTCTCTCCCTCCCTCCTCCCCTCTCTCTCTCTCTCTCTTCTACACAGTATATGTATTACTGTTAAAATGTACAGCTGAAACTTGTTTGAATTCATTAACCAATGTCACCATAAAAAATTAAATAAATAAAATTAAAATTAAAAAAAAGAAGAAAGTTCAATAAACTAGATGAGTACAAAAGAAACACTAAAGGCAATATATACATACGTATCCATTAGCCAGTTAGGAAACTTGTGGAGGAAATTTTCCTAAAATATGACAACCAAACTAAGGCAACGTAGTAATTAACCTAATAATTAAGGTGCAAGACACCAATAACATATAAAACCTTACAGAGAGCCCTGAGTGACTTGCTTACACAGTGAATCATACCATGTCCCTCAATGGAAGATTAAATAGTCCTTGACCGTCAATCATGGTTAGGCAGGAAAGTGCTAACTAACAGCACGGAGTGTGTGTGCTTTGTTGGTGAGGGCTTCACTATAAGGTGATCTGGCTGGGCCATTTCATGAAAAATTCTTGATGTCGCTATCTTAAGGGGTTTTCTGCTGGCCAGTGCCTGGCGAAGATTCAGCACCCCCAGCCTGGAGTGCGCACGCCTGGCTGCCCCCGAGGAGGAAGCCTGGAGTGTCTCGCCATTGACCACCTAAACTTTCGCTGTTTTCAGTGCAGCACCCCTGCCATCAGCTGGGCCTGGGGATCCCCAGCCCAGCACCCTCCGCGTTACCCGATCCAGAGACACAGCAACCTTCATCAGGGTGTAGGATGGAAAGGCGGCTGGCCGCATGGAGTGATGGGGGCTGGTTTTGGAATCTGTCAGCCTTTTAAATAAACTCACAACCATCCTCTGCTGAATGCCACTTTGCTCTCACTTTCAGAAAAACTAGGTGCCCCTCTTCCTGAGTACCACACAGGATCCCCAGATTGGGCTGTTCCTCAACTTTCCCCTCTACTGAGTTACCTTTCAGCTTTAACGTATCTGTCAAGTCAGCTACCACTTGTGAAGCTGCTTCTCAGCTTCCACATGTCACTGTCGCCTCCTCTCCTGTGCTCTTTGTGCATGTGCCCCATTACAAAATTCAATATGTCGTCTTAAGTGTTACCAGATAGCAACTAATGCTGGGGGGGGGGGAGCTAATATTGACTGCTTATGTTACAGTGCAAATCCACCTCCAAGGGGGCAAAAAATGGAATCAGAAGAAAGCAGTACCTAGCTTAGGTCCTAGGAGAGTGAGACATATGAGATTGTTTTCTCTCTTAAAACAACGTCTTTTGAGAGGTAGCCTGGGATACCCCTGTTGCATAGGAGGTTGGCACTGAGTAGCAGGAGTCTCGTGGAGAAGCCCACATGGTAAGGAGGCAAAGCTCCCGCCAACAGCCAACCCCCACTGTCCAGTCATGGGAGCGAGCCACCCTGGAAACAAAGCCGCCAGCACCAGACAAGCCTCCACTGGACTGCAGCCCGGCTGACATCGGATGCATCCTCGGGTGACCCCAAGCCGGAACCGCCCAGCCGCACTGCTCCTGACTTCCTGACCCAGAGAACCCACGAGTCATTAAACGGTGACTGCCGTTTTAAGCCTCATGGGTTCGGACGATTTGTGATTTAGCAATAGACAAATAAATAATACACCCACTAATAGTCCACACACTTCCCCTCTGTTTTGAGAACCCAATAAATTCTACCACATGGGCCGTGGGGACACTCCAATAGTCACTCTTTGAGTCATTTGTATATTTAAGAACAGTGTTTTTCAGGTGTGGTGTTTTCCTCTGCAGAACTGGCATTTTCCTGCCCAAAGTGAAAATTTTGAAAGAAAATCCTAACTATTTCCCATATGTGTTGCTGGAGGTGTTCTGGGGGATTTCCTCTCTTCCCGTGGGGGACTGGAGAATGCAGAGTGCTTCCTCGTTGGTGCTGGAGCTGGGGATGCTGTCAAAAGGAATGGCCAACAGGAGCTAGGGCAAATGCTCAGTGTCAGAGCCACAGCTTCATGAAGCAGGATCTCAACCCTGGCCAGGACTCAAGCGGCTCCAGACATCCAGACAGCACCAGGAGTCTTTCTTAAGGGCCCTGAATCAGCTCCAATTCCTAAGACACAACATCTTAATAAAATCTTCTTTTAGCCTCGTTTAGCACACCTTTAGCCTATGCTGTCCTAAGCTCTTAGATTCTTTGCACTGTGAACCACTTCCATCCCCAGTATGAACAAGCCTCTTTCTCCCAATAAAAATATCCGTAAGACCTCTAAACTCAACTCTGCCAACCCTACACTGAGAAAAATTTCAACAATGATTAAGAATGTCTTATGCTGTACTCAGGTAGCTGTGCAGACTGGCAAGCAAACCGTGAGTAACAGCCACGTCAGTAAACAAATACATATTTTGTTTTTAGAAACAAACCAGGTTAGCAATGCTCTAAAACTGGCAAAGCATCTTCCTTTACCCAACAACCACACCCCAGCTACTCCACTCCCATATACACACCTAACACTCTGTGATCATCTGCAAAATAAACAAACATGACACAGTTTCTGCATTCAGTATTGAGATTTTAACAAGGACTGGATGTGACCACATCCTTTGGAAATGCTCCATAAAGTTGGATTTTGCCTGCTCTGGGACTCTCTCTCCGCCCGCCCCACCCACAGATGCTCCCAGGATCCCACTTAGCAGACCAGCAGGCGGCACGTCTTCATATTTTTCCTACCAAGACCAGTAGCAGCAAATGGGTGTGGCTGCCTCATTCACCTCCTTCTCACTCTGGCCTTTTTCGGCACCCAGTTGTCTTGCTCAGACTCAGGTCCTCGACACCATTACAGCTAGTCTTCACTGCGGTTCTTAAGCATCCACCTTTTTCCTCCTGAGAACGAAAAGGCCCTCGGGCTTCTGAACCCTCCAAAGCTGCTAATGCTTCAAGAACGAGCATCACCAAGGTGTCTCCCGTTGTGAATTTCTCCAATAAGATTCTTTGGAAGTTAAACGGTAATTTCACTTCAGCCAAGCTCAGCGTGTTTATTTCGGCCAAGCCTAATGTGCACACATTCACCCTGGCAGCTATAACAGCATAAAGACGATTCAGGGCCTCGGTCACACGTCCACTCCCTAGACACAGTGTCCATTCCCATCCCCTAGGATGCTCGCTGACTCAGTCATTCCAGACACCACAGCTTCATCCAGAAGATGAGTCTAGGTCACCCCAGCAGCTGCCAGTTCACAGAAAACTGAGAGATCAATTCACTGAGAGCCAATTCGCAGAACTCAACTTGCCAAGCAAACCTTTCACCAAATTTACCTCATTTACTTATTGGAATTTTCAGCAGGAATACTTACCATCACTAGAGGGAATGTTAGATTTTGGTAACTGATGATGAGATACGTAGAAAAGTACACATCAACAGCAGCAACAAAATGTCAGCTTCTCTATCAGAATTTTTTAATTGTTACTGGTATTTTGGATGGGATTGTTTAGACTAATGTTGAACCTCTTTCAAGCACTTTTGCATTTAAATTTGGATTACCATCCATTGGATGGATCCATCTCCAGAGCACATAACCTCATGCCTCATCCCTGTGGGGTCTGCCTCTTCAGTGTCTATACCTCCTGGCTCTGTCAAAGGGTCTTGGCAATAGCTCTCCAATGTAGCTGGCTCTGGTAGGGTCCTGTGGTCTCCACTGATGGTGAGAAAACTCCCAAGATGTTGGGCCACAGCCAGGCCCTACCCTCCAGCTGATAGGGCTAGTGCACCCTGCCCCTTGCGAGGATAGGGGTTGCAGGGCACTACAGCCAGTCCCCTCACTTGCCACTTGCCACTGAAGAGGCTGAAAATGAGAAACTTTCTCTGCTGCCCTGTCATCCATGGGTGACCATGGGATCCAGCTCTGCAGTCGGTAGACAACCACACAGAGATCTGTCAAGGGGTTTCTGGGAGCAGGGGATAGTGGCAGTGAGAGCAGTCCTCCATGGATACAGAAAAAAGTGGGTACATTGTCTGTAGAGAACTTAAAACAGTGATATAATTGACACAGTGAGTCTGCTCATCCTATCCCCATGCTCTGGCAGTTCTAAACAATGTCATTGAAACAATGCTCCCCAGCTGAGGTGGATCTCTCCTTGCTATATCCACACCACCCTCCAACCTGAAAGAGCTCCTGAACTAGTGGAGGAGACAAATCTGTAAACATATTAAGGGACAGAGCTTGTTCTAGATGCTAAGATGAAAGTACATGTCGGGCTGCACAAATCACTCAGGGCCACTTTTGGCGAAAGTCATAATTTCCTCTTCAGCCAGCCCCACATTCTTTATTAAAGCAGCCTTAGTGACTGCAGTGACCTGTATCACCCCGTCATTTCCTATAATCAGATACTGAGGACCTGGAAGAACTTATGTCCTCTTCTCCTGTCTATGCTAAAGGAACAGCCGCTTCTGCCAGTCTTATCTTCTATCCACATGCTCACCCCTTCTTCAGGCCCAGGCCCAGGAAATCTTCCAGGACCACTGCCCCAGGTCCCTCAGCAATTCCCATCTGTACAGTTGATCTGATATCTCGAGTCAGAGGGGCCCAGTGGGAAAAGCATTAAACTAGGAGTCAGGAGACCTGGACTCTACTGACATACTGTACTGGTCTACTGGTCAGCTGTGTGACCTTGGATAAATCACTCTCCCTTTCTGACCCTCAGTTGTCCTGACAGTAAAACCGGATGACCATACTGGATGGTTTCTGGAAGGTTCTTCCTACTCTGACTTCCTCCTCCTTCCCTCTTCTCTATCCCTCCCTTCCTCTTTCTTCCTCACATATCTGAGTATGTTTTACAAAATCATAACATTGTATTACTCTAAAATTGTAAACATGCCTTTAAAATTCTGAGTAAATATGTTCATTATAAACTTTCTAATGATTTTTTAAAAATAATTTCATTTGTCTTTGCATGAGGCCTGGAAAACTCATCTTCAATGGAGTAGAGGAGGATTTGTGATTTCTTACCCACTTCACTCTTAATCCATTTTAGATTTTAGTAGCTTTAGTTTACCTCACAAGTTAATGTCAATAATTAAGGACAAAGTAGTATTACCGGCTGGAACTAAGTTATTTTTGGTGGCACATCTTCTAATTTTTCCAGATGCAATGCCATATTGGACCAAATTATTGAGCAACTAGCATGCACTTGAAGTAGATGCCAGTGATGGTACCTTCATGGATGCTGAGTCAAACCCTAGGATTCATTTAGGCACTGAGCACAGAATGGACACAGCACCAGCTACAGCAATGCTGCTCCAGGGTAATTCAATCCTCAACAGCTGCAGAAAGGAAGGACCCAGCTTGCTGGGGCAGAGTACACTTCAAGGACATCAGAAGCAGAATCCTGGAGAATTGAGGGAAAGATAAAGACCCAGCATCTAGACTAGGAGAGCAGGGCAATCCAGCCACCCAGAATGGTGCAAGCTGCTTATTTGGAGAATGCATTAGCACTTCCAGGTATGGAGGCCCATCAGGGGACTTCACGTCCAGCAGTGCAATGCCCTGGAGGGAGCATGGTGAAACATCTGACTTCCAGTCAATGTAGTGATCTGAGCTGATGTGCCAAGTCCCCTTCCTGCTCCAAACATATGGAAGTGCTAAGTAAAATACAAAAATTAATTATCCAAATCAACAACCCAGAAATCTGGGGGTGCGCAAATGAAGAAGAGACCCACACTGGTGATCAGGGCTGAACTACACCCTGCATATGCCTTAGAGGTTCAGTTTTATTGTGCAGTTTGTTTTCCTTTTCTTTTGACTTATCAAAAATTACACTGAATTGAATATACAGTTATTGTCTTGTATCTTTTAAAAATTAAGATAAAAGTTATATATAGTAAAATTGATCCTTTTTAATGTAGAGTACCATAAGTTTTAAATACATAGTCATGTAACCACTACCCCAATCAAGGTATAGAGCATTTCCATCACCTGCCTTTGCAGTGAACACCTCCTCCTCCCTCCTGTGTCTGGCAACCACTGACCTATTTCTGTCCCAATAGTTTCACCTTTTCTAAAATTCCATGCAAATGGAATCATATAGTGTATACAGAGGCTGTAGTTTTAATTCTCATTTATGGAAGGACATCAATAAATGTCCTTCAGCCTTTCAAATAGCAGAGATACTGGAACTGAGTTCCTTGAATAAAGCCAGGAGGCAGGAAAAATTTTTCCTATTTAGGAACTGGGATTAAAAGAATTCTACTTGTTGGCCTAAATATTATGCACTAAAGTGGTTCACTTAACCTGGTCTATAGTGGGAATAGTCACCCGTGAGATATCTGTGTGTGTGTCGTATAAAGATACGGACAGGTATTCTCATACAACCAGCATGGTGTGGATGTCCTGAGCCAAGAAACTCACATGAAAACTCTCCAGAAACTTATCCTTTAGAAACAGCAGAAGGAATCACAATATATCACACTGTAGGCACACCTTCATAATTGAAGCACATGTAGGACTCCCATAGGAGACAATTCCTCACTTACAAACTTACAAAGCATGCAAGAAAGTCCATCCAAAGCTATGAGCAATAATTAAAAGGAACAATAAAAAAACACAAGTGAGAAATTAAAATTATACAGAAGTCTGAAAGGGACTTCAAAATAGCTATGCTTGTAGTGTTCAAAGAAATTAAAGAAATATTTATAAAAAAAACATATTTATAAAAGATAAACAGGACTGAAAAGATACCAAATAGAAAATTACATAAATGAACAATATAATAATTCATTTTTTAAAATCAATAATCAGATTAAATAATCACTAGACACAACTGAAGAAAGAATTACTGAATAGGATGATAGAGCTAAGGAAATCGCAGAGATATAAAATACAAAAAAAGGAATTAAATGTGAGATGTAGAGAAGAGATTAAATATATATATTTATGACAATATATATCTAATAGGAGTTCCAGATGTAAAGAATTCACAGACTGGAAAAGAGGTAACATTAAAAAAAAATAATGGATGGGATTGCCCTAGCATTTAGGAGAGACATGTGGCCATACATTGAATAAGCCCACTAAGCCTCAAGCAAGATAAGTAAACATAAATCCACATCTACAAGGGAGAAAAATCGTAAAAACTGGGTTAGCAAAAATATAGATCCCTACAAAAATGGTTACTAGATAAACAGCAGTTTCCATTATCAGCATAGACAGCATAAAACGATGAAATTATATCGTCAAATGCTAAAGAAAAATATCTTCTAAAGAGATTCCAGTGTGGAATATTTCCATCTCTTCTTTCAATAAGTTTAGGTTTAAGGGGATCAGCACACCTGTAAACAAGTTTCTGTTTATTTTATCAAGCCCCCTTAAATAAATGACCAGAGAGAACCATTCCTGTGAGAAGTGGAATTGGTAGAATGGGGCTAAATCCAGACTACCTTGGGACTATGAATCACTTCTAAAATTCTATACCTTCTTAAGCTATCATTTAAAAGTGGAATAAAAATAAATCTTTTTAAAAGATATACTGAGACAGTTTAATCCCAGAAATCCCTCCCTGAAAGAACTAGAACTAGGATACAATTTCATTCAGAAAAAAAAACAGAGAAAGAAAACCCAGAAGAAAAAAGTGACTTAAAAAATTAATAATTTAATTTAAAAGTTAAGGATAAACAAAGAAATCAGTAAGACCTAAATGAATGTTAACTCATCATCGTCATCATCAGTTTGGGGAGGTTTAAAAACATTGGGGAAGTAAAATCCTAAGAAGAGCAAATTTCCACCTCAAGTTGAAGTGGCCCAACAGGGACTATTATGAAGCAGGAAGGAAGAAGAGGTATGTATGTATCCCCCTGCTGTGTCTGGGCCCCAGGGATAAGTGTTAGAGGTCTGAATCCAGACACCTGATCAACCCCCAGTTCCTCCACCTACCCGCTCCTAGGAAAGGCAACATGCTGATGAGCTTGCAGGCAACCCTCTCCGCTAGCCCTGAGCAGGGCCAATGGATGGGCAGCTGAGCACATGGAGGGAGAGAGGGGCTGCTCAGGAAAAGGTCACTCCCCATCCCAGCCCCAGTGTTTAAAAGTCACCAGGCACTGAATCTTTCTTCCAAGAGTGGCTCATTACCAAAAAAAATAAATAAATAAATAAAAAGGAAAAAAATACAGCCGAAACTATTTCTCATCGGAGGGTTGCATTCATAAATTCTTGATGAAGCAGGTGTTTCTTGGCTGGAAGATGCCAAGTGGGTTCAGGAATACCTGTCAGTCCTCAGGATCCAATTAGCCTCCCTTTGGGAACCTGAGCTCCTCACTGATCCCTTTTCTGGCCTGGAAGAGAGTCCTGTGCTTTGTTCCCCTCCACCCACCTGCTAGGGGTCCTCACTGGGAAATGTCACGTCTGCCACCACTCATACCTCTGCCTCAGCTCATAGACCCATTACTCCGCTGAGGCCTAGGCCTTGCTGCCACTGAGGGCCCACCTAACATTTACATAGCCTTGACTGCGGTCTCCAGATACCTCCCATATACTTTCCAGGCACAATGCTGCCAGAGAAAAATCAGACACAGTCCCTACCTTGAAAGAACTCAAGATTAATGAGGGAGGTAAACTTGCACACAAAAGCCTTTAATACAGAGCAGAATGTGATGAGGACGATAACGAAGTAAAAGATCACCATTTATTGTCGGAGTGTTGTCTCTCTATTGAATACTGACTTAATTACATGTCCTACATAGCCACATTAATTCTTTGCAGGTTCTTTACCCCTAAGGGGCCTGTCCCCCTGTTGCCTTACCCTGAAGCAGCTAGAGGCTGGGAGGCTTAGGCTTCACATGTGACATCCTGCTCAAAAATCTGGAATTTACTAGAGTCAGAGGATGGTGCTTACCTATTCTGTTTCTTTTCAGTTGGTGCAGAGCACTTTCTCCTTCCTGGACTTCTCTCCTGTGCTCCCCATTTCTACACCCTAGGGCCCTACTTCATCCTGCAGCTGTCTCGTGAGTTTTGCCCAGCAAGTTCCAGGTGCTTTAGATCTTTGATTGTTTTCCCCTGAACTAATCAGATCTATGTCTAGCTGATACTGACTGCGTTTCAAAGCACAATTATGATGTATTATTATGCTAAATTATCAGTTCTCTAAGGAGGAGGAAACAAAGGGAGGGAACCAAGAGTTTCTTCTTGTCTGCTGGTGCAGGGATGAAGGGACTGAAGGGAGCATTCTGGGGAAGTTAAAGCTCAGAATGATCCCATAACATACCCCAAACCACACAGCTTATTATTAGTGGTAGGGCTGGTACCCTACTGCAGACTTTATTAGAAAGTGGGTGAAGATGAGAAGGGGAATGTGGGCACATCAACCAACCTGGTCAGAGCCTGTCGCAGGTTGGTCACAGTCTAGTGTTTGATACCAGCTTTCTGGCTCCACCTTGTACTCCAGGGAGAGCCTAGAATCACACCCCCAGGGAAGACAAACAGCTAAAAGCTGGGCAGGGAGGGCTGCAGAGTTGCCCAAGACTCTCTTGCCCTATGCTCCCTTCATGCAACTCATTTCACTATGACACATACTTACTAGGGTACCAGGAAGGGTACCAGGCCCTGAAAAAGACCCACAGAGAGATCAGGCCCGTCCCTGACCTCCAAAAGTTCACAGTCTCCCGAGGGAGGTGGACTGCTGCTCTGGAGACAGCACCAGTCAGATCACCTGAAGACACCTGGGTCAGTTGTGAAGTCTCTGCTTCTGCCCTTGCTGGAGCTGGAACTCTGCTCCTACATGTCCACCTTGCCAGGACAGCGGGCTCTATGTTCGGCTCTGCTGACGGGGGGCGCGAGGGGGAGCGGCCCAGGCTGGAGGGGGGAGCAGGAGCGGGCTCTCTTCCTGTTTGTTTCCGTCCGCTGCCTGCGGGCTTCCTGCTTCTGTGAGCGCCATCCCAGCAACTATTCTTCACCCTCTGCAGACAACGCCAAACCGAAGTAGCAGCTGAACCCCGTGTGCAGCTTTTCCAGCTCTCTCAGTTTCACCCCAGTCTGCCCCCTCAGAGACACTATCAACAGCTGGCTGGCACCCCACGCAGAGACCTGGGACCCAGGCGCACCACCCTCCCTCCTCAGAGGCCAGAGTCTCAGCTCTGCACGGCTCCTCCTCTGTGTTTCTAAATGCTCCCCTTGCTCCCTTAGCCAGAGGAATGGTGGCTGCTCCCTGCAGTGGCTGCCTCTGCTCCACCTTAGGGGTCTCCTTTCATCCTTCAGGTACCTAGCGGACAACTTTATACCTCACAGTTCGTTCTAGTAAATTCTCTGTTTTCGTGACTGGACACTGACTGATACAGTATCTTTAGTGGATACCTTTGACCTCTCACAGTCTGCCTCTGACTCCTCTCTGATAACAATATCCCCCTCATTTACAAAACATGTAGATGACCCACTCCATATAACTCTGTTTAACTGCCAATGGCCATACCCTGCTGCCCTAACCTGGCCTGGACATGGTGCTGGTCCCAGAGATGGGCTCGTGGCTTAAGCCAGCCTGTTAGAACCTCCCCTGGGATGTGTATACACTGAGGTCTCTTTCTTCCAATGTCACTACTGGGGTAGTTTCAACTGTGTTGTCTGCAGCCATGCCTTTCTTCTTCCCCCTCCCACCCCAGATAATCCTTCCTGTAGCAGAAAAGAATGAAGACAACCCACCAAACAAAGAAAAACGGTTGAGCTTTGGAGAGAGAAAGAGTTGACCACATCAATGAGCCATCAGTCCAGTAATGCCTGATGCCCACTCCACCCTTGTCCTGAACCCCAATTTCCTGAACCCCAAATTCCCCCTTTGTTTTTAAGCAAGCATGAGTTGGGTTTTTGTCATGTTTA
This sequence comes from Cynopterus sphinx, assembly GCA_030015415.1. Classification (NCBI taxonomy): domain Eukaryota; kingdom Metazoa; phylum Chordata; class Mammalia; order Chiroptera; family Pteropodidae; genus Cynopterus; species Cynopterus sphinx. The sequence continues at coordinate 49,062,556 of CM057380.1, forward strand.
ACTGAAAGAGTCCTGACTAATATCGCTAACGGCGAAGCTCCTCAGATCTGAGTCCTCTAGAATCAAAGTGAGTCAGGACATCGTCTAGCCAAACTCCTCACCAGGTACAGCAACCCCTCTCGATATCTCCACCACAGGACAGCCTAGAAGATACCGGCAGATATTTAACATGTCTATCTAGGCAGAAGCAAAGAAGCTCTGGAGGACAAAGTTAACCAGAGCACAAAAGTAGCCAACTGAACCCTGTTTACGAAAGTGCCGAGCAAAGGGCCTAGATGTTCAATCAGCCGTGGCTGAGCCAGAATCAAGCGGAAGAAGCAAAATTTAAGAGGAAATCAAGAACTGAAGGAGTCAAGAATACAGTCCAAATTCTCTCCAGGGCATAATCCTGCTCTGAATAGGTTTTCTTCCCCTATCTGTATGAGAAAACGTGTAAACAATATGTGCTACGAATTATAGGATCATATTAGTATCCCTCCTTTTTCTAGTCGGGCTCCTTTTAGAAATATTGGGCTTCAAAGTTTGCTGAGCTAAAAACAAATCTAATTCAAAATACCTTTCCTTTTTCTGCAGATCACAGGTAAATTAGAGACCATTTAATTCAGCCCACCCCCCCCACCCCCGCCTTCACCCAGATAAGGAAAGGGAGGCTTCTCACTGAGTCATGTGGTTAGTGACTCTCCGGGCCAGAAGCAGAGTCCAGTTCTCCTCTCAGAATGTCAGAGGAATGATTTGCAGCTACAACTTTCAACGTCAGTCTGACAAGATTTCCTGCAAGGCCCTAACAGGAGGAACAGGGATCTGAAGGGCCTGGGGTCAATAGGCTTGCAGGGCCTATTCAGCTGCAGTCATTTGTAAGGAATTTCCCAAGAGTAGAAACAGTTGTATTTGAAATATTCTTTGCACTAGAAACTTAAACAAAACACAGTTAAACGGCATCAATTTGCCAATCCCAGCCCAAACCCAGCAGGCAGAATGATGACGAAAAAGAGTCCTGGATCAGCAGCCAGAACTAGGCTCTAGGTCCAGCCCACACTCACTGGATAATTTGGGGTGAGTCATTTAGGCTCTCTGGGCTTTTGCTTCTTCATTTGACATGCACGGGTAAAAGGCATTATAATTCCTGCCCTTCCTACTTTTGGGGGCCATTATATCTAATTCCCTCAATTTAAGACACTGCCTTGATCCTGCCAGAACCCACACAGCAATGAAACAGCACCCATCACAGGGTACAAAGTTTCTAGGAGTGCTGAGGAGGGGGTATGCTGGACTAGGCCTGGGATGCACTTGAGAGAAACCATGTGCATGTATCACACACACTCACTCCTGTCTTCTGAATCACAGAAACTGCAGCTCTCAGGTTTGCTGAGTCAGCTCAGCCTCTGCCATAACCCTACTGACTACACCTAAGAGTTAGGGTGCCCTGGTAGATCTCTAGGGGCTTCAGAAGTAGAGACTTTCATTCCCCCTCTGCTGTGTATCCCCCTCATGGCTTAACTCACTTTCACCTGTGTCAAACCTGAAAATTATAGAAACCCAGGATTTTACAACTGTGGAGGAGAGCTCATTGATTTTAACTTCCTCACCCAAACCATCTTATAGAAGATAAAACAAGGGTAAGGGGCTTTTCTGAGATTCCACAATGTGTCGGTGACCAGGTCAGAACATTGTTTTCCAGATTAACTCCCAGCCCACTCTGTCCTAGATGTGTGCCCTTCGGAGAGTCATGCAAATCCTTTGAGTTCAAGTTTCACAATCTGTGAGAATGAGGGCAATAGTACTACCCTGTAGGGTTGTGGGAGGATGAGGTGGGTTAATATACGTAAAGTGCTTACAACAGTGCCCAACCGAAGAATTTGTTATTGTGGGTTCTTGTATTAGTTACCTGCCGTACTAAACGTATTCCAACTGAGTCACAGCACATTAAAAGTTTGTTTATCACTCTTGGAACATTCCAACGCTGGCCGTCCTTATTGTTGGGCAATTCAGCACATGGCGATCAGGAACCCACATTCATTGGACCTTGTGGTTTCACTGTCCTGTTGGACCTTGGAGTCCTCTGCTTACAGTCAATAGAGGGGAAAGAGAGTGAAGAAGCCCCATCAACTTCTAAAGCCTCAGCCAAGAGGTGTCACACATCATTTCCACTCACACTCCATTGGTGAGAGCCAGTATGACCATACCCCAACACAGAGGGAGTTAAGAAGTATCATCCCTGGCTGAGTAGCCACCTTCTACTAATAGGCCCACAATATGAGGTGAGAGCCCCCAAATTTTTATAAAAAGCCATCAGACAGGGTGTATCGGTCCTCTCCAGCAAGTTATCATTACTTGACAGCAGAATTCCAAGGTGGCAAGAGCAGATACTACTTCTTTGGGGCCTAGTCTTGGAACCCACATAACGTCACTCCTGCCACTTTCTATTGGTCAAAGCAAGGCACAAGGCAAGTTCAGATTTGAGGGGTAGGGAATCAGACTTTACTTCTTCATGGGAGGACCTGCAAAGAATTTGTGGTCATTTGCAATCTATACACATGGTTGGAGGAGGAGAAAGCACATACTCAGAGGAAGAGAGGACATGTTCTGGGCAGACCAACAAAGCACCAAATGTCTCGGCAGTAACTATCTGGCCATCAGGATTTGAGACCGAGTACGGCTGCATCGTGCACACACATAGCTGATGGAATCCACAAGTTCACTAGGGGAGGGGAGAGAAAGCTAGAGAGAGTCCAAAACACATGTCTTAGAGTAAGTGTGAGAAAGGAAAACTTAAACCACGTGACTTACAAAAGGATTTTTAGACCATCTTTGGCTTGCTATTATCTGGAAGGCATACCCAAAATATTCTGTAAAGACTTATGAAATAACTACTAATCAGACCTGTTACTCTTTCCCTTGGAATTATCTGATTTAGCCTGTTGTTTTCAGATAGGGGTGAGATATCTATTAATTTCATAAAACTTTGCCAATAAACATTTCTATAAAATGTTTTTATATTATCATTTGCTTTAAATATGTTTTTATAATACCTATAAACCATACATTTAGCACATCGATTTATGAAATATAGCTCTCAGAAAGCTAAATTGCCATACCCATTCTTACCGTTAAACATATCAACCAAATCAGGCTTACTTTCTTTCAGAAAAGTAATGGGCATTTCAAGTAATTCCTTACAATCTACTGGAAAATAAGTTTTGGAATAAATCTCATATACCAAACATATCCCAAATATGTATGTATCCTAAAAATAGGTCAAATTGTACACAATTTTTATCCAATATAATTAAATCTATTTTATGTTATAAAAACAAAAAAATAGCTCAATATATAGTGGCCGATTACTTGATTTATAGTTTGTAAATAACATTGTAATGTGAAGCCAAAATTTTAAGTTTTTTAGGAAGTGAGGAGGATGGCATACTTCTTTGAACTTTGGTGTTGGTTTTGGGAATCAATTAAATAAATAATTTCATTAATTTCATTGGACATTATGATCAAATTAGTCTATGTATTTAATAAAAAAGATACATTTTGTAAAAAAAAAAAAAAGTTGGCCCACCATCAGCATATTTTAAATGAGAGGTAGAAAATATGAAACATTTTACAAGATAAGGTTGCCGATACTCGGAATAAATAACTTATGATTTGATAAAAATAACTTTTACTACTTTATTGACTAATGTACACAAATATGAAAGACGCTACATAGAAGTTTGACTGTATTTTTTTCATTGTATCTTGAAAAACATGATAGTCCCCAGAAACATTAGAGTTCTATTAGAGGGACAGAGAGTTAAAGGCCTTAAAAATGGTTATCATTTTACCACTGCACTCTTTTGTATATCTGAATTCAGAATATTCCAGCCTGAGCCTAGATTCCAATTCTAATGCCAGGCTTCCCCCTTTAATAGAAATATGTGCAGGATGTGGAAAGGCCTTGTGCCCTGAGGGTTTCGGGTGGCTTAATTAATCCTTAAAAGAGGCCTCCCATTTGTTTACAGCCTGGGAGGTTTCACATTCCTTAAAGGATGAGGACTATCTTACTTTTTTTATGGTGAAGGAAGGGTTCGAATGAAGCCAGGTACATCCTGAGGGGATCAGCTTTAGGAAAGAGTGTCATGAGAAGCTGAGCATCTGGACAAGGAATCTTTTCAAATGCGCAATGCTTGAGACCCTTCTGCCTGTAAGGGTTTGCATCTCTCACTTTGAACACCACTGCCCTAGGACGCTAGCATGCAAGATACCACCCATGGAGCAGCCATACTGATATGACCAGGTTCAGCTGCCCCTGCTGCCCCACACCTGCTCATGCCCTCAGCTTTCACATTTCTGCCTTCATCTTTTGCTCCAGGCTGGGGCTGCCTTCCAGCCCTCTCATAGAGGAAGCCAACCGATGTCCAACCGATGTCCAACCGATGGTCACACCGGCTGAACCTAGCCTCCCTGGAAACCCGAATGTTTTGGTGGGAAGGGCTGCTGGAAAGCAGGAATCAGTTCCCATCCTCAGAACCTGCTCAAGAAAAGAACATTGGGCAAGATTTCTTCTTTCCCAGCTCCACAAGATGCTCTGGGAATTCTTTAATGATTATGTCTAACCTAAGAAGAAAAAAGGAGTGCTTTATATTCATAGCAGAGGGAAATCCACATTGTCTGGCTTTTATACTTCAGCAGCAGAATCTTAGAGTATGCATGGCAGGGCTGCAGTGGCCGGCAGCGTGGCTTAGGGGAAACGCGACACACTGAGGTCAGAGCCACCTTCACTCTACTGCTCATCAGCCGTATGACTTTGAGCAAGTCACGTAGGCTCTCGAAGCCCTAATTTTTTTTATGTCCAAAATGTGAATGTTAATATCTAACTCACAGAGTTTGGGGACAATAAATGAGAGTACACGCTTCAAGTACTCAGTGCTGCCTGGAGAAGGGAGATGATGGCCTCTCACATTCATTTTATTCCATGTCCCCTGCTCTTCAGCTCAGAGTCAGAATCCCTCTACCCTTTCTCTTGCCTTGTCTTGGACAAATCCAGGAAGCTGCTACTCTATTTCCCAGCAAGTAGGCTCAGCTTTATGGGCATATGGGTTCCCCTTCTTCAAGTGGTCCCTGCCTCAGCCCCTACCCTCAGCCCCAAAGACTTCCTCAGACTTCACGGTCAATGGTCAGTGCCCTTCCTTCCAAGTGCCCCCCCCACACACACACACACCAGAGGCTGTCTCCTTTTTGGGCTGAAGCCAAATCCAGAGAGAAATGCAAAACACAAAGAAGAATGGAGTCTGGTTTTTTTTACATTCTTCTGGGATCCCTGAACTTTGGGGTAATTAGACAGATGTGAAATTAATGTGGGGCTCTTTTTTTAACCCTAGGTCTACTTAATTGCCTCAGCTGGCAGAGTCGTTAATAAATGATTAATGAAAATAGCTCCTGTAAAAATTGAATTATCTCGGATGTGTTGCAACCTGCTGCCCAGATACTCTTTAGAGAGTTTGGAGCTGTTAATAGTTTCAGGTTGACTCTCTTTACACTGTAGATAATGTTCCAGGCAGGAGGACATCTCTCCCCAGAAATGAACATTTGGCTCGTTGTCGGAGGGAAAAACTACGATCAAGGTTAAACAACTGGTTCAAAATGCCAAAAGCAGCCGGTGTCCAAGCCAGAGTAAGAGCCCCTGGGCCACTTCCAACCAGCAAGTGCCAGGCAACATGCCAGGCAAGTGGGGGGAAAAGACAGAAAGTACACATCCCCAAATACAGCGGGAGTTATCTTCACATGAGGTCATAGAGGTGACTTGATTTTTGTTTTATTGTGCTATTTTTTTGCATTGAGTTTTCATTACTTTTGAAAATAGGGGGGAAACGTTATCTTCAAGAATCTTGCACAGAGCACCTCAAAATATAAGTGACTATAAAAAGGCAGACAGACTGAAGAGGTGATCTGCTCTCCCATCTCTCATTTTCAGGGTGAACAATGTTTGGGTCTAAGGTGGCCAGAGATGATGACGACCCCCATCATGGCAGAACCAGGGTGTATGCTAGCAACAGAGTGGAAACCTTAACTGTGCTGTGAAGATGGCTCTGCCAGGCTGTGAAGAAGCTCCTGGGGGTCTCCAGGGACTTCCCAGCCTAATGGTTCATGACCACCAGGCCAGAGAATTCACAGCCAAACATGTTTTCAAAGCCAAGAGCAGCACTGGATTCACCTGAGCAAGCTTGGGGGCTGTGGAAGAACAGGAAATCAGCCACCCAAAAGGGGCAAAGAAAGAAAGGCTTCACCTGACCACAGTCATGCTTCTGGGTGTATAGAGCTCTTAACTGTCTGAAACTCCTGATCTCAGAGCTTTCCCCTGGATGGCTAAGTCAGAGGCCATGGAGCTGCTTTACTGCTGTAAAGGGATAACCCCCTGTGTCCCCAGGTTTTGCACTTGGCCTGTGATTACCATAATTTAAGGTACAGTTTCTAGCCTTCGAAACATAATCCTGTAAATTGGGAGTCAGAAAGTAGGTCAGTGGTTGCCTAGGGACGGGGCTGAGAGTGGGATTAGCAGTAAATGGTGCAGGGAGAATGAAATGTTCTAAAACTGATTTATGGTGATGGTTGTACCACTCGGTAAAGTTACTAAAAATCATTGAATTACATACTTGTAATGGCTGAATTTTATGATATGTTAAATACATCTCAATAAAGCTGGGAAATAATTTAGAAAACAGCAGCAACATGTACTATTGGTAGAACCTCTTTCCTAAAACTCCCCAGGTGCCTTCACGGCGCAGAGCTGACTCCCTCCTCAGAACTCCTGCAGTTCCTCTCTGGGTTTGCTCCCACTTTATATCTTAAACTGTAATATTTGTGACTGTGCCTGCATCTCCCATCTAGCCCAAGCCTCCTCATCTCTGACTGCCTCATGTCCCTGCCCCAGGGCCACGTCTGTCCTGCACATCAGAGAGACTAGGTAAACCTATCTGCAGGGATTGAATGGAGGGAGGGGGTGGCCTGCATGCATTGCCTGAGACTTCCAGGGATCCAGGAACTTACTGATTCCCAAAGCCGGTTCCCATACAGGCCTGTGTCACTCACACCCCAAGCTACCCCATCCCAGGCCCAGTGAGATAGACAGGTCACCTGCCTTGTGACCCAAAGCTCAGGGACATTGCTGTCCCCAGGCAGAGAAGGAAGTAACTTAGACAAAGCTGGGTGTGGTAAGATATTACTCACCTTGTTATTTATAAGAGCAAAAACCTAGAAACCTAAAAAACCAAAGGGGATTGTTAAATTAAATACTACCGTAGGATGAATTATTATGTAACTAATTAAAAAGACATTACTCAAAATAATGTAATAAATAGGAAACTATTTACAATACCATATTAGGCCACAAAGGCAGGATGCAAAAATATGAGTATTGTGTATGGTCCCTGTTTTCTTTTTTATAAGTTAATCAAACCAGGAAGATTATCAAAATGTTGGCACTGGATTTGTGAGTGCTTTTAATTTGTCTTTTACTTTTCTGCATTTTCTAGTTTTCTACAGTGAGCATGTATGAGGCTTTTTTAAAATTCATTTGAAGAATACAGAAAAGCACAGAGAATAATACAATAAAAAACATATACCTACCTCATAAAATGAAGAAAGATCATATTTTATTTAGAACTTATTTTTTTAAGGAATAAAACAGCAGACCAGACAGAAGCACCTACATTCTCTTTCTCCAACCCTAGCCCCCTCCTTCCCTCTCCATAGAAAACTTTATTATAGATTAAGTTTGTCTTCGGTCCATATTTTAGCCCTTGTATTATACTGATTACTTAGATTTTTAAAATTGTTTCAAACTTACCAGTAAAAAGGCATTATACCGTATACAACACTAAGCAACTTACATCCTTTTAGAGCTATCCCTATTGAAATAAACTTGTCTCACCCACTTAGCAGCTACACAATAATGTTTTGTATAATATGCTACAATATCTTTTTCCACTTCTCCGCTGATGGACTGGGAGTTTGTTTCTAATTTTTACTATAAGAAATGATATGATAAACATCACTGAGCATGTTTCCCTGTCAAGCAAGACATCATCTAGAACAGTGGTTCTCAACGTGTGGTCCCAGGCCCAACCATGTCAGCGTTGCCTGAGAACGTAGTAGGAATGCAAATTCTCAGGCCCTATCCGAGATTGAATCAGAACCCCTGGTGCTGAGGCCAGGCGATCTGTTGCAGCAACGTCTCCAGCTGACTCTAATGCAAACTACAGTTTGAGAACCACTGCTCTAGACGAGAACATGTATCTAGAAACGGATCACTGGGTCCGTGGGTATGCGCATTTTGTGCCCAGTCCTATACCACCAAAGCAGTTTACTGATGTTCCTGCCCGCAGTGGCCTATGACAGCATCCCCCCCTCTTTGCCAATACGGGCGCAGTCAAACCATTTCTATTTTGTCAAGTTGACGGATGGGAATGGTATCTCGTTTTTGTTTAAATTCTCATTTCCATGATTAATAAAGAAGTTTTTTACTATATGTACTCATTGTTCACTCTGTTTTATTCTTCTTTCATTAATTTTATAATAGAAAAAACACAGATTTTAAAACACACATACAAGCTGTGCTCACTCTCCTCATCCTCGTGTTTATGAGATAGAAACCTGGACCAGAGCTCCGGTGTGTCCAGGACACCATCCTGGTCGGTGTCCTGACCCCTTAGCTCTGATGTAAGTGCCCAGGCCTCTACGAGGACCACCTTCTGGCCCGAGGCTCACATTTTCCTCTTGTAACTACAGCCGTCACATCCTGGGCCCACTGCCTGGGAACAGGAACATGTCCCAAACAGCCATTCAAGACACCCACCCAAGCCTGCTTAAGAGTTAAGTACAGGGAAAGCATCTTTGCCCAGCACAGCCCGGCCTCATGTGGCGTCAGGCCTAAGTCAAAAGATCAAGGAAATAGATGCTTTACAAGCCCAAATATTCACTCAATTAGTCATTTATTCTTTCAACTGGGAAGTATGTTTTGCTTCGGTGATATGCTGGGCACCCAGGATTCCCAAACTCTCGAATCCTGCTCCAGCCCTTCATGCACAGCTCCGAGTACATAGGGAGAAGAGATGAAGAGACCGAGACTGCGTGGAGCTGGGACGTCAGACGTGGGCTCAGGCCCACTTAAGAGTCCGCTAGACACGCACACCCCAGCCCCCTCGCGCAAGAGGCCGACGCGGTCTTACGTCTGCCTCAACAACAGGTCAAAACCCGCTTCCGCCAGCTACGACCAAAATCAGTAAAGTCCAGGAGGCCTTTACTGCTCAGAAACTGAAGACCTCAGAGGCAGGGAGCCCCAGAGAACCTGGATGGAAGACGACTGTTCGCTAGCTTTGTAGGAAGACACGGTCTAATCTGTCATTAAAGTGCTGTGTAACAGGAGGGAGGAATCGTTTCTGTCCACGACCGCTGACCCTCCCACTTCTCAGGCTAGAGATCTCTTACCCATGAACTCATAACAATGCCTCTGTTTAGAGTTTACAAATGAGGCAGAGAAGTGATTTACTGATTCCTGGGGGTCAAAAGAGGAAAGCAGCTGTCATCCTCATCTCTTTCTCAATCTCTCAAGAATTGTTATAAAACCTCCTTCCTTTCCCTTCCCCCTGCATAGGGAAATGGGGCGTCCACTGCTTTGATCTCTGATCTGCACGTGTAGCCAGCTCACTTCAGGTCCTAGAGTTCGCATCAGAATGATCTTATTTAAAACAGGCATTTTGTAAACACCCACATCCTGCCCCACTGTGATGCAGAAGATTCCACCTTTCCTTAGCTTTGGAAAGAAGGTGTTTGGGGCATGTTGACATGATTGGTGATGCCAAGAGAATCCCTTAGGGGAAGCCAGAGCAGCAAGATGGGTTGATTATTCCAGAGATGGTTTCCTGAGACTGCACGGAAAGGGTTGGAAAAATCCTCTTCTGGATTTTGGTGGCTCAGTGACAGAGCAGAAAGGGGAGTGATCAGGTTAAGTCACCTGGGTGGAGGTTCACTCCCCCTTACATTTTGCCCCTGTTTACTGAGGCATCCTGACACTTCGCTTCCTTCAAAGTAATAATTGTATTCTCCATAATTTAAAAGCAGAAACAGATTTCCTCTAGATTTTTTTCTAGTTTAATGTCTATGACTATTCATTGATTTTCATTTTCTTCCCATCATAGTCATCTGATTATTAGTGGTTTATAAAAATAAATTTTGAAAAAATTTTAAAAACTTCAGTGTGGACATTGAAAGGGAAAGAAGAGTGAAGTTGAGCTTTATATACTCTGTTAGAGGAGAGCCAAAATTTGCCTCTGAGCTTCCTAGCAGCTGAAGGACTAGAGTCACTCCATTTTGTTATGTAGACTCCAGATTAAATGAAGAAAAATTCACCGAAAAACAATTAGGGACAACACCCTGCCATTTGGTCAAGCCGACCAAAGCCATTAATCAGTAAGCCCTTAAGGCACCCACACCCTGTCCCTTTTGCGCACAGCCCTCTCTGCACCCGGCCCTTTTTGCTCACGGCCCTGCTGCACACGGCACTCTGTGCACACAACCCTCTTGCGCACGGTTTTACCCTTTAAATTCGGTCCCAACCCCCCGGTCGAGACTCCTCTCACCCACTGCTGCGTCAGTGACCGAGTGGGGTCCAAACTCAAGTTTGTCAATAAACTCCCTCTTGTGCTTGCATCGGTGCCAGTCTCCTTCGTGGCTCGTGGAGTTCCCAACCAGGGCATTACACAGCCAATGCAAGAAGAGAAACACAATCAGTTATAAGATGAAGAGCATAGATTTAGTGAGGATAAACCAGTAGTTTAGGAAAAGGTCAACTCTTCCTGGTTCTAAGATCTGAGAGAAATCTCTCACTTAGGTCTTAAAAAGAGGGAGCTCTGACATGTTATAGGTAAACCCTCAATAATTTCTTTTTCCATTAATCTTGTAAGGTCCCCTAGTGTCAGCCAGTAAATAGTGAATAATACAGTTCAACCCGGATCAAAAACTGTACCCCACACCTAAAGTTCTCTAGTGGCCTTTGTCAACCAAGAGGAAAATTGCAGAGCAGCTAAAACAGAATTTCTCAGCTGAGGGCCCGAGGACCCCTGGGGGTTTCCACACATGTTCTTGAGTTTGACACACACACTGATTAGAGGAAGTACTTACCAGTCATTTTCAAGTAAATTCCTAAACAGGCAGAGGAAGAGAGAAGCTTACATCCCAGGGCCACGTGAGCCAAAGCTCATCTTCTCATTGTGCCGATCTAGTGTTAACATAATGGGACAGTTGTCTCTTGGGCATAACACTGCTCACCTGGCCCCTGCCCCCTCTGCACCTCCATGTTGGCTCTGTCCCAGCTGCTTGGAGACAATGACAGGCCCAAGCTGAGCCAGCACTGGTCTGACTGAAACAGCCTTTCTTGGCTCAAACTGCCCTGAAAATAAGGCTCAAACTCGTCTGCACACCATCCCAGGCTCTACGATCTGCACAAATTTCTCCTCTATCCTCAGCAGAGAAACTTCTCCCCTGCCCCATCCCATCGAGCCTCCAGCACTCCCTTCAACCCACTGATTTGCCTTCAAGCAGACATTTTCAACCTCTATTTGCCTCTCTTCCCTCCCAAGTCAACTTCTCTTTTGACTTTTCTCTCATCCTCCAAGAGTTGGCTTAAGTGCCACCAAAGCCAAAACTTTGCTACTTTTCCGGGAGACAACTTTCTTCTCCCCCAGAGCACTTGGTCAATGTCACATTCCTTTACACCGCTCTTATAACTGAGTCTTGCCTGGGCCTGGCACTTGGCTGAGTCTCTGAGCTAAATTCCTCAGCCCACGAGAAGAGCCTGAGTTCCTGGAGTTCAGGTCTGTCTCCCCAGCTTGACTGGGGGCTTCTTGAGGGTGAAGTTCTCAGCTCTCAGGTCTCAGTGCTCTGGGGTCTCAGCCCTGCCCCATTCTCCCAGCAGAGGTTCTGGTAGATATCTGTGGACGTCACCTGCAAGCGAGAGGGGGCTGCTTCAGGGGAGGCGTGCTCGGGGGACACCTTGCTCTGATCCTGGGAAAGGAGCCTCAGGTGACAGGCCTACCAGCTGGATCAGCTGGGGAGGAGCTGGGATCTCGAATCCCTTTGTCATAGCAGGGTTACCCTGGCCAGTAGCCAAAGGTGGGAGTGGGAAGGTGATAAGCACCTAACACCCTTTGTTGACATTTCTTGCTGAATCTGTTTATTTAACCAAAGCGTTCTGATCACCTTGGCTATCAAAGCTTGTTGACATATTTGAGATTTTGCATTCATGCAACTCAGGCTTCAGCCTTCTATCCATCAGCGGTGCCATCCATTAATTAAAACAGCAGATGAGGTGAGCCTGGTTAGGTTAATCCTCTGGGGCAGCGGGGGAGAGGGGCGGTGAAGTGGGGCTTATTTTTCAAAGGGATGTGGTTTCAGCTTCCAGAGTGTGCTGGTTTGCTTTCCAGAGTTTCAATGGGCACTTGTTGTGCACCTACTGTGCCTACTGCTTTCTGAGAGATCCCTGAGCATTCCCCAGCACTGTGTGCAGCTGTGACTGTGTGCATGTGAAGTGCATACGTGTCAGTGCTTGTATGAGCGCTTGTGCTTGCTTGTGCGGGTGACGTGCACATCTGCATCTTTATAACCGACAGGTCCTGTCACCCACGGGCACACCTTCAGTAAATGCCTTTGACAGGGGGACTAGGCTCCATGGGCCCTTTGTAGCACTTAAAGCACCAGAGAAGCTGTACTGCTCACGTAGATCACTTGAAATTAAAAGATTGTATTTATGCTGAACTCCTTGTGATGCTCATTACTGAGACTCTGTAATTTTCCTCATAAGAACATAACCCGGCGGTCTGGGAATACTTTATTTTGATTGTCACCAGCTCCCTGTGGAAGGGCTCAGTTAAATCCTCCCAGATGAGTTATTTAGTTATTTGTCTCATTCTGAATGGCAGCTTGGAGCCATGGAAGGCAGGGCCCAATCCATGGGGGAGGCTTTAACATGAAACATGATGAAATGAAGTCCCCTGGAACTGTGCAAGTGTTCAGGGGCCCTAAGGGAAGGAGCCCACGCCTACTGGTGTGAGCTCTGGGGTCTGGGGTCCAGAGTCTGGGCTCTGTGCCCTGACCCACTATGTGATCTTGGAAAATTACCCCCTAGCTTGGGAATGGTTTCCTCATTTGTAAAATGAAGCAGTCATTTCTAAGGTCCCCTCTGTCTACCAAGCTAGCATGTAGCTATTCCGCTGTTTTTGGTGGGAATCATAGCCTCCTAAAATTGTCAGAGCAGGAAAGGACCTTAGTCCCATCTCCATACTTCCCAGAAGGCAGCAACTTGTTCAGAGCATGTTAACACAGAATAGACAAAATATCTATACTGAGGTAGATTAGAACCATCCAGGATCCTTGGTGCTGTCTGGAATACATTTTATTTCTGAGAGCCTAAGCCTTTGTTAAGACTTGGCTTAGGCTGAGGCTCCTTCCCAGATTCCCATCTCCATCCCTTATCAGAACATCTAAAATACTCAGAGGTCTTGCTACACAAAGAGTGGTCCTCAGCAGCAGCAGCAGCAGCACCTGCTTGTTGGGAAGGCAGAATGGCAAGCCTCACCCAGACCTTTTACCCAGATCCCCAGGTGACTCGTCGGCACCTTATGCTTGAGAGCTGCTGACCTAGGAACACTTGGTCTATTCTGTCTTTTCTCGCCACTGGTCTGACTCCTCAAATAGACAGTGAGCTCTTCAAGCACAGGAGTCCCAGTTTATTCATTTTTGCTTCCCAGGGCTTAGAATGGTCTTTTGTGCAACATCATTGCTCGTCGAGTATTGAATGAATAAATGACTGAAATGAGCCTGTGCAGGCTTGTTGAATGCAATGAACTTGGCACCAAATCTGAAAGGGAAGACCTGATGTGGGTGAGCATAAAAAAGTGGAGATCTGGAAATAGCACGCACAGATGCAGAAGGTTAAAGAATAGCCTGCTTGGAAGGGAGGGTTACGGTATGAAAAAGCATGAGAGGAAGGGAGAAAAGAAAAGAGGAAGAGAGGGAAGGATGTCGAGGAGTTGAAGATACCTATAGCAGGATGCTTGGGACAAAACCATCTCCCTATCTCACATCCACCTCCTCTAATCTCGTTTTCTATTGCTCAGTTAATCTTAAATGCAGATGAGCAGAATGCTTGGAAATAAGGCTCTGGGGTCAGAGACACTAGGTTCAAATCCTGGTTCACTATCTACATGTTGTGTAATCTTGGGCAAGTCACTGAACTTCTCCATGCATCAGTTTCCTCATCTTCAAGATGAGATCGCTAGGGTCCTCAGGAGGGTAAGGTGAGACAATGCAATGCACGGGCGCAGTCTCTGGCATGAAGAAAGGGATCAATGCGTATGAAATGAATGTGAGTGGAAGAACAAATTCACCATCCACTTGCCTGAGTCTGTCCGACCCGAGAACATGGCACCAGACTCAGGTTGCAGGCTCTAAACCCGGGCTCTCACATCAAAGGCTGCAGTTTTCCCTCCCGCTGGCCTTCGAGGCCCACTCAAACACTCTTCTCCCCCTGGTCCCCTTACATGTGTTATCGCTCAGGAGGGTTTCCCTCTAGTCTCAAGGAGCCCTCCCTTCCCCGAGAGAAGACTATGCCATTCGCTCACCTCTTCTGATGGTGGGGCGGCTTAGCTGAGGAGCAGTGCACGTGGCTGTACCCAGGCTGGGAAGTCCAGCTGATGGCTTCTAAGTCCTGACACCCAATACCATAGCCTTTATGGTGGCAACTGGCGAGAAGTATGGAGCATGTTCACGTCACGAGGTTAGAAAAAGCCTGTCCGCACCCGCCAGGCCTTGCCTAGCTCCCTCCTCCTAGCCTTAGCTGTGGCCCGATTCTGCAGGAGGGCCACCCGCTGACAGCCAAGCAGGTGGCAGACGTGCAGCCCACGTGGGCAGCACCCTCCAGCCCCGGAGCGGGGCAGTGCACAAGCGGAGCCGTGGCGTGCAGCGTTCCTCTCCCCCAGCACTGCTTGCCATGTTCCTGGTGAATAATGGAAGAGCCTTAGGGACAGCTGCGCAGGCGTTGGGCACAGGCAGTTCAAAGTGGTCCCAGATCTGCTCTTTTGAAATAGTCCTTGCCCTTTGGGATGATATTCTTGGAAAAAGGACATCGATCTCCTTGCCAGCTGTCTGGGAGAGGGAAGAGCTGGGTAAAACGACACAGCAGAAGTTCTGAAATGTGCATTCAGCTTGCCCCTTTGTGGGCCGGGGGGCAGGGTCTTCAGGGCACGGGCATGACGGGCAAGTCTGCCATCAGCCAGGCACAGGGGGTACACTCTCTGAGACGCTTCTGTCCAGGGGTGTGAGGGCAGGTGCTGAGAAGTCAGCCCCAAATGAAGGCAGCTACAAACCGTTCTGTCAGCATCCGTCAGGGGTTTTAGAACCATTTGTTCCAAATAACCTGACAAATGTGCTCTGAGAATTGCCAGACTCTTCTCCAAGAAAATGGTCCCTTTCGTCTCCTCTCTGTCTAATGAGGCACTTCTTATATTTGAATTTGTATGGCAATTGAGAAATTGTGGCCCATTTATTCTTAATAATGTTACTGAAAAATACCAGTAATTATATAATGACTACAAAAAAAATCACATTTAAATAAATGAAGAGAGGAATGATTTTTATTACATTTTCCCAATGAATATGAAATTATTGGCTATAAAAGGACCTTCTTGACTCACAATATGACCATTTTTTTGTCCTTGTGAGGAGAGATGAGGTTTGTACTCATTTGTACAGCTCAGGTGGCCTAAGATGTTTGGGGTAAGCTGCCCTCCTTGGTCCTCCATCCTGAGTCAGCTGGTGCGTCAGCTCTGTCCCCATATGCCCTGAAAAGCACACATGGGAAAGAGAAGTGAGGTGGGGAAGTGTCTATGTGTATGGAACACCTCTGTACTACTGCATACAACACTCACCCATCTCAGGTTGAAGCCAAGCATCCTTCTAGGCCCAGAGCCAATGTCATCTCCTCCAAGAAGCCCTCCTAATGGCCCAAACCATGCTCCAATCCACTTCTCAAAGAAAGGAGAGGATCCTAGTGTGGCAAAACCACCATTTGACTCTTTTTCCTGTGTAGACAGAGTACACTTTCTGGCTTCCCCTTGTAATCAGATGTGGCCGGTGACTGAGTTCTGGCCGATGGAGTGTGGGTGGGAGTGGTGAGCACCACCTCCAAGCCTGGCGCACTCAGATGTCCTATGTGCAGTACGCTCTCATTCCCCATCCACTAGCTGATGGAGAGGCCTCTTAGCAGTGGGGAGAAGAGCCACATTAAGGAAGGACATGGGGACCTTGAGTGCTAATATGAAGCCGAGGGCCGCTCCTGCATTACCCTGTGCCATAAGTAAGAAATACATTTGTATTTAGTTAAAGCTACTGAGATTTGGGGCTCATTTGTTATAGCATCAAGGCTCTCCTGACTGATAAATTCAGAGATCTGAGGCCCTGGTAAGCCCACATCTCCATGGAGGTTGCCTCTCTGAGGTCCAGCTAGTAGGTAAAACCAGCTAATTGCCAAAATCCTTTCTTGCTAATTTTCCACTTTCTTCATTTTTCTCCCAGCCTGTTACCCTCCACCTGCTCTTCATTGGGTCTAAACTATCAGTCTACGTAGGAAGGGCTCAGGTCTGTGAACCTGTCAGCTTGCACGTTTATATTCTGTGGTCTGGTCTGAGGCCACAGCCTCTAAACAGCCTCTTTCTCTCCAGCTCTCCCCACCATTCTGTTTTAGAGGCCAGTAATATGTCTCCGGCTTCACTTCACCTTTGTTATTAAGGACGAGTGAAAAAAGCAAAAAACACGCAAAGAATGGTTTGGACAGCTCTAAATAGTTCTGACCATATTCAACCATCAGCCACCTCAGACCATTTGTGAAAGGATCATAGAATCTCAGAGTCCCTTGTAAAAACCTAAAAAAGAAAAAAAAAGCTAGCTTTTATCTCATCATCGTTTGCTTATGGCCTAATTTGTAGGTTAGATTGCTAAAACTTCATGTATGAAAAATCTTTTGCTCCATTGACCTCTCCTTCATAACATTTGACATATATGGCTAATTGATTCTAAAATTTATATAGGGAAACAGAGGAGCCAGAGGAACCAAAGCAGTTAGACAAGAAGAGCAAAGTTGGAGGATGTGCAACCCTTGTTTTCCAGACTCCCCGTGGCACATGGACCATGTGGCACTGGTGAAGAAAACACTCAGATTAATAAGGCAGAATCAAGGACCCAGAAACAGACCCACATGTATATGGTCACTGAATTTTGAGAAGGATGCGCTGGCAATTCGTAAAAGTTATTGCGATTAGCAATAAACAAACAGGACAAATAAACAGAGACTCTTGGACTTAGACAATAGACTAGTGGTTACCAGAGGGTAGGGATGAGATGGAGGAGGGAGGTAGATGGGGTGAAAGGGGTAAAATACGTGGTGACAGAAAGAAATCTAACTATGGGCAGTGAACGTACAATGCAATATATACATGCCTGACTGTTAAAACGTACAATGGAAACTTACTGGATTTCGTTAACCAATGTCACCATAATAAAAAGAAAAAAGGAAAAAGAAAGAAAAAGTTATTGCTATCATCATGTAACATTATGTGTCTACATTTTTGTGAAATGCCCCTCTCCCCTCGCAGGCTGCACGCCCCGAGAAGGGAGAGACTGTCTTTCTTGTTCACAGTGGTTTCCCCAGCACTTCACAGGACGCCTGGCACAAGCCCAAAGCCTGACAGCCGCGTTCTGAAGGAAGGCAGGCTGGCGGGTGGGCAGGCTTTCTTGATCCTTAAGGCATGAATGGGATCTTTCTCTAAACTCAAACTTCTGTCAACATCCATGTAGCTACTCTTTTCTTCATACATACAAGATGTTACCTAATGTTTTATTCATTTTACAACTCTCTTTACTTCCAAAGTGTGTTTTTTCCAGTTACAGAGACATAAACATCAAAAACAAGCAGGTCTTTTATGCCCTCTGCTCTGGCAGGAAAGATTTCACTGTTAAGATCCCTCATCTTCACTTCAGCTTAATCAACCCCAAAGCTTTTTGCAGCTTCTTCTGTCACCTGCTGTGGTCTGGGTGAGGACTTCTGTCTTTTGTAAGGACTTTTGGATTTGATTTACAGCCCACTCAGATAATTCAGAATGATCTCGTTTTAAAACCCTTAATTTAATCCCATCTGTAAAGACCCAGTATCCAAGTAAGATCATATTCTGAGGTTCTAGGGATTAGGACATGGGCATATTTTGGGGGTATCACCACTCGATGTTCTACACACATACACCACTAAACTCACATCCAAAACCCATGCTCATAGCTCTGTGAGCTGGGCTGCCATATACGTGTCACTTAACTAACAGTTGTCTTCCATAAGGCACATTTTGCAAATATCAGATTATGGTCAAAGAGATCTGGGAGGTAAGTATTATTATCCTATTTTAAATAAGAAAAAACTGAGATCCAGAGAGTTTGAGCGATTTCTCAAGATCACAGTTTCCAGAATGACAGGTGGGATTTAAACCCAGGCCCAGGTGGCAGAAGAGCATAGATTTTTTTCCCCTCCCTTTTGAGAAAGGGGATATTTTATTTCCTAAGAGAGAGTTGGAGCACTCAGCCTGCTGCTGCAGAAACCTTGATGGAAATACTCCTCTTCCCCTCTCTACCTCCTGTTACTCCCAAGTCTGGGCTGACACTGCCAAGCCCCCTGCACAGAGAACAGGACCTGGGTTGGGCCTATGTCAATCACCTGTCTGCTCCTCCTCTACCCCATCTGAAGTGAGGTCTCAGATAAGCCTCCAATTGCAGGCCACTGGTAACATTTCTTCAAAGGGAGAAGAAGTGATTAATGATCTATGTCAATCATACCACTGGAGGAGAGAAATCTTGTGGACTGATCAACCCAAGGAAGAACTTTCAAGCAATTTTCATTGCCCTCCAATGGGTTCACAGAGGAGGCAATGGTCTCTCCCTGGAGATGTTCATGCAGAGTGCAGATGACCACCTGTCAGAAATGCTGTCAGGGGTCTGTACTAGGTAAGACGTGACATCAGAGGACACCGGAAGGTTCTGGCAGCTATAAGGTCTCTTACCATGTGGAAGGGGATGCCAGCTATATCTGAAGCAGTGCCTTCCTGCTCCATGGCATGAGTGGCTCTGACTGATGCAGAAAGGAACCAGACACAGAGAAACGTGTGCCATCAGGTCCTCTAAGAAGCAGATACTGACATGAGTTTAGATATACTAGAGATTTATTATTGGGAAAATGGCTGTGAAGGATAAAGGGGAGAGAGATGGGGACGGGGAGACCCTTTAGACTACACTGCAGGCCTGACCTGGGAAGGAGAGGGCCCCTGGCCCTCGGGAGACATGCAGCAAGAGACAGAGAAGTGGAGCCCTGGCTTCCCATGGGGCTGTCCCCAGCCAGTGACCGAGCACAGAGCCCAGTGGGGCTACTAGCACAGGCCAATGCCTGCATGATAACGGACTCTGCCGACAGGTGACTTTGGCTCAAGGACCCACTTTGAAGATCAAAGAATCTTCCTCCATAGGCTCTCCTCCTCTTCCTGCTCCTTCTCATGTCAGGGCTGGGCAATGAGCCCAGCTGCACTGGCAAGGGTAGCAGGGCTGGGCTGCCTAGAGCTGCCTTTGCCAGTCCCCTGGTTCCCGATGCCAGCCCTTCTGGATGGGTGCCTCGTTCTTTACCCTAGGGCACAGCTGGGCGGCTGCTTGGCCCTAGCTGGCTGGCACAGCCCCAGCTCTTCTCCCTCTGACACTGGCTGGCTGTCTGGATCTCCATTTCTGTTTAGAAGGAGAGAAACATGAGAGGGCTGAGGTTCAGCCATCTGGGTCCTGGGCTGTGAACCACCCCTCTGTCAGCCTAGGAGAGAGGCAAGAGCATCAGTGTAGAATGTGACATGAGAGCAATCCAGGCAGCTGCAGAACCAAACTCCCACAGCACAGAGATCGGTTTTAGGAAGGGGACTCACAGGCTTCACAGACTGAATGAGACAACCTCCTCTCTACATGCAAAGAAACCTGGTAGTAATTTCAAACAGCCATTCCGGAAGGGTCCCAAAGTCTGTGTTCCTCCTAGAAATGCGGGACCATGAAGAATTAAGGCAGCAAAGAGTCAGCCACATTTACTGCAAGTCCAGTCCTACAATGGCCTGAGAGGTGGAGAATAATGAGATGGTTCTGCCCTCTGGAACCTCAGGCTTTTATAGAGTCCCTGTCATGTGCCAAGGATAGAGGCAACACAGGCCCTACTCCTGGGCTCTGGCATCAGAATTCACCCACAGGCCCTCTGTCTACCAGGGAGGCAAATATGACACCATCCATCTCTGCTCTCAAGCCACCCGCAGCCTGGCAGAGTGAGACACTTGCCTTTAATACAAGGTAGAGGGTGAGAACAGATGGGCAAATAAAGTCTAAGGGGGTTCTGAGGAAAGAGAGATGGGAGCATAGGAAAGCGCAGGCTGAAAGGAAAGCAGAGCTGAATTTGGCAGCCAGAGAAGGAAAGCTGACCTCACCTCTCTCAGAGGGACTGTTTTGGAGAAAAGCTGCTATCTCCCCAATAAATGTAATTTCAGAGATGTCATCTTTTCCCCTTGCCCAGGCCATTCCAATACCCAGCATCCAAGGCTGTCTCCAGGGGTAGTGGCCCTGGTTCTGCAATCCCTGTCCTTCCCCTGCATATACGGCCTCAGAGAAGCAGTATCTGTCTCCCCTAGCTGGGGCTCAACCCAGTCTAGTAAGCACATGATCACAGCAGCGACCGCTCATCTCACCAAAAATCAGGGGTCATTCAGGGTTACAGATCAATGCTCCTAGTTCTAAGTCTCCGTTCTCTTCTCAAGCTGCTTAGAATCCCAGCCAGAGTTACACAGTGAAGAATTCCCACAGGTCCAGGCCAGGACAATGCAGACGACCCTATTACAGTGACTGGACGTTACTGACCTTCCTATCTTCATAGGGTAGAGTTGAGAGCAGAGCTACATGCCATTACGTATTTTTGTGGGCTGGTGAACATGTGTGGGTACCTGTACAGCTGCCTCACAGAAGCCAGGACGTTACTTGCAACCCTGTCTCTGTCCTCACTGGACGTTTTTAGACTCTCTCTGGGCTGGAGCGCCTAGCTGTGGCAGGCTAAAGCATCCCAGACAACTTTACATCCACAATGTCAGAATCCAGCTGCTTTTTACTAATGGCGGCTGCAGAATTCACTGTGACTCAGGCCATTTTCACAGCTTTTAAGTGTGCTCTCTCGGATCAACCAGAATGTGTGCTGGGAAATGATGCAGTATTAAATTGGTCCAACATCTTGTACCAGATGTTTAAACAAGCAAAGGAGTGTCCTTCAGAAAATATATGGAGAACAGAGTTTGCTTTGCCAAATGGAAATTGTTCCTCCCCAAAGTTGCCTCAGCATGTTTAGGGGGAGGGAAGTTTTCATGAGAAACAGCTCGTTCTCCAGGAGGTGAGAACGCTGAATTCAGATAGGATCTCTGACAGGAAATGAATGGAGCATTTCATAAACCTGCTTTTCACTCAGAGCACTGCTTAGAAGGTGCAGAGCCAGGCTCACCAGGCCTGTGTGATGGTTCCAAGTGCCCAGCCTTGTCTCCTGATGGCATCTCATACTGAGCCACTAGAATCACCGGGCAGTTTTATGGGCTGTAATTTCCTCACCATGCTGTCGAGTGCTCCAGGGGAGGCTGCCTGGAGCACAGTTGCTGCACTTGGTATTTTCAAGGTTAACTGCAAGGGCCTGAGGAAGGCCCCTTTGACCAGTCCAGACCATGCTGGCTTCTTTCTCTGAACCTTTACAGCACCTGAATCTGCACCAAAAGATGTAACTCCTGACCGGAAGCTAGAAGGGGCCATGGGAATCACACATGGGATGGGAATCTGTCCGTCCCATCCCTCCATCACCCATTCTCTCCTCAATGATCCCAAGAAGAATTGCCCACACTCTGAATACTTGCAAGAGGCGGAACTCATGACCTTGCAAGTGAGGCAGGCCTGTCCTCAGGCAATCCCACTGGTAGGGGCAACTCCACAGGTTAGGCCAAGACGTGTCCCCCTTTCACTGCCAATCATGGCTCAGTTTTACCTCTGGCTGCCACACAATTCTCATCCTTCTTCCAACAGACTACTCTCTCAGGGCCCTGGTTCAATAGCACCTTTTCTTTCTGTAATTCTTGCCCCAAAATGCTATTGATTCTTTAAACTTTTTCACATTGTCATCAACATTGTTATTTTCTGTCTTTTTAATTATAGCCATCCTGGTGGGTGTGAGGTTTATCTCATTGTAATGTTGATTTATACCTCCCTGGTGGTCAATGATGAGCCTTCGTTATGTACCATCTCATGTGTATATCTTCTTTGGAGAAATGTCAATGCTAGCTCCTTGCCCATGTTTTAAATTGGGTTATTTGTTTCTTTATTACTGAGTCTTAAGAGTTCTGTATATGTTCTAGGTATAGGTTCTTTATCAGAATATGATTTGCAAAAATTTTGTCCCATTCTGTGGGTTGTCTTTTTGTTTTCTTAATAGTATTCTTTGAAGCACTTAAGTGTGTTAATCTCCAATACTTTTATTTTGTTGCTTGTTGATGTTATATCTAAGAAACCATCGCTTAATCCAAGGTTATGAATAATTACACCTATATTTTTTTCTGAGAGATTGATAGTGTTAGTTTTCACATTAGGTCTTTGATCCATTCTGAGTTAATTTTTTGTGTGTAGTGTGAGGTAGAGGTACAACTTTGTTCTTTTATGTAGGGGTATTCAATTGTCCCAGCACCATTCACCAAAGACTATTTTTTTCTCCGCTGAATTGTTTTGGCACCCTTATTGAAAATCAATTAACAGTAAATGTGTCTATTTTTGGATTCTCAATTCTAGTCCATTGATCTATACAACCTACTACATTTTTTTTCCATTTTCCTCTAAGAATCATTTTAGGTATATTCCACATATTTAATATGTAAAATATTAATTATTATTCATTTTTAAATATTTTTATAATTTTAATATTATTTATCCTTTAATCCATGGATTATTTAGAACTCAATTCTTAAATAACCAAATAAAATTGATGTATTGATTACATATTAATTCTTAGTTTTATTATATTATAGTCAGAGAATGTGGACTATAGATATTAAATCTTAGAGAATTTTTTGAAGATATAATGACTTAAAAAGAATTTTTGTAAATGTTTCATACACATTTTAGGAGTATATTTTAAATGGAGTCTCTAAACATTGGGTGCATGGTTCACGTATATCCCATGTGATGAAGCTTAATTCTATTATCCAAATCATCTCTATGACTAATGATTTTAATGATTAATACATTCATATGGTTTAAAAATCAAAATAATATAAAAATATGTTTCAATCCCACCCATGCCTCTTCTACACACCAATACTCCAATCCCTATGGTCAACAATAGTTGTTAATTTTTTGTGTATTCTTTTTATGTAAATGCAAATACTCAAAATAAGGATATAAATTCTTATTATCTTCCTCTTTCTTGGATAAAAGGTAGCTAGTTATCTTCTTTTTCCTGGCTTTACTCAGTTAACAATCTATCCTGGATTTCTTTTCATATCGGTACATAGAAAGCTTCACTTTTTCCCTTGCTTTTGCATAGCAGCCTTTGCACATGGTATACCCTTGTGTGTTTTGTGAAATCCCTGTCACCCTAGACTATAAAATAGTCCCTTCAGAGTTTTACTCTATTTATTTATCCAGGCAGATCAGAATTATCATCAGCCTGAGACTCATTTTTTATTAAGGCTTTTGGCATGGAAGTTTTCCAGACTTCTGGATAGTATAAATTGAAACTAAAATCTATGTGAGACACAGCCCCGAACTTTGATTTCTCAGGAGAGAATTTTTTAATCTGAGCCCAAGCAGAGACAGATATTCTTTCTTGTTATCTTGTCAAGCCCGGACAGGGTTTTTCCTAATGTATACTTTCCCTGGGATTGTGGCCCTCCAAGAATGCAATCATTCTAACTCCCTGCCTTAATGCAGACCAGATCTCATATTTTGCCCCCATGTGGACAAGAAAGCCCAAGCCCCGAGGTTACTGAAATTGCCGACATCATGCCCACCACACCTACCTCTGCACCAGTCACTCCTCACAACTACTCCGCCTCCATTCCAGAAATGGGCAGCAGCGCCTCAGCCACTTTCTGCTATAGCTTTTCATTCCCTCTTCATTTTGGTGCTCGGTGATTTTTCTTTCTTGCCTTCACACTTGGCTATTCATTTATAAGGATTTGTGTTATATTTTATTTAGGCACTAGTGGCAGAAGAACTTATATTTATTCAACATTTTCCTACAGTCCGCTTTCTCCTTGGGTTTTCAAGTGATTCATATCATCCCTGTTTATCATCCACATACCACAGTACCTGTTCGGTAGAGGCAAACTTATTCTTTATAAGAATCGTGGTATTTCAGGCTGGTGGAGAATCGGACAGATAGTCTAAGAATTCAAGGGCTAAATTTCTATTGCTGTTGTAGTGTTTCTACTCAGGTTAGGATTCTGGTACCATTCTTTTTTCTTTCCATTTTGTAACATGGTTCTCCTTCTCTTCTGCTTAAAACAATCGTATAGAGTATGACTTTTTTTTTTATCAAAACCATTTAATATCCATTTTGGAAACAGCCAAGGATGGTGGCAAATAGTTTCTCATTAATAAATAGTTTCTCGGTATATTTACGTGAAATATGAGGTTGAGAGTTTAATCAACATACTTCAGGTTACATTGGTGGGGTGATGTTAACTCGAAGTGAAGGGCTCTTTCTGACTCCCCATATAAACAGTAAGGATTGGAGTTTTGATAAGTATTTCTGACCTTTTGTTCTTTATCATTAGGCACAACAAAGCTACTTACCAACATTAGTTTATTACCTATAAACAGGGAGATGATCTGCACTCCTTTTGACCTTAAAATATTTTCCCACTACTTCTTCTGTGAGATGTAGAACTTAGGTAATGTTCATATTCCCTTAATCTGCTGACACTGAACATCAAATATTTCTTATGCAAGAGAATGGTGTAAAGCCCCACTCCATATGGAAATATTTAGGTGCTTTGGGCAGATGATTTATGTCATAAGATGCTACAAGCTGACTGGAAGATAGAAGGAGACTTCCTGGAAAGTTATCTCCAGATAGGGGCTGGAGGTCATGGTGACAAGTTGATGCCTCCCATGTCTCCTGAAAATACATCTGCTGCTGGTCATCAAATGGCTTGTTATAGTGATGAAAGTGTTGGGAGGACATCAATAAAGCTAGGATAATATTGCTAAATGTTCATTGGTTTTGTGACTTACGTAATGAGCTTTGTTCAAAGATCACCCTTTGATTCAGGCTGAGAATATATAGCTTTATCCCAAGAGGAAATAAGCATCATAATATTGAAACAGACTTTGTTGTCTCTATATTATTCCAGCATACATGGGGCACCCAGAAGTCAAACGGGTGTCCTGTCATCAGTTCAAGATTTGTGGTACATTTTGGAGCTAGAACGATATAGGACATCTCTCTTACCTGCCTCCTTCTTTGCAAAGCTGCTTCCGAGACATAAGAACGAAATAAAATTCTCTGAAGAGAACAAAGTGTTGATAGCCCAGCATCAGCAGGAGAAATCCTGAGTATAAGAACAGAAAATTTCAAGCAAAAAGAATACGTATCATACTGATACTTCTTTTGCAGTCATTCCATCATGCCTGCTCAAGAGAGATGAACACTGTGCTAACTTATCAGTCAGCACAGTGGTGCATCTGCTCCATCGTAATTATCTGATACTTGGGAGAACTGACCTGGAATGAGAGTGCAAGAATGGCATAATCTATTCTGAGTGCACAGCACTTTTAATTCCACTCCCTTGGGGAAGATGAAAAGCAGGTCACTATAATTTGCATAGGCTAGAAGCAATTTGATTTTGTTAAGTTTCTTACAATATATAGAATTATAGCATCATAAAATCTCAAGGTCGGAAGATAACTGAAAGGTTATTTAGTCCATCCATCCAGAGATCTCCTTCACAATACCCTTACCAATTGGTTGTACAAGCTCTGCTTCAGTAGCTTCAGTGATGGAGAGCGTCCTTCCTACAGGAAGGCTGATTAGGACTATCTTTTCCCCACTATGAGGAGGCAGAGATTTCCCATGAAAGGTCACAGCTTTTTAAAAGCAGGTTTTCTACAAATTCATGCTGAGCTGCTGTAGCAGGCTCCCTCACTCCCTCATCACTCTATGATTCACTTCTCAGAAGTTCCCCAAGCCTTTCCCCTGGTCACAGCTCTTCTTCCCACCTCCTCCACCACCTCTTCTCACCTTTCTCCAGGCATCCTCATTTCTACACTTTGTGGGGAAATCAAGAAGGTCAGACAAAGACATTATCCTTCCTCCCTTCCAACTCCTTCTCATTTCTCTTCTTTTCCTTTCCTTTGTACTCAAGGAAGGAGGATCCATCTTTTTGTCTCATGGTAAATATTCTCTCTTTGGGCTTTATGGCAAGAGTGTGTCCCAGCCTTTCCTACCTGTTTCAATGTGGGTATTTTCTCATTCACCGATGTGTAGGAGCTGCTCGGAAGTCTTTGAATTTCTTTCTGAAGGAATTGTTTTGTGTGTAGCCTTAGAATCAGTGTATGCACAGGGGGAGGTGAGCTCAAGAGCCTCCTATGTCGCCATCATTGACAGGAACCTAGAATCCTTCCTCTCCTGCTGGAAATCATGTACCTGCTATCACGTGTTAAAGCTGAATGACCAGGCAGGTCCTCTCTTTCCTGTAGCCCCAATTTTTCCACCTCTTCTGGATTATTCTGCTCAGCCTATAAGTATGTTCAGCCTTTTGTCATACTTAAAATTTTTTCTCCCTTCACCCTGCTGCCCCTCTCAACCCTCTTGCCATACACATCCTTCTTGTACTAGTTAGGATAGGCTAGGTTATGCTGCTATAACACAGAGCTCTGAATGTAACACAACAAAGATTTGGTTTATTTTTTCTTACTCAGGCAGAGTCCACTACAGATCAAAGTGACTTTTCAGAGCAACTGTCTTCCTTGCAAGAATACAGCAAAGCAGGCTTCTTTAATCTTATGCCTCTTTCTCCTTGACACGGGCCTTTTCTATTCTCTGCAGAAGGAGAAGCGATAACCCCCTTATAACTCTAAAGAGGAAAGAAGCATTCCTTTATATGCCAAGAAGGAAAAAAGAACCAGAAACATCTATTTACTAGAAAGTGTTTACCATACTTTCCCCACCTTCCTTGAATACAGTTTCAGTGTCTGATGTCTCCATTTCCTTGCTGCCTAGTGATATCTTAACTCCTGAAAATAGTTTCTGCCCCATACCCTACAGAAAAGGCTCTCTCTACCAGTGACTAATGGTGAAACCTTACAGTCTTGGCTTTTCCTACGTGCATCACAGGAGCTAACCCTCTTGTAGAATCCTCTTCACTGGGCTGTATTTTTAGTATTTTGCTCTGGGCTTTTCTTGACAATCGCTATAAGAAACAGCCAGAATT
This sequence comes from Cynopterus sphinx, assembly GCA_030015415.1. Taxonomy (NCBI): domain Eukaryota; kingdom Metazoa; phylum Chordata; class Mammalia; order Chiroptera; family Pteropodidae; genus Cynopterus; species Cynopterus sphinx. The sequence goes on from CM057380.1 coordinate 49,090,152, forward strand.
GATTTTCTGCATTTACTATAGAATTTTTATTAAAGAATTAGTCTATTATATGCCCCTATTTTCCTTATATAAACTCTAGGTGAAAAATTACTTTAGAATTTAGTGCCAGCAAAGTACCATCTCGCCTAAGAAAATATACTTGCATCTTTTATTTTATATACAATTCATGTTTCATTTTGTACCCTGGCTGCCAAGAAGCTTAAAACCAAATCATATGATTCATTTTAATACTAACACTTATAAAGGCATCCAAATTAGATGGAAGATGTAAAATTGTCTTCGCTTACAAGTGATATTTGGAAAATCCTAAAGGTGTCATCAAAAAACTGTTAGAATAGTAAAGTTTCAGGATACAAAATGAACATACAAAAAGCAGTTACGATTCTATACACTAACAATGAAACATTTAAAACAAATTTTTTAAAAAATCTCATTTACAATAGCATCAAAAACAGTAAAATACTTAGTAATAAATTTGACCAAGGAGGTGCAGGATTTGTATAATTAAAACTACAAAATTTTAATGAAAGAAACTTGAAGATACAAATGGAAAGACATTTCACGTTCATGGATCAGAAGAATATTGCTAAAACGTCCATACTACCTAAAACTATCTACAGACTCGATGTAAAACCTAACAAAATTCCAACAGTGTTTTCCACATAAATAGAAAAAAAAAATCTTAAAAAAAGATCCTCAGATAGCCGAAGCCATCCTGAGAAAGAAGAACAAAGCTGGAGGCATCTCACTTCCTGATTCCAAACTAGACTACAAAGCTATAGTAATGAAAACAGCATGTACTGGCATAAAAATAGACACATGGACCATTGGAACAGAATAGAGAGCCCAGAACTAGATCCTCACATATACAGTCAATGAGTATTCGACAAAGAGCCAAGAACACTCAATGGGAAAAGAACAGTCTCTTCAGTAAATGGTGTTGGGGAAACTGGATAAACACATGCAGGAGAATAAAGTTGAACCCCTATTTTCTCAACAAAATTAACTTGAAATAGATTAAAGATTTAAACATAAGAACTGAAATTGTAAAACTCTCAGAAGAAAACATAGGGAAAAAACTCCTTGACATTGGTCTTGGCAATGATTTTTTGGATATGATGCCAAAAGCATAAGCAACAAAAGCGAAATTAATAAGCAGGACTATATCAAACTAAAAATCTTCACTGTAGCAAAAGAAAAGTCAACAAATTGAAAAGGCAACCTACAAAGTGGGAGAAAATGTTTGCAAATTATATTTTTGTTAAGGGGTTAATACCCAAAACATATAAAAAAACTCATATAACTTAATAGCAAAACACAATCCAACTAAAATATACTTAAATATTTGATCCACTTGGAATCTATTTTGATGGAAGATAAATGAGTCTATCTTTTTTTTCCAGACAGCTAACAATTGTACCAATTCTATTTTAAATAACCTGTTTTTATCACTTACTTGAAATGCTTTTAATGAAATTTTTTTTTTTTTGCTAATATTTCATTTGGGATTTCTTCACATTGCTTTTCATAAGCAAAAACGGTTTGCAGCCTTCTTTTTTGTGCTTTTCTCGGGGGGAGGTTGGTATCAGCATTATGTGTCATAAAAAGAATTTTCCTGTGCTCTGGAATAACAACAGCATAATAATAATAATATTATTATTATCTGTCCTTTTAGATTTTCATAGAATTCTCTTGTGAAACCGTCTGAGTCTCCTGATACTTTTTGTAGCCGTTTGACAATATTTTCTCTCTTAATTTTTCTGCTTACATGTTCCAGGTATTTGGGTGAAATTATACTCTCCTACAAAATAATCTATTTCATTCCCACTTTCAAAATGACTTGCAGAGCAAAACAAAGTTATATCATATGATCCTCTTAGTTTTCTCTGATCTGAGGATATTATCTTCTTATCAACGAATAAATTAATAAAGATGTTAAACATTAACAAATATTTAGATTAGAAAAATGATAAAGTCAATAAATTTGAAAGCTGTTTCTTTGGGGAAAATGAGATAGTTTTTTAGCAAATCAAGTCAACCACTAGTCTTTTTATCATTTCCATAGTCTGTCTTTTCTAGAATGTCGTATAGGTAGAATCATACAAGATGGAGCCATTTTAAATTGGCTTCTTTCACTTACAATACGCATTGAGGATTCATCCATGTCTTTTAGCGGCTTGACAGCTCGCTTCTTTTTAACAGTTAATAATATTCTATTGCACAGATGCACCTCGGTTTATTTATCCATCCACCTACTAGAGGACATCTTGGTTGCCTCCCAGTTTTGCCAATTATGAACAAAGTTGCTATCAACATTTGTTTGCAGATTTTTGTGTGGATGTCTTAGTCAGCTTGGGCTGCTGAAACCAAATACCGTACACTGGGTGGTTTAAACAGCATTTTATTTCCTACAGTTTTGGAGTCTGGAAGCTGAGATCAGCGTCCCAGAATGCTCAGATTCGGGTAAGAGTCCTTTCCTGGCTTGTGGCCAGATGCCTTCTTGCTGAATTCTCACATTGGTGGTGGTGATTGGTGGGGAGGAGGGTATCTCTTCTTATAAGGGCACTAATCCTATCATGAGGATCCCACCATCATGACTACGCCTAAAACATTACTACCCAAAAGCCCTATCTCTAAATACCTTCACATTGGGGATTGGGGCTTCCATATTTGAATTTTGAGGAGACACCAACAAAGTGCAGGATATTAAGTGACAGGGCCTTTGGAAAGCATCCAGCTAGGGAAGTATATTAATTTTCTAGGGCGGCAATAGCAAAATGCCCCATACTGGATGGCTTAAATAACAGAAAATTACTTTCTCTCAGCCTCAGAGGCTGGAATTCAAAGATCAAGATGTCAGCAAGTTTTTTATTTTTCCAAGGCATTTCTCCTTGGCTCGCAGAGGGCCACCTTCTCAGTGTGTCCCTCCCATGGCCTTTCCTCTGTGCACATGCACCCCTGGTGTCTCTTTGTGTGTCTAAGTGTCCTCTTCTCATAAGGACTCCAATCACATCCCCACAGCCCCAGTTTAATTTAACCGCCTCTTTAAAGGTTCTATCTCCAAGTACAGTCACATTCTTAGATGCTAGGTTGGGGATTCAACATACAGATTTGAGGGAACACAGTTTAGCCCATAGCAGCAAGGGTGAGCATTTCCCTTTCTCCTCTTTACTGCTTTTACAATTCCCTGCCATCTTGCTAACTGTGGTTTCTGAACATCCCAGGGTAGACACTGTAGGAGAGACAGTAGGCAGGAGACTGAAAGTTCTCACTCACCTGCTCCAGTGGTGGTTTTCTTTGCTGCTTTTCAGAGGCCACCTCATGCCCATTTTTGCACATTCCTCATTACACTTCCTTTGCCTGGGTGAACGTATCACCATCCCAGCACATCAATGCCCCTCTCTCTTTAGGCACAAGGAATCTGTGAGCCTCCAACTTACCCCTGCTGAAGTCAGTTCACCCCACGCATACCTGCCCTTGATTGTGAAAATGAGCATGCTGCCAGAACATAAACTTGAGGTGGGGACAGGTGGGCATGACAGGACCAGAGTTCAGGGAGGAAGCAGGCACAGATAGAATCATCTGGGAGCAGGTGAGAGCAAAGCACAGCTGGTCGTGGTTGCAGGTTGTAGACAGAGCTAGGCCCAGGTGCATCTGAGAGCCGGTCAGGAGATGGGCAGCTAAAGGTAAGAGGTGAGCCAGCCTGGTATTCAGGCCTGCTTTTGTATCAGTAGGACAGAGTGGTTTTGCAGAGAAACTTCCCATTTCTTTCAAGCAGGAGGCATGAATTTTGAGCCTGCCAGCTTAGTAACAATAGCTAACATTTAATGAGTGCATGTCGGGTGTCAGCACTGTGTTGAGCACTTTATATGCAGGCACTAATTCGTTCAACTCTCCCAACTTGTCGAGGATATTCTCTCATTATCTCCTTATTACAGATGAGAAAACTGAAGCACAGAGAGGTTCTGTAATGTCCCCCACATAACACATTTAAGAAGTACTGGAGCTGGAGTTAACCCCAGATAGTTTCTTCCGAGAGCCCATAGGATCGACTACTGTGTCACCTGCCTCTCAAAGAACAGGCCATTTAAAGAAGACAGTCACTCAACACTGCAGGAGGAGTTGCGGGGAGGAAAGCATGGTAGGAGTTGAGGGCTGCCTCCCCCATCTTCTCTCCTAGGAGCCACGAGTTGGGACTTGGTCCTTCCCCTCTCCTGCTTCCTGTTGGGTGAGTGGTTGGGAGACACTACCCCTGACATCCAGCTTCCTTCCACAGCCAACACAGACTAGGTGGCCCCCAGATCTTTGCTCAACTGACACTTGCATTTACTATGCCAACAACATGCAAACCTGTGGGCAAGTCACTCTCCTCTCTAGAAAATCACTTGACTTAGCAAACACAATGAACCCCACTCGCTGACCTCAGTGTTCTCTCTCCCTTTCCCGCCAATCCAGGAGTTCTCTACCCTTGCTGTTCACTAAAGCCATTTGGGTCACTTTCATATATGCCTGTGCCTGGACCCTCAACTCAGTCCAGTCAGTACGTGGGGCTGTGGGAGCAGGCGATCCTACTGCAGAGCCAGGCTGAGAACCACCTCCCTAATCTCCCCATTACATTTCCTCTCAGAGCCATAGGCCAAGATCATCTATTTCTCTCCTCAAGTAAGATAAATCAGAGCAACTTTAATGCCACTGATTTTAGAAGCAATCTCTTTTTCCAAGGTCATTTTTACCCAGACCAACCGGAGACGAAATGTTCAGGGTTGGGCGGGCAGATCCTCAGGCCCCTGAACGGTCTGGCAGGCTGCGGGGGAGGCGTCGCGCTGACTCTGGGGAAGATTCGTGGTGCTGTGGCCATTCATCTTAGCTGAACACCCACATTAGCTGAGAGAGGCCCTGGGTTTCCGGAGGAACTGGAGCAAAACCCTCGTCAGTCAATGGCGCCAGGCGGAGATAGGGCCCAGCACTCTGGTGGAAGTAGCTCCAGAATTTATAAACTCAATAGGATTATTTTGTTCTGTAGAGTGTTCGCGGCTGGTAGATTGAAGCCCTCTCACAGAGCCCATTCCTTATAACTAATGGAAAATAAGAAATTTTACTCAGCAGGAACAGAGGGAGGTACAAGGAGCCGTGATTGAAGTTCTGGCCTCTCTTCACCTTACACAGACACCTGCTTGTCAAGTACAGGGACAAAGATTAAATAACAGAGAGGGTCCTAGGTTTGCAGATCAAGAGAAGTGGATTTGAAGGCCAGTGCTTCTCTACCTTCACTCCCTGAAGGCCTGGAGTGGCCTCCCCATCTCTCTGGCCTTTGTTCTCGTGATCTGCTTGGTGAGCACGTCAGATCTTTGAGCACTAAGATTCCCATAGCTCAAAGGTCTGGGATTTCTCCCTTCTCTAGGAAGAGGCTCTTCTCTCCTACCCGCTCATTGTGGAACAACCCGCGAGCTCCATGGACAGTTCTTGCCCCTGAGAAATTTCTCCTATGTATCTTGAAAGGGCATCTCAGATTCTAGAAGAATCTGAGCTTCACTTAGCATCTTTTTATTGCCAGAAGGAAAGAGCAAGGCTCCCCCCAGGCCCCTCCTGCTTTGATGAATTCTGGGTTCCAGCTGAAGGGGAAGGTTCTGAGGTTCTAGCTAGACCTTTGTTCTTACCCAGATGCCTCATGGGCACTCTGGCACACCCCTACCCCCAGATTTTAGAGTACAACACTAAAAACGCGAAAGACTTGAAAGGTTTATTTAAATTAAGCAAAAATTAGAATATGACCAGAATAATCATCCAAGATACATAAGGCTTTTTTGATTCTGTAGTAGTTTGGGGATGTACGGAGTTGTAGAGAGAGCACAGAATTCTCCTATACCTTTCCCCAGCTTCCCACATGTCCACGTCTTACAAAACTTGAGGTTACATTTATCAAAATGAAGAGGTTAATGCTGGGACACACTATTAACCAGATTATGGACTGTATTTGGATTTCACTAATGTCCTTTTTATATTCCAGCACCCACTCTTGAAGACACATCATTATGTGTCCCCAGTGTCCCACCGTCTGTGACAGATTTTCATTGCCTGCTACTCTACATCGGGGCTCCTCAGCCCTGTCCACTAGAATCACCTGGGAAGCCTTGAAGGGCACCAAGGCCAGAGCCACACACCAATCACATAAGAGTTGCTGGGTGCAAACAGAACCAGCATCATTTTTTCCTGAAGTTCCCTGTGATTCTGACATGCGGCCAGCCAGAGTTGAGATATGCTGTTCTTAAAATATCAGAATTTCTACCTGTTCAGTCAGAGTTCTTCTTGGTATAAGCAAGTGAATTTTCCCCATTTTTTTTTAAATGACACATAAATATTTAAATATGTTTCTTACATAGTGCTTACTAGTGTTTTATAGCTATTTAATCAGATCAGAACATTACAGATAAAGGTTAAGTCCCTTTTAATTATCCCTCGATTATATTCTCTTCTTCTCCAGAGACACAGACATGCACACTTATGACTTTGGCTTGTCTCATCACAGAATTTTTTCTACGATTTTTTCATCAAAACATTAGGAAATGAAATGAAATTTTGTGTTCATGTTTCTAAATAGTATTACATGTTATATTCTGCCACGTGTTTTTTTACTTGCTGTGTCAAAGATTTAATCACAATGTGACATATGAGTCTAGATCATTCTTTTTAATAGCTTCATAGGATTGCATGGTATAAAAATACACAAACTTATTTATTTATGGACATTTAGGTTACGTCAAAGTCATGTGCATCCTCAGGTATGTCACAGATGGCTCCTTAAAATATAATATTCATATAAATAAACACAATACCATCTGGTTTCCAGCATGTTTCTATGTAAAAGAATGAATATCTAGTATTAGAAGTTTGGATATCCATGAGTCTGTATGTTTGTTTCAGTTGATAGTGCCTTATTCTCATCCTAAACAAGTTTCCCAATGGATTCTCAATTTATTGTCTGAGAAGCAGGGTCTAGGAATACCAATTTCCCTGACGTTTTTGCCGACGATACTTGATTTATTACACTTTTTAATGTTCGTCAACAAAGAGGTGATAAATGTTATCTTGTCCTTTTAATTTGCATTCGATGACTATTTTAATAGAACTGTAAAACACCAGAGTTGAAAGAGACCTCAGTTCTCATAAAGTCCAACCTTTCTGTTTAGAGAATCTTTTAATTGAATATAAGTAATACCTGGACATATTATCACGGTAAAATCTAAAATAAATTGCAATATTGAATAAAAACCGAAAGTCCTCCTTTGCATTATCCTCTGACACCCTACTGACAGGAAAACTGATGCTAACCCTAGCATATCATGATGACTGTGACTTCATAGGTACATGCATACATCAATGCATGCAAAATCTAGTGGTGGTGATAGCGCTGTGCAATAAGAGATTTAGCTCTGCGTTTTTTCTGTAGTTATTGTTCACAACATATCTTAGAAATCTTTCCATATCAGCACACAGAAATCTCCTCCATTTTTAACTCCTACATAATACTCTGTGCTACGGTGACAGAGTGAATAAACCTTTTATATTTGGGGGGGAAATGGGTATATTCATTATTTATTGCTGTGTAACAAATTATCCCCAACATTTGTAAGCGTAAAACGACAGACATTAATCATCTCAAACAGTCTCTGAGACCAGGAATCTGGGAACAGCTTATCCTAATGGCTCTAGCTTAGGGACTCCCGCGAGGTTTGCAGGTGAGCTGTGGGCCAGGGCTACAGTCACCTGAAGACGTGACTGAGGTTATGAGACTGACATCGAAGGTGGCTCACTTCCATGGATGTTGGCAAGAGGACTCAGTTCTCCTCCACATGGGGCTTTCTACAAGGCTGCTCACAAGTCAGCTTCCTGTGATGTAAAAGAGAGAGAACCCAAGCGGAAGATGCTGCCTTTTTATAACCTAAGCTAGAGTGGCGTGCCATTATTCTGCCATGTGTCTGTGGGGATGTGACCAACCCTGGTTCAGTGTAGGAAAGGGCCACACCTGGGCAACACCAGGAGACAGGGAGCACTGAGGGACCACTTGGAGGCTGACTACCACATGGGGTGACCATGAGTCGCCCGAGGAGTCTTCAGGTTTTCACAATCACGTATAACACTGCCATGAACGTCCTTGGGAATGCTTTATTTTAACTTTTATTTTTTAAGTAAAGTTAATATTCAATATTATTTTATATTAGTTTCAGGTGTACAGCATAGTGGTTAGACATTTATGTAATTTACGAAGTGATGCTCCCAATTAGTCTAGTATCACCTGGCACTGTCTATAATTATCACAATATTATTGACTGTACTCCCTATGTTGTACTTTACATCCCCACGACTACTTTGTAATTACTAATTAGTACTTCCTAATTCCTTCACCTTTTCACTTAGGCCCCTAACCCTCCCCCCCCAACCCCCGCAATCAAGCAATCACTGGTTTGTTCTTATATCTAAGAGTCTGTTTTCATTTTATTTATTTATTTTGTTCCTTAGATTCTACACATAAGTGAAATCATATGGTATTTGTCTTGTTCTTTCTGACATTTCACTTAGCATAGTACCCTGTAGGTCCATCCATGTCGCTGCAAATGGCAAGATTTCATTTATTTTTATGGCTAATATTCCATTATATATAAGTACCACCTCTTCTTTATCCAAACATCTCTTGATGGACATTTAGGTTGCTTCCATATCATGGCAATTGTAAATAGCACTGCAGTGAACATAGGGGTGCACATATCTTTTCAAATTAGTGTTTTGGTTTTCTTTGGATAAGTACCCAGAAGTGGAATTGCTGGGTTATAAGGTAGTTCTACTTTAAATTTTTTGAGGAACCTCCAAACTGTTTTCCACAGTGACTGTACCAATTTGCAATCCCACCAACAGTGCACAGATTTTGCCTTTTTTCTACGTCCTCCCCCAATTTGTTATTTTTTGATTTATTGATGATAGCCATTCTGATAGGTGTGAGGTGATAGCTCAATGTGGTTTTGATTTGCATTTCTCTGCTGATTAGTGATGGTGAGCATCTTTTTGTATGTCTATTGGCCATGTGTATGTCCTCTTTGAAGAAATACCTGTTCATGTCCTTTGTCCATTTTTTAATTGGATTGTTTGTTTTTGTGTGTGTGTTAAGTTGTATGAGTTCTTTATAAATTTTGGTTATTAACCCCTTATCAGATGTATCACTGGAAAATATCATCTCCCATTTGGTAGGTTGTCCTTTCCTTTGTTGATAGGTTTCCTTTGCTGTGAAAAAACTGTTTAGTTTGATGTAGTCCCATTTGTTTGTTTTCTTCTTTTATTTCCCTTGCCCAAGGAGATATCTTCGAAAAAAAGTATCTTTAAGAACAATGTCAGGAGTTTGCTACCTATGTTTCCATCTAGGAGTTTTATGGTTTGGGGTCTTATATTTAAGTCTTTAATCTGTTTGGAGTTTATTTTTATATAAGATGGAGGTTCAGTTTCATTTTTTGGCATGTATCTGTCTAGTTTTCCCAACACCATTTGTTGAGTAAACTATCTTTACCCCATTCTATATTCTTGCCTCCTTTGCCATAGAGTAAATGCTCGTATAGGTGTGGATATTTCTGGGCTCTCTATTCTGTTCCATTGGTCTATGTGTCTGTTTTTATGCCAGCACCATGCTGTTTTGATTACTATAGCCTTGTAGTATAGTTTTCTATCAGGTAGTGTGATACCTCCAACTTTTTCATCTTTCTCAAGATTGCCATGGCCATTTGGGGCCTTTTATGGTTCCATATAAGTTTTAGAATTATTTTTCTTAGTTCTGTGAAAAATACCATTGGTATTTCAGTAGGCATTGAATTGAATCTATAGTTTGATTTTGGTAGTATTGACATTTTAATGGTGTTAATTCTTGCTGTCCATAAGCACAGTATTTATTTCTTTTTATTTGTATCTTCTTCAATTTCTTTTTTTAGTGACCTATAATTTTCCAAGCACAAGTCCTTTACCTCCTTGGTTAAATTTGTTCCTAGGTTTTTGTTTTTGTTTTGTTTTTTTGATACAATTGTAAATAGGATTGTCTTCTTAATTTCTCTTTCTGATAGTTCATTTTTGGTATATAGATATGTAACCACTTAGGAATATTAATTTTGCATTCTGATACTTTACTAAATTTATTTATCAGTTCTAAGTTTTTTGGTGGAATCTCTAGAGTCCTCTATCTATAATACCATATCATCAGCAAATAATGATGATTTTATTTCTTCATTTCCAATTTAGATGCCTTTTATTTCTTTTTCTTGTCTGATTGCTGTGGTTAGGATTTCCAATAATATACTGAATAAAAGTGGTGAAAGTGGGAATGCTTCTTGATGAACATGTGCTTCTCTCAGTGTCCTGGCAGTAGAATTTCTACAATTCCTTCACTTTTAAATGGGAAAACTGAACCTGAGAAAAGTAACTTCTCCAAGGTCATATGCTAATCACCTTCAAGCCCAGGGTTACAATTCCAGTCACCTGACTTCCAATCCATTTCATTTCCAGAGCCACTCTGTGGGCAAGGCAAACATGAGCTAAGATTTCAACAAGTAACTTGAGATAAAGTCTGGCTGGTAACTGCCAACAATCAGTTCCCAGAATACCAGCAAAACATGTAATAGCTAATCTTGTTTTGTAGGTGCTAAATATACATTACTGCACTCAAAGGCTACATTGGCCAATGCCTGAATGCCTAATCTGTCTTGATTAAAAATAAGCTGGTGGAAGTAAAGAATCTTTTCCATGCCACCATTAGCAGAAATACTGAAATCAGGTAAACCCAGGTTTGAATCCTGGCTCTAGCCCTGTGACTGTGGGCAAACCACGTAATTCTTGACCTTGTTTTTTAATTTGCAAAATAAGAATGCACAGAATATGGCACAGGGTTGTTTTGAGGATTATATGTGAAGAGTGTGATGCACCAGCACGACGTTTCGCCTACTCCATAAATGGGCCTACAATGTACTAACCTACTTCAGTTATTCATCAAGCTTTCTGAATAAATGAACTCCATTTTCTAAAAATATATGGTGCCTAAAGAGCCTGCTTTATTTCATTTTCCCACCTCCTTCTCTGCTGTTTATACTGACCATTATTTTGTGGCCTGTTTCTTGTTTCAAAATGTCCAGGTTTGGGGCAAATGGGGCAAGGCATGAGTGTGAAGCAGGCGTGGGACCCAGTAAGGGCTGCCCCTGTAGCCGAGTGCATAGCTCTTTTCCCGCTCCCTGTGTGGGTGTCAGTCATCTATGCCAGTCTCCGGCAGGTACAGCTTGAATTCTTCTCACCTCTGTGACTCCAGCTCCAGAATGGTTCCCAGCAGTTCAGAAGTGTCTGAGAAGGAAGGCAGGAAGGCAGGAAGGCAGGAAGGCAGGAAGGCAGGAAGGCAGGAAGGCAGGAAGGAAGGAAGGAAGGAAGGAAGGAAGGAAAGGAAAACGGAGGGAGGGGATTCATTTAACCAAATCAAGTGAAATTGAGTTCACCACAAAAGACATCTTTGGGACATGAGATTATTATCTGGAATCTGACTTTAAAATGTTAGAGGATTGAGGGGTGTGGAATAAGTGTGAGTTCTTAGACATCCAGCAGAAGGAAGGATGGGGTAGGATGGGATGGCAAGGGGGAGGAAGGGTGAGTGTGGAGGGAGTTGCCTATGTAGCGAGTTTAAGGAGTCCCTGGGACCTCCTGAGCAAATGTTGGCTGGAACATGAAGGAGATCCAGGGCTTTTAGCAAATGGGCTTTTGATAACAGACCACTGGACTTCCCTGAACTTCAGTAAAGGACCCCTGGCCCCATTCAGTTCTTCACATGAGGTTTCTGCCCAGGGCCAACAATGACAGACATGTAAGGAGGAAGTGACAGGTGTCCCAGGAAAGTGAGTCCCAAGGCCAGAAGGTACATGTGTTTTCTCTCCTTTGGGATCCTGAAAAATCAAAGAACATCCCCACCAGAAACACCTGAGTTCTGTACCCACAGTACCTGCCCCCAGCCCTGACAAAGACCCAGCTTCTGGAGGGAGGGGTCTCACTGGTTGCAATAGTGAAGACCCATTTCCTCTTTCATTTGGGAAGCTACGGGGAGCCCAGCTGGGCCCATCGGCAGCCTGCTGGTCCAGAAGGAGGTGCACCCATGGTGGTATCTGGAAGGGAAGGCAGAGCAATGGGGTACCCCTGCAGTGCTGGGGCCCAGCATGGCCAGGATGCCACTCCCAGTGAGGTTCTGTCTGGGCACAGCACTAACTGTGACAAGCAAAGGCAGGGGAAGGCCGACGCTTACACAGCACACTCTCATTCCAAACTCCTTTGCTGTTCTTCCTCAGGAAGCTTCCTGTTGAAAGATAAATGTTCTGCCTGTGATCAAACAGATTTATATTTATTTACTTTCCTTTCTTCCCAGGCCTGAGCCAGCACCAATGGGTCAAAGAGCAGGATTCCACGCAGTTGCGATGGTCTCTGGAGAAGCCTGGAATTTCCCTGTGGACACGAGTGTAGCAGAAGAGGGCAGGGTCTCGTGGCAGCCAGGGTAGGGATTTACCCACACCCTAGGGCCCCTTGGCAAGTGGGTCACCTCTCAAGGTGGGAAGGGGTCTCTAGCTGTTTGGGGAACCTAGCCATCGGTTTCTGACTTTTTCTTTTCCAGGGGCCTGGGGGTCTTATGTCCCAGGAACAAAGAACAATCACAAAGACATCCCAAATCCATTTTCTTTCAAAAGAATGCCCAGGTCGCAGTGAGAAAAGGCCGTCCTGTACTTTGGTAAGTTGTTGACCAATCTACACTGTAATGAGGCCTTCAGAACTGACAATGAGGTTTCCTCTGTGACTTCTCACAGGAGAGTGCTATAGTTCCTGAAAAACCCCTTATCAGACATCGCCAGGAAACAGGGGCTTCCACTGGAGTGAACGTGGTAGGCAACTGAAGACATTCCAAAAGTCAAACATCTTAAAAAACTTTTTTACTAATTTATATGTAAAACTTTCTAAAACCACAGCACTCAGCTTGATGTTTGAAGCAAATAAATGGAACATAATTTGATACCTGGGACCACCTTGGGCCCATTGGGAAGGGAGGGGCAAGTGTCCCTACACTGGTAGCCCCGAGGGTCGAGGGTCGGCTCCTGAGTTCTTGCAGCCCTGGGCTTTTTATAATTTTGTGACCTGCTCCTTTGTCAAGCTGTCAGTTTTCCCTCCTCCTTGAAGTTGCTGCTTCCAGGGTAGGAGCAGGAAGGGGCTATGAGGGCGAGAAACAGGGGAGACTGGGGAGGGGGCTGGAGGTCGGGTTCTGCGCCTCATTCTCTGCCCTGGAGTGTGTGACTTCTCTCCTCATCTCAGACACAGAGAATTAGAACGGGTGACTCTGTCAAGCTCTGAGGCTCTGTAATTCCCACGAAAATGCTCTAACGTGAGCGCAAACTCAGGCTATCAACTCAAACGGAAGATTGCACCAGGGTTATGGGTTTAGCTTCCTTGTTCTTCTCGTAAACAGTGCACACTCCCGAAGGCAGGGGCCTCCAGGGCCTGGCAGGTAGCAGGCTTGTGGTGCACAGAAAGAGGACAAATAACTAAGCTGGCCAGTTAAGACCAAAGCATTTTTTCCCTCCAGCTATGAACCTCTCGCCTGTCTCCTCAGCTGGGCTGCAAGCTCCCTGCGAGTGAGGAGGAATAAATCTTTTCTTCATGGGATCTCTGAGCAGGGCTCATGATCAGTCAGGGCACACTGGTGTGCCTAGGCTAGCTGTTAAAGTATTTGAATGGGCTGCCCGAGCCCTGAAGAGCTCCCCACCCAGTCCCTAGCATCTCTTCCCAGAGCCCCCTCCCTACCGTCTGGCTCTAATGGGTGATCCCTGTCCTGGCAGGGCCTGCAGGACTCTGCTCCATAGATCTATGGCTAGTGGCCTTCTGAGTGGTCAATGTATTACTGTGCCATTGTCAAGTGTTACCGTGATGGACCAGCCCAATGCAGATAATGGGGATGCAGCAGATGCCTCATAAGTGCTACCTATTACCTGAAAATTGATAAATATGGACTCTGGTCTTACAGTGGACTGAGGGATTTCTCAGCATGGGAGTGGGCAGTGCCTGCTGCCTGATTTTAAGAAGACATGTATGTCGGGTCTCCTGCTAGACACCAGTAGGTAAAGAAAAGTACAGACTTGCTGTCCTTACCACCCCCTATTCCAGGTCCACCCGTCCATCTGTCCATCCATCTGCTCTTTGGGTATCACACTTCAGGCACGTCAGCTCCAGAAAGGCCAGAGAAGGTTATGCCAGAGGATGGGTGGCCGGGGGAGAAGAAAGAGGGTAGGCTCGGTACAGGGGTGGGAGCAGAAGACTAGGCTGAGCCCCAGTCCTCTGACTAAGTAGCCAGGTGGCCACACCTCTCGGAGCAAGGGAGAGAATTAAACTCACCTTCCAGGTTGTTGTGAGAACTGGCAAGTCTAACCCAGGCTCTGATCCAGCACCCGCATTGGGGGATTCTCCTCCTGATGTTTTATTTTAATAAATCAGGACTTTAAAAATGACAGAGTGGTTACCCGGGTAAGTTCAGTTGGTGAAGACACACCAAGCTGTACACTTAAGTGTGCTATTTCATACGTAAAGTGTATGTTTAAAAAGCTAAAGCACCAACTATGTTCTCAGGCATCAAAAATATTATCAATAAAAATGTCAATATGCTAAAATAAAAAAAAAATGGCTGAGCAAAATCTAGGGTGTTCGTCCCAGAGAAAATTCTTCAGACAGGTCAGTTTCAATCCTGGATCTTTCTTCTTTAAGCACAGGGGTGGGCGGGCACAAAAAGTCCCCGATACACCTTTCTCCCTGAAGCTAAGTGTTTGACTGGCGCATCTCAGCAAAAGCAGAGCTGGAAGACAAAGTCTGAGTGAGGATGGGTGAGAGACAGTAATCAGGGAGCCAGGAGGGTGTTCGGCGGGCCTTGCAGATTAAACACTGAGTCCAACGGGGTTGATTACATAGAGATTGATGCTGGCTTAAAAGGGAAGCAAAGAGTGATGTGGTCCTCACCACATCCTCAGAGGCAGGCTTTGGCTAATTGGATCTAACAATTGATCATTTTATTCCTGATCCAGGAAGTGCTGTGACAGTGACCTTCAAGTTTAGGACACAGTGAAACAGACAGCTTAATGCCAGCCACAGTGGAATTTCTAGTGTTTCACTGGTGCAGGAGAGGTGGAGTAGGGAGACGGTTTTCAGGCCCTTGTAGTTTCAAAGACCGGAACAAGGGGCGGCAGACAACATATCTGCTTCTTCCCACTTCAAAAGTATGTATATTCTTACCAGACTAGCCAGTCTTCCGACAGGGCTCCCAGGCCTGGTATGTGGAAAGGCAGGCAGCGAGTCCCCAAGTTCACCAAAGACAGCATCTTCTCATGCATTTATGTGAAACTGAGTGTGTGCCCCATGTGAACCGCGCCTAAATAACACCGAGAGTGCTCACCAGGTCTATTAACCCCATCTACACACCCTTGAAGTCCCAAGCGCTCTAGACACCCGCCACCTTTTTTCCAAGAGTGAACATTTTGGGTTCGTCTCATTCAGTGGGTGGTGGGAAGGTGGGCTAACCTCTGTTCCCCAGTATTCCTTCAGCATACACTGGCTGAGCCCCTGCTCTGGCCAGTTCCTCATTGGGGAGAAAACACAGTGATGTCCCTATACCTCAAGGGTCTCAGTCTAGGGCAGAGCTCAGGACAGGTGCCAAATACCTATACCCAGAACCAAAAGAAGTTCCATTAGGAGAGGGGCATGTTGAGTGCAAGGAAGTTTCCAAGGTTGGGGGGTCACAGCCAAGTGGGATAGGAGAGAACTGAAGAAAGAGGGCACAAGGAGACTTGGGGGATGGTTGGACTTTGAAAAGCAGTGGTGAGGAAGGCAATCTAGGTGAAAATCAGTGTGAGCGAAGGTGTGACAGGCTTTTTCACGAGGCCATGGAAGGACAGGGGCAAGGTAGGTGTGGGGCTGGGGCAAAGCCCTGAGCTGGGGCGAGGAGGCCTTTGTAGGAAGCCAGGCAGCAGTGGGCAAGGGGTGGGGATATGAGGGCCAAGAGGCTCACAGGATACCCCATTTTCCTGAAGCCTGGACACCCCAGGAGGCAGCAGAAGAAACCCCTCCAAACCACTTTTATTTTCATCTCTGCCAGTTCCTCCCCAGGCTCCCTCTGCTCCAGTGGAGGGCCCCAAGGAGTGGCCAGGACTCACCTGTCCACATGGGAAAGTGAAGGTGGGTCCAAGAGACAGAGTCTCCTTCTGCACCACTGGGAAGAGGAAAGGTGAGTCTAACAGCTTCTCAGAGAGCCTTCCTGCTGGGGCCTCTGAGAAGCCTCAGAGAGAGAGGACCCCTCCTGTCCTGGGGAAAGTCTTCAGGCCAACGGATTCATGCCACCAAGGTAGTGTAGACAACAAATACGCAGGCCCACGTTACACCCTCTGCTCCTGGCAAGGCATTCTCTGGAATAGCTGAAACGGTCTAACTGGGTTTACTTCTCCAGGGCAGTCGGAATTCAGAGCCAGTCAGACAGTCCCCTGCAGGCTCATTCTTCTGGATGCCTGATGGGAGGGGCCGAAAGAGGCTCCTTAAAGCGGAAAAAAAAAAAAAAGAAGGAGTGCTGGAGGTGAAGTCAGGTGCAGGCCTGACTTGTTGGTCCTCCCTGCTCTGTGGGCCGTTTAACAGAGAACATGGCCATTCAGAACAAAGACTACACTCCCCAGCATTTCGTGCAGAAGACACAGCTATATGACTAAAATCTAGTCAGTCAATAAGTGAGTGCCACTTCAGGGATATCTTCTTAATGAAAAAGGCTATGGCTTTCTTCTTTTCTTCCTTTCTGATCACTGGGATGTGGATATCATGGTTGGAACCAGAGCAGCCATTTTGGACCACGAAGTAATCTTGGGACTAAAGCAGCGACACAGAAGGACGCTATGGGTCTTTGACCCCATGGAGATGGTACATTGGTCCTAGGCCACCTACATCTGGATATTGCTATGAAAAGAAATGGCCGTATATTTTCTTTAAGGCATTTGCTATTTTGGAATTCTCTGACACCAACAGTCAAAGTTCATATAAAATATTGCACCATTTTTCAAGGTGCAAAGCCATCCTCCTCCAAGAAATAAGAAAGAGCATTTCAGTTAGAAGCTACCTCTCTGTTTCCTACATGTCCGTTATGATCACACTGGTCATTACGTAAAGAAAGGACCAATAGTGTGCTGTTGCTTACAAGCCCTTTCATATGAATTATTTTATTTATTTCATGTTTTCTGCACAACAACTCTAGATAAATATTATTGCCAGGTAAGGAAGCGGCAGCTCAGATGGGTTAAATGGTTTTCTAGTTTAGCAACCCGCTTCAGCCTAAATATGAATTATTAATGCCTCCATCCATCTCCTCTCCTGCCCATGGGCTTCTCTACGGCCCAGCAGGGGCTGCTTTAACGCTGATGCCCTCCAAGGCCCAGGGCCCCACTCACAGCAGGTGTTCTGCAAATTTGTGCTGAATTGATTTGCTGTAAATGCAGCAAGTTCTTCTTCATCCAAGAATATTGATTTTTTTTCTAAACTGCATTTCTCTGTTTGACATTCTCCAAGGAGGCAGAAAAACTACAAGAAAAGAAAAGAGCTTGGTCCTTTTTGGTGAATGTTTAGCCTTCAGAGGGCCAGATGGCCAGGGAGGGGGGCCTGCTCTGGAGGTGTCAGGGACTCGTGCAGAAACCCAGGGGCTGCGACTACCAGGGGAATGTGTGGAAGAGACCCTGAGCCAGTGGGGCCGCTGCAGCTGGGGGCTCAGCAGATTCCCACCCAGCTTCCCTGCTGCAGTGGGGGAAATGAGGAGCCCCGAGAGGCAAAGGAAGGAGTTGGTTTCATGGCCAGACTGTTTTTACAAGTATTATTACTTCATTAAACCTCACAGCATTCCCATGAGGTTGGGCAGGGGGCAAATTGCTTCTTTGATGGGGATGGAGAGCTGAGAAGGAGAAATAAAATGAAATCTTGCTGCCTGTCTATGAGGAAAAACTACTGCCCCAGACCTGCAGTCTCCTTCAGAGAGAGGGGGGTCTGCGGGTTCTGCTCATGATGGAAACAACTGTCCTCATTTCTCGTATTCACACAACGGCTCTTCAGTGGATTCAGAAAACGTCAAGTTTGATCTGCCCGACCATTCACGGAGGGCCGAGGCAGGTACTGCCCCTTTAAATCCTGACCTCAACCAAGGTGACAGAGTGCCCTCAGGCATCGCCCTTTCAACAGAGGAGGAACCTGAAGCCCAGAGAGGGGAAGTGACTTGCCGAAGGTCACAAAGCACCATACCCAGAGTACAGATCACGGCTCCCATTGCCTGCAGCTCATTCGGGGAGTTTAGCAGTGGATGAACCTGGAGAGAGTGGCCAACCTCATCTGCTAACCAGTCTGCAAAACCCCGGCATTCCCTGTCGTATCCAAACATCAGGCTACAGTGGAGAGGAGAGGGTGGTCACAGATTGAGCCCAAGCCAGCTCAGCTTTGGAATGGGAGCCTGGGCCCTATAAATAACTCCAGGGCCATGGAGCGCTAGGGCCTTAAGGGCCTAATAGAAAGTGAGGGCTCCGAGGTACCCGGAGGGAGAGCACTTGCCCAAGGTCACACAGAGAGGACAGTGGCAAAACCAGGACTGCAGTCATTTCTTCATCTTAACAATGAAGTAGGGACATTTTCCACACCAGGTTCGGGTTCTATGCGCAGATTTCACCTGGGATTTGGACCCTCTCTTCTGGCATCCTCCTGTGCACAAGTGCTCACAGAGGAGGCAGGATTCCCTGAATAGCCCTGCCTGCCACAGGAAGTCCTCCTCCCCCATGTTCCTCTGATACCCGTGACACTGTCTGCGCCTCGCATGGCCTCTCACATGCGCGACACATAATTATTGACCCGTGTCTTGGCTTCCTGGCTATCGCGGTTGGGTCCGCCCCGTTTTCTTGGGCACAAGAGAAAGATGTCGAAGCGACTTCTTGATGGAATGAGGTTAGCCATGGCTGTGGGACACTGGGCTAGAGGGCTCTGCTTAGTGCCTGTGGCCGCATGCTCTGGGCCGTGGGTGCCTGTGGACAGCTGGAGGAGTAGGCAAGGCCTGGTGGCCTCTCAGCGGTGCTCTTGGCCTGACCCTCCCTTGAGGCGTTTGCTGAGCCCACAGGAAGGGCCCATGAGACAACCCCACAATCGGCATTCCCCGTGGCTATAGCTGCAGCCCTTTACGAAAACTGCTCGTAAGGAATGCTCCCAATGCCTCAGGAAAGAAACTTCTACTCCATTCTAAGAAAAAGAGGCGTCAGGCTGCACACCTGCCTTCCTGAGTTGCCCTGGAGTCTGTGTGGGGGTGATGGCCACCACCCTGTCTGATCACGCTCTGCCAGGGCAGGGAGCAGTGTGACGCCCTCCCCAAACCCATGGTCCCCTAGGCTCCCACCTACCCACCATCCTTGGTAGAGACGTGCGTGTTATTTAAGAAAAGAGCAAAATAAAGCCAACCATAACGAGTCATCTCGAAACTGATGAGGCTTGTAGGTCCAAAGGCACACTTTCCTCTCTTGTGCCTCAACCAAGTCACTTTCCAGGCGAGGCACAGCTCAGCTCTTGGGAGAACGGGGTGTAAATGTGGGGTCCCACCTAAGCCTCCCCCCCCCACCCCCGGCCTTCTATGCCATCCCAAATGTTTACAAATGCAAGTTTTAAGGGGTGTGATGAAGCTTGAAATGCTGGCCCATGCCACATATATAAAAGAGATTCTTTATTAATTTTTTATTAACTTCGGCCCACAACTTCCGCAAAGATAGCTCCCAGGACTGCAGCATCAAATGCCTTTGGACATTAACTTTATTCCTTGGATTTCCCCTTCACGGTGTTTCAGCAGGATTACTGCGAGGACATTCTCACTCCACTTGGCTCCCTGCCCCCTTGGAAGAGCCATTTCCTCTGCAGCCAGAAGGACGTCTTGGAAGTTCCAATGGAGTCTTCGCTCCTCACATCTAACCCTCGGATGGCTCTCCTTTACCCAGAGCAGATTCTCAGCCCTGACTACACGACAACCTGGGAGCTTAAAAAATATATTGATGCTCAAGCTCCACTCTGACCAAATAAATCAGAATCGGGGGGATGGGCACTGACCATTTTTAAAAGCTCCTAGGCAATTCAAATATGCACGCTGGGTTTAGAGCCACCGGTCGTAAGGGAAGAATAAAGAGGAGAAAAGCTCCTTACAGCAGAACGCCAGCTAATAAATCCAGAAGGAATTAGAGCATCAGCAAACACCCTTTGGCAGCCACTGATATAATCATGGATGCTGGCAAGTCATTGGATGCTAAAAATATTGAGTGCAAGGTTGTTGGGGAGCAGGATATTCACACAGTCCCAAAGTATCATCCCACAGATTAATTATGATTTACAGAGGGGAAAGGACACCTTTCTATTGGAGGGATTTGGCTGGTGCACCTTGACAAAGTTATTAAACCCAGCAAGACCAACAGGGGGACGAGCTCACATCACCTGTCTCCCAATATGTTGCCACGTTGAGGGCACATCACCAACTATGTAGAATTCTTCCCCAAAATGTTCAACGTGAATCCAGTATGAAGGATTCAGACTGTGGGTCTTCTACAAAACAGCTGGCCCAGGCGGTGGCATTTGAGGGAGGTGGCGAGTTCAAGGGGGAGGCCTCACACCAGCTCCCGGGACAACATAAATCCTGGGAACCTGCAGAGGTCTAGGACATGCACAAATGACCAGGGTCATACCTGGGGTGTCAGATTCGGTCCCTGGCCTCGAAAGCCTGTGCTGTCTGCACAGAATTCCTCTGTCTCTTTCCCAATAGTGAGCAGCAGGCAGCCCCAGGAAAGGCCCACGGCTCTGACCTCATTTCTGCAAGGGCAAATGCCCCCTTGTGTCTGGGGGGTGGGGTGGGTGGGGGTTGTTGACCTTTGGAGAGCACCTAAGCTGTCTGCCAAAGTGGCCAAAGTCCTGCTCCTTCCTGCCAAGTGGCATCTCTACAGCCTGCTAGTGTGACCTGGGCCACATGCAGAGGCAGGTTGGCTTTTGAGTAGAGAGGGAAAGACGGAAGATAAGGCCTTGCTCCCTACGAAGAGAAGTTGCCACTGGGACTGGGCTTGCACCATGGCGCATGCTGGGCTATTACAGTGTGACCAAGGAGAAGTCGCAACCTGCACGGGAGCTTGGGGCTGGGCTCCCTCTCAGGAAGGATGCCAAGAAACCTGGGATGGGGCAGAGTTGAATCAGGAAACCCGAGCTGAGAGAAAGAACAGAGTAGTTCAGAGGAAAGCCAAGGAGGAAGAGGTAGGAGGAGGGCTGTGGGTGGGTAGGCCTCCATAGTGACACTCTGGTGCACTACCCAGATCCCTCCTCAGGACGGGCCTTGTTCCCCCAGGAGTGCTGGCCACTGACGGCCAGAGCTGAAGCTCTGTCCAGGAGTTGCTCTGGCTGAACGAAGCTGCCTCCCCAAGGGGCCCTCACCCACGGGGCAGCTCGGGGCGTAAAGCGAGGCCCTGCTCCCAGGCTCCGATCAGGGCTTCTGCAAGGCTGCCCCAGCTCAGGAGCTCTGTGTGGACGCAGCTCTGCTTCTCCCTGCCTGGTCTTCCTCCCCTCCTCTCCCACAGAAGTCTTCTCAGGAAGTCTTCTACACGTAAATTCCCATTTCTGAGCCTGCTTCCCAGGAGAGCAGAAGCCCAGTAGGGCGAGGTGGGAAGTGGCATGGAATCATAGCACACCGTGGTTGGGGCACCGGGTGAGACGCTGCGAAGTTTCGGATTGTATGTGGTGATTGGAGGAATCTGGGGGCCCTTGGGGGAGAAAGCTGGCCCGAGGAGGCAAGGGGGAGTGGAGAGGCCACAGGGAGGGTTGTCGTGACTTCCTAGACTAGAGGTAAGGTTAGTTTTTCTGACAGGTGGGACAAGACGAGATGGACCCAAGTTTACCACGAGGCTGCCTGCCCGTGACCATGAACAAGGACTTACATTTTTCAAAGCATGGATTCACTTAGCCTCGGAAGATTATTGACATTTCTGCCACTTTCTGGCTCACGCTGCTGCTTGAGCAGAAGATTACTACATCCCTGACAGCGTGCCCTGCAAGCACGGAAACTACGCACGCCTCGCGGAAACCCTCAGCCCCGGTTTTGTGCCTTTTAATAAAGGCATCTGTGCTTTGGGAAGTGCCAGGACCAAGCTGGATCAGAGTCAGAGGGTTGCAGCTTCCTGGATGCCTGAGGTGTTAGAGAGGAGGCCTTCCTGAGCGAGGGCAGGATGCCCTAAAGGGAGAACTCTGGGTTCTACCCGTGACGCAGCTTGGGTGTGGGGCAGATAGCTAGGACATGCCCCCGGGGCAAGACGCAGGCTGTCCACAGAGCTTCAACCAAGGGAAGCTGGGGGCATCCACCTTGACAGCACCCGTGGTGCTGGAGACAGGATGCAGTGCAAGGGAGCAAGGGTATGGCTAGGGCCTCGAAAGTACTTTCCTATGGGTTCTCTTCCCTACTACTCACAACCGCCCTGGGAGGGTGTGGCAAGGCCAGAAGCCAGCTCAACATTCCCCAGTTCAGAGGGGTGCCCGATGGCCAAGGTCGCACAGCGAGGTCAGATCAGAACCCAAGGCCCTGCCTTCCTGTCCCGCCTCTTTCTGAGGCAATGTGATGCCGCTCACACGGAGCACCTCTAACTGGAGCACATGTTCTGGAGGACTCCGTTATCATCACAGGTCCACACGTATGTGGATGCGTGAGATGCGTGAACCTGAGCACAGTCATGCAGAGGAAGTAAGAGCTTGCGCTGGTAAGAGCAGGGAGGGGGCAACTGTCTTGGGGAGCAACTGGTACCACTTAGGCAGAAACGTAGGTATCTGCAGACCTTACCATCCAGCAGTCTAATTCCTGGATATACAACACAATTCCTTTCTGACCAGATCCATAAGGATCGAGCACAAGGATGTTCATCGCAGGGTCATTTGTGAGGGGTTGGGGGGTGGGGGTAGTAGGTGGATAGCAGGTTTTGCGGGTTCCCATCAATGTGGGTGAGGGCAGGGGAAGTGTGGCAGGAGCACACCAGAACATGAGGGCAGCAGCTGGGCGTGTGCATAATAATGAAGATGGATCTTAAGGACATAGTGCTACTAAAAAGAAAGAGCATAAGTTGCCCAAATTAAAACAAAGGTAAACAAAACAATACCATTTTGCAAAACACAAAAAAAGATACACAGTAAGCGGGTTAGAATGATTCTCTTGGTGATGGGAGTGGGATGTGGTGATCAATAGGAATAAATAAATGAAACAAGAGAAGTACCTACCTAACTGGGAGTGATGCTGGGAATGGGCCACCCCTGGGAGGTGTCAGGAACTCACCCCCTTCTGCCTGAGGTTAAGAGTAATGGTGAGAATGAAGTGGAAGGGAAAGGTGGAAGGGAAGTGCTGGGGCCTTCCGGCTTCACCCACATCCCATACCAAACAGCAGACCAGCCTGAGCACGCAGGGAAGTCCCCTCTCCTTGCCCTGCAGCCCCTGCACTGTGCCAGGCCTGAGTGGGTGCTGGAGGACATGCAGAGGTGACGTCAGCAAGGTATCTGCCCTCAAGAGCTCACGGTCCTTACAGATGGCGAGACCAACGTGTAAATAACCGCATATTAGGGCAGCCGACAAACCAGCATCTGGTCATCTACTGGGCTTAGGGAAATGCCACCAACAATTTAATGTGCCCTGAATGTCATTTATTATTTAAAAAATTTTATTATTTATTATTTAGCAAATTTAAAATTTATTATTGAAAAATGATGTTTTAAACTCATAGACACAGACAACAACAGGCCGGTGGTTACCGGAGGGAAGGGCGGTGGGGTGGACGAAGTTAAGGAGGTCAAAACAAGTATATGGTGATGGAAGGAGACTAGGTTTGGGGTGGCAAGCACACAATGCGATAGACAATGTGTTATAAAACGTAAACGAGAAACTTATGGTATTAACCAGTGTCACACCAACACATTTAATTTTTTAAAAAGAATGTTTAAGTAGTGACTATGAGAATTCCCTTGTATTTGTGGATTGTTTCTCAGCTTCCCAAGCCCTAACACTCTTTTCCTCCTACAATATACCTTGAGGGAGTTCTTACCACCTGTGTCTAGAAAGGGAGAAAGAGGCAACTCTGCTTATCCAAGATTGCCCAGGCGTGAGAGCAGAGCGTGGATTCAAAGCCAGGCCTCTGTCTTCTGTGCAAAGTTCTCTCCACCATCCACGCTGGTTGCTCGGAAATCCCTGCTGGTTGTGCCAAACGCCACGGTCAGCTCAACCTCTGGGCCTGC
The DNA here is from genome assembly GCA_030015415.1 of Cynopterus sphinx. Taxonomy (NCBI): domain Eukaryota; kingdom Metazoa; phylum Chordata; class Mammalia; order Chiroptera; family Pteropodidae; genus Cynopterus; species Cynopterus sphinx. The sequence goes on from CM057380.1 coordinate 49,114,518, forward strand.
CGTGCTGAGACCAGCCAGGAGGTCTGCGAATGAGCAGGAGCTTGGCCTTTAGTCATGGCAGGTACCGAGTGGCAGCTGCACTTGCCCCCTTAGACCGCAAACTCATGACGAATTTGGGGGCTGCTGAGCCAGTGTGCCACTCTGGGTTGATGAGGTGCTATCGAAGGGGAGGACGTAGTTGGGTTTGGACACACACATACAAGAATAAATCTCTCCAACAAGCCCGTGAGCTTCCCAAAGGCCATTATTATTTGTGTACACGCAAAAGATGACAGGATTAGAAATGAAAGCCGAGTCTGCAGATGCTATTATTAGGTCACTTTTATTTCGAGAACCAGGGCATCCATAGGAAAGTCGACAACTCAGAGCCTACTTAGCTGGAATCATGCTTTCTTATGGGTGATGATAATTGTGGCCAATCAAGAGCTGTACAGTGGCCAGGATGATACTTGCCTGTAACTGGGGGAAAGGCAGGTGGCTAAAATTTTAGGGCATTTATGACTATAAAAGTAATTATTATTCACAATGGAAAACAGAGGAATAAATACTGATGAAGATTAAAAAAAAAACAAAACACTTAATCCTACTACCCAGAATGTTTTCTTTCCAGACTTTTGTTCTGTTCATACCTACAGGCATATGCATCACAGTGAAGGTTTTCACAGAGCCAATCAAACAGAGCACAATTAATTACGTTTGGATTGCATTGATTATAACAGGGTCTCAGGCTTCCAAGATCTATCAAAAAGCTGCCCAGGTAAAGCTCAGGAGTACGTGGCGGCGTTTTTGGTCTGACCAGATTTCCTGTCATTACCTTGTTGTTTTTCATGGAGTTGTAAGGTCTATGCCACGGGTGACAGAGGAAGGGAACACTCCTGAGAGGGGATCTCAAAAGTAAATGAGGAGATTTTGTTTAGCTTTTGCCCATTCGATCAACCAGCTAATTTTTTCCCTCAGAATAAAAACACTCATAGCTATAGAAATACTTTAATTATTGAACTTATTGTACGAAAAATACCTTTGTTAATGTGAGTCTAAAATTCCCTAGCATTTTATCTACGTTTTTCCCATTGGATTTTTTTTTTAATATGGTGTTTGAAACACATATTTGTTTGTTTTTAGGAGCAGAACTAATGAAATAAAGCAGAACAGGCTCTCTTTTTATGCAAACACACGTTTGTGTATGTATGTATACAATTTTAAGAATAAAAGTAGGCGCATTCTATACGTACAACCTTATATTTTGATAACTTAACAGCACGTTGTAAGCATCTACCAAGGCATTAAATATTCTTCAAAAATACAATTTTTAATGCCTAAAGTATCCCATTACATGCATGTAACACACTATTTATCCACTCCCATGTTCGACATCTTGAGTTGCTCCCACTGTTTCCATTATAAAAAAGTGCTGTGACAAACAACGATTCTCTGTCCACATCTCTCATTATTTTCTTACAATGACTTTGGAATTGTAATAACCTTCATGAGGTTTCCATCGGTAATCCTGATAGTATATATAAACCTCCCGATACAATGCTTGTACACAGCAGGCATTCCATGATTGGTAGCTATAAATAGGAAATCAAGTACCTAAGAGAACAGAACAATCCTGGCAGGGCTGAGAGGAGAGAAACGTGCCCCACTTCATCAGCAGGTGATGTGAGTGGACAGTATGTGGTAAAGACAGTGAGAAAGGGTGAGGTTGTTTTTGCTCCCAAGAGCAGAAGGGCCCACCAGTACCTAGAATGAAACGATTCCCGATTTGAACCCAATACGGTACTCCACTCTCCGCATGTCCTCTCAGACGCACTCCCACCTAGTCATTAGAGACCTGCTGTGACTCGTTTAACTTAACCACGCGGAGAAGGAGACTTTGAATGGCATTAATCACACTCTCAATTCAGAACTTGCAGGTAGCAGAAAACTCAGAGAACAGATGACAGAAATCACTGTGTTCTCAAAGATTATTTATTAGCTATTCTCACTCATGGCAAAGGGAAATAAAAAAGTAAATAAAACTGAAATAAAATAAGATGAAAATCCAACATTTCTTCCCCAAGGCCCTCAGGTGGACTCTAGAAAATGCACCACCTAAGGGTTTTCTGTTTGCAGCTTTCTTACAAGAGAACTCATTAAAAGAATAAAGAAACAACCTAATTTCTTCTAACGTACAAGGTCTGACGAGGTGCAGTGAGAAAGTCAGGAGGATGATCTTTTTAAAGAGACTAGAATGCTTATAAACCTAAGAGCAACAGCCCATCTGAGCCACACAGTTACACTCGAGCACGGCTGGGGTCCTCTTTGGAGTCTTCCCAGTGTCCTAGCGAGTGGCCGAGCTGACCTCTGTTCTTTGATGGCGGATTTGATTTTCGAGCACGGTCTGGTCACCTGGAGCTGGCCTAGATAATGAGGTTCACGATGCGGCTGTGAGGGCTACAATAACAAGACCAGCTTTCGGATGTGGGCCACTGCTGGCGCGGAAGGCCCTCCCTCCCCGAGGAGGCGGTGACCTTCACACTGCAGCGGGCTGTGTGAGCACCATGGAAGTAAGCTCAGGGCCTCCTGGGGTGTGCCTGTGGAAGGTCAGAGTTCACCTGGATGCTCAGACTCTGGGCTGGCTGTTAAAACCTTGGCTTGCTGGTTCAGAGCTCACTGGGAACTGCAGCAGTACTGTTTGTTCTTTCTCGCAAAATGGAAGCCTATCAATCTAAAATAAATTCATACTTGGTCCAAGAAAGGCTGGTTCTTTGAAGGATTTCCATTCTTTGGGGACTGAAGGCAAAGGGCACTGTTTTCTTTCCTTCCTTCTCTTCAAACACCTGCCTCCTAGCTCACCAGAAGATGCCTGTGTGTCCTTCACAATGCCTGTCCCCCTTGAGGGAAAAGGCCCCAAGCACCAGCAATGCACAGGACAGTCCTTGTCACTGGATGACCTCAGGAGAGTGACTCACAGGGTGGGAGAGCTGCAGCACCTGACCACAAAGAATGTCCCTGCAGTGTCTCTCAAGGCGTTCGTACCCAGAGGAGCCCCTTTCCTTGCCCCAGATCCAGAGGCCTGAGGCATAGCAGGTGAGAATGCACCTAGACTTCTGGGATGGGCGTGTTGCAGTTCCCGTGGTAGATCCTGACGTGGCCCTCACACCGGAAGTAGGCCTCGAAGACATCACTGTAGCCGTGGTCCCTCCACCAGGTGCAAAGCTGCCGGTTCCAGGTACAGTCCAGCACGTGGAAGAGCTCGGGATGCTCCATGCCAATCATGGTGAAGAAGTCCTGGTCCCCAAGGTGGCCCCGGAAGTGGTACTTGTCGGCGAGCTGCTGCACCTGCGCAGGCTCCAGCAGGCGGCTGTAGAGGGGGGACTGGCGCATGGCCTCCAGGTTCAGCAGCATCACCCCACTGTTGAAGCCAGGGAGGCCCTCAGGGGGAGGGCCCCCAACTGGGGTCTTGGGGTTCTCATGGCGGAACTGCCAGAACGTGTGCCTGGAAGAGGAAGAGAGAGCAGACTTAGCCTGGTTTGTGGGGCGAAACAGCTTGCCAGCATTATTTCCCTGGCCTCCGCACACACCTCGGAAAAAGATACCATTTCACCCCAGTTTCACAGCTATGAAAACTGAGACATCCTGAGGTTCAGAATCTGCATTAGCATCAGCAAGTGGCAGAGCAGGGACCTAGACTCAGGTCTTTTGTCTTCAAGCCTCATGTTCTTCCCATCGCCAGTGCTACCACAGGATGACAACATCGTCATCGCCAACGCCTGCATAGACTTAGGATGCATCAGCACCACCCTCGGTCGGCTCGTTTCCTTCTCGCCACACCCCTATGCGATGGGAGCACTGTGAGAGGACAGTCACTTCAGAGCTGAGGAAACTGATGCACAGAGAGGTTCTGTAGCTTGCCCAAAGCCACACAACTGAGGAAGAAACCCAAGCACCCAGCTCCAGTATCCCCTTCTTGAAAGCAACAAGCCAAGTGGAAGCTTCTACCTCCCTGTCTTTGTGACCTTGAGAAGGAAAAGGGAAAGAGAAAAGAGGGGAAGCAATTCTGAATAGCGACCTGGTAAAGACGTAGGAAGCAACATATGGCCTGAACGCTCTTTTCTGTTTTCAGAGGAAGCCTCGTTCATTCAGATGGCAAGCCGAGCCTTTCTGAAAGGGAGAGCAGGGGCCAGAAGCTTGAAACAACTCAGGACTCACACCCATGGGTTAGGTGAAAATCAGCTGTGGAACAGCCAGGTAGAATTACTTTAGAGGGACGGTTACCTCAATTTCAAGTTCTCTCTAGGCAGATTTAGAAATCCAGTCCAGACCCACAGTTCATGAGCTATTAGGTCCAGGGGACTCTTCTAGGTCCTCTTTTCGAATGCTACCATTTGGAAAAGGGAAGACAGGCTCAGGAACCTCCCTGGGGTGACACGGTCAGAGTGCAGGCTATCCTGTTCCCCGGCCTTCCTAACATGCAGTTTCTGTGCATGCTGCAAGGGGTGGGACGAGAGCCCTGTGCAGTCACAGCAGAGGGGTCCGTGACTTGGAGGAAAGAGGAGAGACAGAGGGCCCTTTGTCACAGGTGAGGGGCAGGAGTGGGGCAGGGGGGTGTTCCACATCAGACTGCTTCTCACTTACTCTTATCAGCTTCTCCCCTTCCCTAGAGAGTCCTGAGCAGGGAATACATCACGGCAAAACCAGCTCCGCTCCCAGCCTGGAAAGGCCACCCCCCTGGCCTCCCACAGCGATGGTTCCCAGAGAAGGGTCTGTGTGGTGAAGGGGACGGCACAGTGGAAGGAGCCAGTGACCCGGTCTACGGCGGCCACAGCAGACTGTTTTCTGGTTCCAACGTATTTCTCCGAGTCTGGGAATAGGGAGACCTTCCTTGAGGTCTCGCATATCACAAAGGGTGCCGGGGAGTTTGATCCTGGTGAGGGAAAAGCATTCCCTTTGGACATGTTACCCATGAAACACACAGGTTCATTGTTTGAGCTTTGCCATAATAGGACCATGAGTGGAACAGAGCTCTGGCGCCTGCCTGGTGATAACAAACTTGGCAAAAATAAGCTTCTCAAGCAAACTGAGATGCTGCAGTCTTCCTAGCCACAAAAGCCTGCCGTATGATGGGATCCCAGAGGGGTCTGCAGTACAGCTTGGCAAACATTTGTCCATCTTACCATATTTCTTCCAAGTGGTTAATGTCAGTCCAGGTTGTAAAACCACTAAAATTCTACCAAACAGACCTGGGCCATCACGCGTGGTAGAGAAGGGACCCTCCAACTAGGGGAGGGGTGTTCTGAAGGTCAAGGTCCTGGATTCATGCCTCAGGGGTGAGAACAGAAGCCTTCACCAGAAAGAGAGGCCCAGGAGAACAGATAGCAATGGAGAGGTAGAGCGGTGCCTGCAGAACTCCTGGGTACCTCCTCAGCCCCTGAGCCCACGTCTCCTCCTGTACCTCCCCCAAGTTTCCGCTCCTTCCTTTCCAGAGGGTGTAGGGTCAAGTCATCCTCTCCTGGGTCTGTGAGGTCTCCCAGACCACCATCGCCTGCCTCTTCACACAATGCCCGAACAGCAGGCCTCAGGAATGATGAAGTGACTGACAAGGAACAAAGAAAGGCTGGTGTGGCTCAGGCCACACAGCCTTCAATGTCGGCTGCAATCGGGAGCAGGAAAACGTCGGGACACAAAGTGGTAGCTTTAGAGAGAAAACCTGCTGCTTCACTGAGCATATAATCCACTACTGCTAGGTATATTTGGGGTAGAGAGAGGAGGAGCAGGGAACCACGAGAGGGTGCTCAGACATCTTAAAAGGGTTCGGAAGGGTTTCTCCTCTTGAGCAAGCTAAGGGGGAGAGAGGCCACTGCAGCCCCGGGCACCCTCACAATCTCAGCTGCCCCAGATCGCCTCTGTCTACACAAGGGCGACCTGACACTGAACTTATTAGGCCCAGGAGAAGGGACAAAGCATCCTTCCAGGCAGATATTACAACTCAGGTGCCTCTCGGGGACATAATGCCTGGCACCACCATTCAATCAGGACGAAGAGGCATTTTACAACCAAGAGCCAGAAAGAACCAGGTCTGGGACATCAGCACACTATGATTTGTAAGGAGAAGGAAAAGAGGGACAACAAATTAGAAATATAAGCTGCTCAGGGTGTCTGCTGAAGCGGAAACACAGCCTGGAAATAAACCACTAACTCTTTAAGTACAAAATTATTGCCAGGGTGCCCATGTTCAAAGCATTCCTGCTACCCCAAAATGAACCCAGAGAAAAATAGCAGCCACCTAGAGGAATGGCAGGTTTCTCTGGCCTCCATGTCATCTGGTTCTTGTGGAGGAATCCCACCAGCTTGAGGCGAAGAGAATATGGGGACATAGAAGGAATTGGATCTCATAAGGGACTCTGATCTCACGTGAAACAGACTAGCGAGGTGATGCCACCAATTTCTCACCCACCGCGGGATGGTGAGGGTTGCAAAGCCCTTACTTTCTCTACTTCAGCCCCTCTCCTGACAGCGAAAGAGCACTTCAATGGGGGAGGGGACAAAGGTCCTCAGTTTGCTGGGTTAGGGCCCCAACCTGAATCCAGGGCTTCTTATCTTGAGGTCTCTTTCATCTTTGCCTCAGATTCCATGGGCTACTGTTCCCAGGAGTACTTAGATTTCAACCTTTTTTTCTGAATCTGGCTGGCACACCCCAAGGCCAGGGGCGCTGGGGACCAGGCCATTAGGTGATGCCACTGCCACTGGTGATTCCCTGACTCCAGTGTCAGACTCGAGAGCCACTCTCAGGCGGGTCAGAGAGCCCCCCAGAACCCTGCCTTCCTCACAGGACTTGGGGCTGACCATAAAGAGTCACAGAGCACTGCCAGTGGCACATGCCGCGGCTGCAGGGAACCTCTGTAAGAAGGCAGTGTCTGATCGAGTCCCGGAGCTTCCAGAAATGTTTATGATTAATCTCCTATGACTACAACCCTGCCACGCTGTCCTGTGAAGGGGCCTGTCCTCCACGGTCACTTGGAGACCTACACTAGAGCGAGTAAGGTTTCTTTCCCTTTAAAAATCACTTTAACTGTGAACCAAGTCCCCGTGCAGGTGGCCCAGAAGTCATCAAGGCTTACGGAAAAAATGCAAATTCTTCTGGTTATAAGTGGTGAATTTTCTAAGTCAAGTATATCCTAATTAATAATCATAAAAAAGACTACTAAAAGCTAACAAACTAGTTTTTAGGAAGAAGATCCATCTTTATGGAAAGGGTTTTTGAAATAATTGTGAAAAACAAAGTCATTTTCTCCTTCAGGTCTTCCCCTGATGATCACTGCCAAATTCACCCTAATGAGTCTCCCAACTAGAGAACCAGGCCAGAGAATCAATCAAAAGTTCACGTTCTCCAGAAAAGAACACACACTGCCATGAGCGATCCCTTTCTCCCACCACCTCAAATCAGAAACCCTTTTGCCTCCCTGTCTCTTCGTGAGTTTCTCTCCTCTGTTAGTCTTTTCTAGCTCCTAAGGCTCAGAGCTTCCCACTTTCACTTCCGAGAGGGAAGAAGCAAGGACGAGAACACACGCCAGGCCTGGGCGACTGCATACATTTCCCCAGGAAGGTTCCAGAAGCCTGTGCCAACTCAGGCTGAGTTCAAACTGTCAGGCTCTCAGGCAAAGACGCCCCCGTTTTAGGTCTGAGATCCGTGAAGACGACATCCGTGCAGCACACCTCCTCGCCACGGCTGACCCCGCGAGTGTCCATGAGAGTCGAGCGCAGGCTCTAACGAGCGAGGGAGCCTGGGCCTCCGGAGGAAGCAGGCCGTCTGGATGCCAGCGAATCAGGGAGCCGGAATCGGGAAGCACCATTTCCCTTCTGCCCATGCTTGCGTCCCAGGCCCAATTAGCTCTTGTTTGACTTGGAAGGGACCCTGTTTTCCAGCCTTCAAAGGGGCAAGGCCAGGACTGAAGAGCAGTGCTTGGCGGCAGCCCCGTGTTCCTTCCATCCCAGGTCCTGTGAGGTAGCTCTGGGTGATAGTGCTGGGTGATTTCTGAGCGATGGCACTGTGTCGCAGTCCCCCTTGAACAGAAGCTGAGGTTCTGCGGGATGGATGCTGACTCTTCTGTTCTTTGGGGAATCACTGTCCTGTGGTATCAAACTGGAGAGGACACAAACTGCCTGGAGTTGTGGGGCCGCTGCCAAGCTTTGCCAGGAGTCATAGCTGACCCTTACTAGGACCTCTTGCTCACAATGCCTGAAGCAGACTTAAGTCTTTAGCTCTGCTGGACAGAGAGGGTAAGAAATGTTCCCCAGGTCACACAGGCTGTAGTGAAAGCCCCTCACAGAACCACAGCCATCTAGAACCTGAAGGCACATAGAGATTCTTTGCTCATGTTCCCATTTTACAGGTGAGGAAGCTGAGGCTCAGAAATCACGCTGCCCAGTCACCATAGAAAGGGCAACCTCACACTCATGGGCCAATCATTTGTGCTTTCCCACAGATGCCTGTGCTCAGAGAAGGCAACTGCCCCCTCCCATCCCCGAAACAGGCCCTGTGCTGCTCAGACTATGTCAGCCTTCCAGGGGCACAGAATTTGTGCTTTCTCATTTCACGGGGACCAGCTCAACATGCCTGCCACTGGAAGGGGAGCTGGGTACCCAAATGACCAATGGGCGCCTTGCTTGGGGCAACAGGAGGACAATACAGCAAGTAGAAGATGTGCCTGCAGGACCTCATAAGAAACATGAGTTTGCTTTCAAACATCAGCTCTCTGTGTAAGCCAGCAACTGAGTATCCGAACCACAGTGTGCCCAGAACTGGGAGGGGAAGGCAGATGGGGGGTTGAGGCAGGGCCTTCTGCTTCACAGGTAGAGAGGGCACCGGGAAGGGTTGGGAGGCAGTCACTGGTGCTGGAACTAGGTTGCCCAGCAGGAGAGGAGCGGGCTGCTGTGGTGCTGACATCCAACAAAGACCCTGTGGGGGAGGCACACTGCAGGGGCTTCCTCAAGGCCCTCCGGGCTTCCTCAAGGCCCTCCTGCCTTCCCCCTCCTGCCCTCCCCTTCCGGCCCAGCTTCACGGTAGCCTCTCTCTGCACCCGAGGCTATGAATGCTCCTGCTTTGTAAAATCTTGGCGTCTCTGCATTGCTGGCCCCAGTCTGAGAGAATGGGGGTTCACAGGAGTGAGATGACCAGAGGAAGGTCTGAGGAAGAGGAGGAGAGAGAAAGAAGTTAACATCTGCTAAGCATACAATCCCAGTCTGGGATTTTTTTTTTTTTAACTGTTTTTTTTTTTTTTTTTTTTTTTTTAACTAGGCCATGATAAAGCCTTCGCATAGGAAAGGAAGGTCATGGCAGGGCACTGGGGTAGCTACTACATGAGCCGACCTTTCTAGAGAGCTGACTGTTACGACCGGTACCATGGACTCTTCGTTTTTGCCTAAAAGGCCACAGTGTTTTCCTAGGGCTGCCAAAACAAAGCACTACAAATTGGGTGCCTTAACAACATGAATTTATTTTCTCACAGCTGTGGGGGCTGGAAGTCTGAGTTCAAGGTGTCAGCAGGGTCAGCTCCTTCTAAGGGCTGTGAGGGAGAATCTGTTCTATGCCTCCCCAGGCTTCTGGGGGTTTGTTGGCAATCTCTGGCATTCCTGTAGAAGCATCACCCCAATATCTGCCTCCATCTTCACATGACATTCTCTCTGTTTGCACGCCTGTGTCCCAATCTTGCCCTTTTATAAAGAGACCAGACATATATTGGATTAGGGGTCAACCCTACTCCAGTATGAACTCGTCTTAGCTAATTACAAGGTCACATTCTGAGGCACTGGGAGTTAGGGCTTCCATATGTGAACTGTGGGGGTTGCAGTTAGGCCTACAGCACAGCACCCTCCAACAAGGAAGATGGAGGAAAGCAGTACAGCTCATCTTCACCCGTGTTCTCACTGGCTGGGCTCAGAGGGCACCTGTGGGGTCCAGAACTGCCCTCAGCAAGTTCCCTGACCCCTGCTGCCCACAGTGGGCCGAGACAAACAGCACTGATGGGCTGGGCAGCTTCTGTCCAGGAGAGTACAGGAGGTAGGTGTCAGTGGCTGGACACACAGGCTGCAGGGAAAAGCAGAGGGATTCAGAAATGTGGAGGAAGGGCAGCTAGAGGTCACGTGGCACTGGTCAGCCAGCAGAGAGGCGCCAGGAAGCTCACACTGCCATGTCCCCTAGTTCTTAGTGAGACATGCAGGAACACTGGAAAAAGCATACGAAGTTGGGAGAAGAATCAGTCAGTGGTCACCCACGTATTTAACAGAGCACTTACTAGACCCAGCCGATACAGAGGCAAGGAGAACATCCCTGCCCTCGAGAAACGGGTGGTCTAGCAAGGAGAGGAGACCCCGAAGTGCATATGCCGGAAGTGGCTGTGGCGAGATGAAGGAAGGGCTGCATCTGGAACCCAGAGGCCTGAGCTAAGGACGAGCTGTGTGAGCCACCGTGCCTCTCAGGGCCTTGGTTTGTGCACTGATGACCTGGGGATGGGGCTGATTTACAAGTCCACAGGGCCGTAATGGGGCTCCAGGGGCAAACACATGCACAAACCCTGCCCAGCGCCATACCCACAAGGAGTGGCCCTGACAGTCACCATGGGTGCTCAGCCACAGAAAGGCAAACGCCCCTTCCTGCCCAGGCTCCTCTCAGGGTGTGGTGGTACCTCAGAGACCAGCCCTCGTCCAACCAGCCAGATGCATGGAGGTTTCTGTTTCGACATGGGCGCCTGGGACAGTAAAGGCAGCTGGTACTGCCTGTCTCATTCCTAAAGCTACACCAGCTATGACCACCTCTGTGTGACTCTGTGAAACATGTTACAGCACTGGAATCATGGAGGGCTGAACATCCCTGCCAGCAAGGCCTCTGTCTTGCCACAAAATGGCCTGAACAGTTCTGAAGCCTGGAGGCCCACCGAATACCCACGGACCCCCTTTTCTCAGGAGCCCTCTGAAAGGGCTGTCAGTAAGAATGGGGCTTTCCATGGCATGGTACAGCCAGGCTCCAGAGGCTGCTCCCCCACGCCCTCCGGAAGGGGTGTGGTGCCCTTCTCTAAAGCATCGCTCTTCTTCTCACGCACCCAGGGAGCAGGTGCGTCATCTAGCCTGCTGTTCCCCAAGCCCAGCCTGCCTGGACACTTCGGCCATGTGGGCTTCCTCACTTACCTGCTGCCCCAGAGCTGTGAACACAGGTGGGTGAGTCTGCAGAATTTACCATCTCTCAACCCCACAACCAGTTCTGGAGCATGGCTGTGCCAGAACTGGGCTAGCCCCTAGAGGTCTGCATGAGGACAAACTGAGGGAGGAAGAAGGGACAGAGATGATGGAGAAGCACTGGAGGGTTCCACCAACCAGACAGATGGAGCTCAGGGGGGCTTTAAGCATGGGTGGGTTAGTACAGAGATGGTGGAACCACTAAGAGCCATGGCTATGCCAGGAGGGTAAGGGGAATGACCCATGCAATCTTGAACAAGTACCCGTGAGAAGAAGAGCGATGTGCAAAAGGCCAGCAAGTGGCTGGATACAGGTTACAAAGACAGAGTGCAGAGTGGGTGTGAATTCTGGAGAGTTCTGACATTTAGGAGATGGATGAAGAGGAGCCAGGGAAGATGTAGGACCTTGAAGTAGCCCAGCCACCTGTCAGACACACTGACAGCCTGAGCGGCTGGTACTGACTCGCTGTGGGCCATCTGACTGCAGATTGAATCCCGACGAGCTAGCAGGCCTACTGTGTCCACTCTTAATGTCTGGTCCCCCAGCCCTGTGACCCAGCCACCCAGTCACAATGCCCCCAGTATTCCTTCCCACTCCAGATACTGCCTTCCAAACCCTCTCATTGATACCACTACCCATCCTCTGCCTCTCAACGGATCACCTGTCTGGACAGAATGACGTCTCAGACAGTAAGCAGTATGTACTTCAGCCCCTCCCCTCCCCAAATAGAGACCTATCCTCCCACCACTCTCTATGGACCTTGGAGATGTATACTGCCTTTCTTCCACCCACCCACATGTCCAGAACTGTCCCCACCATCCACTTTAGCAGCATCATTACTCTGGCTAAGTCCTTGCCCTCTTGTTTGTCACCTCTGCCCACTATCCTTACCCTCTTCCTCTCTGCTCCATCCCTAGGGGCATCCTGAGCAATTTCAATGGCCCAGATGGCCTACCTTGGCCTCAGCATTCTTTAAATCCCATCTGACTACCCAGTCGGCTCTCCTTGCGTGAATCTCATCAACAGAAAGCACTCTGTACCAGTGACAGGGAACTGAGATAGAGCCCCTCTGACCATAATGTCCTGCTCTATGGACCCAGTCTTGGCCCTTTGGGGGGTGGTCTCTGAGGCCCCTTCTCCCTAGTCTGCTTAGATTGTCCATCTTTCCCGGATACTCCTGACTCCCACCCCAGTATAAGCTGCTGCCCTCCCCAGGCTCTCCTCCCCAGGTACCTCGTTACATAGGAGAACACAGCAGTCTTGAGAGCTGCAGAGGGTGAGAACTTGGACATGTTACAGGAGGGCGACTGAGACCTTTGAGAGAGAGTGACAGAGACTAGGTAAGAGGCCGGACACCTAGCACTGGGGAGAACGTGCACAGGAGGGAATAGAGGCAAGGCAGGAGGGTAGTGCCTCACAGCCAAGAGTGAGCAAAGGGAGAGCTGAGCATGCCCAGATGCTGAGGGAAAGGGCTGTGCACGCCAGAGGAGGCTAGAGCGAAGAGAGCATGAATGTAGGGTGAACGGCAGGGCAGGAACTTTGGGGAATAAGAATCGCAATAATGGCTAATAGGCAGTGGGCACTTACATTGCCCTGGGCCCTCAATGTGTTAACTCACTTAAGGTTTCTAACGCACAAATAAGGAAAGGACTATTATTTCAATGTTGTAGATGAGGGAAGTGAGGTAGGGAGATATAAAACATCTGCCTCGGTCACAAGAGTCAGGCAAAGGAGTTCGCCAAGAAGAAGAAAATCCTGGGATGCATCTGAGACTGGAGAACAGACAGAAGTGGGTTGGAGGTGGGAGTTAGGAATGTTGAAAAAGCTCATTTTGGTGAACTCTAAATCTTGGGAAGGCAAGAGGCAAAATAATCTACGGAACTAGAGGGGCGGGGGTGCAAATAAGGATTTGAGACAGAAAAAGTGTACAATGGACCCTGGGAAATGCAAAAAGAAATTGACAAAAGATGAGTAAAAGGATCTGAGGGCTTGAGTAAAGTCAGGGAACCCTGTGACTGAAAACAGGAATGTGTATCAGTCATCTTTACATCTCAGGGCTTGGCATGGACATTTGATTCACAGCAGGCCCTTGAGAACTGTTAAGTTTCAAATGAATGGATAAATGTTTGGGTTAAAGAATGAATGAACAAAGAAATAAGAGATTGTCAGATCAGATGGCAGAAATTTACAAGAGGAGAACAATGAATGAAGGTGAGGACACAACAGTTCGGAAAGCAGAGGCAGTTAGCGGAGAATGACCCTGGGCCCTGTGATGTGGAACCATGCAGGTCTTCATAGTAGGGAGCCAGGTCTCACTCGAGGTGAGGACAGAGGAGGCAAGGCAGAAAAGTTGGCCACAACAGCCCAGAAATGCACATCTGTGATGAGATGCCAGGGTGACAAAGGTCAGTGATGCAGAAGCAGCCCAGGAGGTAACCTGACTCATGGCTGCCCACAGCCCTCTGGACCATGCCCTTCCTTGCGCTGGCTCTGGAAGACTCCCTTGGCTTCCAAGTACCTGGGCTCCTACCTCACTACTAGGGAGAAGCTCAAATCTGGTGGGAGCCCTCCGATGCAACCAAGGCAAGCTACGCTGCGAGGACCTGCATGAGGCTGGCCTGGCCTCAGTGGCCAGGCCCCTGGCTCAGCTCCACAGCCCTGCCCTTTCCCTGAAGTGAGGCCGAGGGAGAGACTCTCATCAGGGTGAATACAAAGCCAGAAAGAGTCACCTTCAGAATTGGCTCACTGCCCCCAACAGCCTCATGGCACTAGGGGACACAGGAGAGAAGTGCCCAGGACACACGCCGAGGTGCTTTCCAGGACAATGAGCAGAACACGTGTGTGCAGTAAGGGTGATAGAAAGGGGTATGTGTGGAATTTAACCTTGTGTCAGGAATTAAGTTCAATTAACCCAGTCCAGCACCCTTCATCCTCACGGAAAGGGATGTTCCAATACAGGAGCCGGCCCCCGGGGAGACCACCTGGGCATGGCTGACCCAGGCACAAAGGCAACGGAGCTGCAGCAACAAGTGTTGTTTCTCAAGCCCAAAAGAAAATCTGTGAGAGCTCACGTTCCATCTAAGCCAAGCTCACCTTTGTCTGCCACTCCTTGCTGTCCTACACATTGTGGCACGGGTCTCAGTCAAAAGTAAAATAGTTTGTCACATCATCATAAACACTGAGGATCTCCCAGTTGTCAGGCACAGAGCAAGTCACCACGGGAGGACAGTGACTGGCCTTGGGAGCCTGTCATAGGCGGCTGCACTTCTCAGACATCGGGTGAGAGAGAGCCACCTGGGATCTTGTTAAAATGCAGATTCTCATTCAGATGCTGCATTTCTGACAAACTCCCAGGCAATGCTGATGCTGCTGGCCCAAAGAACATAATTCAAAGAAAAAAAAGAGTATTTCTATTATTTTTACAAAGAGATGAAAACCATGAGTAGCAATGATATATTATCCTGAAAATGGCCATAAAAGAGGTAGCATAGCCACTTGCAAATTTTAGACAAATTTTATTGCTAATGTTTGCTGCCCCTTCTCACTTTGTCACGGGGGGTGGGGGTATGGGGCGGAGGGGAGGCGGTGCTGGGGAAAGGCTTCCTGGAAGCAGCATGTTTAACAGGCCATGAGCGAGGCCAGCTCTGCCACCTTCCATCCCCAGGGACTGGCAATCAGTCTGGGGTTCAGGGTGGGCAGGGAGGCAAATGCGTATTAGTTTTTCCACTGCCTTGAAAAATATACTGATGCGTGATGGGGTTAAGAATGCAAATTCTGGGGGCTGTTGGGATCCAAATCCTGGTCCTCTGCTCATTGCCCTGGAAACAGCACCGAAGTTCCCTGCACTTCAGGCTTCCTGCACGGAAACAGCTGTAGAGAGGATTTTAAGAGATAACACAGGTAAAATGCGTGATACAATCAGAGGAGACGATGGAAGCTGTAGACACAGGTCATGTTGAGTGAGCACTGTGGATTCTCTGTAGCAAACACACATCTTCCTCCCCCTTGTCTGTGGCAGGCAGGAGGCCCTGACCCTAGTCTACCTGGCTCTGCACACACTGTTAGAGTGACCTTGGGCAAGTCACTTCCCCTCCGGGGGCCTCAGTTCCTCCATCTGTTAAACTGATTAATCAGCCCCAGGACTCTTCTGTTCCGAAAACCTATCATTCTATGCCTGAATGATTAAGCTCCAACAATTAATCTGCTTTTAAATTAGAACCAGTGTGTGAGTACAACATGAATATTTTGCTTTTGTAGCGATCTGCTTTTGTTCAAAAACCCATTTCCATGTACAACGAAGCCCCACCGTATGTGGTGAGTATTTCTGTGAGCCACAGTCTGTGTATGGTGGCAACCTGGTGGAGTCTAGGATGGACGGGGAGAGACTGCTCCGATCCTGGTGCTCAGTCTGACCACTCTGCCAGGGGCCAGCTCAGAGTGTAGTGCAGGCCTCTCACGGCTTCACCCTTTGGCTGTGGTGATGGCACGCCTGCTGTGGGCACGAAGCTGGTGCTCAGCAGAGGAAAGAGGCACCTGGACAGCGGGGTAGGCTGGCCTCCTCCTCCACCTCAGTTTAGCCCCAAGGCAAGCGCCCCATTCGCCTCCGCCTCCCAGCTGCACAAGCTTCCTATGACTCTGTGATGCCCCAAGAAGCAGAAAGACTGAATGACCATTCTTGACTTTTTAAGCCTCTCCTCACCACAGGGCTTCCCAGGGCCTGTGCACAGGGGCAGTTGCATTCAAGGTCCTTTATACAAAGAAAACACACCTGAGCAAGTTGTGCCTGGCCTCCAGGCCACCCAAACATCCAGCTGTCCCCAGCCTGCCCAGTGTCCCCACACAGCTGGCTGCACTGTATGCCCTGAAGCCGCACAGCTTGGCAATCCACTGTGCTATCTTTGCTTTTTTCTTTTTGCTTTTTTTTTTAAAAAAAGAGAGAGAAAAAAAATTCACAAAGCAAACCATTCTCCCATCAGGCCAGCTCAGATCACACCGTGCTGGACTGGATCAACATTACCAGGACTTAATCAGAACTTTCTAGTCCAGAGAATAAGCAACTTATCAAAGATGGCCTGGAATCCGAGCTGCTCCCACTGCCTCTGTTGGGTCACTGGAACTGAGGCTCCTTCCTAGTCTCGAAACCTGCCTGCCAGGGGTCCCAGCAGAGATCACAGACCTGCAGGGTAGAGTCTATGAATTCCAATCAACAAGCACAACGGTTAAGAGCAGTGGCTGAGGAGTCAGACCTGGGGCCAAAAGCAACTTCGTGAGTTGTGGTCATCTGTAAAACTGAGAAAATGAGATCGTTTTAGGCCTCTATTGAAGCTTAAAGAAGACATGGCATACAAAGTAACAACAACAACAACAAAAGCCTGGCATAATTATCAATTCAAGAAGTACTTACTGAAAACCTACTATGCTTGTTATCATTAGTCCCCAGCAGTCAACATTACATAAGAAGGACAGCTGTGACTCTTACCTCGTGGAGCTTAGCATCGGGAAGCGGGCAGGGGGCAAGCAGACCAGACAACAGGCATGATTCCAGGTGACAAGAGATGGGGATGGCATGCCAGTAGGGGCTTTGAGACCCCAATAGAGGCTCCCCACCCAGCCTTGGGGGCTTCAAGAAAGGCTTCCTGGGGAAAGTGACATCTAAGCCCAGACTTGAAGTAAGGAGTCAGGCAGGTGAAGAGTGAGGGTGGCGGTGAGAGCGCACCCAGCCTGCTGGGAGATGAGATGGACGGTGAGCAAGGGGCAGACCAGAAAGCCTCCAGTGAGGAAGGGCAGGGAGGCAGACCTTGACGCTGAGAGTAACGAAGGTTGTTAAAACAAGGCAGCTCCTGTGAGAGAAGGGTCATTGGCCAGGGTAGGACGGCTTGGAGCAGCGAGACAGGCGGGAGGCTGCAGCAGTGACCAGGGGAGCAGGGTGGAGGATGAAGGGAAGTGAAGGATTTGGGGGATATTCAGCAGGCATGGGAGTAGACCTGAGGACTGATGAATACAGGGGACGAAGGAGGATAAGGAGCTCCATGCTGGGATTTCTGTCTTAAGCCTTCCAGACATGGTATAATGGCAAAAGCTATTTTAATCATTTTCACTGACTTGCACAGTGATTGACACTGGCCAGGTCATTCCCCCGCCTGGGACTCATTCTCCCACCTGTACAAAGAGGCCTTCCCCGCTCAGACATGCTGTGACTCTGTGGTCCTTTCTCCAAACACAGGACCAAGCTGGGAAGATGGGAACGGGGACAGCTGTGAAACACTGGCCTGTGTAGCCCATTTACATGCCGTCGTCTTTCCAGACGACTTAGAACAAACCTGCCTTGCCCCTGTTCCTTCCGGCCCTCTGTGCACTGGGCCTATGATTTCTCGGCTCTCTATGGGGTGGGGTGCTGGGGCGGCCTGGACTTAATCAGAACAACCAACTGGTATGTGAGCGAACATGAACAGTGCAATTTTTAAAAAGCAGATCAAAGCTGGCATTGAAATTAGATGCTACCTGATGAAAATAATTAGAATCCTCTGAAAATGACGGCAGTTCTGCAGCACTACTAGAGCTGTCTTCTTCTGGAACTCTGGCTGCTCAGGGGGTGGGCTGTTCGAAGGTTCCTGGCTTCCCTCTCTCTGCCTTTCTCCCACAGCAATTCAGCTGCCACGTGGCAGTCAGCTGTATTGCTGACTGAGGAATAAGTGCCCTGACCTAAAATGCATCCAGACTAATTAGGTGTTTATCTTCACCCACCCACACCCCGTGGAGGCACTAACCCCACAAATCTTGGTGCCACCAAGGGGTGAGGTCTTGCTGCTCTGCCCTCTACATCACCCCAGCAATATGGAATCCACAGGGTTGTCTTGCTGGGGAGGTCAGAAGTTTCTAACTAGGTCTCAGCCTGAGGAAAAGCAAGAAGAAACCTTAGGTATAGACACACCTTGGCAAGTAGGCAAAGGAGAAAAAAACGAACTACCCAGCAGTGCAGGGCCAAGCCAACTGAACACCCAGTGTCACCAGGCTCTGCTTAAACCCACAGCCACACCCCTAGGCCGGCCAGCATCCTCTACACTCTCCTCCCCTATGGGGCTTCCATCTCCTCAGAGTCACCTGGCCCCTTGCCCAAGAGCAACAGACACTGCCCACATGCACATAAGCCCAGAGTGGCCCAGCCATGCCACCTTGTAACTCAATCTGACCAGATGCAAATGCACAGGGCTGCTGACACAGGACCCAGCTGGCTGGCTCACCCCCACACCTTGTTCAGAGCCTATGGGAGCCAAGCCTTTCAACCTTCATGCCCATCCTCCTCCTGAGAAGGGCATCCGGGTGCAAACGTGTCACCGAGTAAGCTCCAAGTCAACTGCCCCTCCAGGTAACCCTGTCTCTGGATGTGTGGGGACCATGCGAATGTCAATTCATCCCATCTCCATGATGTCTGCTTTTCCACTCGAGCGAGAACCACGAGGCTGCATCACCAGGGTTCCCTCACTCCCCAACACAGACTGGATAGGTATCTGCCGAGGCCATTCTGATCACAGGGTGCAGCTTCTCCCCCATGACACTCCTGTGTGGCTCTGCTCAAGTCCACGTCCAGGAAGCTTTCCTCAGCTCATCCTGCTCTTCCTCCACTTCCCCTCGCAGGCTTCAGTTGCATGGGAGCTGTGTGGTGAATGGCAGTGCTTCTCAAACTTCATTGCGCACACAAAACTTATATCTCCCCATCTGGGTAAAATGCAGGTTGGGATCGAGCAGGTGGGAGGGGTGGGATTCTGCATTTCTGACAAACTCTCCGGTGACGCGACGCTGTGGCCCATAGGCCACACTCTGGGTACCAGAAAGGTAGAGGAAGAGTGAGTTTGAGCCGGTCGAACTGTGTTCTGGTGCCAGCTCTACCAACTATCACACCTCAGAAGAGTGCTGTGAGGAACACATGAGGTAACGAGGTGTCTGACAGTCCCCAAAGTAGCGGGCACTCACGATGCAGTTTGTCTTCCTTTTGCTACAGTTTTCTCCCTCTGGTAGCAGGAAATGTGATACCTTGGCAGAGAGGTTTTGCCAGAGAAGTAAATGAAATAAAACACAAACACCATGGTGCACAGCAGGGATGGATGATGAGAGTTCTTCCTTCTTTTTGTCTAGCCCTGAGTCTAGCATGTACCATGTTTTCCGTATGTTCACTGGGGGACTGGGGTGGGAGGTGGGGGGAGGGACCTGAAGGCCTGTCTGTTAGACCAAGGGTCTCCATCTAGTTCTGAGCATGTGGGCATGTGCTGCTGGGGAAAAGGGTTTTTCAGGTCATGCTGACAGGTGATTCCTCAAGTGACTTTGTTACCCGGGTGCTTGTAGAAGAGCAAGGACACCCACTAAAATGATGGAGCAAGGGCCTGCAGAGAGCAGCCGGTCTGGACAGGCCTGGGTAAGGCCCCAAGCTCTGCTGCCTCCTGATCCTCTGGTCAGTTGGTGGTCACTGGAGGGGAATGCACGTCCCCACTGAGTGGACGTGACTCTCACTGCAGGTTAGAAACTCAAAAGAAGAAAGCTAGGTGCTTTTAGAAGCCGCATTAACCAGTCTCATTGGAAAAGGACCATTTATCGAAACCCCTCCGTCCTTGTCCTTTTCTTGGCCTATAGGTAGTCAAGGAGCTTCAGAGAGGGTCTTGCTTGTTTCTGGAGAGAGGGAGGCTAGGGGCTTAGGGAACCCAGATCATACATGATATACTGATGATATACAGATGACATACATGATATACAGATCATACTGATGGCAAACATTTATTGATAGCCAGTCTAGCCTCCCCCACCCCTCACACACACACACACACACACACACACACACACACACACACACACACAGAGCAAACCCCTTTGATCATAATAAAAATCATCCTGTTTCAACATACTTTTAGGGAGTAGATGCTGAGCCCAGGACCACCTGTGGGAGACTAGAAGATACCTCTGGCGTGGTCCAGCCTATGTCCAGCACGGAGCAACACACGTGGCCAGAGAGGGAACACTCTGTAAGTGATGGTGGCGCAGACAAGGAGCTGTGGGGCTCTGAGTGGGAGACACAACACGATCCCCAGAAACACTTTCTATTCCCAAAATGTACCCCCCAGCACACACACATGCACACTATACACACATACACTTCCTCTGCCTTTGAGAAACTGAAGTTCGACTTCCCAGCTAGTTCTAAGTTCTCCTTTCCTCCGAGAGAGTCACAAATAGGGAAGCCATAGCTTCTTCAGCCTCAGCCCTTCTGCATGTCCTGGTAACATTCACACAGCTGTTCAACAAGCAGGGCTGCAGTTTCTTTCAACTTGCAATCAAAATCAGAGCATAGAGACAAGTTTTGTAAAGCTTGGTTTTCGTAGGGGATAACTTTTTTTCTGTGAGTTTAAAAAAATAAAAATGTTGATTGAAACTGCAGGCAGCCACATAAACAGTAAAGCCCACTCAGTCTTCCGAACTGAGATGGAATGTGAGGATCTTTGGCCTAAAGTCAGAAAGGATTCAAATTCACATGATTTGTTTTCATATTTAAAACAAAGGAAAAAGGTGAAAATTCCAAGCCTGTGAACTCAGACAACATCGCCTAGTGCCGCCTGCACCAATTTTGACCTCAACCAGACCCCTAAAGAGACCTTCCTTTGGCATCCATCTGGGGCTTCCTATTTCTTCAAAAGGACAGGAAATGCAGGCAGATGAATTTTTATCTGCCCCTGGGGTGGACCGGTCCACTGTATCAGAACAGTAGCAACTTCAACTTAGAGATAGCCCCTGGAACTGGTCTCTGCACTGAGCTGGTTTCGATATAAAAATACCCCCCCCACACACACACACACGTGCGCACCCGCGCGTTTGAGCACTCGCCTACTTGTTGCATGCCAGCCACTTTTAAAACAATTTATGTAAATCATCTCAGCCTCACAACTTTGTGATGTAGGTTACACAGTAATAAAAATGGTGAATACTTCTAAAGCAGTGCATGCCAGTACATGTAAGCATTGTTCTAAGTGGCTTACACACTTGAACTCATTTACTCTTCACCCATTTTATAAGTGAGGAACCTGAGGCTTACAGAGGTTACAGAATTTAGCCAAAGCCACTCAGCTAGTAATTGGTGAAGCCTGGGTTCAAAGGCAGGCAGCCTGGCCCCAGATCCCCCTATGTAACGCCATCCCCACCACCCCTCAGTGCCCAGTGAGCACCCTGTGACTATCCCACTGAGATAAACATCCCTGAGCATCTACTCTGCCATGCTGTCCTACTGCTTCCTCCAGCTGTTCCTGGTTCAGCAGGAGAGTGTGGGTGGAAGAAAGACCCTAAAACAGATCACGAAATACTGAGCGGTCAGGTTGGGCAGAAAGAGTGCTTCAAACCAAATGTTCCAGACAGAGAAAGATCATGCTGATTGAGCAGCATCAAGAAAGGGCCCTGGAGAGTACAACTTCTGTGATGAGCAAGGAGGAAAGGCTGACAGAGTCCCAGGGTCCCAGTGGGGGCTTGGAGGGGAGGAATAGTGTGCTCCAGGACCTAGGGACGGCAAAGAGTGGCAGAGGAGACTAAGGCTGTATGAATCTACTAGTATGAACTATCTAGAACAGGCAAGTTCATCGATCCATAAAGCAGACTAGTAGGGACAGGGGCTGAGCAAGGGATGGGGGTTACTGATTCCTAGGTACAGAGCTTCTCTTTGGGGTGATGAAAATATTTTGGAAATAGTGGTAGCAGCTGAACAACATTGTGAATGTAACTAATTAATGCCAGTGACTGTACAGTCAAAATGGCAAGTCTCATGTTTTATATATTTTACCACAAAAAAAAAAAAAAAAAAATAGAGGAGGAGTAGAAGGCACTGGGTCCAGACACCGGCAGTCTCTGAGGAACCTCTCTACCACCCTGCCACGGAGCTCAGCCGACTTCTTCCCTTTGGGACCTGAGAGGTGGAGGAGCCCTTGTGCCTCACGGTAGAATGAGATGGACTGAAAGCCTCACTCTTGTCTGTATTCCCACCCACCTGCCCACAGGAACCCTCCCTGGGCTTCTCCGCCCTCAGGCTACTGGTCTCCAAGCCACCTCAGGGCCTTCAGTCCTCACAAGGTGGCAGCTTTTCCTTTTCACTCTCACTTCTTCAAGCACAGGCCACTCTGCAATCACAATTTATCTGTTTTCCAAAGCTGCGGATGCCAAAGGAAAAATCGTGGCAGCAGAGTAATGTACAATTAACATGGAATGTTCCAAGGGAGCCCAGGACATGTGGGACAAAGGTCAGGTTCGCAAACGACAATTGCTTCTGTGGAGGAGGAACTGTTTTCTCCTCTCCTTTTCTCTTCCCGAGAATCAAAATAATCAGACCCTAAGAGATTAAATAAACTTGCTCAGCTTCACATGTATAAAGCAGACCTCACACAGGTGTATGGGCTCACATCTGGGCTAACAGCTGCTCTGCCTCCATCACTACACAGGCCTCAAGACCACAGACACATGCATTGAGCATGTACCATCGAAGCACCCATCAACCCGGCAAGGCCCTGGGGTCTGCACTGTCAATCTGGATGCAGTCAGGTCACCAAAAGAGAAATCCATTTCTTATAATAAACTGGTTCACAAGCCCCTTTCCCTACACAATTTAGCAAAAACACAACCATTTGATGAGAAATTAAATGTAGCAACTGTATTTCAAAACTTGTCCAGTGTAGAGGTTCTTTAAAAAATTGCTCTGCTTTCTAAATGTAGCTTTGGTAATAATTGGGATTTGTTTCTCACTGAGTACAAATGAGAAAAGGAAGAGAAAAAGTCTGCCTATGTATACTCGACAACAACAACAACAACAAAAGAAAACAACAAAAAAGAGAAAGACATGTGCCACGGAGGCCAGGGAGAAGGGGAGGAAAGAAATAGGAGCCATTCCCAAAAAGAGCAAACTAAACGAACAAACAAAAGAAACATTAAAAAGGAAAGGGGCTAGTTGCTTGCTCTACAAAAAAAAAAAAAAAATTCTCTAGAAAAAAAGTTTGGGGGATCTAGAATTCCAGCTCTTACATAAAGCCTCCTGAGATCTGTCTTTGGAAATGGCTCTCCCACCACCCTTGTCCTCAGTGCCTCACATGACAGATTATGGTTCCTTACAACTGCTCCAGCCATGTCGGTCCCTCCTCCACCGGTCTGTGGCCCTCTGACAGGTGGACAGGGTTGCTTTCCTATTCATCTCTCAATGTCCTGCCTGCAGCTCACACGGGGTCTTATGTCATAAAGCACGACCGATGTGGAATGGAAGTGAGTTGCGGCTTGGCATTTTGACTGCCGAGATAACAGGACAGAGATTTAGCTAGGATAGTGTCAAGGTTCAGCCCCTCTCCCAGAAGGCAGGCTTCTACTGTCTTCTCCCCTGACATGAGGCTGACGGCATGCTCCTCACGGCACACGGAGCAAACTCTAACTCTTCAGCGCTACACTGAGACCCCCAGGATCTGGCTGCCCCTGTCCAGCCACTTCCTCCTCTGTCCCAGCCCCAGCCCATGTGCTCCATCCAGACCAAAGCAGCTGCAGTCACTGCACATGCTACCTGCATGTGCTGCTGCTCCTCTTGACAGTAGTGTCCTTCTCCCTCCTCATCCACCACAGACTCCTCTTCATTAGCGCCTAGCTCAGAGGCCACATCCTCTGTGAAGCTCCCTCCTCCCTCCCCTGGGCCCCAGACACTTCTGTGGTTGTGATGTTTATACTCATCCTGTGAGCCTCTCTGTCCGCGTACGCTGAAAGTTCGTAGAGAACAAGGACTGTGCCTTTTTGTATTTGAATCCATGCTGCCTATTGCCTAGTGCCTGGCAGGAAGGAGGAACTCAGGCCATATTTACTTAATGAATTCTCTGGGCAGGTATACTCTCAACACCAGCACAGAAAAAACCTGCCTCTTCTGAGACAGCCAGGCTCCGCACTGCGGCCAAACAGCCCAGGCCCATGCCAGTGTCTGTGAAGGGCTTTGGGAGCAACTCCAGCCATACCCAGCCTCGGCGAGGTAGCCACCAAGGCCCTCACAGCAAATGACAGAGAAGCTGAAACCAGTAACTGCCACATTATCTCCAGAAGCTGCTGGGTCGCTTGCCAGCATGGTGCCACCCTTTTAAAGCCTGGACACAACCACCAGACCGAACATAATCTACTTAATTAATTTACGGCACAGAATAAACACTGTATCCCCACTCCCACCTTCCCCAAAGCTGTTCAAATTACACTGGGAAAACACACAGAGTCTCCCTGACAGGCTGGTACTTAAACTCTCAGGGCATCACCATGGTAAAACTGGTAAAAACACCCTTTTACAAAACCACTCCCTTCCCTCTTATTAATTTTTCTAGCGATGTGTATATCTTCTATATACTTTAAGTAAATATTTTCCAACATTAATTAGCCCCAGGGATACTCCTTTTCTACTCTGTACACGTCAATAAGAATTGGGCAAAATACGGTGATTATACACGGATCTTTGATTAGCATGCATTCTCAATGAAAATAAAAATACCTGGACCTATGTTAAGATGAAATATATGAAATTAGGATGTGTCAGAAAATGGGTCTGAAAAGTCTGTACAGTTTTCTAATAGTGGGGTTAAAATAAATATTTTCTGATTTTGCCTACTTTTATATCTCTAAGGAATGACTAGCTGGTGCCTGATGCTGAAAGCAGGGCTGATGCTAATGATTATCAGGGCTGTGGGAGGTGTGCTTGGGGATCCTATGTACAACAGCAATTTGCTTAAGATAAGAGCCTGGCATTCAGGACCCCACAGGTGAACCTCAGTGCTGGCCATCCAGTGGTTGAGCTGCAAGAAAGAGTGCAGAAACGTGGCCCCGGCCCAGCAGCCTAGATTCGGCAGTTCTGGAACTGTTAGGGGCCATGTGGGCCTAAGTTGTACATGCTCAGGGCCCAGAAAGAATCATTCCAGGTAGGGCAAGAGGTGGGTTAAATTTACAAAGGAAAATGTTCTTTGTCTTTTAAAGGCTTTTTAAAGGTTATCAAAATTCACATCTCTGTGTTTTTAGCAAGATTCAGATCAATGAGAGAACAGGCATGCTCTGTGAGACCTTTGGAATACATCAAGGGGAAAATGCTAGAAAGAGATCTTTGGCTCAGGACTTGGGCAACTGAAAATAGCCATATCCATATACACACACACATAAACAATGCAGTCCTGTCAGGTGACCAATCCATATGGTACTTTGACCCCACAGAACAAAAGAGAGGCCCTGAACTATCTGAGAAGAAAACAGGAAGGGGGACTCTGCTTCTGATTGCTAAGCAGGGCCAGCGCCAGCACCAGCTGACAGTGCCCAAGGTTCCTGCCAAGCCGTGTGCTCACATGCAGCCTCCCCAACAAGGGCACGAAGTTATGTATGATGCTCTAACAGGTCATAGCTTCAAGTTTTCTTTGGGATTCTGGATATATTTTCCTAGAGAAACTATCTCCTCATCGCAAGGAGAAATTTTTCTCTTTTCTCTTTATTGTATCTATACGAGATGATGAATGTCAACTAAACCTAATATGGGAACCATTTCATAATGCATGTAAATCAAATCATCATGCTGTAGGCCTTAAATTTAGACAGTGATGTATGTCAGTTATTTCTCAATACAACAACAACAAAAATCCTCTCCAAAACTATATCCTAATGGTGCTAGAGTTTAGATTGGAACCAATGGTGAAAAGAATGGGGAGCTTATGCATGTGACACTGACTGGTCAACAGGGTCACTCTGGGTTGGCCTTTCCATGAGGAGGGCCGTGAAGGACGCCTGCACGTTTGCGTGTGTGTGGATGCGTGTGTGTGTAGGTGCATGTGTGTGTGCATGTGTGTGTGTGTTTGTTGTGGGAGAGCAGGTCCAGAAGAGAAAAATGAGGCTCTATGAAAAAAATAAAAACAACAACAACAGAAGCACAGGGAAGCAATTGAAAGACAAGAAGTACTAAGCAGAGGCAATGATTCTGAGTGCCAATAACCCTTCAGTTGAAGTCCCTCTCTTCATCAGAGGAAGTCCTCTCTAAAATGATTCACTTACCAGGTGGGAATGAAGGTGAGTGGTTCCCCCGAGAGCAGGAGAGGGACAGTGGTGGCAGCTGCCGATGCCAGCTGCTGCTCACTGGAAAAGGACGTTGCGACACAGTTGTTCACAATGTTTGACTGCAGAACATAATGCAAACCACGTGTTCGCTACACAGGGATCAAAACCTCTGGGTCCAGAGAGCTGGGCAGGGACATGAACAGGTGAAGATGGAGGTGGCAGGGGGAGACAACAGCCAGGTCATAAAGACCCAGAGAGTATGGGCCTTTGAAACAGACTGTCACTAGAAAGTAAGCCTGGTATGGTCCAGACTTTTGAGTTTTAAAGGAAAGCTATTAAGATAGATAGATAGATAGATAGATAGATAGACAGACAGACAGACAGACAGACAGACAGATGGACGGATACTATTACATATCCTGGTTTTAAAAGTTGGCAACAAATAAACATTGAGCAAAAAAAACAAAAACAAAAACAAAAACAAAAAACAGTACTGGGAAAAAAAAAAAACCCACTCTTCTACCTCATCTGTGGAATACCAATTTGCAGCCACTTTCTGAGTATCTGTGGTCAAAATAAACTGTTTGGTTCTTTGGCTCCCAAACCCAGCTGTAGGCTATAATCACAGTGGGTGCATGTCCAAAATGCAGATTTGGAGGCCCCGTTCTGGATCAGTTGAATCAGGGTCCCACGGGAGAAGGCCTAGGAAGCCACACTTTGAAAGGTTCCCTGGGGGGGTGTGTGTGATGGGGCTGCACAGACTTTTAGGAGCTGCTGGAGAGTCTGTATTAATTTTCTGTGTTCATAGGTATAACCAAACATCCACTTTCATCTCATACCTCTAGCTCATGAGAAAATAATATAAGAATGATAAAATGATAACATCACAAAAGATACTGACCAAGGCTTCGAACACTTCCCCCAGGGAAAGGACAAAGGTCGGCATGAATGGGACCTGGGACCCAGATGGTGTGAAGCATGTAAAGTTGTGTCTTATCAAAAATAGTTATAAAACTTTAATATTCTGCTCTATAATATATCTACATATGTGTTAGCATATCAATTTCCCCCCTACTAAATCTTTGAGTAAAACTGGTTCCTGAGGAAAACGCAGTACTTTTGGACTGTGACTTCGAGAACCCCAGTATTTCCCAAGCACAAGGGTCCCTAGGATTGTCACCAAAGTCTGTGAAGCACAGACAGTCTAGATACCACATTATTGCATTGGAACTAAGCCTATTGGCAAAATGCAACATGGAGTCCATAGTAGGGAGGCTCACATGCAAATTATTTAGCAGATTTCTATGTAAATTTCTGCTCTAAAACACGGCATATATGTGTTAGAAAAGTATTAAAAATGTGCTAGGGGAAAGATGACATAATAATAAGAGATTGTCTTTTAATAACACCCAGCTTTAAAAGGTTAAAAGGTTCGAGAATGGTTTACTTACACTTTTTATAAAAAGAAGCAGCCAAAGGAAATTAAGTGCTTAAATTGCTCTAAAGGCCCTGCTCATCTGGGCCTCAAGGGCACTCTGGAGGATGTGTTCCCTTGGCTGCTTTGTGGTGTGGGCCACTCAAACTCCTCCTAAAACCATTGGCCATCCCTGGAAGCTCCAGCCAAGTGCACCGTGTCCACCCACAAGCCAAAGAGCAATGATTGGGAGGCCTGTTTCAACAATCCACTGAGGACCGGAGGGGTCAGTGAGAGCTCTCTACACAGTAACAGGGCATTCTTCCGTTCTCAGCGAGGTATGAGAAAA
The DNA here is from genome assembly GCA_030015415.1 of Cynopterus sphinx. NCBI lineage: Eukaryota > Metazoa > Chordata > Mammalia > Chiroptera > Pteropodidae > Cynopterus > Cynopterus sphinx. The sequence continues at coordinate 49,142,552 of CM057380.1, forward strand.
CCGAGATCACCAGCAGCACTGGGCTTACCTTTTCCTTTCTGGGTGACGTTGCCAATTGTCTCCAGCATTTAAAGATATAGCTCCTGCCTTCCCACCTCCTCTTACCCTACCTCTTAAGCTTGACTTCTCAGCAAGCTTAAAGCCTTAGCTTTTCCCAGAGTGTTTACATCTTAACAAGTGGAAGAATTTCTGATTAATTTCAGGCAGCACTTCACTGATGTTCAGCATTTAACTACTGATTTTGAACTTCATAGGGGGTGATTGCTATGGAAAAGGAATGCTTTAAACTAGAGGTGGGCTCTTTATGTTAAAGTGTCCAACTTATTTAAAAAGTGATAACCAAACAATCAATAAAATTACATTATCACTCTGAATGAAAATGATTAAATCTTTTTGTGGAAGCCAGATATACCTCCATGTCATCATGCATTAATGTTCATGATGGAGAGATGCTCTTGCTTTATTCTGCACCCCCATCCTACCCTCAAGAAGGTTCCGGCCCCAGTTTGGCTCCAAACACACGCTCTCTCAAGGGATTAGACTTCCTCTCTCAGAGCCTCAAAATGGAGTCTAAATCTCATTAGGCTGAAACTTTCCAGAGTTCAGTGATTCTAAACTGCGTGGGGGAGGAGCCCAGGGAAGGTTCTCCCACCTGACAGCAGCGCTGGCTGTGACACAGGTGAGGCCCCTGCTGGCGAGGTGTGAAATGGCACCCACGCAGGAGGAGAGGGGGTCCTGGGGTACAGTAAGCAGAGCAGCTCTGAGGGAGGCCGCTCAACGGAGTTACCAGGTGCCAAGTCCTCTTCCTACCTGTCTCTCACCACTGTCTTCCCATTGCCACCTCTGCCTCAGGACATAATGCACTATCCCTCATAACCAACAGGCCAGGCAGCCCCCATCCAGAGACGGGAGGCAGAACCTGACTGTGAGCACTGACCCCTCCTAGGCCTCCTCTGAATTCTCCAAACCATCCTAGAGGGAGGGGTGAAGGTAGGAGACACTTGGAGCCCAGGACATCCAGCCCGGGATCCCACAGACAACAGATAAACTGCCCCTGGACAGTAATAAAATCAGAGGCTCCTCTGAGTCTTTTTCTGTTGCTAACAAGATTAGAAAATAAAAACAAATCCCAAACACACAGAGGCACCTCCCTGCTTTGCCTTGTGCAGAGAGCACATTTGTTTTATATCGCCTGGAATGACCTTCCATTTACAGCTTCACTTCAACAAGACTAAAAGCTGCCTCCAAACTACTTCCAAAAAAAGGGACGGAGCCACAACGTGCCTGGGGGCAGAATTAACAGCAATCGTAGTCTCCACCATCACCCCTTCCCCAGTGTCTCCCACTTCCAGTGGGTGATTAAGCCCTGCCAGCGTGTTTAGTCCTCACAGCCGCAGGGGTCAGGTGCAGTGGAGACAGCCACCTCACATCCTAAATGAGGAAAATGGAAACCCAGCACGGAGAAATCACCCAGCCGCGGCTTCCTGCACAATGGGGCCCTTCTTCCATGCTGGCTGCCTGCAGTGCTGCGGAGGTCCCCACGCATGACAAACAAAGCAATCCTAGCTGGGTGACGCAGCTCTATCGCTACTCCCCTCTCAGGCAAACCACGCAGCACTGCAGGTAAGGTGAAAACATCCCCACCCACCTGGTGTGGTTTCCGCAGCCTTCCTCGCATCACTCCCCACGTGGAAGCCTCCTAGCCCCTAAGGGGCGCCTGGTCTCCAAGTCCCAGTTCTGGGCTGGGCCGACCATGTGATATTGCCTTCCATCAATTCTTATTTTTCTTTACTAAACATAACTGCATATTAAAACCAAGCAGGCATAAACATTAATTAGAAATTCAAACCTCTACATTTACAAAAACATGATATCCTAGCAAGGTATAAAGAAACCCTAAAACTAGGTATAAGTGCAGATTTTTTCAAGAACCTTCAACTATTATCAAACTGCTGAATTTAACTCTTGTTTTACTCATTTGAAACTTAGTAAAATTGTTCTCCTTTCTTTAAAAATATATTTGTTTGTAAAAGATGTGTTCAAAGTAAAAAGCTGGAAAACTCTATAAACCATAAAGAACAACACTTATATATAACTTAATTTCAATTTCTCTCTCTCTCTCTCTCTCTCACACACACACACACACACACACACACACACACACACACACACCCTCTACAAAGCTAGAACTCAGGGTATTTCAGCCTCGGAAAAGCAAATACAAGGATTATCCCCTACAGCATGCTACTGTCAAAGTCATTTCAACAATAGAAGAAATGTGTTTATTAATATATTTATTCATGATAATAATTTAGGCAGCTATCATCTTGTGAGTGAAGCACTATGTTCAGAGCTATATTCTCTTTAGTTCTCACAAAACCTCCAAAAGTATTGTTATTATTTCCAATAAATCACTAAGGCAGTAAAGTCTCAGGGAAGTGAAGTAACTAGAAAATGGTACAGTCAGGATTTTAAATGACGCCAGTCCATCTGGCCCCAAAATTAATACTCACTGCATTACACCAGACCCTTTCTCTTTGTTTTTGCAGATCTCCATCCTTGAGCAGGAGCACAATTTTAAAAAGGAAGGCACAAGTACCCCAGCAGCGACCTGTATTACAACTAAGAAGTTCCTGTTCACCTGATTACCTCGAGGAGCAGGCTGTAAGAAGGTGCTAATAACCAGGCCTGGTTCTCCCAAGCCGAGTGTGCGTGAGAGAGAGAGAGAGAGAGAGAGAGAGAGAGAGAGAAATTTGTTGGCAAAGTCCAATCTCTGCCTTCATCTTCACATGGTGCTCTTTCTGTGTGAAGGTGTCTGTGTCCAAATTTCCCCTTTTCATAAGGACACCAGTCATACTGGATTAGGGCCCACCCTAATGATCTCACCCTAACTAATTATATCTGTAATGACCATTTCTAATTAAGGTCCCATTTTGAGGTACTGGTTATTAGGACTTCAACATATGAAATTGGGGGGGGGCACAATTCAACCTGTAACAGTGAGTGTTGGGGGAGGCGTGAGAGGTGGAGGTGGGAAGGGGCGGAGAAAGGGAGAGAAAAGCAGGGAGAGGGCAAGAGGGTGAGAGGAGAGCGGCTAGGCTGGGCTGACTTATAGGTGGGCTGTGTGTACTCCCTCTGGCTAGGACAGTGCTCCAGGGGCAGGGGATGGTACCCAATGCTTCTTATGAAGGAGGTGTGCCTGTCATTGTGAACATCTATAAGCAGTAGATAGGGGACATGCAAACTGTGATCAAGTCTGAACACCACTGTGCCTACTCTGGCCCACACACCCACCACCACTGGTAATGACTCTTGAATCATTTACTGTCCCACAGAATTCTGCTGCCTTCACCTAGTAAGGCTGACGGATGGGCTGCTAATACATGCCTTCTTCAGAGAGCCCTGGGGCTTTATTCTCTGTTACAACAGGACAGAATATCCAAAAATGTAAACTCAACTTAAAGATTTAAAACAGAAGTAAGGTGTCCTTATTCCATGCTTCCCGGGGGCGAGGGGGTGGGGGCGGGATATGTAAATATAAACATCATTTGGTCACCCCAATGATAGAAGTTTGCTTCAAATAGAGCGTGCGCGCTATATATGCAAAGTTACTTTACTATGGGCTTATACGCCTCAGGAACTCATTTCTTCTACAATTTACTTGGCATCACTGTCACTGCGTAAATATCATGCAAATTACGTGGGTGCTAATACAGATCGGTAAGTTGGTGTACCGCATCAGCTGAAGTGAGAAAAAGATTGTTATAATTACTCTTAAAACCAACAAGAACATTTCTAACCAAGAAGAGAATCCACAGACTAGAAAACCGAAACAAGGCCTGCTCACACCTCAGAGACATCTTGGCAAAAGGCTGCAGGAATCCGGATTGGGTTCTGTGAACTTTACAGCTCAACACTGGGCAACTGATAAATGCCGTTTTTCTGGCTGCTTGTGGGTTTTCCAGGCCCGGAAGATCTGCTCACATAGTCGACTCTTCTCCCAACTGACTTCTGTACTGCTAACCTCTGAGGCAGATGGGGCAGGGCCCACACACCCATCCTGCCCCCATCAGGACCACACAGACACTCATCTCCCAGCCCCAGGCAGTGGAGGAGCCACAGGAAGCACCCGAAAGAACACAGGTCTGGAGTCTGATCTATGTTTCAGCTGCAGCCATGTCACTGACTGGCTGTATCATCGTGGCCACATGCTAGTCCTCTTTGAGATTCAGCTTATTATAAGGTGGAAATATTAATATGCACCTAGAGGCTTTTGTGAAGATTGAACAGAATTTTGTATGAGTAGCTGGTCCTCAGTCAGTGGAACTTTCTGCCCTCCCTCCTTCTGTAGGAGGGATGGAGCCCTTTCATGGAAAAACTTCCATCTGATCTGGCCACAACTGTGGGGTTTAAAAAGTGAAGATCCAGTGGGGGCTCAAAAACCCTTAACTTCTGGAACTGCCTTCTGAGAAGCAAGTAAAAAAGTTCTGAAAGTTTTTTTGAGGGGGGAGGGTATTTAGTATATATTAACACTTATTATATGCCAGGCACTGTACTAAGAACTTTATGTACCTTAAAACAGTTGAATCTCACAACAGCCCTGTGAGGTACACATTACCCTTAGCCTTACTTAACAGATGTAGAAACTGAGGCACAGAGAGGTTAAGTGGCTTATATAAGGTCACAGAGCTATTAGGTGGTAGAGCCGGGACCAAACCCAGGTCGTGTGAACCTAGCACCCACGGCCTTCCTTAATCACACTACTATGCTGCCCTTATCTGTCAGAATCTGTTCTCTTTTTCACTGGTTTGGGATTTCCCCCTCTGTTTCATAGGTATTTTGCTTCACTTTTTAATCATTCACTCCACAAACACGTGTTGACACCTACTCTGAGAACACAGAGCTGGCAGGGAGGGAGACCTGCACAGCATCCACAGGACTACCTAAAGGGCAGAAAGGGGCAATGGCTGGAGAACTGGATGCTGAGACAGGGCAAGAGGGTGCACCTATGGCTGGTACTCCAGAAATGCTACGAAGAAGGAGTGACTGAGTTGACCATTAAAGGCAGAGAGGATTTTTCAAGGTACAGAGGGGTGAAGAGAAGCCTCCCCCACCCCAGATGGCAGGGGCAGCAAAGCAAAGAAAGGGAATGCTTGGCACAGCGTCCAGTTTAGTTGAAGCATACATACTTACCAACTTGAGGCCTTAAATGCCAAGCCCCAGGGATTAAAATTCAGAATGCATTCCAAGATTCAATTAAGAAGCAGAACAAAGGTCCACTGGAGAACCACCTCTGGATTCTGCTCCACGATGGTGGCAACTAACCATCCTGCAAAACCTGTGCCCCATTCTGAATGCTCTCCAGAAAAGCTACAAGGGGCAGCCACCTTCTCTCTCCTGCACACGGAGTCCTGAATACAGCTGCCCTGATTTGCTACCCCCAAAACTGAGGGCTCAGGGAGTGACTGCTCCACTGAGAGCTAGGAGATGCTGAGACTCACAAGTCTCCTAATTCTACTTGCACTTAATCTCTTTTCGTTTTATTCCATGTAATAAATAAATCATTCTGAGCACCTCTTCTGCATAAGGCGCCATGCCAGGATCTGACCAGGGCACCCAGGAATAGTGCACTGCCCAAGGAATATGGGAGTTCCTGAACCCCATCTCTCCCTACTACAAATCATCCCTGACCTTCTCAGCACCCAGCCAGTTCAGCAGCCACACCCTCCTGAATGGCCTTTCATACCCTGAAACCGAGAGCCTTCCCATGGGTTCCCCTTCAGACCCAAATCACAGTAATTTCCCTAACACCTGAAACACATTCTCCTCCCCCAAAGCCCACAGGCAGTCATGTTATACAACCATGTCACGAGCAAAGAAAAGTTGGCTAATAGGGCTGGGAGAACATCCCCTCACGTTTAGAATAATGAAGATCAGGACTGGACACAAAATTTTAGGACCCAAAACAAATGCCACCTACTGTGGAAGCTGGCACGACTTAGTACAGTCTATTTCTTGAATCTCTACCCGGCTTGTCACTCTGGAATCAGGTAAAAGTAATAGAAATAAAAATATAAAGCATCTGGAGCCCTGGAAGGCAGCAGTATCTTTTGTGCTTAGAAAGGTAGAGAGACGTGAAGGAACACCATGGTCTTCTTGCTGGAGCGGTGGGACCACGTTTGTTGGGAAGAAAGGATTTATTCTACAGAGCGGGGCTGCCGCCTGCAGAAGGCACTGAAGCCCAGTCTGGGAAGAAACCAGGACCTGTGCAGCCATCGGACAGAATGGAGGCTAAATTTCAGGGTGTGAGTGCAGAAAGCTCAGATGCCACAGGAGCCACAGTAGAAAGGCTCCTGTGAACACTGCTATTTAAAGGAGCACCCGACTCCTTTTGTCGAGGGTGGACTAGTGAGTTCCTAGTATGGCTTTAAAGGGAGGCCCTGGTATTCTCACCATAGAGCTAAGACTGGCGGGAGAGGACACAGGGGCATATCTGAGTGGAGGCAGAGGTGGAGGTGGGATGGTGGAAGTTGTGGGCCAGATAGGTCAATGCCAGGACTGGGACTCTGTTACCTAGAAGGTGACCAGTTGTGTTTATTCAGAGGGTGAGAAGGTCTGGTTGGGGAGGTTCAGTGTGAAAACTGAAGAAGTTGAGGCTGTAGGCAGGCTCAAAAGAGAAAGGTTGAAGCCAGGTAACAGAACTAGTGATGAGAGAACACAGGAGACCACAGAGAGCCCAGGGAGCTGGAGCATCAAGCGTCTGCCATTAATGAGCTGAGATGGCTGGAACAGGCTGTTCATTAATGTGGGCCTGGTATGACTGACTGTGGGGTCAGGGAGGGCAGGAACCAACTGAATTTGGGTATCCCTGTCACCAAGAGAGAGGGGTGCTGCATTTCTTTCAGGTGGCATGCACTTACAGGCCTCAAGATCAACAAACAAAACATGCTAATGTGAGCTATCATATCCATACTATTTTGGATCTACTTACTGATGCATCTAAAAATCCACAATTGCAGCAAAATTTCTCGGCAACTTCTACCAGATTTTTTTCTTACCACTCAATACTCAGTGTGCTTCAAGACAGTGCTTCTCAAACTTTACTGTGCACAAGAATCACCCGGGGTGGGGGTGGGGCGGGGGTTCCTCATTAAAATGCAGATTCTGATTTAGTAGGTCTGGGGTGGGGTCTGACTACATTGAGAGTAGCCAGATTTTAAGTTTCCTAAACATTAGTCAAAATCTGAACTACTTACAGATGCATGACTGAGTGCCACTCCGTCCAGTGTCTGTTCCCTATTTCACAAATGCAGATTTCACACCAGCAAGAAGTTAAGGAACTTGCCTAGAACCCCACAAGGGAGAAGTAGCAACTAACCCACGCACTAGCCTGTCATCTGCCACCTGCTTACAGCTTCATTTTCTGCTTTCCCTCACTCCTACCCTGGGATCCCTCGGGAGAAAATGATTTAATTTCTCATTGCTGTGGACTTTAAAAACTGGAGAGGGAGGGGAAAGGAGGGGAAGGAAAGGGAATGAAAGAGAAAGGCAGGGGAGGGGGGTGGGAATTGAGGGCCCACTATCCTCAGGACCAGGTGAAGTCTGTTATAGAAACACACCCTTGGCTTGCTAGCTACCCCAGAGCCTAGGAGAAAAACAGGCAAAGGATGTGACCAGGCAATTCATGGAAGAGTAATACAAAGGGCAGATAATCACATGAAAGGATGCTCAGACTCCATGGGAGTCAGAAAAATGAAAAACCAAAGTAGCAATGAGATAGTATGGTCTACCCACTCTAGCTAGCACTAACACGGAAATAAAAAGTAATGCTATGGGAATGAAGGGGAAAGGATACTCTCACCAACTGCTAATGGAAATGAGAATGGCTATAGATTTTTGGAAAACAATCTTGAAACATCAATCAAAAATAGCAATACTATACCCTTCAGCTCAGTCAGCACTCTTCCCCTTGAGAATCTACCGCTGGGAAATAAAAGCTATAGTTCGTAAAGGCACACCTATGTATAAGGATGTTTATGGAAGTAGCTTACGAGTGTTTGTGGAGATATTTATAAATACAAAATTAGAGACAAAGGGGATGCCCATTAATATAAGAATAGTTGAATGAAATACAGATCCTCTTTTCTATGAAATGAAAAGAATGAAAGAAGAAGTATTTCAGTTGACCTGGAGCACTGATGAACAAGAAAAGCAGTCTGCAGTAAATGTGATTAATATGATCCCATTTTTGTAAAACAATTACTTTAAAAAGCTTGTACACAAACATATGTGTTTATGGGTATCTGCATAACCAAATAATTTTTATAAGCACAGATAAAAGCATGGAAATATTCCAAGTTATTAAAATGAGTTATTTACTGTGTAGCCTGGACAGGGAAACAAAACCAAACCCATGCACCATTCTGTCTCTCTCACATGCGCGCACGCACGCACGCACAGGCACACACACATACGCGCGCACACACACACACATTTTTGCATTAATGAATAATGAAAAGGTCACAATCTGGAGGGTCATTGCTCTTCTCTAGTCCACACTTCCAACTCACGAGGCTGCTGGAAGGGAAGACCTGCCACTCCTACAATGATGCTGTTTTCAAAAAACTTCTCCCATTGCCTTCAAGGTATGAATCTGTGAGATGTCGTGTATTCTCTCTCTCAAGAAACCTCAGAATATCCACCAGGGATGACAGCCAAGCTGAGCTCAAACTCAACTCTTCTTCAAATCACTGACAGGCCCTGTTGCTACCATCATCATCTTCACCAAGAGAAATTAAGGCTAAGGCCAGAAGCATAGGCTCCATGTGGGGAGGGAGGTCAGAAGCCTCTTCTTTCCCTGGCCTTCTCTATGCTTTCGGGTGCTTCTCTGGGGCCCCATTCTGGATTGGCTTGGTCCTGTGGGTAGCTGTCTCTAAAAGACGCTGTGGAGGGTGTGATCACAGGCCAGTAGGTGTATGGGGAAATGGTCATCTCATTCCCTACTCAGGGCTGGAGTTGCCATCAATCACCTGGACCCTCATCAGAGAAATGTTTGTTTCCAGGGAGAGAAAATTCACCCTGTTCAGGACAACATATTCTATTTTCTGAAAACTATACTTCCTTAGTGAGTTCTGTTTGACCTGTGCTGAATTTCATCTCATTAAGTTTCTTCTACTCTTGGTCTAAGTCTTACCCCGGAGCTACAAGGAACAGGCATATTTCCTCTCACACGAAGAGTGATAACACCCCCATGGGTTTCTCTTATCTTCACTAAACATCCCCAGTTCCTTCAACTGGTGCTGAGCATACATCTCAGGAATTTCCTGATGACAGGTCAAGTTGTAATTCCTCCAGTGAAACACAGGAATTTGATAGGCTATAGGCAAAGACCCCACATGGCAAGCCCCCCAAGGGGACAAATCTGTATCATCTCTATCAGAAGAAATCTGAAGGAGACATGGGGCAGGGTGGGGAGGAAGGCGGTTCCGAAGGCCCTTCCGATCTTCCCTGGAGTCCTCCTCTCAAGGTGAAAGAAGCCCGTGCTGGTGTTCCAACACAAATGACTACAACCCGGCTTCCACACTCAGCTCCAGATGCAGGTCACTGAGCTCGTCTAGCCATGGCTTACACAGGAAGGCCGCACAGATCAGACCAGATGTAGACGCAGCAGGAGAAACGAGGAGATGCAACTGAGCTGTGTGTCAGTTGAGAAGGCAAATGAGCAGCTTGGCTCCCTTGCACAGCCACCTACAAGGGGCTGTGGGCTGTAGTGGGGGTGCTGGGCAGGCCAGATTTCATTGGTTTGCTGTGGGCACCTGGGCCTGGGCTGCCGGACATATTCTGGGGGGCTGCAAAGGGAAAAATAAACCAATTCAGAATCAGAAAGACTTGGGCCTGGAGTTATGGCACCTCAATTCTAAAAATAGCTTTCAAGGATTAAAGACAACAGTGGGTCCAAAATGTTTCTGAATTTCCAAGAAAGCTGAAATAGTAAGCTTTTAAAATGTAATTCCTCGAAGGGAAAAACAATCTTAGTAGAGTGCTAAGAGCACAGTGTGTTACTAGCTGAGCAACACCAGGTGAGTCGCTCCCCTTTGAACCTGTTTTGCCTTTGATAAAGTGGAGATAGTGTCAATAGTGAAACAGAACTAAAAATCTATTAAGGGAAATTGCTATGTCCACTATGGATTCCTATATGGCTTTATTATTACTGTGAGGATAGGCAACTGAAGGTATCCGGTAAAGACTGGGTGGGTAGCTAGTAACTAGAAGGAAACCACTGTGACTGAGTGATAATAACTGAGCCCCTTTTCCAAACAAGATGAAAAGAATAGAAACCCAGCGAGAATTAAAGGCGATTACAAGTGTAAATGCAGTGCTAGCCCAGCCTGGGCACAGGGGAGGAGCCTGACACTGGAGAGATGGCTCTAAGGACATTCCACAACAATCAGCTGGATGCTCCCAAAAGAGAGGAGGCCTGAACAGGGCCTTTTCATCCTCGCTCCCCTGGAACAATGCTGAGTCTCCTGAATGCCTCTTTTGTTCCATACAGCTCAGAAAAATCACAAACGTTTTTTAACTGCCCTGTGTTTTTCTAGCTGTTTGTTCTTTTCTCAAAGGTCCTAAGATCACAGGAAGGCTTCCAAGAACAATAGCTGGTAAACCTGCTCAGAGCAGTTGAAACAATAAGGCTGAGGGTTTCTGGCTGAAGGAGGGAAGGCAGGCAGAAGGGTCAGGGGCTGGGCCAGTGGGGTGCAGGCTCTGGCCCTGAGCTCCCCCTGGGGCAAGGAGTTCCCACTGAGTCTGCAGGATTCCTTCAGGATGACTAGGGCACTTGCTGCATTTCTCCAGGATCAGGTTCCAGTCAAAACTAACAATCTCTCGATCTCTCAGTCTCTCTCAATCTCTCCCTCCCCTTCTCCCCCTCTCCTTCACTCAATCTCTCCCTCTCTCTCCCTCCCCCCCCCTCCTTCTGTCTCTCACCCCCGACCCTCCCTCTCTCTCTGTCTCTCTCTTCCTTCTCCCTTCCTCTCTCTCCTCTCTGAAAATGAAAAGCTTAGATTTCTATCCTGTTGTCCAAGGCCTACATCAAGACCACACGGAGGGATGATCTACTCAAAGAAAAGCAGCACCAAGATGTCTAGCAAAGGACCTCCGCCCTCCCACTCTGATGCTACAGCTGTCCCATCCTCCCTGGGTGTCCTTCCTCCAAACACCACTGTTGTCTCTCTGCTGTGCAGATGTCCCCACATGGACCACAGAAAGGGAAAGCTTGGGAAACAGCCTCAGACTGTGTGTGGAGTATGTGGAATCCTGGCTCCACCAGTTCCCGGCATTGAGGCTGGCCTTGGGTAACCATGTAAACAAGCTGTGCCTCACTTATCTTATCCGGAAAATGGGGGTAATATTAATAACAACTTTATAAAATTGCTGTGAGGACTAAATAACATTCCATATAAAGTACTTAGAAGTGCCTCACAGAGGGTACAACCCAATAAATGGGGCCTCGGCAGTCTCCCTTGTTCTCTGGCTCACAGGCAGGATTACATGTGTTGTGGGTTTGTGGGTGGCCAAGGTTGAGGCCTATGGTCCATGAGCTATGTTTGGCCTGCTGCTGCCTCCTCCTTGAGCCCCTTCCCCTGTGGTCCAAATACCTGGCAGCCATGTCATCCTCAGCTCAGCCAACACCCTACTCTTAGAAACACTGCATTTATTGAAAGTCAGTATTACTGAGCTACGCGGGGGCCTTGGAATCACCCAGGGAGTCTAGGCTGCCAAGCCAGCCTAGATGTCTGTCTTTCCATCTGAGGATGTGTCAACTTCTCACCCAGGCCAGCCCTAGCCCTGTCTGGCTGCAACTCCCTAGGCCTTCTGCACAGAAACTTGGCAGAGTGCTGCCTCATCTTGAAATTCAAAAAAAGAGAAAGGTTAGGAGAGAAGGAGCTCCCTCTAGTGCAGAGAGGAAATGAAGAAAGTCTGGGTCCCTGTATCCAGAATGGATGCAGAGTGGCACCGGGGACCCCTGACTCATCCCCATCTCTGCTCCTTTACCTCCCAGCAGCCCTCACACTCTCCTGAGATCTCCGTAGAGCACAGGTCTTCTGCAAAAGAGCCCCCAAAGGCTCTTGGTTGCCTGGCCCCAACTGACTTTTCCATCTTATATGTCCCCATACCTCACTGTAAAACCCCTATCGGCCACACCAGAGTGTTCTCTGTTCCCGAAACTTTCTCTGTACTTTCTAACCACTGGGTTTGGGGCTATGAGACACACTAGTCCTACACAGGAGAAGGGCAACCCGAACTAGAAAGGCTGAAGGCCCACAGCTGAGCCTGCAGGACAAAAAAGCAAGGGGTGCTGAGCAGACTTCATCCCAGTCTGCCATCAACTGTCCCTGTAACTTTGGGCAAAGGCTACCCCCTCTCCAGGTCTAATGTCCTTATCTCTAAATAGTGGGTGCTGGACCTGTCATCTCTCCAGGCACTGCTAGCACTGAGATGCCACGAGAAACTCCAGCCTCTACCCCCATGCAATTTGTAAAGATAGGCTGTGATCTCCCTCCAACCCCTTCTCTCCAGCCTAGAAGAGAAGATAGAAAAACAGCACAGTGTCTAGCCAGAAACTAACTATGTCTGGGCACCCTAGAGCCAGGCCCAGCAGATCCTACAAGAGGACGTGAAAATCTGATTCCCACGTCTCCGGGTTTCCCTGGGCAGCTAGGTTCAACTCTACAGCAAGGGAAGAGGAGACCTGAAGAGGTGACAGCCAGCACTAATCACCACAAATTAGCAGGGAAACTGAGAGAAGGAAGAGTTCCTGGCTCGTTTACTTCCACATTACTGATAGCACATAACAAACCCGCCTCACAACCCCACCAGCATGACAGCAGGGATGGATGTGCCACCCTTGGCATCACAGTGCCAGAGAAGGAAAAGAGCATTTGGTGTCCAATGCCACTGGTGAGACTGCTTCCAGCACTCCAAGAAGCTCTCTGTGCTCACTGTGCTCAGAGGAGGGTGTGACAGGCTGGAAAGGATACGAGGCTGTGAGCCAGGAGGCCTGGGTACCCACCAGCTCTGCAACAAACCCGCTGGATGACCTTGAGAGAGTCACTTTTCTATGGTCTCATTTTCCTAACTGAAAAATGAAGGAGCTGGATGAGATGATTTCCATGTTCCCATTCGGCTGTGACATCTTATAATACTACCAAATGGGAATGAGAACCAGACTGAATCAGCTAGAACTAATTCAAACCAATATTTTTAGGTACTTCTAACTTGCAAAATGTAAAAAAAAAAAGATCCTATGTAATATTTTACGGAATGGCTGGAGGTGCTATAGACAGAGGAAAGAGTAGAGGATGCCCATCCACCCACCACAGTGGATAAGCCCCCACCACCCTAGCACGAGGGGCTTGCCTGAAACCTGCCATTGGCATCCGTTCTCCAGACCCTCATGGCCAGCAAGCCCACTCCCTCCGAAATGGCTGATATAATTAGAGTGGGACTGGCCTGTATCAACCTTCCCTCTTCTCACTGATGAGGCTTTGGGGATTCAAGGAGAGCACAGAGGTACTGCTCCCTGAGTCATTAACATCTGTAACATAACAGAGCAGTCTCCCTGGAACATCTCTGGAGGCAGAAGACAAGTGAGTCCCGAGGGCTGGAAGGCCTGAATCTGAAGAAGCTCATCAGCTGAATTATTAATGAGACTCTGAATACTGCTCAAGTTTCCCATGACAGATAGTTTTGTGAGCTGATGGTTCTGAGGCCAATTAAGAATGATTGTGGATTCTGAGGCAGTGCCAGCACCCGTGAGCATCTTAAAATGTCTCTGGAACCTGCTGTTGGAAATTCTGTCAGCCGTCTCCTTGGACACAGGCATGATAATGGCAAAGGAGGAAGGGGTGCCTGACGCTACAGGGTCTGGGGCCACTGCCCCACACCAACTTCTGTCCCCCCAGTGAAGCCCCGGGGCCAGAGCCCTATTTACGGAGTGCTAGCGCAAAAGGGGCTTCCAAGGGTCTCTGGCCCAGCAGCCTCTGTGGAGTCTCAGGGCCTCGGGAAAACAGGTGCCAAGGGAAAAAAGCAATCGGAATCCAAAACTTGAAATAAGGTTACATTCAACAACGCTAGACCAGATTGTAGACTTTAGAACTTCGCAGAGTTCCATGACTCTAGAAGAAGGAAATAAAAAATATTTATATAGAATATTCAGTTTCCCAAACTTATTTGATCGTGAAATCCTTTTCTCCAAGACATGTTCTGGGAGTGGTATTCCATGTACCTTACTTTGAGAAGTGTGGCCTCAGACCACAGTCCTCATCCTGTAGATGAAGTGACAGAGGGCCAGAGTGCTCGGACAGTGAGTCAGAGCACAGGTAGAGCCCCTCACACTAACCGGTAATGTTCCAGATGCTGGGCAGCTGCTTTAGGGCAAACTCCAAGGCTTTACCCAGGAACTGGCAAGATAGCTGGGGCCTGGAATGCTTCTGGAAAAACTAGGTTATGAATCCAAACCCAAGGAACCCCTAGAGGGAAATGGTTTGCAGTAACAGCATGAGAGAGCTCTAAGACCTTCTGGCTTGGTACAGAATAACACCTTTTCTTCCTGATGACAATTTGCTTAATGTTTCTGTGTCTCCCTTGCTAGACTGTGGACTCCTGGGGCAGGGACCATGTCTACTTTACTCAGAAATGCATCCCTAGCCCCTGGCACCATGCCTGGCAAGCAGACAGCAGTAAATATTTGCTAGCCGACTGATAGATTAATGAGCACATGTCTTAAGATCTACTTCCAAGAACCCAAGACACCTTAAAAATTAGCCCTTTTGCTTCCACATGCAAGAGCCCTGTGAAGAAATGGACACAAATGTCAGCACTGTAGAGCTGCCTCTGTTGCTTGGGAATATGGTCAGCCAGGCTCCAGGGGCCAGGGCTCCCTCTGACCAAAGCATGGAAAGGGACTGGCTTCACAGAAAGGCTGAGTCTGAGCCAGCACTAGAACTATTTTTCACGGGTATAGGCACATCTGTATTTTCTATTAATGCTGCAGGGTGAGCAAGGGAACCATGGGTTATGTTTAGCACAGAGGGGAAAACAGACACGTCAGGAATAAATGATATCCCAACTTCTTTTAAGCTAACCGAGAGATCCATTCATTTATTACACATTTACTAAGCAGTTACTCATAAGGAAAGAGAAAAATTGAAAGGCTTAATATACTAAACCTCAAGAAGCTGAGAGAAAAGATGGGTATAGAAGTAACCACATAACAAGAAAAACAGTGGTATTAGAGACACACAGATACACAGAGATTCCCCAAGAAAAGGATAAGGAGCCTGACTATGAAAGAAAGCTGCCCTGTATTAAATTTTGGGCCTGAAAACGATGTTTCTTGTCTCCATTCCTCCCAAATCTTTGACCAGAACAGTCCCCAAAAGGTAAGAAACAAGGTGAAGGTAGGGAAAGCCTGGCACTCAAGTTCCTTTCATTCCCATCTCCTTCCTTTGGGGGGACTTAGAAGACAGGAAGCAGCCTAGGGCAGGCCCTCCTTAGGAAGTGCTATGAAAGAGTAGGGCCCTAACCAGGTGGGAGGAGTACAGATGGGAACAGCCCAGCTGGGGATGGGGGGCAATGGGGAGGAGCCAGGGTGAGCAGAGGGCTGGGACAGCCATCCTCCCCACCACCTGATTTAAACTTCTTGGGATGGGGGGTGATCCCCAATCAGAATATAAACACAATCAATCTCTTGGTAGTATCTGATGCGCCCCTCTCCTCAACAAGCAAATACAAATTATTCCAACCAAGTAAAGAAACCACCTGATTTTCAACAGAAATCTCGCCAGAGAGAAGCTGAAATGTCCACAATCAAAATCTGCGGCCAGGAATGAGGTCAGACAAAAGGCCAGGGTGGCGCTAATCTGGCAGTGGGGGCAAGCCCATGCACGAGGACGACCCCAGGCATCAAAGCAGCTTCGGTCCTTCCACAAGAGCTGGGTGCTCAAGCAGACAACAGTATCCACCAACAGGGAGAGTGAGGGCGGAAGGCAGTCTTAGGCAAGACAGGAAAAGACAGAACCCAATCCACGAGGGGTTTCCTTCAGTCCTCACCACAAAACAGTCTCTTCTAAAAAGTGACTGCAAAAATAGGACAGTTGCTTCCTCCTGCAGTGAAGGATGTCTGGAGATGGAAATAAAAAACAGGGCTGTTGTTACTTGAGGGATTAATACAATCATTGGGGCCCTCTTGCCTCTAATATACATGTGTTCACTGAGCACCTCGAATGGGAGACCTGGAGGAAAACAGTGTCGCCCCAGAACAGAGGGAAACAGGGCCTGAGAAGGGCCAAGTGGGCAAGGGGTACCGTGAAACTGGTTTTCGAGAACTAACTACACTTTCTTTACCGATGCAGACACTAGGCTGGACACAAAGTAGGGCCCTTTCTACCCAGCGGGCTCCTGAGGAGCAGGGCCCCACTTCTGGGATGTGCACAAGTGGATGCCCCAAGTGGGGAGAGGACCCTGGGGTGAGTCTGAGCTCTCACAAGACTCTGTTGCTGCAGCTGTAGCTGAAATTGAAGCTGGCCAAGGGCAATGGACTGAGGCACCACAGGCTTCTGCTACAAAATGCATCACTTATTCCATTTATATGCATGGAGTGTTTTATCTTGGCCTCCAAGAAGCTAAGGGCTGAAATAAATCTTCAATCAAAGCAATTAAAATTTCCTGCTTTTCACTTCCTCTTTCTACATGTTGTGTGACCTTTTATTTTTGAATTTTAAAATTACTTTAAAATAAGATTCAATGTCAACTCTAACTGAAAAATAAAAATGAATCAAAACAAAAATAACAGTACCAATGCCTCCTTTATTAGATGTCACTTTAAAATCTTTACAAGTAGATGAGGCCTAAAGTATAAATAAATTAATAAAAATAGTGAATTAGAATTTTGATTGAAGCAACGTTTTGGCAAGTTTGCAACATCCCTTGAGATCACTCAGATAACAGGCAACATCACAAAACCATGTCTAAGGAATTATTGCTCTATAGTCAGCAAATGAAAAATGTTAAATGACAAATGGCACATCAAACACACACACACACATACACATGCACACACATACTATAAGGTTATTTTTAAATTTCTCTTCATCACAGACCTTCCTCGAGCAAGCTAATACAGATTGTTTCTCCCTTTTTTTTATGAGTTGAGTTCCACTCCTAGTTCCCAGAGCTAAGGATAAGAACGCTTGCACTCACCCTTGTGCAGCTGGAGGCAGGGTAAGGCCCCCATGAAAAGCTGCTGGATCTGCTTATGAAGAAGCCACACCAGCACTGTAGCAAAGGGGTTGGGTATTTGTTCACCCACCCACACCCTTGGCAATGGGCTGGCCCTTGGATGCAGATATTGCCAGGACATACTGCCTGTGACTTGCACAATGCATGGTCTAATGGTGCCAACAGAATCAGGTCGCTCCCGGTGAAGGAAAAGTCAGAAGTCGCCTCCTCTTTAGAGAAATAAGGTCAGCTATTCTCGATTCATTCATTCACTTAACAGGCTTTCACAGAGAATCTGAGTGGCGAGTGCTGTCAATCACTGGAGACATAAAGGTGACGAAGACACAGTTCCTGCTTTCTAGGAAGGAGGTTATGGATTTGGACTGGATCTTCCAACTCAGACATTTCTCAGTTCTGTGACAGTCTTGGCAAAGACCTGACAGGGTAAAGTGACTTCCCAGGAAGGAAGCATGCAGGGACCGAATGTCCATTCTTGAGAAAGAAGTGATATAGGAAAACAAGACAGCCCTGAAGGCTTGGTTCCTCCTCCTTGCCTCAATCTGATTCCAACACACCCCTCCCTGGCAAAAACAGAGGATCAACAACAACGCCACACTGTCAGCAGGTGGCAGGAGGGCTCGACCCCTCAGAAGCCCTCATTCGGCCCTGGTCACCTAGTGGAAAAACACTGTAAATCTGGTAGAAGGTGATTTGATTTTCTTGCCTGGTTATGATGCAATTATGATGCTGTAAAGCAGAGGGGCCAGACAACTCTCATAGGGAAGCAGAAAGAAGGAATCCTCTTATCTTCATACGTACCATTCTGCAGCTCGAGTGCAGCCACTGACTCCTGGGTTCATTTCACAGGACGTTCTCCTTGCAGATTTTCAAAACCAGGCTAAGAAATTAAAAGAACAGGGCCTGGGAGGTAAAGATGGGAGAAGCCTGAAGTACCTGGGATGGGCCTCACGTTCCAGAAGAGTCTTTGCTTTGGGAAAAGCCTTCTCCAACACAGCTTCCCAGGAAATCTGAATGTTCAGAGATCAGTACTTGAAAGAGAGTGAAGGTAGAGACCACTATATCAAACTCAAAGCTTTTGGAGTTCTCTAACAGACAGATGATCAGAAATGAACTTTGAAGTGTTGCTGAAATGATTACATAAATCTTCAAAAGAAGTAATTGTGCAAATTATAACATCCCATCACATAGAATGATGTGCTGACAGAGGGGAGGGGGTCTAAAGACCAGTAAATCCATCTCCTTGTTGTACAGATAGTTACTGAACCTGGAGTCCAGACAAGTGAGAGCCTGGCATGCTGAAAGCCCAGGGCCCACGAGGACCTGAAACCTGAGACAGGGCTAGCGAAGGCCGATTGTACACGGCCACAGCATTGGTGGGTGATTTAGTAACAATTCCATCACCTGCTAGCCTATGGTCCAGGTCTGCTTCTGTAAGCATTGAGAGTTCAGACTCAGTGCAGCTCCCCAGGAGATGAATGACTAAAAAGGCCTGTGTATCCTCCAGCACCTCTGAGCTCACAAACAGGAATCATTGTCTACCAAGATGTCTAAGCCAGAACCCCGGGTGGCACCCTTAACCCCACAGCACCTTACCCTCCTACCCAATTCTCCCTAAATCTTATCTCTGCCCTAGTCATTCACGTTTTCACTCCTCTCCAATCTAATCTCCATCACGCAGCCAAACTGACCTTAAAATGAAAATAAAACCAGGCCTCCCCACACCCTACAGGATGAAATCCAAATGCCTTGGTGTGGCTTACGAGATGCTCCCTGTTTGACTCTTACCTTGCCCACCTTGTTGCCCTGGACTGAACATACAGTTCAATGAAGAACCCTAGCTGCTGCCCATTACCTAAAATGTCTTTTCTTCCTGTCAGCTCCAGTAAGTCACTTCTTCCTGATGCCTTCCCTGATTACTCCTAATTGAATTTAGGGGTGTTAACTCAGCCCCTATCACAATATTGATCCATTACTTGCTTACTTGAATGTCTCCCCCTTGTATTACCACCTCCTTTATGGCAGAGACTTTTATTTTTGTCTCTAAGATCTTAGAACACTGGCACACAATAAATGTTTTCTATGAAAGAATGGTTGACTATTTGAATGAATAAGTGAATGAAGAATGAAAACAAGTACCAACCAACTACTAAAAGATTAGTAAAGCTGCCTTGTCCGGTGAGGCCAGTGAAAAAATACAAAGGCAAGCTGAGTCATTTTAATTCTTTTGGAAAATAAAAAGGCAACTAAATCATAAAAATGATATAAAAATTTTCATCTTGAAAACATGACTTTATATAGATCTGTCAGTATTGTGCTTGTTCTATTTTGGAAAAAATATTGTGCAGCGGAAAGGTGGTAGGCTACAGGCAGACAAGGATAGCATTAAAAGATGTCTCCATCCATGAAAAACTGAGTTTGGCACATACACTGAAGCCTACCTTCTCCTGCCCTTATTTTTTTTTATAACAGCTTTACTGACATATAATCCTGTACCATATAATTCACCCATTTAAATGGTTTTCAGTATATTCACAGAGCTGTGCAACTTTGACCATGATCAATTTTAGAACATTTTCATCACCTTGAAAAGAAACCCCGTACCCTTTAGCTATCACTCCCACAAACCCCCCATACCCAACCTCCAAGGCTTGAAGCAACCACTTTGACCTATTCAGGACATTTCATACAAATGAAAGCAAATATTATGTGGTCTTCTGTGACTGGCTTCTTTCATTCAGCATAATGTTTACAGGTTCATCCATGTTATAGCATGTGTCAATACCTGGTTCCTTCTTATGGCCATATAATGTTCCATTACATGAATATAACATTTTCTGTTTATCCATTCATCAGTTGATAGACATCTGAGTTGTTTCCACCTTTTGGCTCCTATGAATGGTGCTGCTATGAACACCTACGCACAAGTTTTTGGGTGAACATATACTTTCAGTTCTCTTGAACATACACCTAGGAATAGAATGGCTGGGTTATGTTTAATTTTTTGAGGACCTGCCAGACTGTTTTCCAAAGTGACTGCACTATTTTAAGTTCCCAACAGTTGTGAGGGTTCCAATTTCTCTATTCCTCACTAGCGCTAGTTACTGCCTGATTATTTGATTACAGCCATCCAGTGGGTATAAAGGAGTCTCTAACTGCGGTTTCGACTTGCATTTCCCTAATGATGACTAATGGTGTTTAATATCTTTTCATACACTTTTTATACACATTTGTAAATCTCTCCTTTTTTGCCAGCCTCAATGTAATGCACTCAAGTAGGATTTCCTGGAAGATCTTTGGGTCCCTCTCTGAGAACTACTGAGTACAGGGCCAGCATCCCCACCAATGGGCAAGGCATACCCACTAGCACCTTTAGACGTGACTCTGAAGCTGACTTGAAGTGACAGTGATGCAACTCAACAGACAGGGACTGTGTAGGTTTCTGTCTTCTAAAAGCTGCCAGGTGGGACTTGGGCTAGGAGTGAAAGGTACAGAAATGAGTGAGGATAGACCTTGATTGCCTTCAAGGACTTACAATCAAGCTGTGGTGACAGGAGGACAAGAGTAAATAAATGCTTTAATAGAACTATAAGCAAAAAGCTTCATAAGCAAAAGGAGGGGTTCGTGGAAGTACCTATGCTTGAGTTGAGCTTGCAAAATAAGTAGGATTTCAACAGCTGGGGTAGGGGAAGGGCACACTAAGCTAGGGAACAGCAAGAAGAGGAGAACGGAGGCTACGAGTAATCTGGAGGGGCTGGACAAATGCACTCACATCTACACTCAGCTCACTGTGCCCAGTTTCAGTGTGTGGGGGAGAGAGAAGAGTGGAGGGAAATGAGTCTGAAAGGTCAAGTTGAAGCCAGATCAAAGGGGCCTTCAGACCATACCAAGTTTGGCTTCATCTTGCAAGCTACAGGAGGGAAGGAGGGCAGGGCCAAATGGTGGCAGGCCCCCTCAAGGGTCTGAGCAGCTCAGACTCTGCAAGCACAATAGCACAGCCACGGCCTGCAGGTCCTGCAAGCAGCAACGTTCCAGTGCCTCCCTCCATGCCATCCGTACCCCCTCCCCTGCAGCCTGCCCTCACAAACAGACCATAGAAAGTATTCTGCCTAATGCTGACCCATTTTTTCTCCAAGCAGCCTCTCTCAGTCACAGGCATCCTAATTACCAAAGATCCAACCCCTGCATTGTTCAATCACCCTAGAATCAGAAGCCCAGCCAGCTGGAGAAGGTCTCTAGCACCCTTCCTTCCCCATCTTCTCTCATTTCCAAACACAAGGTCTTTGACTATGAAAGGAACATGCAGGCCATTGCCAATGGGACATGTGCTCTGACTCCGCTGCCTATACGGCAGGTGGATTCTTCCGTCCTAGCTGTACATTCTCATTGGTGCCTTATAAGCAAGGGCAGGCCTCAGCTCTGCAGCTGGTTCTCCTGGAGCAGCTGGACATACAGCATTTGGCTAGTTAGAGCATGGTTATTTCTGCAACTGCAGCAACATGCGCAAATCAGCGGTCACAAAGAATGGCTTGGAATCTGCAGCAGCAGGAAAACGCAACTCCAGAAAGCCCCGCTTCACCAAAAGACACTTTTCTCTCTCTCTTCCGCCATTGTGGTCACAGTCAATGACGCAAACCACACGGTTCAAAGTGAGAAGTGAGAACCTCCTTCTGAGAAGGCTGTCCTCAGAGCATGAGCTGTGCAGGGCTGGGGTGGCAAGGTGGGCAGTGTTTTTACAAAAACAAAACTCTTTCCCAGTGACCCCAGCCTACCCAGGCTATTTTCACCACAAAGGATACAATGCTATAATAAAGTGAAAAGAATATTGGACTACGCTTGAGCTCTGGAGCTTCCAATTTATAGTTTTGTGACCTATAAAATCTGTAAAATAGGGTCACTGTCTCTACTGGCTGTCCCCTAAGAGGCTTGGTGAGTAGATGTGGCAAGAAAAAAAAAAGTCCAGGCATGTAGTCAGCATCTATGAGGGCCAACAGGAAGATGCTGGAAGCCAGACAGTGAGACTGGAGGGGGCGAGATGGGGCCTCACTCCCAAGGGGCTGAAGAACCCAATAGGGCTGAAGAAGCAGGAAATAGGACATGGGGGCCAAGCTTGAGCCTGGTTGTCAGGCCAAGGGGCTGCAGACTGCGGGCCTGCCTGGCGCTGTCTTGAGGGTCATGGCTACACCCTGATCCTGAATGGGGTCACAAACGGAATGGAAAGGCCTGAACATGCACATCACATGATGCCTGGGCCAGACCATAGAGAGGGGATGAGCTCAAATGTAGACACTTGAGATTTCAAAAACTAGCCAGCTTCAGCTTCCCTCTCCAGGCTTATGTCCCCACCACCCTTGATGAAGCCCATGTGCTCCCAAC
Organism: Cynopterus sphinx; assembly: GCA_030015415.1. Lineage (NCBI taxonomy): Eukaryota > Metazoa > Chordata > Mammalia > Chiroptera > Pteropodidae > Cynopterus > Cynopterus sphinx. The sequence goes on from CM057380.1 coordinate 49,165,223, forward strand.
TGCTTTCCTCTGTCCTGAATCCAGCCCTACATTTTCCTGCCTCTGCCCTCACTTTGGCTGTTCCTTCTTCCAGGAATGGCCTTTCCACAATCTCAGCCTCAGGACATACTGCTCTCTCCCGCCCAAATCCCTTTAGAGTCCTCAACTTCAGTCTGCCTGAGAGCAGCAGTTCTGCGTCTAACTGCTTTCTGCACTCCCAGTGTCCAACGAAGCCTCAGAGCAGGCCTCAAACAATAGTAGTGAGCTTCAAATTATATCAGCTTTAAGGAAAAAAATATTAAATGAAAGACATGGGTCCTTGGCACCAACCACGTGACCACACACTCCAAAGTTAAAGCATAAGCCCTGAGCCCAGGACTCAACACTGGGGCCCCAGGGAATGGGGCAGCATCCCTTTACAGGTCAGTAAGGAAGATGGCTATAAAACCTGAAATGCCAAGCTGCTGATTCTTGGGAATGCTGCCACTGTCTGTCCTCCCATGTTTAAACAGATGCAAAATCACTAGATATAACCTCTTCCTCTCATCCACTCAGAAATGCACACCCATGAGGAGACAGGATGAGATGCTCACAGGCAGCTAGGTATGATAAGTCACTTCCAGGAGATCGTTCCTTCTTCAGCAGCTGGACACCACAAGAATGGGTTCTCCTGGCACCCACTGGTGCCTATGAGACACCCAGAGCACAAAGGTGGTACAGTGGCCAGGGGCAGGGCCAAGGTCTGAACCCAGTCTCACTGTTTACAGGCCGTGACAGCCTGGGCGTGAGGTTTTTTGGTGCCTCTGCTTCCTCACCTGTAAAATGGGGGTAGAAACAGTATTGACCTCACGGAGCTGGAATAATTAAACATCCAAGCACTTTGAATAGTGCTTGGCCCACGATGCATCTTCATTAAGTATGAGTTGTTGGTGGTGTCATTACAAAGTATACGTCTGTCCACCATTACCTTAAACTGCCATAGAAGAAAACAAAGCTTTTGCAAGCACTAATGGCAAAAGCCTTTGCAGGGTACATGATCTGTGAGCCCTCTTGACGAGCAAGGAGTGATGCCACATTTTCATTTTTCGTTTACTTAGAGATTTGTAGCTGACACCCACATTTGTAGCTGACCCTGGTGAAAAAGAACGTTAAAGGCTAATCATAATCTTTCAGAGCTGCATAGCACTTTAAGGTTTACACAGATCTTCAAACAACTCTGTGAGACACACAATATGATTCGTATTTTACCACTTGCCTCACAGAAAGTGAGGCAAGATTTTATTTTAGTTTGCTTAATTTCATGCATAAATCTCTATCAAAACTATATATCCTGATGAACTAGATTTTCTAGTTAACAAAGCTACATTCTGTAAACTGAATCTTCTCGTTAACTCAGTTCTAGTGAAACAGATGGCTACTGGCTGTGGTGCTCTGATGAGACAAAAATTAATGTTTCCTGAATTACACTAGAGTCACAACAGTCACATCTGCAGGTAGACGGTTTTGCCAGTACTGTGGAGGGAAAAGAAGTGTGGGAACTTTCTCCCAAAATAGGAAGGAGAAAAAATCTGGGGACATCCAACAGGTACCCAGGAGGTCTGGAAGGCTGTAGGCAAACATGTGATCAAACACCTTCTGAGAAACTATCCTATAGGTGACAGCATCTACTGGACTCAAAGAATGTGTCTGTACCAAGAAAAAAACATATTTCCAGTCTCTGTATAACATTCCATATTTTAATCACCTCTGCTAGGAATAACAACTCCAGGCAGATGAGCTGGTATTTAAAGGCTTCTCAGATGCATATTATTGGTGAGCAGTTACCATGCTGTGGTATACACCTTGGCACTTTTTTACCTGTTTTACAGATACTCGCATAGCACCTGTGTTAGGTGTTGTTCTAAGCACTGGACAAGTATTCACTTATTCAATCCTCTCATCCCCACCCTAATGAGGAAGGTACTGTTTTATAGATAATGCCTCAAGGCTGGGGCCAAGCAACCAGCTCAAGGCCACGGAGGCAGTGAGTGGCAGAGCTGGCATTCAAACCTAGGCCGTCTGACTCCAGCCTGTGCCCTTCAACTCTCCACTATGCCGCCTCTTAGCATCCCCCAGCCCAGGTCTGAGAGAGAAGAAGGAAGTGACCCGGCTTCCCCAGTCCTTCCTCCTGACCAATGCTAGCATACCTGAACCTCCCAACAACCCAGACTCTAAAGGCCTGAAAGCCACTCACAGCAACAGCTCCACACTGAACTCCACACATGAGAAGCTCAAGTGTTTCAAAAACCCTTTGAGATCTACCCGACGTATACCAGGGTTTAGTTCATTTTTACTCCAGTATAAAGTTTAAGCTAATTTTTAGGTGACAATAAAAGTAGTAAGGTCTCAAAGAAACCAGACAGACATCTCCCCAAAACTGTGACAAATGTCCCATGACCATGAGCTCCAGTTGTCAGAAAGTCAGAGGCCCTTGGAGCTAAGAGCTATGAAAGTGCACTACCCACACTTGGCAGGGAACCCAGAAGGTACAGGCCACCACCCAGATGGCAGGAAGAGGAAAAAGCAGCTCTTCAGGAAACTATGGTTTGGAAAAGACCAACAGAACTTGCTGTGTCCCCACCTAATGCTGCTAACATCTATCTTACTGTGGTTCTGTGGTTTGAAATGGCTAAGCCAGTCCACCGGACAGGAGAACCGACACCACCACAGAGAATCTCCTATTTTTTCCTTCACATGGAGTTGGGAAAAAACAAGTGAGGAAGGGAAAACAGGGAAAGCGGTCCGTGCAGCCACACCCTGGGAAGTCACTACAGTCCCTGCCCTCAGGGATCCTCTAGGCAGCTCCCAACAAACTCAAACATTTCTTCCAGGTACTGGTTGTCCCAAAGCTTTCTTCTTCTGTCCCCAGACATGTGAAACCTTGCTGGTCCCTGTATCCTTGCTGGTCATTGTGCTGACCTTACAGCATGACTCTGTGCTGAGCGGTGTGCACAGGCAAGGGCCCAGGCAAAGCCTGGGAAACGAGGCCCTGCTGAGAGTCTGTAGTCTGTGTCCCTGCAGTGGACAGTCAGCCCTGGGAAGCCGCACAGCAGTCCTACAAACTGGGGCCCTAGCTTCCCAGGTAAGAAATGTGTGCCCACTAGTTTTGCTCCAGAGAGGACCCCTTCCTATCTCCTGGCACCTGCACAGGAAGTGAAAGCATTCCACCCATATTCCAACTTGCTGGCCTCCGGAAGTGGAATGTCCTTCCTGGGCACAGGTGGAAGCAGTGTGTGTGTGAGGGACGGTCTTCACAGACAAAAAAATGACAAAAGATGACTCAGAGGAGATGAGGCCTCTCTATAAATCTGAATATCTAGAGGGCTTTTGTGGGGCACAGAATGCACACATGCTCCCTACGGCCCCAGAGTTCAGAAGTAGAGATAATGGTTAGAAACTATAGAGAAGGCTACTTTTTAATTTAATATATAGAAAAACATTCTAATGAACTTGTCCAATAATAAAATAATGGGCTGCTTTGGAAGTGGTGAGGTCCACATTGCAGGAAGCTGAGACCTGATAAGTCAGAGATGCTATAGGGGAAATTCGAATATGAGAAAAGATGCCAACAAATGTTTCTTCTATTCCTAAGATTCTGTAATTATATTAATACATCTATAATTTTCTCTTAGAGTAAGAAAAGACACTTCAGTTCATCCTTCTCATTTTATAAAGGAAGAAACCAAGGCAGATAGAAAGGAAGTAACTTGACTCAAGCCACCCAAGTCTGTCTCTCCATCCCCTCATCAGAGTCATTTTCATTTGGCAAGATGAGGAATCCTTGTTAAGCATTTTGGTGAGGGGAAAGAGGCAGCAAGGAGAAAGGAGGGAGGGAGGCAAAGTACAGGTGGTTTCAATTTCTAAGAGCTGATGACACACTGAGCACCTCCATACCTCCCTGGATATCCTGGCTTGCTCTGAACACAGCCCCCAGGCTTCACACCAGGAGGCAGAGATCCATGGAAACAGGCTGCTTGGCAATAAAGAGGAGAATGACATTCCTATAAGTTAAGGGGTAGATATTGCAACTCATCAGAATCAATGACAGCCACAGTAAATTTTTCCTATCATCTCAGATGGATGATGAAAGATGGTTGACTAGAAGGAAAGAAGGAGGGAGGGAAGGACTGAGGGAAGGAAGGAAGGGCAGAAAGAAGATATTACTCTAATGCTTCCATATAGTAAGAGAAGGTTTAATCCAAGTGAGACTGCATACATATCAAAAAAAAAAAATGAAGCCCATGCCCTTTAGTAACCAAAAACATGCTCTCTCTGGTGTAAAAGTTGTGACTGGACTGACTGGACACAATTCACACTAAAATCCAAACCACTGAGATTCCCTAGTGATAACTGCACCCCCCTCCCCCCCGGAAACAGCCTGTGAGCAGCCATCCACAAGTCTCTTTAAATTCACACTCATCACAGTATCGCCAGGCACATTGCTGTGCTGTAAGGAAAAATGATAAAACCATTTTGCTGGAGGGAACAGAAATCCAGCCTTTGCCAAATGTGACCATGGACAGAGGCAGGCGGGCAGCTTGTACAGAGCTAAAGCACCAAGGCAGGAATATGAGTGCTCTTAAATGTCTTAATTTTAAACGTCTGTGAAAGAAAGACTGTAACTGTCTTTAACATACAAATAAGTATGTGCTTTAAATCTCCAAAAAAGGGGACTCAGTGACCCAAAGCTGTGAGGTGGCTGAGTATGATGCCAGATCTGCTGTTTTGTATTTCAGGAAATGGAGGGCGGGTCTAAGAACTGTCCACCTACATGTATAGAGGACAGGCAGGGTGCCAAGGCCAGAGACCAGAGTTCTAGTCCTGACTAAGTGACTTAGTAACCCTGGGAAAATCATATACCCCAAACAGTCTCTTCTGAAAAATGGGGATACAACTATCTGTCTTCCTGTTGTAACCATTGGCAGGATCAGTGAAGCTGCAATGGGAAGCTCACAGCTCACAGAGCACACCTGAGTTGCTGGCAAGGCAATGGCATATCTGTCAAAGGGTGTGAAGAGCTCAGGCTTGGACAAGAAAGGACCAAAAGGAGGCCGAAGGAAGTGAATACCATTTGCTGCCTCTGAAACAGAAATGACATGAGATGGATCCAGAAGATAGGTTCTCAAACTGAGAAATGGCCTCAGGAAGCTACTATCTAGAAAGAGGTGGTTAGACTTTAACTTGGTCGAGTCATGTAAGACTGTTTACAAACTTAGGTTTAGCTGTGGCAGCCCTGGGCCATCCTGCACAGTTACAACATGTTTCAGTGCCCATGGCAGAGAAAAAGGGCTCTCATCAGCCGACTTGGCTTGAAGTCCAGCAGAAAAGGAGACCTGAAGGGAAAGGAAAAGTGGAGTGTGATACTTCCTTCTGAGACATGGAGGTGGAGTGGGACACAGGGGTGGGCGCATTACAAGAAAAATCTTGAAATGTTTAATTCTTGGTGCTTCATAAATCCTTGACACCGTATTATTATAAGCAGTGTTCAGCTTGTAATTTACAAAACACAGGTAGCTATTCACAGTTGACTCCAATTTGGCCAGTTCCTGCAACTTTTGCCATTGGGCTTTCTACATTGGTCGCCTGCACCACCGAATGGAAAAAGCAAAGCCATTTTTTCATCATGGCCAAGGGCATGCACCTGGCCTGAACCTCAAAGACTATGAAAAGGGCCAGGCCAGCCTCATAGAAAGCAGGATATGGCCTCTTCCTGCACAGCATGCTCCCTTTCCAAGCCAGACAAATTCCTTTTAGCTACAAAAAGGTGCCCCCACTTCACACTCTACAGCAATCTCTCTATGTTCTGAAAACATTGTCCACTACTGGATCATGAATGATGGGGAGAAAGGAATAGGGCCAACAACTCTCATCGCGTGCTTCTGTGCCTAGTGTGTGATATGTATATGACATCATTTCATTTTCAACTATTTATTAAGCACCCATAAAGGTTGAGGCCAGTGATTATCAAACTGGGGAAAGAGAGAAGGCACAAACTCCAGCATATCAGAATCATGAGCAGGTTTTTTCAAACACACCCTTTCTACCTGTATTGCAATGTGAGTCATACATCTCAAATATGCCATGCAGGGGTAACCGAAAACCATTTTATAACAAATCTGGTAGATATATTCCCATTTTCCCATTTCACGAATGAGAAGGCTTAAAAAGGTTTAAATACGTTATGCAAATTAATATGGTTACTAAGTGGTGGAACTAGGAGTCAACCCAACTCTGACTTTGAGGTCAGGTAATTTCCCAGCATTCTAGTCTAGCCCCACAATTCAATAGCAGCATGTATATTCCTAGAAAACTTAAATGATTTTCATTTATAACTAAAGTTTAGTTTTCTCTACTTTCTCTTGATCCTTCATGCATTATTTAAAAATAATACCAAGCCTTAAAACTCCAAGATGTGTTTAGGAAACCAGAAGGGGATGATAGCTGGAGGGATTGTTTCAGTTTGAGGCCCCCAGACTAGTTTTATGAGAAGACAGAGGCAATGTATTATTAGTCAAGGGCTCTGTCCTCAAAGAGTTCATAGCCCTGTCAGGGGAGATACACAAACAGAAAACATCTGTCTTCCGGGTCATGACCTGTTGAATGACTTAAAAAAGTTAGTGCTGAGGAGTGGGGGAATGAGGAGGCCCCTAGCGGGCTTTCCAGAAATGATGACTTCTCACTTGGGCCTCAGAGGATACATAAGTCAAAAAGAGCAGGATGGAAGGAGAGCATCCTAGGCAGTGGGAAGAGCATACCTAAGGACCACACATGTGGGTGGGCCCTGTTTGGGCCACTGCCCAGGGGTCAGTATGGCTGAAACAAAAGGTACAGGGGAACTGGTAAGAGAGAGGAAAGGAGAGCTGGAGGGAGGGGCAGACCAAAGGCATTTGAGCTTTGAAATCAGCACAATGCCTAGCATACAGCAGGTGCTCAAGAAGATTGAAAGAGTGAAATCATCAGTCAATTTGGGGACAGGAATGGGGTAGGCTGTCCCTTGGCTGCAGAACACAGAGTTATCAGTGATCCAAAAGACTGTGTACAACATGAAATGAAACTAAAAGCTGAGTGGACAGTCTAAGGAGCTGCTAAAGGGCAAAACTGGTATGAAGTGACAGAAAGGAAACCAGGGCCTTGAGTGTCAGAATGAGCACCGGACAGGAAGCAATGTCTGGAGGTTGACTGTTACAGGAGTGTGACCACAGGCTCCCTTATAGGGCGCTCAGAACCTCGGCTGCAGGTGGGGCCAACCCTCTACACTGAATGCTCTCGAGGGCAGAGTCTGCAGCCTGCTCACTGAGCCTGGTGCAGAGTGGGTCTCCAGCAAATACCTGTGGAATTCTTAATAGCTAACCTGTTAAAGTCACCAAAATAGGCTGGATAAGCTCAGATGTTCTGAGAAGAGAGGACAAGGGCCACCTCGCAAAAATGCACCCAGGACTGAGGCCCAGCTCATGTTAACTTCCCAAGGTTGTCTTCATCTTGCGTAATTTCAGTGCCAGGTCACAGGGGTGGCAATCGCAGTGGGGGTCTGAGTTTCCACTCCATTCCCCTTCCAGAGTGAGGCCATGGGGGCAACGCTGCCTTCACCTACAGCCCCTGCTGGTTTATCCCCGAAGAGGACCCCTCCCAGCTTCAGGAAATTCTCTTCCAGACATAGTACCAGCCCACTCAATAGGCATAAGAGGACGTTTCTGAGCCCTGTACTGCGTCGGGGAGGAAAGCCCTCCCCGCAGGCCCTCTGGGGCACACGAAAACACACAAACCAGCTTTTTCCAGTCATAGGCTGCAGGGTGCAGGCCTGGTGAAATACTGACACACAGCTAATGCACACCAGAAGCAGCTCTAGGGAATTTCTGAGACCGGCCTAAAATCAATGATAAAAACAAAGCATTTACACTTTTGAGAAACAGCTGCGTCACCTCCACTTCTTCCCTGAATTCTTCCTACATGGAATTATGGCCAAATCCCAGTGGTTAGTTCTCAAAATTAGCAAATGTGTTCCTACAGTGTTAGCACCACCCAAAAGAGAAAGCCTCATCTTTCCCTGCAGTGTAGGGCCAAATTACAGCTCATGAGCTGACATGGACCACCAGGAGATGTGGAAGGCAGCCTTGGTAGGATGCATTTACACAGACTGGGCACTTTTATTCTTCATCTTGAAAGTCCAGTCAAAAGCCAAATTCTAGCCCAAGAATAACCCAATACTTCCCTCCTGGGTCTGACAGAAGATAGCTCCAGATATACCGCCAACCTCAGCAGAATTTCTGATCCTAAACACCTCAGCCTTTCACAGCTGCCTTCCCCTGTATCATCCCCCATCCCTTCCTTTCCCCTCCATCCTTCCCTCCTCTGCTACCTCCACTTGAAGGCGATGACACACCCTCCAGTGGCCCAGGATAGTCCTGGGTTATACTTGTTATCTTAGTGTGATTAGTAACAGCATCTTCCCTTCACTATCAAAACTGTTCAGTTTAAACAATAAATTACTAGTGAAATGAAATGGTCAACCCACCCATGCTGTACTTCCTCCCAGGACTATTTCTCATGATGTTTATCTTTCATGACTACAGACAGACAGATCTAGGAAATCGAGTCTTAAATGGTAGAGCCTAATTCAGACTGCAAACATATCTCTTTCCTCCCTCTTCTTTCCTTTGAATTTTATCCTTCATTTTGTTCCAGGAATTTATCTTAGCAAAGACATCAAGATGCATCCTATGAAAAGCCATAAGCTTACTATAGGTTTACAAGTTTGGCTCTAAATTTTCCTTTAGTCAACTGAAAAAAAAAAGGACATTGAATTAGTTGTACAAAGGAAGAAACTAATTAATTACCCAGGAGAAATACAATTATTTGTGACTTTAAGATCAGGGAGAGATGGGCTGTCAAAGAAGCTACTGTACGTCATTAATGACACCCTCAGACCAGGCCTGAGCAGACAGCAAGGGTTGGATGCTGGTTTCTATGCACACACTGAGGTCTCCATGGATCCAGCACTGCCCCGCTTATTTATGAGGCAGCAATGAACAGACAGGATGGTGAATTAAGAAATGGTGATCATAAACTGCCACATCACTCCCAGGCCTCTGCCTTCTCCTTCCCTCTTCCCTTTTGTTTCTCTCTCTCTGTTCCGCCCTGTCTAGACCTTCGCTCGCCCAAAAGCAGACACTCTGAGTAGTTTAAAGATGTTCTTATACACATTAAAGTTATAGTAGTTGCCAGCTCTGATAAATGGTTAAGTCTGAAGATCATTTTGTTTTCTTCCAAAATTACATCTCTGGACAAAAATTATGCTTGGCCTTAACATTTTGTTACTAGGTAAATCTGAGGTTAGTTAGAAAAACATTTGATGACATTTTAAGTTACCAATAAAAATCAATTATTTCAAGTAATAGAAGAAAATATTTGAGAATATCAAAGTTGGAGGATCCAAAAAGGATTACCATCAGCATTCAAGGACCAACTAACCAAAGCCTTTGGAAGATCCAGGCCAACTGGTGGAAAGAAGCATTTGGTTGGTTTGGGGGCTTTTTGTTGTTGTTGTTTGTTTTGTTTTTGCCTCAATTAACTTTTAAACTTGAAATCTCAATCTGACAGTTCTTGGGCCCAATCTGATGTACACTGTGTTTTGTTTGGCCAGCCAATTGTTTGCTTAATTGTCAATATTTAAAAATCAGGAATTTTTACATTAACAACACAGATTTCTGGATTCTCTTTGGGGGAAATATCAGAGGGTCTGGTAACACTGGGTCCAGATTCATGCGAAACAAAGAATATCAGAAACAGCAGTAAAAAACCAGAGCATAGATGGGTTTTGAATCAATTGGTTTTCTTGCTTCTCTGTCACAATCCATTTTTAAATCTTCAAATTCTTGTATTACTTCCTGGAGGCATTTACCTGGAATTAAACTGCTACAGGCTGTATCCTGAATTTCTGAATCACAGATGGCCTCTTGTACCTGTTACAATATGTTACTTTCACTGGATGATCCCTTTTGTTTTGAGAGGCTAACTAGATGTTCTCTCATTTTAATTTCTTTTTTAATGGAACAACCACATGGGACATGGTGTGTGAATTGGAGACTAGGGCTCCTCTGTTCTAGTCTGTGCAGGTGGCTGGCGGGCACCTGTTCTCGCAGCTAATCACATGCAATCCAGGTATCCCACTTCAACCGCAAACCTCTCCCAGGTTCTGGCAGGCCATTTTAGTCTCCTCTGCATCTAGGCTTCTTTTTATACTCTTTTTATATAGAGTGCATTGCTGGATCACCTGTATAATGCTTCTAACCTTTGACAGCAGCTGAAAGGATGTGAGGTTTGAGTAGAGAGGTGGCCTGTAGGACCAAGATCACACTAGACTCTTCCCAAACCCTGCTTAGGTCCTGGTAGCAAGGAACAGGCAGAGAAAATGGGGTACCTCTATCTCCTCTAGGAATTCTTTCTAAATAATATGATTCACCTTTATGTCTTTATCTTGCTTAGACACTACCTTCCAGGCTCTCTAAAAGCTCAATACCCAAGAACTGCAATTACATTATGAGAAACATGAAAGTCTAAGTCACTGCCAGGCCAAGTACAGTGCTAGAATTATAGTCCCTACTTTACAGTCCCAAGTTCATAGTTCTTGGGTCAATTGAGATAAGATGGTCCTAAGCAGTTAGAGAAAGGGTTTCCTTTGTTTATACTCCATGCACGTACTGGGTTAGATTTTATTAAGGTGAGACATTGTTTTCTTATGGGGTCTAGGGGATCAAGGAGAAACAGAAAAGCAGTCAAATGCACTGGCACCTCACTCCATACTGACTGACAGTAATATGGCCCTGCAAGCATCTCTATGACTTCATATTTCTAAAAGTCCATCAGGACCTACTAGCCTCATAAAGTGCTTGTCTATAGAGGCAGGGACCTAGCAAATGCCCAGGCAGATTATTATATACTAAGCAATTAAGGCTCCTAAATAAGCTTCCTCTTTTACAAACAGTGATAGAAAAATCTCAAAGATGGGGACACCTGCAAAGGCTGGGTCCCTGGATCAAAGTGTTCCTACAGACTCCTCATTGTTGGGGGTCGATTCTGCCACCCTCAAACAGAAGGTCACAGGGATACTCTTTATAGAAGTCACCCAATTCAGGAGGAAGAGGTAAGGTGTTTATTTCCAACTCAAGTTCAGTTTAAAAGCTTGATGTTTCTACAATAAACAATTCTGCTGCTAACCTGGAAACAAAGGGCCTGGGGACTGCATATACGTTTCACTTAATTACCTGCAGAAAGGCAGCCATGTGGCTGAAACGTATACCCAAGGTGGTCATGGAGCCATACTGAAATTCTCCTCTCGTGGAGCTGGTCATACTTAACTCAGTCCTTTCCACACGCTCTCACAGGAAATCCCTCCTGTACATATGCAACTGTAATGGGACTATGCCATCTTGCTTTTTTTTCCCTGGCAGATGCTTTTAGATAAGTCTTTTTTGCTGCTAAGATTGCAAATTAGGTTCTCTCAATGAGATGTTTATTTGGCAAAAGAAACAAGAGTAATGCAAAACAGGACAGTCTCCTTGGGCCCATCATCCTTTGCTATGCCTCGTTTCGAGCACCTGCCCAGGTTCACTTCCCAGTGGAGTGATCTGGTGAAGGTGGTCCCACCAACTAGGCTGCAAAAGTCATGAGAGGACAAGGTCTAGTTTCTTCCTGCTACTCAGCAAATGCCCATTGAGCAAGTTTGCTATTTGCGCAGAGCCAGGCCTGTCCTCAGTGCACTTCCTGAAGGCTGAGCCCCCACAGCCAATCCCACCAGCCTTCCAAGAAACCTTTCGGAAGAAAGACGGAGGCATGACACACACACTTCTCAGAATTCTGAAGGCAGAATATGAAACTGAGGATGGTGTGGGCCACACAGTGGAGTTTGCCGTTTCTGTGCCAAAGCATCTTTGTAGCTCATCCAGAGAAAATCTCCGAACAACAGTAGTGACTTTAGTGTTTATGTCTTTGGCCTTTGTGTCTTTACTGAATTTTATCTCCCTATTTCCCTACCATTATAATCAGCTTGAAAGAAGGAGCCATGTCTTCTACCTCATAATTCCTCAAAGCATCTAATCCTATGATTCACATACACAATAAGCACAATCAAAATTGAGAATAATGTTTCCTACAGATTGTCTTTGAAAAAAAAAATGCAAAAGCAATTTCTATAAGAACACTGGTGATGCAGTTATGGACTCTTAACGTTTGGGCAACACAAGTTTGAAGAAGCATCTCTGATTAAGCATTTGGTCCTTCATGTATTCCCCAAACATCTACTATCCTCCAGGCACACCTGGTCCCACCCTGTCCACTCATTCCTTTCCTCACTCATTCTTTCAAGAGACATCGGTGTCAGGCACCATGTGATTCAGTAGGGCCAAGCACTGACGATGTGCAAACAGACTAAAGAACTGAAGTAAATTGTGTTTTCAGAGAAGGGAAGCCCTTCCCCTATTCAACCAGGAGACCACAGCTCAGTCTGAACACTCAGTTTTCGCAGACCTTCTGACTCCCATTGTCTTCAGAAGGCTTTCCAGGGGCACAGCCATCAGATAGGAAACAATTGCGTTACCATAAACTCAATTCCACTTGGATTCTTCTGTAGATGGCTTGTTCTTTTTAAAACATATTTTCCAATGGTGTTATTAAAAAATAATAGCCTCATAGTAAATATTTTTATCTCTACCACAGGGCAGGTATCTCTTCCCTCTTTTATAAGCAATTTCTGCAGAGGCTACATCATGGCCTCCAGGCTACACAGGCTGTGCAAATACAGTTAGCACAGCCTTCTAATTCCCAGGGAGTAAAGAAATACCAGGCTACTATATCAGTCACTACTTTAAAAGGTGACAGGTTTTTCTCTGTTTTACTCAGATTTAACTCTATAATAGAAACTGACAGGTTCAATCTTGGTTAATTAAAAACAAACAAACAAACAAAATGAGAATAGGGTTCAAAAAACGAGATGAACATCTCCATGGCCCAGAAATAGAGCAATAACCACAATGGAGATCAGGGTAAGAGCCTTACACCAGAAGCAGGCAGAGTAGCTAGAAGTTTGCCCTCTACAGGGGGACAAGGATCAAAGTATCCCATGCCTGGGAGAAAGTAGAAGCCAGACTCCAATGCAAAAGCAGGGAATGGGACACCAGCTTCAGACTCTGTTCACTCTTCTGTGTCTCCCCCGTCCACTCCTCCTCCTTCCTTCTCTGCTGCGGCTATACTGCAGTCTTTCCCCTTTTCTGAGCAGTTCATTTCTGATAGAGGAATGCTAAAATCTGCCCCACCCCCACCATAATTACAGACTTGTTTTCTCCTTGTAATACTGTCAGTTTGTTTTGCAAAGACCTTATGTTGCTTAGGAATATAAACATATAAAAATCAGCCTGCATAGATACTAAATTCATGATGACAGTTTCCTCAGGGGAAGGAAGAGAACACAACACCAACACATTAGCTGCAAGGAGTCCAGGAAACAAAGTATCCAGCCTTTTGTCTTCCATAGGAAGGCAGGCTTGTATGGCAGGGAATTCCTCAAACATAGGAAAGGGGTTCCAATGCTGAGGAACCAAGTATTAGCACTAATTATGCTAAGTTATCAGTAGCTCCAATTTTATACATAAGAAAACTGAAGCACAGAAGTTAAGTAACTTCCTTAGGGTCAGAAAACTAGTAAGTGGCTGAGCAGGGATTCGACAAAATTGTTACCACCACTAGGGAGTCGTGCTCTGTCCCAGGCACTATAAATATATTGTCTAATTTAATCCTCCAATCAACTTTGCCATATAGTTATACAGTTTTATAATCTCCATTTCTCAGCTAAATAAACTGAAATTTAGAGGTCAAGAGATGTGCCCAAGGTCACACAGCTATGAGTGGCAAAGCTGGTGTCAGACTCTCCTCCACCTACCGTTGCTCTAGTCCTCACTTCCTCCCCAACTCTCCAGGGAGCCCTTTACCAGTCCTAGGAATTGATAAGGCAGGCTGCAGATTAACCAGACATTTTCATTCCAAGCATCTTGAAGGAGACTAGGCTGGCACAAATGCCACCAATAAAAACCACATGACCTAAAAAGGTGAAAGAGTAGACATTTATTAAAATTCTTAACACAAAAGCAAATTCCTGCCTGGTGGTGTGTTATCAGCAGCTGACAGGATTAGCCTGCTGCTTCCCCTTCAGATGGATCTGAGCTCAAATCAGTACACAGCCCGCCTGGCCTGCGGAGCCAATAGAGAATGAACCGGAAGCCCGTGGCCTCCAAAGACAAAACTCCCATTCAGTAGCTCCTCAGGTGGCCAGCTCCCAGACAGAGACTATAACCAAGTGCTATGACCCCAGCTCCTCAACACACAAAGACACGCAGCACATGCACGCACACATTCATACTCACACATTCCCTCTCTTGCTTACATACATTCACACATAAACTCTCTTACATAGTCTCTCCCTCTCCAGAGCTCTCTTCTGGTTCAACAAGAGCCTTGATGTCTATATCCAAGCCACTGCTAGTCTTTCTAGCCTCAGTGGCCACCCCTCCAAAAATCCCAAGCTAGGCCTCTAGCTCCTGCATAGTAGTGAACCTCAGGCCCACTGCCTCAATGAGATTTTGAGGGCTGCCTCCCACCCCTCACTCTCTCACCCGTTTCCCTCACAAGCTCCACTTCTACACCCTTTGTTCCTGCCTACTCAAGGATCTTGTAGAAAAGCTACATCACTTGCTTTGGCTGAAAAGAAAAGTTTTTTAACTTTTGAGTAGGGGTAGGCCTGCCAGAGTTAGTGAAAACAAAACAAAACAAAACAATCAAAAATAAAAGACAAACCAACAAAACAAAACAAAACCAAAACAAAAAAACAGGACACCCAGTTAAATTTAAATTTAACTTAGTCGACAAAAATTGTTTTGTATAAGTATGTCCCACGCAACATTTGGGACATACACACAGAAAACAATTTTTTATTGTTTATCTGAAATTCGATTTAACTGGTGTCTTGTATTTTAACTGGTAACCCTATGTGGTTGGGAATAGGGTAAAACTGGAGGTTTCCAGAAGAACAAAACATCTGGAAAAGAAAACACAAAAAGGAATTGTGAGGATTACAGGAGAGAGTGAGGAAAAGCTCTTTACTGACGGTCTCTTTTACACTAGAAGATCTCAAGTGTGTTATTACAATTGAGTTTTCCAGGGATTCTATGCATTAGACATATTTATGCCCACTTACAGATGAAAAACAGAGGGCCAAAGAATAAATCAACTTGCAAAGCATCACATGGGTAATTCGCAAAAGGCAGAACTATAATCCATGACTTCTTAATATAACCTGAGTACTATTTCTTCAAAATATAGCTGCTTTGCTGCTTTATAATTTTTATAGGCTATACAAAAAGAGGGTCTAACAGTTTTCTTTACTCTTCCAATAAATTCATAAGGAAACAAATTCAAAATGGCATCCTAAACCAACATAAATTTGTAAAAAAACAATTTTCTATTTACAGAGACCATTCTATTTACTGAAAAACCACTAGACCTTTCTCTCTTTTTGGCCACTTTTCCTAACTAAACACATCACCAGTGAGGACCTATCTGTGGTCTAGTTTCCTGACACAGAGGCAGAGAAAAAGTCAAAAAAGGAAGAGCAATGTTTCACCCAAGATGACCATTGCTCCATGATTTTCAGGATATTTGACCCAACAGAATCTTAACAGGGATCTGAGGGAAGAAAGTTCCTCTATCACTATCCTAGCATCTCATGATCTATCATTTACCAGAAAACGCAATCGGATATGTGCACATTTTGGAGGAAAAAAATTGTAAAGAAAGCTATTTGTCAAATGGACAGTGGGAAATACTGTCTTTCCCACCCGCCTCCAAGCTTCTAACATTCATGGCACACAATAGAGGGGAAACAACCATAAAAATGACTCAATATGTGCCCTTTTGAAGTACAGTAACTGTCAGATAAAAATAAAATAACACAGCTGAGGCGATCCAAATTTATTTCTGCTCAGTGAATTTCCAGATCCAAATGTACTCAGTTAATTCATCCAAGTTTTGCTTTTGTGCTATTTTGTTTTGTTTCTAAATTTTCCTTTCTTTTCATAGATGCTAGCAGGTTCCATCTATGATTTAAAAAAAAAAAACCTTGCCCACCTCACACACTCTTACTTAGGGAGAGCACATGGTTGTCAAAACTCCACTGCCAGTTCCTTATAAAGCATTCGGGGAGCGATGGGTGCCTTCAGAGGTGGGCAGATGGCTGGGCAGGGCATTCCCCACAAGCTGCAATGGCTAAGTCCAAGGTGACAAGGGTGAGACCTATCTCCAGCTCGTGAGAAAGGCCCCGCTTGCTCTTTGCTGAGGCACTGTTTACTCACTCTCTTTCCATTTCTCCCTTTCTTCTCCCACACCCGCCCCACAAACACACAAGCTCAGGCACAGGCTCCAAAGTGGCAGACATCTTAACACTCGGTCTTTTGGGCCCCAGGTGTGTGCAGTATTTTTTTGGAAGATGGCAAAAAAAACGACACTCCATTCTCCGTCTGCCCCAGCCAGCACCAAACCATTCACAGCCCCAGAACGAGACTGCAGTCATTTGCAGACTTAATTATTAGGGGCCTTTAGAAACATTTCAGTTTGAGAAGAGTAGAAGAGGGGAAGGGAAAAGAGGAGATGGAAAGGAGTTTTCATTTCTGTTGATTCTGAGTGTGCAAGCCCTGCAAACGAGTCATTTCTTGGACTCTAGGGCAGTCCTGCAGTAGACGTCTCATATTTCTCTTTGTACATAATGGTAACTAAAGACTCTAAAGGTGACAAAACTCAATTTCATTTTGGATCTAAAATCTTTCAGAGATTGCTTTTGAGAAGGCCAGACTAATAAATTGATTTAAGTTTCACAGTTTGTAAAATCCTAGATCTACAGAATGTAAATTCTGGCCAATTTAAATTAAGTATGATCAGGTTTCCATTTATATTATATAAGAAGATTCCAAATCAGGGCTTGAAGGCATCGCTGCTCTAACTGCATTTAATAATTAGCCTGGTTTAAATGTCCCAGGGACACTGGCCCCTATGGAAAACTGAGGAGCTCACCAGCAGACTAACAGCTTCAGGAAAGAAGAAAGACAATGAGGAAATGGTGAGGCTCAGAAGAGCTGGGTGGAAGAGGGAGGTCTTGAAGCACACCTGCTCCCATTCTCAGATGACAGAGCCCAGGTCCCAAGCATGGTGGCTGAGCTGGGACTAACATATAGAACTTTGGACCCCTGGGTCCGTGCTCCTTCCATCACCTCTCTTTGTTAAATCAAGAACCCCAGACATAAGATACACCTTACATGAAGGTGAGAGAATGAAGCAGGGAAGCTGCTGTGAGTTAAATGGGAGGTGCTTATCCAAATCTCTCCTGTTCACTATCCATTCGGAGTAAGAGGTTCTATTTTGTGACTGTGGGGGATTATGTCCCGGGAAACAGACCACAAGGTCCAGGAGTTATCAGCTCATTCAGAGGCCTTGCAGGAATTTCCTGTTATGTGATCTGGGTCTCGCAAATAGCCACAATCAAGCTGAGGCTGTCACTTCTTCCCCTCCCTCTAAGGAGCAAAGTGTGCTCTTGAGTCACTAGCTGCCTGTGCTCTGCGGCTCTCTGAAGACTGGGCCTGGCTCCAAGAATGTTCACAGGGAGCTGGCATGAGGGTCTGCACTGAGAACAAAGAGCAGGCCAGCCCAGGGGGCAGTGAAATATTAGCTCCAGGCAGCTGGCTCTGGGTCAGCTATGGCCCTGCCCAGGGGAGGAACAGTCAGCAACATGGAACTCTGGACCCAGGGCCATGGGCCTGGTTTTTAGCAAAAACCTATAGGTGCTGCTGATTTTCCTTGCTTTTTTGTTTTTTTCAATTGTTAAGACATATATTACACACAAAAGCATGCATGCAAACATATGCAGCACAGCCAGGGGTGGAAAACCAAAGCAACAGAACTCCCCAGACACAATCTCCACCCATGTCCCCTTCCCCATCATTCCCCTATCCCCTCCAGAGGTAACTACCTCTGATTTTCAGGAATCATCATTTCCTTGGTTTTTCTTATAATTTTTACCATTTGTGTATGTATCCCTAAAGATTACAGTCTAGTTTTGCCTATCAGTACACATTGCTACCATTCATTCACTTTGGTTTTTTACACAGTAATCAACTGCATGAATATATTCTATTTGTCCATTTTACTATCTATGACATTTAAGTTGTTTTCCGTTTTTGCCACTACAAACAATGCTGCAATAAATATTCTTGATCATGTCTCCTGGTTCTTGTATGCTGCAGTTTCTCTACGATGCACACTTGACAATAAAAACTGTCACACAGAATGCGCTTCCTCACCTCGACTAGGCAATGTGTTCCAAAGTTGTACCGCCTTTACCTCCCTCCAAGATACTAATAAACCCACCCTACTTGTGCAAAGGAGGGTCACTGGTGACTCAGAGGCCAAGAAAGCCTAGTCTATGACTAGACTAGCAAGTTAAAACTATATCCTGATACCTCCTCTGTAAGACAAATGCCACGATTTTAAAATTCTGAGCTTAACAGGAATCAACAACCAAAACAGGTAAGCTTTCCACAAGAAAAATACGACAAATTCCCCCAAAGAATGAGATAACCTCTATGGTTTTGAGCAAACCCACCTGCCCATATTATTAAGTATAAGCAATACATAAAAATGTGTCCCTAAGATATTTAGTGCAGAAAGGCTGCACACCGATAAATTCCAGTTTGCCAAGAGCAGCAGGAAAGAGGTAGAATGGGGTGGAGAGGGACCCTGGAGGCCGCCCAGCTACAGCTGCCATGTACCTGTATACCGGCTGCATCTCTCTTGCAATGCCAATGATGGCGCCTGGCAGGAAATTGTCAAACTCCTCAAACAATTCCCGGATGTTGGTCTTGTACTTTAGGTCTAGGTCCAGCTGAATTATCCGCAGGATCTCTGGAGGAAAGAAAAAGACAATAATAAGACCCAGACACACATCCTGGGAGGCTCAGCTATTTATAGAAAATGAAGTGGAGGTGCAGAAAAGGATAATAGATTATTTTTGCTGTCACTGAAGATGCAAAGTTACCGCTGGAAACAAAGGCCCTTCATGTGCCAGCAATCTACTCTGTAAGACTAGAAGTCTCCATAAACAACTGTCCCGTTATCTTTCTTTCCAGTTGCAGACACGTATTTTGTTTAAAAGCAGGTGACCATGTGCTCCAGTTTAGGCCTACTGTCCTGGTATAATTGTCATCAGCACACCATTTTCATTCTCAGAAATATCTGACGTCATGTGAACACCCTACTTAAAACTGAAAGCTTATAGGTGTTTCTCTTTGAAGCATAGGTAGTAAATGACCCACGGGAGAGAGGGGTAAAACTGTTATCATTTTAGGCCCTTATTAGTACATTCTGCAAACCTAAATATCTGTTGAGGTAGACAAAATGAATCTCGCAATTACCTAGCACATAAGTGCTGTTTGCCTCTGTGGCCTCCAAGTAACTCAGGAGCAGGGCACTAGCCGAACTCATTCTCTCATCCTTCCTTCACCCAGCCAAGCCTGACTGACTCCTGTGCTGTTGGTGCCATGAGGGGACTGATACCGGGGTGACTGGGACCCTGTTTTCAAGGAGAGATGTGCAGGTGACTAAAAACAGAGTGAGGAATTAGTGCTAACATGAAATGGAAGAGAGGCTGTGGGAACTCCAAAGAGGGTCTGCTAGAGGTTAAAAGATGAAGGAGAGAGTACTTGGTACTAGGAGAAGGCCTGACAGGGAACCAGGCCACATGAGTGCAAGTTCCAGTTTTGCTGCTGATTAATCCTGTGACCCTGGGAAAGTTAAATTTTACTTCTCTAAACCTGAACTGTTTCATTTGTTAAAGTGGCGATGGTATGATGCGCCTCGTGAGGCTGTGATGCTGAGGAGATGGAACGACAGATGGGGAATGTCATCTGTACAGGCTGTAGAGGCTACAGGGACCTAAGGCTTGGAGAGTAGGGAACTCACTGAGGCCTGAGGCAGTCAAGGAAAACCTAGTATAAGACAGGGTCATGGCCTGGACCTTAATGTGTTCAGGCATGGAGAGGTAAAGTAACAATAACACCATCTAGGACACCGGGGTTCTCCCCTCCACTCTTCAGCAGCCTTTTCATGCCTGCCCACTGCAGAGCATGACGGCTGTCTGAGGACAGGCTGCTCCTGGAAGCCGTTGGAGGACAAGGACTCTATCTTTGGCATCTCGACCTCCATCATTCATCATACAGGGCTTGGCATCCAGTAAACACTCAGGACTGTTTGTGGAATTCAAAAGCCATTCTCTAAATTAGTTTGTGAAGAAATCACAGCTTATGATTTAAGAAAAACTAATTCATTTATTCCTTTTTCCATTTTCCTTCGTGATGAAAAGAAACAGAACATTAATTGACATCCTATGAGTTTCCAGGGGGAAAAAATGTTACAATAGGTAACAATCTAGCTGCCCAGGCAAAAGGAAAGTAAAAGGGCACCGGAACTGGCTTCTCTGGCCCTTGTGGGAAGAAGGTACAGGAAAATGGGCCCGTCAAGCCAATGTGGACCCTGCTGCCTGCCTGGCTTCACACTGCCCAACCCCACACGGAAATATAAGTGAAAATGCTGCCTTTCCCTCCTGCACTAAAAACAACAATAACGACAACTTAGAAACCAGGAAAGGCGATGACCCAGGAGCCCCTTGTGGTGACTTTGCTGTTTCCACGAAAGCTGCCCTAGACCAGAAGTGGAGACGGGAAACAGGCCGGAGGGCAGAGCCTGCAGGAACCTGCTGCTCTCAGTCATGGCCCTGGAGAATAAGGGAAGTAACCAGACAGTGACTTTAAGGAAGAAGAGTGTATCCCAGGAGAGAATGTCCAGGAATGAGAGTTGCAGCCATCAAGAAGAAGTCATAACAGGGGTCCCACAGCACACACACCCCTCCAGACATCTCTCTTCCTTTCAGTTCATCTCCTGTGCCCCAAGCTGTCATGGGTAGCTCTTATTCACACAAGGTAGAGACCTTGTAAGACAGAAACAGGTTAGCACCATCATCCAAAGTAAAGAAACCACGTCATCGCAGGTTCTGTTGATAAAAGGGGTATGTTGTGGGACAAGGGGCTGGCAAGCGGTAGACACAAAAGTGTTTGGCCTGGAGATGGAGAGACCTCAAGGATGTATGGTGGTGGTTTTGTGGCACTGTTAAGGTTATGATAGAAGGGTAAATCTCATCCTCATGGCTCCAGGAAGTACTTGCAATAACGTCAATGATGGCCACATAGAAACACCCTTGGAGTGGTTTTTGAGTGTCCAGCATTGTACACGCAATAGTTTCTCATAACCACTCAACATGTAGAGTTATTCCTATGTTTAAATGAAGAAACAGAGGCTTAAAACCGTTAAAAACAATAGCCTGAGGCCCCCGCAACAAATAAGTGTTGGAGCTGGGATCTGATCCTAGGTCTGCTTGACTTGAAAGCCCAGCATGCTTTTTCCATAGACTCCGATTCCCCTTCTGATTAGAGAAGAGCTCCAAGAAGGCAGATTTTGGCTCTGCTGCTACCCACACAGAGACCCCAGGAGCACGCATGAGTGCCAAAGACCTTGACAAAGAGCAGAGCAACAAGTTGGCCTCCTGTGGAATTTAAGGAAAGTCTTCTACATGAAAACGGTAATTTCACTATAAAAAACTCCTGACAGTAGAAAAGCCATTCATTCAATCAGTCATTATTCCTTGAAACCACATGCTTTGTGTACTCTCTGGTCTTTTGAGGTCATTTAAATCCTACGTATTCTCTAAGAAGCAGCTCTAATGCTTTTTTCCCTGGCCTGCCTGGACAGGGCCTGGTCAGAAGTTATGGCTGCCTGCCTCAGGCCACTGCTACCCATGTACCTATCTCACCATCCTTGCCAGAGAGTGTGCTCCTTGAGAAAGAAAGGTGCTGGGAAGGCAGAGCTCAGAGATATCAGATGTCTCCTGAAGAGATCCAGCTCCTTCATGGGCCAAGCCCTGGTCTTGTCTTAATAAGCCCCCCAACAAATCTGACCACTTTCTCTACCCTTCAGAGGCTGGTGGGGAGTGAACTCAGCCCTCAGACACAGGAATTTGAGATGCTTTCATGTTTTTCATAGCTCCTTGTCTATAAAGCACCTTTCAGAAAAGGTTTACTAAAAGTTGCTAATACTTTTTTTTAAAGGAATTTCACCAAACCAAGGTTAACTGATTAGAAAGGAAAGAAACAGCAGCTCCAGCACAAAATGACCCTTTCACACCAATATGAAAAGACTGACCCAGTTGTCACCTTTCATGCTAAGGCAGGAGGACAGTCCCTTCTATTCAGGGAGGCTGACAGCCCCTAGCACAGCCTGCACTGTCATGCAGGCATCTGTCCAGATTGTTATCCTTTTATGTAATTATGAAATGAGATGCCAAGTTGTAAATGTGACTGCTCAAAAGAGGAAGATGCTTATTAGAAATGCTAGAATTCACTGGGATAAGGTTTTGTTAAAGGGCCCTGTTCCTCTGACCTCTGGCCCTTCATGTATGTCATCCCTCTGTGGAAAGTACATCTGGGGATTTTATACATAATGCTGAAAGGCAGTTCTGAGGTGGAAACAAGATCAATATAGGGAAGTGACAGCCACGTTGATGGCCCAGAGAGGATGCTGGTTGGAGGATAATGGTAATTACAGCATAGAACCACTAAAGTTTAAGGTATGAATGAGATAACTGCCCCCAAAGCAGGGAGAAGATGAAATCTATAAAGTATGGGGTTGAATCTTTGAGAAAAGGGAGGACTAGAGAGCTAAAAACAAACAAACAAACAAACAAACAAACAAACAAAGCCATCATCCAAGGCTGGTTGAATGTTCACCATGTAGGAAACTTACGAGAAGACAACAAAAAGGTAGAGAACATAATAAATAGTCTAGGATAGCAGATCTGAAAGAGAGTCTAATAATAACTGAGGCCAATATACCCACTGTACAGATGAGGAAACTGAGGACCAAAGAGAGACTTGTTAGGAGTCACACAATTGAGCTAAGTGGCAAAGCTGATCCCAGAAATCAGGTCTCCTAGCTCCCTAGTTGATGCTCTTCTGTTAATTAGCTCCCCCTCCCACACACTCCCAGCATGGGCCATTAACTCCTAGGAAGCAGAAAACATTGTGCAATGGCTCAAAGGGTCATGCACAAGACTTGCCAGGTACCCAGCACAAGTAGTTCATAGAGGATCCGTTTATCCTCCCAGGAAAATGTAAACCTGAAGATCAATAAGTAGTAGCCAAAGAAAAGAAATGATAAAATTCCACGATCCACAGCTTTTGGAAATGAGAAAACCGTTCTCCATATTCTCAAGTTAACATTAGACAGAGGACTGTTAAAAACCAAACCAAACAAACAAATCTTTACAATCCTCTAAGAACACACCTTGAGCTGTGCTAAATTCAAAGGGAAGCAGGAAGTTGACTTAACATCCAGGAGTCACCCCTGAAGATGCAAGCTCAGTGCCTAGTGTGACAGCTACAGCAGACAAAAGCAAAACACTGTCCACCCCACTGCCCTGCCATCCTGTTCTAGTTAGATGTACATTCCTGGGAATGTGTTTGCTGTTACGTCTAACTGGTAGGATGAAGGTCCTTGCAACCAGCCCCTCAGACTTACAGATTTTTTTATGTGTGTGTTTAAATCACAAAAACAAGAACTGAAGTATCAATGTTCCCCTGTGTCATTTTCTCGGGTAAAAGGACACTTGCTCATGTATTAGGAAGTCCAGTGTGGGCACCAGGTGTTTGAGGAGCACACCTGTGCTGGGCATCCTCCTTGGATAACTCAACTGCCTCATGTGGGCAGACCAGGCCTTTTGGTAAATGACAGAATCTATCTATGAGAGCTTCCAGCATTTACCTCACGGGTCAGCAGTTGGAGCTTTGAACCCTGATTTCCATGGGGGGTGAGAGTTTGGCAACAGATTAGGGAGGGTGAGCTGAGCTATTTCAGGAAGTAGAAGAATTGCTGCCTCCAGGGCACAGAAAGTGGTTCAGGGTTCTGGCTGAAATCCCCAACCACAGAACTGATGAATATTTGACCACAAAACAGGAAGTATGTCAACTCAAAGCAGGAAAAGATGCGAAGGACCTAGGTGGGCCTTCTGGTTTGAGACATATTTCCGCTTTAACTTCAACTCCAGGGAGTAAAATCAAGAATGTGCTACTATCTTCATGAGGAAACAAGTCCTCTCACCTCAGCCTCTCATGCTCCAGTTTCAGGCTAAAAGAATAGTGCCACTTGGTTCTAACAAGTTGGAAAAAGCAGAGAAGATTGAAAGTGCTAGCTAAAAACGTAGCTTTTAAGAACTTCTGACGCCATTGCCATCATCACCACCTCAGTCCTGGACAGCACTGAGAGGGCTCTAGACTGTCTAGGTGGTGGCTCTTAGGATTTAGGAAGCCCACATCTGCTGTCGGTGTCTGAGGCACTGAGCACCCGGCTGGCTGGGCCATAAGGTTGATTCTTCTGCACAAGTGCAACATGCGGGGCCTTAGAACCAGTTGGGAGGTTCCCAAGTCACCATTTCCCTATGGGAACAGGCTTGGGACAGCTCATCATCAACTTCCAATTAAACCAGCCACAAGGCATGTCATCTGACCAGGGATGGAATTACAACCCAGAATGAGTAATTAATGATACCAGAAAACAAACAAAAGAGGGAGGGAGAAAACCTTTTCCTCTGCCCTCTCTTCTCCTATCCCCAGAAACAATTCTTGGTAGACAATTGTTAACAAACAGAAAACAACATGCAGTAAAACATATCAGGAAATTATGAAAAGAAAAGGCGTGCTTCGATAAGCACCGGGCCCACCATCCTGGACAACAAACAGGCCTTCTCTGAAGGGCAGGCTAACCGTGTCAGCCCTTCCCCATCTTTCTGTTTTGAAGAGCTTCAGAGCTTCCCAGAGATAAATATTTATAACACATCAGAGGGCTTTCACCTCAGAACACTGGCACAAACTTTCCACTCACCAGGAGAGGGTTCAGGGAGAAGGGGAAATGATGACAGCCCCGAGCCTTGTGGGGGACGGGGCTAGGGACCAGGAAGCAGCTGTGTGGGAAGTGAGCTTAATTTCTCATTGTCTGCTTGGAAATATTGCTGCAATTTGCCACCTGCTTTATCATCCTCTGTAGCTTTTTAATTACTGGTCAGCAGCACCTCTGGCCTGCAGAAGCCAAAAAGGGCAAATGAAAAAGGGTAGAGACTTCATCTAAGGATAAGAGGCTCATGACCCAGGAGAAGCTGTTTTGAAGCCCATGAGACAGGCATGGTCCCGATGTTCTACACCAGCCACACTAATTAGACTGGCTTCTCCTACTGGAGGGTCTTAGGCGATGATGGAGGGCCTGCCATCTCAAGGCACAGATCCAAGCTGTGTCCCTGAGGGGGTCTGCAGGTGGAATTGCCTGTGGTGGTTGTACATCTGACAGGGAACAGGAAAAGCCAGATGGGCTTTTCCCTGTCCCTCAAAGCCCCTTCTATTCCCTTTGCTGTGTCAGGCCCAGCTGCAGGACAGCTGGATAACTATAAAAATAGCTACTATGAAGAAACAGTAGAACATGCCAAGGGTCCAAGGTCTTGGGCCCAGATTCCTGGAGCACCTCCAGCCTGGTCAGTCAAACACCCCCTCCCTAAATGCAGGGAGACAGTGTCTATGGGCCAGGTCCAAGCTGGGGCTGTGCATTTACTGAGTCAGCTCATGAACCTCCACTACACTCTGCCAGATGAATTATAGTAACTCCCATTTTCAAAGAGTTTAGCAACCTGTCTACAACAACCTGGCAAGGAAGCACTGAAGTTGAGAGCAAGCACAGATCTGTCTCACTCAACACTAGTTGATCCATGACATATAGGTTTCTGAGAAAAGCTTTCAGACACCTCTGAAGTCCCTTTTAAAATCCTACTATCTTTAAAAACAAGAAATGCTGCCACCTCAAGGGTGAAATATCAGACAGCTCTAGATCATCTTGGTGCAGCAACTGGGACTTCCCCACTTCCCACAAACCACCTCTCTCAAGACTCCCCCCACAGAGCTTGAAGACCACTGAGGTTGAACAGAGACCCCTGGAGAAATTTCAGAAAAAAAGGCTTTAATGCCATAAAAATAAGTTGAAAGGAAGTTTTTAATGACAATGACCAACATGTATTTTCATTTCATCACCTAAATGTGCTGAGATGGGTATTATCATTGCTATTTGATAAATGAAGAAATGAAGAAGTGTGGCAATCAAGCCCACATAGCTGGTAAGGGGCAGAGCCAGAATCTACACTCAAATTTGCGGGACTCTGAGGCCCCATACTTGCCCTTCCTCCCCATGCGACCCCACCTTTCAGGCCCCTGAGCCACCAAGACATGACCTGTGCTCAGTTTTGCAGGCGCTGCTCAGCCAGGACATCCCTGACTCTCCCCTGTGTAAATCTATGTTTTCCACAGTAGCAGCCTGCCCCCACCTCCAAGGGAGGAGTGAAGGGAGGAAATGGAGGGCATAAGAGTGATTTATACAACCTGTTAGCAGCTCTGGTAAGAGGTTTGGGGGCCAAGAGGTTGAAATTAATGACCTATATGACACATTCTTTCTTCTAGCCCTACTTGCCCCCTCTCAAAAGTAAGCCTGGGAAAGTGGGCATTAGCTGTGGCTCAGCCATAACATTTTTGTAACTATCAACTCCTGTTCTGTGTACAAAACAAAGCCAATTATGAAAAAATACAGTTTTGCTTAAGTGATAGTATAAATTGAGTCTCCTCCCTCACCCTTAGCACCTTATGCAACTAGGTATTAATCATTTCCTTTAGGATAGGACACTTTATTTTCAACAGGGATGAAAAACTTTATGGACATATTTAATGAGAAAACACACCTGGTCTCAATTTTCC
The DNA here is from genome assembly GCA_030015415.1 of Cynopterus sphinx. Lineage (NCBI taxonomy): Eukaryota > Metazoa > Chordata > Mammalia > Chiroptera > Pteropodidae > Cynopterus > Cynopterus sphinx. The sequence continues at coordinate 49,192,219 of CM057380.1, forward strand.
TCTCACTTCTACTGACAATATGAAATTATAGTTCATGGCCTTCTCTATGAAGTTCAATATGCAGGGGAAATTGAATTTTAGATCTGGAAAGCAGAATACTCCCCTTTTCCTTCATTTCTATGGTATAGATATCCATGGTCCTTGCTGGCCTCTCCATAGCTTATCATTCTCTGGTGTTTGCTATAGACTTTATTTCAAAAAGTGTAAGCTCCCCTTCCTATCTGGGGCAGGACTACAACCTGACCTTGTTCACCAATAGAGTCTAATGCCTGATCCCTGCTCTTCTCCGGCAGGAATTTTGTCATAGACTCCTGGCAATGGCAGCTATAGAAAGCAGTCCTCTTTGGGCAGAATTAACAGGTGCTTTCTGGAAATAGTTATACGGCTACCACTGGTCTGCCCGAATGGTCATAACTCAATTTTGTAAATTCCTCATTCAGAGGTTCTCTATTATAGCTATGGGGTCTTCTGCTTCTAATCTCCTCTGCCCTCTCTCTTTATTCATGGGTCCTCTTAAGTCTCCTCTCTGAGTACAACAGAAGGCCCTGAAGCCAACAGAGCATGCACTACTGAGATGCTTACACAGAAAAGGTAAGTGAGGCAGAGAACAGCCCTCAGGCACATGCCCAACTCCCCCTGGGGCCATGGAGGAGTGGGGAAGAGTGGCCCCACATCATTCCTTGGGCCCAGAAATCCACATCAGGTTCAATAAGAAAAACCAGTTTCTCTACCTTATGAACCCAGAAATACCTTTCTGAGATGTCTATGTGAAGAACTACCCATTTCCTTTTACCTTTCGTAGCAGGATAAAAATGTATATATGGTTTTAATCTTTTCAGGAGCAACATCTGCTCCCCTATGACAGTTCGTAAACTGACTTGCCAGTAGTCTAATAATGGCTCCTCAGGTTTCCTGTCTCTCAAGCCAGGCCTCTTGCCAAAATGTTATGTAATTTTATTGATTTTTAGGCTAAAGTTTTTAAAAAGATAAACTATCTATCATCATCTACAAAATGATGAGAGTCCTATATGCCAGGTACCAGGCTAGGTATTTTACCTCATTTAAGCCTTATAAATAGGGTTTATTGTCCCCATTTTATAGTTTTCTCCTACCCAAGATACAGTCTATGTTTCATTGCTTTCATACCTATTTACCAAGGTTAAGAGGAGCCCTCCTACTATGAGTCTAATGAGAATTAGCCAAGAATGTGGAGAAGCCAAAAGACTGGCCACTGTGCTGGGAATCCATACTCTAATTTTCACCTAAAATAAAACTCGCCTTCCTACAGAGCAGGTAACCCCAAGAAACCCTCTTTATAACTTGTTCCCATCATAGACCCTACAATCAAAAAGATTCTGTCTACCAAATTGTACTTAGCACTAATTAATTCATTCCTTTGTTTTAATTAAATTTCAATTTCATTTAAGTTTCTTTTTTAACTAAATAAATTTTAAGTGTCTTAATTTTAATTAAAGACATAAATTATAATGCTGAAATTGACATAATTGCAGATGGAAGCAAAAAAAAAAAATTTAACCTCTAAATATTTCAGTGTGTACTCCCTAAGAAACAACAACACTCTCATGACAATACGACCATCAAAACCACTAATACATCACCAGTTAATCTACAGTTCCACTTAAAATCTGTCAATTTTCCAAAAACGAAATCAAAATTTCTGGTCCAGGATAGCACAGAGTTGTCATGTCTCTTCAATCTGAAATAGTTCCTCAGTCTGTCTTCATCTTCTGTGACCTAGGACTAGTTGAGGAATACAGGCTGATTATTTAGAAAAATCTCCCTCAGTTTGGGTTTTCCTAATGTTTCCTTATGGTTAGATTCAGGGTATGCATCTTTGTCAAAAATAGCACAGAGGGATGTTGTTTTTCTCACGCAGTATCAGGGGGCACAGCATGTCAGTTTGTCCCATGACTAGCGATGTCAATCTAGATCACTATAAAGTTACCATTTTTTTTCCCTTTATAACAGTAGCTTATGTGGGGAAACATTCTGAGACTGTGAAAATGTCTTATTCTCGAACAAATTTTTACCTGCTGGTTCAGCATTCATTCTTATTATCTGAATAAATTATTACTATAATGACTGTTACCAAATGGTGACTAATGTCCTCATTTCCCTACAATCATTGGTTGGCATTCTACTGGAAAGGAAAACTTTCTGTCATCCTCCTTATGGTAGGTCGCACCAAGCAAATTCACCCCTGACTGGAAGGTCCTGGTGCTGCCTACTGCGAGGAAATGGAAGGAGCATCAAAGCAGCCACCATTGTGGCTTCAGGCCACCATCTGAAATGACCTCTTGAAAAATCTCCAGCAGCACCTGGCTCGAGGGCTCTTGCTCATTCTTTACAACAAAAGTAATAATAATAATAATAATAATAACAACAACAACAACAACAATAACTGAAAAAAGTTACACAAATAAATAAGTGAATAAATAAGTAGGAGATGACTGCATATCAAAGGTACTTTTAGAAGTCAAGGTCAGACTAACTCTTCTTTCTCCCATTTTTTTAAAAAATGGGCTCTGCCTTATTTAATAAAATGCGAACTTAGAAACTCTAGGCAAGTATGAGTAGACAGGGCACTGGATTAGAGCCCTGGCTCTGTCACTACCGTGGGCAAGTCACTTCCCTCTGGGCACCAGTTTTCCCAGACTGTAAGACAAGAGGGTTAGACTGCTACCCTGTGATTCTGAACACAGGTGGCCTTTTTCCCTCACTTATAAATCAGCTGCTTGTTCTCAGAATAGCACAAATATATATCAGGCACATAAGACATGGCTCACTGTGATGATCTCGGCCACTCCAAGGCAAGTCCCTACTGTTTGCTAAGTACTATGACATGTGTGGAGGAGGTGCAGGATGTTGTAATCACTGTATATGGTGCTGGGTGAGTGCTAGACTTCTTGGGGAGGATCACTCTGTGGGTTATATAAAAGTCTAACCACCATGATATAAACTTGAAAATAATATTATGTTGAATGTAAACTGTAGTTGAAAAAAAACACTATATTAAAAAAAAATGAATGACACTGTTCCTAGCCTTAAAACATGGATATATAGTAAGATTTTCATTATATATTCTCTGCTGCTGCCACTGACACTACTGTTTCCATTTTTCCTCATCATCATCCTTCATGATTATTAAATGTTGCCATATTGGAAGCTAACATTTACTTAGTACCCACTATGTGTCAGACATTGGACTATTTTTAAATCCCCCAATTTCCCTTTAACAGATATAGAAAACTAAGATTCCCAATCACCACATAACTTGGCTAAAGTCACACAGCTAGTGAGTGACCAAGCGGTAATGCACATCAAGCCTGTCTGGCCCTAGAGTCTGAGCTCTTTTGCTTCAAGTAGCTCTCTTCAAATGGGTTTACTCTGAAATTAGCCCGCATGCATACCAGTTATCACCCCCCCCCCGCTAACTTAGTAAGCTTAAAATAGGTTATGATGATCCCTCATGGTTCTGTGGGTCAACCAGGCTTAGTTGGGTGGTCCTCACATGGGGTCTCTCACGTGGAAACCAGAATATGGCAGCGGAGGCTGTAGTCACACGAAGGCTCAGCCAGGCTGGACGTCCATATTACACATATAGCAGTTGACACTGGCTGTTGGCAAAGAGCTCGGCTGGGGCTGTTCAACCAGAGCAGTTTCATGTGGGCTCTCCCTGGGGTTTTGGCTTTGCCTAGCCCGCAGCTGGATTCCAAAAGGAAGCTTGCCAAGAACAAGTGTTCCAAGAGACCCAGGCTGAAACCACAAGGCTCCTGGAGACTGAGCCTCGGAAGTCATGCTGCAACACTTCCACTATATCCTACTGGTCCAAAACAAGTCACAGAGCCAGCCCAAGTTCAAGGAAAGGGGACTACACAAAGGTATGAATACTGGAAGCATAGCTTATCAGGAGGTCATCTTTGAAGTCCAGCTCCACATACCCTCACCCCATAGTGAATTATAGATCATTTTAAATTTCTTCATATTATTCTAAATTTTCTACAATAGACATATATATTATTTTGTAATCATGAAAATCAATATTTTAAAACACATGATCATCATTATGACAAATGTATAACATATTATTTATTTATGTGTATGTATCTGTATATTTATATATGTACATACATATATGAAACTAGAAGAACTTGTGCATTTTAAAAACTTTAATCTTTTCAAAATTGACATGTATTGCTTTTAAATGAAAAACATTTTTAAAGGGACTAAAGAAATACCTCATAAAAAAATACCCATTTTCTGGCAATATATATCAGATTTAAGGCATTTGGCATGACCTCAAGTTTCTTTAGGATTCCTTCTCTAGGAGGATAGTCACCCATTTTTGTAATATTTTTCCTAAGTCAAGTCCATCTAAATATTCTGCTTTCCTCCTACTTTACCACAAGGTGGTCTTCTGGGTTTCCAGCTGCATAAAATTTAAAAAAAAAAAAAAAAAGCAAATGATAAGCTGGGAGTTAGTCTCATCTGGTTTCTTTTTCTTGTCATTTATCTAATTGTATTTGTAATACATTTGCCCCGTCTCCTCTCACCAAGTACATCGTAGAAGTCCAAGGTAAATGGCAGGTGCTTTGGGTATTGAAGCAGCTTAGAATAACCCTCAGATTTACTTGGATGAGTTTCTGTCTCAGGGGCCAATATGCATTCTCAGAGCTCTAGGCCTAGAGGAGTCTGAAAAAGAAAGGGCAGCCTTAGAGATATATGAGGACACAAAATCATAAAACAGAATGTTTAATCAATGCTCTGGGAAGAGAGGTAGCCTGAGGCAGAGCAATACCCTTCCGGTAAGGTAAGAGACTGTGACGGCTAAAGGCGATAAAGCTACCACTGCCCTAAACACAGAGACCATCTATATCCAAAATCAAAAGCAGCTGGGGTCCTCTCTCTGAGTCACATCTACTAAAGGACATTGGTGAGCCTGGATTGGAAACTTCTGGAATTGAGTATAAAGGGAATGGGGAACCTGGGCAAGAGATGACAAAAGTGAAACTGAGTTTTCCTAGAGGCCCTGCCTTCCCAAAGGGCGACAGCTTCTGACCAGACAAACACTGGGGTCTATCACCAGAATCCACACATGCACATGGTTCAGAGAGTATAAGGAGGCTGATTTGTTGAGTCATTCAGCTCTATTTTTATCCACTCTCCAAACCATAAACCCACACTTCACATTTCATTGTTTGGGGTGGATTAAGATTTTTGACTTGGTCTTTTTTGTGGTTTAATTTCCTGCATGCCTGTATGAAGGAAAAACTTCAGCATTCCTATGGAAACACATGACATTTTAACCTTTTCTTAGTAGAATGAAGTCCAGATTATTGGTGTCTTGACTGCTGTTTAACTCTACACTGCTCTAATGGAGAACATGACCTGCCCCTTCTCTCCTCTACTGAGTGAGGCAGGTAGATTCTCACAGGTCAATGTTTATCGTCTGGCTCCTGAAATGTTAGGTTAAAGCAAGTTTGTTTTATTAATACTTCAGTACAATATTAAGAGATGATGTAGCCTCAGTATAATTCACATAACAGTTAAGCGTGACATTATTGGAATCATTAGTGATAAACATCCAGGTACAGAGTTTGGTAACTGCCAGTGATGGAAGAGTTGAACATTCTTAAACTATTTCCAAGTGATTTCAATCACAAAGCCGGGCATGACTATGTGGTCACAGAAATAACAAACACATATTAGAAGAGAATGCTCCTTTTCTGTGGAAGCCAAGACCAGTTTTGTTTTCTGTTTTAAACAGTTTCACCTCCACTCATACGTGAAGTAGAGTCATAAAGTTTGGCAACTTTAATTCCTTCACTATAAATCTCCAAAACTTCAGGGTCTTCCTAACTGTCAAAAACCCTCCTAGCTCAGGCAGAGCTGTGGTTTTCAATTCAAGGATACAGCCCTTCTCCTTTTTAAAAGGAGAATCTGGAACTGCACCAAATATTCCTTTTTCAACTAATGAGAGGCTTGAGATGCTGTCAGAAACACAAAAACTAGAAGTTGCTAGAAGAAGTAAACCAGTCAGGAGGAAAAACGCTCCTCCATAAAGCTAAATGTTGGGTGCTATTGGGTGTGAATCCTACATTCTCTCCCAGTCCTGGGGCAGCACCACGTCAACCTTCTGAGTGTTTGTCCCACCAACAGTGCACACGATCAGTGACATACCACACAGCTCTAAGACACTAGCACCTTTCCTGTTCATGAAGAACAACACTGCCTTCTTTTGATTGTTCAACAAATACTTATTACCCCCACGACCACCCCCGGGTGCCAGGTGCTGTCCTCACCACTGAAGATACAGCAGGGAAAAGACAGGCAAGGCCCCTATTTTCATGTCACTCACAGCCTGGACAAGATGACTTCAGACAGCAGTAAGTGCTGTGGAGAAAAGAAAACCAAGTGGTGGGATGCAGCATGATATCGTGAGGGGCTACTGACATTGGGAAGATGGGGAAGGCCTCTGGAACAAGCAACATTTAAGCTAAGACCTGATAGATGGGAAAAGAGAAATGCAAAGATCTGGGGAAAGAGAGGGCAAAGGAAGGCTAGTAAAAAAAATCAGGGGATGCCTTTAGAACATTGATGTACAAAGGGAAAGGTGAGAAAGTCGTAGCTGGAGAGCTGGGTGAGCACCAGTCCCACTGAGGGGCTTTAGCTAGGCAGAGGAGTGGCCTGATTGTACACGACCCTGCTCTGTAGACCCAGCACCTCTGTGCCTCTGTCCCTGACCAGGAGCCCTGGTACCTAATTGGACATGCTAGCACCTGAGGCACCCTAGCTCTCTGGGCTTCCAGCTCAACTTGAGAGATGTAATCAAGCATACCACATTTAGAGAATTGCTTCTCTCTGCCACCTAACTTTTGTGAGATTGGGGTACAAAGAGAGAGGATATGGCTGCCACTCCTCAAGGAGGACAATATCAGGAAGGCTTAGGGCCATATTCACTCTCTCCTTCCCCAACTTCTCCCTTGTCATATGGTCAGGCGCTGGTCCTGGCCTTGGCTCTCATTGGAACTTTCACCAAAACCCTCTCTTCTCACCAACTGAGCTAGAAAAAGCTGCACATCCAGGCAAACCATGGCACAATGAGTGTGGAAAAAAATAACATGATAGGTCCCCTACCCCACTCACATGTTAGTATACTGCAGAAATCAGGTTAAGTGATCATCACAGAAATGAGGCCATAATAGGGCTCTACACAGCCCAGCAGGCAACTGTAAAGGAGTCGGTGTATGTGTCTGTGTTTAACTCACTCAATTATTAGTTGAATAAAGATCTGGCATTCTGACTAGAATAAACAAAACAAGGTCCCTGCCCTCAAACTGCTTACAGACTAGTAACAGAGACTAAATAATGATGACCATAACCCAAGGAAACCTATGACCAGTGTCCAGGGAGGGAGAGAAGCAGAACTGTGGGCACAGTGAGGGGGCAGCTGTGGAGAAGAGACGGTGCTCAGCTGGGCCTTGTCTTAGTCACCTCAGGTTACCCTGATGAAATGCCTAGTGGGTGGTTTAAACAACAGATACTGATTTTCTCAGTTCAGAGTCCATGATCGAAGTGTTCACAAATTTGGTTTCTGTTGGGAGCTCTCTTCCTGGCTTGTGCATGACCACCTTCTTGCTGTGTCCTCCAAGCCCTCTTGTCTGTGCTCAGAAAGACAGTGTTCTGCTGTTGCTCCCTCTCTGATAAGGACATCAAGCCCCCTGGACCCCTCTGACAACCCCATTCAACCTTAATCACCTCCCAAAGGCCATCTCCAGATATCATCACTTTGGAAGTTAGGATTCAACATGTGAGTCTGAGGGGGAGACAATTCAGTCCATAACAGGTTTTGAAAGACAGATTTGTATCAAAGTCTTTCCATGTGGGAAATAGAATTACAGAAGGAAAGACCACTGACAGAAAAAGAGGGACTGGGAGCCTGGAAGATTTGTTGGGAGAGCAGAAAACAAGTTGGTTTGACTGGAATAAAGGACATGTGAGGGGCACAGGGGAGATGAGGCTGGAAAGGCAGTCTGGGACAAGTCACGGAGGATTCCAGTGTCATGCATTGGCAGGCGGCCAAGGACATTACTGATAAGAAGATGACAGGATCGGGCCTAGGTCAAAGCTCTCCCAGGCAGCCTGAGGAGGGAGGCGGATCAAGGGCTACTATGCTCACCAGGACAAAGGAGGACGAGGGTCTGCATTGAAGCCTTGGTGCAGAGTGGTATGAGGCTGTGGACAGATGAGCCTGAGCTTTTCTGAGATTAGCTGACTGGAGCTCACCCAGGGTGGCGGGAGAACAAAAGTGAGGTCCCTATACCCAGGGCTGCCTTGCCCGGACTCCTCTGAGCACCAAAAATCTGCCTGAGTCCATGCTCAAAAACACCTCCCTGTTCTCACTCTGTCTGGTGAGGAGGCCCTGGCATGGCACAGTACAATGTGGCACCACCAGCCAGGAAGTGGGCCATACAAAGTCACTATGGCCATAAAGGGTTGGGCTCCAGAGGGAGAATTCACAGGTAAAAAGTGGGGGCTCTGCTCCAGCTAGGCTGAAGTCAGCTGCTGTTCATCCTACCAACCTCCCTATGCCTGACCTTGCTCCCAATGACTCCTAAGATGGGGAAAATGCAAAAACAGAACCAAGGCTTACCAAGCCACGACTGGCCCCACCCTCCACAGAGCCCTAAAAAGAAGAAACCCCCTTCCCACTCCTGAATTGGAAGGCAAAAGGGGGCATCCAGAGATTCCAGAAAGCTAAGCACCTCCTCATGATCCAGCAGGCAGGATTCCTGATGGAGAAACCAGAGCAACCACCATGGTTTTCTGAAGAGGCCAGGAAGCTAGTCACGCATAGTCTGCCTCACAGTGGCCCCCTCAGACCCTTCCGATTCTAACCTTACAATCAACAATCACATGTGGTTACACACACCAGTACACACACCAGGAGGCAGCTGACCCAGGTGGTGCCCGATGCCAAATGACATTCTGAGTTTTATAAGACTTGGCAGAAGATCACAAACCAGGTCACACTCGATATGTGACAAAAAACTGGCATGAAACTGTGTTTTTATTAACTGAATCCTATTTTCTCAAAGAGTAAAAGCAGAATTTCAAAGCTCCTTCATTTTCTTTTCTGGTTTTCAAACGTCCAGTGAGCTTCCTATTTCTCCGAATTTCCTTCCTCCTACCATTCCCACCCTGGCAGTAGACGACTCAAAATTAAATAATGCACTGCAAGGAATCATATTTACAGGCATCTCTGGATGAAACAAGCTTCCATTCAGAGGGCAGGCACTGCCCCATTCCCCACTCAGCACCTGACCCAGGAGAGCACAGCTCCCGCCAGGGTCACTCCTATGTTCTATCATAGGCCATGATCTCCTTTCCTTGAAGGAAACTGACCAGGTGTCACTCCTGGGATGTCTTCCACGGGTAAACAGTGGATCACAGAACCTGCGTCAGCAGGAATGCTGATGAGCACAAGTCTCTGGCTCCCTCACTTTTCAGAGAGCAGAGTCACTCAGCTGACAGCAGGATAGGAAACCTATTGCATGAGGAGGCTACCAGGCCATATGGACACTATGTTGACAATTATGTCTTTTAATGAAGGCTGTAAATCATCCCATTCATCAGCTGCATATAAACCAAGTCTCAGGGAAGCCAGGACCCCTCACTTGGCCACTGACAGTCAGGAAACCCTTATACTCCCCACCTCATCTTTGTCTCAAGCGCTTCAGGCTCTCAAAAGGGGAGGAGCCTTTTACTTCCTTCCATGAGGGGCTGAGGAAAGGGATCTTGGGAATGAGGACTTCCCCCACCATAAACCAAGTCCAAGGATTTGTTGGGGCTTCTTGCTCTAGGCACGTCATTCTTTTTCTTCTAAGGATTTCTCACAATTTGAAACTATGTACTTATTTACTTATTTATGGTCAGTCTCTCCCATGAGACTATAGGCTCCATTAGGGATTATAACATTCGCACCTAGTACAGCGCTGGGCACCTTCAACAACTATTGTTTTTAAAAGGAAATATGACTCTCTCCCAGAACCAGACTCACTAGGGAGGGAGCTACCCACTTAAGAACCCGGGAAAGAGGGTCAGCAAAGGACACTCAGGAGGTAATGTTGAACCCAAGTCCTTAGAAGATAAGTGGCAAGACCTTACAGGTAATGAGAAGGCCCGCAGATAGAGCACAAGCAAAGCCAACCAACAGGAACAGAACATGAAAAAATATTTTTATGAACTGAATCCTGGAATATGGCAGCAACAGGATCCTGAAGGCCAGAACAGGTGTCACTGAGTAAAAAAGGGTATGTGAACTTAGCAACTAGAATGTAAGTATTTCAAAATTTTTATAACCAGAGTGGCCATACAGAATGCACTGACTGACCGAGCACTAGCCCCATGGGCAAGAACAGAGAGCAGAAGCTAGCGAGAGATATTGTGTGAGGGAGAACTGGTGAGACTTGGTGATCTAAGGGAGAATGAGGAAAGAAAAGAAGTCCAAGATGAGTTCTTTGTTTCTGGCTCAGGCAATCTATCATTTGCCAAGATAAGGAAAGGGCAGTTTTGGGGAAAGAAAGACAATCAGTTCTGTATTGCATGTTGACTTTGATGTACCTATGGACTATTCAGAAGGAGATTTCTAGGGTCAGTCTTAACTGAGACTTTTGTAAAGCAGGTCTTAGGTAGACATGGCAGTAAGAATATTACTAAGGCCCATCCATACCCTGTTCTCCTGGCTCCTTGCAGGTAGGTGGCCATATGATTAGCTCCTGGCTAATGGAAAGTGAGCAGAAGTGATGGGTGTAACTTCTGGACGATAACGGTGAAAGCCACTGTACAGCCTCATCCACTCTTCCCCTGCAAGTCATGTGTTCCAGGTGGCATAGCTATCGGATGGAAGTAACCTGGGTCCCTGGGTTGTTGCTTAAAAGAAAGTTGTCCTAGAGATAGCCAATGCACCCACAGTGAAATTGACTTGGGAGAAAAAAATTATGTATTAAGGCACCGAGATTCAGGGCATGTTTGTTACTGCAGCCCAATCTAGCATAAACTTACTAATGCAGATGTCATCAGTGTACAAGTAGTAGCTAAAGTCAAGCTGGATAAGGTAAGCATGCATAATCTTTTATCTGCCCACACACCTAAAAGATATGACATAATTTTAATAACGGGACCATACTCCAGTAATGAATAACCTGTAATGGAGAAGAGGCACTTCTGCCCCACTCCAGGCTACATATTATAATCTTGGGAAGAGGCAGGCTATACAGAATGTTTCAATCCCTCAAGATAATTCTGATACCTTTGTGCTCATCTTCTGCCACCACAAGCTGAGAATAACCAGGATGAAACGAGGAGAGAAGCAATACGAATCCCAGTTCCGTTACCCAGTCTCAAACACAAGCCATGCTTGTGAATCATCAGTGTGTGCCACCTCTCTGATACTCCTGTGTTACCAGATTAATTTATCATGTCTATTAAGTTCCCTTGGCTTCTCCAGTTCCTTACATTAACTCCCTTATGCTTTTCTAGGGACTGTGAACACACATAAAGTAGAAGTTTGGGGCTTCAATTGACAATGTGAAGAGTTCATTTCAGTAAGATGAAAAAGTCACTGTTCCCATAGCAACACTACTTACCTCACAGAACACAAGCCCACAGGGCCTGAATGTGGTCTGAGACATAGTACACGACCATATCAGGACTAATGGAAAGGAATTGTCAAACTCTTGCCTGGGAATTCATTCCCTAGGCCTACTGACACACCTAACATCCTCTCTGCAGCATGTGAGAGACCACCTGTGACTCCTCGCTGAGTCTTCACATCAGCACAATAGGCAAGGAGTTCTGTGAGAGGGCAGGGTCCTGCTCATGAAAGCTCTGTCTCTTCCTCAGGCTTCACCAGATGTCCTCCTGCCTAACTCCTCATCCTCTGGTAGACTTTGCAGTTATCTATGCACAATTACTTCCTCCCTTACACACTTTCTTTTACATAATCCCATTGTATGTACATGGTATTACATTAGTCAGTTCCATGTCTGTGATGCTCACCAGGCAGCAGTTCTGTTAAATATTTCCACCAAGGACTTGTTAGAAGGTAGAGGAACATACCTATCAGGCTTGCCGAGGTCATGAAGCAGAGACATAGAATGGTATAGTTCCATTTTTTGATATTTCATTGCTGACAGCTTTCAAGTACCAGGCGTCCCTCGTCCCCTTCTGCCCACACCTGTGAAAGCTGATAAGAAAGCCTGGACGCTCCCTCCTTTTGTGCAGCAGGAATTTCAAACTGTGTAAGCCCTGGCTCTGGTCCATGCAGAACCCTCAACTCAACCCTACACCCAACCACCACAAAACCCCACATTGGTCTTTCCCTATTCCTCTCTCGTGTCATTTTCAGGCCAGTTAGGGAAGCATGCCTTGTTCTCCCCAGAAATCTCAATAGGTGGGCTCAACATCCAAAACAAATTTTGGGTGGGTTCTATCCTGATACATCGGGGTGGCCACAATAAGGGATACAGAGGGCTGGGCTGTAAGAGCGCACACTGCATCTCCAGCAGGATGCAGCTGTCAATTAAGACCTCACATGCAGCCACATCAACATTACAGTGTTTCACATGCGGAGGTGAGATTATCTACCACCTTACTCTGTACTCCTTTGCATCTGTCCTCCTCACAGTGCCCACCTCTGAAGTTCTCTGTTCAAATCTGAGCCCATATTTTAAGTGGAGCAGAGACCAACGTAGCATGCCCAGAAGCAGACATATAGATCATGAGCTGTCTAGAAATACATCCTGTGGGGAACACACAAAAAGTGGGGCTGTTTCCCTTTGTTGAAAGCTGCCTTCACATCTCTGAAAAAAAGAAACTAGGCTTCTTCAATGAGGTCAAGAGTGAGTATATAAGCATCACAAGATAAAAGCAGGTTTTGGACAATATAAGAAAGATCTTCCTAAAATCAAAACATGTCCAAAGATGAAAGCTTTACAAGTCCACACAGGATGCACTGGACAATATCACTCTTCAGGGATGCCACAGAATAGATTCAAAAACTAATGAAGGGATCCCACCTTCAAGTTTGTTCCAACCCTGGAATTCTCTGACCCAATTCAACAACTCCCTTATCTCCACTAACAATTGCAATGTTCAATGGCCTGACCAGAAAAGGATATGGAAGTTCAAGGACTGGTTTGCAGTCACGTCCTATTTAAACTGAACCTGAATCGCAGCCAAAAATCAGCAAGTGAAAATGATCTACGTGTGCATGTGTGTGCATGTGCACGTGTATATGGTTGGGGTGGGGGAGGGGGAGGAATGGTAATGAGATACAGACCACAGAATGGACACTGTCAGGTTGCAAATTCAAAATCAATCCCTAGAAACAGAAACAAACTAACATGACAGATCTAGAGGAAAGCAGTTTCCAACTGGGGACTCAATTTCACCCATGCTATGAAGGTGAGTTCCCAAATTCCACTTAGAGTAGTGGCACAAACTTAAAAGCAAGCCACAGTTCTGTCCCAGGAAGCCCTGTGTCTGCACCCTTCATGCTGTGTGACCTGTGTGCACCTCTGAGAACACCTTCTTTGTGCTCCACATGCTGCACCGCATTGCCCCCTCCCCTCATGCTTTGCCCCCCTCACACCTAGGCACTCCGGGCCATGACTCTGCACTGTGGACAGAGCAGGAATGGGGTGAAGTCGAGTGACCAAGCCTCTGGTGACGGACACTAATCTCTTAGTGGCATCAAGATAGTGATCTGGGGCTCCAGGAGGTCCCAGGAGAACACTCCTGACTTTGCAGTGGAAGGAAGGAGGAGAGAACACGAGGTCTGGCAGGGAGGAGAGGTGAACACGCAGCACACCTAGGAAGGTATGGCCTGGACCAGCACAAAGACACTGCTAATTCCTGATCCCAGCATCTGCACTGAAGCCAGGGGGAATGAGGGGGACTGACAGTCCCTCAGTGACCAGAGGTCACTTCCATCCTGTCAACCAGGAGCTCAAGGCCAAGAAGGAAGAGTCCCAGAGGTTTGGGGATAACTTATCCCTCTGGCTTGCCTGGTCCTCAAGGCTTATTTCCTTTGGCCAAAACCTCCCCTAATTCCCGAGCTGTTTCCTGCTGCTTTTTTCATTTCATCATCCCCTTTAGAACAATTTCCTGTTCCTTTTTCTTTCTATGGGGGCTGTACTCCTCTTCCTGGCTCTGTAGCCCTTAAAAATACGCAAACAAACAGATAAGGGTCGGCCGCAGGGCCAGTCCCTGTGGCTCCTCCCGGCCCCAGAGTGTGAGGTGGCCTGTCTCACCAGGAAGACCAGGAAACATGGTGATGGGAGCAAGTATCACTGCAAATGTGACCAGGCTCACGAGTTTAATGGCTACACACACACACACACACACACACACACACACACGAGCAGACTGGAAAGGCACCCACTGCCCCCCACCCTACGATGACACCTCTGCTCTCTAGGAGCAATGGCAACACAGGCACTCCTTAGGAGAAACTACCAGAACCCCATGGCTGGCCCAGGTTTTTGTTCATAGGAGGTTTTCAAAGAGAAAGTGGTATAATATCTTCAGCTGTAAAAAAAAAATAAATAAAAAAGTAAGAGACGTGGTTTGTCCCTGCTTGGCTAACGAGGGTTGACCACAAAGAACTAAGTTTAGATAGACCAAAGACTTGGGGGTGGAGTACAGGGGTGAAAGACATGGTCAAGCAACAGTAGAGATGTCTCCAGCATATGACAGGCAGTGAACCAATCCATCTAAGGGCCAGGTGTTAAGAACTTAGAGCCTATTTTCTATATTTACAAAAAGGAAACAAAGGTGTTAATTTATTTTAGAAGTCGATGCTTGGGAAAGCTTTGCTTCCTTCTCTCTGATGATAGATGTAAATAGCGAGAAAGCTTTTTTTTTTCTTTTTTTCTTGCACTGGATGCTTGGCTAAAAAGCTTCCTTTGCAACTACGCATGTCTGCATGTCTTTCCATCTTTTTCTGAGGGATCTAAGCTTTCATCTTCCATATGTTTTTTTTTTTAACTTTGTGTTATTTTAATGAACACCTCAAATTCTTTTGAGGAATAAGCGAAGCGATTAATTAGGAAGATGATTATAATAAATACCAACCTTAATAGTAAATGAACTTCACTTGAATGCTTGCCAAGGGCCAGGTGCTGTTCTAAGTTCTTCCTATATATAAACTCACTTGGTTGTCACAACAACTCTGGAGTAGAATGTCGAACAGAACCATGCAGTTTTCATCCACAGGTCATACTCTAACCCACTGCATAATGCATAGAAATATGGGGACAAGACAAATTAATTACTTAATTAACTCATAGATAATGGTTAAGCTCTTAGGCTAACTTCTGAGTTTAGTTTCAAATGAGCTATAGTATTTTTCTTTAAGATCTCCAGTGAAATACACCACTACAAATACACTTCCTCTCTCAAGAGATACTCCACTTTTCCAGTCCAATTCTCAACCAATATGAGTAAAAACTGCCATTTGTTGGGTCACCGCCTTGTACCAGAGACCACAAAGGGCACGTTAACTAATTCGTCCAAATCCTGATTCCTTGTTGTCCTCTTAACCAGCTGTGTGCTCATGGGTAAGTCACCTAACCTCTCTGTGCTAGACCTTCTCAGCTTTAAGATGGGAAAACAATAGTACCTACTTTCTTATCCTGTACCACAGCTGTGTGTGTTAGGGGTTAGCACTAAAGAAGCATTCAGAATAGTGGTTAGCAACTAGCAATTGTTCAATTAATGTCAGTTATCACTGCTGCTGCTGCTGCTACTATTACCTGACCAACAGGTTGCTTTCTTAGTTATCCTTGTTAGGTACTAGTAGTAGCATCAGCAGCTCTATCAAAACAATATCAGTAATGTTTACTATACAAGGGACTGGAATGTAGCACTTCCATTTCAAAATGTCTAAGTCTCAAATCACTCCAAATAAATAAATTAGCCCTATATTCAACTGGACAATTCACAGTCACAGAGCCAGACTCAGTAGGTAAGCAGGGTACATTAATCCGACTGCTAAAAGTGTCTAAGCAGCTCCGGAGGGAAGAAAACATCCTGCTTGTTTTTCATTCTCCTTCCTTGCACCCTGCCCCCAAACTTAGCAGTAAGCCAAGGTCTGCTTTTACCATCAAGAGGTGAAGATCTTAATACAAAAAGGCATTGGTGGAAGGAAGGAAATTAAAAACAAAAAAAAAAAAAACAAAAAACAAAAAAAACAAAGACCTTACATTTTTCATCCCTTTATGTGAAATCTGTTTTTTTCTCCCCAAAATAACAACAACGACTTCCCTACGAAAGGTCAGAATCTAAACCATTAAGGTAGAGCTGCCAAAATAACTCCCTAAACCCAAAAGATATACTGAAAACCTTCTAATGTGCCTGGTACTAAAGAATGTACCAAGGATAAAAGAATTTCAAAATCAAGAGAGTGCAGAAAAAATTAACCATGTTACTAAAGCTTATATCATGTTTTCATATATTTCATCTCCCTTATTTCTACAAAACCTGTGAGGTACAAATTATTATCTTCATTTTACAATTTGAAAAACTGAGGCTCAGGCATGGCAAATAAATGATAAATTTCAGACCACCGTTAGTGGCAAAATTAGGATGAAGTTCAGGTCTGGGAAGTTTACATCCCTCTGCTCTGCTCACTGTCTGCCTCCTACTGAATGCTTGGGATTCAGGCTGGGATTGGTCTGCTCTTGGGCTCTCTGAGAAACTGGCTTCCATCTGCTATAGCCACTGAAAGAAGGTCAAGTCATTTCCAGGAATCCAGGGACATGAGTTTCTCCAGACAGAGGTCAAGGCTCTGTGATGGTTGTGAACAAGAAGGAAGTGAAATTATCATGGGGCCCAGAGGCGAACCGTCACTCAGCTCAGTCCCTAGGGGAGGATAATTTGGAACCAACTCAGATCCACTCCTCAGCACCTCAAGACTTAAAAGGAACTAGTGTGAGGTTTGAATGGCCAGAAAATGCTTGAAGGCCTGAGACTTTCCAGGGTTAAAAGAGCTTTGTGATCCACTTGGTAGCCCCAGGCCATCTGTGAGGCATCTTCTTTTGGGAGAGGAGCACCATCCTAAATTCTGGAGTGAAAATCTTCCGTTAGAAGACAGGCTGAGTTTATCGGCTAGAGAGGAGGAGAAGAAGAAAAACAAAGATAAAAAACTTATGGCATAGCTTGCGCAATGCTTCCTGGCATATATAAATTCATTTCCTCTCCATAATTGCCCTATGAGGTCCACAAGGAACAAACAGAGCAAGATACACAGATGAGCCCTGCACCAAGGCCACCAGTAGAGAGCCCTGTCTGGGTTCTTTTATTAACGATGAGTTAATTCAGTGCAAAGTAAAAATGGACATGCCTGGTGAATGCTTCATTTTTATAATGACTACATGAATTTTTCCAACAACACCTTCTAAAACTGCTGTAAGTATGGAAGGAGGAATGTTTGCTATTATAATGTATAGTGAGTGCCCTCCACACCTCAGTTGGTTTCCTTTTGGATTTCAAATGGGCAAATACCATGAAATCATACAAGGGGCTAACAGAATGACACCCATGTTCCCTGCCATTGCCTTGAGACTGAAAACATGACTAAAATCCCACCGCCTCTCATTGGCTGTCACCATACTCTCAGACCACTTTAAGAAACGGCCTCTTAATTACAAAAGTTTAGGAAAATCCTCAAAGTGGCTCAGAAGAACCCCCTCTCCCCTCATCCCCCCAAGAAATCTACTGAGTCTATCTGATCCAGAGTCTACTTACTCAGAAACAAGGTCACTCCCTCTTCAGGTCTCACTGCACAATCTGGACAATCAATACAACCCCCGCCCCACTCCCACACTACTTCTAAAACTTTCAATACTTGAATCAGCATAGACAGTGTGAGCTGAGAAAATACTCTGGGGAAATTACTCATCTGGAAGGAAGTACCTACTCTTCAGTTAAGAAAAAAATATGAAGTTCCCCCTTCATGTCAAATCACTCTTATCTTTAGCAATAAAATGGAGTACATTAAAAAGGACTACATAATTTATCTCTGCATCTTAACAACTCTTTCAGTTTCATTTTCCCAAATGTTCGGTATTTTATACAGCTCACTTTACTGACTGTACAAATCAGAAATCATAGCAAAGGCTTGGCTGGCATCCCTTATGACTACTCTTCTGCAGAGCAGTGACAGCCCCACAAATGACTTCATTCTAGTTAAAGAGAAAAAAAAAGAACGATAAGAAGAGGAAAGGAATGAAAGAATGGCATGCACTGGAGCGTTGGGAAGAAAAGTCTGTTCTGCAAAACAAAAAAGAATAATCAGGGTTTTGGAATGCTCAGTGTCTTTACACTTAGAAGAACAAAGAATGAAGAAAGCAGCTTGGTTGAGGATGTTCCATCACAGTAATCTGACTAGTGGAACACAGAACTCTGAGCACGTCTGCAGTGTGGAAATGCGGAGAATGAACGACACTGAAGGAACGTTCCCCAGAGCCAATGCCATGAGGACAGAGACACCTCAGCAAAGAATAAGTTACTGGTATCTTTGGGTCCCGCTTCAGGAGCAAAGCTGTCATCTGGAGGAGTTTTTGATCCATTTTTGTATTTTCCCTTTGATTTCTGAAGTTACTGAATGACCGTGGGTAATGAGGTCAATCTGTGTAGATTTATAAAAACCAGCTTTCTAACTGTAGAGCTGTGACACAAATTATATTAGCCTTCTACTGAGTCCATGTAGTTATCAGAACTGGGCTGACCTGGCCTCAGCGAAAGGTCAATACACCCTCCAGATGCTGAGGGATGCAGTGGAGACAGTGGCTTCATTTTCTTCCTTAGGGTCTTTCCTAAACGTCGAAAGTGAGCCCTCTTTTTTTAAGTGTGCTTAGACACATGTAATTTATGAAGTGATCCCCAAAATAAGTCTAGTACCCACTTGGCACTATATATATAGTTATTACAATATAATTGACTATATTCCGTATGCTATACTTTATATCCCTGTGACTATTTCTAACTACCAATTTGTACTTCTTAATCTCTTCACCTTTTTCACCTAGTCCCCCAAATGCCCTCTATCAGTTTGTTCTCTGGATCTGTAATCTATTTCTGCTATGTTTGTTTATTTTGTTATTTAGATTCCACACATAGGTGAAATCATCTCGTATTTGTCTTTTTCTGTTTGCCTTATATCCTCCAGGTCCATCCATGTTGCTGCAAATGGTAAGATTTCATTATTTTTTCGGGCTGGGTCATATTCATTGTATATATGTCCACCTCTTCTTTATCTAATCGTCTATTGATGGGGTGAGCCCTGACTCTTATTTCTCTAAAAGGGAACTAACATACCCATTGCTACACCTGGATACCTACCTTTCCGTTCATGAGTCCAGAAGAGCCTCCCTTTCCTCTTCCTGCCTCTCCTCAACGGCTTTCACTCAGATCTGTAACCTCTTTACTTTCCTGTGAAGGCCTTCTTCTTTCTTAGAACTCCAGCTCTGAAGACTTTAGACCAGGGCCTTCCCATATCACCATCCCTCTGACACCTGCCATGAGCACTAAACCTCCATCTCACTTACCAATTCCAAGTCACTTTTCTCCTAAATGCCTGCACTGTCTTCCTCAGCTGCCTTCTGTCACATACTAAGTTTTCTCAAACTTGAAAGCCACCACAGAGCTGCTCCCCAGACTGTCATTCTCCTCTTTAAAACCTTCCAGTGCTGGCTCCCAAACCACAAGCCCACAAACAGAACTCTGAACAAACTCTTAACTGGGCTTTGATGTGCTCCATGGGGATCCTCAAGTCCAGGTCCATCCCACAAAAGAATGTGTATGAAAAAACACTTAAGCCACCAGAAGAAAATGCAAACCATGTTGCTTTCTTGCTTAGAACTATATCAGTGGTTGCAAATCCCACAGTTCCCAGGATAAAGTCCCCTGCATGGCTTGAACCCACCACCCCTCCGACCCTGGTTTGCAGCTCGCTGGGCTCCAGCAACACTGTTTGGGTCTCAGTGTCTAGGCCCTGTTAAGATCCTTCCACCACAAAAGCCTTTATATCCACCACACTCTTAATCTGTACCCCTCTCCCTCTGCCTCCTGACTCAGATAAGTCCCACCTGCCCATCAGTCTCACCTTAAATGTCACTCTCTCAAGGAAGCCTTTCTTAACACCCTCCACACACCCCAAAATCCCCTAACACAGCACCTGTAATTTCCTTTCGCTGCCCTTATCACACCTGCAATTGATTAACCACCTGGTCAACTATGTGATAGATGTCTATCTTCACTGTACTTCCCATGAGGACAGAGACCACAACTGTCTAACCCCTGTATCCCTAGCATTTAGGGCTCACAGTTGGAATTCAGCAAATTTTTGCTGAATGAATGTGTGAAGTGCTGGTAACAACTTCATCTACCTGAGGCCTCTTACTGGGAATACTGGCTGAAGCTTTGCTTCTAATATCCCCAACTTGCTCTTTTGTGTTCCTTCTTTAAATATCTGCCTCCACAGCCATTACTCCCATTCAATTTTTAAGGAAATATCAAATTATCCATGTAGCACTGTGAGGAACCACTAGATTATATTCAATCAGTCAGAGGCACTCTCCCCCTAATATTTGTCCTAATGTTTACTGAAGCAACTTAACTCAAGAACTGCAATAGATAGAAGGAGAAAGAAATGGGATTCTGCCTCTGGAAACTACTCTTTTAAGCTTCTCCAGTTTTAATTGCTTTGCATGCAACTGAAGTAGAATCCTAGTTGACTAAAACTTTTTTTTCCTTTGCAGCCAGAAGTGAATGATGCAGGCTAAATGCAGTAAACATGGTCTTAATATTATGGGAAGACTTGAGGCTAAGGACATGCCTGGACATGATGAATGAAGCTATGTGTTTGTAAATTAGATAAATACCAGGAAATAGTTAAAATTTCCCTGTCTTACTAAACACTTCAAAGATGTGCGCTTATTTATTGTCAATCTTTTATACCACCTCCTACATGCACACTTTAAGGAAAAAAAAAAAAAGCAAATTCTTTCTCTTTGACAAAAGCCCTAATAGATAAAGTCACTATGATGTGAAATGCATCCCAAGGATATGAATTCAACTAATGCCTCCACAAGCTTCCTGGCTCTAAATTTAGATGTAAGAATAAACACCTTACTCTAAGAAAATAAGGTTTGATCCCAGAGATACCACTTCTAGACAGGAAAGAGTCTAAGGGACAGAATTACATTAATTTCCCTCCCAAAGGCATAATTAATAAGAATGGCTGGCCAGCAAACCACAAATATAAGACCCGCCCTTTACTCCCTGGGGAAGGAAGTCCAGAACGTGAGGCTGAATCGATCCTCTATGCTGGCTGGAGAAGACTGGGGTGGGTGCCACAGGGCCATGCATTTCACCAACAACTACAGAAAATCCGCAAACATTCTTCTGCAGTTTCCTCTCATTTTCTGAGTGGGGCAGACAGTGACATGAGGTATGTTGGCCCCTAGGAGCTTTCCAGAAATTCAGACCCCTGTAAAGGCCCTGGTGAAGTGAACTTTCCAGACTACCAGTCAAAGATGCCTCTTGGGTGCACGTGGTCTCCCGACTTTAGATCCTCAGGAATATGAGACCCTGATGACCAGGACTAGATGGGCACAGGGCCTATCAAGCTCAAGGTTCAACAGCTAAAACTGTTCCTATTTCAGTCCATTGTGCACTATCTCAGAATCACAGAATCTTGGGGCTGAAGGGGCAAAAATTTCTTCCAATCCTCACTCCACTGTTTGATTTTCTTTAACAACCACGCTTGTGTAAACGTCAAGCACTTACTCAAACATGTTATGATTTAACTTGACAGAGACATCTCAAAATCAGAAGATGCAATCCGTCCTGAGTTCAAGCTCTGCTGTAGCTTTCAGCAGATGTGTGATCTTGAGTCATTTCATCGTTCTGGGTGTCACTTTGCTCACACAATAATAGTAAATAACAATAATGATCACCTCCATGGAGTACTTATGTAGCTGTCACCATGCTGAATACTTTACACTGATTAGGTAATTCAAACCTCCCAAGAACCCTATGAGTTGGATACGCTACTATTCCTACCTTACATAAGAAAACCAAGATTTAGAACATATGTGACTTGGCCACTAAGCTACATAAACACAGGAAACCTTTAGGAATCCAGGTTCAAAAATAAAAATTAAAAACAAAAATACTGAGCAAAATGATCAGTGGCCACATATTCAACATGAGTTGGGTTTCGCAGATTAAATCTAGGCAACTTACTTAAAAAAATCAACAACAACAAACACCCAAAAAACAAAACCGAAGTTGCTGAAATATTTTATCAAAAGATTAAATTCTCAACAAAAATCATGAGACATGCAAACAATAGAAAAGTGTGACCCATAGTCAGGAATTAAAGCAGTTAATAAAAATTGTTTTTGAATGCATCCAGATATTGAATTTAGCAGACAAAAACTTCAAAGAACTAAAGGAAAACATATTTAAAGAGTTGTAAGAAAATATAACAATGAATCAATAAATATTTTCAATAGGGGCAAATACTTTTTAAAGAACCAAGTGAAAATTCTAGAGTTAAAGAGTTCATTTACTGAAATGAAAAGCTCACAAATGAAGTTCAACAAAATATTCAAGATGGTAAAAGAAATAATCACTGAATTTGTATACAAAGAAATAAAAATTATCTACTCTGAAGAACAAACAGAAAAAATTGTAGAAAAATGAATGAAGTCTCAGAGACCTGTGGGACATGAAACATACCAGATACATGAAATGAGAGCCCCAGAGAGCAAAGACAAAGGGAGACAGAAGAAAAAATATTTATAGAAACAATGACTAAAAATTTCTTAAACTTGAAAAACATTAACCTACGTATACAAAAAGCTCAACATACCCCAAGTAGAATAAATATAAAAGTTAAACCTAGATAAAGAATAACTGAACTCCTGAAAGATGAAGAGAAAATTTTGAAGGCAGTTACAGGAAAACAACTCATCATGTACTAAGGGAGTATCAGTATGACTGCTGTGGAAGACAAAAGGCAATGGGATGACATAACTGAAGTAATGAAAGCAAACTACTGACCAAGATTTCCATAGCTAGCAAAATAATTCTTCAAAAATGTAAACAAAATAGACATTTCCAGATAAACAAAGAAACAGAAAACTCATCGTTCATAGAGTAGCCATAAAAGAAATACTAAAGGAAGTCCATCAGACTGAAAGGAAATCATTCCAGATATTAATTTAAATCCACAGGAAGAAATGAAGAGTACAGCTACATACATGTGTGAATATAAAAGACTAAATATATTTTACTCACTATTGATTATAACAGTATTGGGATTATTAAAAACATGTAATAAATATTAATATAATAGCACAAAGGAAGGAGAATGGAGCTTCACTGAAGCAGTTTCTATTTCACAGAAATTAATTCCTGTTACTCTGAAGCAGATGATGATAAGGTGCACACTGTAAGCCCTAGAGCAACCACTAAAAGAAAATATTTAAAAATATAGCAAAAAATCAACAGAAGACTTAATACCCTAAAATATGTTTATTTAACATAAAAGAAGGCAATCAAGGAAAAACATAGGTACAAAAAAGACAGAAGACATATAGAAAACAAATAGCAAATAGCAAATGTGTCAATCAATTAATTAATATGAATGGACTTAACACCCTAAATAAAGGCAGGGATTGCCAGACTGGATAAAAAAAGCAAAATCCAAACTTTGTGCTATCTACAAATGACACATTTTAGATTCAAACACAAAAATATGTTAAAAATAAAAAGAATAAGAAAAACTATACCATGCAAACAATAACCATAAGAAAGCTGGAGTGGCTATATATTAATAAGCGACAAAATAGATTTTAATATAAGAATTCTTGTTAGAGATAAAAAAAACATTACAAAATAATAAAAGGATTAATATGTTAGAAAGATATAAATATTATATATGCATCTGCACCTAAAACCAGATCCCCAAAACACACAACACAACAGAACTAAAAGGAGAAATAGAAAATTAAATATTTATAGTTGGAGATGTAAATATTTCAGTGTCAATAACTGATAGAACAACTAAACAGAATATTAACAAGAATTTAGAAGACTTGACTACAGTCAAACACCTTGATACGCATGAAAGATTCCCTGGGATAGATTATATACTAATCCACGGATAAGTCTCAGTAAATCTAAATAGTCTGAAATCATATCAAGTATGTTCTCTGTTTAAAAGTAGAGATTAACAAGAGAACAAAACCTAGGAAACTTCCAAAAGTTTAAAAATTAAACTCCATACTTCTTAATAACTCACTGGTCAAAAAAGAAATGAAAAGAAAAATTAGAAAATATTTTGAACTCCATGAAAATGAAAACAGCATATCAAAATATGTAGCAATAAGCATGCATAGAGGAGAAATTTATAGCTTTACATGCCTACATCAGAAAAGAAGGGTCTCAAACAAATAACTTTCACCTTAGAAACTAGAAAAAGAAGAGCAAGCTAAAACCAAAGTAATCATAGCGAAATAAAAAAAGATTAGTGCAGAAATCAATAAAAGAGGAATCAGAGAAAAGAAACCAAAAGTTGGTCCTTTGAAAAGATCTACCAAATTAACTAATCCTTACCTAGATTTATGCAGGGGGCGGGTGGAGAACACAAATTACAACAAAAGGATGTGTGAAAGAAGGGACACCACTACAACTCTACAAAAAGTTTTATACCAAAAAATTAGACAACTTGGTTAAAATGGAAATGTCTAGAAAGACATAAATTACCAAAACTGACCCAAGAAGAAATAGATAATCTGAAGATCTACAATAAGAAGCTGAATTTATAATTTAAAATCTTCCCATAAACAAAAGTGTACCAGAAGATTTCATTGGTGAATCCTATCAAATGTTTAAAGAAGAAATAAGACCAGTCTCTCACAAAATA
Source organism: Cynopterus sphinx (assembly GCA_030015415.1). NCBI lineage: Eukaryota > Metazoa > Chordata > Mammalia > Chiroptera > Pteropodidae > Cynopterus > Cynopterus sphinx. The sequence goes on from CM057380.1 coordinate 49,217,243, forward strand.
TTTCAGAAAACAAGAGAAAGGAATACTTCCCAACTCATTCTGTGAGACCAAACACATCACAAAAAAAAAGAAAATTTTAATTCTTAACAAAATATTACCAAACCCTATCTACCATTATGTAAAAAGAATTATAGAGGATAACCAAGTAGAGATTCATCCCAGGAATGCAAGGTTGGTGTAACATCCAAAATCAATTAATGTAATACACCATAATCACAGACTAAAGGACAAAAACAACACATCATCTCCACAGACAAGATAAAAAATTCCCAATAAACTAGGAAAATAAGGGACCCGAAAAAGGGCATCTATCAGGTTTTTAAAACCCATAGCCAACCATCATATGGAAATAATAAGAGACTGACTGTATTCCTCCTAGACTGGGAGCAGGACAAAGATACAATTTTGCTGCTTCTAATCAAGCCATGTAGTGGAGGTTCTAGCAATAAGGCAAAAATCATCATCATCATCAAAGTAATTAAAGGTATCCAGATTGGAAAGGAAGAAGTAAAACTGTCTTTACTCACAGATGACATGCTCTTGTATGTTAAAAATCAGAGTCCACACAGAAAAGACTGCTATAACTAATCACCTCCCAGAAGTCCCACCTCCAAATATCATCACATTGAGGATTAAGCTTTGAGCATATGAGTTTTTGGAGGGTTACACATTCAGTCCATTGCACTTGAAAATCTATCCAAGAAAAATAGAAATATATGTCCACACAAAACGTACACCAGAATGTCTGCAATAGTGCTATTTATAATAATCCTAAATTGGAAATAATTCAAATGTCCATCAACTCATGAATACATGAACAAAATGTAGTAGTATATCCATACAATGAACTACTGCTCAACAACTAAAAGGAATGAACTACCAATACACAGACGACACAAATGAACCTCAAAAATGTTATTTTAACTAAAGAACCCAGATATTAAAGGTTACATATTGTATGATTTTATTCATATAAAATTTTCTGAAAGGGCAAATTTATAGAATAAGAAAGATCAGTGGTTGCCTGTGGCTAACCGCAAACAAGTACAAAGGAACTTTTAGGAGTAATGAAAAGGTTCTAAAACTGGACTGCGGTGATAGCTGTATAACTCTATAAATTTACCAAAATCATTGCATTGTGCAATTACAGCTGGAGAATTTTGTGAATGTAAATTATATCTCAATAAAGCTGTTGGTAAATAAAAAGACGATTTATGCAAAAATTCTTTTTAAACCCTAACATATAGCAGCTGCTATTACACTGATCATTGATGCTATTAAATGCTACAGTGCCAGGCCTTTCTCACTGAGAAGCCTCCAATTATAAACTTTGCTACTGTCATCATCGTCTCTTAAATAAATTTATATAATCACTTAGAACAGTGTATAAATTTAATTAAATTATTTTCATTATTATTCTATTACCTGGAATGTCATTAATGTAAGATGTATGCCTTCAAGCTCCCTGAAAAGGTGGTGGGGCCCTCCATGGGTAGCCATAGGGACTTCCTCCCCAGAGGCTCCTAGGTAGGCAGCCAGAATTGTTCCAATAAGGAGTGGCCCCATTTCTTCCATTGGATAGAGCCTCTTTCAGCTTAAAAAAAAAAAAAAGGCCATCTTTTGCTTATTTGTTCCTTTGTTCTTGGAACCATCCAGATGCCTGGGGAAAAGACCAGTCCTAGTGTGTTGTAAATAAAAGATGTTTGTGAATGACTAACCTTTGGTATCCTCCTCCCTCGGCTCTTGAAGTGTCCCCCTTCTGCTCACCCTACCACCTCTGCAAACGCAGCTCTCCCCAACAGCTGTGAGGGGCAGGGCAGGGCAGTTCTGGGAACCCTGACTTGCCTGCACCCGGATGGAGTGCCCCCTAGCAGACTGAGCCCCTCTGGCCGGCAAAGTTTCAGTATCCCCAGCCATACCTGTGAAGGTCCGAACTCAATTTAGGTGCCATGAAGGTATCCACAGTGCTCCAGTGGGCCTGGGCCTCGTCATGGCCTCCAAGCTAGAGTTCCTTTCCTCCTCATTGGACTGGCCCACTGTGTGTTCAGCATTCTGCCTCAGTTTTTTGCCTGGCACTGCTGTTCCTTCTGGGCTGAGGCTGCAGCCTGCTTTCCCACAACACATGCACGAGGGGCTGAATGAGAACTACCAAGAACAAGCACTCTAAATGGCATCTATTCAAGGCACCAGAAGGCTGCCAAGTCCCCTGAAGCAGCGCTCTGATGGGAATGTTCCACGTCTGCACGGCTCGAGGCATAGCTACGAATCACACTTGGCTACTTGAACACTTGAAATATGACTAGTGTGATCAAGGAACTGAATTTTCAACTTTATTTTTAATTAATTTAAATTTAAATAGCCACATGTGGCCAGTGGCTACAGTATCAGGCGGCCCAGCTCCAGATGTGAACACTGGCCTGGCTCCCTAACCTCATGCTACTCACCCTGCCCTGGTCCCTCACAGCACACAAGGGCCTGCTTGCTCTCCATCCTGCCAGCCCCACCATTGGACTGGCAACCCAGCATATACAAATACTCCCCCTGGGGTGACAGGTGTGTTCACACAGATCTGAGGACCACTCCTTCAATCTTTCAGCCACTCACTCTAGGAAAAAAACCCAGAGAGGAAGACTGCATGAGCCAGGCCAGGGATAAAAACGTAAGAGATAGGCGAGGCCTCCACTTTCTCTTTTTAAATCTGAATAAAAAACTTGCTTGGAATTTTGTCACAATTTCACCACTACATTAAGAATTGGAGCTCAAATTACGTAAAATGAAACATAAGAGTCATGTCAGACAGGAAGAGGATTATAAAATGCTTTGCAGAAACTAAAACACTAAAGTAATAAGGAATGTTAGATGAGATGAGACTAAGTCGGCTATAATTTCAAGTCATTGTCACTTCACAAAAATTGGGGGGAAGAAGTAGCACATTTGAAGACGGGTGAGCTGGCAGAAAGAAAATCCTTTGCTTTGGGACTGGAAGGTCCTTTTAAAAAGCCAATGTTCATCAATTATCTCATAGCATAACCACCTTGGATTGAAAAATTCAATATGCACTGAGGCAATCATTTTTTGCACCTCTTGCTATTGAACTAGCAATGAGTTTTCATGGCTCAATTAGCTTTTAATTTAAAACAATAGCAGCCATTCTCTATTTTTAACTGGGATATTTATTTACAACAAAAATACAATGCTCTTTCAAATTGTTTTTGAGAATCTGCAAAGGACAGACTGAGAGTACAATATTCATGGCATAATATTGAAAAGTTTTAATCTTTTGGTCTAGTAATCTTACTGTGATGATTATCCTTGGGAAATAATGTGTGGAAAGAAAAACTATGTACCTGAAGATGTTCTTGAGCATCATAATCTCAAATGGCAAAAACTGAAACAATCTAAACAAATTAAAGGTCCTATAAAAAAGGAAACGATTATATATCCACTCCACTCAGGCTCACACTTGTCACTGCTCCAGTGAAGCTGCTCTTCAAGGTCACTGGCAACCTCCATGTTGCTAAATCCAGCCCTCAACGTACTTGCCTAATGTCAGCATTTGATACGGTGATTGCTCTCCCTCTTGAGAAATGTTCTGCTGTCTTGGCCTCATGCATACCCCTAGCCCACATCAGGAGCTTAAATAAAAGCATACCCAGAGGCTTCCTCCTAAGACTCTACAGGCATAAGACTTTACCACCCATTACCTTCCACGCAAGTTGGACAGAGGAGCCAATCCCTTCATGTGCTAATCACAGGCTTCACCCTTAATAATCCCTTGTCCATAAAATCAGACTAGCCCAAGTGCAACTAATTCATAGTGGCAGATAATCCAATAACCATTCATCTGGGGCTTGGAGTATATAGTGTATTTCAGGTTCACCCAATTCTGTCTGGCTTGGGTTATAAAAACTAAATTGCATTTCCTGACTGCAGAGCAATTGTTGAGGAAAAGATCCCAGAAGTATACTTAGGAAGGGAGGATGCAAACTAAGGAGGCGATAATTGACACAGGTGATTCATAAAAAGGATGAGTAACTCTGAGTAGGAAGTAGGCTCAAAGAGAACAGTCACCCAATGTAGAATTCTTTTCCCACTCCCTCTGAGTTATAGAAGAGTCAATTACAAACAAGTTGCCCAAGCGTTTCATCCTGGGAAGGCCAAGTGACTGAAGAAGGTGTTATAGGCCATGCTGGCTCCATGGTAAGAAGAGGTTATTAAGTACAGGGAGTCAAAGGCCTGGTGTCAAAAGAGCTGAGTTGTAAGGATGTCCCCAATGAAGCCACACTAACAAGAGCAGTAATAGCAAGCACTTATATGACACTTGTTATGTGCCAAGTATCATCTAAGCATGTTACATCTATTAACTGAATCTTCACAAGCACATACTATTATTTTCGGTTACTAAGGGGCAGAGCTGCATGTGAGCCCAGTAGTGCTTTCCAGTGCTCTTAACCATTATGCAACACATAATAAAAGTCTTTAAACATGAACACCCCAGTATCAGAGAAAGACTCCACAGTGTTAACAAGGTTACCACACCCATAGTACTGGATAGCCAATTCAAGAAGTGAGTCTTCCATCATATGGAGCAAAATACCCCATCCCCTCCCGTTGATCACTACAGAACATGTAGAGAAAAGCTGCAGAGTCCTCAGATGGGAAGGCAAAAACCAATTCTCAAGTTAATAAGTTAAATATTGATAGGCATTCTGCCAAGCACATTGGAAAAGACAAATCTGTGTAAAAATCAACCAGTATAGGCTTGATGCTTGAAAATAAATTTTGATCAACTGTGTTGCCAGGGACTGAAATTAATCTACAAAATAAATGAGGAGCTAGGATAGGTGAATGCTACTACTGGGCCAGGAGTCAGTGTGAGAGGAACAAGCGGGGCCCACAGAAGAGACCTCACCAGCAGGACCAGAAGAGGAATCCAGATCAAACAAGTGTATGCTGTTCCCTTAGCCACTGGCTCAGGGTTCCCGTCACCACCTTTAAACTGGAATTTTATCCAAAGTCCCTCGAAATAACCTTCATAGCTCTATATACTTATGGATAAAACTAATCATTTTCAACACATCTTTGGCCACCTTCATAAAGGCCCAAGCTAAAGGGGCTCTCTAAGAGTTATCACCTACCTGTCTCCCATCAAGACTCCAGTTATCTCCTTGACAATGGCCAACCTGAGAAACCTCAGGCTGCAAAAATCCCCGTCCCAGTAGTAAACTCATGCTGGACCTTAGGTAAGACCCTGCCTTTCCCTGGGTTACGTGCATTCACTGAAAATAAGAAAATTTGACTTATACACCATGATGATGGCATTTCCAAAACTCGTGTTTGAGAAACAATGGACTGTAAGCCACTTAGAATAATGTGGAAAGAAGTATTCCATGGGGTAAGTGCTGATTAATCATCAAAGGTAAGCACATTTCCTTCTGGCCGTTCTCTAAGTCTCCAGTATGATGAAGCACACTATGGCTCTTCCTAAAGGAGATCAAATGCTGTGTTTCCACATTTTTCCATCATTGCTTTTCATGTTTCCTATAAGGGTCACGCAGTTTAGGAAATGCTGCTCTACAAGATTTCTTTCAGATCCAGTGCTCTACAAGGCTGTGGAGCAACCTGTAAAGGAGTCCAGTGCTAGAGTCATTCTGTCTGGGCTTGAACTCCAGCTTTGACCCAGCCAGATGGAGAACCTTGGCCAGGTTACTTAACCTGCTTCTGTATCCATAAAATGAGATAAATAACCATATCCACTCCTCAGGATAGATCTCATGAGATAATCCATTAAAGTTCGTAACACAGTCTACTGGTAGCAGCAGTAGATACAGTAGTAGTGGAATTCCATAACTCCTCTGGAATCAAATCTGGAAAACTGCTTTTCCCAGTGCTTACCAAGAGCCCTGCAACAGAAGGTAGAACTTGCCTTTCATCTTCACACCTTAGCTCCTCCCCACTCCCCAGACAAGAGCTTTGATAACCAGAGCTCAACAGCCTAAAATCAGTTGACTCATATGAAGCCCCTCCCTGACTCCGTAGAGCAAGGATCTGGGCTACACTGTGACATGCAGTGAACCCGGAAACACCATGTCTGACTAGGCTGAGAAGAGGGGGTCAAAGAGCCTTGCTCCATTCTGATTTCATTGATCGCTCATTTAAGGATAACAGTCCCTTGGGGGAAAGAGCCCTGGACCACAAGAAGGAAACCTGGGCTCCAGTCCCTGGTCCAACATGAGTCCCAGGGTCTGGTGTGGTCCTGTGCTCCACCACTAGTCACCTCTCTGGGCCTCAGTCTCCTCCTCAGTAAAATTTAGAAGTGAAGAGAACAAAGGTTCTCAATTGGAGATGTACATTGGACTTATCCAGGGCATTTTTCAATATAATTCCGTCCAGATACAACTCAAGACCTACTGAATCAAAAACCTTTTCACTATATATGAAATTTACTTGAACTAAGAGAGAGAGAGAGAGAGAGAGAAAGGGAAAGATGGGGGGAAGGGAAGGGAAGGGAAGGGAAGGAAAGGAAAAGAGAAAAAGAAAAGAAAAGAAAAGAAAAGAAAAGAAAAGAAAAGAAAAGAAAAGAAAAGAAAAGAAAAGAAAAGAAAAGATAAAAGAAAAAAGAAATCTCTGAGTGCTAGAACCCAGGCAAAGTATTTTGAAAAAACCCCTGGGTGATTCAGATCCACCCTCTTGTTAAGAGCCACTGGCCTGGATCATCACAAGCACCCTTTCCCATACCTTATGAAAGGCCATTGGACTTTCAGGCTCCTCTGTGAAGAGGGTATTGAACCCACTGCCTTTCAAATCATTGGCTGGACAAGGTCAAAATTATTGGGAAAGACCCTCAGTCCCTGTAGAGGAGGTGCTCTGTATATCTTGGGAATCTCAGCACATACTTTTACCCATCTGCTTCTGAGACATTCCTTACAACTATCTATCTCTGCAAGTCGATCTCAAATCCCTGCCTTTAAGCCATCCTAACATGCTTTCAAACTACATGCCAACAAAAGCAAGCATCAACTGTGCCAGATTCTCCTCCTAATTCTATATTCATTTTAACCCCAAGTCTTGTCTTGATGCTAATCCTTGTGGATGATCCCATTTCTGCTCTTCTGAACTCAGAAACTATAGTGGAGTCTCAGGCTTCCCTTTGACAAGGACCCTGGCCTGGGTTCACTCCAGTGGCTTGTCATAGTTTGGGCCATCTCAGGTAGAACATCTATTTTGGTGGCCCCTCCAGACCCAAGCCCCAGCTAGGCTGACACACATGTTGCAAAGACTGTCCAAGCCCCATGGAACCTGACTGGCCAAAGGATAAAGTTACAACTCGAAGCTCAGAGGGAGCCAACACCTCAGCATTCCAATTAATTCCAAGTTTGGGACTTAATCGCCTCTCTGTCCCTTCCTTCCATCAGCACAGGTAGCTCAGGGATAGCTAAGAGCCAAGAGTACAAAGAACTGGCCAAAGCCAACTTCAGACTTGGAATAAGTCTCTGGAATGTTGAACCACCCTTTGTTCCGACTGTCAGCACAAAAAGCTATAGAGAGACCCACAGTAATGTGGAAATAGAAGAAATAAACATAAATGTTTAGAACTAATCCTAAAATCAACAGGCAGCTGAATAGGGCAGAGACTGCAATGTCATCATAAAGAGATCAGCTAGGTCCATGGCCAAAGGAATTGGCAGTAACTTGATAGAATATATTAATAAGCCTTAAAATGTAAGATGTCAATCAAAAGATAAAGAATCTCAGCAGCAAATGCTGGCAGTGCCCATCCACGCCCTGTTCAGGGGAAAGAACGCCTTAGGCATGGGCTTTACAGCATTCTGGTTTCACTGTCCACCTTTCATCCATCTTTCTTCAAATTTCTATAGCTTTCACTCCCATATGTACAGGCTGCCACATCTACCAGCAGCCCCCAAAGGTAAAAATCTCAGGAATCCTAAGAACACTATCGACTTGGGGTCTACAAGCCCCACAAGGACATCTTGAGAATATCAGATCCCTAGATTCCAACCATCCATATTCACAGTCACCCAATGCAGTCACCTCAAAAGAAGAGTTACTTTAAATGAATTCAGAGAAGAAAATAGGCCAGGACTATTCTTAAGGATACCAGTTCATGTCAATGTTAAAAAACTACAATTTACAAAGTGCTTCATCGGAAATCATAGGATAATGTTTTTTTATACTCTTGGAGTGAAAAAGACTTTTCTAGGTATGACACAAAATCTAAAAATCCAAAAGAAAAGACTGATATAAAATTGTGTGACAACACAATTTTTAAAATCTTCATAGAAAAAAGTCAAAACACAAAAACACTGCAAAAAAATTTATTTCTATGTATATCAGGAAATCAGTAAGGAAAAGTCAACAACCCAGTAGAAAAATTGGATAAGAATATAAATGTTCACAGTAAAAACAAACAAACAAAAAAACAGTGGAAGATCCAATTACAATCAAGAGAAAGAAAAATGATATTCCTTGAGAGATAATTTTTCTCCTATAAAATTGTCCAAGATTAAATAGTTTTCTTACATTGTGAGCTGAATGTGAGAAACAGAAAATCTCGTTCATTGCTGGTAGATTTAGAATTGATATGAACACAATGAAGGACAACTGGCAACAACGATCAAAATTTTAAATGCATGTAACTTTGACTTAATAATTTCACTTTTAGAAATTTATCCAACAAAATCCTGCATTTGTGTAAAACCACTTATAAAAAAGATAGTACCTATAGTACTGTTTCTAATTACAAAATTTGGATATAATCTAAAGGTACATCAACAAGAGACTAGTTAAATAAATTAAATTCCATATAATGAAATACTCTGTAGCTATAAAAAGAATGAGGCATCCCTAAACACACTGATTTGAAGCCATCAGCAACACATATTTCCAAAAAAATAATAATAAGGTGCAGAACCCTCCCTGGGAGTTGAGAACTCACTGGCGGGAATGAGGGTAAAAAGACTTATTTTCTCTTTATATCATTTTGCATTTTTTGAATTTTGTATCACGAGAAGTTGCTTGAAAATAAGACAACAAAACAAACAAAAAATAAATTCAAATGAGTTTTATTATGTGGTAAATCTATATGCATTGATGTCTAAATGTCTATCATGTTATTAAGTGTGGGGAAGGAAAAAACACAACTAAAAACTTGTTTGTTGGCATGTGTGTTAATTACATAGGAAAATGTGTAAAATAAAATGCACTGATCTATTAACAGTGCTTACCCTTGAAGAGGAAAATAAAATTAGAGCAGGAAAGAAGAAATGAAGGAATTTGTCACTGTTTACATTTAAAAGTCTAATTGACCATCCCTAACTTTTTGTTTTGATTACTATATTCTTTGATTTCTAAAAGTTCTACTTGGGTGGTTTTCAAATATGCTTGATCACTTTTTATGGTTTCCTGCACGTGTTTTCAGGCTTGTCTTTTGTTTCTTTAGACATGGTTAGTGTTCATTTTTTTATGATCTGTGTCTGATAATTCTAACACCTGAAATCTTTGAGAGTCTCCTGCTATCTCTTACTTTGCTGGTTCTCACTCATTGCACCTTATTTCCTTTGTGATTAGTTATTTGAGGTTGTGCACTGTTCACTGTCTTTGAAAGTTATTTGTGAGCATGAAGGTAGCCAGGTCAACATTCAAATAAGTTCCTTTGAGGTTTGTGGATCATTCAAATCTCCCTTTACTAATAAAGAACATAGGCCATGGAGTGAGGCAGTCCCAGTTCTGGTCCAGCCTTCCCACCAGAGATGTGTTTTGGGGCAATTTACCTGATCCCTCTAGGCCAAATCTTCCTCACCTGTGAAAGAGAGACTTGTGCCTCCTTCTGGGCTTCCTGGAGATAATATACACATACAGATGCTCCTCGACTGACGATGCAGTTCCATCCCAATAAACTCATCATGAGTTGAAAATATCATAAGTCAAATATGCATTTAATATCTAACCTACCAAACATCATAGCTTTGCCCAGCTGACCTTAAACGTGCTCAGAGCACTTACATTAACCTACAATGGGGAAACTGAGTTTCATCTCAAAGCTAACTGCAAACACTCATGCCAGGGTCACACCACTCCTGGACCTTCATCTACCATTATTTGTTAATTAAGTGGCTTATACCATTTCCTGTATCTCACTGCAAATCTTTTTGGAATCCACATATCCTTCAAGCAAACAGCAAACACAACCCCAACCCCAGGCATGGGATTGAGAGCAATGCAAAGGGAAACAAGCTGACACTAAAACAAACCTACAAAATAAGTGAATCTAACAAAATAAAAACCTCCTTTCCTAAAACACAAAGAACAGAGATCCATTAAGTATTCAGCGTTTAAAGTAATGTGTAAATAGCCCACCAATCCATTCTCTGTCGTGCTAGTGTCTCTCCAAAATGATTCCTCTGCAGTGTTTTCTGTAAGTCTGTTACTTATTCTTCACAGCCCCTCCCTGCTGTATGCTGGGGCTGTCACTGTTTATGCTGATGGGGCTGGGAGTCCAAGTATCTGCTGTGCTTCTTGGTTGAGGTCACCAAGGAACCTGGGGACATTTAGTCAAGTTAGCCCCTGGACCAGAGGCTGCCACTAATGTCAGAAGCATCAGTCAACAACCTAGCAAGGGAGAAGGAAGGATGACGACAAATGAGGAAATTAGTCATGTTAGACATAGCACATGGAAGGAGACAAAGAAAGTGCTTTTAAAAAGCCTCGCATTTTTATTTCTAATAGAAGCTGGAATTTTCTGCAAATGATGTTCTACAAAACTGTCATCATCTTAAGCAAACCTGGACCTGTGACTAAAAGGCCAGTGAGCTTGCACACACACACTCTCGCACACAGACACTCACACTACATACTCTGTCATTTCCGTGTTCCAGTAAGTAGCACTGCCAGCCAGAATGAGAAAGAATGAGAGGGTGACCAGAGGACTGGTCTTAGCAGCCAGAGTGCTTGGCTGGAGCCTGTCTGGGTGGCGAGGAGAGACTATGGTATCATGGGTTGTACCTGTCTGCCCTCAACATCCTTTAAAAGCCAAACTGAACTAAACGTGCCTATCTGCAGTTACCCAGGTGATTCAGCTGCCCTGAAGAATCCAGCTAGGCTGGGAAACAGGAGCAGACAGTCAATAGATATTTACAGTAATTCCCGAAGGTGCTGTGATACCATTTTGAGATACCCTCACAAAAGAGAAGACCTGATAGTCCCAGTTTATAAAGCAGTTTCATCTCAATTATGCAAGATAATCAGAGCATAAGTTTTTATCTCCAGTTGGTAGGTCAAAAAATAGAGACAGAGAGAGAAAGAACCAATGGATTAAAAGAAATTCAAAAACACTCACACATTGCTGGTGGGCATGGAAAATGATACAACCACTTTGGAAAATTTTGGCAATTTCTTATAAAACTTAACATGGAACTACTATAAGACCCAGCTACTGTACTTTCGGGCACTTATTCCAAGGAAATAAAAATTTATGTTCATACAAAAACTTGTATATAAATGTTATAGCAGCTTTATTCATAATAATCAAACACGGGAAACAACCCAGATATCTTTACATATCAATGGTTAAACAAACTGTGGTATATCCACACCATGAAATATTACTCAGCAATAAAAAGAAATGAATTATTGATACGTGCAACAACTTGAATAATTTCTAGAGAATTATGTTGTGTAAAAAAGCCAATCCCAAAAGGTTACATATTTTATGATTCCATTTATATAACATTTCTAAAATGACAAAAGTATAGAAATGGAAAACAAATTAGTAGTTGCCAAAGTTTGGGAGATTGGGTATGGTCATAAAAAGGCAACATGAAGATCCTTGTGGTGATGAAATTGCTCTGTATCTTTACTGTATCAGTGTCAATAGTATCAGGTTGTCATGTTGTATTACAGTTTTGCAAGATGGTACTATTGGGAGAAAACTGGTAAAGGATCTCTATATTATTTCTTACAACTACATGCTAATCTACAATTATCTCAAAATTAAAAGTTTAATTTAAAGAAAGAGGGAAAGACTCAAGAGACATGTAGTCCTTGTTTGGATCCCGCTTTGAGCAAATCTATAAAAATTAATTTCTAAGATGATTGAAGAATGTGAACATTGCTTGGATATGAGATAATAATAAGGAATTACTGTTAATTTTAAATGTGATAAAGATACTATCTTTATGTTTAAAAAAAAGAGTACTTTTATGTCAGAGATACTTATCAAAGTATTTAAGAATAAAATAATAATATGACATCTGGTATTTGCTTTGAATAACCCAGGGTTGGGGGAGTAGAGATAAAATAAGATAGGCTATGAGTTGATAACTATTAAAGCTCAGTGATGGGTACGTGGAAGTTCATTATGATAGTCTCTCTACTTTGTATATATTTGAAGTTTCCTTAATAAAAGGTGGGGGAATGAAAAAATGTGTTCATCTGGTCCACCTTGGGAAACAGAACTGCCAGGTGGACTCCCTTGTCTTCCATTATGCACAGACGGCCCATCTTGTACAAGAGACCACTACATGGAAAAAAGTAGGCCGTGCCCAAATGCCACATCCTTCTCAAAGCCTCCCCCAAATTCCTTAGCCAGAGGTGCACCCTCCTTTGCAGTCCTACAGCTCTGTGGTATAAGTTATCTAGTGCTACATTACAAGTTAGTCTAAAACTTAGCAGCTGAAAGCAACAAACACTTATTATCTCACAGTTTCTGAGACAATTCAGGCACAACTTAGCTGGATGCCACTGGGTCACAGGCTGCCATCATGTCACAATTCACTCATGCGGCCAGTGATGTGCCTCAGATCCTCTTGGCTATTGGCCAAAGATGTCAATTTCTTACTGAGCAGGCCTCTCCGCAGGGCGGCTCATAACTTAGCAGCTGGCTTCCTCCAGAGCAAGGCCTCGGAGAGAAAAAGAAGGCATCCAAGATGGAAGCCATGGTCTTTTATAGCACAAATCTCGAGTATTATGCCACCACTTTTACCATATTCTATACATTAGAAGCAAGTCAATGAGTTCAGCATACATTCAAGAAAGGAGCACGAGCACCAGGAGGTGAGGATCCTTGGGAGCCATCCCAGAGGCTGCCTACCACTTCCCCCAAGGTGGATGGTGTTTGTATGACAAGAATTTCTAAATCCCCCACTAGAAAATGAAATCATAGGGGCAAAACCCCAATCTGATCCACATCTCTTCCTCTCCCCTCCCGTGACAATGGCTGTTCTGCATCTGTGAGCAGCAGTCACACACCTACCTATCTCTCACACCCTTGATGAAGAGGGAGTCCCAGGTGGCCAGTGTGGGTAGCACAGGGCCTCACCTGCTCTGGTTCCTACTGACTAGATCAATGACAACAAAAAATCAACAATGTATGGCTTGCTGTTTGGCCAGGAAATTCTCTTTCAAGATCTGAAATGGGAACCACCAACAGATGATGCCCATTATGAAGAAGTTATATCAAACCAGGGCCCCATGCAAGCTTCAGTTCCGTGGGAACAGAAAAAACACATTAAAAAAAAAAACTGTTGTAGAAAGAAGAAAAATGGAGAAGTACAAGCAGAAACAAAGACACTGTTAGATGAGAAGAGAAAGAGTCACTGAAACAGATGTGTCCCCTAGAGCTGCCGTAAGTTCTGAGCACTCATGTTCCAGCCCCTCCCATAATAATCCCTCTTTTCTTGTGCTGGCTTGCATAAGTCTCACCTTCTCATAAGAGAGGGAGAAGGGAAAGGAGAGGGTGAAGAGGAGGAAGAGCAGAAAGGAGATCATCCTGAGGTCAGCAACCAAATCAGTTCATAGTCAGAAGTTTACTCCTGTCCCAGGCACTGTTAGTTTCCCAGTTTCACAGCTCTCTGATTAATGACTATAATGAGTAAACCTTATTATGTGACAGATGCTGCTTTAAAGAAAATCAACATTGTATCTGACTACCACAACTTAGTGCAGAAGGGAAAACCATTACCCACTGTACCCCACATGCTCACCCACCTCTCAGAGAGAAGTCATGTCCAGAAATTAAAGTATGAATGAGATTAGGATAGGAACCAACCAAGCCTGGTTAAGTCAGTCCTAAACCAGAGCAAGAATTAGTGTATGGGAGAGAAGAAGTCGAAAAGTAAAAGTTTAAGGCAAATTAAACTAGTGATAACTCCCTGGGAGACAGGAAGCTCTAAAATAGCATTTCATCACTAGAACTCCATGCCCACACGGCTGACAATATTCACTTAGTGAAATCACCTGGCTGCTGAGAGTTCTCATCCATACGTCATAGGAATCATCCTCCCCAACCCCATGCCCAAACCAAGGGCTTTCGAATTTTATTAAAAAGTTAAAGTTACTGTCATGTCACATCATGCCTAACTCAAGGGGTTTTCACACCCCCAAAGGTCCAGCAAAGGTAGCCCTGCTGATAGTGGGTACTTGGAGAGCCTGCCTTCTTGGGGAACCCTCTTAAAGGCAGAGCCAGTGATCAGGAACTTGGGGGAGGCCTTCCAGGCCCAAGGAGGAGTTGAGCAAACCCAGGAAGTAGAAAAGCAGAGTGTAGGTTTAATCAAGAACAATGTAAAGCAGCCACTGTGGCTGGAGAACAGGATGGATGTGGGGGAATAGCAAAAAAACGAGGCTGAATGGGAAAACTGGCCCAACAAGGGGAGTCAAGGCACATCTTAGACAAATATTCCCCTCTGAACTCTAACAGAACCGGTAGTACCTGGTCCATTCTCCATGCAAGTAATCCCACCCGATCACCCTTACTTCCAGGCTCCGTGCTGCTGCTGCTCCACTGACCTCCGACCCCTGACTATACGAGTACCCACTTGCTTGGGCTCTCTCCACAACCAAAAGGCAAGCTCCCCAAGAGCAGGGCAGCAGCACCCACCAAAGTGTTCTGCACACAGCAGGAGGACGGCAGACCCTGTTGTCCAGATGACAAGGTGCCTAGAATAACTGCTACTTGACCTCTTGACAACAATAAATGCTGGCTGATGTCTTAACTGATAGCCAAAAATTTAAAAGAAGATCCTGAAAAGTTAAAAAACAGAATCTAATAGAGGGAACAAAAATGAAAGACATTACTTTTTAATCAATTTGGCAATGATTTTCTCCAGCTTACAAAGAGATTCTAGCATTAACTTAGTAGAAAGTGGTCTCCACCACATTACTATTTTTAGTGTTTTATGACAAATTTGTTCAGCTGTTCCTCTTCAGAATAAGAAGACTCAAATGCCTCAAATTTGCTCCACAGGAACCGCCAGAAAATAGTTTTCACTGAATCACTGGACACGTGTTGATAACCTTTGTTCAATATTTACCCAGATGTTCTCACTCAGGCAAGTTCCTGAATATCTGTTTTGCCTTTTGCTCTCTTCCACATGAGAACTCCTGCACTTCACGCCATGCCAAACGCTGGCAGTAAGGGCATCATCTGCAACACCAGAAAATCAGAATGCACTCTGTTTCCTTAAGGCTTAGGGGACCCATCAAGAAATAATTATCCAGAAAATTCAAACTCCTGGTTATGACTAACCCACAAGGAAGATCCAGTTTCTATACAATTTATCAGAAGCTGCTAGACTTCATCCCAACAAGGCAGCTCTAAATAGGCTTTGCAAAGTGCTGAGGTAACCCCCAAAATAGAGTAGTTCAACATACACTCCTAACAAAAATTTATTGATTTAATTCAAATGAGAAATATTTGTTGAACACCTACTACATACCTGGTTGTGTTCTAGGCAATGGGAACACAGTAAATAAATGCATAAAACTTCCTGCCCTTGTAGAGCCTTGGGTGGGAGTGACAAATAATGAAAAACGAAAAAGTAAAATACATTCTCTTCAGATGGTGATAAGGACTATGGAAAAAAATAAAGCAATGTAGGGTTATGGGTACTACAGAAGAGATGAGCTCAATTTTAAAAGGATGGGCAGGAATGTCCCCCGAGAAGTGACATCTGAACAAAGACCTAGAGGAGGTGAGAGAACGAAGGAGCTATCGGGCTATGTTGAGGGAGGGTGGTCCTGGAGGGGCAAGCCGGGAAGATGGCACAGCTTAATGGGGAAAGCTTTCTGAGCAGGAGCTGAACTGACCACCAGAGCTTTAAAGAGGGCTTTGGGCTCAGGAGGCACTGCGGGGACACATGAAGACAGAACAAGAGCTGTGAGACTCGAACAGGTGTAACTCCTATTCAGCTCCATTGCACCTAAAGCCCCTGTGGTCTGTGGCTATCGATGGCCAGTCTGCACCGTGGGTTGTATCCAATCCCTCAGTCTGTAGGTAAGGACTGGCCACCTGGGCAAGGAAGGGCTTGCCCCTGGGCTCACAGAAAGGTGGTGACTGCATTAAAAATTCTTGATAGCTGCACCTGGTGTGGCGTTTTGGGGCCACACAGAATAGGCCTGCTTCCTCTTCCCAAGATGGCTCTTCAGAAGCTCTGAGTCATCTCTAGTATGTGGGTCCAATTCCCTCAAGGGTGAATTTCAGGATCCTTCAGCTGCCCTCTGGGTCACCATCCTCTGAAACCACTCCAGTCTGACAATGCTTCGAGACCATTCGCTTGCAGAGTGGCACCAGACATATATCTCCCCCATTTCAAACTACTCTATACCCAGGGTCTCACCAAGATCTGGGTCTGAGGCAAACTTTGGTCACACCCAAAACTATTTCAGATCTGTTCAGGAAGTAGTCATGGTATAAGTAACACAGTATGTGAATAATTAAAACGCAATACCCAATGACATGCTCCACTGGCCATGCTGCAAGGAGAAAAAACTGACAGGAAGTGCCTTTCTCTGAAGGCTGAGGCTTCCTGCCCCCATCCCCACCCAAACAGAGAGAGCTATACAAGTGTTATTCATTTATTACTCTTATTTTAGGGCAGTACTTCTTTAAGTGAGTTCTATGAAACAACCCTATCTTAGAATGTGAATGTGTATACTTCAAAAAGGTGTCCAGTGATAAGTGACATTTGAGAAATGCTAGGTGAAACACAGTTAAACATTTTTTCACTTCAGTAGTTTTGGAGCTTTTGATTTGTTGATATGTATTTGACTTTCTGAGAAGAAAAACACTAATGGCATCTAATTCTGAACATCTCTTCATGCCAGGCACTAGGACCTCACTTTCCTCCAGCCCAAGTAAGTGTGAGGGGAAGAGGAAAAAGAAGAAACTTGTGCCTCTCTCTCAGGACCCTGACCCCTTCTCCATCACAGCCCAGGTCCCAGAATATATATCCATGCCTCTTCTGGATGCCCTCCCATTAGATGCATGTCTAATGGATAACTAAACATTGATTATAATTTCCTGATTTGGTTTCAAACTGAACAAAGTAATGAAGTTCCATAAACCAGCCTTAAAAGCCTTCTCTGTATTTGTATAAAATTGCGGTGAAGAACAGTAGAGAACGCTGGACACAGTAGTGAGTAAAAATACAAAAAGCACTGAACAAAGAAATCCAAACTGAATATGGCTTTTACTATACTTGTCACATTTCACTTAAAGGAAAAAAAAAAACAAGATGAAATCTTAAAGAATTTCTGCAAAAGGCTGCACACTGACCTGAGTTTAAAAGCATGAACAAATGAATAAATGCGCACTGCCGGTCTGGATCTTTCCACTTTAGTCTTCCCCCGAGCCTGCAGGCTTTTTGGCCCAGCCTCCATTCTTTCTCATGTGGGCCTGTGAACCTGGGCTAAGATGCGTCTGTACACTAATTACCAGAAATTCACAGCACCTTTTCTCACCCAGAGCCACTGACTCAAAGTGGACTCAAGACTGTTCTCACAAGAGTCCAGTCATCTGCCTCCAGCCTCAGGAGAGCAAAGCAACAGTGACAGGCTGCTTAAATGAAGAGACTCAGGGGTGATGGCACCCATAATGCTGAGAGAAGGGCTGGGAGCAGGTCTGGATCGCCCCATCCCCCATTCATCCCCAATTTTGTCATTCTTTTCTACAACAGCAAGTTTCACACTAGGTTTCAGGAAGGTAACCCTGGAGCAGAAGAGGCTCAAGGCCTATCTTTTCAGGTATTTTACAACATTTTGCATTTACTTGGTCTTACACACATAGATTTCCTTAGGAAACATGAGCAGCATGGGGTAGTAATAATGTTCTATGACTATGAAGATGTCAGGTACCTGGATTCTGGAAGCTGGTGGAAAAAGTCTTTGGGGATTTTGTGGGAGATAAAGCATTTTTAGTTATATTACTCCATTTCCAATTCACAGTAATCCTGAGAAGAAGGCAGGTCAGAGATGACAATCCTTACCTAGGTGATGAGAGGTGAAATGACTTACCCAGGAACATCCAGAAAATTCTCTTATCCTGTATCAGAAGATCTTTACAAAAGGCAAAGTGGGTGATCTAAGAGTCTGAGAACAACTCTAGCCCCACACCCTCTGGTGCAGTGCTTGCAGGCACAGCTCATCATCGCCACTCAAACAGCTAACAATTACTGGGCCTTTACCATGTGCCATGACAGTCCTAAGGACTATCACAGTTATCATCTCATTAATACCCTGAAGTAAGTACCATATCATCCCTGTTTTACAGATAAGGAAACTGAGATCCAGAGAAGAGTCAAGCTAACACTCTACCGTGTTTAAGGCACTGTTCTAAGCCCATTACATACACTAACTCATTTAATTCTCATAACAACCCACAAGATGTGAACTTTGCTTATCTCCATTCTACAGACGAGGAAATTGAGACATAATCAGGTTTGTAACTTGGCCAGAGTCACACATCTATCAGGTCAGTGATAGGGCTGCCATGAACCCAGGCACTCTGCCACCAGGCCTATGACCTCAATTAGCACACCATTCAGCCACTTTTAAGTAACTTACCAATGTCACAAATCTAGTGATTCACAAAGCTGCAATTTATACCCAACTCTATCTGCCCCCAGAGTCTGAATCCCTATTCTTTGTGGTCTACCAACCAACTCCACTGCCAGCCTACTTTAGACTTGCCTGGCTCCATGTTCCCTGCAGACATTGGGCCTAGAAGTCAAAATTAGCTCAGACATGGTCATCTATTGACCGACACAGTAAAGTGGGGCCAACCCTCTAGAACAGGGAAGTAGCATTTCAAAATCTCTAGGATTCCAGAGACCACGGCTATTGGCACAGCAAGGGGGCAGACGTCACCAGCAGAATGTGCAGGATGGGGCCCAACCAGTGGACACACACCCTATGAAAAGTGATCATCCACAATCTTTAAGGATAGGCAGAAGGGAAATAAAAGTAATTTTACAGAGGAGAAATTTGACAAGTACTACCTCAGCCAGGTTATCAAGGTCAGCATCAGTAGTGATAAATCATGAATCCCTGATATGATGTGATACATCATTGATAAGGTGTGATGAAAGTAGTACCTTACCTCTGTGGTCTTCCTCCCCCAAACCTGTAACTCCAGTCTAATGCGAAGAAAAACATCAGACAAATCCAAGTTGAGAAACACTTTCTAAAATATCTGACCAGTTATCCTCAACACTGAAAAGGTCACAAAAACAAGGAAAATTAGAGAAAATTTCACCAACAAGGGAAGCCTAAGGAAACATGACAAGCAAATGTAATGTGGTATTTTGGATGGGATCATGGAACAGAAAAAGGACATGAGATTAAAACTAAGGACATCTGAATAAAGTGTGGGCTTTAATTAATAATATATCAACAGTGGTTTACTAATTGTAATAAGTGTACCATATTGATTTAATACGTTAATAATAGGGGAAATTGGTTGTGGGAATATATGGGAACTATACCATCTTTATAGTCTTTTTATAAATCTAAAACTACTTTATAAAATAAAGTTTTTCCTTTTTAAGAAACTATCCAAGACTAGACAGTGAGACAGCTGTGGAGAAGATTCTAAGGCCCAAAGTGCCAAGGATGAAATGGGATTCTGAGAAGTTAAGAGTGAAGAAGACACACAGACACACCACACACACACACATCTGGAAGGGTGTACAACAAACTAAAAATTGTGGAACATATAGAGAACAAGCATATATACAACCTACCTGGCCAATACACTTCTTGTACATATATGAAGGTAGCATATGCCCCAAGCAACAACGCTCAGAGAGTGCCTGGCTGGAGAGGACCAAGGAGATGGTGGAATCCAATATCCTCTATGAATAGCTGGGGAAACTGAGGCTAGGAGAGAGGTAGAGTGAGGAGAGGCTCCACAACTTGAACCCATCCCTCTTCTGTGCAGGATGTGTGCAGCATAATGTGCAGAACTTCACTCCTCAAACTTCAGGGAGGGAAACCAACAACAGAAACACAGGGCACCTGGAAATATGACCCCATGATGGGCACAGGACAGCACGCTGTCCCAGACTCCACTGGGACCCATCTCATATGTAGCTGGTTTCATCCAAAGCTCATCTGAAAGTGCACTTTTTTTTCTTCCTCTCTTCATCCTTTCCCTCAATCTCATTTATTTATACAACAAACGTATTATTCATCTCATTCCCTTGGGGTATCTATCTCAATTCAGTGTTCAGAGGAAAGCAAGCAGATGTGGCTAGTTCATACTAAAGTGTAAAGGACTGACAGAAAGTGGTTCCATGGCAAGAATATTTGCATCGGTTTTATGACACCACAGTTGGAGTTCTAAGTAGAAGGCTATCTGCTCTGCCTATTCTCCTAACTTCATTAACTTTTTCTGAACCCACAGAGTTGCTAAAAACTGCAAGCTAGTTCATAACTGTTCCTGCAGCAAGCAGTGTAATGACCTCTGTAACCCCTGGGCTCTCATGGAAAGAGGGAGGCTATGCAAAAGTTGGAGATGCCTGTCAAGTCTTAGTGGGTACTATAGCTCACCTTCTGTATGTGTTCATGCTTGGTACACATAAGCATGTGTGCACACACACATATACACATGCGCACCCTAGATGAGCTGCTGCTTGAGGCCAGGAAGTCTACCTGTGGGTTCCTCACAGTTTGTCCATAATGCCCAAATCAGCAGATGCTCAAAAAAGATATGCAGCTGGACCCTAACATCTCCCCCTACAATGCACTCCCCATCTTAGACATGTCAGTTTTCCTAAACCATGGTCTGGTCAGGTTCTTCCTTATCAAAAATGCTCACAAAGACTTTGTTCCCTGTGTCCAGGGCCAGCTTTCAGCCTGACATCCAAGCTTTCACAGCACACGCCAACCACCCTTGCCCATCTTCTCTTCCATTACTTCCCAACATGTGCCCTACCATGTTTGTCAAAGTGTGTTGTTTCCAAACACATACTATGACTCTTCCCAACTGCCCAAACTGCTCCCTACCTGCTTTCACACAATAAAACTTTACCCACCCTTCAAAGCTTAAGTACCACCTCCTCCATGAAGCCTTCCTCCTTTTTGACAAATGCCTGTGCCTCAGTCTCTTCTGAAACCCTCGGCATTATGTGGGTCTCCCTTCATGACACTCTGCCTGATTGCTGGACCATGCCCTGATCCCATGGAGCAGCAACCCAACAAACATCTTCAAGACACCCAGAGTGGCAAACACCAGACCCCTGGCAGAGGATGTCTACTGGCAAAGGGCTCACCACAGAACAGGAGAGCCTTACAGGAAAATCTCCCAGGGCCTCTGGCCAGCCTTACACACTGCCAATTGTCTAGGTCCCTGTCTTCCCTACCTAGGGAGAACCCCACAACATTCATACACCAGGCATCGTGGCTCAACCTCGGTAAGAGATGTTTTTATGACCCATGTCACTAAACCAAAGCCAATAGCTCCAAGGAACCATGTGACACAGTAGAAGGAAGCTGGCAGTCCCTCAGGAGCTGTTATTCATTCCCTCTGCCTCCAGTTGGGCAAAAAATGTTTTCTTTTCCATTGCGTAAGATGCTCCCAATGGTGACAAACCTGACACCATCAACAGGAGGAGATAAAAGCCCTGTGGGTGAGAGGAGAAGAAGGGGGCTGCCTATCTGTGAAGGACACAGGGGCAGGCAAGTGTCTGCAACAGGATCAACCAGCCAGCCACATGTGACCCCTCCAACAAGCAATGGAAAGAAAAACAAGCTCTAACCAAAATCAGAGCCAGCCCATTGTGCCTGCAGGGCCCTTTCATTCTTCACTCTGAACACATGGTCTGGGCAGCACCGCCATAGGATAGTCTAGGCAAAACACAAGAGGTTAACCACCCCCCAACCAGCGCAGCCCAGCCAGGCCCTCTCCATAGGGCTTCAGCAAGGGGCCAAGGAGAAGAGAGAGGAAGTTAGGTTTTATAAGCTTCAAGATGCTATATGGGTGTGAGAGGCTTGAAATTCAGGTCTGGCCATTAGAATGAGCCCGGGCCAAGGCATCAGAAACCTGGCTGAGAGATCCAGCTTGACCTAAAATTCAAGAGAAATGGCCAGATCTTAGCTCCAACCTTCCTCTCTTGTCAATTGGGGATAGTGATTGTCCTGATGCTAGTATATGGCTGCCTGAAGTCCCCCCAAGAAAACAGACATCGAAGGGCTTAAACTGTACAGAACCTCACTTGTGCAAGCTGACAACACTGCAGTAGAGCAGAGCTGACACAGGACCTGTGGCCCAGCAACTACACCTGCAGACAGCTATCATAGGAAATAATCCCAATTAGAGAAAATAATCTCTAAGTATGGGGATATTCATCACTGTATAATTATGACTGCAGAAAAAAATAGAAAGCATCTAGGTAGACAACAAAAGGAAAATGATAAAATGAACTAGGGTTCATCTACTTCATGGAAATATTAAAAAAAATTCAAATGCTATGGTTACACAGAAAATGATAATAGATAAAATTAACTGAAAATGTCATAACACAGCTTTACTTGTACCATTTCTTTCATTTTTTGAGATTAAATGAGGGTTCAATTTCATACTTTAATATGTAAAAACACTCAGAATGCTTTAAATACATAGTATAACTTCTACTTTGGCTAAATTGTTAAAAAGCTGTATGGGAAAATATTTTAAAGTAATCAAAAATTAACAGCAATCATGTTTATGTAGTAGTAAGAATAACTTTTTTTCTATTTTAATGTAGTTGTCAGATATTCTCTTATAAATGAGTGTTGCTTTTGAAATAGAAAGAGAAGTAAACATATTTTAAAGGTAGTTTAAGAACAGAAGAGTGATCCTTATACTACAGGGCCAGGAGCAGGAAGGGAGGCTTGGACATAGAGAAATAACCTGGATTTCTAAGGCAAACACCAGACGGGACTTCCCAAGACATAACTGAGAAAAACACAACTTTCCCGACCCAGCCTTCCTGGATGGAACCAAGGGTTTGTGACCCACTCATACTTCATTCTCATTTTCCCAGAGAAAAGAGAAAGACGTCAAATACACTAACCAACACAGCAAGATGGCACCAATGACACAAAATCATCAACAAAGCCCAAAACAATAGCAATTTCTATAATTAAAAAAAAATGAATACAAAAAAAGGCAGCAATAAAGAGCCATGACAAACTCAAGATGGCACTAACAGTGCCTGAAAACAAAGGATCCTTCGAACGCTGCAGGAACTCCAAAAGATGTGCCCAGGAGCCCCGTACACAGCTAGGTGCTGTGCGGCAGCCAGACTCTGCGCAGCAGAAATAGCCCAGACTCTGGGAGCCCCAGGACTGCTCAGTTCATTTTATGACTGCAGATTTTAGTAACTCCTAGTAACTCTCTTCTTAGGAAGCAGGTGTTGGGCGGATGTAACAATGAATCTCTGGTAGCACATCATCAGTTGCCTGAAGAACCCGAGAAAAGACTCGGTGTTTGGGTCTGTCCACTGCACCTCTCACACAGCTCTTTCCCCACCTCCTGACACAGGCACCTCAGAGGCAAGGGCCACACTTAGAGGGGCACTAATGATCTGATCTAACAAATCCACAGCAAAGCTCTGGCCAAAGCCTTGTATCTGCAGACATCACCCCCTGGGCAAGGCCAGGCTACCAGGCAGGACAAAGTCAGACAGGCAGAGTTTTGTCATCTGCACTTCACAATTCACCACCTGGCCTTCCCTGGCACTGTCAAGCAGAGTATCTTCTCTGCCCTGACAATCCCCAAAGGAGAATTGTCTATTTCCCCTCCCTCTGGTGCCCCAAAGCATAACCTTTCCTAAAGTTTAGCACCTGACTGGCAGAGAACTAACAGCTGAAAGGTGGGGAGGGAAAGGAAGGTTGGGTATGCCTCCCCCCAGATCTGCTGTCCCTTATTGGTTCTTCTGGCATGGTGTGCATCATTCACAGCTAATTATGCATGCAGGACAATAGGACTGGTCAGATCCTAAAGGTCCACCTAGTCGAGATGTTTCAAACTAGTTTAATTATGGAATCCTTTAACCATATAGAATCCTGCTCCAAATCCTATCTACACAGCAATCAACATAGACTGTGGGGAGTGGGACGGGGGTAGGAGAGGTAGGGGTAAGAGCAGAATCTCTTTCCCTTGGCTCCCCAAACTACAGAACCCCACAGGGGATTCCTGTGACCCTGGATTCTTCCAATGCAAGCCAAAACAGCTCACTAGATCAGCCTCCTCATTTACAAGTGTGGAAACTGAGGTTTATAGAGACAAACTGGATCAGTCAAAGGCACACAAGTGCTTAGTGACAGGGCCAGAACCAGCATCTACATCTGTCTCCCTCACCCCTCAAATCCAGGAGAGCAAAAACCTTCTTCTGGTCTGAGTGGCCCACAGCACCCGCACCAGGCCTCCCTGGAAACCCGGTATGGCCACCTGAGAGGGTGGAAGTAACCGCTATTTGGAGAAGTAGGCCTCCACATCAGACAGAACTGGGTTCAAATCCCAGTTCTGTCACTTAAGTGACTGTATAAGCCTGAACAAGTCACTCAAATTGTGGTCTTTCTCACCTGTAACCTCGCAGGGCTGGTAGAGGGCTTTGGGGAGCTCACAGAGCTGTACCTAGTTTCCATAAAGAATCACAATGCTAGTTCTTCTTCTGTGCCCCTTTGGTGAGCTCATCTCCTATCTCAGGGCCCCCACCCAGTGAAGCTCCCTGAGCCTTTGCCTTATAGCTAAGAGAATATGGAGGGACCTCCATGGTTCAGGAACTTGACTTATGGAGACAAAGCCCCAGCTAAAATGGATAGGCTAGATGTTCCCGTGGAATGACAACCTGCCAGTATAACCCAGTGTCAGCCTCCAGGTCCTGAATCCTGGCTTATAAGCCCCTTCAAATGGTGGTGTTTTCCCTTCTTGTCTGCTGGGCCAGAGCAGCAGGCTTCCACCAAATGGCCTGGTTGCCCCCTAGGCTACCAGGTTCTGTCCAGTATGGGAACTGGTGGATACTCAAACAGTCACAGTTCAGAGACCTGCTACTCCCAAGACCCCAAAACTCCCCTCATCACCACTAAAATGTTCAGGTCATGGTTCACCATAGCCAGGACCTGGGCAATATCCATGGCTCCAAAATCAATTGAGGACCATTTGGAGGAGAAAATCCAGAAGCCTGGAATACCCTATGAATGAGAACAAGGGTTCTAGTCCAAATATGACCAGAGCTATCACAGACCAGACAACTGCATCTCTTCTAACCTGCAGGGGAAAAGCCCAGAAAAACTTTTAATTGTGCATCAGAGTTTAAAAAAAAAAGTCCTACTCAGTCATAATTTGCACCTCTCACACCTAGAGTTGATATTTAAAGTCAGATAAGTATAGATTTAACCAGAAAGAATGGACTAATAGATATAGATGAAGGGTCATCTAGTCCTACTTGCCATTTATCAAATGAGCAAAGTGAGTCCCAGAGTGGGTTGTGTATGACAGACAGAGTCAGGGCAGGAGCCCAGATGCCCTGAGTCCGGGGACATCACACTGCACCATTCACACTGTATTCCCGTGAACGGGCCCCAGGAGCTGTGCAACCCAAGGCCCTGCCCTTGATTCTCTGTGCAGGAAGCTCCGTTACACAAAGGGTGTGGCCCCCTCGCCCTCCTTCATGTTTCGGTGGTGCTCTTCTGATACTGGACACCTGCAGTAATGGAGCCAGGGAAACAGAGGCAAACACCCAATACCAGGGGCTGCTGCCCCTAGCAGGCCAGGTTACCTTTGGGCATGATCTGGTGCATGGCGACCGAGAGGAAGAAGATGGAGTCGCTGTAGTAGGTGCCTGAGCCAGCACTGAAGTGCTTCTGCATGGCCTCCACCACTGGGAAGAGCTTCTCCGTCAGCACGGCAACATCGTGGAAGACGACCTACAGCAAGGTACGAAGAAACCACAGGAGTGAGCAGACCAGCTTCGGACACCCAGCACACACACAGGCCCACAAAGGGGAGGCAGACAGGGCCTCTCAAAGGTCACAAGCAGGGGGTCCCAAGTGACAGTTAAGGAAACAGGAGAAAATGGGGAATCGGGATGGGGGCATCATGTGTGAAGGGTGTGCAGGCATCCATGAGAAGTGTGTAGTGGAAGGGTGAGAGTGAGGGTCGGACAGGAGCAGCCCCCAGTCTGCTTTTGGCTTCTGAACTTTGAGCTGGGCCATCCTGAAGGTAGCTCTGTGCTCAGTGTCTGGAACCATGTGAAATTGTCTAGTCCTTATATTGGGACCCTCAGCACTCCTGGTGGCTGCTACACATGTTCCACAGGCCAGACAGATGCTCCATCTTCCTTGTCTAAAAGTGTGAACAGTGAGACGGTCCCTGGAAAACGGGACCTGGAAAATGCCTTATGCTCACACATCTGCTCAACCAACACTGTGAGTGTCCCAGACACTTTGGTGGTGCTGTATAAAAAGAACAACCGGACGCCACCTTCTTCAGAGCACTTAGAGTCTGGAGATGTCACCAGCTGCAGAACAGAGCTCTGCAGTTTATGAAATACTCACATACACATACTGATCCTCATGACAACCTGGGACCTCAGCAAGGCAGCCATTGCTATTATAGCTCCAAATTACAAATGGGAAAGCAGATGCTCACAGAGGTTACCCTTGCCTAAGGTAAGCTAGCTAGTAAGTGGCAGAGCCAGAATCTGAACCCCAGTCACCAGATTCTAAGCCCTGTGCTAAAATCCAATTATAAATGCATCCTCTTTCCTTAACAGTGACCAACAGAGGAGGAAGACATCAGCATGACCAGTGATTAGACAAGAGTACTAATAGTACACTAATGAGTTGGTTTCCTTATTTGACATTAGTCCATATTTAAGTCCATCCTACATGGAGCCTCAGCTTCACTCAAGATACCAAATTGCCATGCACTCTGCTCATATACTTCTTGTGAGTTTTCCCTGTTTCTCTGTGTGCCCTGCAACATCTAGAACATTCCACTGCACACAAGAGGCACTCAATAAATACAGCCTGAGCCAGAATGTTCTCCTCCTTCTTCAACCCTCATAAAAGATCTGCTGAAGACCCTTTCCGCCTCCCTCTTCCTTGGTAGCCAACAGAACAGGACAAGCCTTCAAGGCTACCACATGCTGCTCAGCCACCACCATCCTGACTTAAGGGCCAAGACCTACCTGAACAGGGCGCCAAAGGAGAGGCCACGCAAATCCCCTAACTGGCTTGCTTATGCCGTCAGTGGCCATGCCAGCAGGAGAAAAGAAAGGTGTGGCTGGTATCTGAGAAGTTCTCAAGCAGATGGGACTCCACTTTGTCATCAGTCTCTTGGTGTCCCCTGCCCAGCCTGCACTCCCAGAGCCTTCAGATGTCAGCTGGTTGGAATGATCACTTCCTGTGGCCCTGCAGTGGTGGTAAACCACCCCATCTGCTTTTACCTACTTTAGGTTCTGCTTTTGGCCAGAACCTGTTATCATCTGAACTCACTTAAGTGTTTGCTTTTGTCCTTAGCTCTGTTTAAATTTCTAAAACACTATTAAACTTAGAAACATTTTTATATTGTTAGTCCTCATCATTCCCTAACTGTAATCCTTCAAATCTCTTAGCGGTGCCCAACCTTTTTGCACCAGGGACCAGTGCTCCTATGAGAATCTAATGCCTGCTGATCTGAGGTGGAGCTGAGGCAGTGATGCTAGTGCTGGGGAGTGGCTGCAAATACAGATAAAGCTTCACTTGCTTCCCACCACTCATCTGCTGTGCACCACGGTTTCCAACAGGCTGCAGACCAAAACCAGTCCACAGCCCAGTAGTCGAGGACCCCTGCCTTAGAAAGTCTTTTTCAAATTTCTTGATAGTACATTTCTCTTCTAGTGTGTTATTTTCCTTTACTCCTTTTCTGACTATTTTCTTTTGACTTTTTCTTTTTTGTGGGCTCTCAACTTGAGATGGAGGATCCAGACCAGCTCTGCAGTTTCCCAACACAGATACCATCTTTCACCTCCTACTCCCCCATGTGCTGTCCCCACCCATCCCTGTGACTTCCTGGCCATGTTGGCATCACAAATCCTACAAGTTTCCTTACCTCCTGCCTTGCCCCTCTCTAAACCAGTCTCTATTATACCTCTCAAGAAATCTTCTAAATATATAAATTCATTTCTCTCTCCTGGGCTTCAAAACCTCTGATGGTTTCTGACTCTCCTCCTTGCATTAGTGGCTCTGGCTACTCATCCTACCCTCTCTCCTCTAGGGATTGGGTAGAACTGAACCCAGCAGTCCTCACTCTGCCCACCACACCTTGGTGTCCTATATGTGCTTATATATTTGTACCTACTTTTTGCACCATCTGGAACCCCATCTCAGCCCTACCTCTGCCTCCCAGCTCTCATCTGCCTGGTAAACTCCTATCCAGTCTTCTGACCTTGCTTGGACACCTACTCCAGCCTTCATGCAACCTCCTACAACTCGTCACACCCTCCAATGTACCCTGTATCACACGGAGGGAGGATACACTCCCTGTCTGGTTCCTCTACAGACCTGTTTCTACGTCTGCTATATGGGACACTTCTTGAGGCCAGAGGCTGTGACTGCTCTGTGCCCTGTACGCAGCCCCCAGCCCTCTGACATGCCATCAGTATAGGTTTGCTGAACTAAATGAATTATGCTTTGGGTAAGTTACTAAACCTCTCTGAGCCTCAAATACAGAAATGATAACGCCTACCTAGGGTGGCTATTAGGATTACCTGGGACAAGCAGATAAAGTACCTAGCTCAGGGTCTGTCAGGCTGCGCTTAGTCCCGAGTGTTAGCATCCTGCCCCTGCCTCCCTCCTCAGTCCCCTGAATCTCCTCTTTTCGCTAATCAGTCTTCACTCACGAGCCAGCTTTTCCTTCTGAGTCTCATTACACCTACAAACCACTGCTAGAAACTGGAATTTTACAAGAAGCTGGAAGCTGACAAGAGGGCTTTCTCAGAAATGGAAGCCTCTGTATTCATTAAAAAGGGAGAGAAAGAATGGATATGTATAACCAGACACACACACACACACACATACACACACACACACGCACACTTAGCATAGGGCCTACCACAGCCAAATTAAGGGAGATAAAGAGATTTCAACAGCCAGCTTTTTCCCCTACTTGGGCCTGAATCTCACCCCACAGGTTCACAGGAGACAAATTACAACCCATCAGCATTAATAAATTTATAAGGACAAACTGTACTCATTACATTGTTCCAAATGCTGTGTGGTAAAGCCTGCTCTGATGAATATTTCACATAATAAATCTACTTAAAGATAAATTAATATGTTCCACGGAATACATTTTATGTAGCAAGAAGCAAACTATGGACATTACAAGTATGAATCAAAACACCCAGGCCTCCCAAAGTCTAAAACACATTTGTAGACCACACTCTCCCAAGGGCCGGGTCAGGGTCTGGCACACCCTGAGTCTGCCCATCCCAGCCAAGGGTCTGGTGTCTGGAAGGCATAGAAAAGCAAGAGTGATAGAGAGAGAAAAAGAGAGAAAGAAAGCCAGACAAAATGCCACCCTCCCTTTGTTCCTCCTCCCACTTCGGGGGCTGCAGGAAGAATTACCATGTAACCTAGAAAACCAGAAATACAAGGCGACTCCCATATTAAAGGCAAGGAGCCAACAATAAGATCTAAAACAATGGTTTGCACCAACTAAATTATGTGATTTTTAGGGAGATAGATTAAAACTGACAGTCAGATCACTGTAACTTGTATTAATTGTATATAGTTTTAAATTTTAAAAATCCTATTATAAAATACTATTTTTCTAACACCCAGCTTGCAAAATGATTTATTTTTGAACCCTTCATATGCATCCTCAACATCAATGTCTTTATCAGCCTCAGAGTTCAGTCATCCAAGCAGTTTTCCAGAACCCATCAACCTCGTCATCCAATTAAGAGGTTGAAGACAGCTCCTTGGAAATTCATGTGGGATGCCATCATTGGAAATGGTATCCGAACCCACAAGAACTCATGTTCATATCATTAAGGCAGTCAGTTTTTTCATCAGCCTATAATCATATATTTGTAGCCAATAAATAGATTCCATTTATTAGTAATCTTTACAGCCTTGCTTATATCAATGTCCACACTTATAAAATCAAAAATAATGACTGAATCTTACATTTCTTTGCCTTTTATTTTTAATAATGTCTTGTAACTTCTAGTGGCACCCAAATTCAGTAACGACAGGTTGTTTCAGGCTACGGTACTGCCAAGCTATACTTTGTTGTTCAAAATATAGCATGCAGTTGAGAGCACTGTGTAATATGAGACTTTGGAAAGACTCAACTCTTTTAGTAAAGGACAATTTGGGAATGTGGGGAGAGAGGAGGCTGGCTTCTCATATCCTCTGTGTGCAGCACATTCTCAACATTTCCAACATGTGGAGGCCAAAGCAACCAGAACAGTGAGCCTGGTGCCAGGTAGGGGCCGACGTTTTTGCCAGCCTTGCCCTGGGCGCACTGGCACAGACAGGCTTGAAAGGCCATGCCACTGCTCCTGTAGACATTCACTAGGGACATAAAGCCATGCCAAGCCTTAGCTCAACATGGTGGAGAAAAATCATTAATCACTTGGCTTGCCCCACTGGGAGTCAGGTCACGCCATGCTCTTGGAGCCAAGAAGGGAGGTGGAGGGAGCTGGCCCTGTGCACGGAGAGATGCCAGGTTTCCAGGAAACACCAAAGCCTACTTGAAGAACAGCAGCTCCTCTAGCCACAGAATGACAAAGTCGCCTGCCGAGGTTCAATCAGAGATCGGCCCTGGAAGAGCTGCTGGAGGGAAGAGTGACAGCGTGAAGCTCTGGGTAACCTACCCAAATACCTGGTACACCACGACACGTGCTGGAATCCACCTACGGCAAGAACAGCAAACAGGTGTCCATCTTCCCAGAGCACTGGATAAGGATTCTGCTACAATATCTGGACTCAGTAAGAGAGTATGCCACCGTCAATGGCAATGTCCACCAGTGGGTCAGCAAACTCAATCCCCTGGTCCACCCTCTAGAGCTGCCTGGCTCCGAGGTGCTCTGACTGGGATGGAAGGTGGTCCCAGGTCTTCCTTCCTGCTACACTCAGCCCACACCCCTGGCCGACCTCTGCTAGAGGCTGCCCAGCGGCCATCCAGATTCCTTCCACAGTCTTCATGCTTAACATGGAGTACTTATTTATAAATCATGCTTCTAAAATTACTAAAACAACCTAAACCAGTAGGTAAACATAATTCTGAGTTGAAGAGGTCCTAATACATCAGATAAAGTCACTAAGTATGGATGTCTGCCTCACAGTTAGAAATAACACACCCCTGTGCCAGTTCCCTGCTTGCAGGCCTCCTCCAGCCTAGTAGGACACCAGGGGAGGAGGAGGAAGGAAGTCCCCTTTGAGCTCAAGAAGGACAGGTCTTTCAGAAAACTGACAAGTACTTGCCTATATTCCCAAGGAGGAGCTGTTTAAGCCTTCTCAAAGTGGGGTAGGTCCCCCACTATCCCCTTGCCCCACAGCATCCTTCAGGACAATGGGGGAACAAGTATCAGAGTGACTTGCTCTGAGGGTGGCGGGTGGAGACGGCGTGGGCCCCACCACAGGCTGGTTGCCTCCCACAAATGCATTCCTAATCTGTGTGATATTGGTAATCAATTCCAACAAGAGCTGGAAGACAAATGCTTTTCTGAAGAGAAAAACTGTCTTCTCATCGACTTACACTATAAATGTGAAGGCATATTTGTATGAAGGAAAGAAAAGTCTAACAGACTGACAGTTTTCAATGCCACAAACATGCCAAACACTTTTACACTTCAAGGCCTTCACACTGGCTCTTCCCTCTTTCAGAAGGCTCTCCTCGAGAATCTTCAGGTATCTAGATCCTTCAAGCTATTCAGGTGTCAGTTCAAAGGTCAACTCCTGAGACCTTCCCTGACCAAAAAAGTAGCTACACCCCCCGCCACACACACACACACACACACACACGCACAAAACACACACAACCAGTGTGGCTATTCAATTACCAGATTTTCTCCATAGTACTTATCACCAACTGATATGTTATATTTTTAAGAGTCTAGTCATCTACTGCTTGTCTTTTCCCAGGCCTGTAAGGTACCACAAAGGAGGGACTTTGTCTTACTGACTGCTATGCATCCAGCTCTTAGCAAAGTGCTTCACACTCAGCAAATGATTGTTGTGGGAAGAAATGAGCAAATGAGCAGAGATAAAAGCATCCAGAGAGGATAAGGCAGGTAACAACATTCTGCTTTAGGACACAGAGTGGTGATGACCTTGCAGGGCCTGTTCCTCAGAGGACCTGAGAAGTCCGAGGCTCCTTCCTAACCCTGGAATCTCCCACTGGGTGTGTCATGTGCTTCTCCTGCCCCATCCTGGCCTTTCCCCAAAGAAGAGGAATTTCTTCCACATGAGACTTATTCTAACCTTCAGGAATATGAATCTTCTTTTTATCTTTCACCTGCTGGTTAGAATATCCAGTAGGGAAGGGCTGCAAGATCTCAGTTTGTCACCAAGTTGTAGCCTAATAACTCAGTGCCCAACCTGCAAGCTGCTTCAGAATAACTATGTCTCATATTCTAATTTTTATTTCTGAAATTATATCTCAAAAGCAATTCCTTAAATGACATTTTCTTGGACTAGAGAGTAATAGATGACCAATTGGAAGTAGGTAGAGGAACACAGAGATCTATTGACCCCTCTTTAAAAAAAAAAAAGTACTATAGGTCCTAAAAACCCTACCAGTTATAAGGGACAGATAATCCCACTCAGTCACACTGCCTCAGGGTTCTGGTTGGGTCCAGCTCTGGAAATGGCACTGCAGGAAGGCTATGGGCAAACTTCCAGAGCATGTCCAAAAGAGGAGACTAAGGTGGCAAAAGGTCTAGAATCCTTTCATCTGAGGAGCAAATAGAGGATATGTGGGTATTTGCCCTGATGGGGTTTGGGGGTAGAGGACTATGCAATCTCACACAGACATCACGTCATTCTCTTCAGCAACTCCATTTATCTCCACTCATGTTTTCACGAAGAGAGGACAAACAGCAAACCTCAATTCTCTGTTGACTCAGGGGCTCCCACCAGAGCAGTGAAGCACCACAGGGAAGAGCAGGCCACCACGACAGGAGGAGAGGAGACCCCAGCTCCAGAGCTAGCCCTAGGACCCTCTGTGCACCCAGTATGGCTGCACCACCTTTTCTTCCCCCTTACCCTATCTGTCCAGTGGTAAGGGGGACTTTAGCAAGCAGATAAAGAGATGAAGACCTTGTTAGCACAACCATGTATAAAGGTTGAATATATGAGAATAAGCAAGAAAAAGGTTGGTGTGTCTCATAGGCACTCCACGATATAGACCTGCACATGCCTGGACCTTCCAAAGGAATTCCCAGGAACTATGGCAAACCACGGGGATGAAGCCATATCCTTAAGGCAAGGAAGAAACAGAGAAAAGACGAATATGTTGTGATGAGTGCAGAGACAGAGGCAGTCGCCCAGACACAACTCTGAAGGCAATTATAAGTGGACCATAAAGTGACTCCAAAGGAAAAGTGGGGGCAAATAAAAAAATCTGTGATATCTTCCAGACTCAGTGAGTGTTCATGACCAGCTAATGGTGACAATCATGCTGTGGCTTGTACCCTTGCAGATATTCTTGACGTAGCTGAGGCGTTCCATAAGCAAAAATCTCTAATTTCTATAGCACAATTTTGCATCCAACTCTCATAGCCTCACACCAGCTTCACCTCACCCCTCACCAGCTGCTGCCTGCGCCCCATCCCAGTTCCCATCTCTTCAACACTGAGCAGTCATCCTGAAAACAAATGCACTCACTTTCTGCCTTCCTCCAGCACTCACTAAAGAATACTTCGTGATCTCTTTAAAACAAACAATCCTTACATAGTGAGTAAAATCATCCCTTAATTTACCTCTTTTATAAATTATGAGGGTTTTTTGGTGTTACATTTAATGCTAAATTTTCTTGACCATAGAAGGCAATTTTCTACCATAATGTTTTTCACCCCAAAAGATAAGAAATGACATGAGAGAGAAGGAAAGAGGGAAAGGAGGCGAGATGGAAGGTGAGAAGGAGAACCACGGTATCGGGATTTTACTGTGAAATTTCAGGATACGCTGTCCTAGTCTACCTCCTCACTAAGAAGCCAGGCGGCTGTAGATCTGTAGGTCTTCTCCACCAGATTCCTTGATTTGCTCTTTTTTATGTGGTAATTTCCTATGACCTCTGACCTCCCAGAGAACACTGTGGTTTTACCCCATGTGACACCCATGGGATGCACTTAGCCAGCTTCCTGTTTCGACCAGGCAGGCAGGAAGGTGGCCTCAGCCAGGGGCCTGCCCCACACTCCCAGAGGCCCTGCTGAGCCTCACTCCACACTGGCCACCACACACCTCCTGGTTCTCTGGGACAGGGACATGCTGGGGCCCAAGCAGGAAAGCCATGGCCTCCGAGTGTCCCGCTGAGTTCAGGCCAGTCAGACTCTGGGACAATTTCTGTCATTTTCCAAAGCTGCCCACTCTCCTAGGTTTTACAAAACCCCCTTGTCCAGTGCTCCCCAAGATGTGGTACACCTCTAGAGAAGTACAATAGGGCCTTCTAGGAGGCACACAGACCAACCATTCTATTTTAATACTTATGGACTTATTTTAATAGGTAAAATAGTAGAAAAGTTAGTAAAAACACCTTTGAACTATGTTTTCACAGATATTACCTAAGGAGAGGCTAAGGAAAAATGGGGGGAAAGAGGCAAGTCATTCTTAAATACATATCAAGTAGGCAGTGCTGCAGGCAGTTCTGGGATATTGGCAAATACCGTGAAGGGAACATTCAAATGATCTGACTTTAGAGACACTGCTCATGCCCATCACCTCCTTTTGCGGGTGAGATGATGTGTTTAAAATGCCAAGCACAGCGCCAGCAGCCTGGAGGCATTCACAGACTGAGTCCCTGCCCTCCCCAAGGTCACATACCGCTGACGTCAGAACCAGATCTCCTGACTCCTCATGTAAAGCCTCACCACTAATTCCCTTCCTGTAACCTCAAGCTAAGACAGTCTCCTACGTGCCACGTTCAAGGCCCCGCACTTCTCTAAGCCCCACCACACTAAGCACTGGCATCTGCTCATCATGGGACCAGAAAGAAAGGAAACAAAACACGTGCCAGGCAGCAGTGTAGACAAACATGAGCTCATCCAATCCTCACCATGACTGTGCCTTTTATAACAAAAGTGGCCAGGGCCAGAAAGGTGAAATCACCTGTGACTTGGTGGAGGGCCGAAGCACAGATTTGAGCCCAGGCCTTTCTGATTCCAGAATTCAAATAATCTCACAGTCACTAGGGACTGTCTGTCTTCACTCCACCTTTCTATTTTATTCTGCCAGGGAGGGGCAGAGCCCCTGACTACACACACTACAAACTCAGTTCTGTCAAAGAGATAAAACGGTGTTTATTAGCCCTCTGAGGTCACAACTCTGTGTCTGAAAACCTAGTCATTCCCCTACACTATAAAAGGCCCTTTTCCTAATAGTCTAGAACCCCCCTACATCTTCCTACCCTCACAGGCCACCATTCTCTCCCCTGGAGCAGCCAGGACAATAGTCTTCAATAGATCTCTTTTCATTCTGTCCACACAACAGGTAGTGACCCTTCTTTACTCAAAACCCAAAAGCAGCTATTCCTGCCACTCAGTCAGAGCCAGAACCTCCCAGGCCTCTTCCCACTAGGTCTGACACCTTTTCCCACCTCCTTCCCCCAGCCTGCTCCTCTGCAGCCACGCTGGCCTTGCTGGTCCTCAAAAACTCCAGGCACCTATAACCCAAGTCTCCACTGCTCCCACCACCCAGATGATGGCTCACTGCCTTCATGGCCAACTCCTTCAGGCCTCTGTTCAAATGCCACCTTCTCAATGACAGTATCCTTGCCTACCGAATGGAAAATCACAACTGCCCCCATGCTCCCCAATGCCTCTTCTAACATACCGTATGATTTGCTCGCCTCCGAGGACAATGTACAATTTATTTACTCATATTTGCTTATCATGGAACAACAAAGAGATGAAATGAAACCCGACCCTTTTTGAGCCCTTACTTCACTGTGTCACAGGCAGCAGAGCAAACAAATGGTATTAGCTCATTTAATCTCCTTCCTGGCAGAATGGAAGCTCCACAGGATGTTTGACTCTCTTGTTCACCAATCCTGGGATAGCGCTGACACCTATTAGGCTCACAGTAAACATTGGCTCAATGAAGGTTTCTCAGAGCAGCAATACTGGATGGGGTACATGAACCTTAAAAGGGCTCACTGCGAAAAAAGCAGTGCTCCTTTGCTCTGGCTTCCGTGAACGTCCCCAATGGCAAGCAGCAGCCCTTGGTTTCTTCTCTGTCATCACTAACCTGCTTTGGCTTTAAGCCCCTGGGATCTGAGGTCCTTCTCTCAAGCTGAATGAAAGCACAGACCGTTTCATCAGGGAACAGTTTCATGACACAGGGAGGGAACGACCAGGCCACTGTCTCCTACAAGGTGTCCCCTGACACCTCCACTCCAACCTGCCTGCTATCTAAGGCTCAGGCCTAGGAGTCATTGCTAGGAAAGTGAGACTATTTTGCTAATTGAAAAAAAGCAGAAAGTGGGTGAGAAATACACAGTGCCAGGAGGAACTTGGGTCACTGATTCAACCCTCAGGTTTCAGACAGGAAAACTGAGGCCCAGCAAGGGAGAACAGGGCTCTCCCCAGGTTACATGGCTAGCCACTGGGAAGCCAGCCCCAAAGCCAGGCCCCATGCCTTCTCAGAAAGCCCTGTGGCAAGCAAGTCAAGACTGGAGTAGAGGCTGTCCCACCTTCAGTTGGAGGCACCCTCCTCTTTACCCTCATCTACAGAGATTCTGAAAACACTAGGAAGACAGGCCCAAGTCTCTATGTAACCAGAAAGTTTGCAGTAGTGCTAAGGAACTCAATTTCCCTCTTATCCTGTTTTCAAAGTCGACCTCAAGGTTCTGCCTCCTGACACAAAGGCAGCAGGAACTACACCAAGAAAAGGGGGTCCACAGCAATGCTCAGGAGCATGTGGAGTAAGAGTAGGGTCACCACGCTGGACAAGAGCTTAGCAGGATCTTGGAAAGATGCACATGCCCCAGGCCAGAAATGCCCTTCCAGGGGTGGAACCTGGAGAGACTCAAGCACCTGTGTGTATGCACACGCGTATCTGAATGTTCACTACAGCAATATCTGCAATGACACAAAATGCGTACAACCTAGCCATCTACCGCTCAGGGCGAAAATGGATAAACTGAGGTCTACTCATAATGAAAGCCTACAAAATGAAATTAAAATGACCAAATAAGACTTATATGTATCGATATAGAAAAATATCAAAACTATAATGCCCAGTGAAGAATTAGTAAAAGAATATTTAATGAGAGCATTTATAACTGTTTAAAACATACAAAGCAATAAAAATACATTTTTATACATGTATACATATATATATTTCTTAGAGACACATATACTTGCAGTGAAAGTAAAAAACTGAAATTCTGTAAAGCACACCACTTTCTTGTGTACGATGGTGAACACCTCTGGGATGGTAGAGATGGGGAAAAAATGGGGATGGGCTTTAGCTATATCTATAACATTCATTTCTTTAAAAACAAGAATCTGAAGCAAACAGCAAAATGTTAGTCCCTATTTAACATATATAATAGGAAAATAAGTCTATTACATCTTCTCTGAATCTTTCTATATTTTGATATTTCACAATTTAAATTAATGTATAAAAATACTAAAAACAAAATTTTTGTTAAATAAAATAGTACATAAGAGGACAGAAAGCAGAACTGTGTGATATAAATTAGCTGGCAAACTCTTCATAATAGAAAGCCAAGAGTGAGCACTGAACAGCATTACTGCTAAGTCCTGATTTTCACATATTAATTTGGGGGTACAGGACAATTTATGATTGTCAAGTGCTCCTTGTGGAGAGTTAAAGATGGGTTCCTGAAACCAATTCAAAAGAAGAAGAAAACATGCATAATAGATGTTCTCTGAGTTGTTATTTGTAGTATGAAAAACTAGAAACTCACGGAATGTCTAACGGAAGAATTATGACAATAACTTACGTGACAGCCATAGAAATGATAAGCACAAGACAAGATAGAAAGATAGGGAAATGCTAGGAGATGCACCCCACATGTGGGTCCCATAACAAGGGAAAAGAGCAGAGAACCAAATTTCTCTGCTGTACCAAAAGTGTACCTGCAAGTAAGTGAGGCTCAAAGGGCACATGGAAAAATGAAGATGATTTATAGTTGTAGAGTCTCTGCAGCAGCCGGCCACAATGGGCTCCCAGTGGGGTCCTGTCACTGCTCCTACCTGCCCACGTTCCTCTGAGCACTTTCTCCTCCCAGGACTCTGATTCCTCGGCGCTGAATACTCTCGTGGGGCACTGAGAAATCCCTTTCACACTTCCAGGCTATGACAAAGCCCCCAGGATTTCCATAAGTCAATTACAGATGCTTCACACGTTACAGAAAAGGGCATGGAAATCCCCAGCTCCCGAAACCAGACGGCTACACAGCAAGGTCACATTTATCCTCCCAAAGCCAGATACTTGATACAGAGCTTTTGCTTGAAGTAAAGAGAAAATAATTTCATTTTGCATTTGCTCTCAAAGTCTTGCAACTCTCTGAGCCATCTCAGTAAATAACTAGGTGCTCATGTCTCTGATCAAAGTAAAAGCTGCTTGGGGAGTCTGAAGACCAGACAAGCAAACAGAAGAGGCTTACATAAAGTCTTCCATCTTCTGCAAACACTGCTCACCAACCTCAATGAACTCTTGAGCTATTCACTCTTTAGCAATGAAGGGAGTCACCAGCTAGATTCAGTTTTAAACTGAACGTGGAAGAAATGATGCTGTCAGATAGTGGCATCTGCCATCAGCTCTCCCCAGGGAGGACCTTCCACTGTGGACTGTAGGCTGCCCAGAGGCCCTGAGCTGTGCTCCCAGGGGGCACCCCACACACCCTACCCATCAGCCCCTCCTAGCTGAGGGAGCCACTGGCACAACTGGACCCTGAGTGAGTGCTCAGGGACCTGAGACTCTGGTCGTGCCTCAGACACCAGCATCCCTAGTCCCCCATCCCTTAGGACCCAGGGTCAAAGCCCTACCCTACACTGACTAGGAGTTAAATTTATCTTAAAACAAGTACTTAACTGCCAAAATAACAAGTGTTTCCCTAACAGACATAGGGTGCAGGCCCACTTCCCCACCGGGGTCCTTCCAGATCACTCTCTCCTCCCCAAGAGACATTCTCTTGAGCAGAACCTGTTTCTTTTCCCCTGTGAGATGACTAGGGACCATGGGCTTAATGCTGCTCAACCTACCCATCTATACTCGGTCACCGTCTCACTCCTACTCAGCACATGCGCAGAATATAATAAAGTATGTGGGCTGGGGGATCTCTGTGCCAAACTTATTTGTTTTTATTTTATAAGACAAACCTGAGCATCCATGCAGCCAACTCAGGTGTGGCCACATGTACCAAGATTTGACCTGTGACAGAGGATAAGCAAAGCAGGGCCATAAGATGGTATCCTAGGGGTGGACTCCAACAGGGTCCTGGACAGCCTTCATGTGGGATGAGGCAGCTGCGGTCCAGGTCCACAACAGATACCTATTATGTGCTGGACACAAACAGTTTCTTTAGATCATTTATTTAATTTTATCCCCACAGCAAGGTTTTGAGGTAGGTAGTATTATTGTGCCCCTTCTGCAGATGGGGAAGGAGTTCAGAGAAGGCAAACAACTACCCCTGGCCTCTGGGAGTGATGAAGAAGAGCTGGAATCTGCAGCCAACACCGCACTCATTCTGGAAACACAGGCCTACCCCTACACTAGGCTGCACCAGGAGAGAGAGATGAGACATAGAACCACCCTCACGTCTCCCATCTGGCAGTTTCCCCAACACTGCAGACAGAGCAGGGGTAACAGTCATCAAAAAGACTGATGAAGGCAAAAGGTCTTCAGAGAGTGGACTCTCCATGTGGGTGCATGAGCTGAACCTTATAAGTTGGGCAAAATCAGCAGAAGAGGTGTCCAGAGCATTTACTATGCATTGGGTAGGTCAGTTCACATAATGGGAGCCCACTCCCCAGACATAGCAGGACTGGAGTTGATGGAATGCAGTCTCAGGCAGGAGACAGTAGTGAGATTTTTTATTCACGCCCCCATCACACACATCAGCCCCAGTGGGCCTGGAATGGGCAGAGCAGAGCTGGGCAAAAGGACAGTGGGTCCTTTCAGAAGGCTCTGGGACCTGTACCTGAGGAGGCCTGCTTGGCTTTATTCTGGGCAGCCACTCAGTGGGGCGTGAAGCAAAGCCATTCATTGCACACAAAACACAGGCAACTGCACGAGCAGTCACAGGTGGGTGAGAAAAATGTCAGGCTAGGAACAAAAATAGAAGACAAATAAGCACACAAAGACCAGCACAACCCAGAACTGGCCTCAGAAACAAACAAAAGGGACAGCAGACATGGATGGGGGTGGGGGGAAGGAAGGTAACCTGGCACCCTTGTCCACTGACCAGCTGTGTGGCCTTGAGCAATCTGCTTGGCTTCTCCAGGCCCCAGTATCCTCACAGGTAGCATAGAGGGGCAGGACTACATGGCCTTTCCACCTCCCTCTAGCCCTGATGTCTTGTGACCTGCTGCCAAACGAGGGCGGTGAGGCTCCAAACATCATGATCCTCTAAGATTCCACTACTAAACAGAGGCTACCAGCTGGCTCTAAGAACAGGACCTGGAGAAGTAAGAGCTCTGACCCTCAAAGCTCTGAGGTTACCCTGCTCTTCTCACCCCAGTCTGTGGGCCCTCAACCTATTGACAAGGAGAAGAGGACACGAGTATAAGGCCCCAGAAGGCAGCAGGCACATGGGGCACAGTGTGAGGCCTTCTGGGGGAACCCCAACTTTCACAGAACATCCCCTGTGTAGAAGGACTAGAGCAAATCACAGATGTTACAGGTGTTAAGACATAGTGCTTAAGTGTCGGAATGCTGGGCTTCAATCCTGGCTCAGCTAGTAGTTGTGTGGCTCTGAGCAAGCCGCTAAACTTGCCTTGGACTCGGGATCCTCACCTGCAAAACCCCTTCTGGGAATGAACACCTTCCCCCTAACAGGACTGACTACTCTGAGGATTATACAGGAGAACAGAACATGATGCCGCTTAATTGGTGGCAACTGTTAGATCACTGATGATGATGGTAGTAAACATGAGAGAGCTGAAGAAATGCTACACTCCTTGCCCCCACATCCTGAGGCATACAGTCTGGCTTGGGGCAGAGGCCAAGAAATGAATTGCTATCTCCCAGAGGGGGAGAGGAGAGTCAACAAGGAAGACTTGGTTAGAGCCACTCCTACAACTAAGAGGTTCAAGACGCCCCCAGTGTCAGCAACAGACATGTCCATTACAACTTCCTGTGCCCAGTTTCCAAATGCCAGTAAGAGAGCCATGGAACATCACTCAAAGCTGAAATGTCCCTACCCATCTCAAAGATGAGAATCTGAGGCTCAGAGACACTGAAGAGCCTTGCCAATGCATGACAGAGTCAGAGAGAGCCCCTGAACCCAGGAATATAACAGCTGGGCAGGACTCAGTGCACTATACTTCAGCTGAGTGAGTGTCTATGGGCAAGGGCTGGGCTGCTTACCAGAAAGGCTGAATAGCAGCCCTAAGCACTGCTTACCAGCAGCTAGAGGCTCTGGAAAGATCAAGTGGCCAGTGCAGCCAACCTCCTTATCTGTATAAGGTATAAGAGAGATAAGTGAAGCCCCTAAAATTGAAACATAAGCCAAGACCCTCCCTCTTCCCCCAAACCAGCAGCAGCATCGCTTCATAGTAATTCAAAGGGGCGAGTTCTGAAACCCAGAAAGAAGTCTCCAAAACTCACCTGGACCTTCCTAGTTGGTTTCAGGCTGCATTACTTCTTGTCTAGAGAACCTGCATTAAAAGTACAAGGGAGCCTTCTTTAAATCAAGAGGCCTCTATAGATGGCCAAGGACTCCGAGTGTTGGCCATCCAAAGCTTACGTGAGCGAATGTTCAAAGAATGTCTGAGAGGAGCCCAGAACTCGGCAGCCAGGACCCAACCTCAGGATTGCATTTAAATTTCACTGCCCACTTGCACTGGCAAACATCTCCTCCAGTTCCACAAGCTTGTGCCAAGTCTTACTCTACACAGGGCCCTGCACTACACTATGTCCTAGAGACACAGGAGGAAATAAGACACAGCCCTGACCTCCAGGAGCTGGCAGAGGGACCAATTTCAGCAGAATGGGAGCTCAGAGAAGGGGAAACCAGTGTGGGATGGTCAGGGATGGCTTCCCCATATAATTGGCACACACCAGAGCTTAACCTTGAAGGATGAAATGAGTTAACCAGATAAAGGAGGAAGGGATGGGTGTTTCAGGAGTAGATACACCTGAGCAAAGTCCCGAGGTATAAAGTGGCTCAGGATGCATGCACCATAACTCCAGGCAGTTCAGTAAGGCAGAGGCCACAGGAGAGCCAGCTGCTCTCTGAGATGGCCAGGCTGGCACAGGCTCTGGGGCTCCCACAGCCTGTTCTGGAGTCCTGACTACCCAGGCTATGTCTGACCACTGCCTGCTGACCAACCAGAAAGCCATGCACTCACTCAGCCAGACGGCCTCCCCCAATCTTCTGGTCCTGATTCTCCGGCCAAATACGAGAGAAAAGACCAGTCTGTTGCCCAGCTGCCTCAGTTCCCTCCTCTGTAAGATTGGGAGGGTCACAACGGGTACATACCCCCAAGGCTCCCTGATGGCCACAGACAGCCCCTCCATCCTCACAAAGCCAGCTCCAGGCATCCCACACCATGTGTCTTCCTGCCCCCAGACACAATGACCAGGAGCCTGACCATTTGGACAGGTCTCACAGAGCATACGTCCTGGATTGCAATGATGATCTGGCCAGAGTAGGGGTCCCTCACAGCACTCAGTGGGACAGGAGCTACAGATGGCAAAGCCCAAGTCCCCACTCACAGGGATGGGCAGAAACAAGAGATATGAGCAAGCTCTGGGGGTATGTGGGCCTCCCCAGTAGTCTGACTTTGTAAAATCACTTACAGTTTATATTTTGCTAAATTCCCAAAAAGATTATAAACAAATGCTGTGTGCAGTCAGATCAAGAAAACAAACACCACCACTAAGAGATAAACAAAACATGAAAAGTGGATTACTATAAACAAGTTTGAACTGGAACCCCCTAGAACCTTCTAGAACTTAAATTTCTAGAAAAGATCATTCACAGAGAAGACTCCATCCCCAGAATACATAGCAGGATCGTCCATGTTGCCTACACACAAACTACAAAGCGGACTCCAGCTTCACACCCTGGCCAAACAGCAGCACCTGCTCCAGAACACATGCCAACCCAGGTGGCCTTTGCTGAGCCCCCGCCTGGAGCCAAGTCTGTGCTAGGCATGGTGGGGGAAGAGATGACAGCCTGGGACGAAGGGAAAGCATGGATGCAACCACGCAGGAAATGAGGCTACAGTGTCCAGCGCTTTCAGTAAGGGGCAAGCAGCGCACAGTTTAGGTAGAGGGAAGAAAGGGGATAGGGCCAGAGAAGGAGAGAACACCGTAGTTTGGAGAATTAAGGAAGACTCAAAAGAACATGGGGACACCCTGTGCTATGGTCTAAATGTTTGTGTTCCCACCCCCTCAAAATTCATAAGCTGAAATTCTAACACCCAGAGATGACGGTTTTAG
The DNA here is from genome assembly GCA_030015415.1 of Cynopterus sphinx. Taxonomy (NCBI): domain Eukaryota; kingdom Metazoa; phylum Chordata; class Mammalia; order Chiroptera; family Pteropodidae; genus Cynopterus; species Cynopterus sphinx. The sequence goes on from CM057380.1 coordinate 49,261,367, forward strand.
GAGGTGGGGCCTCTGGGAGTTTAGGCCACCAAGGTGGAGCTTCAGGAAGAGGATTAGTACTTTTATAGAAGAGGCTCCAGCCTGCTCCCTAACCCCTTCTACCTTGTGAGGACATTCGGGTACTGGCAGGCTGCAACCAAGACGAGGGCCTCTGGTAGAACTCTACCATGCTAGCACCCTGATCTTGGACTTGCAGCCTCCGGAACTGTAAGGAATACATTTCTATTGTTTAAAAGCCACCCCGTGTGTGGTATTTTAACAGCCGGGACAGACTAAGACACCCTGAAATAAACCTGGGCCCAACACTGTTTTGTGAGGGATTGTGCCTTCTAAAAAGATGAGAAAGGGTCCCTGCTCCCAACACACCTACCCAGGTACCACTAGTAGTGACCACAACTGGCCACCTGCCATGTGCTAGAGCCTCACTGCTACCTCACTTTTATCTCACAGTCACCCTGTCAGGTCACATGTGAGGGACAGACGCTCAGAGGGGTTACATCCAGGGCCACAGACTGCATTCAAGCCCAAGTCTTGGGCTCCACACCCTGCATGCCGGTCCTGGGGCCTCCCCTCAGCAGGCCAGGAGGGACTCTGCCAGTGGTGGGGAGGGTGGCAGTCTGCGGTGAGGGGAGGAAGAACAAGTGTGTGCCCAGGCCCCGGGGAACCAGAGCAGGGCAACAGAGGCCGGCCTCCGGCACATTCTACCCCACCAGCAGGATGATCACTTAATGGGGCTGCTTAACTCTAATTACCCCAATAAGTAAAACAGATGATTTTAACTTAAAAGACATTAAACTAACAGCAGGCTCTGTGCCAGGTGACAAGGCCTAACTCAGCGGCTCAGAACAAGCACCTGGAACAGCGAAGGGGGCAGAGTCGCTTCTTGGAGCCAGCGCCGGGCTCTGCGGCCGGGGATGGAGGGTGCGGAGGTGCTGCTGGCCCAGGGATCCCAACTGGTCTTCAGCCACCGTCAGGGGGAGTGGCTGAGGCCGAAGGCAGGAGCCCTGGACGGGGAAGGGAGTGAGGACGGAGAGCGGGGTGCGCCTCGGGCACTCCGCCCCGCCGGATGCGCCTGCCGCGGCCGGAGCGGGAGGCCCTCCTTCGTGGCCCCCGCGGCGGGCAGCCGGGCCTCTCCTCTGGGCTGTCCGCCGGGCTCTCGGGCGGTCCCCAGGAGTGCTGCGGGGGGCCCTGACGTGGGATTGGGGCCCGCCCGGCAGCCGAGGGCAGAGCTCCGCGCGGTGAGGCAGCTCCCGGTCCCAGCCCCGGCTCCCCCCACTGCCCGCCTCTCGGGGCCGACTTCCCCCGAGCGCCGGGCCCCGGGGCCTCGGCCCCGGCACACCCCGCCGCTTGGGCGAGCTCGGGCGGGGGACAGGGCCCCCCCCCCGCGGAAGCCGCCTACCGGCGCCCGGGGGCGCGCTGGCGGGAGGGAGACCCGGGAGCCGGGAGGCTGGGACGCGCAGACCCCCCCCCCGCTTCCTTCGGCTGCGGGCGGAAGCCGCCCCCGCATCCTCCTTCCGAAGGGCCTCCTCAGGGCAGGCTCACCCAGTCCCGGACGGAAGCGGCGGCCCACGGTGGCCGCGCAGACCCCCTTCCATCCCAGCCCTCCTTTCCACAACCCGGGGGAGGGCGCGGACGCTCGAGGACGGAAAACCAGCCCGCGCTGCGTGCGCCCCCGGGCGCCGGGCTCCAGGCCGGGGCTGCGCGGGGCAGCAGCGCCCTCCGGCGGCCGCGCGGGGGGCCGCAGGCCGGGGCGGGCGGCGGGACCAGACCGAGGGGCGGGAGGGCGGCTGGCGGCGCGGTGCGAACCGCAGGCCCGCGGCTCCCCCCCAGCCGGGAAGTGGCCTCCAGCACGCGGGCCCAGGCAGGGGCACTCCGCGCGCGGGCCTCCCTCCGAGGAGGACACTGCTCTGTCCTGCCTCCCGGGCCATCTTAGGCACAGGGCGGCTGGAAAACCGGCCCCGAGCGCCCCGAAAGGCTCCGCCGCCTGAGGACTGGGAGAGGCCCCCCTCCCCAGCCAGAGATCCGTGGGCACCAGGGAGGCGAGGCCCGCCTGGAGGGGTGAAGACAAGCCGCACACCCTGTCTCTCTGCGGTGGAGTTGGGGTGAGCTGGCTTTCACCCCGCCCGCCCCGAAGGGGCCAGAAGCCGCTGAAAACACTGACATCAAATAGAAGATGTCCGGGTCTGCGCTGGTCCTAACCCCCGCTCTGAGCTGGTCTGAACAAGTCACTGTCCCCTGCCAGCTCACCGGGAAGACTGCACAGAGGAGCTCAGAGTTTCCTTCCAGCTCCAATGCTCGCTGACTCCACGAGGCTCCATGAAGCCAGGTGAGACTGAGGCTGCGCTTGAAGCAAGCACAGGTTGTTCAGGTTAAATGTATTTATGTGAGGTGGCTGGGCAGGGGGATGGTACAGATTGTGCGGCTCCCTGTCTTGTCGTGCCTTCCACTCCCCAAGTCATGTCACACAGCCCGACCTCATGGCTTAGTGCGGGAGCTCAAGCAAGACGTCCAGTCTCTCAGCCCTAGGGGCTTCTTCACGGTGACAGTGATGCTCAAATGAGACGTGTGAAAGCACTTTTATAAGCTCTAACATGCTGATGTTAGTGTTGTTCTCCTAATCAAGTCTTCATAGTAGTAACACCCCCTCATTGATTTTAGGCGTGATATTACTGTCCACATCAGAAATTTCAAAACTGTTCTTCAGAATACAAGTGTTTCCAGTGATGTTACATCTTTCAGGGTGTGTAGGGGAGAGTCAAGGTACCTGGTTTTTCTTGTAAAACTCATTTTGGTAAATATATAAGAAAAATACCAAATATATTTATTCAGTTATCCTTTTCAATATATAACCATCTCATTATTAGGAAAATGCAAATCAAAACCACAATTAGATTCTATTTCACACCCACTAGGATGACAATAATGAAAAAGACAAACGTGGAGAGGATGTGGAGAATCTGAAATCCTTATACATTGCTGGTGAGAGTGTCAAATGGTACAGCTACTTTGGAAAACACTCTGGCAGTTCCCCAAAAGTTAAACAGAGATACCATATAAGCCAGTGATTCTACTCCTAGGTACATAGCCGAACAATCTGAAGACATATATCCACACAAAAACTTGTAAAAGAATTTTTGCAGCAAATTATTCATAATAGCCAAAAAGTGGAAATCTAAACGTCTACCAACAAATGAAAAACCCATATAATGGAATATCATTCAACAACTTAAAGAAATGAAATACTGACATATACTATAGCATGAACTTTGAAAATATTAAACTCAGTAAGCAAAAGAAGCCAAACACAAAAGGTCAGAATAGGCAAATTTATATAGAGGGAGAGCAAGAAAAGGGGGAATGAGGAAGACTGCTGATTGATATAGGGTTTCTTTTTAGAGTGATAAAATGTTCTGGAATTAGTGGTCATAATTAAATACCCTGTGAATATATTAACTACTAAGTTGTATATTTTAAAAGAATGAATTTTATGATATGTGAATTGTATGTTTTTATTTTATTTATTTTATTTTATTTTAATTGCAAAAAGAAATGTAATTATCTGTCTTTCAAATAATGGCCTGTGGGAACATAGAACAGTCAAAATAATGAAGAATTACTGATCCCAAAACTGGAACATCTCATCCATGTACTGAAGCCCTCACAGCATTTACAAATCACCCATGTACTGATGTATTTCATCTATATGATGATCCCTGGCCTATGTTATGGGCTTTATCTTATAATTTCAACACACAACCATAAAATTATCCAGATTGTATTATATATAACAACACTATACAAAGTTATTCCCTATAGATCCATGACTAAAGTCTTCAGCAAGAAATATGCATTGGTACACAATTGTTTCATGAACATATTATAATTTAAAGGAGGTCCACTGTTAAATGTTTCATAAAATACCACTATTCTCTGAATTCTGTCATATAAAATGGCAGCCTATGTTTTCAAAGAGTTTCTCATTACAGGATACATTTATTTGATCACTTCTTTCCCAGACTGTCATAGCTTATTTGAAAATTTCATTCTGGTGCAAGGTGCCTGCTGCTATGACAAGCTAGAGAATCTGCATTTCAGTGTCACCTATTTGTCATTGGCTTCATCAGTGAGACAGCCAGCATCAAGGTCTTTGCATTCAGCTTTTTTCAATCCCCAACTATAAGCTGAGGCACTCATCTTTTCAAAGACACTTACAGTTTTGCTCTTGCAGTATACATATATCCACACAAAACTTGTAAAAGAATTTTCACAGCACATTATAAATAAAGAACCTCTGAAAATTCCAGTGTGTACAAAGTGCTTTAACGTTTGTCTTGTCACTCCTAGTTCTCAGCATACACTCCTCTGGGAAGCCAACAATTGCCTTTAAGGGTGGAACGTACATGGCTTCCTTCTTATTTCCAACTTGTCATCTAGACACTGAGCCACCCAGCCACATGCTGTGAGGAGACTGAAGTTTAACGTGCAAGGACCATATCACCAAGAACTCTTCTATGATTTCTTGAGTTTAATTAATATAGTTATCAGTCAACTATAAAATATTACTGAGAGCCTACAATATGCCAGGAACTGTGCCAAGAATATGATGGCAATGGGGTAAAGAGGGAGCACCTCCATCTCCATTGTTTTGTCTTCTATATGGAGAACACTCCACCACACCAGCACTCCTGGCACCTTGCTCCACACCTATCCCTCCTCCACCAGGCACACAAATGCCTCCCTGCTTTATCAGGAGGAGAAACTGACCTGATGGGAGAGTTTGGGAGGTATGTCTATCCTGGCCCTCTCTCCCCATCTCTTCTCTGGAATTACCTATGGAGAGCCTGCCCACACCTGCAGGAAAGCCACTGGTTGTCCAGAGCTACCTGTCCCTTCAGAAGTCTGTCTGATTTTTATGTTAGGCGGCTTCTGCCCAGTGTCTATCACTTCCAATCAGGCCAGAAATGGGGGTGGAAATTATGGGGTTCCTGTCTACCACAAGAGATGAAGAAAGTAATGTCCCTGCCCTCATGGAGATTATATATAGTAGAGAGAGGCAGACTGCACACAAGTGAACAGGACAGTTATTTCCTCAGACTTGCAGAGCAAAGGTTTTCACCCAAGCCATGCTCATGACTGGAGCTCTCACTTCCTCCATTCCCTGCTCAAATGTCACCTTATCAGTAGGCCATCCCTGACCACCTATACAGAACGGCCAACAACTCACTATTTTGACACACATACACTCTATGTGTCCTTATCCTGCTTGACTTCTCTCTATACAATTTATCACAATCTGACTCACTCTACATGTACCTTTGATTTGTTTAAAGTCTACCTCCCACAGCCCCAGAATGTAGCTTCATGAGGGCGGGGACTTGGTTATACATATTCCTGCTGTTCACAGGCACCTATAACATTGCCTGGCACAGGGTAAGCACTCAGTAATATCTGTTGAATGGATGAATGAACACATGAATACGTACTACAAACAAGGTGATGGGAAAGATGAGGGCCAGGGTGGGGGCTGCTCTAGAAAAGGGGTTCAGGGAAGGCATTCTGAGGGGTTAACATCTTTATGGTAACACTGTGAAAGCATAGGAGAAATACCACTGAGCAGCATACTACTGTACACTCTGACAGTGTGCCAACCACGTCTCTCAGCTGGGGTTGGCCACCCAAAAAGGAGGGCGGAGATGGCCACTGGGTCCCATCAGTGCTGAGTCATGCCAGGAGCACTGGGGCTACTAGGCTGATATCCTCTGAAGTCAGCATAGTGGAACTGTGTTGTGAGACTGGACACACAACAACCAACACAGCAACACTGGGCTAAATGAATTACAGCATGGTGGCATTGACTCCTCACCACCACGTGCGAGGTGGGTGTTTAATCTTCATTTTACAGAGGAAGCCTCAGAAGCCCTGAGAGGCCAGGTGGATAATTATCCAGTCACCCAGATAGTTAGTAGCCAACTGGGGCTGAAACTCAGTGCTGTCTCACTCTGGACCATCTCATGCCAAACCCACTGAGTTTTGAAGCAGGAGAGAATGTACATGAGTGTGACGCTAAGCAACATGGGCTATGCCTGACCCATTTCCATGTCCCCTGCAGCAATGAATTCAGGGTCCCGTATATAGCATTCCTGGTCATTCCTGGGGCTTCAAAGTACAGTGTGGGGCAGAGATGGCTGGTTGTCTGCCCCAAAACCAACTCTCCTCTCCTTCCTGATTAACTAAACCCCATTTTTAACTGAGTATGCTGCTTTGGTTCTCCATCCTGTTGCTGCAACACAGATATGAGGACCATCCCAGACCATGAGGACAAGGGCCACTCCTTAGGGATGGTCAGAAAGCTGCAAGGAGCCTAAGACCCTGATGACTTCACACGGCTCCTATCCCAGCCCAGGAATGCCTACCTCTGGACTTCGTTTAGATGAGAAATTAACTCAGTCATGTTTAAACCACCACTATTTGGGGTTTTCATGGCATAGTTTATCAAACCTGATAAACAGGCAAGGAAATCTTATGGAAGAGAAAAGTCTTGAACCTAAATTTGAGAAGTGTGGGATTCCACTTGACAGAATGAGACAGCAGAGGGCTCAGAAGCAGAGCAAGCGAAGCTCCATGAGAAGGAACAGCTTTAGGAAAGGCTGGACAAAGAAGGTGAAGCCAGCTGCTACAGGTCTAGAATGTTGGAGTAACCTGGGATAACGGTCAGCCAGGAGCCAGGAGGTTTTGAGTGGAAGTGGTATGTTATCATCAGTATTTTAGCAAAGTCGATATAGCAGCCTTTCCCAGGCCAGCAGAGCCACGATAGCCTAGATGAAAGAGCTGTTAGTCAAATGTTTTCTGAATGCTTAGCTGGTGCCAGGAATTGCGCCTCCCAGGGAAGGTTGCATAGGAGAAAATCCCTGAGCTGGGTCTGAAAGATGTCAAGAGAGCACCAGGAACTCCTGTATCCTTTATAGCAGTGGCTGCCACATCAGCCTCCACAGTTGCATACAAACGCAGATTCCCAGGCTTACCCAGGACAGTCTGACCCATAAACTGGAGCGGAGTAAAGGAGTCTGTGCTTTTAGTAACTGTCTCAAGGCGATTCTATGTAGTTAGTCCATGGACCTATTGTATAGGCTAAAAGCAGCTCCTTATCTGATACCTGGAATATAACAGGTTTGGATGTTTATTAATTAAGTGAACAAATAATACACTCCCATACTGTTAGAGGATAACAAAACAGTAGACTGTGCAAAACTTTCAACAAGATTTTTCTGGTCAAGTGAATTTTTTTTAAGTATTTAATCAAAATATGATCTGAGGTCTCTAATAATGTACTATGATCTATTTCTGCAACCATTTCAATAAAAGGTGTTTCTGTGTCACTTGAAAATAGACTGAGAAGAGACTTCTGGGTTTCAGCACAAGCTGTATGCCAGCTCACTGTAGCCCTACTCTGCATACAACATGGTGGAGTGTAGAGCCCACCATGAGGGAGGAGAAGCCCCAGGCTGTCTCCAGCAGTTGGGTGGGCAGAAAGCTGCCTTCCCCTCCCAAGGTGTTCTAACAAACTTCAAGGCAACCCCCCCTAGGGGTGTCCTTACCTTATCTCACAAGAGAGAAATGCTCCTTAAAGGGGAAACATGGTACAAAGGGAAAAACACTGGCTTAGGACACAGATCAGTAACCTCCCGAGTGGCCTTGGGCAAATTTCCTCACCTATTGTGCTACAAGCAATGAAGATCCCTTTCAGCTCTGATGCAACCATGGTGAGAATTTCTAGTTTCCTTCATCCTAATGAATACTGCAATATAACTCTCAGTATAAAATGCACTCCCATATAGAAGGCATTATGTTTGGTGCTGGGGATACAATATTTAAGAGAAATCAGGGTCCATGCCTTTAAAGAGTTGATAGTTTAGAAAGACACACAAGTAATTCATTAAAAAATTATATAATTACTACCATAATAAATGTTACTAAGGAAAAGTACTTGGTGACATGAAAAAATATAATGGAAACTCAAGAAAGGTATACCAAGAAATAACATTTACACTGAGATCTGAAAGCAGAGTATCGGTTAAGGATGGGGGTGCGAGTGGCAGGTACTCCAGGCAGAGGGAAAGACATGTGTGAAGCGGTGCCAGAAGCAGCTTTCTTTTCAAGAATATTCCAAACCTAAGGAAAAATTAAATAAGGCAAACCTTTCAGGACCAGGCATTTAAAGAAAAAAAGAGCACCTTTTAACACAAACAAAAAAAATTCACAAAATATAAACTCCAAAGAAATAGGAGCAATTTTCCTCTGGCACTGAGAAACCCTTATCTCACAACACCATTTAACTGGAAGCCCCCCAAACCCTCACCCCTCATGCTCGACAGGGTGATGTCAAGTCATCTGCAGATGCCTCCAAGTTTTGCCTTCAGAACTGAGCCCAGCAAAGGGAGAAAAACACATGAAACACAGACTCCAAGATGGGGAACCTGACCCTGAGGGTGGACCTGCCCCTGGACCAATATTTCTAGGGCCAACTATGGGCCAGGTGTTATTCATAGGAATGGGAGATAAGACAGGATACTGTCATAGCACCAGGAAGATACTTGAGGGAGGAAAAATACATACCTTTCACATGGGGGTTCCTTGGACAGCTCCAAGGAGGGGATGGTATCTAAAGATAAGCAAAACTTGGATATGGAAAGAGAAAGCATCCTGACAGTGGAACGACATAAGCAAACACATGTCTTGTAGATGTGCAACAAGAAGCTATGGCTGGAGCCTGGGATAACAGATGGTAGAGATCTAGCAATGGTGTAGCGTAGGCCTGAGTTGCTACCTCCGACTCAAAAAGTGAACAGATGACTACGCTGGTCTTCAGAGTGCTATCTGAAGAGCTGATCAAATCACAGCTCTGCCCAGACTAGTCCTATGACCAAGGGCTGTTAGTTTACTCCACTGGACTAATGTCTGAGTTTCTCAAACATTACAGACCTAAGTATTACCTGGGTCAGGTTGCTAAGCCCCACCTCTAGGCAAAAGATTCCAATTAGGTAAATCAATATGGGCCCAGGCTGAAAAACCTCAGGGCAGACAGTGCTCCCAAGGGTCCCTCAGGCCACAAGCTCCAGGCCCTGGATTCTTGGCCTCCCACCGCAGGAAGTCCAAGCCCAGGTGACCTTCTCTGACTATGGTGGGTGTTCCTGATGGACAAGGGATAGACTTTTGATGCTAAGTGAAGAAGCAAGAATGGAGAGCTGTGTAGAACTGAGCCAGGACCGTCTCTATGTTTAGGGACACTCATGGGAGAGGAAAGCTAAGTAAAGAGTGGCCAAGGACTCAAGAAGAAATGAAGGACATTCTGGGGCAGAGAATACACGTGTGTAAAGACACATTTAGTACAATTAAGATCTAAGGTGCATGTAGGGGAAGGATGATAAGTGAAGCTGGAGAAGCCAGGGCCACAACACAGACAGCCCTACCAAGAAACTGGGACTTAATTCTGTAGGCAACAAAAAGCCATGGCAGATCCTTGAACCCTGCAGAATCCTGGCAGAAGATCCCCTTAGTCACTTATTTGGCACAAATACATGAAACACTAACAACTTGTCTCACCACCACTCCCCACCACCAACATCAGTATCTACCCTTTAAGATCATCTACTACTACTACCCAAAAATCACACCTTAGATCCCCTCTGTGCAACTATTAGATCAAAATGAGGAAAGCAGTTTGACCGAGGCAATTAGCACTAAGCCAAGAACACAGTTTGAGATGAGGGAGAGAAGTGGAAGCTGTCACCGAGGTAGGTTGGTCCAGTCTGAAACAAGGTGGCTAGCTGTTCTCTTCCGGGATCAATCTGAACCTTGTACAGCTCTCTCGCCCTCCCTTGGAAGAACTCTCAGCTTCTCTAAATGAGTTCATGACCCTGAGGATAAGAGAGAAGGGATGAGATGGTTCATTCACACTGTCTGGGTTTGGGCTTGACCAGTTCCTACTGAAATATCTTAAAAACTAAGAGAAATGTCACTGCAACACCAACAATTCAAGCGGCCTCACCAGGACCCTGTCCAGCAGACACTGCACAGAAAGACGATAGAGGTAGGTACCTTCATCTCAAAAGTCAAAGACCGAGGAGAATAGAAAGAGGTGCAGACCCTGAAGTTACTGCTGAGTCCTGCAAGGCTAGCAGGGGCGGCTTGCCGGTTCTCTGGGGGCCGCAGTTAGTGGAGGGGAGACCTGGTCAGGGTCGTCTGTGACACCGCCGCCCCACTGGGCACCAGCCAGTGCTGCCGGCTCCTGGACACGCCCCACGGTGCCTCCAGCACGCTGAGAAAGCACATGTCGGGCGAGGGCCGGGAGCGGGATAAGGGTGAGGCTCCTACAGGCGAAGACAGTGGGCAGCGCAACGGAAACACCCCTCCACCGACCCGCGAAAGCTGGCGGACCGCGCTGGGGGCGCGACGCGCCACCCGGCGGGGCCCCCGGCCGCGGCCCCGCTCACCTTGCACTTGAAGCCGGCGGCAGGCGGGAGCAGCTCCCGCAGCAGAGCCTTGGCCACCTCGCGGCTGGCCTCCTCGCTCACGAAGTGCAGGTTGAGCACCTCGTGAGCCTCGAACTTGGCGAGGCGCAGCAGGGAGCGCAGCGCGACGCGGGCCTTGGCCTGCAGCGCGGCGTTGTGCGCCGCCTTGGTGAACATCATCAGCAGGTGGAAGTCCGCCGGCCCGGCTCCGCCGCCCTCCAGGCTCTTGGCCTTGGCACCCAGGGCCGGCGGCGCCAAGGAGACGCGCGCCAGGTCGGGCGCGGGCGGCGAGGCTGCGGCGGGGACCCCGGCGCGGGCCTCCTTCAGCCTCTTGGTGGCGCTGGAGAAGGTCTCCCGGCCGGAGCCCAGGTAGTAGAAGGCGCAGACGGCGAGCGCCGCGGCCAGCAGCAGCGCGCAGTAGTGGGAGCGCACGGCGCCCAGGCGCGCCATGGCCCGAGCGCAGGCGGGCCCGCCCCGGAGGCGCCCCATGCGCCGCGGCCGCGACGCCCAGCAGCCGGGGAAGGGCCGCTCAGGGGCACCCGCCGGCGGCGGCCATGGCGGGGGCGGGGCCGGGCTGCCCAGGGCCAATCAGCGGACGCGATGCGCAAGGGGCGTGGCCGAGGCTGCCCGGCAGCCGCTGGGTCCTAGGTTCAGAGGGATTAGACCTGAGATTGACCCGGGGTCCCAAGGAACCGCCCCAGCGTGGTCTAAGCAGCCGATGAGGACTACAACATAGAGGAGGCAGGCGGGGTGTACTATCCGGGTAAACTGGCCCTCTCATGTGCCCAGTCCCAGAAGCAAGAATCGAAGCTGAGCCTTGAAAGGAATTGAGGACCTCCGTTTAGCAAAAAAAGGACTGTACAAAGGGAAAAAATTATACCTTCCGCCCTCCCCCTAATTTTTTGGAGGCCTTAAGTCCTCTCCCCGACTCCCTTCGTACCTTGGAGACTAGATGGGGCTTCGGAATTTAAACTACCAAGTTCCTTCTCCGTTCACGGTAAAGTAGGGTGGACAGGGTGGAAATCGCCTGCTCACCCTACTTGGCATCTTTGAAGCCCACCAGAGGCAGCTAAAGGATGTGGCCAGCAGAGGGACCCCGCTGCTCAAACTTCGGGATAGCTCAGAGAGCCTCCACGAAGTAATACCAGAGATTGTGATACTAATTTGTTTTAAACAAACTTCAACACTTTTAAACAGCTTTAGTGTGTACCAGTAGTTTTGCAAATTCTTAACTAAGGCACATTGGGATAACTTCTCTAAAGTCACATACAGTGGCAGTTTTAACCCTAGACAGTTGGACACTCACTGCCAACCACATAAAAACCCATTAACTTCAGAGTCCTAAGGACTGATATATATATACCATAGTGTAAGTAAACATGTACAAATGGTCTACATGCTTGAAAGACGTGGAAATGAACGCACACATGCATGTACCAGTTATCTCTCACCAGTTTTTTGTGCCATGCCATTTTTCTTAAAGTGTGGTTCCCAGACCACAATTCATCTCATTTTTAATTCTTGTTCTTTTCAACAGGAGCAATACTTTTCTGGAAAACACAGGACCTCTAAAACAGGGTTGGCAACAAATTCAATGCATACTACCCACCTTAAAAAAAAAAACAATAGCAGAATTAACTCAGTTGAGTAATAAGTTCTTACTTTGGTTCACATAATCTTCACAACTCTATGAAGTAATATTTGCATTTTGCAATTGAGGAAATTCAGATTTAGAGAAGTAACTTATCCAAATATAGTTAGCTAATAAGTGATGGAGCCAGGATGCTAACCCAAGTCTCACTGCTCCCAAAATTCAAGCTTTTAGCCAAGATTAGCACTAAAAGCAGTAATCTGAGCTCTGAGTTGTGTGTACTATGTCAGAACCTTCAGCAGATAACACTGTGGTTAAGAAAGCAGGTTCACTTAAGAGTTCATTAAGAGCAAAAGAACTGGACATCCACTCTGGAAGTCCACTCTGCCACCACAAGTTGACAGATAACAGGCAAATTACTTAATCTCTCCAAGCTGCAATTACACACATAAGTAAAATGGGGCTAATATTGGTACCTATGACTCACAGAGGTATGAGACAATAGATTAAAAAGCAGTTAGAACAGGACCTAACATGTAGTAAACAAATACAAGCTATGCTAGAAACATCAAGCTCTAAAAAAAAGTCTAAATGTCCAACGAATACCAAAATATAATTTAGCAACCATAGCTTTTCTTGGTTATTTACAAACAATAAACCCCAAATCTCTATTGACTTCATTACATGTTCACAGAATCCCCACAGCAGTATGCTAAAGCTGTATTATTACATTTTAATTATTGTTCATTAATAAGGAAGAATTCTTGAATTGTGCCTTTCAATCCCCTGACCCATACCATAAGAATTTATTCAACTCTGTCACTTACTCTAGAACTTATTCGACAAATATTTTATTCTTAAAACCTTTATAAGACCTTTCTACTACTGGAATTTATGGATAAGAAATGAATAACAAAATAATTTAAATTTTATATAGAAATATCAGTAGACACAAGAAAATACTCAAGACGTTGGCCTTATCTCTGGCTTCTTCATTCCCCATTCTTTGACCATAAGGAAAAAAAATTAATTTTGCAGCTTCCTGAAGCATACTGTTGACTGGAAGCTAAAATAGTGAGTTGAAGGTAGCCAGTTATTTATTCAATAGATATTGAATAACTACTACATGCCAATTATAGGAGCACCTGGTGTAGGTGAATAAAACAGGAATCCTGGGAGTGTCTCCATAGTGTAATGGTTAGCACATCTGCTTTACACACAGAAGGGCCTGGGTTCCCACCACAGGTGGAGGCATACCCCGTGCACCTGGCCCCCAGAGTGCGCTGGGAGTACTAAACCCTGGGTGTGTGCCCCCAAGCGCATGGAGGGAGATGCCCCGCCTTCAGAGATTCAGTTCTTTAAAAAAGGGAGACAGCAACATCCATAGATCAGGGGTGGAAGTGAGGGATGAGGATTAAAGGGAGGACAAAAAACAAGAATCCCTGCCCTCATGGAGTTTACGTTCTAGCAGGGGGAAATAGACAAGTAAAAGTAAGTAGTGTGTCGAATGGTGATGTGTGTGCTATTTTCTCAGCTTATAATAGATATATCTGGGTATGTAATAACACGGCTAAACAGATACAAAGAATTTTGAGAAGCACATTAATCCTTCAGTTCTAACTTTAACTTTGATCAAGTTCTCTGATTTCTGACCAGAGATTAGAGGTAATTGGTCTTTCCAGCTGTGTAATTTCTACAACTGTAACATTGAATAGATCAGATTTTTTATTATTATTATTGACTACTATCTAATATTGTCAAAGATACAAAGAAACAGGCACATTCCTTCACAACAGATGAAGGTACGTTTATTGGTATAACTTTTCAGGAGGGCACTGTGGCAATACTAAAATCTTTCCAGCCTCTAAGCTAACTTTCAGTTCTCTCTCCTATCAAATGAATGTTACTCCCTGACACAGTGGTTGTCAAATTTTAGTTGGCATTAGAAGTACCTGGGAAGCTTGGTAAAAATATAAAGGCTCACATCCTATTGATCTTCAATGAGCCTGAGCTTCAGCGGTGATTGTTTTACAGACCAAAGTTTGAAAAGCATTGCTCTAGACCTTCACCCAGCCAATCTCTCCTGCTTCAGACCTTGGTTTAGATGATAGGGCCTCGTCAAGTGGTCTCTTAAACAACTCATCCAGTGTCCAGCTGGGGCACGATCCTCAACAATCCCACAAGGGCCATCTATAAATTACCCAGCCCCATCTTTCTCCATTGCAAGAAGCCAAAGCTCCAAGAGAACAGGAAGTATGTCTACCTTTTTACCATACTATCCCCAGTACTTAACTCAGAGACTAATGCATTGAATGAGCAGCAAAAAATATATCTACCCATTGTGAACCCGCATTTTCACTAACAGGAATTCACCCTAAGGAAATAATCAAGAATGTACCCAATATCTAGCCATAAGGATAAAACAGAGCTAGGCAAGAAATTGGAATCAAAGGTTCATCAATAAAGGAGTTAAACTAAAATGACACTTTCAATAAAAGTGATATATTCAACAAACCGCAAGTGGAAATGTTTAGAATGAAGAACCTATAGATTTGGAGACTTGAGACATATTAGCCAACTGTAATGAATTTGAAGAATCTATTTAAAAAAATACACATTAGACAATTGGGAAAATCTGAATACTGACTACATGGTTTAGAGTTTAAGAAAGTGTGATATTATAATTGGGCTTTTTTTTACAGTCTTTTTAGAGATCCACACTGAATGATTTGTTGGTGAAATGTCTGGGATTTGGTTCAAAAAAATTCAGGGAAGAAGAAAATGGGTGGGAGTATAGATAAGACAATGTTAACCATGAGCTAATAACAGCTATTAAAGTTATTCTACTTCTGTATGTTTGAAATTTTTCATAATAAACTATTTTTTAAAATTCTCCCAAAAGTGATATAGAATACTTAAGGACTTAGGAATCTGTTCCCCATTTGACAGAAGCAGGTAACAGAACAGTCTGATCCCATTATATATAAATTTACACATACCCAAAGGACTATAAGGGTATAGACCAAGGAAGTAACAGTTTCCTCCTCGGTACTATCCAATATTACTGATGACTGTATTCTATAATCTGCCCCGTTCAAAACAGTAGTCTCTAGGCAGATGGCTAGTGAATTTTTAAAACATACCAGTTCAACAATGAACTAAACTTTTAAAATTTTGTGTAATTTTAAATTTCAATAGCCTCATGTGGCTAGTGGATACCACACTGGACAGCAAAGGCAGGTGATGGAATTTTGGATGATTATCTTTTTACTTATTATTCAAATATTTTCTACAATGAATAAGCATTATTTTGCAATAAAGAAAAAGTAGCTGTTTTCATTTAAAACATTTAATATTAGTGTGGGTTCTCTTCTTCAAGAATATTCTGAAAATGAAATGTAGATTAAGTTATATAGAAAAGTTTTATGTCTGTTTTCAATTAACTTTTAAAGGAAAGTCAAAAGCAGGCAATTGATTCACTTCCAAGTCTGCTCTTTCAACCCCTCTATTCCCTTCAATCTCAATTCATATAAAAATCATTTTTATTTGTTTACTAAAATGATTGAGGATGAATGTGTTGCCTAGATTAGAAACTTCAACATATATGTCAATCATAATGACAAGATAATAGAGCTAGGGCTCCCAAAAAGCCTCTATGTTTTTTAGCTAATGAATTAAGAGACATATAACTCTATGATCAGGCAGGAGAAACATTTAAAAGGTCAAAATATATTTCTTTATTGAAGCAATCAGCAAATAAGAGCCATCTGGATCAATTCGACAGGGTTGAAAAGTAATACAGGACCTTAAACATGACAGTTGCTAATAGATATATCTACAGTTGTAGTTTACAATAAAGTGGAAGTCTCAGCATAAAAGAACTAGGCCAGAGGTGAAATTTTTATTGACTTATCATAATTTTTCAGCATACAAAGTATTTAATCAAGTGTAATATTTACAATTCTTACATAATGTACATTTTAGAATAACTATAAAGATACTTTGTTCCATTTACAATGATAAACTACAATAAAACTACATTCATGAATTAGATACAAATCCTCTACATACTAATAAAAAGTAAATGAAGTGTTGGTTAACATTTTTTTAAAAAAAAACCTTTTCACAGGTAGCAAAAAATATTACATGTAATAAGTCTTTACGGCTGGAATGATCCAAAAATGCCACAAAGCACAAGTAAACACATATAGAAAAGTAGCTCATCATTTCTTTTGTGTAAAATAAATGATGCCGACGATTTTTATAATGTAGCAAGCTTTCCCTGTTTAAAATTAACACCCAAAAATGGTGGGAGGGGTGTTGAAGAAAAATAAGAAAATCTAAAGCGTAAGGTAGTGAAAAGGCCAATACAAAAAAAAGTTTAATCAAACCTTGCTCCCACCCCCCCATTATCTCATTTTAAGTATATAAATTTATATAAAAAGAAAAGGATGTCAACAAAACCATATTTGTAGATGTCAGAATTCAACCAAACTGAATCCAAGCCTCCTTTAGTTAGTTTCATTGGGAACAAGAAGTTGATAAGAATAGGCATACCTTGGAGATAGATACTGTGGGTTTGTTTCCAGATCACCACAATAAAGGAGTATAACAATAAAGCTAGTTGTAATCTTTTGGCTGATGGAGGATCCTGCCTTCAATTTGTAAAAATGCAACATCTGTGAGGTGCAATAAAACGAACCACAATAAAATGAAGTATGCCCGTACATGGTAAGTTAAAATTGCCTTTGTAATGTTTTGCCTTTATTACTGCTTGTTATTGAAAAAATAGAAAATTTCCCACAACTTAATGTCCTCAAGTCCTAATTTATTCCTTTGAGGTAACACGAAGGTTCTCCAGAATATTTGGAGTCTATTATCAAAACACAAGGAAAGCTGGCAGTCATTATCAGATTTTGCTGCTTTACAATGATTTCAAATCATTTCATGATACAAGTGCCTCTGACTAGCAGGAGTCAGTCAGACAGGCATTCTAGTGTCGTCTACACCACTAAAAAGAAAACCAGTGACCTTCTAGATAAAATAAGAGCAGCCCAGGATCAAAGAGACAATGTTGGCACTCTTAGAGTAAGATAACCAGAAGTACCACTGTGAAATCAGGTGAGATAAAATAATGTCAAAGTAGGTTGTGAGTAGCAGAACAGTATACAAAGGGGTATTGTTATAGTTTCACTTTGTTTCATCTCACTCTTTTTTTTTTGTGAGGAGCTCTGAATCCAAAAAGAGTTGCAACTACTAGTCAGTGCTCTTTCCACTAATCATGCAGGTATAAGTCATTCTGGACAATTATATAAATACAGCGTTTTTCCAGCTCATGCACATAGTCAAAAGTGCTGGCAAACAGAAGAGTTAATTGACAATCTAAAAGTGATATGGGAATCTCTTATTATTCAAAATGGGTAAAGTTAGTCAAATACAATTTGGTTTATTGCGACCATACTTTATATGTATAAAATTATATTTTTAAAGTATTGCTTAACACATCATAAACTTAAGCTGTCCAGACTGTAAAGGTATATATTTTTTTTTCAAAATGCACTCATGAATAAAAAAAGTATATATTCCAAATTAAATCTACATGTTTTGAAAATTAAACACCAAAGTTCATTAAAATCTATTGTGAAGACCAGTATAAATCAGGTGGAAACTGTAATGTAGTGAATCCTTGGAAATTCCTGAATTTGTAAGGACTGTACCAAAGGTAATTTTTAAAACCTTAGAAATCTTAACCATGCAAATGTTACAATGAAAAACTATAAATAACTACTCGATTATCTGTAGTCTAGTTCTAACATGATATTGCATCTAATGAACTCAGTGTGCAAATAGTCTTACATTAATCTAACTTTTAAGCTAATGAGCTAATGATAATAACCTAAGAGAATAATGATAATGAATCAGAAACTATTATCCACAGATCAGTTTGGGAAAGAAAATAAAGGGCAATCACATTGACTTATGAAGCCCAATAGTATAATTAACGTTGTTTACGCTATAATTTCTCACAATGTATTGAATAATTCACAGCTAATGAAACTCAGATTTGTCGCATACTATAGAAAAGTTATTGACACAGCTAAATTTACCTTGGTAACAGCCAACCTACTTTATAACTACCTCTAATACAGCCTTGCTGTTTACTGTATCATTTTTGCCAAATTTAATCCAAATTGGGTCTCAGTGGATTCAATAAATCAAGCCACAGAAATGTATTTTTGTAGTGCCAGGCTTTCTATATTGTTAAAAAGTTTGCTTTCTCTCAAGATATTTAGAACCATGATCATCTTTAGTGCACTTCAAATACATCTCTAACCACTGAATTTAAGTTGACACTAATTACTGCCACATTAACAGCTCATGATTCAAGCCACAGGAGGTAAGAGTGTCATAAAGAATTGCTTCACAACTGGAGATCCCAGAAGTTTTTCTGAAGCACCCAGGGCTGGATCCAAAAGGAAAACTGCCTAGGCTTCCTCATATAAAGGTTAGGAGCTTTAGAAGTGAAGTCCTAGGATTAAAACAGGTATAGGCACTACAAAAAAAAAGTGAGACTCTCTTTTATTTTCTTTCTGTTTTGTTTGTTTTCAACATATTTTCTTATCCTTGAGCTTTTCAAAAAGTTAGTTTCAAAGTTCACTCTAATAAAAATATTATAAATCAGACTTTTGTCAAACCAAATTATCTGTGACTCTGAGGTGAAACAGGAAAGCTTTAATGTTCCTGTCATTATTTTAATTACAAATATAAGGCTTTGGAAGTTAGCACTTCCTTAGAAATAATTCATAAATAGTTTTTATCCTTATCCAATATGCAGTGAGTATTAGTAAATAAGCATTATATGCATGCAGTTTAGACTAACAAATATGGGATCTTTTCTGTGATATACATTTATTTTAGTATAATTCCCATTTAGACAGATTCCATTTTGATGGTCAATTAGCTTATAAAACTCTAGTTATTGGGGGGAGGGTGTTAGAAAATGCATTATTTACCCAATTTAATATCATTTCTCTACTTATTGATAACCCAAGTCTAAAAACCTCTCTTATTTAGAAACTATCAATAATACATGCAACTTATAAAAGAAGATTAAACTTAATTGTTGACAATATTAGAAAGAAATTGTAAGGCAAATTACTAAATTTAGTTTATATCCTGACAAGCTTTGTCAACCAAAGATGGAACCAGATTAATTTGTAGCACATACATGGCAAATTAGTATATCTGTAATATTTTGGAATTCAAGGGTCTGTGATTCACATAACTAAATACTAAAGCTATAAGGATGCTATAATTTTAAAGAATGTACACTGTGTACAATAAGTACACAGGACAGATGTTGGAAAACTTAAAAAGCAATTATTGCCATATATTTTAGTAAAAGCTAATAAAAACATGAGGTTTTTTTTCCTTCTACAGAGATTATTCTTTTACTAGGAGCAATAGCAAAAATGTATCTTGAAAAGGACAAATTTCAAATATAAAAATGCTCTATGTTATCTAATAAATCAGTTTTTCTGGTGAAAGTTACTATCTGATGAAAGCATAATTTTGTGACATTCAAATAACCTTTGAAACAGTTTTATTATATCAATAAATTTGTCAAGGTTTTAGGAAATCAACCCAACAATGAAAATTACAACTTCTATAACTGAGCTCCTTTTGGTGATTTAAAAGAAATTTTAAAGGGCTTCTTTTTGCTTCATAAAATGAAATAAATCTAAAAGATTGAGTTATGTCTACCTATACAGCCATTTATAAGTATGTTCACAATGTTAAAGTACGGGACAATAACCAGACATCTGAGGAGTATAACTGCATTTATGAGCAAGTGGGGAAATATATTCTCTAGTTCTAATAATTGAATTACATATTGTGTGTATGACAGCTAACCTACATACACACAAAACAAAACATACATACAAAACAAAACAAAATAAAACATACAAAACAAAACAAAATAAAACAAAACAAAACAATTTCAGAACCACTAAGAATCATGAGGGAAATTAAAAGAAACAACATATTTTCAAGGCAGGCAGAACAGTCGCTCCCATTTGATGCAGACATGCTCAATTGAATGATCCTGGGCATGATGCATAGAAAAAAAAAATCAACGCTACCACCTACTTGCAAAAAAAGAGATTGTGTCTACACATTTAGCATCTTACAATCTAAGGATGGCTTGAGTATAGATTCAACTTTTATTTAAAAAATAGCCCTTTAAACAGGCTTTTTTTTTCCTTTAATAAAAGAGGTCCTCATGCAGGTTCCTCTTCCCACTACTAAAGCCCTATGTTTTACTTTATAAAAATACCAATGAATGGGTACCTTTTTTCCAAACCACTCAATAGCTACTAAAATTAAGTAAGTAGATTTAAAGCACTAAAAGTTTGTGAGTTTTCAGATCTACACATTAGGGAGTCACCAGCTTTAATATTTTCCCCTTCTTAAAAAATTTCAGAATTTCTGTGAATCTTGCTGGAAACGATTTAGTTTCTCTGGATTATTGGATGCCATTTGGGAAAAATCACGAAATATATCCTGATAAGTTTCATCACCTGCATGAAAGTAAAATAAGGACACTTTTAAAATTTATATGATGAAAGTATTAATAAACAACATTCATTTTTATGACTAGTAACTATTTTATAATTCATTATATTAAAATTTTGTTCAGATGAGTGTTTTTGGAAGAAAAACAGGTGAACTAAATATAAATGCTGGAAAAGTATATAGTGAATGAAAAAATAAAAACTATACCTGAAAAAAGCACCTCAGATGCAGCCACAGAGGAAAGTTCAGAGTTAGAAAAGAGCAAAGATGCAAGTGTTTTAAAGCAATGTAAAGAAACACATTTATTAACACATGAGAAATAAAAGTCATTCTAAGTGAGGTATAGTAACTACAAGGCATTCTTTAAATAAATAATTCACTTGATCAAGATGAAAAAGAAAGACCAAAAACAAATATTAAATATTTCTGATGGATGCAAGTTATTAACAAGACAAAACTGATAAATCAAGTGAGAGAAAAGCCTATTGTAATATTATCTTTTAATTAAAAGGCATTTTAATTTAAATAGTATGTGAAAAATTTTACTGCTTAACTAAAACTAATGTACCTAAATCCACTGTTTACTAAATTGATGAAATGATTAAGCCTAGAAAATGACTATAAAATCATAATTTCACAGTTAGTTAGAAGGTTTTTGTTTACTGTAGGTCATATGAGCAAGAATGCTATGACAAAATGGGAATCCCAAAGACATCTGCTAAAATAGAATAATAAACACATGTATATATATACAAATATGCTTGTAGAGAAGTAGATTATAGATATTGATACTATAGCAGATTGAATACTGTATTTCTTGCCATGGGAAACTAAATATGTACACAAATACAGATTATTCCTCAAAGGATCTGTATAAAGAAGTATCTTATTTTTAAGATCAATCATCCATCATGAATGCTTCCTATTAAACATTAGCTTTATATAGAAGCTTGGCATAGTTGTTTTCAAGATTGAGACTGTCAAACACTATTTTACATGACTATTGTTGCAACATGGTTTTATAATTATTTCTCATAATATACCTTGCATCCATCTTATTACAAACTCACTTGCTACAGTTGTTAATAGTGCAGTAAGTTTTGTTAGCTTTTGAAAAGTGAGATTTTTGAGGCAATAGATGTCATACCAAAAGCTAGAGAATTAGAAAAAAGTTGGAGGAGGGGGATAAACATCTAGTAAAAAGGTCTAAGAGCATAACTCAAGATTTTCAATAAAAAATTTTTAATACTTTTAATATTTAGTCTACGTAAAAATCGAGTTATTAAAATCTCTATATAGTTTTCATTTAACCCTGGAAATTTTCTCATGACCTGAATCAATCGATCTACTTTAAAAAAAAAATACAGTAAAAAAGAATCTTAAAAGGTTGGCTAAAAGTAACATCTAACTCATATTATTGTTACTAAAACAATAAAAATAAAGGTTGATATGCTGGAACAACTGGTAAGACAATCCAATTATACCCATGATTTCTTAAGTTTACTCCCACATTAAAAGACAATCTATTCCCATTTTAGCCTTTCTAAAAGGTATAAAATAAACTGAGAAGAGACTAACATTAAATATCAATTAAGAAACCATACAAAATATTTAAAATTTTTTTCTTATTCTTAGATGTTGAATTAAAATATTTAAAATATTTATTGTAAACATTATAAATATTTTTAAAATACTATTTAAACTGGAAAGTCTGGAATTTACTTTTCAAGAAAGTGTAAAGTGCAGATTATAATACAAAAATACCACACTGATTTTACCATTCAACACCAGAAGTAACTTAAAAGGCACACATTTATACATTCAAGAAATAGGAAGAAAGATCTAGCAGACACTAATGCCAAATAGTTTACAGATAGCACCAGATGAGCATTCTTAAGTGTTACAACAGTACAATGGCAATATATGGCTTCTACAATTAGCAATGCATATTCTGTATAACAAGCTGTGGGATTTTTTTTTCTTTTTGTGGTATTCTAGTTTTTCTTTTTAAATCATCTAGTACCTATTACACAAGTACATTTTAGTAGAACCATTGTACCATGCAAAAAAATTATAGGATCTTTCATTCACTGAATTAAATACTTCCTTGAAAGAATGTGTTGGTGCTACACTAATCATTGGTTTCACTTAACTGAATACATTTTAAAAGAGTTAATACAATACAGAAGGAAGTCTCACTTTCAAACACACACACACAAACTTTTTGTTAACATTCAGTTCCTAACAAAACATTAATTAGTGAACTGTCAATATATCTTTCTTAGGCCTCAAAAAAATGTGGTCAAAAATCAAATATTACAATAATAGTAGTGACTAAGACATTTAATCTAGTTAACACAAATTGAACTTCAATGCGATTCTTTAAAATTTAAATATGATTTTAATAATTTATAATTTTTCCCAAGGCAAATATAACTTGTCTACACTAGAATACATGAACAATAACTTAGAATATGTTGCCCTGGAATGTTCATAGAAATACATTTAACAGTACTATAAACGGTAAACAACTCATCACCCAATATTTGTAATGCTAAGTTATATCTTTTAAATTACTTAATCAAATTCTATTTCTCTTCAGAAAGTTAACTTTTCTATGTGCCTGGACATTTCTGAGTTTTTAAAATGTTGACTGTTTCCACTGACAGTTTAAAATACTTTTTGATTTTTGGTGTTCTGAATCATCACTGCAACAGCAGTTGTGATGATCCCAGATTTGGTTTTTGCTCTCAAAATGTATTCCCCTCAAAGAGATGGCAGCATGTGAGAGCCTCCCCCGTGCAGGTGATCCTGCCTCTCTTTGGTTGATTACAGCCTACTTTTATAACTGATAAGATTAGTGATCAACCTTTGCCAGCAGGACAATCACATACATAACTAGTAGTGGTTTACTAAAGCAGTGATTTTCACTGGCTTAGAAACTGCCAACAATCAAGAGGAATTCTAGAGCCAGAGACTGTGGAAACCACCAAACTGGTTTCCAACAATTGAGAGCGGGGCACGGATTCTTACTCAGAGGGCCTCTTTTTCCTTCCCTAGAGTTGCAGAAACTGATAAAGAGCAATACATCTTCTCTTCAGGAAATGTGTGCTCTTAACATCACCTTGAAAAAAAATAGGGAGTCTGAGGTCATGGTTGTAGATACAAAATTCAGAAGTGGGATTTCCTAGAAAAAGGTCCATGATTCCCAAAAGTTATAGCTGAGTCCTCATCATCAAAAGATTGAAAATACCTGCATTTTTAAATTACCCAGAATTCTGAAGTTTTCTTTCTTATCCTAGGCAACAACAACAAAAGATCTAGATAAAATAATCAATCAAAATCTATGAGAAAAATTTACATTGATAGGCAAAGGCGGAAAAAAGACCAGACCTCCTGTCTAAGCAAACATGTCTGCTCTCCGAAGATTCCAAAAAGAAAAGCAGCCAGAGAGCAGCTGCTGAGCTGTTTCACCACGTCATCAGGATGCATACATTACAAAGCTGTTCTGCTTCAATATGAGACCCTCTAAATGAATTAAATATCTAATTATGATCAAGATGATCCTCAACTTGAGGATAAATGAGAACAAAATCTCATTTTATTCTGCTGATACACCATTTCCAGAATTCTGATTTATTTTTAACCTCTAAACTGAAATTTGAGAGTGTTAGGAAAGCTTTTTTTAAATGAGGCTTTTTTTCAAATTTTCATTCAAATAAATTGCAAAAATCTATTTTTCTATGGATAACTGTAAAGTATATACTCATAAACTTATACATAAGATACAATGAAAGAGACATTTGAATGTTTCTAAATGGTAGCAGAAGCCCAAGCAATTTGGGTGGAATTACAAATTGCAAGAACATTGAGGCCCTGTCTTTTCAAGCTTTCCAACTCCAGAGAAAAGTCAACTACTGACCTTCTGACTGATCAGGTGGGTATGTAACTTCATCAGCAAACACCTTAAGGAAAGAGTGGCTGACCAAACATTTACGTTTAAAATTTCAGGGAAAAAAAATTTGTTTAACTTAAAATCTTGAAGTTCACTCTTATCTTACAAATATCAGGTCATAGCCTTTGAATAATTTTTATTTTAAAGTGCTTAAACACAAAGGCTTCAAAAATGGCCTACTAATACTATCACGTAAGTATATCTGTTACAAAATTATAACTTACTTAAAATCTAACATTCAAGTTTAAAACAAATGGGTGAAATTCAGAATTAATGCTGAGATTTCACCCTTAATCAGCTCTCTGACATCTTGGTATATCATGAGTCAGTAATACTGTCTGATCCATAGGATTAAGTGGGACACCCTAGATTAGAAGTATCTAGATGAAGTTTCTCTATCTCAAAGCTCTTACTTGTTTCCTATTAAATTAGACCAAACATGAGTAGTTAATATACATGAGAAAAGAATGGCCCCTTATTGATATTAATTATATATTAATTCAGTTAAAATAAAAATGGTTGAAGCTAGTACAAAGTACAGAAATTTCAAAACATATTTAAACAGGAAGAATAGATGATATTATCAAGCCACTTTAAAAATAATATATTAGTATTCACTGAAAAAATTCAAATATACCGGTCTCAATTATTTTAGTTATAAATTCCAGAAAATTTTTACTAATATGTATATGAATTTAAAACAGATAAATTAGTAATTCATATACTCAAATTCATGAAGATCCAATTATTTGTTATGTTCATCAAAGTGAGGAATCTGATTAACATTTCTTCCTTTTCTTAAAGGGGAAAACTACTCTCAATGAGATGAGCTGATCCTGAGTTAGATTTCTCTAAGATGAATAAGTCTACATTGTCATCAGGTTCATGAAATATTGTGCAAAATATTCTCATTTATCCAACAGATATTGTACAATTGCTTGAGGCAAAACTATGAAGTAAAATGAGACCTTTTCTCTATACCTCTTCAACTAACTCTGCTCTTATTATAGACTTAACCAACTGGTATATTTTATTTTTAAATCTTCAACTCATGTTTAGATCACAGTGCAAAAAACTCTTCATTCATTTTCTAGCTATTTTCCATACTGACTTTTTATATGCCAAATACATGGTGACTTGTTTTTTTCCCTGAACACAATTTATAGGAATTCCCTGAATAACAAAAAGAAAACCATTTTGCTATATTCACTTGACAGCTAAAGAGAATTTTGAAAAAAAATTACTATTGCGCTGCTGTAAGTGTATGTAAAGATACGTTATCATTCCATTTACTTCACTGGAATGTTTGTGGAAGACATCTGTACAGCAGATAAAGAAGTCAGCAGCTAGAGTTAAATATACCAAGTAAATGTGTACTATAATAGGTATAGTTATCAATATTTAAAGGCCCAGGAGTTAGCCACCCCCAAGAATTCAGTAAGTACAGTACATACTTAACTCCCAACTTACGAGTAAGTTATAAAAACTCTACAGTTTTAAGTTAGTTTGCTAAAGGACTATGAGTCCTCCAATTGTAAACTGATAAATTCCTGAATGCATTTCTTATACTGCATTTCAGTATGGTTGTTAGTAGAATATTGACCTGGCTGTCCATAAAGTCCTTCTGATTCCCGCATTTCTTCATTCATTCTTGCTAAACGTAACCTAAAATTAAACAAAAGATTTTAGGTGATGCTATACAATATTAATATTCATAAGCTAGTGAATTATATGAGCAGGTAAAATATGTACTGATATTTTTTTTCTTTTACCAATGTTTTCCACTAAAATGAACAGGCTTTTAGTTTATCAGACCCAGCAATCTGAGATACAAAAAGAACTGTGTTTTACTTAATACAATTTTCACAAGAGAGACAGTAAAAGATTTCTAACAAGTGCATTTCAGCTCTGTTTAAGCAGGATCCTTGCAGCACTTCCAGTAGCTTGCTTCCTCCAGACTCCAGAGAATTCCTGGTTTCTACAGCAACCTATCAAACTTTAATGGCAACTGCTAAAATTATTACTTCTATAGTATGAAAGCAGTAGCTTGTCATAAGGTCATTCTGGTTCATCCTGAAGTGAGGCAGTTCCAAACATATAAATATTATGGGTTATATCTAAATACTGGTAATATATTTTAATATACAAATGTTATAATCTTGACAGGTGACCAAGATTTTTCCCAAGGTTACCAAATTGATTATACACTCTTTATGGATTTATTCATCCCAGCAGCAGGAAGACATGTGGCACTGAATTAAGAAGACAAGAATTTCCTCCCATTTTTTAACTAATTGCAAGCAACATTTGAAACAAGCAAGTGTTCCACTTTGCATTACTCATCTGTCCTTAAAGCCACCAAACACACGTCACCTTCCTAAACCTCTATTACCCTCTTCTAAGATGTTCTCTCTGGCAACTACAACAACTGACATGGGCTTTTGCTATCTTCCAAGTACCATAAATCCCTTTCATCTCCGTTTTTAACCACTGTGTGAATTAATACTAGCACCTTAATACTCCCTTTAGTATATGGACTTTTCAGAAAGGACATCTATTTTTAAAAAAATAAAACTGAAGAGTTCACACAAAGTAATATGAGAAAATTTAGATAATTTGGAAACAGATAGATAGATACCTTTGAGGAAGAAGGGCTATTACTATAAGAATTTCCTGGGAACCCTAGAAAACCAAGGTTTATTTCTCTATAATATGCCTATCTATTATTATCTTTCTCTAGTCTCTATGGATTATTAGTTCTAAATTTTTCTACAATAGCCTCCGCAGTAACAATAAGCCCTCCAGTGGGGAAAGGAAGTTGAGTACAGAGAAAGAGCTGGAGTTTTTTTTGTTTTGTTTTGTTTTGTTTTTTAATTTCACAGGGATTAGGGAGGGGTAATATATGGCAAATCAAAAATTCTCAGTGGGAGCTCAGGAGTTCAAGGCAATCATTGGAGTTTCTTTTTGTAAGTGACTGAGATTCAGTAGGGTGGATTGAACTCTCTCTACTCATATAATGGAATCAACAATTCTGGGCTTCATTCAGCCCAGAATGAAAAAGTGACTTCATACAACCTATGTTTAAGATTTCTTACATACTAATAATATGTGG
The DNA here is from genome assembly GCA_030015415.1 of Cynopterus sphinx. Lineage (NCBI taxonomy): Eukaryota > Metazoa > Chordata > Mammalia > Chiroptera > Pteropodidae > Cynopterus > Cynopterus sphinx. The sequence continues at coordinate 49,289,110 of CM057380.1, forward strand.
TGAAATCACATTTCTAAATTTCTAAGTGTAAGAAATAACTTTAAGACGAAAATCGAATTAAGACCTCAAATTTCTTTAACAGATATTAAATTGTATTAAAAAATTCAAAAACAACTATTTTATCTCTAAAAATAGAGTATTCATGTGAATAATTCTTTAAAAAATAAATACAAACAATCCCTAAGAATTATTGTCCAAAGGCAATTAAACTAAAAAAGTTATTAACATCAATGCAGGTGTCTTCCCTACTTATAATCCTCTAATTTTTGATGTAGTAGAATAATTGCCTATTGTTGTATCAATCCTACCCCTACCCCAGGACTGAACAAAGAATTAAAGAATCCATTTTAAAGAAATGACTGGTTTTCTGTTCCTACTGGTCATGCAATATAACAGAAGTGTCTAAGAGCATCAATTTTAGGGCCAGAATTCATGGTTTCAAATGCTAGCTCCAACATTTATTTATTTTTCAAATTATCTGTGGCTTGGCTTCCTTATAAAATGAGGTTAATAATAATAATAATGGCAAATAAGTTCATATATGTAAAGTGCTTAATACCTTTAATGAACTTAGAGAAGTAAACAGCAAAAATGGTAAACAACCAGCCAAGTTTAAAGTTCACACCTGAACAGGAAACTCTATGTTAAAACCCTATACAAATTGTATGGGAAATAATCGAGTAAAAAGAAAACACTTACAAGGTCACTATATCAGCATTGGCTGCTTCCACAGCTATACTCAAAGGGTCTTTCCCTTCTTCATCAGTGGCATGTTGATTGGCACCTCGTTTTAGGAATAAACATACCTGCCTGTTTAAGTAAACAGCATTTTTGAGAAATTGCCATTAAGAAAGAAATCAGTATTTATCTTAAAAAAAGTGCTACCTAACTTTAAAAAATTATATTTTCATTAGGAAATTCTTATACATTCTATAAATATTTATTGAACGTTTGATTCTAACAATAAAAATTTACCATAATCAGCATTTTATAGATCTTGAGATATTTTCATATTTAACCTGGTGCTATTTAGCATAGTGACATGTATAAAGAATACAAAGATATACACAAATTCTATAAACTTAAATAAAACAAAATCACTCAAGATCATTATTTGGGAAGGAAGGAAGCCATGACCGTGGTAATATCATAATATATTAACAATAATACATAAGCAGAGTGGAAAGTAATCCTTCCACTGTACTCCACAAATATTGTAACTTGAAGAAACTAAAAAAAGTGAAAAAATATATATAAAAGAATGAGTAAATGGAATCTATGAAGCAAAATGGAAAGAATTATGCTTATTTAAAAAGAAAATACAAAAGATGAGTTAAATATTATCATTTTTTAAGTATAGAAAAGTTTTATGAACTGTTTTATGAAACGTTTTATTGAACTGAATCTCTTTGCTGATAGAAAGAAAACAAGCTGTGATAAAACAGAAGATGCTATAAACAAACATAAAAAGAACAGCTTCTTGTTTGTCAAGGTAATAAGAATTAAATATCCCAAGATATTTTATTAAAGAACAATCACCTATGATGCAAACTTTTAATATAAGGCTGACATTTTTACTTCATTTATACCCTTTAATAGAAAATCCATTTTCATGGCTTTATTGTTCTATGAGTCTAAATATTGCTCCAGAAGCCACAACATCAAGAGCACAGAATTTACTACAGAATTTAACTTTAGCTACCCTGTGGGAAAACAAAAATATCCAAAGTTACAAAACTCTCCCAAAACTTGTGTTATGTATATAATGTATGCATACACACACAAATACACACGCAGACTTAAGTCACCATAACTTTAGTAACAGTTTTAAATACTACAATTTATCTACATAAATGACAAGTTCAAATAACCTTTGCAATGTTTTTATCTTAAAAGTATTAGCTTTTTTTCTGAATGAGGTTTTTAAAATTTCAAATTCCATATTGCTATATAAGTCATAGCAAAATATGCCTTTACAAATTCTAACTAATGACCTTAACCTTATTCTAGCAAAACACTCTACTTTCATTACCAGAATTCTCTTTAAGAAAAAACTTTGAACACAAAGCGATGCTCAGTAATCATTACTAGCTGCTCCTTCTATTTTCCAACCCATCTCAAAGCAAAACATTTCAAAGCAATATTTTCAAGTAAAATCTATGTAAATATGTAAGCACTCCAGCCTACCCTGTGTGCCCTAAAACGGTGGCATGGTGCAGTGGTCCCCGCCCTTGTATATCTCTTTGGTTCACATTAGCACCATTCTGTAGGAGAAACTCGCATGTCACCAAAGAGCCCTTAGAGGAAAGAAGAAGATAACAATGTACAAAACAACAAACATATTTATATTAAAAACAGTGTATTTACTTTAATAGCATTTCTATTTCATTCTCTCCAAAATAGAAAATACTCCCTTAGCAAAAACAGAGAAATGATAAATTTTCTTATTTCTTCCCAGGAAATACTTCTAATAGGGATTCAATTTGCAGTTTGTGATCTAGCAAAACACACCATTTTCATTACCAGAATTCTCTCAAATTAAGAAAAAAAACTGAGCTTACACAATTAAAAGGATGCTCAGAGATCACTACTAGCTGCTGTTTCTATTTTCCAATCCAACTCTTAAAGCAAAAAATGCTAAACCAAAATTCCAAATGAATTTTGATTTTTTTGTTTTACTATCACTGAAAACATCAATGTACAAATCCATACCCCTAATACGGCCTGAATAAGTGGTGTTGCTTTGTTTTCCTCTGAATTAGCCCAGTTCACATCTGCACCATGAGCCAAAGCCTCAGCCATTTTAGGAAGATTTTTTTCATATGAAGCCCTATACAGCTGGAGTCCTGGATTAAGATGTTTAGAGTCAAGTAACACAGAAGAATCTTGCCTTTCTCCCTCTGAAAAGTAAACACAAAGACATCAATAAACATGAGCTCTTGATGGGGAGGGAGAGAATGGGAAGTTATCGTTTCAGAGGCATGGAGTTTTAGTTTTGTAAGATGGAGAGTTCTGTGGATGGAGAGTAGCAACAGCAGTGACTCCAACAGTGTGAACAGACTTAATGCCGCTGAACTGCACATTTAAAATGGTTAATGGTAAATTTTATGTTAGCGTATCTTACCACAAGTTTAAAAAAATGAACTCTTAATTGTATCACCATGTGAAAGTTGTGACATAAGAAACCACTAATTTAACAAAATGAGCTGATGAAATATTTTCACAAAGATATTTTATTTCAAGTGACTAATCATGCCCCGAACGATCAACATTCTTCTTTTATAGAGACAACGACTGATATACCAGGTCTTTGTGGTCTTCCCAGTATCTAACAAGTAGATTAATTACTCTGTTCCCGATTAAAATTAGATTTATTCCTATAAACCTGGGTTTAAGGACTCAGAAGAGGCAGTATGAATCCCTGAAGAATTTTACCACAGACTACACCTTACTTTATTCCTAGGATGGTCCACCAATACCATCACAATTTACAGTACAAGCAATTCAAATAATCTGAAGAATGTTTACTACCCTGAGTAGCCTTCGAGACCAAAATCACTGAAATCCTAAAGGAAAGAATGTAGGAGTAAAGCACAGGTCAGAAGAAAAACCTAATGGGGATAGAGTTGCTGAACTCTTTCTTCTAATAAGAAAAGATAGCTACAAAAAAAGATAAAGAGTAATAAGACAGTTCATGTGGATTAAAAATTATCCTTAGGTATTGACAAGGCACTTTTAGCATGTATCATGAGACTTAGAAGAATGGACAGTTATGAGAGAATTTCCAAACATAAACAGAAATAATTGCTTTTTCATTTAACTGTATTACTCCTCCCTTAGCTCCTTCCAAAAAACAAATCACTTCCTTTAGAAATTATTTAATCAAGACTAGGCATTTACCACATGCATTTTTCAGCAAATAATACCAATTAACATTAAATTTGACCAAAACTCACCAGGGTCATATAAACTATTGGCTGACACCGTGGAGGGTAAAGACTCTCTTCCATCATCAGAGCTCTGCTGAATTCCACTGTCATTACTTTTGACTGTTTTAAAGAAAAATCAGCTAATGATTAAAGTCCACACCATTAAGAAAACAATCTCCCACAAAGAGGTTTTAAAATGAGCTCTGATATGTCAATGTAAACTCAGCCACCACAAGTAGAATACATTTAACACAATTTTAATCCTTTCAAGCACTTAGCTTATCAAAATATGAATCAATCGAAAGCCTGAAAATACACTTATTTTCAGAGTCGTAACACATCTCATTACCCCATTATATGTAAGGGGTGGTAAAGAGCTTAATTTATTGTATGACTATAAGTAAGGTGTAATTCTGAGACAATGGGTAACATCTAGAGAAATGGCCACACCGCACAATGACCACTGGCACAGACTTGGAATGCTCCACAAGAGTAGTACTTACTACTACGTAGTTTTGAAGAAGTATCAAAGTAGGAGAAGAGTGAATCTAGCTCATCAGGACAGAACAGAGACTCCCGCCTGGCCTCGTCGCTATTTACAGCAACCACTGGGGACATGCAAGTTAGCAAAGCACAAAGCAGGCCGTAAGAAGGGAAAAGGGCAGGAAAAAACGTTATTGGGAAAAATTTAGGAGGAAAAAATAGGAAGGATATATTAGGTGGTTAATTAGATATTTAGAGCTTTTTGCCATGATAGTTATAATCCCCATTTCCCCTTGCATTTAAAGCAGTTTTATTCCTTAGAATATACATATTACCTAGAAATGTGAACTACCAAGACACTATTTAAACTTAACTATTATAAAGATATAGAAATCCAATTTTTCCTTACGATATGTAGAAGGAAACAGGTTTTTAGCACTTAAAAAAATCTACAATGACTACTAATTTAGAGATTAAGAAAGTGATGTCAGTTTATGAAAGTATTTATATGCACAAGTGAGCTGTAATACCTGAACTTAGGGAAGATGCTCTGACTTGGTCACTTGGCCCAAGTTTAGAAATGCTCAGCCTCTTTTCTTCGCAACTTTTGGAGACAATCTTTTTTTCCTGCTCAGGAGGTGATGACGATATAGAATATTTATCCACAAATTTCCTCTCCACATATTTTGCTCTGATATATGCCTCTTTCTCCTGTCTGGTATACATAAAAAAGTCATGATATTCTGCTTAATCTGTGAGCATAGATAAACTGAAAATAAGCCATTATATATTGAATATGTCAAAGAAAGTCAGTAAATATAATACTAATTAAAACCAAATTTGTGACATCACACATTTTCTTTTCAAATATTTAATAAACTATAATTACATGGTCAAATGAAATATAATAAATTATCTTAAAAATCACGTATTAACATGGCACTTTCTTATTCTCTTAATTTCTGTGCTTATTCATTTCTATACATACTCCCTTTTGCTTTTTACAGAGTGAAAAACATTACTAAGAAAACTATAAAATTTTATAAAAATTAACTTTAGTTTCATTTTTCCTCCAATAATAATATCACATACTGAACTGTCACTTTGAGGTCATACTTTTTCATATGACAACTACTTTAAAACAATATGGTATTCCTAACTTAAGAGGAAAAAAAGATGTCACTTTAAAATTTTTTGATTTATTATACAATCCTAAAATGACAAGTCTGTTCTATACCTTTTCTTACTTCTATCTGTTTAAAATGCTTGGATCTTGGCTAAAATAGGATATTTTCAATGACTACAGTAAAGCATGTAAAGCCATGTTTTAGTAAATAAATAATTTTTGGTATACAGAGGAGTAACTTTAAAATAGTATTGATTATACTATTTTGACATAAAGATTTAGTCAAACATAAATTCCTAACATAGGATTACAGTAAATAAAATTTTAGTGCTAAAAATGAAGAATCATAAAGACTAAAAACAACATCAGTGACAAAAAAGAATTATGTACCTGGAAGGCACTCTTAGCCACTTCATTTAATGAGCCTCCATATATAAAAATGGGAGTATAATTTCAAACACAATTAAGTACTCTCTGATACCTTTAATTCTTCAAAATCGTAATGCCATGTATAAAGTCTGTGATTAACGAATATTTGCTGAACTAAGTCATACAATGTAAAATTATTCATTGTACATGGTAGAAACTTGATCCCTGGACACAATAATGAACAGATTATCTCTTTTTAAAGACGCCATTAACAGAACTTTGGTCTACTTTAACTGCTAAGCGCTTTTACATTCCTAAGTTGAACTTAATTTTTAAAATTCTCTCTCATCTGGAGATTATAACTGATCATATGATCAATAAATGATAATTATCTAATTGACATACCCAAAAAAGAGAGCCACATTTTAACAAAAGCAGTATTGATTTCTTCTAAACAATTTGTCTTGATATTACATATCAATTATAGTTAAATAAGATCATAGCTATATTCCTGATTTGGGGTGAGGGGGAAGCAGCACAACTGAAATAGTACCTTTGTCCTGGTTGTGGTTTCTTTATTCCCATTTTTCCCAAATTAGCTTCATAAACTCGATTTATAACATCATTTCCCAACTCACACATAAGCTGTTTGGCAGGAAAATAGAAAATAAGCTATAAATTCCTAAAAATACTATAAAAGTCATTGAAGCAAGTACAGCTAACTAATTCTTTTTGCATATACTATAACTGTTCATTCCACAAAGAAGTTTAAAGTCAAAACAAAATGAGATAAGGACTGAGAGCAATATCACTATTTTGTCATTCTCCACCAGAATACTGCTCCTAGAAGATTACCACTCCTACTATTAAGGGTTTCTCCTCTCCCATCTTCTACTTGTTTTCTGTGCATCCACTATGGCTAGCTCAATGCTGTATATTACTCAACAATGTCTAAATCAAATTTGAAAAGAAGCCTAAGGCCAGACAGGTAAAGTTTTAAACAATTCAAAATTGAAGTGAACTATGTTCAACTTGTACTTCATATATTATTTCAAAATATTGTGTATAAAAGTTTTGGTCATACATTTTTAATGTATCAGTTCTGTATCAATGAAATTTTCTAAATTGAATCCACTGACTTCAGATCTACATCCAAAGTCAATGCAGAGATTACATTTCCACCCTCTTCCCCCATTTTCTTCACCTTTGAATTTATAACAATAGAATCTATAAAAATAGGGCTCTACCTTAAGAGTCAATTTATCATTTTCATTTAGATGTTTATACTATAATTCCACAATACCTTTTACATAATTGACACAATTACCACTTCATCAGTGGATTGAAATAAAAATACAAGCACATCAAGAACACAATTTTCAGACAAAATAAATGAAGAGTAGACTATAACCTTTAAACTAAATAGGGAGAATTAAAGGAGCATACTATTAAATCTATGAGTTCTGTAAATCTTATCAGAAACCCAGATGTGATCTAAAATTATTTATAACATTTACAAAGATATGAATCCTTACACATACATAAAGGATGTCTTGGTTTGATGACAACTACCCTGACAAATGCAAATTTGTACATGGTCTTATGCTAAATCAACCCAATGAAAACAACATGCTGTATCCATCCATTATGGAGTTTATTATAGCAATATGTCTTATATTTTTACAAGGAACTTACATAATTACAAAAGATTAAAATTAAGGCACAGAATCTAAACTATTTTTTTGAGGAAACATAAAAATGTAGGAATGCTGGTTTCCTTTAAAAGTAAACTGACTTGGAGTTAAGAGTGAGTGCTACATAAACTTAGCAATTTTTAAAACAATGAGAAAACACCAGGCTTGTCAAAATAGCCTCAGATACATTCCAAGACAATTTAGTTCATAGTTAGCATTAAGAAACTCATACATTTGTAAACCAAGATTCTAAATTTCTGAATCTTTATGTGAAAATATGAAATTTTTCACAGATATTTATTTTACCTTTAAAAGTTCAGGTTCCCACGTGTCTAAAGTTAAGGAACGTACTTTTGAAAAGTGAACTCCAAGACTCCTAAGTGGAGAAAAAAGACTTTGTTAATATATAAAACTATCAGTCTTTACTCTCTTTGCATACCATGCAAATTATTCTTCTCTTTTAATGAGATGTTGTCTCTAATATAGCCCTCAACAGACAAATAGGACTAGATCTTCTGATTTATCATGAATGGTGAACCAAAGTCTTCAAAAGCTCTTCACAAAGCACAATTTTATCCACATTACAAGAGATACAAAGATATAAATGGCAGTCAACGTAGGCTAGTGGTAAGGCCTTCTAACCAATGGGACATCATAATTTACTGTGTGTTTATCCAAAAGAAGTCTGGAAGGCCTGGAAGGCCTACCCACCGGTGAATCCCAGAACATTCAATACACAGGGTGATGCCCAGGTTGATGCTGGCCCACCGTGGGTCTGCCAGACCACAGTCACAACAGCTGGCATTGCCAGGAATACACTGGACACGCTGCAGTGCACTTTCTCCTTTCAATGATTTATCTTTTGACTCATTTCCAGAATCCAGGCTTCCTGTGGATGGAGATGATTTCTTATCCAGTTTCTAAAAGAATTAAAAATTATTTGTTAAAAAAAGACTATAATACCATGTTGCCTACTACATGCTCCAAATAAAAGTTTCCAATCAGTAAATTAAAGGCCTAATATTGGCCTAAACTAGGAACTGTTCTAAGCATTAAAGATTTAAGACTGAAAAGATACAGTTTCCTCCATTAATTGGCTTTTAGTCTTATACAGAGAAATATATAAACATTGAAAATTATATATCTATAATTTATATGTATAGATATAGAGATGGATATATAGGTATCTATAATCTATATATGGTATCTATATCTATGTATCTTTATAGATATCTGACACAATGAGTATATATACAAGATATGAGGTCAAAGAGAAAAGGGAATGCTAATTTAACATGCAAGATAAGAGACAAAGGGAATAAACATGAAACTATTAAAACTCAAAAATAAAATATGATTTTATACCAAGTTTTTTCAAGGTATTCAATGAACTGCAAGCAAGTTGTTTCAACTACTGCAGTGAATAACTGGAAATGGTACAGTCTTTTACTAAAGAACACATCAATTACATTACTTTAATTACAGAGAGAACCAACAGTGGAACTCACAGTATCTAAAATCTCATGGGCTATTAGGAAATCAGGAGAAAAGCAAAAGGTGGCAGATAAACAAAAAGCTAATTTTTATGTGCAAAGTCTATACCAACAGTGACCAAATACAAAGATGTAGTTTGGGGATCCTAAGTAATTTAAGATATGGTCTAAAAGTATTTAGATTTAAAAACATTTCAGTTTTAACAAGCCAGCATTTTAGTATAGAATCATTAGAAATACAATTTGGCCTTTGCCTTGCCCTTCCTGAAAACTCAATTCAACAGCTGTTAGGTGAGGCAAGGAAAAAAAAGTGTGGTGACATGGTATATAGTATTCCAGAAAGGACTGAGCTGAGTGAGAATATCCTCAAATGAGAGTGATGCCATGAAGGTTGCTGGATCCCAACCAAGATAAGGATGGTAACTGCACAGGGGAGACAGCCTAGCAAGGACAAACTAAGTGCATGAGGGGGAGGAGAGTGGAGTGGGAGTGTCACAGCCTGAGAGGGGTGAGGGGGCAGGGGGCAGTAGAAGAAGGATATTGGTTTCAAGCAGGGAGACTAATCATATAAACAAACATGTTAAAAACAAATTGGAGCCAGGTTTCTCACTGCTGAGAAAGTAGAATATGGAAAGGGAATTATAACAAAACCTGCTGCATTAGAATAGAAACAAAGACATCAACAGGAACACTAATGGTTTTCAACATAAATAGAAGAAATATATATGTAAATGTATGTGTGTGTGTGTGTGTGTGTGTGTATTCCTTTATCTTGGTTTCTAAAAACCATTCTCCACCAAAAGGAACCAAATCTTTAGAGAAACTGTTGATTTCAGAGCTGATGCAGAGAAAGTACAAGATGAAACAAAACATCTCACCACGCTAGAAAATAAGGAAGAACTCAAAAGATGGAAGGGAACATGTCAAAAGGATACAGAAGACTAGGCTCTATTGGCCAAACTTGGGTCAATTTAAGCAACAAGACAAATAATGACAGTAATGGATTATAACACATTGAATAGAATAGGGGCCTATACTGACATAATAAAAAAAAAAAAATTACAGCATGATAAGTATGAGAATATATACATAGTCTCAAAGTATCTCCCCCACAAAATATTTACTTTCTATAATGGTAACTTTACAGTAAATAAGTCTAGGAGAGAACACCTTAATCAAGTAATATCGCCAAAAATGGAACAAATCAAAATCAAATGTCACCTGAGAGGATGCAGTAAGAACACAGCGTCATTTATATAATATTCCTGCCAAAGATATATAACTTCATGAGTAAACATCAGACAAACTCACACTGAAGGATAATCTTCAAAATAACTAGTCTATAATCTTAAAAACTGTCAAGGTCAAGAAGGTAAGGTAAGACTATAAGAAACTATTCCTGAGTAAAGGAAACTGGAGTCATAACAATTAAGTGCTACCTATGCTTCTGGATTGGATTTTTTTTGCCATAAAGAACATTACCAAAATAACTGTTAAAACCTAGTAATGTTTAGGAATCAAATGATAGTAATATATTGATGCTCATTTCTTAATTTTGATAGCCATATCATGATTACATAGAAGAATGTCCTAGGCAGTAGGAAGTACTCACTAAAGAAATAATGGGTGGTAAGGCATCATGTTAGCAAATTACTTTGAAACAGTTCAGGGGAAAAAAATATTTGTATTATACTTGGAACTTCTCTGTAAGTTTGAGATTACTTCAAAAAATTTTTAAGAGATATAATCTCTTTTACTAGAACATGTTCAATAATATGAATTAGTTCATAAGCAATTATCACATAGGGAAAGGATGTCAATATAATGCAGAAATCATTTGGATCATTCCCTATTTTCCTCTATTAGTGAATGCTATTGCACCAAATTAGAGAAGTTGAATGCAAAGTATACTAATACAGCAGAACTGAGGCTATACACCTCAAGGAGCACATGACTGAATATGACATCCATGCCCCTTCTCGGCTCATTTTGGCCATGTGCTCTGACTTGGAAGTTTATTGCATTAATCTCCTTGATCATTATGTATATTGTCTTTGTCATCATAACTGAGTAGCCTCAACCCTTCTGTATCCTTCCATTAAAGCTATCTTCACCAGTTTTTAAAGTTAAAGTCTTATCTATACTGTAGTATTCATTCATTAGGAATTCAACTGTGCCAATATCTTTATTGAGATTCTGAAGTTCCTGAAAGTACTATCGTTACAAACTTACACAGGTTTTTAAGTCAGTCCTGTCCCTATTTACCCTATAATCCCTATTATTTCTAGTATATTTTTCTTCATAATACAAGTAATTCAGCAATGCCACCAGCTTCTGCATCGAGATGATGTAGATACACACCAAATTTTGTTTCCTTTCAAAACTTTGCTAAAAACTAGAGAATTTTTAAAAAGGCATTACCCAGAGCCCTTATTAGATGAAGATGTAATAATTATTGTAATTAATTGGGACCTGCTGTATTTATAAAAATCTATGAGTTTATGATACCCCCAAAAAACTAAACATCTGTTCCTACTTAAGGTAGCTAATAAATTAACCAAATGTGGTAATTAAAGCAAAAAATTAAGCATTTTACTACTCAATTAATTAGTTCCAGTTGATGAAAAAAAGCAATATTTCACATAAGAATGCAAGTTAATAAATGTAGATGGAATGACAGAATTAGATAATCATCTTTTTGCAATTCCTAATGAAATAATACATGCAGTTGTAAAACCATTAGATGAATCATTTATGTAGGAATAGATTTTACAGGGTCAAAGTAACATGCAGTAGATTTGTCACACGAAGTAACAAAGCTGACTGAGAACAAGGGAAGAAATGTAATTTCACAATAAAGGAATCATATTGTCATCTGCCTAACCCAAAGTGTCTACCTCATCTTCACATAGAAGCCTGATCTTAGTATTAGCAATGGTTGGATAACCAAATATTGTATGTCTCTTGTTGCAAGATGAAGTATACACATAACCTATGATGTAATCTTATAAGATGGAATTCTATAGGAATAACTAACCTGATCTGTCATGAAAAAAAGAAGTTCTTTATTAAAAGATTTGAGGGACAAAACAACCACATGCAACGCTCAGCCATAGATAAAATCCTACTTTGTCCAAAAGGTTGTAAAAAACACTTTTAGGACAATTGTGGACATGTGAATATAGATGAGGTGATAGAAGATATTAAGAAATTGCTATTAGTTATAGAATGTCATGATATCTGTAATCTGCTTAAGAAAATTTTAATATTTTTTAATTAAAAAATAACGATTTACTCACAAGAACTGGGATGACAGTAAAGAAAATAAGGGCAACAAAATCTTAGGACCTCGAAAATGAATAGATAAATGGTAATTGAACAGACCACAGACAAATCTAAAGAAGGTAGTTCAATTTACATCTCATAATATTCAAAGGGCTCAAGGACTTATACCAGCTAACCCTGGAGGTGGAGATGAAAGTAGGAGGAATGATTGTGTAAAACGCAGGGTCCCCTCCCAAACTCCACGCCATTAGGGGACTGCTCTCATACACACAAATAACTGAAAGTTTATTCTCTTGTAAAGTAAAACAGAGAGTCTCTGTATGGTATTTATCTAAAAGGTGAAAGGCAGAGGATTAAATGAACACATACACAAGGAACGCTGAGAACCCCAGCAATAATCTTCCAGCCTGCCCCTTACCTCTACACAGGTGAGTGTTCTCTAGGGAATCACATCAGCTGAAAATACTCCAAAGTTCCTAACTCTGCATGTTCCTCAACAAATGGTCCAGACTTCAGCAAAGCTCATGGTCAAAAAAGTCCAAACTATGTTCTCAGAGCTCCCAAATAGGTTTTTAGTTCTTAACTTTCAATCATGAACGGACTACCAGACAGCCAAGAAAAGTATCTAACATAATAGTTCTCAACACTGCATGCACAGAAATCATTTAGGAATCTTTTAAAAATATTGATGCCTGGGTCCCAACTCTATTCAACTTTTGTGTAGTGGGACTTCAGCACTGGGATTTTTTTTAACTCCCTCTCTTATCATAATGTGCAGTAAAGGCTAAGAACCTCAGCTCTAAAACTGCATCCATGAAAAAACAGGTTTATGTGTATAAACATTCAGCAAATGAAAAGGAACTCCTGGAAATTAAATATGGACTACCAGAACTAAAATGTTCAATAGAAGGTTTGGAAGATTATTAACTGAGAAAATTTCCCAGAAGGCAGAACAAACACACAAACACACACACACACACACACACACACACACACACACACACACACACACACACACAAATAAGGAAATCATAAGATCAGTCCACAAATTCCAGGAGGGGGCGAGGAAAAACAAGGAAATTGGAGATGAAAACTACAAAAGATCAGTGATAAGAAAGACTCCAACACCAACACTGGAAGCTAGAAAAACAATGCAGTTAAAATTAAGAATAATTACTTCCAAACTAAAAATTCCACACCCAACCAAACTATCAAACAAATGTGAGGATGGAATAAACACATTTTCAGACATGCACAGACTCACAAATGCCTCATTTTCAGGACACTACTGAAGGAAGGGGTCAGTTTCATTTCTCAAGACTCACAAACGGCCTTGCTCAAGAGTTTGTAAACTTGTTGAGAAAAGTGAAGCCAGACTATGACTAAGCTTATCTTCTCCAGAAAGATTTCAACTAACAGACAATCCAAGCTTTTCTTTTTCACTTCTTATGCAGTTTTAATTTTAAGTACCTTCCACATTTGTTATTTTATTATTAATAAAAATAATAAAATATTTGGAGGAAAAAACCGTGTGTCAGAATACCTTAGAATCAATCTGGGATAATAATCAAACACAGAATTAAACACTCAATAAAATATTGAAATAAAATGATAAGTAAAGTCAGGAGAAGTAAACAAAAGAGAATTCGAAATAGATTTTGAAAATAAAACCCACTTCAATTACAAAAAAAATCATCCTTCATAAAAAAAATATTATAGGTGAAGGGGGTCAAAAGGCACAAACTTCTACTTATAATAAATAAGTCATGGGGATGTAATGTACAGCGTGGTGACTATAGTTAATAATACCATATGACATATTTGTAAGCTGCTGCTAAGAGAATAAAGCTTAAAAGGTCTCTTTATGAGAAAAAAAATTTTTGCAACTACATATGGTGACAGATGGTAACTACTTATTGTGGTGAGCATTTCATAGTGTATACAATTATCAAATCATTATGTTGTACACCTGAAACTAATATAAAGTTATTTGTCAATGCTATACCCATACAACGTTATAACTAAAATTAAAAACTTTCAGCAATGTATCATTCGGTATTGCAGTATTGTTTACTAACCTCTGATTCATCACCTTTCTCTCTATAAGCAGTAGCAATACTGGTCTGAACAGCTTTAATCCATGCCTGGCGCAGCTTTTCAGAATCTGCCTGAAGCATACAACTTCTAAAAAGAAATAACATTGTTTTCTCAGACACTAAATTAACTCCAAAAATAATAATAATAAGGTTTGCTTTTTGTCTACTTTGCCTTTTAATAATTTTCTAACAAAAAAAATATTAATTTCTGTGGAAAGGTTTGATTTCATCTATCTTTAGGAAAGAGTGTATTCATATGAAAAAATTAAGGTACTAATGAAATAAGTTAACTATTTGGAAAGAAATCACCCATTTCTGCACATTAAAAAAAAAAAAACCTTTATATTTACCATGTAAACAAAACACATCTTTTCTACTGTGTAGAAATATAACACAACAGTTACCAAAAATATTTGAACTGATGTATGACTTCAGTGTCTATGCTAGCTAAAAATATTTATGTGGCCACATCAATCTTTATGGAATTTTAAAAATATGATACTGAGAAGTTATGTAAATATCTGACTAATAACTGTAATCATTAATAATAAAATGTACTTTTAAAACACTTTTTTCCTCTTTAACACATTATCAACACAAGTGAAATACAAATCTTTCTCTACTCTAGAAAGTTCTTTGAGACAAACTATGAAAATCCAAAAGCAACTCTCAAATTCTTTAGGCCACTCACTTTGTTGGAGAGACCACCTCAAAGCAGAACCGTCGTTCTATGTCCTCACAATGTTTCACTGTGCAGAGCCTGAGATCTTCCACTACCACAGTAGGGTTATCCTACAATAAGGAAAGACACCTCCCATATTTATCAATCTAGGTTTTAAATACTACTACCAATAACAACATACTTAAAAATATTACTTGGAATAAACAGTCTAATTTTAAAAATTTATATTTTATCTTATTTTAGATTAAAGATAGGAATTAGCAACACAGATAAAACTATAAAGGTAATTCTTCCCTGTTAATAATTTTATCTGTCTCATAAAATTGCTGTATAAGGATTAAATGAAATAGTTTAATCTTAGTCTAACATTTGGTAGGTGCTCAATAAATTTTAGATTCCTGTTTATTTTCTTTCATATCCACATGCTCTTGGATTGCCTCCTCACATATAATAAAAGCTTTCTTCCAAAAAAGTTTTAAATAACTGAAAGAAAAATAAGCCTATATATTCTTCTTAAATACCTAAGAAAATGAGAAAGGTTTTATCATTTTCTAGTATTTAATAAAAATATAAAAACTAAAACTAAGTTTATTGGAGTAGAAAAAAACATGTGTGGAAAAAACCTGCAACCATAGAACCTAGCAAGTAAATTCATGTTCTGTCATCTCAAGAGTAGAGTGAATCTTTAAAACTTACAGTTGAAAATATCATTCATAAAAGCTAACTAGGTAAAAATCAAGTAATCAGTTGACTAATGGTTCATTTTTTCTAATTATTTTTAACATCCTCAAGTCATATGTCATCTCAGTATGCCTTTAAAAATTATTCACCCTTAAAATTAAGGTTCAGGAAAACAAATATATAAGAACAGTATTAACAAATTTAAAGGTTCTATTTAAATTACTTTAAGGTTACATTTTAATGTCATTTCTACCCTTTCTGTATAAACACCTGTGGCCCTGAGATGACATTTCTTAGAAGGCATTCTTTTCTACAGCCTCAAAATAGTACTGTGGAATGGTAGCGTTATTATTGTCACACAGCTAGACAAAGAAACATATGCAGAAAAAAAGTAGTAATGTTGGGACACAGAAAAATCTATCTCAAAGCTAGGAATTAAGAATTCAGGATTCAAAAATCACTCTGCTTCTAAGTATCAAAAGATGATACTTTCCACTTTTGAGTCTTACTACGCCCAAACATAAAACTAACAAATGGTAATTTCACACATAGGAGTATTAAGAAGTAGGGACTCAGTGGGTTTTGACTTAATTACTTAACAAAACACCTACCTTAAATTTTTTCTGGTAAACCAACTGATTGTTCTGTATTGAGAACCAGCGTCTAAATAAATACAAAACAGATTTAATTTTTCATAAATATAATTCACTTCAGTTGTTAGAAATATTTAGAAAAACACTAGCAAAACAGTTTATAGTAATTATGTTTTGAGAAGTACATCGTTTTGTTTTGCTTTATATAAACTGATGTCAATGAGATAACTACTGAAAGTAAAGAACAATTTTAAAACCACAGATTAGGAAAATAAAATTACTATATTTTGATACATCTTTAGTCAGAAATTTAAATCCTAATGAAAACTTATATTTTATGCTATTACCAAATAATAATTGTTTTAAAGTAATAATTTAGTTTTTGAGGTGCCTCAAAATAACCAAAATCTTTCCCTAAAAATAATTGTCTTTATTATAAAGCAGAAATAAATTTATATTGTAAATAAGGCTATCTATTTGTACAGAGTAAAACATTAAATGCTTGTTTTCAACCTTGTTTACAGCTAATTCAGCAAGTATTTGATTTGTTAAGTAAAACAGAAAATTAAATCATCATTTTACAATTGCTATCAAACAGGAGATAATCGCCAATTCACTTGGCCTTATTCTCATATAAAATTCTTCTAAGCAGACAGAATAATCAAAGTTATTACTAAAAATGATTCTCTAACTGTTTATATTGTTCTGCTCATTATTGCAAATTTCTAGGTAACAACTGACTTGCAATCTTCTTTAGAAGAAAAAGCTAAGGTACGTACTGCATATTTACTAATTCTAACTTATGAAAACAATAAAAGGACCTAAAGACTTACAAAAAAAATCACAGCCAAAAGCCATTCATAAAAGGAAGCAAAAATTCTCATCAAGCATGAAAGGTAAAACAATATTTGAGTCATTATTTTAAAATTAGTTTTATGTGAGATGATTTCTACTGCAAATATTAGTTATTAATCTATTAGCAGATATTCTACCTTTTCATTGATATTAATATAAAGCACTAGAAATTGTATTGAGACATATAGAAAATTTCTATTTTTCAAAATTAATTCTCCAAAGCTAAGAAAATGATTGGATGCTTTTCTACTTTTAAGCTAGACAGATTGCTAGGTTTTCTTGCTACTTAAAAAGTACCATTAAAATAGAGATTTGTTAAAATTGCATCTAGATAAAACCAAGTGGGTTGCTTTAAATGCCAATCATCAAGAGGCAGGCTAGAAAAGGAAGAACTTCTGGGTTTCTTTGGGACACATAGTTGGTTAGAAATGTTAAAGGAAATAGCTACAAACAAAGAAAATGGTGCAGCCCTGCCACATGGAATGACATGCAATGGAAACAATCTCTGATATTCACTAAAGTGTTTTTTAAAAATCACTTGAGATAGGATCAACTATATTTTAATAAAAATTCTTCTGTTTTATAAACACAGTAATCATATTATGTAATTTGATGAAAATCTAAATAGAGGATTATTGTACAATTGAAAAACATCCATACAACTATGTAAACTTTTCATGCTTCTGAGGTCTTCAAAAAATAAATTTCTTTTACTTGCTGCATCTTAGGATCATAATCTTTAAAAACAATGACAAAATACAAGATAAAAACTTCTGTTTTTTGTCAAAGGCCATTTCCTCTGATTATTAACTTTACAGATCATACATATGATCATATATGCATTTCTGAAAGCCAGGTCCCCTGCCATCTATCTGCTCCTGGTGACTTTCTCACAATATCAGTTTTTGTACACTCAGGAAAGATGCTAGAAATTCATCTTAAATTAGGAATGCCTCTGAAGGAATAAAATCATCCTGTATCTTAGAAAAAATTTTTCAATTATTAAAATCTATATCTTATGACACTACTCCCCTCCTCTGCCATTAAAAAAAGAAGAAAAAAGAGCTAATCATACCCATTTACCTTGATCAAGACTTCAATCAGGTAAGTAAAATAGAATATAATTTTTAATTTCTCTTAGAATAATCCTATTTATTAACATTTCTAATAAAAGGAAAAATGGGACAGTTTGTAGCCTATGGAATATAGAAAAAACACTTAATATTTTAAGCTTGTGTTATGTGCAATTTGAAGATACTTTAAAAGTTAATTAAATAATAAAAAACAAACTTTGGAAAGCATTGTACTGACAACTACACTATATTCTACAAGATTCAGAAGCTGGCCACAAAGCTAAATTATAAGAGTGTTTTGAAAAAGAAAATTTCTTGGTTCATTAAGAAAAATAAAACACTATATTTCTCTCAAATTGAAATAACAAAGATTTGAGACCAAAATATTATATTCATAATCAATTTAATATTATTAAATTTTAAATACCAACGAGAGCTTTCCAGATGACAAAATTGAAAGTGGATATATTAAAAAAATAAATCAAGTATCTTTTACCCCATTTGATCACTACTAGTCCCTGAAATGCACTTGAAATCAAAAACATGAGTAAAAGTCAAACTTCTAAATTGATAGCTTTGTCACTAAAACTGTACAGATAATGGATTCACAAACACATTTGTATAGGTGCCAAATAGGTAAATGTTTAACAAAATTAAAATCTTGAATATCTATGCTCCTTCATTTAAAATTCAATTTTAATTTTAACAGGGAAAAAAGACCAAAATGGTTGAACAAATAAACAAACAAAAATCTAGAAATCAACATTTCCTTTCAGCATAACTAAGATGATTATTATCAAAGGGCACTAATTTTTAGTTACTGTCCAAATTTTTAAAAAGCATTTCCTAGTTTATTTCCCTTTTTAAAAAAATATATAAAGGTATTCATATTATTCAGTGTATGTCTTCTTTAACTATAAACATATCAAATGTTCTTTTCCAGATTAAATGAGGTTGAGGAGCTGGGCAATGAAAAGTTATAATTTCATTCCTCAGATGAGATGTTTCTATTTTCTTCCCAGTTTAAAACATAAGAGACTTCATATCCATTGCAAGTAATCCAAGTGAAATGCAGGTTAATTATAAGCTTTCTCGTGCCAAAGAGGAAACTGGAGTAAGGTGGGAGTGAGGGGAAGAAAGCCATTTGGTACCTGATATGATCGGGCTTTTTCCTGTCATGTGAAAAAATGGGGCAGGATTAAAACATAAGGGAAAGGCGGTAAAAGAATGAAAACGCAAATGTGCAAAATAAGCAAAGGACTAGCATGATATGAAAATAAAGCAAGAATTAAAGGAACTAGCTTAAGCTCATAACCTAACAAAATAGTCAAAATTATCGGCTGTATTTTATTTACATATTATACACATATGCATTTGTACAACTAATTCCAACTCTCAGGAACCTGAAATGCAATTTTTCAGAAATATTCAAAAATTTTCTTTTAAGTATTAAAAAGTTCTGGTAAGACTTAGCACAATTGGGCATACCTCTACTATTATTTTCTGCCTCTATCATCACAGCTATTAAATGTAGATAGTACTTTTTCTCATCTTAATAATCTGTTCTTTATATATCACTATAGATATATCTATATAAACCTGAGACAAATAAAAACTTTTCAAAGCCAAATAACCTACCTCCCACCTGCTCACCTCCTTTTCATAAAATGCTAGCAGAGACTCTAAGGCCATAGATAAACAGAGTTTAATTTTAATCTACATACATACTTCGTATTTTAAAACAGAGCCAATAAAAATAAAAATTTGCATCTGTACTAGCTGCATACAAAATACTTTGCTCTAAGAAATTATATAATACAGTTTATACTTTCAGCTATATTTTCTAGTTCAACAGACTGAGCATAGCACATAAATTATGCAGCTCCTTTATTAGTTTTACCAGCTTGTTACTAAATAATGTTACTATTTAATTATTTTCCTAGTTTAGTCATCCTTTCTGAATTTCTCATAAAAAGCAAAAGAAAAACACAGGTAGTGGTAATCTATTTAGTATTGATTTGAGTCTGAAGTGAAGCTGCCACATTGAGAAAATGCCTGTTATATGATTTTGGTAAGTCTCACATGTCTTCAGAAAAATATATAATAATATGGATGTATAAAAATCTTAAGAGAAACCAAAAACCAGAAATCTGAAACCCCAGAAATAAAATCAATAATTCACATAAGACATAAAACATTTCACTTCTCATGCTACTTAAATCACACCACGCAAAATTATCTCTTCAGTTAAATTTCAGATTAAAAAATAATGCTTTATTTTTATAAAGCACAGGGTCAGGTTTTGAAACTATCAGCTATTCCTAGCCAAATTGGACTTTCTCTTAGAAAGAAAGTCTTTTTAAAAAGTTGATTTTTAAAATATTATACACCACTATTCCATAAAACTATAAAGGCAAATTTGCATCTTATCATTGGTACCTAAAGATGACAACAAAAAAAAGTTCCCTAAAGCTAATCCACAATCTAAAAAACAAACAAACAAACAAACAAACAACCAGTGGACAGAATAATTTCTGTCTGAATAGCTGGGTTCCTGAATATTTAAAGTTAAGGCTCAAATATCACACATATACATTCTTTTATTCAGAGGCTAATAGAATATATTAAACAAGGTGGTAAAGAAATAATAAGAAAAGTAGGCTAGGCACTAAAGTCATATAAAAGTAAAGAAAAATTACTTGCAAGTATTTCCTGAGATTAGATTTTTTATAAACTTTATATAAGAAATTTAGATGAATTTCAAACTTAAAAAATTGAAAAGCAGAAGATAATTTAAATAATATCTAATGAATTACTTTCTTTCTTCTCCTTTTTATAGTTACTGACCTATAACCTAGAAAACATTTAAGATTTCTGTTAACAAGATTTTGACTTTTGTTTTTGTTTGTGAAAATTTTATATAATGTTTATATGCTCTAGTCCTGCAAGTCTGCTTTTAGTGTTTTCATCAAAATGTTTTTTAAAAACACATGAAAATGAAATTAACTTGCTATCCATAACTTTTCATAATAATGCAAATGGACTAGGAAGGTTTATTAAAATAGTTTTTAAGCTATTTTCTAATAGCTCAAGTTATATTTTGATTTATTGAAATGTAGTTTGGAGTTTCCTTATCAAGTAAAAAGAAATGACAGGTTTTGCATCTCAATTTTGTCACAGACCAGTAGTGTTACCTTGAATAAGCATCCATGTCTCTACACTTCCATTTCCTAACTAAAAAGGTGCTGAACAACAATCTATGATTCCAATCAATAACTGTTATCCCATTACATATAGATGGCATCTCCTTGGTAAAGTAGCTATTTGCTAAAGATATTGTCTTTTTACTTTGCAAATGGTAGGTAACATGTCTACAATTGAGAATTTAAGTTATTCCCTACTTGATTTTAGTTACATTTTAATATCTGTACCAATTAATAGAATTCATGAAACAAATTTTTATAAAGGGCCATGCTTAAATCAAATTTTCCTCTATTGTCTGAAACAGCAATGCAATTTTCCACTAACACTTATTGTGCTTCATTTTGAAGTCTGAGATCATTTTTCATTGGAGTATCCACGGAAGTTCATCTCTTCTTAACATAATGGTATAGTTTCTATGGCTTTATTTTATTTTCACTGTGTTAAACTTTAAGTAGGTTGTTTTGAAATCTGAAGGTTAAAATTCAATTCTAACATTACCTCATGAAGCCATACTGGTTGTGATATCTTTATTATAAAATTTTATAATCACACTATTTATTTTAATTTCCTACTCTGGCTATGGAAATTTTCCAGGAAAGGCTTAAAAGATTATTGTGTTAATTTTTACGGCTTAGAAAACAGTTTTAATTTTTCATTTTTATTTTACAATACTTAAAAACATTACTTCTAACCAGACCATTCAGGTTGGTCTTTCTATATTCATATATTATTTTTAAAGTTCTACATAATTCAGAAAGGCTATCATGTAAAATTATTATTCTTTCCAGTTTACTCATTCTCATGTAAGAAAAATAATTTCGAATAAACACGCCATGAACCATTTAAACATTTAGCAATATCAAATTCTAAGGAAATGCTCAATAAATCACTGATATTTGAAAATATCAGTAAATGTTTTTTCTATATAACCTCATCACCAAGAAATCAAAATAAGTGCACTAGGAACCCATTCCAATATAGTGAATAGTCGAGCACAATCATTTCCATTTAAACAAACCGAACACCAAATAAACTTACCAAGAAAATTCTATTTATTTTGCTAATGTATATTTTTAAAAAAGAAAACAATCTTCTCTATTATTAAGTAAATTTATATCCTGTTCAAGAAGTAAACTATATATATATTCAATCAACAATATAATAGTAAATCCATTAACAAGAACCTAATACTACTCTCAATTATTATATAATTTTTCTGACTACTTTTATGTTTTGCAATAAAGAGAAAAGACCAATCACTGCTACTCAGAAGGATGATCCTGAGAAAACCTAATCTTTTATTTATGCCTTAATGTCTAATTTTACTCTACCATATTAACACATGGAAAAATACAATATAATATTTTATAAATTCTTTTAACAGAATTTACTGGATTAATATTTTTTAAAAATCAATTTAGCAAAATATTCAGAGTTCTTGGTAGCTATCAAGTTTAGAATAAAGGAGCATCAGCTGCCACACACACTTAACATATATGAACAATTCCATTTCCTAAAACTCATGGTTAAAGTTATTGCAAAGATCAAAAGATCAGTATCATCTGCTTAAAATTTATAAGTACATACTAAGTAAAAATGTAAATAAACATTTTATAGGAGAGGAATACAAAGGGAAAAAAATGCTCACTTGGCCTATTTACCATTATGTTCAATACATAATTTGTATTGTACAGATCTATTTCATAACAAATATGAAAGGTAACTAACATTCAAATTTACCTATTATAATGGTCTAGTCACTATAGACGAAGCATTATAAAAATTCTCTTGGCTTCTGGGTTTAAACTTTGCTTAAATTTTAGAATTTAGAATTAGTATTGTCACTTTTCACTTGCTTCTTAGGATCCCCTTCTCTAGAAAGGCATCTTATCTTCAATGGATTGGATTCAGGAAAATTACTATGGATTGTGAATTTGGAGAATTATGAAGGAAAGAGTTGCCAAATCAAAGAAAAAGTCAGAAAACTGAAAATATGGAAAGGTGGAGACTAGTATTTGAAATATATTACCTGTTCCAAGTTTTGAAGGCATTGCTGGCTCGTTTGAACAGATATCCTTCCATAACAATGCCATTTGCAGCATCTACATTATATTCTAACTTAGAATCATCACTGGAGAAATCCTAGATAAAATAACACATTAAAAAGTTGATATGATTTGAATAAGTTCCCTAGACAGTCTGTTTATTCTAGAGAAACAGCTCAAATGGTAGAAAAACTTTGTATTAAGATAGTTATATCAAAAATGTATAAGAAAAAGGGAGACCTAAATGTCTAATAGAAGAATGTTTCAACATATTAAAGTATTTCAATTTAGTGGACGACTATGCAATAATTATTATTATTTTGATGATATAAAACACAGATAATTATACAGAATATACGCTACATGAGAAAACAAAATATAAACTATACAGATATATGCTGTGATTAAAAGCACAAAATATGTTTACAAACAGACAGAGAGAGCAACTAAATATTATATAAGGTGTTACACTTAAAATGTTTTCATATTTTCCCAATATTCTGTGGTGACAAATGTGCTAACAAAAAAAAGGAATATGGATATATTTAATTGGGATTATTTAAATCTACCTTTATTTTCTAAATATATTATTATTATGGTAGTTTTTAAAACTAGTAAGAGTAATAATTCCACTATATGGGAGTTTGGAAATAAGATGACATTTTTTTTCCTAAAGTAAAATTTAGTTTTGCAAAGGATAAGAACCACAGTTTGAAATGGGCATGATGAGCTTACTTTCTATAAAGACTATAGAATCATTCATAATTTTCTATCATTCTAATAACTTAATATTCACTTTAATATTCACAAACTTTTAACTTCCTTCCAAGGATTCATAACTTTTGAAATCAAAAATTCTATATTTAAAGTTATTCCTGATTAACTACCAACATAATTTGAACAAAACTATAAGATTGCTGCTACCCTCAAATTAAAAATCAGTCTTAGAACTTTCAAAATTACTGTTGCGCCGATGATCAAAGATGGAATGCTATCCTATTAGGGAGAGTAGTAAACTTTCTGTCTTGAGAAAGGTTTAGACAAAGGTTGAATGACCACCTGCCAAGATCTGGAACATGAAAGTCCTTCACTTAAGGGAAGCAGAGTGAGAATGACCCAAGGGCCTTCCAAATCTAAGAGTCTACAAAGATAGAAAAAGGAAATAGACTGAATTCAGAATTAAAAGCAAAAACTCCTGGCATGTCTCAAAATTTAACCATAAAGATATAATAATCTAAAATAATAAAATGAAACAGAATCTATAAATTATTTCTTCTTACTTTTTCTTTGGAAAAAAAATCAAGGAAACTTTAATTCCCTCACTTAAAATTTATTTGAGGCTATAACTGACTTAATTATGCAGACAGGTTTAAGTCAGCAATAGATATAATTGAGTTCAGCAACGTTCTAAAGGTTTCATTTATAACATCAGCAGTTTTTTAATAACCTTAACACTTTAAATGTCAAATAAGACTTCCTTGAAAGTGCAGTACATTATAGTATTCTATTTTCAACTACATTTCTTAAGATAAATTAACTCTTCAATTACTATTAATATCAAATTAATATTTTATAGTACTTAATTAAAATGTCACATGATTTTATAATAAAATCAACTAATAATGCTGGATATAACATATAATATTAGAATTTAAATATATTGATAAGCTCACAAATTAGAAGAACATACTCAAAGGCAAAAGATTAAGTAAAACTTTAAAGCCAAAGAGGTAAGCAGAGCAAAGAAACCAGTTTTTGCTTTAAGAGCATTTGTCTCATAGGAGATCAGGAAGCTTTGGTGTGGGGCCCAGGGAATAGAAGGCAAGACCAGGAATGGCAAGTCAAGAAGGACCTTTATTACTGCTTCAAGATTATGCTGGAATTCCTAACCATCAAGATAACAAATAAAAAGCAAAGGACTGGAAAGGAAGAAATGACCTATTGTAATTTGTAGATGATATGACTTTGTACACAAAGCATCTGGAAGAATTCAGAAATAAATTAGTATTAAAGAGAGCTTAACAAGATTACTGATTATAAAATCAGGATAGAAAAATCAACTTTATTCATATACATAACAAAAGAAAACAGTGAGAAAAAAATTTTGAGATAACATTTACGGTAAGATTTATAATGTGTCTAGGAATAACAAAAGATGTACAACAAAATTATCAAACTTTATGAAAGACATTAAAAAAACTTAAGTAAATGGAAAAATATTTCAAGCTTATGGATTAGAAGATATTATAAAATAAAGATATCAATTCTTCATTGATTCATAGATTCAATGCAATCCCAATCAAAATCCCAAAAGCTATTTTATGCACTTTGAAAAGCTGCTCCTAAAATTTAGAAATGCACAACTTAGGCAATTCATTTTTGAAGAAAAGAAGGTAGGAGGCTTTGCTTTGTCAGATATTAAGATATACTGTAAAGCTAAAATGAAGACAGCACAACAGTGCAACAGAATAGAGAGTCTGGAACAGACCTCATGTATATGGAAATGTGATGTACAATAGAGGATAAAACACACAGTAGTAACAAAAGTATAAACTTTTGAATAACTGATTCTGGGTCAACTAGCTACCAATGTGAGAAGAAAAGAAATTGGATTCTCTACCTCACACCATACACAAAAATCCAATTACACGTAGATTAAAGATCTAAACATAAAAGGCAGATCTATAAACACTTAGAAGATTATACAGGAGTTATATCTTTATGATCTTGGGTTGGAAAGAATTTATTAAACAAGACACAAAAACACACACACAAAATATAAAAATAAAAAAGATTTATTTTAAAAACTATGTGAAAATTAAAAACATATATATCCCAAAAGGGTATTTATATCAGAATATATGAAGAATCTGATCAATAGCTAGGCAACCTGATGGAAAAATGGGAAAAAGACTAACAGATATTTCACAAAGAGAATATCCAAATAACAACAGGCACAGGGGGAAGTGCTTGAGCTCATTTGTGTCTAAAGTATAAACTAAAACCACAATGAGATAGCAATGATAGCAATATCTACCCACCAAAACTGGCAAAAATTAAAGACTCTCACAAGACAATGAGTGGCAAGGAGCAACGGGAACTCTCACATAGTGCTGCCTGCTAAGAATAGAACAACGTTTGGAAAAACTGTTCACGTGAATTGTGTGTATCATCATTATTTCTTTAGTTGATCAAGTTCAATTCTTAAAAATCTGAATAATTACATTAAACATATTTTCCCTTAATTTTTAGTTGATTAGATCTTCTTTTCTCTTTTTTTTTTTTTACCTGTAATGCAGCCTTGTGTCAGCATTTAAGGGCAGAAAAAAGTAAGTATACATAATGAGCAAAAATAGCATTACTTTCTTTAAAGAAAAACAATAACTGACTATTATTTAAAATCAAAAAATTAATTTTAGATTTAATAATCTACTTTGAGTTGTGTATAAAATAGGGAAAGATATTAAAAGATGTATAATATTCATCAAATAATTCAGTTTAAGCACAGTCACACGTTTCTACAAATATCACAATCTTGTTTTAATTAGAAATGACTAGTCCCAATTTTTAAGTCTTTCCATAGTAACGTCATTAAGTTACTCAACCAAAGTGATTTAACCTTCAGCAAAACAAAACATTGAGTTAGCCTTACCTGACTACAGCTAGAAGTAACTAATTTAAAGACAGTGTGGTAGATAATCTTCTCTTTTCTTTTTGAGTATTAATAACTCATCACTGACAAAGTTTTTCTTATTTTTATTACTGATTCCACTATCATTTTTTCCCACTGGTATGTTCTTTGTCAGATCTAGTTTACTGGTATTTTGAATTCTAAATAAACCATAACAAAAGTTGATCTGACTGCTCAAAAGCACGGGGACAGATTTCTTAAAGCAATGCTAGAAGCCATCTTTTTCTCTCTTTTTTTTTTTTTTTTAGGGAAAAGTGCAAATGCAGTCCCCCACCACCACAAATTATGCAGCTGAGTTTCCAACATTTGGGAAGATTGCAAGGGTCAGTACATCCAAAGTGCAATCAAAAAGCCTTAGCCTGACAAAACCACTTTTGTAATGATGGCGTCTCCCACAATAGGTAAGTATGAAAGGCATCTGTCACATACTTGTATCATGACATCCAACCTCCAATTCTTTCCTTTTATTTTCAGGTTACTATACAAAAAATGTCACTACCTATACAAATTAAAATATTATTAGAGAGTTCCAGGTGTATCATATTGAAAGCTTTTAACATAGAAATAAAAAACTAGTTTCATATTTAAAGTTTTGTTTTCAAATATCAGTTTAGCTAGGCTTAGGCAAATTAGCAAGAAATGTAAGTGAAATGTCAGCATCACATGCGAGATAGGGATTGCTGCCTTAGAGTGACTGAAGCTGGAAAGTCCATAATACCAAACACACACATTGATGCTAAGGTGTTCTCCACCCCCATCTCCCCATCACATACACACTTTTTCTGGGGTTGGTGATATCCTAACTAAAACACCATAAACAGTGTTCTCTAACAGCCACTTTTAAATTAAAGGCCCTAAAAGACTGACTTTTTATAAACTGGTTTAAGACCATGGCTTTCAAATATTTTGATGTAAAAAAGTAATAAAATAAATGTCTGAACATTTAAAAAATATTTTACTTTTCACAAAAAAAAAGAAAGTTATCTACACAATTTAATTATTAAAGTAACTCAAAGGGATAGTTCAAACACAATGGTATCTTGCTGAAACCAATAATCAAACAATTGTGTAAAATGGGAATTAATCTCCTTTAACTTCTCCCCTCTAATACCTTTTGTTGAATGGTGGAATGTTTTTGCTCCATCTCTCTTTTCTCTTTTGCTGCATCTACAACCAGTCGATCCAACTATAAAAAAAAAAGGAGAAAATCATACAGACCCCCCAAAGAGTAAATTTATTTATTTGTAATCATATTCCCAATAAGTTACTAAATTTAACTTAAAAAGGCATTTTGGCTACAATTTTTAAATGGAAGTTCTTTTTTTTCCCCCTTACTATCAAATCCTCTTTGAGAAAGAAGGTCTGTAACTCCTCCAGGGAAAACATTTCTAAGAACAGGCATGGTTCAAGTAAATGTGACAAGAGGCCTTGTCAAGGACACCACAATGATAACATGTTCACCCTTGAATAAGAAAAATGACTCTAGCTTAAGTTGCCTGCTGACCCACTCAGCAATTCTGATAGTTACAATCAAAGGTAGAAAAGATTTTTTTCCAAAACAGTAAGAAGTAGCAGCTAAGCTAATGTAGGCCAGCTCTCTCAAATTCAATGTAACAAAACTTTCAATCACCCAAGATGCTTCATGTTTTCATGCTGGCTTCCTAATGTTATCATCAAATCTAAAAGGTAGAAAAATAATTCACCAGATAAAAGAGAAAGCTAAAAAATAATAGTAATAATAACAGAATAGTAATCATTCATAAGACTAGAGTATAAAATCGCCAATTATTAAGATTTTTTTTAAAGCTCAAAGAATTTATGAAATCATAAAATCCCATTTCTTTCATATTCCTTTCCATCAGGAAAGATAATTTTTCACCAAAAGAGAAGTATCTGATTTCTAGTATTATGACAAATGCACTGGCTTCTTACACCCCTCTTTGCTGGAATAACAAGCAAGTGGGTTATAAAATACTCCAATATGTGGTTCTGCTCTTCTAGACTGTGATGAATGTCATTTCATCTTTGAACTCCCAGCACCTGTAACTAACAAATGTGTAATAAATAGATAAAAATGTAAATATCAACAGAAATGTGGAAGATAAAGCATTAAAAGTCCAAGTGTTTTAACTGCTAACCTTTAAAAACTGAATTGAAAATAAAAGTAGTCTTAAAAAAATATCTGATCTTTTATTCACTTGCTATCACAAATGTTTTTTTCTACAAGAGAATAATTCTGGCCACAGAATCTTAATATCACTGAAAAGTAAATAAAGAACTAAAACAGAAACTATCACTATTATAAAATATTTGATTTAGATGGTAACTACACAACTTAACTGTAGGATGTAATACATATACATACCTTAGTAACATGTAATACTGATTTAATGAGTAATGATGGCATATGCTGCACTATGAAAAAGTTTGTCCTCAGTAGTTTCTTATACTGAATAAGTGGAATAATCATTATACCTGTTTCACAGCCTCAAAAGAATGGCATATAAATATTGTTCACTCATTCAAATTGGAGTGCAGTACAAGGCAATCCTCAGGATTCAAACTAATATTTATAAACTTCAGTGCATGTACCTCCCACACAGTACTGCAATGCAGTGATGGTTTTCTGCCTGTCAAATTGGTAGTAAATTCCTCTGTGGCATCCCACCTATTGCAGGAGAAAGGGAGAAATTTCTCACCTTACTGTTGAGGCAGAAGTATAAAGAAAAAATATTTTTCAACTTGGAAGAGTGGGGGGAATATTAGTTGGAGAGATGTGAAGACAAGCATGCATATCTTCCAGATGCTGGGGGCTATATCAGGAAGAGCGAGCTTGGAGAACAGCAGGATATGTCCCAAGTCTCTATTAGTGCCAAACGGCACTAATAAATTTAACAGCTTTTGTAACTAGCGAGGTGCCCATAATCCTCTACCTTATTTTGAATCCCTTCCACTCCTACTACCTCAGATATCATCACTTCTCTTTCTGCTTTTCAATTTTTGCATTTCCATAAGCTTTTTAATGTGCAAATCATACTACCTTAAATAAAATCTTCCTCCAACCCATAATTTTCTCTAGCTACCACCTTCTCTCTCTCTTTCCTTCACAGTACAACTTCTTAAAAATTTTCCCGTTCTCTACTTGTTCTTTTCATTTTCACCTGCCCACTGTAATTTAGCTTTCTAATTCTAAATTACAAATTTACAATTTCTGCCACTAAGATCCTCAACCCTCACAGAGGTAACAAGTAACCTTCTAAACCCAATAGGTAGTTCTCAGTCAGGTTTACTTGATATTTGAACTGATAACTACCGCCAACATCTTTCTGAGACACTCTTTCTTCAACTTGTGTTACCAGTCTCCTAGTTTTCCATCTCCTCTCTCATTTTGTTCTCATGGAGTTCCCCTTACCGAGCAATCTCTTAAAAGTTGGTCATTCTTAGGCCCTGTCCCAAGACAGATTCTCTTTTAACTCTATACTCATAACCCTGACCTTAACTTCAAATCAAAATCTTTTGGCACAGTGTTCAAACACTTGTATTTTTAAAAACTAGCTTCATGATTCTGAGATACCTATTAGCCCACTCTTGTGGCTGCAATTAACAATTAATGCTATTGACTCAAGCCTATATCTTTCTCAAGAACTAGATATACCCACTTATGTATCATGTCCTCATAATCAATACATTTAAATCTGAACCCATCAAATTGGCTATATCTTAATATTTTTTAGATTTTACCTATCTATTTCAGTCCATCCCTACTGCCATGAC
This sequence comes from Cynopterus sphinx, assembly GCA_030015415.1. Classification (NCBI taxonomy): domain Eukaryota; kingdom Metazoa; phylum Chordata; class Mammalia; order Chiroptera; family Pteropodidae; genus Cynopterus; species Cynopterus sphinx. The sequence continues at coordinate 49,320,183 of CM057380.1, forward strand.
GCTCATTCCAGATGCCGTTATCTGAATGACTGAATTACTGAAAAAATCCTAACTAGCCACCTCCAACCAGGCCATATTATCCATTAGGTACTGTAGGCACCTGGGCTTAGATGCAAAATTATGTCAGACATGGGAAGGGGAAAACTGAAAAACTGAAATTAATAAATGTCTAAAATATACAATTAATTTAGTCAACTACAATCCAACTTGATTTTTAATAAATGATAATGTAAAATGAGGGTACAATCTAATGTTTGATAGGATGTGAAGAGTGCCTAGAGCTTAGTCTTGCCTTCCTCCCAAGTCATAGATGTCCTATGTATATGTCTCTATAACACTCTAATTTTCCACTGTGTGACAGAGACAGCTAGGTGCCCCCAATATCCATTTGCTCTCTTTCTGTCTTAACAATAAAACCCCCAATTCTAGTACGTCACATGGTTATGTGGTATTAAATCTATATTTGCCAGCTTTCCTTACAGCTTTTATGACATTGAGTTATAAGTAGAATTGTACAATTTCCAAGAAATATCCCTACAAAGAGAAAATGCATCTTTTCTCTCCCCTTTCTTCCTTCCTGTTAGTAGCAATTGTGGTATGATGGCTAAAGCTTGATCAGTTGCTTTGAACCATGATGTAGAATCAAAAGATGTAAGTCTGGGCCCTGTGGATCAAGTAACCACCATACCAGGCCCTTGACTTTACATATGAGAAATAAAATTCTATGTTGTTGAAGCTACTACTATTTTCAGCTTTCTATCACATGCAAACAAACCTAATATCAATTTATATACCCAGAGAGGGCACTTAGCACAGAGATGAACAGTCTGGTGATTTGTTGGTTTATTCCAATAAATTAAGTTTGGCATAGGAAGGTAACAGTAGCTCTGTAAATCATGGCACATGCCCTGCCCCCCTTCATCCTTCCCCAACACCATTGGAACACACAGACGTGCACACACCATATTTATTTGGGGTCAGTAAATGCAATTCTCATGCTTCTTTCCAATTTCTCTAAACTCTATTTTTCATCCTAATTTCTTTTCCTCAAAAAATAACCTGAACTTTTTTGGGCAAGAAAATCACCTACAAATTGATACTCTTAAATCCAGAAAGCTTATCAATCAACAAAAAAGAATGTCCCAGACCAGAACTCTAATATAAAGTTCTGATCAGGCCTCAAAAATAATTTGAACATATTAAAATTTCTATATAATATTCTCATATAGGTATAATTCATATATGTGCATGGGTTTGTATAAAATGAAAAAGTTCATAAGAGTTTTTATAATCTTCAACTTCTAAAATTTTATGATTCAAAATAGCAAAATACAAATTTTTTTGAATACAAAAAAGGGCTATAACTCAAACAAAAAACCCACTGAGAGTAAATCAATTTTCCAAATGTAAGAAGAATTATGTACAATATAAACAAACACCTTGTTTTATTTTCCTTCTCAGTACCCTCATATGCTATCTGCAACATTTTTTTACTTTAATCTCACTTTTAGTTACACATTTAACCCGTACATAAATCTGGTGTAGAACCAAACATCTTCATTAAATAAATGGTTATTAAATTTACCAATATGCTAAATTTCTTTATAAATACAGATATCAGAGCAAGATAACAAAAGCTAAAATAAATAAGTGAAACTACATCAAAATAAAAGGCAAAAGAAACCATCAACAAAATGAAGCAACCTATCAAATGGCAGAAAATATTTGCAAATCATATATCTGATAAGGAATTAATGTCCAAAATATATAAAGAATGCATACAACTCAACAGCAAAAAAAATCCAATTTTAAAAACAGGCAGAGGATCTACAGACATATCTGCACAAAAAAACATAAATGGCCAACAGATACATGAAAAGGTATGTGACATCACGAATCAGAGAAAGGCAAAATAAAACCACAATGAGATATTATCTCATACCTGTTAGAATGCCTATTATCAAAAAGACAAGAGATAACAAGTGTTGGCCAGGAAACTCTTGTGCATTGTTGATAGGATTGCAAATTGGTGCGGCCACAATGGAAAATAGTATGGAGGTTCCTCAAAAAATGTAAAAATGGAACTATCATATGTTTAGCAACTGCCCTTCTGGGAATTTATCTGAAGAAATCCAAAACAGTAATTCAAAAAGATACATGCATTCCTATGTTCACTGCAGCATTATTTACAAAAATCAAGATATGGAAGCAACCTAAGTGTCCATAAATAAGTGAATGAATAAAGATGATGTGGTACATATATACAATGGGATACTGCTCAGCCATAAAAAAATAATAAAATCTTATCATTTGCAAGAACATGGATGAACCTAAAGGGTATTTTGTTAAGTGAAATAAGTCAGACAGAGAAAGATAAATACTGTATGACCTCACTGATATGAAAAAAACAAACAAAACAAAACAACTGAACTCACAGATACAGAGAACAGTTTGGAGGTTGCTAGAAGTGAAGGTGAGGAGTGGGCAAAATGGATGAAAAGTCAAAAGATACAAATTTTCAGTTATAAAATAAATACGTCCTGGGGGTATAATGAACAGCATGGTGACTATAGTTAATAATACTGTATTGTATATTTGCAATTTGAGATAAGAGTAGATCTTAGACATTCTCAAAAGAAAAAGAAATGTTAATTAGATTATGGTAATCATTTCACAATATATTAATATATCTAATTATGTTGTACACCTGAAAGTAACATGTTATATGTCAATTATATCTCAGTTAAAAGAAATAACAGATATCAGTGTGCAACACAATCCAGAAGTATAGTACAATATTACCTGTGCACCCAGATCCTTCATGTAGGGCCCAAGTTCACTGAACAGATCATATCCTTGATGAAAGAAGGCCAAATGGGCATACATAAAGGATAACATCTAATATGAGAAAAAAAGATTAGCATAATAAAATAAATTCTCAAATATTCTGAAATTTTAAAAAAATCATATCCTAGTTAATGTTTAAAAATTATTCCACAGAGCCAATATCGAACCCATTTAAAAATTAAACTGAGTCATTTTTATTAAAAGAGTATTTCAGAAATACATGCAAATATGACAATAATTTTTTTTTTAATTTCTGCAGGTTTTAAATTTTTAACAATGCCCCAAATTTGTTATTTGGACTATACCCAATCAAAATTTTTATAGTAGTAGTTCAAAGAAGTTTTCAATAGTTTCACCATTTTCCTAGGTACATTATATATTACCTATCTACCTTTGAACCAAAATCCTTGGCAAACCTTAAATTGCAAGTAAGACATTAAAAGATTAGAAGGGGAAATATGAAGCTCTCAAAACAGTCACAAACACTTTACAACTTACTAGGATCACTAAGTACAACTCAAAGTAGGGGAACGGTCATTTTTTCTCTAGATATCAAAATAAAATGAGTTAATAGGCTCTGCCAATATTCAGGTTTCTTTATATTCATTCCAAAAATCCAAAAATGTTGTTAATGGGTTGAGACTTTTTTCCAAGTTTTCCTATATTTTACCTATTCATGAGTGAGGAATCACCCTTATTTTTATTAGTTAAGTTGGCACATGAGGAGGAATTAAATAAATCAATCACAATACTGAAAGAAACCTCTAAACATTATTTTTAACTGGAAGAGGCATCTGTTTAATTCTCTGAAATCTAAAATAGGCCATAAGGTCCTTAAGATGCAAAAATCCTTCAATAAAAAATTTTTTAATAGAAAAACTAATTAAACAAAACAGAAAGACAAAGGACAAAGCTCAGTAAAAGATTATTGTAGAATTAGATAACAATGGTTATCCAACTTTGTGAATATAAAAAGTACTGAATTACATTAAAAAGGCGAAATATTAATCATTATAACTACATAAAAATGTAAAATACGCCTGCACATCAAAACACATAACAAGTATATTAAAAGATAAATGATAAACTAGAAAAACACATGACAAAGTATTGATAGTCTTAATACATAAGAGATGTTACAAATCAGTATGAAAAAGATGAACACTCCAACAGAAAAAGAGACAAAGGAAATAAATAGGGAACATAATTGAACAAAATAATATATGGGGAAAATGTTCAGATTCATTTGTATTAAATAAATGCAAAATTAAACAAGCAGATAATATCATCTAACAAATTGTGAGTAGAGTTGGAGAGACTAAGACCCAGTTTTAGGAAAATGTGTAAAACATTCATTCAGACCCCCTACTAGTGGAAATGTGTAACCTTTGAAATTTGACAAAATTTTTTAAAAGTTTTAATAAATGCTTATATCCTTTAGACTAAGTAATCTTTTCTAAATCTATCCTACAGAAGTAATCACATCATTAGAATTATCATAATACTATAATGTCAAAAACACAAAATTACATTAATGGGTGAAGTTAATTTACAGTATATTCAAGGTCACCAACCTATGACCAACAAACTATATCCAGTTCTACCATTTTTTTTTTTTTTAACATTTTCCCCTCCCCACTCCTCCCTCCACTCTGGTAACTACCATATGTTTTTCAATGGCCTAAGAGCTAGTTTTTACATTTTGAAATGGTTGAAAGAAAAATGAAAAGACATGAAATTCATGGCACATTCAAAAGTACATGAAATTCAAATTTCCATGTATATAAAAAAGTTTTATTGAAACACAGCCATGCCATTGATTTATGTATTGTCTATGGCTGCTTTTGCATTACAACAGCATAGCTGAGTAGTTGAGACACAGACCATATAGCCCTAAAACTTAACATATTTACTATCTAGTCCTTCAAAAAAGAAGTTTGCCTACCCATTGTAAATTCGTGAGGTAGAGTTCTACCTGGCCACAAAAGTCATCATTAAATAAAAATATTTTTGGAGTGTATTTGTGAATAAAGACATCTGTAAAACAGAATATAGGAATGATTCCTATTTTCCTTGAAAACAAAATAAATGCAATTTTAAAAAGCACACATGCATATTTCCATACACACATATATATACATACATAAATACACACACACAGAAAGAGAGAAAAAAGACAAAGATATGAACCAAGATATTAACAGAGATTCTCCCTTGGTAGAAGAATTTATGCATTTTTAATTTTGTCTTCATATGTTTTATTTTCCAATTTTCTACAGTTAATATACATTACTCTCTATCTGGAAAAGGAGGTAAACAGGAAGTACAATGTACTTATCTGATAAGAAATAACATAAATATAAATACAGATTTTAGAAAAAAGCTAGGTAGGAGCAAGGAACAAGAGCAATTTAAGCCTACTCTTTCGGGAAAAAAAAAATAGTTTCAGTGAACAAAGTCAGAGAGGAGAAATTATTTCTAAGGTTCTCAAAATAAGAAAGAGCATAATGTCATACCACTACCATTCTCTGCCTTGTTAACTTTAAGAGAGAAAACAGGAAAAAAAAATCAATGTCAACATGGGTGTAGTGCTCAGGAAAAAGAAAGTGATTCACAATTTTCATCCCATTTGTTTTCCAGCTACACACCAAAGAACAAATCAAAAAACTGATACATCCTCAACAAACCTAGGGGGGAAATTCTCGAAATACTAGTAATATATGACTTCAGTCTCAAATATTAAATGTCTGATTAAGGAGCTCATAGTGTATTAATACATGAGACATACATAAATAACTATAAAATGAAGGAAACAAAAAATGGTTCACATAAAAATACAATAAAATAAGATTAATTATGGACCTGAAATATACATACACATATACATACATACATACATATGCATATATCATGTCTTTTTAAACATGTACATTCAGTTTCATATTAAAATATTTAAAACATTATTTTGATAAAAATCTTACTGATTTTAGGATTTCTGATCTCCTTTTTGATTGAAGGACATTTATCTGAGGGAAAATACACTTGGTTAATCATCCATGCATTATTTTAAAAACTAATCCATACTGCCATACTGTAAAAGTTGCTTATTATATGGTTTAACATTTTCCAGAAAAGTAAATAAGAAAGTTCAAGTTTTTCATCCTTCGACCTACTTTTAGTGAAAACAGTTAAGACAAACACACCAATGATTCTCATCTATTTTTGACCTCAAAGAAAAACTGGCTGTGTTTAAACCATAATATTGTAGTAATAAAACTATTACTTTAATAGATATTTGAATTTTAGAATTCCATTTTTCCCTACTCTCCTTACCAGTTGCTCATCAAGACCCTTCAAAACATACATCCTAATGCTAATTGTCATCACTTTTGCCACTACCACCAACCACAATCATATCTCTTCTAGACTGCTGCAATAGTCTATGAACAAGTCTGTTTCCACTCAACTCTCTCAATCCATTCAGCAACCAGAGCAATCATGTTCTAGCTTAAAACCTCAAACCTTCCAACTTCCTGCCATAGCCTTCAAGGCCCTTTGTGATATGGCTTCTGCTATCACTCCAACCTAGTTTTCTACTACTTTCCCCTTTTCTGTGTTCCAACCATGACCCAAGACTACTCCCACCTCAATGCCTCCACACTAGTTGTTCTGGCTTATCATGATTTTTTGCCTAGATGAGCACAAGGCTCTTATCAATCAGGTCCCAGTTTAAATACTATCTCCTCATAAAGGTCTAAAATAGACCCATATATACTCTCTAGTACATCAACCCTATTTATTTTCTTCATATCAATCAAAATTATAAGGAAATTGTATTTCCTTATTTAAGTCTTTCCCCAGCTAAAGTGTAAGCTCTGTGAGATGAAGGTCTTGCCTTATTCCCAACTGTACTTCCCTAGTGGAACACTGTAAGCACCAAATAAATATTTGTTAAAATAAATTAATAGATCTTAAATATTTTAATTAGACTAAATTTACTAAAAGATCAGTAAAATATGAAATTTGCCTTTTGTGGTATCTCTCTCAACTCTAGAAATTCACAACAAATATTGTATTTTTGTCTGTTATATGTCAACTTAATAAAATAAAATGTTTATACAGGAAAGGAATCATTCACTCTTTGTTACTGTTGTCAAAAGATTACAGAATATCTGCCTTTTAACATGTCCTTCTCACTGAATATTCTACCTGTTACTTTACAAGATAGTTTTAAACACTGATCAGAAAAAAAAAAACAGATAAAAAAAAATCCAAATAACTTGGCTTAATAAGCACTACTTTCTTCGTGTTTCTTTCAAGGCCTACTCAGCTTTGAGAACTAAAATATTATCTTTTAAAAGCTGAAGTAAAATCAGAGGCTGCAGATAACCTACTATTCAAACTTGGAAAATTGTTGAAAGAATGTCACCCCATTCTGTTTTGTTTTGTTTTTTCCCTGTCTGGCAATGAAAAACAGCATTCACTTAAAAAAATAAAATAAAGGAAATTCAAATATTTAGAGAAGCTAAAGTATGACAAACTTTATAAATCTGAATATTTATTATTTACTATTCTCTAAAGTAAACACTTTGGCCATATAACAAATTGGCACAACAGTTCTCATCAGAAAAATCCATCAAACTAATAGTTATGGGGGAGGTGAGGGTCTTAACTTAAAACTATTGTATGGACACCAAAGAAATGGATAATTTATAATATATAAATATGAAAAAATAATGAATATTTTACTGAGTTCTCCCTCCCCAAATAAAATTTGGAATTAAGTCATTCATTCTTTCAAAAACCATTTATTACCTATGTATTTTCCAAGCACTAGAATACAGGGAGGGATAAAATCTAGGAGCAGAAAAGACATATAAATAAATAATTACAATAAATGGAATAAGTGCTCCAACAGCAATGTGAATGACAATATTATCGGACAGAGGCAGCAGAGACAAGAATGATTTCTCTTGCCTAGAGAAGTAACTCTGACCACAGAACAGAGAATGAATTAGTAACCAAGAAGGCAAAAGTAATGCAAGAAAAGACCAATTCAATTACATGAGAACATCTTAATATTCTAGATAAGAAACAATAAGGATTGGTATAAGAGCTGCAGCAAGGTTGTGAAAGAACAGGTGTAAGGGGTATATAGAACTTCTCAAAGTAGTTTTGGTTGTTAGATACAGTGGATGAGAATGAAGAGAATATCTGATATAATTCTCTAATTATGAACTTCTATACTACAGGAAGTGGTACAAATATGAGGTAGGTAACAGGAGACAAGAAATACAGACTACTCCATTCTAGGAGCCTTTCATTAATGAACAAAGCGTACTTTGTTTTTTAAATTTCAACTTCCTATTCACTGAATGGGAATTTCATAGAAAAAAATCTTAAGGGGATTTTCTACTGTTTTACAAAATTATCTAAGTAGTTTTTAATCACTAACATATATGGTTACTTATGGTTTTTTTTAAAGAAGTACTCTGATCACCAGGTCAATAATCTCTGGGGACTCCACTGGTATTTTATAAAAGGAGATTTAGAAAAGATAATTCCCTAAGCTTTAGAGCATTTAAGCTTTAAACTATGTGATCTGTAGGAACACCCAATGTACATGTGAAATAATATATAATATGTGCCATCATTTTTCATTTCTCTCAAATTCCTTTAGAGAGTTATCACATTCAAATGAGTCTCAATTATACACTGCATCAGAAGATCACCAGGCAACTTACAAAGATCACCAGGCAACTTATGAAACACTGATCTCTAGTTTTAAAAAGCAGCACCTAATACAAGTATGAGAACACTATTTCTAGAAATATTTTTCAAATGGCAATTTGGTGAGCCTAGGTACCTCTAAGAATTCACTCTAAAGAAATAATCAGAAATGTGGCAAAAGATCTGTATACAAAGATGTTATAACTATTGAAAATTATATTTTCACTATTCCCAGTAAAACTGGCAAGACTAAAAATGTCTAATGATCAAATATTAATTAAATTGACATAGCAACTTCACAGAATAAACTATAATGATTAAGAATTCTTTTTACAATATTTTTAAATGGGGGAAGTACATGTTAAGTGAAATGGTGGGAGCGAGGGAGAACCAAAGTTATACACATTCCTATACATGTATGTGCATACACAGACATACAAACAAAATTTTTTCATAAAAAATCATGGTTTAATTTTAAATTCAAAAAGAAGTATAATTTATTCTTTTCAGTGCATTCACTCAGAATGACATTTTTAGTAATCATTTTTTGAAAATGTACAATAAATATACCTGAAGTACGTAGTCTAGGGCTATGTGTCGAAAACATTTTCTTGTTGCTGTCAGGATATTTGTGGCTTCTTCAACTTCGTGCTGTTTATTTCTTTGTACTTGAGCATTTTTTACTAATGCATTTTCTTTTTCTTCACTGACTTTTTCAAATTGCTTCTTGGCATCTTTGAATTTTCTAAGGTCTCTAAAATATAATAACAGAGAAACTTTTGTAAAACTTTCTTAATCAAAAACTTTAGCAAAATAACACTTAAAATTTAATTCTTATGTTCCTCTATTATTTGATTCATTATGCAATAACACTCAATAGCTCTTCTGACAACTATTGTTTTTCAATTACATATTATCCCTGATATAATCAGCTAACATTTCCTAACTTAAATCTATAAAAATGAAGTGAAAATAAATTATCACATTAACATTACAGAAACATAAAAAGTAATATTAATATTTTTCCTAAAGACAAATTCAGGAACATGTACCATTATGTAACCAAATGATTTTAAACAATAGTATACATAAGAATCACTATAGAGAACTTGTTAAAAATATGAATTCCAAGGCTCCTCCTCCCAGAGATTACAATTCACCAGTCTTTGGGATAAGTCCTAGAAGTCTAGGGGTGTTTTAAGACACACCCTTGTTTTTACTGTTATAGTAGGTCTACAGACCACATTTTAAGAAACAACATTCATTTCTTGTTGAATAGAACTACTGGCCTAAACACCAGGAAAGTGTTCTTAAAATACACATTTATAATATTATGTTTTCTAAAGGAATTGCTGTACCCATAAAGGGTAACAGTATCCATTTAAATAGTCTGAAAATTTGAAACCTTTAATTCATTAATGATCTAAGGTGACTACAGAATACATCCCTTTGCTTTTACTTTTTTTAACCAAGGAAATCAGCAAAATAACTTGAAGACAAATGATTTTAAAATAACATAATAAAGTATACCTAAAATAATAAAGTATATCTAAGAAAGACTAGATTCGTTGTAAGAGTCATTAACTTTCATGTATACATTCTATAAGGACATTCTGAATGTTAGTCTATTACAAAATCATCAATAAAAAATCTGCAAGACATCACCTCCATCCAGGACAATTCTAACCTACTAAAACAGCAGTGCATTATGTTCACATGATCTACCACTATTTAAAGCTTATAATGTCTATAATTTACCCTGAATACTGTATCATAGTCAATTTAGTCTTTAATTTTATATATTCTCAGAAAAAAATTAAGAGAAAAATAAAACTATTAATGTGAAAAAGGAAAACTTTCCAACTTGAACAGTTCATTTTATTTCACATATAAAATGTGATGAATGTTACACAAAAGGCTTGTATACAGCCAAAAATGTGCTCTTTCATTACTTATTCTCCTACAATCCATTATTTTCTCTTCAAAGAAAATACCACATTGAGACAATGGAAAACTTAATATCAACTAAAATAACTGATAAGTATTTCAATCACTTTTGGGGTTTGCTTTAACTTTGAAAAGTCATTACATCTAGCTATGTATTCTGAACACATATTTCATAGTATAGATGATTCACTGAAAGCCATGATGCCTGATTTCCTTATGGAGTAACTCAGGAAGAAATGCAATATACATTTCACAAAGCAAAACAAATAAACAAAAACTCTAATATTTCCAGTAATTCATGGTCTATGATTTTTTTCCCAAAATTATCAACTCCTAGATGTGATAATTAACTAGTTGCTTTTCTTTTCTCTTCACTGCAATTGACTTACTCTTTAACAAAGTTCTGAAGCTGTGCCTTAATTGATCTCTGAGTTTGGTCAAACAAGATCTAAAAGATAAAATATAACATTAAACAATTAGAAAAGTAAACAAAGAAAATAATTTTCATTTAGCTCTATAATTAACACATCCCTCCATCAATACTCCAATTTCTATTAACACTTGTATTTCTTATTAAAGACTCCATAAGAAATAAGCATTTAAAAAAGAAACTGATTTTCAAACCAATTTCATCTGTCCAAAAAATTAAATTACTTCCATTTACAGAGGAAATCAAATCTGCTTTAATATTTAAGTAGAATTCTCAAAGAGTAAAGCAATTTATTTCCTTGATTTTAATTGAGGCTTTGGACAACAACCTAAAAGAGTAATAAAAATTACACTCCATCTACAACAGAAATTTTTTTATCTCATATACTGAAACGCACCAAATGAAAACAACTCCAGAACTGCCTAAACATTACCCATTTGAGAAGACCTGGGGATTTAAGTGTTTTACATTCTTAGTTCAAGTAAAATTATACAGACATTTAGATTAAATGATTGTTAAGATTAGAGACAATAATAAAATTTTATTCCTCACAATATTTTACTCCACTTAAATGATGTTACATTTTTTTGACTCTTATAGCTCTGTGTGTAGTAAATTTCATAGGACCTGTCACGGGAATTCTAAATACTTTTACAATTCATAGATATACCTCATTCAGAATTTGAAACAAACAGAAGTCAGATGAACAAGCAAAAAACCAATATTCAAAACAAAAAGAAAATCCTCTATCCTTCTACTAAGTAAAAACATACCATTTTTATCACAAAATCTTGCTACTGGCAAAAGTCTTTATGTTCTCACCTAAAAACCAAAACATGCATGTGCTCACACATACACATGCACACAGATGTGCACATGTGCATACAAAAATCCAGGCAAAATCTGGAATGGGTACAGGATTTCATAATTCGTCAATTTACTTCCAAAGAGAAAACCAATTTTTCAGTATTATGTTAAATCCAAAGTATTAGACCCAAAGGAAGAAGAAAATAATAAAGATCAAAGTGAAAGTCAACTAAATAGAAAACAAAACTGATAGCCAAAAATCAATAAAGCCAATCACTAGTTATTTGAGAAGATCTACAAAATTAACAAACCTCTAGCCAAAATGATCAGGAGGTAAAATAAAATATATATATATTTAAAAAGCCACAAATTTCAAGTGTCAAGAAGAGAGGTGATTCACCACAGATTCCGCAGATAATAAAAAGGATAACCAAGAGAGCTGGGGAGCAATTTTATATCTATAAATTCAACAGATGAGATGGGTAAATTTTTTGAAAGACAAGTTACCAAAGCTCCCTCAAAAAAACCCAACAACCTAAACAGAATCAAAGAAACAGAATCTATAGTTTAAAACCTCTCATACTGTATTAATTTAAAACTATACTAATATAAAACTTAGAAACCCCACTCATAGGTATTTGCCCTGGAGAAATGAAAACTTATGTTCACAACAAAACCTAAACATCAATGTTTATAGCAGTTTCATTTCTAATTGCAAAAAACTGGAAACAACCCAAATGTGTTTGGAAAATCAAGCTATGGTATATCCATACAATGAAAAACTACTCAGCAATAAAGAGCAATAACTATTAAAACATGCAAACATAGATGAATCTCTATGCATTTTCTGAGTAAAATAAGTCATATCCAAAAGGCTAAAGCTATATGATTCTATATTTATGACATTTAGGATAAAGCAAAACTATAGGGGTGAAAAATAAATCATGGGGGCTGGAGGAAGTGCTGACTAACAATGGGTAGCATGAAGGAATTTTTACAGTTAATGTAACTGCATCCTGATTGTGGGTGAAGATCCAACTACGGATTTGTCAAAACTCATAAAGCTGTATACCACAATGAATTAATTTTGTTACAAATTTTAAGATAACTTTAAAATACAAAGAACAACAATATACTATGAACCACCAATTTTTTAAAAGAATTAAGAAACAAACACCATGACTAATGAGGTTGATTAAAACAACAGATATGGGAACATAAGACCAAAAGAAGAAAATATCCATTCTTCTCAGGCACACTAACAACATTTATGAAAATTAATCATGTAATAGAGGAGTACAGTATCATGTAAAACATGTTCTCTGACTTCAATGAAATTACACTACAATACACATAAAAATATAGACCAATCTCAAAAACTGTATCAAGTGAAAAAAGTCTCTCTCTCTCATACACACACACACACACACACACACACACACACGAATACTACATGATTCCATTTTTATGAAGCTACAGAACAAACAAAACTAGTTATAGAAGAAAATCAAAATAGTACTTGCCTTGGGGGTGTGGGTTGGGGCTGAGAAGAGGTATGAGAAAACTTTCTGAGTAATGGTAATGATTTTTATCTTAAAAGAGATTTGGGTTACATGAGAATATGTATTTATTAAAATTCATTAAATGATACACTTAAGACATGAATTTAACTGTATTCAAATTTTACCTCAAAAATTAAGAAAAACTGTGAAAAATATTAAACTCACAAATTATGCATAGGAATGTATTTAGGAGTGAAATACTGTTATCAATAAATTAGTTTGAAATACATCACTAATAGACTGATGCATGGACAGAAGGGAGGATAAATGATTAGATATGTGATAAAGTAAACATATCTAGCAGGTGAATATATTAATGTTTATTGTAAAAATTATTTCAACTTCTAATAATAAGGAATAAGTCACCTTCCAAAAGTAAGTACATAAATAAAAGGAAAAAAAAACCACTAAAAGAAAACTCTACAAAGATGTTCTCACTACTGAATTCTACCAAACATTTAAGGAAGAAAAAATACTAACTCTACTCAAACTCTCCTCACCCTCCAAATCTACTTTATCAGAAAATCTACTCTATGAGAAAATTCTTATGAGGGACAATACCAGACAAAGTCATAGTAAGAAAATAAAGCTACGAAAAGTTCCTGAGAATACATAATAATGATATATAACAATTTATAAAAAGAACAAAACATCATACCAATTGGGATTTATCCAAGGAATACAGGATTGATTTAATATTAAAAAATTAATCAGGGGGTGGCTCCATAGTGTAGTGGTTAACATGTCTAGTTAAGATCAGAGTTTGTGCCCCAGGTGGAGGCACACACCATACCCCGGGTGCACCTGGCCCCAGGGTGCGCCAGGCCCTGGGTGCATACTGCAAGTGTGTGGGAGGGGACACCTTGCCTTCAGAGATCCAGTTCTTAAGGGAAACAGCAACATCCACGGGTCAGGGGTGGAAGTGGGGCAGAAGAGGGGAGGATTAGACAGGGGAAATTTTTTTTTTAATAAAAATAAATAAATAATTAATCAATCAATATAGTTCACCGTGTTAACAAACTAAAACAGAAAAACCATATGACCATCTATTTAGATGGATGTAAAAAAAAGCATCTGATGAAATCCAACATCCATTCCTAATAAAAGCTGTCAGGAATACAGGAATAGAAGGGTACTTCAACCCAATAAAGGACACGTATGAAAAACCAACAGCTAACATCACATTTGGTCATAAAAGGCTACTATCCCCCTACAATGAGGAACAAGACAGGGGTGTTTGCTCACTTCTATATAACATTGTACACTGAATCCTAGAAATTCAATCAAATAAGAAAAATGAAATAAAAAGCATTCATTTTAGAAAAGAAGAATATAAAACTGTCTTTATCCACAGACTATATGCTTGAGTATATAGTATGGAATCTACAGAAAAATCTACTAGAATAAGTGAATTTAGCAAGGTTGCAGAAACAAGTCAATATACAAAAATCAGTCATATTTCTACATACCAGCAATCACCAATTAGAAATTATGAACTTTTTAAGAAATACCACTTACAATAGCATCAAAAAATAAAAAATGCTTAGGGGTGAATTTGACAAAGGATATGCAAGGCTGGTACAATGAAAACTTAAATAAATGGAGGGATACTGTATACATGGATTCGAAGACTAAATATTAGTACGATGTCAATTTTCACCAAATTGATCAATAGATTTGATTCAATCCCATTCCAAATCCCAGTAGGGCTTTTTATAGAAGTTGATAACTTGATTTTGAAATTTATATAGAAATGTAAAGGACATAGAATAACCATAACAATCCTGGAAAAAAAAAAAAGTTGGAATACCTATGCTACCTGATTTCTAGACTTCTTATGAAAGCTACAGTAATCAAGGCAGTTGTGGTACTGAAATAAAGATAGGCAAAAAGATCAGTGAAACAGAATAGAATCCAAAAATGACCTATATATATGGTCATTTTTTAAAACAAAAGGTGACAATATGTATGGAGAAGATCCTTTTTGAGCAAATGGTGCTGGAACAATTAAGAGAAATACACCCTCCCCCCAAAAAATGAACCTTGACCCTTACCATACAAAAATATACAAAAATTAACTTGTAGTGGATCACAGCTCTAAACTAAACATAGAATAAAATCTTAGTGAACTTGGGTTGGGCAAATATTTCTTAATAAAACACATAAAAAAACAATAACATAAAAAATCAATGTTTACTTCATCAAAATTAGAAACTATTGCTCTTCAAAAGATACCATTACAAAAAAATGAAAAAGACAAGCCAAAGCCTGAGAGAAAATATCTGCAAAACATTTATCTGACAAAATACATACCTGGAATATATAAAGAACTCTTACAAACTAAATAATGAGACACGAACCCAAATTTTTTTTAATGGGCAAAAGATCTGATATTTCATCAGAGAAGATATATGGATAGCAAACACATGAAAAGATGCTCAGCATCATTAGCACTAAGAAAGGCAAATTTAAACCATAATACATTTTAAAAGATATGTGGGTGGCAAATAAACACATGAAAAGATTAGTTTCATTAATCTTTCCATTAATCTTGGCATCATTAGGTAATAAGAAAATGAACATTTAAACCATAATAGACAACTTTTTCATTAAATAGTGAAAGAAAGTTATTACATTCAGAAGACTAACAAAATTATTTTTCAATCAAAAGGTCTTTATATATCAGTTATTAAATAAAGCAATGGTATAAGCAAATTATATAAGACTTCAACACAAAAAAATCCATTTAATACAGAAAAAGATTTGTACTATGAACTTCTGCAAAAAGAAAATAAGAAATAAAGTTCCACTATGGTCATACCACCCTGAACATGCCTGATCTCATCTGATCTCGGAAGCTAAGCAGGGTCAGGCCTGATTAACATTTGGATGGGAGACCACCTAGGAAGACCTGTTGCTGTAGGCTTTAAAAAAAGGAGGGGAAAATGGAGGGGAGAGAAGGAGAGGGGAGGTGAGAGGAGAAGGGAGGGGAGGGGAGGGGAAGGGAGGGGAGGAAAGGGGAAGGGAGGGGAGAGGAGAGGAGAGGAAGGATGGAAGGATGGAAGGAGGAATGTTCTTTTATGAGATTAGTTACAATATCATATTAAGAAGCTAGTTACAAGGTTACATAATTAAGACTTAGAGCCAGAATGCCTCATACCATTACAAAATTGCACAATATATCAGCCTGCAAGGAAAATGTAGGAACTTTGTCATTTTCAAAGCAAAGGAAATAAAAAAGGTTCCAGATTTGAATAAAAGAATTAACAGATGCATTTGATGACATGCCAGGTAGACAGTAATAATTACTATCTCAGAAGACAACTGTATCAAAGTTTTCATTGCTAAGTGATGATTCTACTTGCTAATAGCTGTGCTCAAGTTAACAGCAATAGTTAAAATTTCTACATAGACGATTATCTTAGAAGAGGATTGATTATTTTGCAAAGAACCAAAGCAAATTCCAAGGGATGAAATACTCAAAATGCTATAACTTTAAAACAAAAAGACATTATAAAAATATGCAATTTTGCATACTGATAGTACAGCCTCAATGACAGCAAACTGGAAGTTTAAATTAAGAATTCATTTGGAAACTCTGAAGATCTAGTAATAGATTATTTCAAAAGGATTTCTCATATATGTTTGTATATAGATATGAATTGCAAATTAAGTATTATGAAAATGATCCGTGAATCTAAACAAAATATCCAAAACATTTAAACTTCATCTATTTTTAGTTTTTTGTAAAGAAATAATATAAGAATATCACTCTGTTGTTTTATACAAACGTGTACTGGCTGTCCAAAGGAAGAATTTTGCCTAAGTGTATGAGTTAAAAGTAGAATTCCAAAAGTTTAGGAGAAACAAAACATGAAAATTTGCTTAATGCCAGTTATTGCTTTTAAAAGATGGCTTACTTAACTGGTGTTCTGCAATCTGATGAACTTATTTCAAGCAATCCTTGATATTCTGACAACATATACTAACAAACTATGGACTCAAAGTGTTGGAAACGAGAGATTGAGACTGAGTCACTAGGAAGTTAGTGCTATAATCAGAATTTACAGAAAGAATGATTAAAAGTGGGTAGTAGTGGTGTGGAGTGGGGTATAGAGTAGGTAGGGCAAATTCTGTATATACCTATAGAAAAGTTTATTATTTTATTTAAAATATATTCAATTTATCCCAGAAAACTTAAGCATTACATGTGTTAATGAAAGAAGAGTAGTTCCTTTTAATGAATGATTTGCTCCTTTAAAGTACAATTTAAAGAGATGAAATTATTTAAATTCTAATTACATTCAAAAAAGGTGGTCCTGTCAATCAGGAGGAATGGGTAATACTCTTCTGCCTTTCACTATATGCCTACTTATACCGACAAAGTTCTCATCACTGACAATGACCACAAATTTGAAAAGATCAATTTTAAAATCTTGATCAAGTATTGTTTGAAACCATATCCCATAAAAAACCTATTCTTTAAGTCATATTCATAGAAGTAAGCTCAAATTTATTACATTTTCTTAAAAATAACTTGGAAGTGTTACACACATTCAGTGTGTAGTATTTAACATAATTTTACTGAAAACATTATTTATTAAATATTAATTAACATAATTCCATAAAGAAATTTAAATATTTTTCACCAACACTCAAGACATGACACCCTCATGTCCCTCCATTTTTCGCCATTGTTCCATACAAATACAATCAACCATCAGTGTCTATCGTGCCATGAAATAAGACAGTTGGGAATCACAAAACTACATACTATTTTCTCACTACCTAAAACCATTTGTTGAATGATTGAGCAGATACAATAAAGAAAATAAAACTTACAAAAATCAAAACAAAAAAGGTCGTATTTTCATAAGACTGATGCAGCAATGCAACTTTAAAGCTTCATTCAGTAAAGAATAATAATCAAATAAATACTTCAAGTCCCTTATACCAACGGCAAATTAGAATCCAAGGGTTGTCAGTGAGGTTACACAAATTATATATTCCAGGAAAACAGGTCAGTATTAAATTAGCTCTAGTACTAGTAAAATGTAGTATACATGACCAGCTTTGGAAAAGGCATGTGTTGGAATCTTATTAAGACATAAGAGTTAGAGTACCCTAGGAAATTTTCATTCTGTAAGGAATAAGAAACAGTATTAAATATTTTTACACAGAAAATAAATCACAAAAAGATCCAAATATTTTTTAAATTACTGAATAATCTAATCTCAAACTATGTTTAACCTTACTTGGCTAATAACCCAAATGGTTCCATTATTTCAATACTTACTTAAGCCCACAAAGTCATTCATAAATGACATCTCTAGAATAGTGAGCCCTTTATCCTGACACAAACTGATATAGGAAAACCTAAGTGTTATGAACTCTGCTGCAGAATGTAAAGCAGATTCTAGTATTTACTACCTTTTAGAAAGTAGTTTATCTTATCTTATAAAGCCTCCTCGAGGTATCCTCTACTGTTATATAATTAAAATTTCATTGTAAAAATTGTTACTAAAATAAAGCATTTTCTGTAACTAGGTTTTCCCCACATTTTAACAAGTGACTCTGAGATAATGTTTAAGTCCTATAAGTAATGCTTTATAATCTTAGAATTTTTATAATCAAAAGTAGAGCTCTTTTATTTTATAGAGGAAGAATATAAAGCTTAGAAAAATTAAATGACTTCCCCAGGAAGAGAACTGTGCAAGTACTGGAAATATAACAGTAAACAAGATATGTGTCATCCCTATCTATATTCTAGTTAATGTGAGGTATACAATGTTATGATGAGGGAAAAACCCTTACCACAAATATAAGAATTCTGATTCAACTACACACAAGTTAGTCCTACTGAGAAAAAATAAAAGTATTTGCTAACAGGAAACAAAAATGCCAGGTAAAGCAGATAGCCTAACAACCATAAAAGGAAAGAAAATTAAAAAAAATGAATCAAGGTCTAACAATTTCATATGAATATCTATTAGAAGGGAGAATTCTGAGATGCTGTAAAAAGTAATATGGTACTAAAATTGAAAAGCACAGAACACCTGGGTATAATATTAGATAAAAAATTTCCTATGTGTAATTATATAAGTATATATATATATAAGCACACACAAGCTTACCAACCTATAGCCTTTGAACCTCTGGACAGAGAGACAGACAAATAATGATCTCCTCTTAGTTTGCAAATTTTCTTTTTAAAATAAAATAAATTTTACATCAAAACTGAGATCCTAAAATATTTCAAGTACAAACAACAGTAAAAGAAAAATTAAAAGAACATTACTTTTAATTGTCTATCCAATGTGCTTTCCTACTGATTTAACATATTTTTATTAATTTAATGACTATAAAAAATATGAGTTTTCATAAATTCATAATCTGTTTCCCTAAACCTGCCACGAGTAACTCGTTTCTACCAAGAACCCTTCTAGGTGATAGTAGCAGAGATCAATACAACAGTGTCTGTAGACATGGAACTTAGAAAAACATGTAAAAAAATAAGTACATCTATTTAAGAACCAGGCTATATTCATGTGTGTGTGTGTGTGTGTGTGTGTGTGTGTGTGTGTGTGTGTGTGTGTAAAAGGCAGGGTGAAATGACAGAAAGCGATTGTAAGGTAGTCAAGAATGGCAACTCTGAGAGGTGATGACTTAAAAAAAGTGGAGACCTATAGAAAAGGAAGAAATATTGTAAAGAAACTAGCCACACGCAGATGTGGAGGGAAAACATTCCAAACAAAGCAGGTGGCAAGTGCCATGGCCCTAACATAAAGGTTACTTTGCCATGTTCAAAGAATAAAGAGCCCAAGTGGCTGCAGCCAGGCAGAGAGTAGAGATGTGATCAGGCAGTAATCAGCAGGAGCCTGATTATGTAGGGCTTGGCAGGCCATGGTTAGGATTTTATCCTGAGTGTGATGAGGAGCTAGAGAGCAGGGGAGTGCTGTGAATTAATTTATATTTTTAAAAGTTCATTCTAGCTGCCATATACAGGACTCATTGTAGAAGGGCAAGAACAGAAGCAGAAACACAAATCAGAAGGGTATCATATAATCGTATATAATCATAAACAAGAGGTGGTGGAGTAGTTTAGACTTGAAAGTGGCAAAGGAACTGATAGTTAGATTTGGGGTATATTTTGCTAATGTACTAAAGTTGGAGTACATGAAAACAAGACACAAAGAAAGTTTTAAGGATAATAATTAACTTTCACAATAATTTGCCTACCAAAAATATTTTTAAAACTATATCCTTTATGTTTGGTGTGTTGGTTGTTGGCTGTCACCACTACATCCTCCTTGATACAGACTCCTCCTCAATATTGCCAGGAGCTAGATATATGCAAAGTATATTTCCAAGACCCCCACCCAAGCTAAGAGGTTAGTTAGGTTTTGCCAATGGGAGCCGATGTTATATAAAGGAGCAGGAGATAAGAAGCAGCCACTTTTTTTTCTGCTTCAGTTCTGACACAGCCATCAGTAAGCAACTGTGAGCTACTCCAACTTTCAGCCGCATCGGAGACCGTCAGGGACAATGTCAATGGCGCTGTAGGTTCCCTGGCTCTTAGAGCAACAAGAAGGCAAGCTCCCAGCCTCCTGGCTTAGTAACAATGGCAGTATTTTCAACAGTTCAGTACTTAGGGGCTCTGGTAACACCACTTTCCCTTTTGTTCCACCAGCCCTAAGGGCAAGAGCTACTTCCCATGTTTACTAATCTCTAGATGGCATTACCTTGGTTTTTTATATTCTCCAACTCTCCCAACACTTTTGATCAAATCACTATATTAAAACCTTTCTATTAGAAATACCCTAAGTGGTCGCTATTTCCCTAAATGGATGCCAACAGATATAGTAAAGAAAGAAATGATCTCTCCAAGGGCTACTTTCACATATTATGTTCCTTACAAACTCTCACATATAGGCATGACAAATTACATTATTCCAATTTTTTTAGAACACTAAACTGAAAAATAAAAGTGATTAAGTAAACTGACCAAATTATATAGCTAATAATTGGAACCTAAACTCATCTGTCTCTGATGCATGTTATAATAATCTTTAAGTTATGTTCTTTTTACAACGTTAAAGTCAAGAAACATTGATTGCTTTCAATTTTAGAAAATAAAAAAACTACTTTATTGGATTCAGTTCAGAGAATTATGTGCACATTAACACTGTCACTAAAAAGATCAATCTCCACCCTCCTGAAGCAAATTATGCTTACAGACCTTGCTTCAAACAAACCGGATTATTAAAGATTTGAGACAGAGATTTATAAAATACTTTGAAGAAAGATTTCTTGACAAGAAAGCTTCCAACATACATTTAAACAATTTATTTACCAAAATGTTTATCTTAACTACTACTTTTCACATATAAAACTTTAAAAAAGAGTGAGGTATTCTTATATAAAGCAATAACATAAGACTTACTGACTTAAAAAATATCAGAAACAGGACTGTTACAAAGGAAATAAATTATGGAGAAAACATTTAAATTATCATGTTAATTTAAAATCAATAACTTTTACCAAAAAAAAATTTCTAGGTATATTACATTTTTTAAGAAGTTTGAATCAAAAAGATGGCTTCATTTCAAGAGAAATCAAATATACCATAAACTGGCATCTAAGCTCATTCAAAAGCAAAATGAGAATTATTAAGAAGTCATTAAAAACCAAATTGGTATAAAATATTAGAGCTAAAACCATAAAACTCTTAGAAGAAAACGAAGGTATAAATCTTCATGATTTGGTATTTAGCAATAGATTCTTAGACATGATCCCAAAAGCAGGAGTAACAGAAGAAAATTAGATAAACTGGACTTTAACAAATTAAAACTTTTGTGCATCAAAGAACATTATCAAGAAAATGAAAAGAACCTACAGAATGAGAGAAAATATTTATATATTATAATATATAAATATTACATATCTGATAAGGGTTCAATATGCAAAATATATAAAGAATTCCATTTTTAAAAAATTGAATGGGCAAAGGACTTGAATAGACAACAATCGTAACAATGGTGGAAAATAATACACAATTGGCCAGTAAACACATGAAAAGATGCTCAACTGCATTACTCATTAAGGAAATACAACTCAAAACCACAAGATACCACTTCACACCTACTAGAATGGCTATAATAAAGAAAACAAAGAATAACAAGTATTGGCAAGGATGTGCAAAATTGAAATACTCATGCATTGCTGATGGGAATGTAAAATAGTTTTGCCTCTGTGCAAAATAGTTTGATGGTTCCTCAAAAAGGTAAACATAGAATTACCATTTGACCTAGCCATTCTACACCTAGACATATACTCAAAAGAAATGAAAGCAGGAACTGAAGCAGATATTTGTAATACCAATTTTGGTGCAGCTAAAATTTGAACTACAATTAAAATAAGTATTATCAGATAAATTATTATTAATATATTCACCAAAATATATGTATATAAAAATAAGAAAATCAAATTAACTAAGAACAAAAATTAGCAGATTTCATAAAGAATATGTATTGATATTCTTGTTACAGACAGCTACCAATAACTTTTGAAGCAGTGAATAAGTAATTATATGACAGGCATATATGGTAAGCTTTTCAAAATATTTTAAGTATATAGCTTATAAGGGACCATATCACCAGTAAACTTCTATAAAATTTATAAAAAAATTTTCTGACAAAAGCAATACATATTCCTCATTCCTGAAGGAAAATGCCCTCAAGTCTCAAACACACATATAAATATGTCAAAGAGTACAGCAGTCTTTACTATTGGCAATTGATTAGACAAAGGGAATATATTTGTAAGTATTAAAGAAATAGCTAAATTTAGAATAATGACTTCTACAATTTGTTCTTGAAATAATTATTTTAAAACTAACTAAGGTACAACTCTAAGGAAAAAAAATAACTTTTATGGGTGTGTACTTCACTGATATAACTTCACTATTTTAGAATGAGAAATAAAATGTATACTTTCAGTCACACACATACACACACACACACACATTTTAGATTCACCCAACTAAAAAGCTGTTGACAAACCAAAGTCATTGAATTCCAATAAGTAATTTTATAAAATGCTGCCAGTAAAGAAAAGGACTAAAATAACTAACATGGTCATAGTAATACCTACTTACTGACACTTACTGTATGAAAATTGATCATTTCTTGAAGGCTGTCAGAAAACTTGGTCAAACTTGTCTATAAGAAATCAAAAGAAAACGAAGTCATTCAAGAGCCACTAAAATTGGCCACAGAAATGTTACTTTAAAATTTCTAACAGGAACATCAACTAACATTTTAAACAGTAACATTTATTTCTAAAGACAATCTCACTACCTCATCATAGACATGCTCTGCAGAGGTCAAGTCTACAGGTAATAAAATAAATAACATAGAATAGTCAAAGAATCAGTACTGCCTTCACAATAGTATTATGCTAACAAATAGGAATGACATATATAAGCCTAAAAGTAAAATTAAGTGTAACGGGACTGTGCCCATTTAGGCATCTGTGGATCAAATAATAAACTATACCCATTTCTTCACGTATTATTATTATTCCTCATGAAAGAGGAATATCATAATACCACATAGTACAACAGGGATACAGGCTAATCCAGCATAGTGAGCTGATCAAAACTTTCCTATACAGCTCCCCACACATATAGTTAGATACTATTTTTAAATTAATGCTTTCTGCTTGCCTCTATAAGCAGCCTCCTAGTAAGTATGATCCTCTTCTCCCTGCTCCAGCCCTCTTTGTAGATGCCTCAGCTCACCTAGCAGCAAGTAAACTTATATTCACAACTCAAATCAAACATCCACTTCTAATTATCCAAGAAAACAGAATTATACGAGACAACAAACAGCCACAAGTGACAGCTTTCTACTTCTAATTTTAAAGGACCACTATAAC
The DNA here is from genome assembly GCA_030015415.1 of Cynopterus sphinx. NCBI lineage: Eukaryota > Metazoa > Chordata > Mammalia > Chiroptera > Pteropodidae > Cynopterus > Cynopterus sphinx. Next base: position 49,344,444 of record CM057380.1, read on the forward strand.
TCTTCATAAGGTCAATAGATCCATAAGTGATTAATGTCTTATTGTATTTATCATTTTAACTAATTTTAAAATACTAACCTCAACTACAGTATCATTACTAGAATACTGTGCCAGGTCTCGAATCCCATTCATGAACTGTTTATTTGCAACACAAAAGGCTTTTCCGGTATCAATCATCGCAATACAAAGCTTCACGAGCTGAAAAAGAAAGACATTACATCGGGTTAAAAATAACTTTATGAATTATTTAGTTGAACAAGTAAATTCAAAGGACAGCTGTACCAAAAATTTGACCTTCCAGGACCCAGAGGTTGTCTAATAAGAACAAAAAATCATTTTATTAAGTCAGATTCAATCTCAAGAAATTAACTCCAAAAAACTTATTAAAGCACCTCTTCAAAGGAAGAAAAGGGAACTTCAGGCAGAACAAGTAGTACGATAAAAGACATTCACATTTTTCAAAAACTGTGGCATTTTGGATGAAATGGGAGCAAACTGGTATGCTGAGTTATTAATGTTGGTCATTCCAATATCACTCTATCAAAGCAGATGTCTACATTGATTAATCAACCATATTTCTCCAACGCATTGTGCCAAGTGTTTGGATTGAGTCTTTTCCACCCTCTCACCCTCCCTCTTCTTTCTTCCATTCCTTTTTCTTTTCCCTTTCCTTTCTTTCCTTCCTTTCTTTCTTTCTTTTTCATTCCTTTTCTCCCTCTCCCCACCTCTATTTTCCATTCCTTCTTTCTTTTCTCCCATTCAGATACAGAATATTTTCTTTAAATAAACAAAATCTTTGATGACTGATAAATATAAAAAAGGAAAAAGTAAAGCCTTAGATATAAGAGGGGAAGGTATTGAGGGGAGAGAAGGAAGAGGGCACCAAGAAGAGAATAAAGAGCCCGGAAATACTTTAGAAAACACCTAAAGGATCTCAGGAGTATAATTTAAAACTGTTGCCCTAGGACCTTGATAAAAAGAAATCGAAAACATTATGTCTGCTCTCAGGAGCTCTAATTCTAATCAATAGACAAGTAGATAAATTCTACATAGCACAAACACAACTGCTACACATGATAAAAACATGCATGAGGAAATAAAGGAAGGCTATCTAACTAGGACTACAGGGATCAGAAAGGATTCCTGTAAAAGGTAACATTTGAGAAAAGTCCTAAAGACCAATAGGAATCAGCTTATCAAAATATGGGAATGGGAAGATACTATTCAATGAAGAAGTTTAAGAGGGTAGGGAAAACGAGTGGCACTAAGTACTTTAGTACAGTGTGAAAATGTATACATGCCAGACCAGGAAAAGTCTTGTGTGCAATGCTAAGGCATTCGCATTTTATATGAAAGGAAATGGGAAACAATTAAAGACATTAATTGGGTGAGCTGACCAGAATTCCATTTTAAAATAACCTACAAGAAAAAAAAAAGACAAATACAAAAAAAGATATTAGACCAAAAACCATCAGAGCCTGAATTAAGGCAATATGCAGGGAGATAAGAGGGAAAACAAATCTAATTACAGTCAAGTACCTTGTACAGTTATGCAAAATATCTCCTAGAAAAAGAAAAGGCCAGGGCAAAAATCCAGCTGGGAGCTCTCATCGCCATGGGCTACATCTACTACAAAACACAATTTTGCAAAGACATTATACAGGCCAGCAGAGACTGTTTTAACACTGTTGGGCCTGTGAGGTAGGCCTGAGCTAGATGGGCTGGTAAGATAAGCCAAACAGTCTACCCCACGCTAGTGAAAACAGATGTTTGAAGGTCAAAAAACAGGAGTGTGCTGTAGATATATATATATGGGAGTTAGCAAATAGTGTTGAAACATGAGAGCAACCGAGTCTGGCTTGTGCTGCCTGTACCCCTCAGCCAACAGACCAACACAGGAGTTGGGATATTTAGGATAAGTTTTTATTGTCAGAGCACTGGTGATCTGAGAAGACAGCAAGTTAACACCTTCAAAACTGCCTTATTTTCTCAGTCAAGCTTAGATAAGTATCTAAGAGAAAATCTGGGCATTATTCCAAGTGCTGCTTGATGGTTCCAAGGGGTCTGTTGTGCTTCACAGAGACGTCCCTCTGGCAACGAGGTCCTCTGGTGGCGCTAGCAACCCAGGAACAAAGATGGGAGTAGTGTAGAAGGAATGCTAGACCAGAAGGATCGTGACTAGTAAGCATAACGGCATTAATCATAAATTTCAGGGCAACTTTCCATGGCAGAGGATGTTCCAAGCTCTAGGTCAAGCCACTGGGGACAATCTATTGTTAAGCTTTAGGGCAAGGAAAGGTGAAGCCAGGGACGCTGTGAGGCCTCTACTACGGGGTCCCAACCTGGCCCTTCTTCAGTGTCGGTGCTACAGTGCTATGTCCTATACAAAAGCACAGGGCAAAGCATGTAGAGTGAAGACCCCAGAAAGGAGACTAAGAAGAAGAAGGAAATGTAGAAAGAAAAGACAATTTCATCAAAGTCAAGAAAGAAGAAAATATCAAAAGATGGATGATGAGTAAGTTGAAAATCCACATAGGTCAAGTTTTAAAAGCATCTGGTGACAGTCACTAGTATCCTTGGCAAGAATAGTTTTGAGAGAAACTGGGGGCTGTAGCCAGATTACAGCGAGTTATGAAATGTAGATGAAGAAGACATAATGATAGATCAATGTTTCGCAAAACATATTCTACAGAATATCCTGCAGAAACATTTTGTACCAAAATAAAGATACTGTGCTCAAATAAGTCTGAGAAATTCAGTTTGAAAAGTTAAATAGATTCCTTTATTACTAAATTTTTAAGAGCTTTTGATACATTAGTGTGTGTTGTGAATCCTAGAGAGGAGTTATGTAACAATTCTTGAAAACATTTGACATGGAATTCTCTTTAGAGGAAGCAGTCTCATAGGACCAATGTTCCACAAAACCCACTGTGAAAAATGCTGGCGGAGACAAGTCTTTTGAATAATTGGCTAATTACAAAATAATAACAATAATAATAATAATGTCTTAAAAAACAGAAAAACTAATTCAAAAATCCATATGAAGAATCCGACATGCAAGAAGAAAAAAAATGAAAAACAGTAATGAAGTAGAAACATTAGGTCTACATGCTATTTATACAGGTGCAGTAATTAAAAGTGATAATGGATGTGAATAGACAAATTGATCAACAGAATACCATACAGAATCAAGAAACATACAACTACTATGCAGCACTTGATTAAAGTAATATTCCAAACAATTTGGGGGACAGGGGGATTATCCAATAAATGACATAAGGACACTGGACAGCTATCTAAAGGGGGAAAAAAAAGAAGAAAAGAAAGAAAAAAAGAAAGAAATGAAGTTGAATTTGAAACTTTCAAATTAATTTCAAATGGAGTAAAGATTTAGATTTAAATATACAAATTAAGTCATAAAACTAAGAGGAGGTAATATTTTTTATAATTTCAAAGTACAAAAAAACATTTCAAAGACACAAAACTCAAAAGACAAAGAAATTGATCAATTCAACTACATCAAAGCATTTCTACAAAAAAAAAAAATAAACTTAGTCAAAAGACAAATGACAATATGAGAAAACAATACTAGCAGCAAATCACAAGAGATTTTCCCTACTATAAGAAAAGGTCTACAAATCATTTTTGAAACCTGACCTACCACTAAAAAAAATGCCTGACAGACATGTACAGGTGATTCCCGGAATAGGAAATTCAAATGCATCTTATGAAAAGAAAAACAATTCAATCTCACTTATAATTTAAAAAATGCATATTACTATTTTTTACAGAACAGCAATAATCAAAATTGTGATAACATGCTGTTTTAGATACTATAGATATGGGGATACACACACACTCATACATTGCTGGTGAGAGTGTAAGTTAGTACAATTTCTATGGAAAGCAATTTAGCAGGGGCTATCAAAATTGTAAACTCACAAACCTTTCAACCTACTACTTCACTTTAAAAAATGTATTATACAGATATATCTGCATACAAGCCACATGACACATATTTGAAGTCAATCACTGCAGCCACACTAAAACACTGGTAGCAACTGTATAAATAAATTATGATGTATCCATAAAATAAAATATATTTCAGCTACTAAAAAGAATGAAGCAGCTCTATGATTAATAACAAAGTACAACATCCAAGATAAATTTTTTTAAAAAAACAAACTGTAGAAGAATGTTCATATTTTTGTTGAAGTTGGGACAAATACAAATACACATCAACTTTTATATGCTTAGAAAATGTCTAAAAGGACACACAAGAAATTAGTACAATGTTCTCCTTTAGGAAAAGATAAGATGTCTTAACTTTTCAATGAGTATATACACAGTTTTGTACCTTTAATTTTGTACCACATAGGTGGTAGTAAATAATTTTAAAATAATTAATAATTCAAAAAATGATTACAATAAAAGTTTCCATAAAAACAGAAAGAGAGGGACAGGTTGGTAATATAACATTATAGTTAAAAACACAAGGTTTTAACACACGGTTAAAAACACTTAGATTGATGGAACAGAATAGAGAGCCCAGAAATAAACCCATATTTATATGGTCAATTAATCTACAGCAAAGGAGGCAATAATATACAATGGGGAAATGACATTCTCTTCAATAAATGGTGTTGAAAAGCCTGGACAAATACATGCAAAAATGAAACTAGACCGCTTTCTTACACCATATACAAAATAAACTCAAAATGAATTAAAGATTTAAACATAAGACCTAAAACTATAAAACTCCTAGAATATAGGGAGTAAGCTCTTTGACGTATGTCTTAGCAAAATGTTTTTGGATATGTCTCTTCAGGCTAAGGCAATAAAAACAAAAATAAATGAATGGGACTTCATCAAACTAAAAAGTTTAGCACAGCCAAAAAAAAAAAAACGATAAACGAAACAAAAAAACAATCTTCTGAATGGAAGAAGATATTGGACATGATACATGTGATGAAGAGTTAATATCCAAAACTCAACATCAAAAAAACAATGCAATAAAAATATGGGCATAGGACCTGAACAGACATTTCTCTAAAGAAGTATAAATAGCAAACAGACAAATGAAAAAGATGCTCAACATCAGTAGTCATCAGGGAAATGCAAAACAAAACCACATGAGATATCACTTCATATCTTACAGAATGGCTATTAACAAAAAGACAATAATAAGTATGTGGAGAAAAGAGATCCTTTTTCTCATTTTCTAATTTTGGTGGGACCATAAATTAGTGCAGCCACTATGGAAAACAGTACAGAGATTCCTCAAAAAATTAAAAACAAAAACAATAATTCGAAAAGATACATGTACCCCCTAAGTTCATCACAGCATTGTTTACAATAGCCAAGATATGGAAGTAACCTAGGTGTCCATCAATAGATGGATACAGATGTTGTACATATATACAACAGAACATTACTTAGCCATAAAAAAGAATAAAATCTTGCCATTTATGACAGTACAGATGGACCTAGAAAGGACTATGCTAAGTGAAATAAATTGGAGAGAAAGACAAATACCATACGATTTCACTTAAAACAAATGAACAAACAAAACAGAACCAAGGTGATAGATAATGAGAACAAACTGATAGTTGCCAGAGGGGAGTGCAATGCGGAGTTTGGCCAAAAAGAGGAAGGAGATTCAAAAGTACAAACTTTCAGTTATAAAATAAGTCACAGGGATATAATACAGCATAGGAGAGAGTCAAAGATATCATAACTATGTATGGCAACAGATGGTTACTAGACTTACCGTGGTGATCACTTTGTAAAGTATATAAATGTTGAATCGCTATGCTGTACACCTGAAGCTAATATTTTATGTAGTATGTCAACTCTAATATAAACCAGTCAATCGATAAACAGAGTTCTGGCTCAACCAGCTTAGGTTCAAATCCAGCTGCCATACTTAACCATCAAAGTGACCTTGAGTGACCTTCACACTTCAACAAGCCTCAGTTTCTTCTATATAATTCAATAACAATGGTACCAAACCATGTAAGGTTTCTATAAAAGGATTAGAGATCTTAGCACACACTGCTACTGGCAGATGGTAATTACACAACAAAGATTTGCACTTCCTTGTCAGAGGTGCGGTTTTATTTTGTTTTTGTTCAAGAGAAATCTGAACATGTTTATCTACTTAAAATAAAGAGGTAGTAGAAAAGAGAAAAAGAGATGGCTAAAGGAAAGTCCTGAGGAGTTAAGAGTCTAGGACTGCATAAGGAAAGGGATACTTTTATCATTCGAATTGAAGAGAAAAAAAAGAAAAAGGTAAGGACAGATTTTGTTAAGTTTTTGGATCAGGGCAAAAAATGAAGGTTCCTACAAAAAGGAAGGAAGAATCAAGAAAGAAGAATAGTGGTTTCCAGAGGACGTAGGGAGAGAGAAATCAGGAGTGACTGCTAACAGGTACTGGGTTTCCTTTTAGAGTGTTGAAAATGTGCTGGAATTAGATAGTGGCGAGAGTTCCACAGCACTGAACATACTGAAAACTACTGAATTGTGCATTTTAAAATGGTGAATTTTACCTCAACAACAAAAAAAGTTAACAACAACAAAAAAAGTACTCTGAAAGGGAAATGAACTTAAAAGGGAACTGAAATATCAGAAGTAGATAGACTGAAAGACTAGAGTTCTAGATGAGCCTGAAAAATAAAAGCAATAGGAGTAAAGACTGGAACTGGAAGGACTGGAGATTCAAGTCAGAAAGTAAGATATCAGCATTCCAGATCTCAGAGATTAGAACTTTGAGTAGTGAGGCATAGAATATGGCCATAAAAATAGGCATCAGAATTAGAAATCATTATCACAGGAGTTGGAAAGAAAATAACATCGTCATGTAGCTGAATCACGCATATACTGGAGCTACCCAAAAGAAAGACTGACTTAGTGATAGATCCTTTGCCTATGCCAGCTGTCAAAATCCTTATTAAATGAGTTATAATTAAGTATAACTAAACAATATAAATTTAAAAGAGGGAAGGTTTTTATCTAAGAATAAGAGTAAACGTTAAATTAGTCAAAATAATCAAGCTAGCAGCCCAAATTCATTCAAGTTTTTTACTAAAATGATAAACATGTCACAGGTACTTTGCCAGATGATAGACATACAAACAACTTATTTGCTGACTATCCTTTATGTCATGTGCAATTGGGTACAAAGTCAACTTTGCAATTGTTGTGAAGGATAGAGATAATATATGTAAAACATAAGACCTAGTACTCTAAGTATTCAAGAAATGAGAGGGTTTATTTTCTCTTTAAAGACAGTGTGTCTTCAAGGAGCTAACAGTCTACTAAAGAGACACCATTATCATTAACATTTATTTAGAACTTACCATATCTTACCATATGCCAAGAACAGTGCCAAGCAATTACCATGTATTAACACGTCTTATTCTCACAACAACCCTGAGATAGATACTCTTATTTTCCTCATTTTGGAAATGAAGAAACTGAGACATAGCAAGATTGAGGAACTTGCCCAAGGTCATACATTTCAATAAAGTGGTACAGCATGATTCAAATGCAGGAAGCCTTGTTCCAATCTTTGTGCTCTTAATTACTAGACTATGCTAAAAACCAAAAATTATAATAATATTACACTAATTTAAATGAAAGTATGTGCAAGAAGCAACACAACACAAGAAAACGAACCTGTTTGGTAATACTTGCGCTGTGATTTAAAAGGTAGCAATCATTCCAGTGAGAAGATGCAACAGACACAGAGATTATATCCAGATGGCAATTATGATGCTCTATGATGTTGCCAATGCCCAAACACCTAGCAGAATAGACAAATAGTTGCACCCAGCAGATCAATGCCACACAGTAAGCATTATTCACCAGGAAGAGTGTAACTATCAGTGGCATACCTTATAAGCAAAATCAATGTAAGTCATTAAACTAGTTTAACCTGTTGGTGGCATGATTTACAATATTACAAGTGAAACTTGCCCTGCACAAAGTTATGAAATCACTAAACTAGTCTTGAGCAACCCCACCTTCTTCACTGTCACCACCTTTAATAACAACCATTTCCTGCTCTTCTCAGGCTCTCTTCTCTCTGCTAACTCCTCAAAATTCTAAAGTAAAAATGATAGAGAACACCTTAAGAATTTGGGAGAGCTACATTTAACAAGGTATTGAGGTCTTAAACTAGAGAAATATAAAAGTTAACTATGGGATTTCTATATGGGTAGAAGATATTTTAAAAGAAGTCAGTTTCTGTGATGCCCTTAGTAGCCTTTTGCATTATAATAGACTCTAGAAAGGGCTTAGACTTTTTAGTACTGAATGTCAGTAATTTAATAACTTGTTTTAGATCTGAATCTTTTGGTTTTAGAATTCTACCAGTCTCCTGACATCAAACAAATGATATAAAGGAAAAAAATAGCAGCTCATAAAAGCAAAAATCATTAACAAAAATTCTTTTTAGATACTTTAAATTTTGAGCTCCCCACCCCCACAAAATGTTTCATATGATTTAGATGCAGTTCTACACAAAGAGAATAGATATCTTATTATAGTACTCTTGTGATTCTTTAAAAAGCCTTGCCCTTCTCCCTACTCTCTCATAAACCTACCAAAAAAATCAAGACTACATCTTCTGTTGCCTACCCTAAGGGTTTAAAAACTATGTCAAAGAGTACTTAAAAATAATATAATACCTCAGGGTAAAACAATAATAATAATAATAATTCCATACATATAATTTTAAATAAATAAGCTTCTGAAAATAATATCCTTACTAGAAAATACAACATTAAATTTTTAAAACGCTTGCCTAGAAGCTTGTTAGTGTTCCTCAGAAAATTTCCAAGTGTCGCGTGCTCTCCCAACATGGATCCAGCAGTACAGTGGTGCACAAGAGCACTAAACTAAGAATAAAACAGATGGGTTGTAACCCTGGTTCTGCCTCTTCTAACTGTGAAATGAAGCAAGTGTCCTTCACTCTCTGTGCTTTGGTGTCCTCATCTATAAAATTTGTCCCACCTACCTACAGGATTATTATAAAAATACAAAAGCATATTGTATAACAAAGCACTTTGAAACAAGACAGCACTACACCAAAGTAATTTTTATTAAACATTTTCTAAAATTTTTATTTGTTTCACATACATAATTAATAATACTGCTTTATATAATTTCTATTCTATTTACATTACATATATATGTACACATTTATACACATATCTTTCATGATTTAAAAATATTTGAAAACCTTCAGCCTAATTAACAAAATTTATTTCCATGCCACACAAAGTGCTGTCCTGATATCTGGTTAGAAAAAGAGAAGCAGATACCCCAGACTTACTGAATCAGAATTTGTATTTTCACAAGATCCCCAGGGGATTCCTACGCACAGTAAGGTTGGAAAAGTACAGCTTTACAAAGCAATATCATTTACACTAATAATTATACAAATAGGAAATTATTTTCAAAAAAGATATTTCAAATATATGCATCTGATTTACCTCCAATAATTTAAAGATATTTCACTAAACAATGGTTATTTAAGATCAGAAGCCATTTCTTACTTGTTCTCATATTTCTGCCTATTATACAGCAGTTATATACATTTCTTGGGTAGTAGAAGCAAAAGAAAGTTATTAATAATTAATACAGAAGTAGGAATCAATGTACAGTTACCCTCACATAGAATATGACTACTTAATATCAATTACTAAACATATATTAAGCACTTCTGGCAATATCTTTAAAAATTGGAATAAATATTTTAACCTTTATATTTGAACATGGCCACATCCAAATTCATAAACAGGAATGATCAGATTATGTGAGAAATCCATTAAGCATCAAAAAAATAGGTGCAATATTTTTGATGGACTAGGAAAGAAACTACCAACAATAAAAATAATATCTAGTGAGCTTTATTAAGTCTGACATGGTTCAAATTCTAGCTTTGGCACTTAATTTTTCAGCAAGCTACTTACTGTCTCTAGCTTCAATTTCCTCATGTGGAAATTGGGATAATAAGAGCATTTAACCTCATAGAGATGAAAGAAGTAACGACATGAACTACCTAGTACACTACAGGCACAAATTATTATTTATGGGAAACAAAATTTAATGTTTTAAAAAGTTACCTTATCAAGTTTTAGTTCCAATTCTGCCACATCTCCTTCTACTTCTTCCAAAGCAGCCCTAGAAATATTAAATATAAAATGTCATTTTACATGTTTAAATGTATACTTTACTCTTGAAAAATAACTCTTAACTGAATAAAATAGATACCAACACTTTAAAATTACACTTCACATAAAGAAATAATTACCTTAGGATGAAAGATGAATACTTCATAATCATGCAATACAATAGACAATACAATTATTGTTTAAGGTAATGAGAGAATACATTAGGTTGATTTACTCAAGCATTTTAGAAATGGCTCAGAAGGATGTTATCCTTGTCTAATGCTCCATTTTGTTTCCAATGTATTTTTAAAATCGCCAGATACTCCTACTTGACAGGAGAATGATAAAAATATAATACTAGTTTAGTTAGTGCTTGATATTACACTACATGCAACACTCCAAGATTAGAAATTTGGAACAAAGCAGCAACTAAAACTTTTAAAGGATAATAAAATTTTAATTAGAAGTAATATATAACAAAATGCAATTCACCTACTTCAAGCCAGATATGCCATTTTCAAATAACCTTCTTCAGCTGGCTAGTGTGGGGGATTCAATGATCCAAAAAGCTATTTTAAACTCTGGGTAATAAATTCTCAATTAGACAACAGAGCTAAGAAGAGAAAGAAACCTGAACTACAAGCTTTATTCCCAGAACTATCCACTTAATCTCTGTGTGACCTCTGAATAATCCTTTTTATCAGCCTATGATTCTACTTCTCTAACTGGTAATATTTATTGAAAAAAGTCTGTAATCTCCCAAATAAGAAAAGCATCTAACTATAAATTATTCAATACAGAGATGTGTATTCCATAAAATGAGATACTCTACCATACAGTTGAGGAAAAGAAGAAGGTGCTGTATTTCCAAAGCATACAAATAGAAATGCTTCTCCCCTAAAAGTTTGTCATTTTCTTCAGCAGTACTTTTTAAATTACATGTTGTTTCCTTAGCCTAGAAAACATTTCTCCCTTCACATTAGTCCTCACACTCATCACCTACCTATACACTCATTATTTAAAACTTAATTCACAAAAGAAAATAAATATATTGGTACAAGGATATCTACTGTTTGCAATATCTTGGAAACCTACATATGCAACAATAGGAAATAATATAAATAAATGATGGTATATCCATCCTATTATGTGGAGCAGCAAATTTTTAAGTAAGATTGATTTATATCTACTGACACAGAAACATATATGATAGTCTATTACTTGGGGGGGATAGCAAGTTACAAAATTTTATATTTGTATAAGCCCAAATTTGGTGGGGGGAAGGGGAGAAAACTGATGGTATGTGTATAGGAAAAATCTGGAGGCACATTTATCCATCTATTAACTATACCTTTGGAGAATGAAAATTGAAGAGCAGATTTACACTTTTTACTATTTACACTTCCGGATTCTTTTAATATGTGCCATAACTATGCATTTTAAAATAATTTTTAAAGCTAATAAAGAGGGAGAAGAAAAAAGTTTAGACATCACCTACCTAGAAAGGGAGTTCTCTTAGAACCCATTCTACCACCCATTCAGGCAGTATTACAAATTCCTCCTGTGTCCCAAAAGTAACTGATACATATCTCTATCATTGCTCACTTCTTTCACTAGTCTGAGCTCCCAAAGGCGGTATAGACACTCAAAATGTTTGATTCAAGAAACTCAAAAATTTTTACTATCAGAAACTCTCTTCATTTACACTTTTAACTTTTATATAATTCAGCTTGACCAAAATTTCCAAATTTTTTCAAGCAAGTTAGTTGAAAGAACCAACTTAAAAAATCTGATTTAGTAATTGGTTCCTACTAAACTTAATACAGTCAGGCTGGATAACGATCTTTTAGTCAATGTCATACCGCATATATGACAGTGGTCCCTTAAGATTATAATGGAGCTGAAAAGTTCCTATTACCTAATGATGTCATAGACATAGCCATCATAAGGTCTCAATGTTGTGTTGTAATCAATGCATTACTCACACATTTGTGTTGATGCTGATGTAAACAAACAAACTGTGCTGCCAGTCGTATAACAGTATAGCACATACAATTATGTATGGTACATAACATTTGATCATGATAATAAATGACTATTTTACTGGTTTATGTATTTTTATACCATACTTTTTATCATTATCAAAGACTATTCCCTTTCTATTTATAAAAGTTTGCTGTAAAGCAGTATGCCATGTTATGACAGCAGTAATAATAACTTGTGTTTACCACATCTTTTAATTGCATGATTTAATTTAATCCCATGTTGTTTTATAAATTTAGGGTAGCCTAAGTATACAGTGATTATAAAGTCTACAATAGTGTATAGTAATATCCTAGGCCCTCACATTCATTCACCACTTACTATCTCACCTACAAGCTCCATTCATGATAACTGTCCATTAAAAGTGTAATATTTTTTATCTTTTATACTATATTTTTACTGTACCTTTTTAAAATTTAGATGTTTAGATACACAAATACTGTTGTGTTACAATTGCCTGCAGTATTCACTAAAGTTACATGCTATACAGGTTTGTAGTCTAGGAGCAAGACTACATACACCACATAGCCTAGATATGTAGTAAGCTAAACAAACCATCTAGGTTTGTTTAAGTACACTCTATGATGCTCATGCAACAACAAAGTTTACCAGTGATGCATTTCTAAAAACATATCCCTGTTGTGAAGTAGCTCTTGGCTGTAGTTTGATAAGAAGCTGCGTGTACGTCCTCAATCTTATTTCATTGTGCAATTCTACTAATCTACTCTCGTAAAACAACACTTTTAAAAAAAGGTGAAGAGGTAAAGAGGTATAAAAAGAAAACAAATGTGTTTTACTTGTCATTAAAAATAAAGCCCTTTATAATTTATTATAAACTTACACATAAGTTATCATAGGATTCAACAATTGCACCTAAGTATTTACCCAAATAAGTTAAAGTTTTATGTCCTTGCAAAAACTTTCACCCAAATGTTTACAGCAGCTTAAATCATAACTGCCAAAACATAAAACAATCAAGATGTGCTTTAGTAGATGAATGTGGCTCATCCATACAATGGGATGTTTTCCATCAATAAAAAGAAATGAAATATTAAGCCATAAAAAGAAATGAATAAATCTTAAAAAATACATTACTAACTGAAAGAAGCCAATCTGAAATTCTACCAACTGTATTATTTCAATTACATGATGTTCTGGAAACTATGAAGACAGTAAAAACATATCATTCTTCAAAACTACGAAGACAGTAAAAAAACAGTGGTTGCCAGGGATTCATGGGGACGGAGAGAGGAAGGAATACATGGACCACAGGAGATTTTTAGTGCTATAAAACTATTATTATGTATGATACTGTAATGGTGGGTACATAGCACACGTTTGTCAAAACCCATAGAATGTACTGACAGGTTAACAAAGAGTAAACCCTAACATAAACTACTTACTACAGACTTTAGTTAGTAATAATGCTGGCTCATCAATTGTAAAAACTGTATCATACTAATGCAAAATGTTAATAATAGGGGAAATTGTGGCTCAGTGGTTGGTAGGGGTTCCAAGGATTAGGAGGAGAAACAAATAGGCAGAATGCATAGATTTTAGGGAGTGAAATTGTTGTGTATGAGACTGTAATGGTAGAAACATGACATTATACATTTGTTAAAATCTGTATAACTATACAACACAAAGAGTGAACCCTAATGTAAAATATGGACATTACTAATAAGGGATCAATATTGGTCTATCAGTTACAGCAAATATACCACATTAAGGCAAGATGTTAATAACAGGGTAAACTAGGAGTGGGTATATGAGAATTCTATACATTCTGTGCAATTTTTCTCTAAAACTGTCCTAAAAATAAAGCCTATTAAAAATGTTTAAATAAATAATAAAAATTAAGCCTTTGTAATCATATATTCATAGAATATGTAAGTGTATCTTACAGGTTCTTCAATATTTCATCTTCTCTAAAAGAAAATCTGTCCTTGGTCATCTAAGATGTATGTGAAAACTCGTAGCAATAGGTAAGTGTTTACAGCAGGCTGGTTAATTGCTGAATGAATAGTCCTTAGTACTTAAAAAAAAAAAAAAAGTAGATGATAAAAGGATGTCCTCAGTTGAAATTATGTTCCACCATTCGCTCACCTAAGCTGAATGTATTTTATCTAAATTTTTTTCACCTGTAAAATCAGTAAAGAAATACCTATTTAAAAGTTATAAAGATTAATTAAAGGACTGTCCCCATCATTTATACTATGACACCAAGAACACAATCAGTAAGAGATGCTTTTCTTTCCTTTCTCTTATCCCTGTATTCTGATTTGAATTTTGCTTCCCTATTACTTAATATTCATTGATGCAAGAGAACCATTCTGGAACATATGTTAAATAAATGAATGAATAAATGAAATAAAACAACCTACACATTAGCTTTCTACTATTAGGTGACAGATATTATTTCTTTCCAACTCTCCCAAATATTTATTAAGCACCTAACTTTTATAAAAGTGCAATCCATTAAAGAGGTCAATATTAAAGACCTACCCTCTACAGCTTAATTTTAATTTTAAAATGTTTAATTAAAATTAATTACTTAAAATTATTAAAATTTAAAAGTTACACACACACTAACAATGAAAGAAAACATAATTAAGTAGCAAAAGAAGCAAAACATGAAATGTTAAATGATGTTAAAAGAAAAGGAAAAAACAGAAGGCAGTCACAAAGTCTTACAGGATTATTATAAGCAGAAGTTAGCAAACTACAACCTGTCAAGCAGGTCTGGACTACAACCTGTTTTTGTACAGCCAATGAGCTGAAAATGGTTATTACATTTTTAAATGATTGAAAAAATCAAAAGAATAATATTTAATGATACATAAAAATTATATTAAACTCAAATTTCAGTATCCATATATAAAGTCTTTTAGAAATATAGCCAAATCCATTAATTTACATATTGTCTGTGGCAGCTTTCATGCTATAATTGCAGAGCTGAGTAGTTGGAAGAGAGACCATATGACCCGCAAAGTCTAAAACACTTAACTGTTATTAGGCCCTTTACAGAAAAAGTTTACTGATACCTTATTATGAATATCAAACACAAGAAAATGAATAAAAATCCTTTCTTCTATATGAAATATATACAAAAAAATAATTTCTAGGACTTAGGTCTAATTAGCTGTATCTTAAGCTGAATAAGCCCAGAAATAAAAAAAAAAAATCACTTTATTTTTAACAATAACATCTTCATTCTTTTACCTATTCATGTATCAGTTTTTGATGATCAACTCAAATCATGTTTTTATAATCAACTAGTTAATTAATATAAAAATTATTTGAAAGAAATAGAAAATGTGATAAAAATTATTCTATCCACATATTTGAGATTCTAAAAAAAAAAAAACTTCTACTTCAACCTTGGCAATATCCTTAAAATAGAATTAATAATCTAAGATTAGATCACATGGTGATACAATCTAAAATACAACTACAGGGATAGTCAAGATTACTAATAAGCACATAAATATCCTCACATGATTAAAAATTGATTTGAGAGTCTAAGTCATAACTGCCTCCCCTTTGATAAAGAATTATCAAAGATAAATACTCAAACATATATTTATATATATTAGAGATCTTGAAACTAACATCTATATTCTTTGTGCTTTATAATACAGTCTTAAAGTTGTATATAAATTGAATTAACCATTTAGACACTCAAAGGTGTTGCCTATGTGTCTATCATTATACCTACTATGCCCAACCAACTTTCTCTTTCAGTGCAGCAGCTTTATCTACTGTTGGGCAATGCTGGCCTATTTTTTTGCAAAGACAGACCAATGGGTGAATCAGGAATAGCCAACTGATCCAAAGGCAGCCCTGTAATTCAACAGGAGGCAAAACTAGGTGACCAAAACTCCCATATCGATGATATGGCTCCCTGGGGATTTCTGACCTGCTTTTTTAAAATAATCCCCTTATTTAATCCTTTTGTGATATGAAGGGCCACCTCTTATAATTTGGTTTCTGTAACATCTTATGTTAAGTAAGAGGCAATGGAATAGAGTTTTAAAAAACTATCTGTGTTTGAATTCATATTTTACTTATTAGCTGTGTAATGTCAAACAATTCTTTGGATTTCAATTTCATCTAAAAAATACAACAAACAGCCTCTGCCATAGAGATATATGACAATTAAATTTTAAACACATAGAAAAACTAGCACAATGCCTGACACTCAGTAAGTAATCACTGAATATCAACTATAATTATCTACAGTGTTAAATAAAATTCTCTTTCCATTTTCATTTTATGGGGCCAAGAGGGAAGAAAGCAGTAATGAGATTGAATTATCACACACTTCCAAGAAGAATTTGAAATTGTTTGAAAAAGGAGCAAAAAAAAAAGTTACAACAGGCCTATGATCAGCAAATAAAACAACAAATCTAAATCCTTTTAAGAGAAAACACTTCAGTACTCTTCCTCTCTTCCAAAAATCATATGTCAAGTACACACTGGAGTCTTCTCCTTCTTCATAACTTCAATCTAGACCACAAGACTATGTAATATAAAATATTACCTGAAAATCCACTTGGTTTTTCAGAGTTATCAAAACTGATTCTATTCAACTCCACTAAGAGCCTACAGAGAACCAACTCTACAATCAGTAGGAAGAAGAGTTAAGGCTCTGAATGTAAGTTTATTACACAATATTAATATGCCACTTTTTTTAAAATCTGTGACTTCATTTTTGAGGAGTGTCGGTGAAATTAAAAGGTCTTTCTTCTCCAAATATTATGTTTAAAATGTTATAACTGTTCCTGTTTGCTCAGATTTGTCTGCTAAGCAAACCTGGCAAGATCCATGAGAAATTCAGTCCTGTAATGGAAAAGAGAATAGTGGGAAAATAAACCAGAAATGAAAAATAAATTTTAGTCTAATTCTACCTACTATATGCGTTTTTTGTTCAGCTTAACAATCTTCTGTCCACACATACATGTTTCCAAGCAAGCTCAATTATACTGTTAAAGATTATAGCATTAGTGTGCCATTTCCCAGAGGAAAAAAAAACTTAAAAAAAAAAAAAAAGACAGTAAAAGGAACATGTACCTCTTCTGCCCTCAAGTTCTCCCTTGTCAACAGTATCCAAAGTAAAATCTTCAAGGCCAGAGGAGAGTCCAAGCAAATGAATATCACATTCTCAAGCCATTACTCAGGTGTCAATAACCATATGAGTCCAAGCTCAGCATTTAAAACCTCTCACAATATTATTCAGATTATCCTCCTGCATTGCGAGGGGGTAAGAGAAGAGGAGAAGTACAGAATCTTCTGTTCCTAGGGTTCCAGATTCACCCAACAGGGGTGTGATTTCAGTAGTTACTTTCAGAATTTGCTCTGCAGATAAGAGCTTTATACAGTTATTTTTTTATTATGTGAGTCTTTTTTTTTATCATGGCAAATACTATATACAGGAAACTAGTCTAAGGAAATTCTAGTAATATTTTATTTTGATCAGATAAGAAATTAGATTCTTTTCCTCACCATAAAAAAATTAATCAGTATGAGTTTAGAAAGCTATGTTTCCATTTCACCTTCCTTCCTCTAACAGCCTGAATTTCTAATCCAGGAAGTTAGCATAGTCAAGCAGGTGAATTGGTATTGTAACTACAGTGGCACTATAATAACATCATTCAACTATGCCATAAAAAAGTGGTGAAAGAAGAGACTGCCCATCTATTATGTTGGGATCAATGAGTCAACAATGACATATGACTGGTTAACAGCCCCTTCCAGTTTTCACAGTAGAGGGTTTAAAGTTAGAATGAAGACACTAGTCATCTAAAGCAGAATAATGTCGCCTTAAATGAGAAAAAAAGAGAGAGAAAAAAAAAAACTACAAATTTGCAGACTAATATTGCCTTCAACTGGGTCCATAAAAATAAAAGCTAAAAAGGAAGATATTACTGCCTTGAAATCACAACAAACCCAGGCAAGTCTACTTCAAAAAAAAAAAATTTTTTTTTAAGTTGATTTTCTACAGAGCCAGTCCATTCCCAAGAATTCTCATCATTGTAGTAGGTTTTGACATGATAGGACATAGCTACCATCACTGTTTAAAGAATTAAATTAAAATTTTCAACTAAAGTAATGCTTTTCATATTAGTGGACTGTCATGGGCAGTGCCTTTAGGAAGAAGTGAGCACTATGAACTTCATGGTGTATAACAGGGGGAGATGAGAGTTCTATGAGGAAAGAACACTGTGACTAATCATACTGTCAAGATAACCAAGTATTTCAAATAAGATGAGATCATCAGCAAGACTCACAATGAGAGAAAGAAGCAAGATGGTAGGAACATCTATGACGAGGAGGCCCAGACAAAATTGTCAAATCGTATAATCAGAGAACTGCCTTATTCCTTCCCTCTTTCATGCTGTTCCTTATTATGGTTTTTAGGAACTGGAAGTGGTATTTAAGGTTCAAGATATACTGCAAATCAGATCAGGTAAGTAACTGCATACAGAGCCTTTCAGGGATCTCTCCATGACATATCATAGGATAGTAAACAAATCACATCTATAACTTTCCTAGATTCCTCCATTAATAATAATAATAACAACAACAACAGCAGCAACCCTATTAATACATAATGAAAGTAAGTTTGCCTTACACCTTCGCACACAATACAGTATTTATTATATTAAGAGAATACAGAATAGTAATATAAAGTAATAAAAGAAAAAAAACTTAAGAAGTGAGTAACAACCCCAGAATCACAGACTCTTGAGCTGGAAAAAATCTTAGCCAATTGCTAAATGTCAGAACTGTTTGATGAAAATATAGTAGCTGTGTTTAGAAATGCATTTCACATAGTATTTCATGTCCATTAAAACCCTGCAATTTTTAAAAGATTTATAAACAAAAAGATGCAGAAGAATACAAATTTAACAGACTAAAAAATAGGCTCAGGGTTTTAAAGACAATGTTCACACCATAAACCATCTTAGGATAGTAAACCTATGACACTGAAGTACCTTCTACTCTTCAGTGGAATGAGCACTTCACACCACCATCGCCACAAAGTACCTTATGCTCACTTCAAATACAGCACTTGGTACTCGATATGAAATTTCAACTATTAATCTGGATGCCTAAACTGAGAGGCCTTGAGAGAAACTATTGTTCATTGTGCTACATATATATATCCTTAGTTCAGTTAGTTACCAAGTAACCATTTGTTTACTGGATGGATAAAGAGATGCATCATTTAAAACAATTATATAATTCAGGGCCTGGAATCACTTATGATAATTCTATCTGCAGCTTATTGCACGTGTTTTTATGTACAACTTTCTAATTCCCTCTGGCTCCATCTTATAGTTAATTAAATCTGCAATGACCTCTCCAGCCTTGTATAGATGTTACTATAAAAGATGTCAGAGAAAATAAAAGAAAAAAAAAAAACACAAATAATTGCATAAACCTTATAACCAGATTTACAATAAAACAATGAAAAGTATTTTCATTGGATGAGGCTACTTACCTTTAATCTTAATATATACCTTAATATATACCTTTATGATACCTATAATTTCTTTTAAACTTGAGACAAATGAAAAACTTTTATAATAAAAATACTCTAGAATGTAGAATAATACAAGATTTGGACTTCTAAAACACACCTTGAAAGAAACCTCAAAGGGCTGAAGAAGAATTCACTCCAATACCACCACAAAATTACACTACCATGATTCCTGTCTGCATTCAACTTATATCAAATGGAATCCTTGAACATTCAAAGAAAATAAACAAAACAGCTATATTAATCAAAAGAAGAAAAAATTTAAGCAGTTTAAAAAACACAGCATAAGTGGTGACATCAACTAGGTAGATAAATATGAGTCTGGAGTTTAGAAGTTTGAGCTGGGGGTATAAGTTTAGGAATTATGGGCACATAGGTAGTATCTACAGCCACAAAACTAGACATTATCAAAAAAAGTGAAGACAGAGAAGAGGATTAAGGACTGAGGTCTGGGGCACTAGGATATTAAAGGTAAGGAAGAACAAGGGGAAATAGCAAAAGAAACTGAGAAGTAACAACTAACAAGATAAGAGGAAAACCAAGAGAGTGTGGTAAAAAAGGGAAGTGGAAAAAGTGTATCAAGTAAGGAGAGGCCAACTACATCAAAAGTTACTGACAAATCAAATAAGATAAAGACTGATAATAAATATCAATTTTAAGACAAGTCAAAACGGTCAGAAAACAACTTTTTAAATATTGAAAAGTAGGTCTGGCCTAATACTCTGATGAACCACTAGTGTGCTACTACAGGAGAGATTAATTTAATATTTTAAAATAGAAATTTGGTATATTAAAAAGATAGCACACCACGATCAAGTGGGCTTCATCCCAGAGACACAGGGATGGTTCGACATATGCAAATTGATTAATGTGATACACTACATAAACAAATTAAAAAATAATAATCATATGATCATATCAATAGATGCAGAAAAAGCCTTTGACAAGATACAGCATCCATTTATGAACAAAACACTTAACAAAATTGGTATAGAAGGAAAATAACAGAATAAAGGCCATCTATGACAAAACCATTAGCCAACATTATACTTAATGGTGAAAAACTAAAAACCTTCCCTCTATGATCAGGAACGAGGCAAGGCTGTCCACTATCACCACTGTTATTCAATATAACATTGTAGGTCCTAGAGAGTGCACTCAGGCAAGAGAAAGATATAAAAGGCACTCAAAAAAAGGAAACAAAGAAGTCAAACCATCACTATTTGCGAATGACATGATTCTCTATATGGAAAACCCTAAACACTCCACAAGAACATTACTACAAACAATAAGCAAATATAGTAAAGTCTCTGGATACAAAATCAATGTTCAAATCCATAGTGTTCCTATACTCTAATAATCAATTGTCAGAAAAAGTGGGAAAAAATCCCTTCTGCAATTGCAACAAAAAGAATACCTAGGAATAAATCTAATGAAAGGATCTATATAATGAAAACTACAAGACTCTATTAAAATAAAGAAATTGAAAAGGATACAAAGAAATGGAAAGATATTCCGTGTTCCTGGATTGGAAGAATCAACATAGCTAAAATGACCTTATTATGTAAAGTATTATATAGATTTAATGCAATCCCCATCAAAACCCCATTGGCTTTTTTTAAAGAAATTGAACAAAAAATCATCAGATTTGTATGGAAACATAAAAGACCTTGAAATGCCAAAGCCATCCTGAGAAAAAAGAATGAGCTGGAGGATATGAAAAGATGCTCAACAACTATAAGCTATTAGAGAAATGCAAATCAAAACCACAATGAGATACCATCTCACACCTATTAGAATGTCTATAATCAACAGGACAATAACAAATGCTAGAGAGGATGCGGAGAAAAAGTTCGGAACCCTCATATACTGCTGGTGGGACTGCAAATTGGTATAGCCACTATGGAAAACGGTATGGAGGTTCCACCAAAAATTAAGAATTGATCTACTATATGATCCAGCAATCTCACTGCTGGGTATTTACCCCCAAAGATTTGAAAACCCATATCCAAAAAGATATTTACACACCGATGTTCATAGCAGCATCATTCACAGTGGCCAGGGCATGGAAGCAACCAAAGTGTCCTACAATAGATGACTGGCTAAAGAAGCAGTGGTACATATGTACAATGGAATATTACTTAACCATAAGATAAAATACTGCCATTTGCAACAACATGGATGGACACTGAGATAATCATGCTAAGCAAAATAAGCCAGACAGAAAAAGTTGAAAATCACATGATATCTCTTATATGTGGGATATAAACCTAAAAGCAACAAATGAACAGGACAAACAGAGACTCATGGACATGGACAATAGACTAGTGGTCACCACAGGGTAGGGGGGAGGTAGACAAGGTAAAGGGGGTTAAATATGTGGTGACAGAAAGAAATCTATCTATGGGAGGTAAGAACACAGTGTAAATATATATATGCCTTACTGTTAAAGTGTACAGCTGAAACATTAGATTTCATTAACCAATGTCACCATTAAATAAAGTCACAAAGGAAAAGTGCTATTTTTTACAACACAAAAAAGTGCATTTCAAATAAAATTCTGTTTACATTCAAAAAAATAAAAAATAATGAATAAATAATTTAATTGATTAAATTGAAGTTTGGAAATTTTTCCAGGAATACAAGGTACATAAAACTAAAAGAGAGAAAAAAGTCCCAACTAGAAACTCTTAAAATGCATTTTAATAATCAACAAGTCAGACAAGTAGCTTTGTTACCCACTTCCTCTCTCCATTTTCAATCCCTTCTTGGAAGCTAAAACTAATTAATTAGATGAAAAAAGAAACCTTCATATTCTTTCTCAGGAAGTCTAGAGCAAAAGTTCTATTGCCACTTATAATATTAAACACAAATCTAACTCCTACAAATACAAAGACTAACTCTCTGTAAGATGAGCTACAGATCAACATTTGCATTTTCCTGTCTTTCTAAAAAATTAGTTATTGATTATATTCCGGTTCTATGGTTCATTTTGTATAGCTAGTTATCCTTTGCTAATAGTCTCAAAATTAAAAGTAACACATATATGAGACCAATCACTCCAAAATAATTTCATTAACTGTTTAAGGATGGACTGTAATTCTGTCCCACAAATTTACCAATTTACCAAAACTACTACTCTTGCAGCCTTATGGATTAGCTTAAATCTTGTCCTATCCCACTGCCTGTAGCATATCTAAATCTTTCTCTAACAATCCACCTTATAAAAAAAAGATTCTATTAGAGTCTCGAAATAACTGTTTACAAGACTATCTTGAATTTGCCTTTTGTTTAATGCCATAAGAAATGGAGACATGTACATGACATACACTAAAATCTAGATTATATAAAGGTGTCAGTAAGAAAATTTCCTGGAATAATGATAACTATCTCTGACTAAATAACAAGCATATCAAAATAGAGGCTCCTGGATCCCTGTTTCACCCACTCTAACATAATCTTAATTTTCACAGCTGAGGAATGCATAATTTTAATAAATTCTCAGGAGACTCTGCTGCAGTCAGCCACAGGAAAAGTCACTACCTTCAAGGGCAAAAATAAAAATGCATTGCAATACATAAACATGAACTTTTTCTTATAATATACACGCTACAAACTTTTTAAATCATATGCATGTTAATGACTTGGGAACAGAAATCACCCTGTTTTAAAATTTTCATGACTACCTTCAACTGTTACTGTTTCCAACATTGCTTAGGATGTATTTATTGTATGAATATGGGGCTGTGTCACATTCTGATGAGGCCATATTGTTTAAATCTATAAGAACAAAACACTCCTATAAGAGACAGGTGCTCTCCTGGACGGGAAAATCATTCCAAGTGGCAAGTGTTAAAGTAGCACCCATTATCTGGTTAAAGACCAGGAACAAAAACTGCAGTATCTATCAGTAAATGAATGGATAAGCAGTATCTGTCCAGTTTTCCCAACACCATTTATTGAATAATCTTTCTTTACCCCATTATATATTCTTGCTTCCTCTGTCATAGATTAACTGACTATATCAGTGCGGGTTTATTTCTTGGCTCCTTATTCTGTTCCATTGATCTATGTGTCTGTTTTTATGCCAGTACCATGTGTTTTGATTACTATAACCTTATAGTATAGTTTGATATCAGGTAGCATGATGCCTCTCCAGCTTTGTTCTTTCTCAAGATTGCTATTCAGGGTCTTTTCTAGTTCCCTATAAATTTTAAGATTATTTAATATAGGTCTGTGAAAAATGCCAATGGTATTCTGATAGGGATTGCATTAAATCTATAGAAGGCTTTAGGTAGTATGGACATCTTAACAATGTTAATTCTTCTTACCCATGAGCATGCTAAATGCTTCCATTTATCTGTCTCTTCTTCAACTTCTTTCTTCAATGTCATAATTTTCTGAATACAGGTCTTCTACCTCCTTGCTTAAATTTATTCCTAGGAATTTTTTGTTGTTGATGCAATTGTAAATGGAATTGTTTTCTTAATTTCTCTTTATTATAGTTTGTTATTGGTGTATAAATGCAACAGATTTCTGAATATTAATTTTTTATCCTGATACTTGACTGAATTCATTTATCAGTTATATTTTTTTGGTGGACTCTTTAAGGTTTTCTATATATAGTATTATAGTATTATATCACCTGCAAGGAGACTTCAGTTTTAAAAATATAAAGAAAAAGAAAAGAATGACAGTAAAGGTATGCTTATTTTCTTCCCTGAAATTTACAAACATTTATAAAAAGAAAAAACAATTATTATAGGAAATTCTACCCATTATGAAACTAGGTAATGGCTATAATTTCATTCCATAGATAAAAATATATGCCCAATACCATGAAATAAGGACAAAATGAAAAGTGGAACTCCCACAATTTCACTAATATCAAGCAAATTAGATTTTTAAATTAAATCAGAGTTCAGAAAAGTGCTATTAACAGCATAAAACAAGATACCCAAATACACCTCTTTCTCAACCTTAGCTGAGGCTCCACAGCACTATCTGCCAACTACTTCCACAATGTAAAACGAAGTGCTAGACCACATAAACAAGACCTACAAAGGAAGTTTTACAAACTTAGTTGATCATCCATCTCCAACTATTTTTTTAAGGGTGGAGATGGGGAGGATTTGAAGCAATCTAAAAGGAGATTGAAACTTGGAAGAGGCATTTCTTTAGAGAGAGTTGTCAATATGACTCTCAAACCAAAGAGCAATGGATTGGTGCCTTACCCTCCACTCTAGCCTAGTAAGGGGGCCTTCAAAGATACCACTCTGAAAGCTTAATATCTGTCTATTGGAGAACAGGGACTCTGTAAACTGGTATTCTGACTTCTACCCAAGGAATCTAAAGACTGGAGTTTGATTGAAGTGATCCACATCAGCAGAACAAAAGACTATAATTGCAATGTCATATATACCTTATTTTCCCTGTCTCTGTACTTCTCATGTATGTAGGGTCTCAGACTCTAATGTATGTGTGGTTACTATGCATATGTATATATTAAGTTTAGTTATTTTCCCTTATTAATCAACCTCTTGTAGATTTAATTATTAGACCAGCCAAAGGAACTTTGGAGGGTAGAGGTTAAGTCTCTTCCTCCCCTACAATTTAATACCTGATCCAATTGCAATTTTAAACTCTTCCAGAATGATCATCTTAGTCAGTCTGAAATTATCTGGTCAAATACCAATAAGGTAATTTGTCATATGGGCCCACTCCATTCAGTGCCCCCACATCACAAAAAGCTAAGCTCAAAGAAAAACTTATACTCTTGAAGATTTTATACTAAGAGTGTAAATGGACTCAAAAAGTTAGATTTACTTTATTTTCTTTCTCAGAAAAGTAGAAAGACAAAATTATGAAGAAATTATGAAGACTCAGGTAGCTTTTGGTGGTGGCCATGAATTCTAGGCTGCATCACTCCAATCTCTGCTTCTGTCATTACATGGCTGTCTTCTCCTGTGTGTTGTGTTTCTTTCACATTATCTTCTATGTTCTTTAAGGACACCAGTTATAGTGGATTAAGGACCCACCCAACATCAGTATGACCTCGTACTGGGGTTAGAACTTCAACTTTTTGGTAAGATAACTTACCTAAGAGTGGCAATCAGAAAGGTCCTATCCAGGTGAATTATATGGACTTCAAGAACAAATAATTTCAAGATCAAATTATACCAGAGCATGAAGAAAGAGGTGGGCATTTGTTTTTACCTTTTTTTTTTAATTTTAAAAAGTCAACATAACATTATTATCAAAATCTAAGACAAAAATAGCTCATTATAATTTATGAATATTAATAAAAAATCAAATAAAATATTAAGAAACAAGATCTAGATGTTTTCAAAAATTATTACCAAGTCAAGATTACTTAAGGACTGTAATAATGTTTAAATATTAGTAAATCCATTAATTTAATTTACTTTGGTAATGGGTCAAAGAAGAAAAGCAACATGATTATCTCTGCTATAGACTAAAGGCTGTATCTCCCCAAAATACATATGCTGAAAGCCTAATCTCCAATGTGACGGTACTTGGAAGTAGGGCATTTCGGAGGTATTAGGATTAAATTAGCTCATGAAAGTGGCGTGCCCAAGGTGCGATTAGTGCCCTTATAAAAAGATAAAGAAACCCGAGCTCTCCCTCTAAATCAGGAATAAAGCCTTCCTTAAGAACCCAATCATCCTGACACCCTGATCTTGGACTTGCAGCCTCCAGAACTGTGAGAAATAAATGTCTGCTATGTAAGCCAACCAGTTTATAGTATTCTGATATAGCAGCCCAAAGTGACTAAGACAGTCGCAGATAATAAAAAAGCAAATGACAAAACATCCATTCCTGATTTAAAATCCTATTTACAGAGAGAAAGAGCAAGGCAGAGAAGGAGGAGGGAGAGGAGGAAAAAGGACTAATGTTTGGTTGGACTAGTCCGCACTCAGTTTTCTTTTATTGGAACAAAATTTATTAATATCTTCTAAAATTTTAAGTGTATAACCTCTCTGACCCAAATTATTATGATCCTTTAGGTATTATGCTACAGATGCAGAAAGGCAAATACACCAGTAAGTAGGGAGAAAAGCTTACAAAAAAAAATAAACTAAAAATGAAAAACTTATTAGAGTACCAATTAATCAAATTACCATTCAATAAGTAGTGTACAGCAATTTAAAGGGAATGCAGTCATTTAAAGAGTAAGGTAGATCTGTCTGGACCGAAAGAAATATGAATATTATATTGTTAAGGAAAAAAACAAGTGCAGCACACTGGATATGATCTGATCTCATTCATGAAAAAATATGCATGTTAGCATAAATAGAACAAACCGTTTAGAAAAGTTCATCTAAAAGTCAACGTAAAAACACACAGAATTTCTGTGTATAAAAGTAAAAATGATGAAATTAGTATCTCAGGAAGATTACTAATACAATAATAATAGGTAGCACTGAGCTGGGCAAGGAACAGGTTTCTAGCAAAGTGCTATAATGAGGTTGTCTATAATGGGTTGTTACTGAGATTAGTCTAAGGTGTGACACAGTGATTTTATAACTAGTAAGAGGGATACAAATGTTATCACATCATTCACCTGCTAAAAATACTTTAATGGCTATCCATTACAATGTTGAATGATTTACTTGTTCCAGAGAGATAGGATAAGGAATGGAGTTAGAGAAAGCCAGTGAGAAACTGTGTTACCTATAATCATTTGGTTAAAAAGACAAAGAGAGGACTAAACATCACTGTGCTTTATTATTTATTTACATATACTAAAGAATTTTGACATTCTCCGAGCAATAGTTCTTTAATAAAGGTTCACAATCAAATCACCTAAAAATCCTTTTCAAACTATCTATTCCTGTGATTCCTATTCTCCCCAAAACTTCTGAGTCAGTAGGTCTGGAGCAGAGTCCAAATAAAGGTATTTTAGAAAAAGTTCCCCAAGTAATTGTGATGTGTATCTCTGGTTAAAAATTGCTATTTGACTGCAAAATAGCTTTTAAAAAAAATCAATTAAGTATTAAAATAAAAAGAAAACTAAAACATTCTTCAAACATTCTTCAAAGGCCTTGGCCCTATGTCATCTGTTAATGTTCTTTCTCAGAATCAAACTACCTTCACAACATTGTCATATTTTTACTTCAATGACTGCTACCAGCACCTGTGGCCAGAATACAGCTGCTGGATTCAAATCTAAAGAGATGCCATTGTTTATAACTCTGGGACTCATAGTGAAGCAATACTAGTAACACGATAATGCTGTAGTCATAGGAAAGCTTACACACAGTTTACACAATAGCTGATTGATGAGCAAAAAAAATCCCCACAACAATGTTCCACAATTGTGAGTGGCTGTTCGAATTAAACAGTTTTGTAACTTGCATAGAATTTTTCTATTGTCATAGTTGGCTTTCTGTCATACTTAAAAGACTGCCATTTTAAATACTGTAAATGCAAGATTATTTTTAACACCTTAAAATGTTAGATTCTTTTCAAAAGATTCAGAAACATCATAAATTATTTTTGCTAAAAATTCTTTTTCTAAATAAATGTTTAGAAATAAGTTACTTTGGAAATAAATTTAATAGATTATGAAAAAAATAAGGTAGCACTGCATATGTCAAAAGAATCATATTGAAAAGTCTGGAAAGACTATTATATTTTATCTCTGGGAAATGGGATTACGCTTTTTGGTCTTCAGTTTTAAAGTTTTATTTACAACAATTAGTGCTATCGGTAAAAAAAAATGGAGTGGGTAAATGGCTGAGAAAAGAAAAATAACAAACAAGCATAATAATGGGAAAAGGAGGCAATGCACTCTTCCCCTTTCCCTTCTGCCTCCCACAACTTTCAGAAGAGTTGAAATGACTGCGACCTCAAGTTCAATTTCTTAAAATACAAAAAAAAGGAGTAAGTTACTCTGAGATATATACTTTCACACTCTAAAGAATTCTTCTGTAAAGTAACAAAAGTTTTGGATACCATACGACCTTCACATACAAGTTACCCTTCTAGTTCATTTTTCATGTCAAAAAATTGCATCAGTGGTTATCTTTTTAAACTCTTATGAAATGAACCAAACACATAAAAATTTATATAAGTGTATAATGCAGTCTCATATACCCATCACCTAGTTTCAACCATTATCAAAACTTTGCCATTCTTGTTTCATATAGTCTTATCCCTTTTTGCTGATGTACTTTAAAGCAAACCCAGATGCTATATTATTTTACTAATCTTTAACAGATAAGGAATTTATCAGAACCCCTTTATCATTATCACTTATAACAATAATTCCTTATAATCTCATAACTATTTCATGTTTGACTTTCCCAGACTGTCTCAAAAAAGTATTCTTCAGTTTTGTTCAATATAACATTTTGTACCAAATTGTGATAAACTAAAATTTCTTGCCTCAAAAGTTAATGCTAAATATACTATCCAAATTAGAACATGTCACATTTCTTTAAGAGTTTCACACTATGTTTCTATGATAATCCACCAAAATCTTTAACATGATACAGAAAATCTTATCCAATTCACAGCCTCATAAGACCGAGACCTCTCCTAGTTCTGTAATAACCCAATATTTTCTTAATGGTAAACAATGATGGACTAAAAGAATCAAGAATGTGTAGTAAGCAAAAGGTAATTAAAAAGCAACCCACCACATGAACCTTGATTGGATATTGAATCAAAGAAAAAAAAAACTACTTATAAAAGACATTGTGAAATAGCAGCAAATAAATATATACTGGTCTCTACTCCCAGTTCCTGGCACAGAGCTCCTAAAACTCTTGTAATTTCCTAAGTGATAAGAACACTAGGATCATCTCTTATTCTAATATTTGACCCCATTCCTGACACAAGGCTCCTGAAACCCTTATAAATTCCTAAGTGATAAGAGCACTAAGAGTACCTTTTGTTCTATTGTGGCAATGCTGGATGGGCTCCTAGATGGGGGCTAGCCACCACAAAGAACAAGCTACAATTGAACCTTGGAATTTTCAGTCCCTCTCTCCTTATCCAAAGAGGGGAGAGGGGCTGGAAATGGAGTTAACAATTGATCATGCCTACTACATGAGGATGCCTCCATATAATCCCAACTGTACAGGGTTCAGGTGGGCAAACACATTGACACTGTGAGGGTGAGGATCCACAGCAACAGAAGCTCCTGTGCTCAGGACCCGCCCAGACCTCACCCTACATATCTTTACAACTGGCTGTTCATCTATATCCCTTCTTATGTCTTTTAATAAACTGGTAAACATAAGGGTTTCCCTGAGTACTGTGAATCCCTCTAGCAAATTAAGCAACTGGACCTGAGGAGGGGCTGATCTGTCAGAAGCACAGATGACAACCTGAATTTGGAACTGGCATCTGAAGTGGGGATAGGGAGGGGCAGTCTTATAGGACTGAGCCCTTAACCTGTGAGATCTGAAGCTATCTCTGAATAGACAGTGTCAGTATTGAGTTCAATTGTAGCTAGTGCAGGAGATTTGCTTCTTGTGGGAGAAAAATACCTACACATTTGGTGTCCAAAAGTGTTGGAAGTGAAGTGTTCCGTGTGACTAGTAAAGGAGACATTCAGGGAAGAGAGACATAGGGAGAGCTGGGATTTTGCCTACAACAAGATGAGAAAAACCGAGTTTTTCCTTTAGAGATGTTACTGGCACATCTGGGAAAATCTGAACATGTAATTAGTGTTATAAACGTGATTATGAAAGAGAATGTCCTCATATTTAGTAGAACTATAAAATGATTCAGAAAAAAATGTACCTACTATGTATTTGTGTGTGTATGTGTGTGTGTGTGTAAGATAGAGCAAACAAATGTACCAAAATAGTATTGACTGATGAATCTTAGATGAAGGTTAGATAAGTGTTCATTGTACAATCGCAATCCTTTCAACTCTTCTCTAAGTAGTGAAAGGCAGAGGGGAAAGGGGAAGAATGCACTGCCTCCTTTTCCCATTATTATGCTTGTTTGTTTTTTTCTTTTTTTACCCATTTCACACACTCTGGTTTTTTTTACTGATAGTGCTGAGTGTTGTAAATAAAACTTTAAAACGAAAGACCAAAAAGCATACTCCCATTTCCAGAAATAAAACATAAAAGTCTTTCCAATCTTTTCAATATGTAAACCTTTGACCTATGCAGTTTCATATTATACATTCCAAATTACCTTCTATAACTCACTTTTCACATAATATATCATGGACATTATCCCCATAAATTGAGATCTAGAATGTCATGTGGTGCTCAGCAATGGAGACACATTCTGAGAAATGCATCTTTAGGTGATTTATTTCATCATGTGAACATCATAGGGTATATTTTCATAAACCTCTAGGCTATATGGTATAACCAGCCTATTGCTCCTAGGCTACAAACCTGTACAGCATTTTACTGCACAAAACTACATGAGATCAAATCAAACGTAAGAGAAAATGCTGCAATCAAGAGATGCAATAAATATGACATGTATGAGACTGCTGCCAGTGTAACATGTTTTTACAGCAAACTTTGTTTTTATAAGTAGAAAGAGTACACTCTAAAATAACAATGAAAAAGTATAGTATAGTAAATACATAAACTGTAACATAGTCATATATTATCATTATCAAGTATTATGTACTATACATAACTGTATGTGCTATACTTTTAATACAGCTGCAGTGTAGTCAGTTTGCACCACCATCACCACAAACAGATGAGTAATGCCACTATGACATTAGGATGGCTACTACGATGTCACTAGGTGATAGGCATTTTTCAGTTCCATTATAATCTTATGAGACCATTGTCATATCCGACGTCTGTTGTTGACCAAAACATCAGTTATGTGGCACTTGACAATATCCTCATTCTTTTATGAAAGGCAGAATAGTGCAGTGGTTTACAGCAAGGACTAGCAAACTTTCCATAAAGAGCCAGAGAGTAAATATGAAACTTTGAAGGCCATACAGATCCTGTTCCAACCCCTCAATTCTGCTCTTGTAGCAAAAAAGCAGCCCTAGATAATATGTAAGTAAATAAACAAGGCTGTGCTTCAATAAAACCTTATAGACACTAAAGTTTAAACTTTGTGTAAGTTCATGTGTCATAAAATTATCTTTTGGAGAAATTCTGAAATATAAAAATGCTGAAACAAAGTAGATATATTTTTAAATTCTGAGATATTTTACTACTTTGTCCTTTGCAAAAGCTCCATCAAACCATACTCTTTCTAACAGAATGAAGACTACACTTCCCCAATGCTTTCCAGTAATAGGAACTCTTTTTTATTATTATTAATTTTTTTAATGGTGACATTGGTTAATGAAATCCAATAAATTTCAGCTGCATACTTTAACAGTAAGGCATGTATATATATATACACTGCATGTTTACCTCCCATAGTTAGATTTCTTTCTGTCATCACATATTTGACACCCTTTACCCCGCCTACCTCCTCCCTCCCCACTACCCTACCCTCTACATAGGAACTCTTAAAATTTTAAGTAGAAAGAGTACTTCAAATTATCTTAAAATTATCACTAACTCACTTTACCTTTGAATATTCAGTCTTATTGTATCTTTAATTATTTTTCATCATGATTTCCAAGGTACTTTTGGATACAATGTACAGCAGATTGTACACATATTTTCCAAATATGTGTCATATACACATCCCACAACACCAGGCCACAAATGGTCATCTGCACCATGACCTTGCCATTCCACTAAAAGACTGTCTGAGATTTTGTAAGTAGACAGCCAACTAAAAAGTTAAGAGTTTATCAAAGTGACAGGATATGAGACATTTTTTAACTTTTCAATACAACTACAACAAGCATTAATTCTCTGAATAGTTCAGTGTGTGAAATTAAATATAATTATTTCCTTAGAAACCTCATATATAAATATTCTGGTAGCGCAAAACCAAACTAGTCTGAGTCTCTCAAGAACTATGACAACTACCCAAGAGGACCTAAAAATTTTAATTTGACTTAGTTACAGTAAGTCCTCACTTAACATCATGGGTAGGTTCTTAGAAACTGCAACTTTAAGTGAAATGTATAACAAAAACCACTTTATCATAAGTTAATTGATATAAACAGGAGTTAATTTCCTACGGCACATTTTTGGTCACAAAAACATCACCAAACTTCTAAATAAACTTCTAATATTAAACTCTGAAAGAAATGTGAGCTATACATACATTTAAGAAAGATGAATAAGAACAAGTAAGATAATTATTTCCAACCTGCTCATTCCAGTTCAGGATCACAGGTGGCCAGAGCTGATGTGTCCTGGCACATCAGAGGACAAGGCAGGAATCAACCCTGGACATGACACTTCTATTGAAGGGTGCGATCACACACCCTACAACCAATCAGACTGGGACATCTGAGACATGCAAATTCACCTCACATGCACATCTTTGGGAAGTGGAAATAAACCGGAACACCCAGAGAAAAATCATGCAGACATGGGCAGAACACACAAAATCCACACTGACAGAGTGGCACCAGCAGGAAATCAATTTTTTTTCTCATTAATGTTATAACAAATCCACAAGGAATGAATCAATGTTATTTGAGGACCTGCTGTACTCTGTTGTGAAAGAAAATTTAAACAAGCCCTAGCAGCTAACGTTTTACTTATATTTTTGCAATTCATCAATAATACTATAAGAAAAATTCCTAAAAGGAAAATTACAATTTCCATGTGAAATGGAAAAAGTATGACTATTTTATGAAGGTAATTTGTGGCAACAAATGTCTGTAGCTCAACTATAGTGTGCACAAGGAATTGTACAGAGAGTAAAAGGATACAAAGACACTGGTGGACTTTGTACCAAAGAGTTTACAATCTAAAGGGGAAAATAGTACAGGATCATAACCGTTTGTAAGGTAAAATTACAAAAGGCTACACTGAAGTGCCAGTTCTACTTAAAAGCTTCACTTTGGTGTCTACTAGGTATCTCAAACTTAACAAATACAAAACTAGAACTCAATTTTTAACAAAAACCTGTTCTTCCCTTGCCTTCCCCTTATTAGTAAACAATACCTCCATTCAGCCAATTGCTAAAGCCAAAAATGTCATGTATTCTTCCCTATAAACATTCAATAGCAATTCTTATTGATTCTACCACAAAAATTATCTCCACCATCTCCCAAGTCATCTCTTACCTGAAAAGTGTTTCCTGCAATGGCTTCTTTACCTGGTCTCTCCATATCTCACCCCACTACAACCCATTTTCCAAACAGCAGCAAAAATATTTTTAAAATATAAGCCTTTCTCACCATTGCTAAAGCTTTCTAATGACTTCCTAGTACACTAGTCACATAACCCAAACTTCTTACTATGGATGATTTATAAGGCCTAACATAATCTTGTCCCAGCCTGTCTTTCTGAACTTATGTCCTACCACTATTTCTCTTGCTCACTCTGTTCCAGCCCACATTGCCTTCTTTCTGTTGAAAATCAAGCTCCTCTCCACTTCAAGGCCTTTGATCTACATGCCTCTCCCTCTCCCTGGCTCCCCACCTATGGCACCAGTGATCAAACTTTACATTGTCAACAGAAAGACAAACTTCATGAGACTCCTGATTAAATGACACACCACCTATGAGTATTCTTCCCAAAAATGTTTAAACTGAATCTAGCCAGAGGACACAATGAGATAAACTCAGGAAGTGAAATATTCTACAAGATAATTTTTCTACACTTATCAAAAAAGTAACACGAGAATGTTAGTTTTCATATTATCTACAATTCAGAAAAGTGGAGGAACAATACATCCAACACAGGAATAAGCAATAAGTATTATGCCCTAACATCTTCATAGACATATAATACAACCATATTTTAAAATCATAAAACCTTCCTAGCAAAATGGAAATTTTATAACATATTACTAAATACAAAATAGCAAAGCTACCAAAAGTTTGCACTTTGATTATAAGAAAATAATGTGTAAACTAATGAACATAAACTGGATCTTTGGCAATATTGCAATCCGAGTTGAGACTTTTGGGGATGTGGGAATGGGGTGAATATATTTTGCATGTGGGACAAAGGTGAATCTTTGGGAGCCAGAAAGTGAATGCAGTGGACAGAATAATGACCACCCAAGGATTTCAACATCCTAAACCCCAGATCTGTATATATTAGGCAAATTAGACAACAAATAGAATTAAGGTTGATAATCATCTGACCTGATCTGGGTAGACCCAATGTTACCAAATGAAAAAGGGAGACAAAATAGAGAATATCACAGTCAATGCTGCATTTGAAGAGAGAAGGAAGCAACAAGCCAAGGAAGATGGGCAATCCCCTGAAACTTGGAAAGGCAAAAATATAAAGATTCTCCCCTGAACCTTCTAGAAAAGAATGCAGTTACCATAACACCTTGATTTTAGCTGAGTGAAACATATGTTGAAATTATCACCTCTAGAACTGTAAGATAACAATTTTGTTATTGTTTTAGACCAGGAGTCTCCAACTGGTCCCTGGCCTATTAGGAACCAAGCAGTATAGCAGGAGGTGTGTGGCAAGAGAGCAAAACTTCATCTGTATTTGCAGCCATTCCCCAGCACTAGCATCACCACCTCAGCTCCACCTCAGATCATCAGGCATTAGATTCTCATAGGAGCACCGGTGCCTGGTACCAAAAAAGGTTGGAGACTGTTGTTTCAGACCACTTAGTTTGGTTTAATTTGTTATAGCAGCAACAGGAAACTAATAAAACTTACTCCATGATTTGACTTAAGATGATCATATGCTATTTTATCTACCTAACAAAAGAAAGAAGGGGCCGTCTCTAGAGAAAGATAACATCATCCAAAGCATCTAGAATTTTCATATATAGTGTACAGCATTAAATAAAAAACTGAGTCCAAGAAAAGAACTTTAAAAAATTTTTAAAAACAAATAGAAATAGAACCACGTATTATCTAGATATTGGTTTGTTAGATGGAACTAAAAGTGGTAATATTCATGAAACTAGAGAAAAATATGTAAGAAACAGATGAAAAGTTGGCAATTTCCAAGAAAGAACAATAATCAACAAAAAAGAAAATCAAATGAAATTTCCTAAAATTAAAAACATAGTTTAAAAACTCCACAGATAGGTTTAACAGTAGTTTATACACAACAGAAGATGAGCTTAATAAACAGGAAATATCCTAATTCTCAATGAACCATAACATTTCAGAAAAGAACATAGATATGTGTAGGACACAGCATAAAAATTCTAACATAGGTGGTATTGAGTCTCAGAAGAAAAGAAGAAAGTGAAGCAAAAGCACTATTTATAGAGATAATAACCAGGAATTTTACAAGCTAATGAAAGATACTATACAAACCTCACACAAAATTGAAGAAGCTCTACAAGCCCCAAGCAGGATGAATACAACAGAAACCACACCTGCACATATAGTAAAACTGCAGAAAACCACAGGTAAATAAAAAAAATCTTAAAAGGAGCTAGAAGAAAAAATTAATTATCCTCAGAAGAGTAACAATAAACTTGTAACAAATGATACATAAGACCTTTACTGCTCTCCTACAAAGCTGAGTGAAGTCTATCCATCATCTATAACACTGACGGTTTTCATTTTTACAAGTAACATATCTAATCTTTCATGCATTTTAGATGCTCCCAACCAATAGCTTATTTCCACATGGGAAAGCCAACACCATCACTAAATCATCCAAGCTACTCTTCAAGGATGCAGGAGAAAGAAAAAGGAGAATTAGCATTATTAAGTGGGTATTCCCTACTGACTGTGAAAGACATTCTGAATTCTCAACAATGCAGTATTATTCTCATTCATTTAGCCAGGAAAAAAAGTAAGAAATCTGCCCTAGGTCTCACAACCAATAAGTAAAAAAGAAGTCAAACAGGTAATCTTCCTTGAAAGCCCACATACTTAGTCCATACTCACCACTTTAACAGATTGTTCTACAGTATAAATTATGCCTTACCTATCAACAACACAGAAACTTCCAGTTAAATATCACAGATTGACTATACCCATTTCTCTCCAGTTTCTCCAAAACATTAAATTTTTTTAATGGGAAAAAAAGTGCTAATCCACAAAGACAAAAACCAGAAGCCAAAAAGTAATGACACAATTCTAAAAACTGAATGGCTAATAAACGAAGACTAAACTCATTTAGACCAGAGAAAGCCAAAACCTAAGTCTTCAAAGTATACTGGTGAAGCCAATTTGAAACAAGAAGATTAACCACACAGAATCCAAAGATAGTTAGAAGCATTAAAAAAAAAAAAAGCCATATGTCTCAAAATGCAGGGATGAAGGAGTGGATGAAAACTACGACAAAAAAAAAAGGTGAAATCCTGTATTTATAAGGAGCAATTAGGCTCCTCAGATGCTCATTCTACTCCTCAATCCTGACATGATGACCATTCCTCCCAGATCCTGACTAAAGATCATAACGAAATCAAAAGTATTGAGTAAAACTCAGAAAAAGTCCCAATGAGAGTGAGAACTCCCTACCCACAGCCCTTCTCCAGCCTCTTTACCTACTTAGCTCAGTTCCTTCAAAACAAGCATTTAGACTGTATCTATCAGGCAGAATAGGGTTCTTAAAGAACATCTGTCAAGTAAACAAGAAGAGACCTAAAGATACTGACATTTGAGAGTGGTCCCAATTAAAATACTACCTTGTAGCAAAATCTACCAGTCAAAAAGCCATAAAAAAGTAGACCATACTTCCAATAACCTTGTAAGTACCTCATTCTATGATGTGAAAAGAGAGCCAAGGATCAGCAGAAACATTTAAGGAAGACTTCTAAGAAAAAATCAGATGAAAACAAACAAACTAAGACTCGGGGGAAAGAGATAATTCAGAGAGAGAGAAAAATTTTAACTATGATTGATTTCTTCAGATGTATAAAAAATGTTAAAGAATAGGCTAATGTATGTATGTATGTATGTATGTGTGTGTGTTTGTATGTGTGTGTGTATATACACACACATACACATAAATATTCATTTTCACGGCTTCTGATCAAGAAGGTGGAGTAGGTAAATGCTGTGCTTGCCTCAACCACATCAAAACTACAACTAAATCATAGAACAGTTATCACCAGGAGTCGCCTGAAGTCTAGCTGAACAGAAGTCCTACAACTGGGGACACACAGAAGAGGCCACCTCAAGACTGGTAGCAGGGGCAGAGACACAGAACAGGCCGGTACCTATACTCACATGTGGCATTTGAGAATCAGGTGAGGTATCTCAGCTGTGGAGGTCCTCCCAGAATAGCAAGGGCTTTCAGCCCCACACCAGGCTCCCCAGTCCAGGGTTCCATTGTTGGGAAGAAAAGTTCCCATAATTTCTGACTGTGAAAACCAGCAGAAATTGTGGTTGGAGTCACAAACATGTCTCTTAAGGGGTCCATGCATGGACTTACTCGGTGATAGACACACTTGCTCTGAGCTTCAGCTTGGCCTCTTGAGGCACCTCCAAGCCAAGAGCAGGTGGTATAGCCATCTTCAGATTCCTTCATAACTCTTGCCAGGTGGTTCTGGGCAAAGCACAGGCTGTGGCTGAACCTGGCCTGCAGCAGGGCCTCTCCCAGGGGGACCCTTTACTGATATACCCAGTGGCCAACTTCAGCTAGAGCCAGAGTACCACCCAGGGCTGCATCTTGAGGAGGACACACCTTAAAGGCAGACTGGCCAGGCACCAGAGCCCTGCTCCATAGGGTCTAGCCCTCACTGCCCCATCCTCACAACAATTCAAGCTAAGAATAAATCCCTCACATCTCCAAGGCTCAACTAAAATGAAAGGACACACACAACCCACACAAGGGACACACTTGAAGCACCCAGCTTAGATGAACAGGGAAGCCTATACCGCTGGGACCTCCAGAACAACTACTACATCAGGCCACTCTATTAAGAGCATGAGACATAGAAATAAACACAGGGAGGCAGCCAAAATGAGGAGACAAAGAAATATGTTCCATATTAAAGAACAGAAAAAGTTCCAGAAAAAGAACTAAATAAAGACAAGCATTTACCAGATGCGGAGTTCAAATACTTATAAAGATTCCCAATGAACACAGGGGAAGAGTAGAGGAACTCAGTGAGAAATTTAACAAAGAGATAGAAAACATAAAAATGGAGAACAAAAACATAAAAAATAACCAATAAGAAATGAAGAATACAATAACTGAAATGAAGAATACATTAGAATCAACAAATTAGATAAAGCAGATGATTGAATCAGTGATTTAGAAGATAAGGTAGCAGAAAACACTCAATCAGAACAGCAACAAAGAAAAAAGAATCCAAAAAACAAGGGCAGTTTAAGAAGCTTTTGGGGACAACATTAGGCATAACATCTGTATCAAGTACAAGAAAGAGAAGGGAGAGAGCAAGAAATTGAAAACCTATTTGAGAAAATAATGACTGAAAACTTACCTAACCTGGTGAAGGAATTAGACAAGTCTAAGAAGTTCGGAGAGTCCCAAACAAAATGAACCCAAAGAGGCTCACACCAAGAAACATCATAATCAGAATGCCAAAGTCTAAAGACAAGGAGAGAATCTTAAAAACAACAAGAGAAAAGCACTTGGCTACCTACAAGGGATCTCCCATACACTATCAGATGATTTCTAAACAGACACTCTGCAGGCTAGAGGGATTGGCACAAAATATTCAAAACAATGAAAAGTAAGGACCTACAACCAAGATTACTCTACTAGCAAAGCTACTATTTAGAATCGAAGGACAGCGAAAGAGCTTCCCAGACAAGAAAAAGCTAAAGAAGTTCATCAACACCAAACTAGCATTAAAAGAAATGCTAGATTTTCTTTAAGAAAAAAAAAAAGATTAAAAATGAATAATACCACGGCACTAACTATGTAGGTATAAACAATTACTTAAATGTAAATGGATTCAATGCTCCAATAAAAAAATACAGGGTGACTGAATGGATAAGAAAACAAAACCCTTATATAACCTGCCTACAACAGACTTATTTCAGATCAAAAGACACACAGAGACTGAAAGTAAAGGAATGAAAAAACATATTTCATGAAAATGGAAACAAAAAAGAAGATAAAGTAGCATACTTACACCAGACAAAATAGACTTTAAAACAATGGCTATAAGGAAAGACAAAGAAGGAATCAGTAATCCCATTTCTGGTTATTTATCTGAACAAACCCAAAACACTACTTCCAAGGGACATGTGAATCCATATGTTCACTGAAGCATTATTTACAATAGCCAAGGTATGGAGGCAACCTAGGTGTTGATCAATAGATAAGATAAAGAGGTGGTACATATATAAAATGGAATATTATTCATTCATAAAAAAAGAATGAAACCTTGTCATCTGTAACAACATGGATGAACGTTGAAGGTATAGTGCTGAGTAGAATAAGTCAGACAGAAAAAGAAAAATGCCACATGATTTCACCTACATATGAAATCTTAAGAAAAAAAAATAAACAAACAAAACAGAAACAAACTCATAGATAAAGAGAACATTTTGATGATTGCCAGATGGGAAGGAGTTGGAGGGTGCATGAAAAAAGTGAAGGGATTAAGCAGTACAAATTGGTAGCTACAAAACAATCATAGGGATGTAAAGTACAGCATAAGGAATGTAGTCGATAATATCGTAAAAACTCTATCGTGTCAGATGAGCACTAGATTTATTGAGCTGACCGTTCCATAAGTTATATAAATGTCTATAACCACGTTATACACCTGAAACTAATATAAGACTGTATGCCAACTGTTAATTGAATAACAAAAATTATTTTAAATAAATAAATAATAAAAATGAATTTTTACCTCTGTCTACCTTCCTCCCCTCCCCGCTTCCCTCCAGTAACCACTAATCCACTGTGTCCATAAGTCTCGGTTGGTCATGTTTGCTTGTTGCTTTTAGTTTCAGATCCCACATGAGTGAAATCATATCGTTCTCAACTTTTTCTGACTAATTTCACTTAGCATGATAATCTCAGGATCCACCCATGTTGTCACAAATGGCAGTATTTCATCTTTTGTTATGGATGAATAATATTCCATTGTATATATGTACCACATCTTCTTTATCCAATCTATCGATGTATACGTTAGTTGAGACATGAGTTTTCAGACTGAAAGGAGTATCCAAGACAATGAATAAAAAAGACCCACCCAAAGGCATATCATTATGAAATTTCAGAATACCAGAAATAAAGAGAAGAATCTAAAAAACCTTCAAAGATGAAAAATGTAAAAGGAAATCAAAACAGCACCATATGTCAACAGTAACTTTGAAAACTAAAAGACAATGGGTCAGTGCCTACAAATTCTGAAAGAAAATTTCAACCTACTATCCTACAAACATTTCCTGACATGTAAAATCTCAAAAAAAAAAAATGCACCTTTTTGAGGGAAGGTAAGAAAACTATTTTCTGTCAAAACAAGTAAATAGAAAAGACAATGACAGGAAAACCAAGGAAAAGTAAATACAATATAGGAAAGACAGTGAGAATTTCTATATCAAAAGTAAAGGGAGGTCTATGGCCATGCCACCCTGAATGTACCCGATCTTGTCTATCTTGAAAGCTAAGCAGGGTCAGGCGTGGTTAGTACTTGGGATGGGAGACCATCTAGGAATACCAGGTGCAGTAAGTGTTAAAAAAAAAAAAAGCAGGGGCGGGGGATCAAGAGACAAAAAGACAAACCAGGCTGGGTGAAAATATTTGAAAATACATATCTGATAAAGGACTATTATTTAAAATAAAGAACTCTAAAAATTCAACAATAAGAAAACAAGCAACCCAATTAAAAAATGGGCCCAAGACCTTAACATATACTTTGCCAATAAAGATATACAGATGGCATATACATAAAAACATGCTCCACACTTGATGTCAAAAGAGAAATGCAAACTAAGACAACAATGAGGTAACACTACACACCTATCAGAATGACCAAAAACTTGAACCCTGTCAATACCAAATGCTCTGGTGGGGCTGCAAAATGGCACAGTTACAGTGGAAAACAATTTGAGGGTTGCTTAAAAAACTAAACATTCTTTCCATATAATCCCGCAATTGAGTTCTTTGGTATTTTACCCAAATGAGCTGAAAACTTAAATCTACACAAAAACCTGCCCATGCATGTACACAGCAGCTTTATTTGTAACTGCCAAAACTTGGGAGCAACCAAGATGTCCTTCAGCATGTAGATGGATAAACTGTGGTACATCCAGACAATGGAATATTTCAGGGCTAAAAAGAAATGACCTATTAGGTATGAAGATATGGAGGAACCTTAAATGTATACTACTAAGTAAAAAAAGTCAATCTTAAAAAGCTATACACTGTACAACTCCAACTATAGGACATTCTGTTTAAAGCAAAACTATGGAGAGTATACGCATCAGTAGTTAGGGCATGGGGTTGGTAGAGAGAGAAATAGGCAGAGCACAGAGAGTTTTTAGGGTAGGAAAACTAATCTGTAAAATACAATAACGAATACATGTCACTATAGATTTGTAAAAATCAATAAAATGTATACCATCAACAGTGAACCCTAATGTAAACTATGGACTCTGGGTTATAATGATGTAGGTTCATTGACTGCTTAAGAAATGTACCATTCTTGTGAGGGATGCTGGAGTAGGCTATGCATGTGTGGGGATAGAGAACACATGAAAATTTTCTGTTATCTTCCTCTCTATTTTGCTGTTAACCTAAAACTACTCTAAAAAATAAAATCCATTTTTTTAAAAAGCAAAGAGAACAGTCATAAAATATGTATTTGATACACATACTCATGTATCTAGACTATATAAAGAACTTCAGAAATAAAGATAACCCATTTTCTTAATGGGCAAAAGATGTGAACATACATTTCACAAAGACTATTCAAATTGCCAATAAGTACTTTAAAAGTGCACAACATCAGTATTTAATAGAAAAATTTAAAAACGTAACCACACTGAGACTTCTGGATCTACATGTAAGGAGCTTAGAAATCACCACTCCATCCTAATCTAAAGCAGAGAAGTGTTACTTCTTTTCTCTTATGGATGCTTTTTATATTATATTCTTACCTAACTACTCTAGCTACAAACTCCACTACATTGTTGAATAGAAGTGAGGAGAGTGGATTTCTTGTTGCTGATTTTGGGAAAAAAACTTTTAGTCGTTCACCATTAAGTATAATACTAGCTGAGAGTATTTATAGATGTCCTTTATCAAGGTGAAGAAGTTCTCTATTTCTACTTATTTTCATCATGAAAGTGTGCTAGATCTGGTCAAAAGCTTTCTCATAACCTATTAAGATGATTATATGGTTTTTATCCTTTCTTTTACTAATATAGTATATCACATTGACTGATTTTTGCATTCATGGGATAAATCCCACTTGATCATGGTGTACAATCCTTTTTATATGTTGCTATATTTGGTTTGCTAATCTTTGCTGAGGATTTTTATATCTGTATTCTATATGCTATCTATAGTGCCCTTGTGATATCTGGATTTGGTAGCAGGGTAATATTGGCCTCACAGAATGAGTTGAAAAGTGACACCTCCTCTTCTATTCATGTTAGCATTTGTGAAGCATGGTTAGTTCATCTTTAAACATTTGGTAGAATTAATAAGAGAAGCCATCTTGGCTTGGGCTTTTCTTTTTAAGAAGCTTTTTGATTACTAATTCAATCTATTGTTATGTCTATTTGGATACTCTATTTCTTCTTGAATCAGATTCAGTAGTTTGTATCTTTCTAGGAAAATATTTCACCTAGACTATGTATTTATTGTCATAGAATAATTCATAGTATTCTCTTAGAATCTTTATTTCTGTTAGACAGCAGAAATAATTTAATTCCTGAATCTCGTAATAGGAATTTTCTCCCTTTCTTTCTTGGTCAGTCTAGCTATAAGATTATCAATTTTGTTGATCTATTCAAATAACCAACTTTTAGTTTCAATGATTTTCTCTATTGTTTTATTCTCTATTTTCATTTATTTCTTCTCATCTTTTTATTTCCTCTTTTTCCTGCTTCCAAATTAGTTTGCTCCTCTTTACTAGTTTCTTAAAATGGAAGGTTACATCACTGATTTGAGATCTTTTATTTACTATAAGTGTTTCTGGAGAGAAATTTCCCTCTACACACTTCTTTAGCTGCATCCATAAGTATGTTTTGTTTTTGTTTTCATTTGTCTGAAAGTATTTCCTAAGTTCCTTGTGATTTCTTCTTTGAGCCATTGGCTATTCAGGAGTGTACTGCTTAATTTTCACTTACCTGAGAATCTTTCAGATTTTCTTTTGTTATTAATTTCTAATTTCATTCCATTGTGGTCAAAAAACATATTTTCTTATTTCGATTCCTTTAAATTTATTGAAATTTGTTTAATGTCCTAACGCATGGTCTAGGCTAGAAAATGTTTCATGTACACTTGAGAAGAATGTGAATTTTGCTGTTGTTCTGTAAAGTGTTCTATAAATATCTATTAAGTCTTGTTGCTTTATAGTATTGTTCACATCTTCTATTTCCTTATTATCTGCCTAGTCGTTCTACACATTACTGAAAGTACTTTTGTCTCCAACTATTATTGTTGAATTGTCTATTTCTTCCTTCCAGTCTTTGTTTTTGCTTCATGCATTTTGGGGCTCTGCAAAGTGCATATGCCTATAAATGTTATGTATTACCAATGGATTAATCTATTATCATTATAAAATGTCCTTTATATCTAGTAATTTTTGTCTTAAAAGTCTATTTTATCTGATACTGGTATAGCCATTCTGGCTCTACTTTGGGTAAGGTATGCA
The DNA here is from genome assembly GCA_030015415.1 of Cynopterus sphinx. Taxonomy (NCBI): domain Eukaryota; kingdom Metazoa; phylum Chordata; class Mammalia; order Chiroptera; family Pteropodidae; genus Cynopterus; species Cynopterus sphinx. The sequence continues at coordinate 49,389,015 of CM057380.1, forward strand.
TGGTTTTACCTTTTTCTATCCTTTTACTTGAAACCTATTTGTGTTTGAAACTAAAATATGCCTCTTGTAAACAGCACATAGTTAGATCATCACTGATTTTTACATAACAAAACTTTAAAATAAGGTCAAAACACAGAAAGGTATACTCTTCTGAAATTTAAAAAACTACTATAAAGACAAAATATTAAATAGCCACTAAATTTTTTAAAATAACGAGAAAATTTGCCCTACCAGATATCATATACACAACAGAATATAACATATCCTAACTAAAATATTAATGGCATTTGCAGGAGAATAGACAAACATATTAGTGGAAAAGAGGAGAATCCAGAAAAAGACCTATGTATGTGTGTATGTATATGTGTATGTGTGTATAATTTTAAGTCAATGGAGAAAGAATAGCTTATTCAATAGAAGGTGTTAGGACATGTGACTTTTATTAGAAAGAAAATTATATTATCTCTCACACTCAAAACTAAAATCCAATTGCATTACATGAAACTAAAAATTACTATAAAATCACACAAAATCTCCTATAATGATAAGATAGGAGAGACTTCTAGATAATACACAAATGTCAGTTTTTAAATATCTATATGCTAAAACACACATACAAACCTAATATTTATTATTTATTGCATATTTAATTAGTGCAACAAAAGCCTGTGGTTTAAGAGATAAAGTGAATTTACTTCCAGATGCACCATTTAAAAATCTGCCATTAAGACAGTCAATTTAACTTCTCAAAATATCCAGTCTGAGAGTTTTCTGAACAATTTTAAAATAAGGATATTAATTTCCACCTCTTGAGACTATATTTTAACATGAAATGACAGAGTAACTATAAAGGCATCTAAGTATAAGGCTGGCACATTATAAAAGCTTGTTATTCCTTACTTGAACTTAAGTTGATATTACATTAAATGAAGAATTAGAAAATGCAGTGAGAAATAGCAAAATTCCTGTATTTCGGTTCACAATAAAAGTACTTTATAAATTTCATTCAACCACCTCTGAGATAAAAACATATTTCCCATCATCCTTGCCCACTATATATTTTTCATGTAGAAATAACCAGCGGTTAAGAGTGTATCTATTCTAAAGATGAAAGGTAATGACAAAGCAGCCAAGACTGGCACCAGTTTAACAGCAAAACCTTATCAACATACTGTTTACATTTTATTCCAATGTCTTTCGTCCATTAAAAACTTTTGCCCCAAAACATCTTTTTAAGATTTTTATCCTAAGTTTTTGAACAAAAGTCATACCTAAAATAGAAGCTACAGACTAAAAGCCTTCAGAACAGTGCATAATAAACATTGTTAAGGATAAAAAAATAAACATATTAGATAAAGACTAAAGTGCTTGAAGGCTTGCAAATACCAATATTTTTATTTTTGAGCACTGCTTACAGCAAAAATCTTTCATAATTCAGAAAGCAGTGGTTGATTCAGCTTTTTGTTTCAAGCTAAATATTCATTTCTTAGGTAAATCATGTTTCCATAAAGGAACAGCACAATTTACAAAATTTTTAAAAGCAACTACTCATACAACTTACAGCCCAAACAAGTTCAAACTTCAACAAATGTTTGTCAAAATGGAATATTTCCACTTTAAAAAAGTATGCTCAGACATTTACTTTCTTGTAGATTTTTAGATGAACAAGATTTTGACTTTTAGAATGGTATTTAAAAAACTAAAGAGGCAACCCAAAATTACACAAAGAAGTGTGCCTTTCAATCAAAAAAAAAAGTTTATTCTAATATAAAAGTAGCCATGACTTTATTCAAATTACTAAAGACAATGTTGCAACTTTAAGATCCTCCTCTCCCTAGTTCAACCAGTCCTCCTCCTGTTTTCCTTATGGAATTAACAGGAAAATTAATGTTTAAAGCTGGAAAACTGGTGAAATTTTTCTTTAGCAAGACCTGCCTTGCATTAATTCTACAGCACTCAAGGCAGTTAGGTCCACAGGCCAGGCTCAAATGCCACAAGACTCATTTGTGAATTAAAATAAAAATCGAAATTGACTTAAAAACAGCAAAACTGAGCAGGACACTACAAAGAATAAATAGGGTAGCTGACTTGCTATCAAATCTTCTGTTTTGATATGAAAGTTTCAATATATCACTCATAAATATACATAATATTCTTAAAAATCAAGTTTTTCTTTCATATAAAGCACATGAATAAAGACTTCTGAAATATTCTTTTCAAATGCTACAGAAACCTACATACTAATGGGGTTATAGAAAAACTAAAAATGACGAAACATTTCTTGGCATTCTTCCCTCCATAGCAAATCTAATCTGGGCCCAAAAATGGATACAAAATATTGGAGTTTTTTTTAATCTTGGTTTCTCTTCCCAATTTGCAGCCAATAATAACTGGAATACTGAAAACAAGTCTTGAAAATCTCTACTATCTTAATTAAAATAGAACAGATCTACACTCAAGTTTAACAAAAGTTCACTATAATATTCCTTACAACTTAATCAGCATCTTTCCCTCTTATTCTATATTCAATGATTCCTTTATTTCAAAAACAACATCACATGATCTGTGACCAACACCAGTCAGTGGCTAGACACTTTTCAAGTCACCCCTCTCAACTTGATTTTTTTAAATCAAACTTTAAATGTGAAACAAACTGAACACAAAGACACATTCTCCAGGAGAAAATGCTGTGATGACTTCATTATAAAAACAAATAGCTGAATCATATTAATAAAAATTCCAGGAACTGCAGTAGAACTTTCTAAGATACACTTTAAATCACTTCATTTGCTACATGCTCCTGGAATCTAACCTGTAAAGCTGTCCTAGACTATCCATATGTCTCCTGAGTCCTTCAAATCATGCATAAAAGTTTCAAAACCTAATATCCATAACAGTAATCAAACCAAGGGCAGCTTTTCACAAGCAATAGCCCTAAGCTCTTTCAAATAAAATTAACAACAAAATAAAAATCAAAGGTCAAAACCAAAAATGGTCTTAAATTTTCTCTTAGAAGTAGTTGTTCCTTAGTTTTACAATACTCGGCTTTTCACTGAAGAATGGGAAATCTAATTAACAGTGATAAGGATGGGGACGGGACAGCTATTTCTCAGACGGAAGATGCAAAAATTTACAACCCAGGCTGGCCTAGGGATCAGCAGGCACGCGCACACGCGCACACACACACACACACACGCACGCGCGCGCCCACACACACACACACACACACACACACAATCTCCCCTCTCCACTCCCCATTGCTCTGCGGAAGCTTTCAAGAAATGTCACTATCTAACGGAAGTTTTAAGGCCTTATTTTTAAGGCCTAAGGACGGCCCTGTAGATGCACTGTAAAATACAACCTAGCAAAACTCCATTCTCCAAAACAACTCAAGAGTTTCCTACGATGCCTGAAACGGAAAGGGAATGTACTTTGAAGGCCGTCAGGGCTGTCGCTTCGCACACAGGAGGGAGGGCAGCCCATGAGAATCGGAGTGCCACCAGGCCAGCTTATGTGACAGATCCGCTGGGAGCATCCCACTGTGATGCTGGGCCCTCCCAGGCCGACGCTACTGGAGGAGGGACGTGTATGAGATCTTCAGGGTCCTCCTACTTCCATCCTCAAAACAGAAACGCACTGTTTCTCCGACTCGTCACCCCCCAACCCCATACCTCTCGACAACGGTGTCCCCTTCGAAGAGCTTAAGTGGAAAGCAAAGCAAGATAGTCTCGGACCGCAGTCGACAAAATGTGGTCGGTCACAGCATTCCCACCCCCAACTCCCGAGCAAATCACCCGCCAGGGCCTTCCTGAGAGCCCCTCCGGCAAGGGGCATGCAAGCGGCAGAAGTCCACATCCCAGCTCGCCCCCCACCACTTCCTCCATCGGGTAAGGGGAGCGGAAAAGCGCAAAGAGGAACTAAGTGAACTGCAAGAGGGTGCCCTGCGAGCTCCCTTAAAGACGGGGTGGGGGTGGAGACGAAGAAGGGGCGGAAGGGAGGGGAAGGGATGAGCTGCAGGAGGAAGGGGACGACAGCGCGCTCCTGACAAGGGCACGAGTCTTTGGGGACGCAGCTGCACCCCCGGTCCCCGACGCGGAGCGGGGGCGCCCGGCTTCTAAGGCGCTTCGCCCAGGGCACAGGACGAGGAAGGGGGATGAGGACGCGAGGTCCCCTCCTGGCTCGGCCTCGCCGCTCAGAAGGGCCGGTCGGGGCTGCGGAGCCCTCGCCGGATGGGGCGTGGGGGCAACGGCCGGCCGCCCCGTCGGACGGCGCGGGCTGCGGGGCCCCCCGCGCGCTCCGGCTCCGCCCGCCGGCTCTGACGCCCCCACCGCGGGGGAGACCGCCGGCCTGGCGCCGGGTGGCCGCGCCGCTTACCTGAAGCGGGGCGAGTCCTTGAGACACTCCTCGAAATCCACCGTCATCTTCATCCTGCCTCCTCCTCGCCTCGCCTCGCCTCGCCTCGCCGGCGGCGCTGGAAGAGCCAAAGGAACCGGGGAGCGGCCGCGCTGACGACCAGACGGCTACTGCGGGCGCACGGCCGCGACTAGAGCTGCGCGGAGCTGCGGAGGACACCTCGCCCGCTGGTCATAGCAGCCGCGAGACGGCGGCGGCGGCGACGGCGGTCAGGCCCCAGTCCGGCCCCGCTTCCTCCCACCCCCAGCAGAGACCCGGCCTCAGGGAAGCGGCCCGGAGTGACAGCCTCCGCCAGCCAGCCACGAACCCGGCGCCCCTGGGCGGGGCTTCCGGCAGCGCCGCCTGCGGTCGCCCCCGCAACGCGCCTGAGCGACCGGAGCGCAAGCCAATGAGCGTGCGACCCTGGGTGCCTTCTTGCCACGGGCGTTCCCGAGGGCCAACCGGGATGCGCGGGCGTTGCTAGGCGGGATGCAGCGGTTGCTAGGAGGCCGGCCGCGGAGGCTCCTCGGGAAGGAAGTCATGTGGCTGCGCGCGGCGCTTCCCTCGGAGCCCCCGCCCCCCTCCTCCTGCTGCTCCGGCCCCGCCCTGCTCAGCTGCCAGCGCGGAGGAGCCGCCTCCTACAGGTCTGAGCACAGGGAGTTACGTTCGAAGGCGGCTTCGGCAGAAGTTTGAGGGGTGAGGAGTAGAAATGACAAAAAAAGACAGGCTAAACCAACGCTTTCTTTCACTTTAAAGAAAGTGAGGCCAGGAAAGGAGCCAGGATAAGTTTGGGGATAAAATCCGTCTTTCAGTTACTGGCTTCATCGCTTGATAATATCGACCATGTTTATCTTTTTGTATAACCAGAGACGGCTTCCTGAAGTGTGGGGTGGGCATCGGAAAAGCAGACGGATTTAGACAAGTTCCTTCGTGTGGAGGAGCCATTCTCAAAACCACCTTTCTTTACCAGTAGACTTTCGCCAGTTCCAAGTTGATAGGATCTGTAAATCAGGCTCACTTACTCCAGCCTGCAGCGTGGATGCCTTATATTGAAACGTATGCTTTTTAAACCCGACCTAAAAAGCATAGGCGTATTCATTAGCATGCACACGTGGGGTGTTCTAAAAGCATAGTGGCTCTGAGTGAGAGTCTGCAGGCAGACTCCCTGGATTTACCTACTGACTTTCTCACTGTAAAATGAAGATAGCATCACTGTCATGGTAGAGTTGTCCTGAGGCTGAAACAGATAAGGCCTCTAAAGGCATTCAACATACTGCCATAAAGTAGTAATTCGGTAAATTTTGACTGTTACCAGAATTGTACCGCTTACTCCTTCAGTGACATAGTCAACAGTTTAAACCTTCTCACTTCTACTGCCTCAAGTCTTATATAACCCCTTGACCATCTGGCTAAGTATATATAGTATGATGGCTTGTTGCTTTTCATAACTGATGATTATGTCTCAATCTTTTTAGCACCTTTAGGAATTAACAGTAAAAGTAGAACATTTCAAAGAATATATAAGCTTTATAAATGTTTCTTCTCTGGTTATAAACTTTTTTTAATTGAATGGCATAGTCCTGGAATCTACACAGCTTTTCTTGATAACTAGAAACTATTGATGCTTAAACATTAAGTGTCCTCAGACACTTCAGTTAATCAAGCCACCTTCTACTAGATTCTATATCAAATTTAGAAAGTTGGCTATTTCTACTTTTAATTGCATTCCTGATGCATGACAAATTATATACAATAATTTAATTGTTTCGATGCTTCAACACAGTGTAACTTTTTGGAAAATGCCTAAAGTGACACTTTGGGATTCAAATTAAAATTCAACTGCCTGACACCATCAATGAAATAACTAAGCTAATTATCAGATGAACATCTTTATGTGGATAGCTAAATTTATATAAATCCAGTTAATGATAACACTGTAAATTTTTTTTCTCTGCCCCAAGGAAAAGCAAGCATTATAGAGTGTCAATTGTAAAATATGTCCTCAATTAAGAAATATTAAAAGTGGGGTAGAGTGGGAATCCTAAAGTGTCACAGATCATAAAAATAACTTCAGGGCCACTCTGCAACGTCTGCTATACACTTCTAGACAATCCTTGAAGTATCCTTTCAATCTATGCTCCTGGAGTTTATCACTTTAATCTGTCTCCAAATCAGATCCCAGAAGAAAATCAGATTAACCCAGTTCATCTTTTTTTGAGGGATCCCCTAGTCCCTTGGCAAGCCCAATAGAGAGGTGGGATTATTCAGCATAATCATTTGTACAGGACCAGGATGGGGGCTGCAAGACAGCTGACTGGTAGACAAAGAGGTTTCCCTAAAAGAGGGTGTTGGTCATTGGGACCCATAAAGCACAACTATTAAATTCTCACATTCATCCAGGACTTTGGCCTCTGACTCATATTCCCTCACCCCCAACTCTTAACATCAGTTAAGGTTATTTCAGCATTCACTCATTCTTTCATTCAACAATATCCACTAAGCATATACTTAGGGCCAGACCCTATGGTAGGCTCTGAGGTTTATAGGTAAAGTGTTTCCCTACTAGAGCTTTCAAAACGCGGGTGGGGGTGGGGGGTGGAGGTGGGGGTTAGAAAGCAAGCACATCAGGAATCTTGGAAAGTAAGACCCAAGAAAAGGTGAGCAAAGACCTTTAATCACAGAAAACTATGTGACTAAAGCGCAGAGGTAAACAGTGACCAAATACAAAGGACCTTGCCTGCCACACTAAGGAATTTGTATCTTAAGGCAATAGGAAGCCATTCAAAGAATTTGAACATGGAAGCGATCTGATTTGAATTTTAAAGGACTGTAGGGCCAGGGGGTGGAGCTATCAGGCCTGTCTAAATGCTAGAGGCAATTTTGAGGTTTTCAACCAAGGCAACTGCAATCAAGAGATACTTAAGAAACACAATTGAAAGAATGTGATGGCCAATTGAATGTAAGGGAGGCAAAAAAGACTAAACTCAAGGGCAGGGGCCCCCAATCCCTAGGCCTCTGACCATTACAGGTCTTTGGCCAGTTAGGAACTGGGCCGCACAGCAGGAGGTGACCTGAGGAGGGGGGTGAGCAAAGCTTCATCTGTATTTGCAGAGGCTCCCCAGCAGTAGCATCACTACCTCAGCACCACCTCAGATCATCTGGCAGTAGATTCTCACAGGAGCACCAGTCCCTGGTGCTAAAAAGGTTGGAGACTGTTGCTCCAGGGTGACTCTAGGTTTCAGGTGTGGGTGACTGGTGGGAAGTGGTGCCATTCCCATAGAATCTCTGTCTTAAAATATGTCACTTTAGGAAGTCCTTAAATGTTCCCACCTTAAACTTTGTCTCACCCAGAACATTCCATGCACAAGTTCATCCTTGAATGTTTCTGGCTCTCTAGCTCCCACACATTCACTTCACCATCCCCTAACCCCCAGGACCTTTATTTTTTATCTCCCAGACTGGCCTTCCTCCATCGCTTCAACAACACTCTTTACAGTGCCTCCATATCTCTCTTTAAGTTATTCCTGGCAATGTCACACACCTAACACTGGATCAGCCCAAAGATTTCCTTCATGTACCCCACTCCTACTTGCCAGGCAACACTAGAGATAGTTGATCTCTTAACGCAATGAAAGCCACTGGAAAATTTTCAGGAGGGTGTTGGACAGTAAAGAGTTGAAGGCTTTTAGGGTTGAGACTGTATCACTGAATTCAATGATACAAGATCAGGTTACTACATACTTAGGATTTTCAACTGTCTTTGCATTGTTTAGCTGTGGCCAGATCCCTGGCCCACTGGAACAAAGGCTTTTCTCAAACTTTGGCACCCAAGCTATGGGCCATCCCTTTCATGATTTGTAGATAGTTTTGACTCTTCACTAGATAAATAGATGATAGATAGATTAGATTAGATTAGATTAGATAGATAGATAGATAGATAGATAGATAGATGATAGATAGATAGATAGATAGATAGATTATAGATAGATAGAAATAATTAGGCAGTAACACTCTTCCTAACCCTAACCCACACACTCATCTATATTCTTCCTTAACTTCTTCCTTACCCACATTATCTCAGAGGAAAGTGTACTTCTTCCTTGTGCTCCAGACTACACCCCTTTTATTCTCTGAGAATGGCCCAATCATTTAGCAACTCTTTTCTGCATCCTCAACCTTTCTCTCAACTGGACCTTCTTTTTGAAGGAAAGAGAAAGAAAGAAAAGCATACACCCTCTGTATTAAAAAGGATCATTTTTATTTTAAGAGAAACTACTCAAGTAAGGCAAAAATAAGGAGCTGATGATCAGATAGGATGGTTTAACCCAGAACCAGATGGCAGGCTTTTCATGGACCTTGAGAAAAATTTGGAACTAGGGCCTATAAAGCCTGGTTGTCCTTTCCACATATCTGTTTTGTTCTTTTGCATACCTGAAGCTGACTTCTTCTGCCTCTGCAGGCCCAGCTCCCAAGATTAACCAACCAATGGGAGAAAAGGGGTTTTCATTCTTGACCCAAATTCTAAATTTCTTGGGGAACTATCTTCCGAGCGTGGATGATGTATCTCAGCAAAGGCCAATAAGCTATAGCCAAAGGGTCAGCCATGTACAAACATAGCTTCAAGAAGCCCTCTCCTATGAGATCAGTTAGCAGGGAAAGGAGACCTAAGAGTTGGAAAAATTCCCCTTCGGCATTTGCTAAATATTTCTCCACCGTTTTCTATCTAAGACTCTTCAGAGCATAGTCTGCACATTTTCTATTCATTTCACTATCTACTGAGTTCTATTCACTCCCTACCCACCCCTCATCAACTGTTTTCAAATAGGTCACTTTCCAGTTGTCAAACCAAATGACACTTTTCTGTACTTGTTTTGCATAAAATCTCGTCAAGCACTTGACTGTTGTCAACTATTCTCATTTTGAAAACTCACAGCACTCTTTGGCTTAAAACTCTTCAAAGGTTTAATATTACCTAAAGCTCTGTTTTTTAAACTTTCATTAATCATGGAACCCTTTGTTTAAAAGAAAAAGTCTTTCACTAATGCCCACCATCAGATGGATAAAAGAGAAGCTGGTGTGGTTGAAACAAGGATGGAAGACCCAGAGCCTGGCCACCTGGCCTGATACCCCATTCCTAGACGACCCACCAGTGGACTCTAATGAGTACTTACAGCTTCACTGAGTATAATTTGAAAAAACAGATCTGAAGGATGAGCTCCAAATTTCTTAATTTCATAAATTTGTTCCCCTAATATCCAGTACCTGCCAACCTTTCCTACCTTCTTCACTACCAGTCTCTCTGTTCCCAATGGATTCACCCATCCATAAAGGAATTCTCTCAGCTGCTTCAGTATGCTTCTTTCTGAGCCCCACCTTGGTACATGATGTTTCCTCTTCTTCAATGGGCCTCCTCACTTCAGGTGCCTGGTGAACTCCTATTCATTATTTAAAACTTGACTTAAATGGAATCTCTTCAGGTACTTCCCCATCACAGCATGACTTCTCCTTTGTGCTCTGGTTGTTCTATCACCTATTGTACGTAACTATTAAAACAGAGTCCAGTGCAGTATGATCATTTGAGATTTTTATAACCATATTCTCAGACTTGGAGCTTCTGGGTGCTGACGTTATGGTCTTTTCATCTTTGTATATTGAGAACCTAGCTCAGTGACTGGCATTTATTAAGTATCTGAAAAATGTTGAATAAATGAATGTATTTTTCTCCCAAAGTGATATTTTCCTATTCAAATCCCCATGATTACTGTGTACATGTATGTATTTTCTCACAAGATTATGAGCTCAGATAATGATACTTGTATTTTAGGTGATCATGATAAATAAGATATACATAAAAGTGCCTAAAAACATGTGGCTCCTTGGTAATTTTTCAGCCTGGCTGTAAAACAGAATCCCCTGTAGAGTTTTTCTGTGATTTTTTTGTTTGTTTGTTTTAATATGAATTTGTGGGCCTCACCTACTAAATCAAATTTTCCAGAAGTGGGGTATGCACATAAGTCCCACAGGTGATTCTGACGCACAGCTTCATAACTGAAACACAATAAATGCTGGCTGATGTTCATTTTTTAACTCTAGTACCTGGCACAGAGACCAGCAATATAGTGGGTGCTCATTAAATATAGGCTGAGTTGAAACTGAAAAATATAATGTTTTCAACATTTAGAACATAACATTTTTTATATCTAACAAGCCAAGGCATTGAAATGAAAAGGTAAATTTTAGGCTACAGGTGCACAGACCACAACTTGATTCTCAGTCCCTCATTGTTGACTCTGTACTTCAGTGAGCCCTCTGCTGCTCTCCCTTCCACCCCCTTTCTAGCTTATTGCCTTTGTACAGTGAAGAGACTTACTTTCTGCCCAACTACAATCCCTATAGATCTAAAACAAGATTTCTAAGCAGTTGCTTCCTAACTTCTTGATTTGGCTATGATCTTTCTCTGAGAGCTTTCCAGGAGTCTTTCTCATAACCATAATATTTAATTGATTTTCAGATCCCGTTAACAGTTTCCCATGTAATAGCTCTTGAATTTATGCTTAACTTCCAAAATTCAAAGATACTGCCTTGGTTCAGACCTATAGTATTTCAAATAGCATCCTAACTGGGCTCCTTGCCTATTATGGGCCAAGTTGTACTCCCTCAAAATTTATATGTTGAAGCCCTAACCCTCAGTGTTTGGAGATAGGGCCCATAGAGAGGTAATTAAGATTAAATGATGTCATAAGGATGGGGTCTTAATATAATATGACTGGTGTCCCTATAGGAGAAGGAAGAAATTCCAGGGATGCAAATGTATGCAGAGAAAAGGCCATATGAGGACACAGAGAAAAGGAGGCCATCTACAAGCCAAGGAGAGAGGCCTCAAACCTGCCAACACCTTTCTCTTGGACTTCCAGTCCCCAGAACCATAATTTCTGTTTAAAACACCCAGCCCCTGGTATTTTCTCATGGGAGTTCTAATAATGCAATACCCTGCTACAGTCTCACCCTCTCCACCTTATTCACTGTACTACTACTAAAAATTATCTTTCTAAAAAGCTAATCTGGTCATCACTCCCTGGCTCAAAATTCTGTGGTATCTTACCATTCCTTTTTTGGCACAGCACACAGTAGATGCTCTGGCCTTTTCTCAGCCATCCCATCTTTGATCCTCATACCACCACTTCCAAAATTCCAGTCATACAGACCATTTCAGTCATGGTCTTCAAGTTTGACAAGCAACAGAAACCAGCTCTGGCTAGTTTAAACAGGAAAAGAATTCCTTAAAATGATGTTTGTATTAGTCTGTTCAGACTGCCATAACAAAATACCACAGATTGCGTGGCCTAAACAACAGATTTATATTCTCAAAGTGTGGCGACTGGAAGTCCAAGATCAAGGTACCAGCAAGATTGGTGTCTACTGAAAATTCACTCCTTGGGTTGCAGGTAGCACCTTCTCGCTATGTCCTCACATGGCCTTTTCTCTGCTCACGTGGCGAGAGGGAGAAACAGAGCAAGCTTTCTGGTGTTTGTTAATAGAACACTAATTCTATCCGATCAGGGTCTCACTCTTAAGACTTCATTTAAACTCAGTTGCTTCCTGAGGTCCCATTTCTAATACACCCACACTAGGGGTTAGGTTTTTAACGTATGAATTTTAGCGAAACATAAACATTCAGTCCCTAACAGTGTTCATAGAAACATTATGTATAATAGCCCAAAATGGGAAACCACATAAATATCTGTCAACAGGTAAAAAGATAAATACAGGTGGTCCAGACTTACAATGGTTCAACTTAATGATTTTTCAGAATTACAATGGTGAGAAAGTGATACTCATTCAGTAGAAACCATACTTCAAATTTTGATCTTTTTCTAATATAGTGATAAGTTGTAAGATACATTCCCATGATGCTGGGCAGTGGCAGCAAGCCACAGTTCCCAGACAGCCACACCATCAGAGGGTAGGCAACAGATATTTTACTGTATTGCCAGCATGTTTTGAATATTGTGTTTAGCATCTCCTCATGTCTGAAAAACACCCATCCATGTCTCCTGCTTCTGGTGAGGAGAAGAGGAAGGCAAATACTAGAGATGAAACTCAAGATAATTGCCCAGCTGTAGGCTAATATACGTGTTCTGAGTGTTGTGAAGGTCAGCTAGGCTAAGCTATGTTCAATGTTTTGTATATTTTTGGATTTTATATGAATGATATAATACTATATGTATTCGCCTATAACTTTTTTATTTTTTTAGCTCAAAATCATGTTTCTGAAATTCACCCACATTAATGCAGTTTTAGATCATTCATTTTCACTGCTATGTGAATATTCTTTATTCTCCCATGTACAGTGAGTTGTTCACAGTTCTTTGTTTTTAGGAACAATGATGCTACGAGCATTCCTGTCCATATCTCCTTGTATACACTTACAAGAGTGTCTCCAGGGAATGGAGTGGAATTGCTGAGCCTGGGGTTTACATAGCCTCAACTTTGTAATGTAGAGGCAACTTGTTTGCCAAGTGTAAAACCACTTTGTACTGCCTCCACCCTGTATGAACTCCTATTTACTCCATATCTTCTCCTGTACTTAGTATTGTCAGATGTTTTAATTCCTGCTAATCTATTAGTATAAAAAAGATCTAATAGTATAAAAAAGATATTTAAAAAAATATATATGTATATAATTTAATTTCCCTGGTTATTAATGAGACTGAAAAACTTTTTACATGCTTGTTAGTCATTCATGTTACCTTTTCTGCAAAATGACTATTTATGTCTTTTGCCCAGTTTTTAAAAGTCATTTTTCTTTACATGAAGAACATCTTTATATGTTCTAGATATTAGTCTTTTGTCTGTTGTACGTGTTACAAATATCCTGGTTGTGGATACTCCTCTTTTTTTATGGTACCTTTTGATAAACAGAAGTAATTGACTTTAATGTAGTCAAATCTATCTTTTCCTTTATGATTTTTGCTTTTTAAAATTCTTCCATACCCTGAAATTATGAAGACATTCTTTTTTTTTTCTAATTTTCAATTACGATTGACATTAAATATGGTATTATGTTAATTTCAGGTATACAGCATAGTGATTAGACATTTATATAATTTACAAAGTAATCCCCAATAAGTCTTGTAGCCAGCTGGCACCATACGTAGTTACTGCAATATTATTGACTACATTCCCTATGCTATTCTTCCCTATGCATTCTTTTATATGATCTTCTAAGTTTTACTTTTTGTGCAAACCTTTAGTCATGCATGGACTCAATTTTTGTGAATGGTATTGTAAGATAGCTACCTTAAAATATATAAATGTAATTAATTGTCCCATTGCCCCAGTGCTCTGCATTGCAAAGTAGATTACTCTTCGTTTGTTTACATATCTATTTATCCCTACTAGCCCATGAATCCTTTAAAAGCAATGACAATGTCTTATTTTTCTATGTATACTCAGTGCCTAGCGTAGTACCTAGCATTGTAAACATTTAGTACATATTGCTGGGTTAGCTTTTGTACTCTTAAATCCATAATACCATAAACCATCTGAGCTAGAAGGAATCTAAAAACATTATCTTGTCCAGCCTCTTAATTTTACGGGTAAGGAAATGGAGGTACAGTGGGAGTGACCTGTATAATTATGAGAGCACATGGGGATTCCATGCCAGAGCTGGGGGCTCAGCCCATGGTTTCCTGTTTCTTCCTAAAAGCCCAGACACTGAATCCAGCTCCAGGAACCATGGTCATCCAGCACCTGAACAAAGTCAGGGCCCTGTCAGTGGGGACAGATTGGCGCACTGGTGTCCATCACAGTGGCAAAGGATGAATGTGATTAATGCTGACAAATCAAAAAGAAGAAGAAGGAAAAGACCAAGATTGGTCATATTAAAAGGTGGAAGAAATACAAACAAAAAAATTATTGAATTCAGAAATCAAACACATGTAAATTAGAATGATGTATCTTTCCCCTATCAGACAGTAAAGGTGGACAAGAATGCCTTAGAAAATAATCTATTAGAATGTAAATGTCCTGTGAGAAGGGACTGTCTGTTTTGCTCAGCATCATGTGGCACAGGGCCTGGCAGGTAGTTGGGGCCAATTAATATTTAATATTAAATAAAGGACTAGTGGACCTGTGAGATATGGGCTTTTTCATTACAGAGACAGGCAGGCAAATCCAAGTCCTCTTGCTACACAAAATAGCAGAGGAAGCCTGTTGTTCAAAAGCAGCATGGCTGATTATGCTCCGCAGTTCTGAAAGTTCTGGCTCATGAGAGGATAAACCATCTTCAAAAAAGGAAACAGGAAACATATATAACAGGAAAAAATTAAGTAAGTATTGGTGAGACTATGCAGATAGAGGTAGTCAAACACTGTTAGTAGGAACATAGAACTTTTCTGAAGGACAATTTGGCAATAGGTTTCAAAATGCTAAGTATGTATATATTTTGAATTTGTCTTAAGGACAGGATACATATACATATGTGTATTTGCTAAATGTTGTTTCTAGAGAAAAACAATATATCCTAAATTACTAATAGATTGTTTAAATTATAATATATCCATACAGTAGAATATCATGTAATCTAAGTTTCTTAGGAAAAAAAAAGAAATAAATCTAATGTTAGCAGTGATTATTTATTTTGCTTTATTCCTTTATGTAATTGCTCCTTTTTTCTATTATATTAAAATATAATATAATAGACATGTATATTACTTTTATAATCAGAAAAAAATTTTTCAAACCTATTATTCCAAGAAAAGTGGATCCTGACGAGCTTCAAATTTTATCTATTTACTTTATTTTAATTATTTACATCTTGCATTTCTCCTGAATTTAAAAAACATTTTAAATAAAAGTTAAATGAAAATTAAAAAAAAAAATAAACCTAATGGAAAAGAGAGTAAAAAATTACATCAAGAGCCCAAGCTTTTTTGTTGTTTTTACAAGATTAAAAATAAAATACACTGTTCTAGTTAACTGAGGAAAGAACTCATACCAGTATGGCAGGAATGATAAACATTTTCCTGAGTTCTAAAAGGGTTTTATAAAGCTTAATTTCTATTCCTATTAACTATTAGCCAACTAATGTGCACTTCTACTCAAACTTCTCGTTAATGCTGAATCTGTGGTTTCTAAAGTGCTTACACATAAGGATGTGGTATTATCACAAGGACGTTTCGATACTTCCTTTTAGTGAGCATCAAAACACATGCCCTATTTTCATTGCTTTTATTATTTTTAAGAAAATTTTGTATTTCCAAATAAGAAAAATAAAGTTTAGTCCAATTATTGGGGGATTTCAGTTTCATTGTTATTGTTTAGTATTTAAATACTTTAAATGTTTGCACATGCAGTAAAGGGTAGGGTCATGCCAGGGGCTGCTCAAGTCTTGGAGGTCTCTGCTTCTCTTCTTAACTTCCAAAGGCTACCTACAATCTTCATCATGAACACTTAATGCTTTTCTTCTGAATATCTTTCTTTTCCCTTTAACTGTCTCCAGACCCTTGGCAGAAGTGTTAGGGAAGAAGTCAACAGAAATGTATTCTTTTCCCTCTTCTTTCTGCATGTGATAAAATTAATAGATAAAATCAAGCTATTGACTTCTGTGGCTAAAATTAAAAACATTTCTTTAATTGTTATCAATAGTAGACATAGAGCCAAATATGTCCCTTACTAGAAAAGCTAAGAAGCCACCTACCTCAAACTATCTGCCAAAGTGTTTTGTATATGCCTCATTCCTTAATCTCCTAATGACATGGTGGCTTCTTATTGTTAAAAGGGTTTGGGGAATGACAAATTCTACTTATTTATTTGTTCCTCTGAACACACTGTCCTATGTTTTGGTACAGACCTACACTACAATTATAACTTCAAAAAAAAATGTCTTTTAAAATGTCTGATTTTGTTTCACCAGAGGGAAGTATTCATTGTAACGTTGACATTACTAATAGCCTTTTGTATCAAAACGAATGCTTGCCAAAATGCTGTAAATCCAAAACTACACATTTAAAACACCAGATGTATGTGCTGTGGGGATGCAAGAAGAAGGATGATGTTTCAAGTGAGTAAAAATAGCCAGAACAAAAAATAAACTTTTAGAGAAGTGACAAAGTCCTGGAGTACAAGGGGTTAACCCAAAGAAGTCAGGGTCCTTGGTACCTTAAAGTACAATGATGTTCAATGCACTGTGATTTCTACATGATTGGTCACAACATAACTAAAGACAGAAATTGTCTAACTTCCCTGGTCCCTGTGACCACGAGTCCATTTCATCACAGTTCTGACTCCTAGCTTTCTTACCTCCCTGAGAGAATTAGAAGATTTGTTAGAGCAAAACTAATAGATGAGCTAGTGCCAGTGGCATGCTGCCACAGACAAATGGGGTGTGTAGCACCACTGGCATTTGTTAAATTGCTCCATACATATAATTAGCTAGAGTCAACCCTCCCCTCCACCCATGGAGCAGCTGACCAGCAAAGTTCTGCAGAGATGACCATCGGGCATGTGGAAACCTCCAATCTTCTGATGTACATACCAGCCCTCAGGGTTCTCCTCAGCGAATTCCCTAATTGACAGCTGAAAGGGGCCAGAGTGGGCAGGGACACTGCCACTGAGCAGCTTGTCGACATGACTCTTAGAGGCAGCAGAGGTGGGTGGCACTACGGAGATAAACAATTCACACCTCCCCATCCTTCCTCCCACTCCCTAACTGGGAAACACAGTGTGCTTTGGGATCTGGAATCAGCATCCTGCAGCTGTTCTGCTATGGCTTGTACCTTGCCAACTGCTTCCTTGGGGCTGTCCCTTAAGGAGTGGTTGGGTTTTGCCTTTTAACTCTTTATGTCACAGCAAGACATTTGGCTATGCACCCGAACAGGGAGGATTTTCTACGTCTAGAGTCATAAGTTTACAGAGCCGTAAGAACCATAAAGATCCTAGAACTCACCCAGAGTGACACTGTTAGCTCACAGAACAAGAATTAGAACAGATCCCATGAAGCAGTGTTTCTCAAACCTGTAAAACCATGTTTGATCCATGGCCAGAAATCCATTTTACAAGCTTACCAATGAGTGTGAGTGTAACATATACATATATGAGGATAAATATATCCAAATATGTAATTAAAACAGAAATGGCATGACATAGTATTACCCTTCCCAAATGCTATGCTCCGTTTTCTATTATTGTTTCTTAAAAACTGTTTTTGACCCACAAAATTGGTCTATAACCACATAAACAAAAAGTGTTACTTCATAATGACCCATCTACCTCATTTTAAACTACAAGGTAAACATTTCTGAAAATTAGAGTAATCATCACTCTTATTTCAAAACAGGTCTCATATTTCATATAAAGCCATCTATAGAAAATAGTTATTTTCCCTGCTCATCATTCTCCATACATGCATACATAGACATTGCAAGGCTTTTAAAACATAATTCCTACTATGTCAGTCCTTCGCATAAAATTCCTGAGTGGCCTCTGGTTGCCAGTAATAATAATAGCTAACACTCACACCACGCTCTTATAACATGCCTAGCCATCTTCTAAATACTTGACATGTGTTCCCCTCATCCCTCCCAATAACCCTGAAAGGCCAGTTATTATCGCATGTATATTACAAAAAGAATGAGCAACCAGCCCAAAGACCACGTTGGTCAGAGGCAGGGCTAGGATTTGAACCCAAGCAGCTGTCTGATTCTCTTGGTCACCATGCCACACCTCCCTTCAGCAGCTAATAGGAAATCCAACTACTTAAAATAGTCTCCTTAACTCATCATGCTGCCTCTCTGTGCTCTGGCCTCCTGGCCCATTATATGACCTCGCACATGCTATTCCCCTATGTCTAAAATGAGTTACCGCCTGCATGCACTCCTATGCAAGCTTCACTCCTGGTCTTCCTGCATTGCCTTTTCTAGCTTTTAGAGGCCCTCCCCCTCCATCTTCAAAGTCAACAATGTACATTTCTATTATTCTTCTATGGTCACTTCCCCTGTCCAACCACAGTCTGGAAAGGTTATCCACTTTTAAGGATTCAGGTAATTAAATTGAGCCCACCCGAATAATCCAGAATAATCTCTGCATCTCAAAGTCCTTAATCACATATGCAAAGTCCCTTGGTCATATAAGGTCACATATTCATAAGTTCCAGATATTAGGACATAGACATCTTTTGGGAAGGGCATTATTCTGCCTATAACAAATGACATAATTTGACTTCAGTTTTACCAGGATCACCCAGGGTGCTGCTCTGTGGGCAATAAAATGTGCGGGACAAAGGTGGAAGCAAGGAAACCAGATAAGAGGCTATTTAGAGTAATTCAGGTGAAAGTTGATCAAGGCCTGGACCAGGGTGCCAGCAGTAGAGGTGGCAAGATGGGGTCAAATTCTGGATGCTTTGTGAAGGTGGAACTGACATGATCTGCTGATGGACTAGATGTTGGGTGTGAGAGGAGTACAGGCAAGGATAACTCCAAGGTTGACACCCCCACTCCCTTAGAGTACTTGATATATGCTATGTTTATTTAACTGTCTTCCTATTAGACCAACAGTCACATCAATAAATGCATAGAACATAGCAACATAGTTCATAACTACTATTTATTGACCCATTACTATATGTCAGGGACTTTATATAACCTTATTTAATTATCATAATAGCCTTGTGAGGTAGATACTCTTATTACCCTCATTTACTAAATGAGGAAACTGAAGCCCAAAGAGATTATTTATATTAGTAAATAGAAGAGTGGAATTCAAGCCATATTGAATAAATGTATTAATTCATTCAAATTAAGCAAAGACTTGACCACATATGGAATGAGAGATGGAGAAAAGGATATAGGCTTATAAAATATCTCAGTTTAGCCATAGAAAATTCATGTCAAGAAACAGCAAAAGTTAGAGCTGCTAACTTAAGAATTCTCAAACTAATCAGTCTAAGCTGTGTTTTGTTTGCTGGGATGAGTACACAGAGTATTTCAGAAATATTTTGTAACCACTCTGGAGGCAAAGAAGAGAAAAACATTACATCAGGCCAACCATGGTGGTATCATGAAAAATGCCTGGACCTGCAAGTGAAGAGGGAGAGATTTTAGTCTCATTTTAGTCCCAACCACTTATTAGCCAATACATATGAGATACTTATTTCATCTTTCTCAGACCATCTCAACTATAATAAGGATATAATGTTTTCTGCCTTATCTACTTCACAGACTTTTGAGAGAAGGTAAATGTTTTTTGTTCAATAAATACAAAGCACATACTATATGGTGTCTAGGCACTACTATAGACAACAGGAACACATGAACAAAACAGACAAAATCCTCACCCTCATGGAATTTGCATTATAGTGGAAAGGCTGACAAAAACCACAACATATAAGTAGATAATTTCAAAAGTGATAAGTACTATTAAGAAAAATAAAATAGGGCAGAAGTTATAGAGTGATCAGGGAAGAGAAAACACCAGAGATTTGAATAAAGAGAGAACAAGCTAGCCAGTAATCTGGAGAAAGGGCAACCCAGGCAGAGAAACAGGATTTGTTAAGTATGAACTTGGGGTTCATGTCTAAGGAATAGCAAAAAGTGAATAAGAGTGGAGAGTGGAAGAGGATGCTGGAGAGGTAGGCAGAAGCCAGATAGATCATGCATAGCCTTGGAGGCCAGGGCATAGAGCTTGGATTTTATTATGCACATGGAAAGAGGATAGAGGCAAAATTATACAAAGAGGAACACAGAGAATGGATGAGGGAGATGTAATGTGGACTTGGGCAGCAATACGGCACACCTGTTAAGAAGAGCGTGGGCTCTAGAGACTGCCTGGGTTGGAATCTCAGATGCACCACTTACTGCGTGTGGCCTTAGGTTACTAAATTTTTCAGTGTCTCAATTAGTTCACTTGTAATATAGTGTTAATAATAGTACCTGCCATATATTAGGATTGTTTTAAAGATTAAATGAGATACTGTATATACAACCCTTAGAAAACCTAGAACAAAAGTGCACAATGAATGTTAGTCAATACTATTAGTTACTGAGTTGTAGAACAGTTTATTAAAGTAACTTCTCTAATCTAGAATCTACAATTTAATTTTTAAACAGAAAATTCACATATAAAACATTTTAAACAGGAAAACTAAATATATATTTCTTACATATAAAAATTGATTATATAGTTCTTACATATATATTTCTCAAATATAATTTTGTCACAAAATTCATACAATAAATGAAATTAGCCTCTTCTCAAAGTTCTGAATGAAATAAAAGAGCTTAAATAGAAAGGGTTAAATATAAAGAGTTTGAGTAAGCACCCTGAAGGGCTTTCTCTGCCCATTGTACCTTCCTTCAGGGAACAAGCACCAACACCCCCCACACCCATTCCCTAGTTATACTTCTTGGTCCATGTAGTCATGGTAAGATGTAAAGATGAGATTCAGTTCTGCCCAGAATCCTCCATCTGCATTCCTGCCCCCTCTCTCCAAAGTATACACACAGTGATTGTTTCAAGAAGGAACAGGACAA
Organism: Cynopterus sphinx; assembly: GCA_030015415.1. Classification (NCBI taxonomy): domain Eukaryota; kingdom Metazoa; phylum Chordata; class Mammalia; order Chiroptera; family Pteropodidae; genus Cynopterus; species Cynopterus sphinx. The sequence continues at coordinate 49,409,936 of CM057380.1, forward strand.
AACCCAGACTGGGCCAAATCAGAGTCCTCCTTGGAATTTCTGCCAAACTGTTGGGGAAGGATGCTCTCTTTCTGGCATCTCAAGCCTCTAAGAATGTTGTAGAACAGGTACCAGCAGCCAACTCTACCACTAGGTGGAGAGAATGAGGCCAAACCAACACAGAGAGAAGCAGTCAAAAGGTGAAAACAGAGCCCTGCCTAGAATTCAGCCATACCTAATGTCAGATCTACCTCTGGGCTTTGCAGTTAAGTGAACCACAAATTCCTATTTTGCTTAAGAATTTGGTTTCTTGCGCCAAAAGTGACACTTGCCCTCAAAATGACACTCTAGATATACATACCTAGGACTCTGCTTTTCTAAAACATCTGTAATAGTCTTTATCTATTTAATAACATTCTTTATACAGAGCTTTAAGAATCTGATAAATTTTTAAGAAATCATTACTGATGTTACACAATGGATAAAGATGAAAGTTAGAACTCAATTTTAAGTTTAGCTGATAAAGCAAGGCACATACTTTGTCAACATTGCTGGTAACCCGTGTTTTCAGATCTACAGAGGACCTCATGCTAGTATTTGAGGAATGACCTATGTCATATCAAGTTTTCACTATATTTGTTACTTTTCAGAAGTGATTTCAGTCTCGGTAAAACCTTATACATGTAGTACTATAGCTGTGCTATTTCTGCCATCTTCGTGTAATAAAAAGGCACCATCTGTTTTCAATAGTGTTATGTAATTCCATAACCACAGATTCACCCTATTTCATATTTTTATAACTTCTCCCTTACTTTTACAATATTTAGCAAAACCTATTTTTGCTGATTGGATGTAAGAAGGAAATTGGAGTAATGTGTAATTGTGGCAAACCAGATTAAGAACAAAGCTATTCTAAAACCCAGCTGCCAATCAGCTATTCAGTCACTCACCTTACTTAATTTGTTCTCTAGAATAGCAGCCAAAACCAAATTCTCTTCAAAACTGGATCAAGATGCATGTGGATGACAAAATGCTTTTAAATAAGTCTTCCCATATCAACAAATAGCTTAAAAGGAAAGAGGCAGAAGAAAAATCCCTGGGAATTTATGAAAACTTGGCCGAGGTATTTATCATTTAGGTTATGCAAGAAACTATACCGATAATAAACATACTAATAAAGTCCTTGTGTAAAGCATAGCATATTTTACCACCATTTGAAAAGTATGTAAAAATATTTTTTGTTTTTATTTTTAACCTTTCTAAATTCAGGCACCCAGTGCCTTCAAGAAGCTATTTTTGGTGATGGTGCAGTGTTCTGACACCTCTTCCCATAGTAAAACTGACGAATCTGCTAAAATTAACATTTTTATCTCCATGGACCCACATGTCACTGAAAATACAAAATATCATGTTTTTCTGCTAATCGGCATTTGGAAGCAGACAGCTGTTCAAGCCAAACTTACTCTAGCCCTGAGAGAGGGGCCATTTTATAACTAACCCCTATCTCCTTTGATTATTTTAAGGCCTTGCACAGAGTGGATAAACTCAGCTCATTTTAAATTGAATAGATGTGTCTGTGGTAGCCCAAATTCCATCTGTTGGAATCTGCATATAGATAATACCTTGGCAATCCAGCAAGTTTGTTTGGTGCCTAGCTCTAGAGAAAAGAGGAAGAGCAATGCAACTATAAGGTTTTTTAGGTCCAACAGAGAAACAGGTTCAAGGCATTGAAATCTAAGCAAACTTTCTTCTTGGTCCCTCCACCCACATCCGGCTGTGAAGTCACTCTAAGGCTCCATCATTCCAGGTTGGAATTACATACTAATGCTTCACTAGTCAATATACCTCAAGACTCAAGAAAAAATATTTGTCTTGTACCTTCCTATATGTTAGAAAATATAAAAAAGATGCTATTAGTCCAAGGAAAGAGAAGACAGATATACAAATATATAAACACAGAGCAGAACAACAATAGGGAGAAATGAGCATAATGTCATAGGGATTCAAAGGGGGAAAAATTGCATATAGAAAGCTTAATGAAAGAGATGGAATCTCATTTAAAAGACAGAAAAGATCAGAATGAAAGAGGATAGATAAAGAAAAAAGGAAAAGAAGAGTTATGTTGGCGGGGGGAAATAATAGTCCAGCTTCATCCATAGCCAGAGGACACATATAGCATAGAAATATGCCTGAAAAGGTGTGCCAGGGACAGAGCATAAAGGACCTAAGGGCTTAGTTTTGATTTTATTCCGCAGATATAAGGAGCCAAGGGCTTCTAAACCAGGAACACTTAATATCTGATTTCATTTGTTTTAACTGGAAATTAACATCCAGGAATAGGATGGATGTAGATGAGCAAGGGTGACAGAGGAGGGATTGAAGAAATGAGACTCATTGGAAAGTGGGTAACAAAGGATCAGAGTAAGAAATAGTTACAGAGAAACTAGAAAAGGGCAGATTCAAGTGATATTTTAAAGGTAAATGTTTATGGTTTTGTAATTTATAAGATATCAGAGGAGGGAATCAGAAATGGTTTTGCATAGTACGGTGACAGGAAGACACTTCTCCATAATTATGACATTGTTTGGTAGGGTAATTTTATGAATTTTGTACACATTGAGTTTAAACAAAAGAATGTAAACTTAAAATCTGTTTTTAATCTGCTTTTTCTCAGTTATCCTTTTGAAAAATTTTGCTTTGACTGCTGAGTTCCAAAATTAGCTACAAATTGTCTAGTTCTGTGCTCAAATGTCTTTTGGGGCATTAGAATATCCCCTTTCTCTAAGACCTGCCATTTTTACTGTCTAAAATTTTACTTAACAAAAAAATAGGGGTGGGTAATTTAAAATGTTTTTCTCAATAGCCTTTTCTTTTTTGCCAACAGTAGATATTTTAATTTTTATTATAACTAAATTTTGGATGTAATAACTTTTGTTAATAAGATATGTGAACAAAGAAACATGAAGTTTGGGGTTCTAACAATATATACCAAAGCCTCTGACTCTGAAAGTCTTTAGTTGTGCCATCTGTTTAGAGACTAATTAATGGTTTAAAAATAGGCGATCTTTTGAAGGCAAATGACATGAAAATAATAGAAAATATTAACATAGATCTCATAAGCCTACACTATCAAAAACAATGTTGCACTTTAGGCTTTGCTTTGAAAGAACAGGCTGAGAAGATATCCACGATGAGATTAATAAACATGCGTACATTAGAATGTGCACTAATAGGGAGGTAGCTACTTCAAAGAACAGCAAGGGAGGCTTATTGATTAGGTACTTTCATAGGTCTCTTTTTAAATTGTTATTGCTGGTGATTAATTTTAAACTTTAGTAATGAATACATTCATACCTATATAAATTCATACCACTAACTAAAAAAGATGAAATTCTCTTCCTATCTCCTAAGTCTATACTAAAACATTTCTAAAATGTAGATATACAAATCTCTGCTTTACTTCAATTATTGTTCTATATCTTTCCCTTTTACAACTAAAACTTAAGCTGCCTACACATGCTATCATTTCCATCTCTCTCTCTCATTCATCAGCCCTCTGTAATATGGCTTCCACCTTCACAAGGCCAATGAAGGCAATTCTCATCAAAGTCATCATGATCCAGGTGAGCCTAAATCTGTTGAAGACTTAGTTATGTTAGCCCTCTTGTTTTGGAGATGAAGTAAGTTAATTCGAGTAATACACTTAGTAGAGTGTTTGAAATACTCAAGATATGTTCCAAACTCATATCTTTTATTGGTCTATCAATATCTTCTAATTATACATAAATCCAGCAAATGGATCATTTCATCATTTAAATAACTAAAAAGTCATCACATTTTTTGCTCACTTGCATTTATAACTAATCCAGAAAAATATCTAGAGAATATGATAAAGTATGCCCTTCCATTTTAATTCTTCAGAAGATTATTATCAACATATGTAATTTTCTGGAATTTGGATGGAAAAGAAAGCTTCTTTCTTCAAAGTATTCAAACTCTGGTTCTCAAAATTTGAAGAACTTTTTGACACATGTTCTAGTTGAGCCACGGAACTTGATAACTGCTATCTTTTCAAAAGTGTAAAGACCTTCCTAAAACAGGTAGGGTTGGGCAAAGTTCAAAGAATATTATATTACAATAACAACCTATTCATCTAAGTATGAGCCTTTTAGCAATTACAGCCAGCAACAAAGACAGGAAATTGGAAATAAAAACAAGCCTTTTGGCATGAAGGAAAAGTCAAAGCCCAAATCCAGAGGCTGGTAACTACCTTCAGATGGTAGTTACTTTTGAACAAGACCAGCAGGCTTAGGGAAAATCCCTTCAGTGGGCTCTTGAGGGCAAGATCAGTAAATAAAGATTATGTCTGGGGTCCTTGGTGTGTGAATATTGAAAAATACACCATTCTTCAGAAAGATTTACTTTCAAAATACTTAAAAGTCAGAGATTTGGTACTAGGGCTCAGCTTTGAGAAATTTTACTTGAGCAAAAGAGCTCATTTTCGGATGATCCTTTGTAATGAGTTCTTAACTCCCCCCACACTGAAAAAATACAACCTCTAAGCCAAGACAGGGCTGCAACTGTTCAATCCATGGAGAGATTTATTGTGAAAATAATGAACAAAGGAAACTATATTCTAGTCTCTTGTCTGCCACAAACCAGTTCTCTTTGCCTGGGTTGACATCTCTGAAAAATAAGGACATTAGACTAGTTGATTTCTAAAATCCTCTCCAGTTTTAATATTTAAACATTAAGCATATAAGTATGCTAAAAGACAATAAGGAAAAGGTAAATCACATTATCAACAATTGTCTTCCTTTTACTCATTCATCCACATTTATGAGGTTTCTATTGAACTGGCTCATAGAAAGCTCTGAGAATACGGGTGTAAGTAAGAGAACTCCTTCCTTCATGGAGCTTTCTACATAGTGAGGAAGTCAGGCAACACCCAGTCAAACCAACCAGAAAAGGAAATAAGAATCTGGAAATAATAGAAGAAATATTTTTTAAGTAGGTTAGGCAGGGGATGGCACCTCTGGAGAAGTAACATCTGAACTTAAATAATGAGAAGGAAAGCCATATGAATTAAGAGCATTTCAGGCAGAAGGACTTGCTAGTTCTAAGCCCCAAATAAAGGGAAAAAACAGTGCACTGGAAAACAAAACAACAAAAAAAGTATGACTGTAATAATTAAGCAGGAGGGTGACACATATTTGAAGACATAGGCAGGGGCCAGTACAATTCTGTAGGCCATTCTAAGAAATTTGGACTCATTCTTAAGTATGGTAGAGAAATCACTGAAGGGCTTTTAGTGGGGCAGCAACACTTGCTGTTACGAAAAATGGATTGGAATGAGATATCATAGAAGTGGAGAAATCACTTAGGAGGTTGTGACAGGAGTACAGGAAAAGTATGATGGTGGCTAAACTAGGAAGCAGCAGTAGGGATTAGAGAAGGGGAGAGATTTAAGACACCATAATGGAAGTGGAGTCAAAAAGGTTTACTAATGGACTGTTTTTGCACATTTGAGAGAATGAAAGGAATCAACATTGAGAAACATGGTGCTAAGGTATTGATTTGGGGAGAATGTTTTGGGTGGGAGATAGAGAAATTAAAGAGTAGTTGGAGGAAAAATAAAAGAGCTCAGCTTTGGACATAGTGTTTGATATCTGTGAGACGTCATAGGTAAACAATAGACATCTTGAATCCTTTGTTCTATCCATCTTATATTCTAATTTTGGTCACAGTAATTGCATACTTTTTTCCCCCTAAGAACCACCCTTTACTTCTCTCTTCATGCACATTGTCCAGCAACTTCCTGAGCATATAGTTGGTGCTTAATAAATGTTTAATAATGTTTTCAAAAAAATAAACATCTTTCCCCCTCAACTTTTCATTTATCAGTGTGCCCACATCCAGCCTATAATATTCCAGATGACTCTAGGTCTACAGAACAAATGCCTGAAGCTTGTAAGAAGAAAAAATACTATTCTGGGTCCAATTCACTTTGCTATCTGTCCCCCGCCCCCCTGACTCTCTACCCCCACCCCAGGGCTGCTTTTAAGATTCCTAGATTGGATTCCATACTTTGTGATTTACCATGAAAACTCAAGACAATGCAACTTGGGGAAGTGAGATTTGCTTTTCAAATTTAGCACAGGACCAGAGCACGTTTCCTGAGTCCAAACTAGAATGGGACTCCCATAATTGTGGTCCTGACCCAGACCCTACCACCCTACCAACCTCAATAGACTGATTTAGGGGTTACTAAAATGACAGCAGAAGCATAATTGGCAACAATCCACAAATACACTTCAACTTCTGAAATCCAATATTTTTTATTAGGTTTTGTTAAAATCATTTGACATTTCTGATTTCTGTGGGATCTAGCTTCCTTAATAATTTTTTGGTGGGTGACTAAAGAGATCTTAATTTGGTTTTCAGAGAAACTGTATAAAAACCTGCTAAGTAACAAAGTCTTACTAATTATATTTAGCCCAGCCTTCCCTACCAGAAAGGCATCCAAAGAATGGCTGGAGAAGCTAAGTGTAATGCTTACTTCTTCCTTGTTTCCCCAAAACAGTGCTCTCTGTTCTATATGTATATGAAATTTGAAAATCTTTAAAGGTAGGGAGTCTTATGTTCACATTTCCAATTAGCTTGGCATGGTGCCCTACAATAAAGTGCTTGCTTTTCACTTGGGCTATCTCTTATACGTAGGGAGATGAAAATACATTGTCTTTTAAGGAATTGCTTATGTTAGAGATACTCAGATACTAGAAAGTGTAACTAAATAAAACTAAACATTAAACATTTTTCTTCCTGTTTGTTAGGTGTGATTGGATAACACTTTTTCCAACTGAACAATTTTATTAGACCAAAGCATACTGCAAAGCTGTATAATCCTCTTTGCCTAAAAAGTGAGGTTAAATAATATTAAATATGAAAGATAAGCCTGCATGATCCTCCTCTATTTCTAGTTAACACTTGGTCATCAATCCAAAAAGAAACAGAACACAAATTTATAGGCATTCTCTTCCAATTCCAATTCCCATTGGTAATACTATTGAAATGCTGAACACTCACATGGCAGACTCACTGAAAAAAAATTCAGATTGGGCAGTTGCGATAAAATCATGACTAAATATTTGGCAAATCCCACCCTCACCTACTCTTAAGAATTCTCTCCCAAATAATCCCTTAAATAAAAAACTAGATGATTCAAACCCGAATTTAAAGTGTAGGAGCCAAATTCTCCACACCCCTCCAAAACACATTGCTAGGGTAGCTAACCAAGGCTTGGGGGTATGATCCAAAAACCAGGGAGTTTTGCTATCTGCTCTTTTATTTTCCCAATGAGTAGCAGATGTGCTCTCATCAGCCAGTTATGCAAGAGCTGATGGAGAGGACAAGTTTTGGAATAGTGCTTAAAGCAGCAAATCTTTGAGCAATACAGACATATCTCAGATATTGTGGGTTTGGTTCCAGACCACTGCAATAAATTGAGTCACACAAATTTTTTGGTTTCCCAGGACTGGTGGAGGGTCTTGCATTTAATTGGTAAAAAACACTGTAACTGCGAAATGCAATAAAACAAGGTATGCCCGTAGTCACATCAATACTAAACCACAGCAGCTTCTCTCAACCATACCATCATCTGTCCTGGATATGTATTTTATAGTTTCTTGACTAAGTTACCAAAAATTAAGGACTTATGTTTGGCAAATTACATGCAACTTACACTGTGCAGTTATTACTACCATGTCTTCCCTCTTTCAATGGTAAACTGCTCTCTTCCTCTTTCAAGAAGTTGTTCAATTCTTATATATTGGAGACTTTAGCGCACTCCCCTATCCCTATTTGGGATGTTACTTGAGGTTAAAGGGGGTGGGGTGATTATGGTAAAATGTTTTAAAAATGCTAAGCTAAACCAAATTTTAAACAGGCTTTTTATACAGGATTTCTCATGCCCTTCAATATAATGACATACATTATTATAAATCTCCACAGGGGTAGAATAATACAGTATACACATGTGCAAAGTTTATTTGTTCATGAAATACTTTTTCATGGAATGTGCTGTGGGTTTGAGGGCTTCCTGGAAATGCTGGCTTAGGTACATGTTAGTCTTCATAAGCTAGCTTGGTACTTTATAACACTGATCGTCTTTAATTTGAAAAAAAAAAATGCAGTATCTGAAAGATATGTTCTGAATTAGAAAGAAATCATATTGTTTGAAACATCCTGCTTAGAAACACACTTGTAGAATGCAAACAAAACCTATGCATTTAGACATCTCCAGCCACTGAGTATTTGCACTTTTGAGATTTTTCCTAAATGGCTTATAACTCTCAAAGTAATTTCCAAATTATTTTTCATATTAAAATAAAAATTAAAAACTCTACTACAGTATAGGATATGTATCAATAATCCAAATAAAGTTTATCTGTAAGGCACAACTTCTAAAATGAGAGAATTTCCTATGTCTAAAAAAGCATGCATAAAAAGCACGGAATTTATAGTTAGATCTGGAATTGAATCCTGTAATTAAGCATGCATGAGACATTGAGACTGAGTAACTTGGCCAAGAGCATTTTCCTCATTTACAAAGTGCTGAAAGAGTTAACTTCTTTGCATGGTTGGTTTGAAGATGATATATTAGAGACCTAGTAAAATGCTGGACAAGAGCAAATAAAAGGCTCCCAATAAATTGTATCTCGTTATCATTTCTACCAAAACTAAATAAACTACCCTGCCACAGCATGGTCCCAGAGCCTGTCCTGATATCCAGAACACTTGGCCAATAGAACATGATCCTGAGATAGCTAGGTACCAAGAAAGTAAAATCCACAGACAGGCAATTGTCATATTACTGTATTTTATTACAATATGTTTAGTGTATCAATTTCAAGGAAAACGTAAACAAAATAAAAGTCTAGGGGAAAATGGCACTTTGCTTTAATATTTCACATTATTCTTACTTTAAATTCATTTATACCATTACATGTCGGATTTTAAAGGGCTTCACTGCTGAATTTCAGACTGAAACATGACAGAACAGAAAAGATAACACCAAAAGAGTTAAGCAGAGGAAGTGATATTGATTAAAAAGTTGAATGTAAAATCTACCTTGCCTAGTACTGAACATTGACAGATAACTTCCTCCAAAGGAAAATCTAACTTGAATCACCAAGGTTCAGCTTTTATAGTCCAATACCATGTCAATTAGGAACTCATGACTTGATGAAAGAGCTTTACTCAGTTACATCTGACAACCTAAAATCCTACTGAGCATACTATTTGCCATGCCTTATGCTCCTGAGATAACTACCTATGCTTCCTGAAATTAGAAATGAGTTTGCCTGTGACTGAAGTTTCAAGAAATAGCATGTAGAAAACAAAAGAAGTTGTTAAAGGTCTTACCTTTTCTTCACTGTACAGCAGCTATTTCTACAAATAGAGTATGTGGATACTTTCTAAGAACTTAAAATGATAAAACCAGAAACAGAGGTCTAGGTCTATGAACATATATATATATACACATATGTATAAGCTTAAATCCTCCCAATGGGTTATATATTCAAAAAGCAGAGCTCAGCACTGTTTTATGGTATCACTAGTTAACATGTTTTAGTTAGAATACTATACTTGCAGTTCAAAAGTGCTTTGATTGGATCTTATTTAAAAATGATGTTCAAAATAATAAAAATATTCTTCAGTAAAGAGTTCTCTCACTTTTTATTTTGACATACTGATATTTCCATAAACTTCTAAGTAGAAGATATGTTGTTCAATAAATGCCATTTCATATAAACAATATACAGAAATTATTTAAAAAGTCTGTTCATATAATAGAGTCTTTGGGTACTAACACAAAATTAAGATGCAAATAATTGACAAGAAATGAAACTGTCACTAAACCAAGGTACACAGGAACTGCATTTCATTTAAAAAAAAATCTCAGTCTTACTGTGTTAGAAGAATAAAGTACATTTGTCATAGTATACATTATCATATTCCCTTAAAGCAGGGATTAAAGGTTTTAAATTAAAAGTGTTTAGGATTACTTGTCTGTACATTCAGGAACTATCATCAAATCACTGGTTACACACAATTCTCTCATCATGCAAAAAAATCTCAGTTGTTTTCTAAGGTCTAATTAAGTCAAAGAATAAACTAGCAATAGCAATTAGCAAGCTCTAAATCAGAGAGGTGTAGAGATTCTGCAGTTTAACTGTGTATTTCCTGTCTATAGTACTGCTGCTATTCAATCTATTTTCTCCATGTATTAGAAGAAAAAATAGGAATTGATAGTCAAAATTAGATTTTCATTGTTGCAGCAAATGATAAATACATGAGAGAAGGAAGAGTTCCTAAAGTCATGACAATCTTTATGATCCTTTATGAAAGGTAAAGGATTGTGTGCATGTATGTGGAAACGAATAACAAACAAAGGCAGGTGGCTTAAACAGGCAAATAAAGGGAATGATGAAACTGTATTAGAATTATATTTAAAAACTGATTTGAAATCTGCCCATCAAGTGTACAAAAAAGAGCAGACATTAGTGCAAGTTTAACTTGATAATTTATTTGTGAACAAAGCTAGTTTTGGTGAGAAAAAGTTCAATCCTTTCCTTGTAAACATAAACTCAAGAATTTTAAAGGTACTAGGCCAAAAAATGCAACAGTAACTCTTATAATCCTTTTCAATTAAACAAATTAAGTTGAAGATGTGCTAAAATGCTTTTCAGACTATTTTATCAGCCTATATAATGTTGTTCCAATTGGATTTTGAGAAAACGTTTATAAGAGCTATCACATCTAGAAGTGAATAAATTAGATCCCCATCCCCCAAACCCAAGATATTGTTTAACCTCTAAAGCATAAAAAGTTATATAGTATCTTATACAAATTAACCAGTGTTCTTACAAAAGTAATGAAGTTTTAGACTGATATTATGCTGTATTTGTGGTGAAGGACTAGGCACAAGAATATAGGTATCAATTGGGCATTTTCAGTCTAATAAGTCTCTAAAGTTATTTAATTCTTGGCAACATATAATAACTGGTATGTATTTTGGTACTTAAGTCATGAATTGTAGAGAACAAGAAGCAGTATATTATATAACAGATTTGTATCTGACAATTACAGCGCTGAACAAATCTCTTCTATGAACTCTGCGATTTGTTTTGCAGTTGGTCACTTGTAGTAGATCCTGCAAAGAAATGAAAATCAACATAATTTGTTTGTTGTATACTGCCAACCTTAGAACTACCTGAGCTAAAATTTCCTTCCATTACCATAACGATAAACAAATATAAAGAGCTAAACAACAAATAAAGCATATTTCATGTTGGTAGATTAGTATTATATGAAAGAATCTGCATACCCCTTAAATAGTCTAAAGAGCAGAACAGGAGTGTCTGCTTGGTGACAGGACAGATAGATTTCAGACTGAACATTTCTGTGAATAAATCACAGGTGGATAGCTGAGGTTATTACAACTCAAATATTCAAAGCTATAAAAAGATCTGATTTTATATGAAAATTATAAAATATTTTCTCAGAATCTAAACATGCCACCTTTTCTCTTTATAAAAATGGACGGGAGTTGGGGGAGAGGGAGGAGAATGACAATGCTCAAAAAATAATGGCTACCATGGAACTTGGAGATTTTAAAAGCTTGTAATATTTTTTTAAGAAACCAAAGATGGTAGAGGATAAAGAACTTTCTTCTCTATGCCTTATCATGCAGTATTTTCTATTCTTGTGAACTTTATGAAGCTAAGTAGAATATACTCGTACTTCACCTCCACCAAAGAAAAATCAGACACTAAGCTAACATAAATTTCAATCATTATCTTTAAACAAAAAAAATATATATTTAGGTACTAAATGTGTGAAATTTAATGTCTTACAGGTAGAGATAGAAAAAAGGCCAGAATTATTTTTCAAAAGCCGTGGCTTAAAAAAGAAACCTCTTTAACCTTTGGAACGGTAGTGCTGGTGCAAATTTTCAGTGGCAAATTAAGGGTTTTCCCAGAGCTTGTCCAGAGTCACTAAGAACTGATTTGAAAATCTAGTAGAAACTGATGAAAACGTAACTAAAGAAACACTCACTTTGAATACAACAAAATAAATCACCAATATATAGGCAAATGGAAAACAAAGGCCAATTAAAAGATAGGTCAAAATGGATAATAAATTATAAAAGAAAGAGAGAGACATATAATAATAATTGCTCAAAATAAAGTTTGCTCAAGTTAAATATAAGCTAGACAGACTATGGCATATTAAATAGAAATGAAATGCTGTATAAGACAAACTACGAAAGGCTAAAACCTAATACAGCAGAAAATACTGTAATCCTGACATTATGAGACATCATCATCAGATTCTAACTCAATCGCTCGTATTTCATATATGCTCACCAAAACGATAATATAATTACTATTTACTTTCTGAAGACTTAGCCATCCAAGGCACAACAAATAAAGTAAGTTATATCTCCATCAAAAAGCATCAGTTTGCACGTACAAAGAGCAGATAAAATGAGCACAAAATCTACATAAAAGGTTCACCTTCATTGAATAACAAAATAACAGTTTATTAAAAATAAATAAAATCTGTCTACAGAAATGCCACCCTGAACAAGTCCGATCCCATCTGATCTTGGAAGCTAAGCAGGGTCAGGACTGGTTAGTACTTGGACGGGAGACCACCTAGGAAGACCAGGTGCTGTAGGCATAAAAAATGAAATATAAGGGATTGCAAGCTGACTAGGTCCTTGCAGTCTGTGAGGTCAATCAACGGTTGCCTTGCCTAAAAAAATAAAAAATAAAATAAATAAAAAATAATTAAAAAAAAAGAAATCTTTGGAAACTAATGACACTAAAAATAAATAAATAAATTAAATAAAATAAAATAAATCTATTTCCTATGACTGATCAAAAGTTGGTAGGCTGCAGGGGTGGTTTGTCCAAGACTTAAAAAACAACACAAAACAAAATCGAAAATCAGCCAAATAACTTGTCAATCAACAGTCAAAAGAGTCAACGTTGGAAAGATGATATACTTTGTACTCTAAGGGATATTAAAACAAATCTTCCATGTTAAAAACATGGTTCCTTAAAAAAGTTTAAACTGTTAAGTTAGATTACAACAGATAAAACAGGGTCTAAAACATTAAAAACAACATATAGCTTAATAAGAAGACAAACATCATCGCTTAAACCCAAATAAACCAAAATAAGAAAAAAGTCATAAAACATACGATCTTAAAACTCTGGGCATAAAAAACACTTTGAAATTGGCCACAAGGACTAAAATTTTGGAAATTTTTGGCATAAGCGAAACTCAGCAAAATATTTTTAAGTTCTTCAAAAGTTTAAAGCAAAATAATGTTATTCAGGCACAAAGGACTACAAGAGTCTCAGTGATGTTTCTGAAACATCTAACCTTGATTTGATTCTTCCACATTCATGCTTTCTCCAGCTGCAGTCTCTGACATTTCATCATCTTCGTCCTCCTCATGAAGGTCTTTTGAAATTAATTGCCTAGCTAATTTAATATTCAGTCCTTCATTGTAATGAAGCTTCCTTTTCATTTCAAACTGTCTCTTTTTTTCTGTACAATACATAAAAAAGTAGGTTTAGGAAGTCTTTAGCTCAAGGACTGGCAAAGCACAGCCTCTGCCTGTTGGTAAGTAAAGTATTATTGGAACACAGCATTCACTCATTTACTTTTGTAATACTTAAGGTTGTTTTGGTGCTCAATGGCAGAGTTAAGTAGTTGTAATAATTAACAATGGTTAATTCTGGGTTAAGGACCATAAGGTAATTTTGATATTTTCAAGTTATCTATTTTTATAATTAAGAAAAATACCTTTAAATAGTCTTATGCTTCATTAAGACATTGCTATATTTTAAAACATTGCTGGCTAAAAACGTAACTTCACTCCCAGAGCAATTTTAAGAAAAACCTGTTATAAAAAATAGTAAAATGATTCTAGACTATTCTTTCATTTATAGTCTTCACCACAGAAACATTGAACTAGCAGCAAAACATATCTGATCACATTTTATTAATAGCATTTTAAAGATCAACTGTTATAAAGAAATAATTATAAGATTTTAAATTTTCTTAGACCAGGAAATTAAAAAAGGGAGATTGATGCAAAATTGCTACCTGTTTTTTCAAATAAGAGCAATAAAACTCATTCACCAGTTTTATTATGGTATTCATAAAAATATCTTAATGCCAAAAAGGCATAGAAAATATATAAATCTCTCAGAATAAGGCTATTCAAAGTATATTCTCAATGTCTTCTAATTCTGTTTTTATCTATACTTATTTATATTTTAAAAACAAGCATTTACAGTTCAGATCACTACTCATTAATCATTTTTCAGGAAAGTTCTGAGACCAACATCCATGTCAACATCCCATAAACATTTGTTTCAAAGTACCAATATCTTGCCAGGTATCTTTCTTCTCTACTTATAAAATTACTTTGTGGTTTATTTTACTTTTTGAGAGTTCTGTAGTAAGAGATGTGAAATAATAAAAGAGAGAGACCAATTAAAGGGCCAAATCCTCATAACTAAAGTTTTAGTTATGCCTTTCAAGTATTCAGTTGCTGTGCAAGCCAATATTAAAAAACAAAAACAAAAAATGGTTAATTGCCTCCAATACCAGATAAATTTATGAAAAAGGTAATACTTTTTCTCATTAGAGTAACAGAAGTTCATGGTAGAAACTTAAAAAAAAAAATCACTCTTAATTTACTCACTCAGAAATTGCCATTAATATTTTATGACTTCTAAAAATGTTTTTATAAAAACAAATCATATCTATCATTAATGTCTTTTTCACTTATTATATAGTTAGGATGACCATAAGTCTGTTTGTCCAATGAAATCTCAGTTTATGCCTACTGTCTTGTCTGATGAAACTATAATACTGACCTTTCATTCTTAAAATGATGGGAGTTTAGATAATAAAGTATATAAAGACAGTAAAATTCTGCCATGTATGTAACACATTTATATAATTTTAAAATGGTTAAAAAGTTCTGAGTTATAATTTAATCCCCCACTCTTAGTCAAAGATTTCAGATTCCCCACTTTATATTTTAAATGTTTTTATGATGTAATACACATATTTTTGTGCATTTGTCTTATTACTTTCTCAATATTAACTAGTGCTTTTGAAAACTGTGCCTCACTTTTTAGTGAGTTACAACTGGCATTTTTTTAAAAAATGAAGTAAAACAGAATAAATTGAAATACATTGTATACAGTAAAGGTGAGTACTCCTATGAAACTTTTATTTTTGTAATTTTATGTATACATATACTGAGTGGGACTTGGTCAAAAGGGTTTAAAAACATTGGAATAAATCCTGGGACTCTGAATTGCAAGATCTAAGGATATAATTTTTAAAAAGTTTTTAGCTCACATATTGCCATATTGCACTCCAGAAAAGCCAAACCATTTTTCATGCTTACCAATTGTATATGAATAACATTTCTCTAACACATTCACACCAAAAGAGAAATAATCATTCTTTTTAATCTTTATTGATCTGAAAGGTACCAGGACACTATTTTAATTTGCAGTTTCTTGTTCCTAGGTGTTGATACTACAATATTTCTCTTTTGTGAATTATATTTATAGTCTAAGACAATTATTTCTTTTTAACTCTAAGATATGTTGAACATGGTTTTACTTGTTACAGATATACTCTAGTTTGGTGATAAACATTTATTATATAATTTAAAAACAGGCAATGTATTATTCATGGCTAATATAAGTGGTCTCAATCATCTCTAATTTTCTATATTCATTTAATTTATAATCCTTGTAAGGCAAAGCAAAATAATGCAGAGTACAAGAACATTCAGGTTTCAGGCCTAGCTCTAATAATCAACTAACTGTGTGGATTATAGAAGGAAATTATCCTTTTTATGTTTTCTTTTACTAGTCTACAAAATAATATAATGGAGAATATACAAATTATTTTAAGTTATTAAGTTAATATTTACCAAGCACTTACAATATGCCAAGAATCAGTGATAAATGCTTTAAATTATCTAATTTAATACACACCAATGACTAAATATTTTTATAACTCTCAATTGAGAAATGAGAAAACCGAGCTCAGAGAAATTAAGCAAATTAGACAAGTGACATACTCGAGTACAAATTTAGCTGTCTGACCTCATAGCCAAAAGCTTGTTATGCTATCAATTACAAGATAATTTTTCCTAAGAACTTCTATCAATAAATAAGGGTTTTGAGATACAATTTGTTTAAAAGCAATAGACATCTATACATAGGCATCAGTAACTCTACAAGAACTGAATGTGTGAAATTTTAACTATTCAATGGTTCCCCCTGCTGGTTAATTCATGGAACTACAATTAGAGGAAAATTTCCTTAATGAAAAATTGTCAGTGTATGTTTAACTACTATGTTGTACACCTGAAACTAATATAAAATATTTAATGTCAACTAGGACTAAAATAAAATTAATTCAAAATCTAAATAAAACTGTCCCTGTAGAAGGAAAAAATGAAGTACAAAGGAAACGATATTGTTAGCATAGGTTAATAACAAATTCCTTTTTCTCGATAGATGTTTTTAAAGAAAAATGAAGAAACAAGCTCTAGAAAAAATTTCTATTTGAAACCCTTCTCAAAGGCCTTTTCGGGTATACTTTGGGAAAATTAGTCAAGAAGTCGCTGAGGGTAGGAGAGAATACAACTTGCGATTATGCTATATATAGAATTTCTCTCATACAACAATTAGGCTCAGACCATCATAGTTATGTTGAATAAGCTATATTCTGAAGATTACAAGAAGGAATAGCAAATTATACCTTAGCAGCTACATATGACAAAGATTCTGACAGTTACTAGCAAATATTTGAAATCTTAATCCTAAAGTTTATAAACTTCTTTACAGTATAGGTAGTCTCCACATTTCAAGGTTTCAAGTACACTACTACTCTCTCTTTTTCTGTGAGGATGTATCTGTTTTTCTTCCATTTCCCCCCCCTACACATAGGCTTGGATTTTCCTTTTAAAAATAATTGAAAGTAAACTAGATAATTTTTAATTTTTAAGATTATACAATCACATGGTTCAATAAGTATAAAAAGCAACAAGGTGAAATATCTTCCTTCTCTCTTTAAGATAACCACTTTTACTTGTAAAAACAGAAACCATGAGTAGGTAGTAATGCCTTAACTGTGTATATGCTCTAGAGGCTACAAGAGATTCTTCCATCCTTGTTGAGAGATTGCCTTTATCTCCTTTCCTACACTTTTTTTTCTTTTCAATCTAGTTTTCACTTTTAGAGGAGAGACTTTTTTTTTAATTTAAAAACAACTTTTTAAATTTTAATATTATTAGACATTTATATAATTTACAAAGTGACCCCTCTGATTTGTCTAGTACTCATCTGGCATTATATATAGTTATTACAATATTACTGACTATATTCCCTATGCTATACTTCACATGCCTGACTATTCTCTAACTCTCAATTTGTGCTTCTTAATTCCTTTGCTTTTTTCACCTAGTCCCCAATTCCCCCCACCATCTAGCAATCACCAGTTTGTTCACTATATCTATGTGTCTGTTTTCATTTTGTTTGTTCATTTATTTTATTCCTCAGATTCCATATATGAGTGAAATCATATAGTATTTGTCTTTGTCTGACTTATTTCACTTAGCATAATACTCTCTATGTCCATTCCATGTAATTGCAAATGGTTAAGATTTCTTTTTTTCTTTTCTTTTTTTTTTTTATGGTTGGGTAGTCCATTCTATCTACGTAACTTCTTCATCCAATTATCTATTGATGGGCACGAGCTCTTAAGTTGCTAACACGTTTTTTTTTGTTGTTGTTAATTAGAACCTAATAAAAATCTTCACACTATATCCGACTATCTTGGTTCATTTGTTAAGTTTTACCACTGTCTTAAAACAGAAAAAACACAAGCAACTGGGAAATTAGCTTTTACTTCTACCTACTTTAAAATCATCCAAATACCCAATGACTCTAAAAGCATTAATTTAATAAACATTTACTGAGCATCTAACTCTATATAAGCACTTAAAAAAGTACAAAGAAAGGAACATTAATCATTACTTTAAAGATAGTAATATTTTCCCAAATTCTTGAAGCTGGGGTGCTGGGGGGAAGCTGTTATACAATAAATCCACACAAATAGAACCTGAACTTTAAAATTACCCACCACCCACTTCCCCAAAAGGAAAACCATTTGACAATCTTACAAATAATGAATGAACTTAACAAAAATTATTAGGATAATGCTGAAAGCAAAAAGTAAATAAACTACCTTGTTCTTCAGGTGAGAGGTCACTGTCCTCATCTTCACTGCTTTCTTGTTCATGAACCTGATACTTTGGCTCCGAGCCTTTAGCAGCAGCTAATCTAAACAACCATTTAACAAAGAAATCAACACTGATATTCTTATATTAGTTGAGTTACTTCTTCAATTTTTGAGTTTCATAAAAACATCTATGGATCATTAATATACTAGCTATAACCTGATGAAGAAAATAAAAAGCAAGCAAGCAGGCATGGGTGTAGAAACCAATAAACAAGAAAAGTGGAGGGTGACAAATTATTCAATAAACAGTAAAGGAATAGAGGTTTTGTTTAGGAATTCACTTATTTTTGCCTTTCTTACTTCCATCTTTAAAACTCAGGAGGCAAGATACTACTAAAAAACAAAACAAAAACACAGGGAACCTGTGTACTAGGCTTGGTACTCTAATCTTTCTGCTACCTGAATATCTTGATTTTTTTAAATCTAGAAACAAGGCTATATAAGTTATGAAAATCCAGATAAACTTAGCACACGCATTTTATTTACACTTGTGCAACTAAAGTCAAATGCACTTAACCCTGCAGAATTAAAAACAGCACAAGTAAAAATGTTTTATTGCCATCAGTACTTACTTTTTAGCTAATATATCTGGGGTTAGGGCTTCAGCATTTTCTGAATCACTCAATCCATCCTCATCGTCACCTACCATACTAGGATGACAAACAGATTATAATTAATACCTGAACTATATAACTTTCAAGCAGAAAAACAAAGTAAATATAATCCCATTGACTTAGTTAAAAAAGTTTAAATATCAAAATATTTATAGTTCCGTTGTCATCTTTGAAGTTTAATTTTAGTTTCTATTCAAAGCAAATATTTAAAACTATAGTCCCAATCAAGAAAAGCTTTCAAATGATTTTAAAAAACCACTACTGCAACCATGAAGATAAATATTGGAAACTCGAATCATCTGAAAAAAAAATGTTTTTTCATTTACTCCAACCAGTGGGAGGGAATAATGCATCCACGTGATTTTAGAATATATATTGGTAGTTCAACCTCAAGATAGAGACAAATGAACTATGCAGACAAGAAGTTAGGTAAAATGACAAAATTAGATCCTAAAGACCTAATTCAGAAAGTTTAAAAGCTATTTAGCTTTCTCTATCTATTCTTTAATGAAAAATTTGCTCCCCACTTAATTCCAAAAATGGGCATCTTTAATTCTCAAGGTACCAATGAGGTAGAATTCAGCTACACACATATATATAGATATATAAATAAATTGCTGGTTAGTACCTTTCCTGGTTAATAAAGAAGACAAGTTAAATAAATGCTATAGTTTAGATGACGCTCTCTTTTATAAGCTGAAATAAATACATTTACATTACTAGATATAATTAAGTAAAGTAGGGTAAAATTATCAATTTGTAGAATTTTTCTGTAGAAAATTCTACAAATTTACAGATTATGTTTATGTATGTATAAAAAGCAATAACTTTTATATTAGCATGTGTAATTCCTAGATAGTATAACATGATTTTTCTATAAAAAGCATCTTTTTCTGTTAAACTCAAAAAAAGACATAAAAGAAATTGGTAAAACTGAGCAGTAAACTGATAAAAGGTGAGCACATATAACTGTACATATACATCAATCACTTAGGAACCAAGTAACTTTAGGGACTCTCAGAGGAAGAATATGAGCAAGGTAAAGAGTGCAACAAAGCAGCATCAAATATCTGCCATTCTGATTTATTATATTTTAAACATAAAGTCGAAACATATGGCTACGGCTATTTTTTTTTTAAATCATGTTTCATCTTAACTTTTAGAACAGTTATCTCCAACCAACACAGATAAGCAAGGAATATCTACTATGTTTATTGAAAAGGAAGAAAGCCCTGACTGGCTTCTGGTACAACAGAAGTTTTAAGATATGTTTTAAAGTATGTGCATATAATTAGGAGAAAAAAAGAACTTTTTGTAAACAATATGTCTATTTCTTCCCTTAAGTTTATTAACACTGGAGTTTCAATATCTGTACCTATTTCATTATTTCTTTCTACTCATGCTACAATTTTCAAGTTTATTCTTGTTTTTACTGTTTTTGCTATTATCAAGTTATCTCAACTTTTCTTCCAAAGTTTTCATCTATTGATTTAAAACACATAATTTCTTAACTCTATTTTAACAATAACTTCTGGATTTATGTTGTCTTACTTTCATAACAAATTATTTCAGTTCTGAAAATCTTTATTTTTTTCAATACAAGTTAGAGCATGATCTGAATTAGGTACTTCTACTTTTTTAGAACTCCATCTTCTCATAATGCTTATTTGTGCATTATTTTTGTCTTTATCTAATCACTGCCACACATTATTATTTTAAAATTCATTTAAAAATTCTGGAAAACTTGAAACTGCCAACAACCACAATGTAATTATCTGAACTACAATATGATATAAGTTCAAAATTAAGGGCATCAAAGAGTAGTAATGACCATTTGTGTCTTTGAACGAGTTAAAAAGTTACCATCTGTGAAGTTATCCTTTTCTGCAGAGACTAAGATCCTGATTTCTAGTTAAGAAGCAAACGAGTCATATCCTCATCTTCTTTAGTATAGATATCCTGAGGGCAAAAGTTACTAGCCTCTGTGCATCATTAGCAACTAGAGACCAGTGACGTGCAAGAAATCAACATTAACTACAACAATTATAATGTACAAAATGGATCCCATAATTAAAGTTATATACTACTTATATTATTACACAAAATATGCAGTTGGGTTATTAATTCGTCCTCCACAGAAACAAATGTAACACATATACAACTTCAAATCAGCTGTTATACAGAAGTTATCAATGCAAAATGTAAACAAGTCAAAAAAGGAATGATGTCTATAAAACATTACCTATGGTAAGGAGTGCTTGGTTCATCTATTTTCATTAAACCATAGTCTTTGTCTGCTGGGTGATATGTCGCCAGGATGTTCATTTCATCCCACTTCTGGGATTTTTTACTAAAATTAAAAAGAATTTTTCCTCAATACAGTAATTACAATAAAATGTCAGTAAATATTTTATATAAAATACTTAGTGCCCATATATTAAAAACATATTTATTTAGAATATTCAATAGGCATTCAAAATACTTTCACATTATGACATGCTTAGTTTTCATCTGGTCTACAGAATAACAGCAAAAATTGAAATTTATACATTGTTTGATCAAAGTAGTTAAAGATTCATCTACTATATATTAGCAAGTTTGATAAATATAACAGGAATATTTCCTTGGCCTAAATTTTAAAAGATATCCATAACAATCAAAAGAATCAGAACATAAAACTACAGGGAAAACTTTGTTATTCATACACCACTGTATAAAGCTTTAGGCTGCAAAAACTTAAAACTATAGCTGTTTTTTTTTTTAATCTAGAAAAGATTTTGCTAATAAATGCTGTACAACAGTTCCCCTTTATCCATGGGGAATATGTTCCAGGACCCTCAGTGGATGTCTGACACTGTGGATAATACTGAAGCCTATATATACTATGTTTTTTTGTACATATACACACCTATGATAAATTTTAATTCGTTAATTAGGCACAGTAAGAGATTAGCAATAATAATAAAATAGCACAGTTATAACAATATACTGTGATAAAAGTTATGTGAATGTGGTCTCTCAAAATGTCTTATTGTGGGGGTGGCTCCATAGTGTAGTGGTTAGCATATCTGTTTTACACACAGAAGGCCCTGGGTTCGTGCCCCAGGTGGAGCCACAGACCATACTCTGGGTGCACTAGGCCCCAAGTGCATGCCACCGCAAGTGTGCATTGGTGCGGAGACCCCACCAACCTTCAGAGATCCAGTTCTTAAAAAGGAAGATGGCAACATCCATAGGTCAGGGGTGAAAGTGGGGTGGGGAGTGGTAGGGAATTAAAGAGGGGGGGAAAAAATCTTATTGTACTCACTCTCCTTCTGGTGTGAGATGATGTGCCTATGTGATGAGATGAAGTGATGTGAACAATGGAGCATTAGGCTACCATAAGGCTTACTTGGACAAAAAAGCATGTGATAGCACCAGTTGATTTGATAACCAAGTAGTTATTAAGTAACTAATGTGCAGGTAGGTAGCACATAGCGTGGATACTTTGGACCAAGGGATGATTCACATGGAGATCTCACCATGTTACTCAGAATGATGCACAATTTACAGCTTATGAATTGTTTATTTCTGGTTTAAAAGTGTTTGCTGGAATGCAGGTAACTAAAACGGTAGAAAGTGAATCCACAAATAAGGAGGGACTAATGTACTCAGATCACATGGGATAATCTACTTAAGAAAAACAGAAATGCTTTATAAGTGCCCAATGAATATCCATTAATATCCATTCAACAAAATATTTGCACAACTACTAAGGTGTTCAATCATTAAATGCCTTCATTACAAATCCTTATCTACTCATTAAAAGGACCTAAAAGACTTCTCTGCCAGACAACTTCCTTTCAAGTCAACTTACCCATTGTTTTATTAAGAGGCAAAGGTTGGCCCAGGCATATACTTCACAGTTGACAGAGTACAACTCTCACTTTCTCTGGCAAACAAAAGTTGCCTAATGTCTCTTCACCATGAAAGGTGAAATCTTAAAAGCTTAAAGAAGCTAAAAACTAAGACATATGGGTCATTAATCTTAAGCACAGAAACAACATTTCTTCTTTAAAGAACTGCTGTTTATTAATTCAGCATGGACTCACCTGAATTTTCAACTAATCATATTTAAATGTTGCTAGTATTAAAAAAAAAAAAAACTTAATCAAACTAGACTGGGAAAACTGACCTTGATTTACAATATGGACTTCTTTAGATGCTTAGTTTCCGAATGTCTATCATAATAATAGTTGGTCTTGTGGCAGGAAAAAAAGCAAAAATTTAAGTGGGATATGAATGTTTACGATTCAGTTATCCTTCATTAGTCATGTGACTATAGACACGTCCAACAAAACATCCCTTCTTGGTCTACATTTACTCTTCATGGAAACTATAATAAAATGGAGTTTTAATAAGTTTTTCTCATAATATATAATTGAGAGAACCAACTGAAATTGTGTTTGTGTAACCAAATTATAAAAGCACCATACAAATATAAGGAGTTTTTATGATTGTAAAATCTGAAGTTTTGGATTAAAAATTCTGAAACCAGGCCAATCTCAGCATTGTGGAAAATGGTTTGAGATCAGGCATTCTAAAAAGATACTTAAACTGCTTTTGTTCTAAATGTGTTCTACCTTTTCCCTGCAAGACTCAAAATTTAAATGATTCTGAAACATTTAAGATCTGCCGCAGAATAAGTTTTTCTAAAAAGTAATTAGTTTTCTATTTGACTAAATCTAGTTTCAGACATTTTATTTTCCTAAATAGTTCTATTACCTAAAAATTTCTGTAAATTTGTAAAGCAAATGATTACATCTGCTCATGGTTATATTCTGTATAAGGAAACTCAGTGAAAAGAGATATGCTTTTAAAGATTTTAGATTAGCAGAAATGATCAAGAAGTTTCTGATTAGAAGGATAAAGAAATGTATTCTAGTTTTAAGAAAAGTAGATTAATTTTGTAAATAAAGCAATTCAATTAATAAAAGAAGGGAAACCCATGATGCATTTACTAAATGTTCTCACCTACTGACAGCCAGAGTTAAGTCCAAGTCAGAAAAAGAAAAGCACAGGTAAAAGTTTCATAAAACCTATATTAATAGAAAGTCTTATTTCTAAATGCTATATAAGAAAACTATTACACCTCTGTATAAAGTTCAAAAACAGGCAAAACTAAAATGTGTAGGAGATATATACTTAAATTACCATAAAAGTCAGGGGGCATTTCTGAGGTAAAAAAAATTCTTTTTCTTGACAAGGATGGTGGTTACAGAGGTGTTTGCTTTATGATGACATTTAATATACTTTTCTATATGTGTAGTACATTACAATAAAACATTTTAAAAATAAACATGTCAATGACCTTGTTGGAAGCTTCCTAATCTCAAAGTAAAACTAGTTATTTCCTAAATAATATTAACAATATTGAATTAAAAATGATAATTTATCATCATTACTGCTTAAGAAAGAAGAATAAAGAAGGTTCTTTGGAGTTTAAAAAGTATCTCTAATGGGGGAGGAGGAATGAATACCTTTAAATATGTTTTGCAAACTAATGATAGGAGATAAAGAACTGTAGGATACAAGCAGAAATGATGTTTCTTAAAATTAAGGATAAAATTTAAAAATTGTAACCCCGGAACCCTAAAACATAAACAATTTTGATTTCTACATATTCTTTCTATTCTGTATAACACTTATGAAAAATACATAAGCTATCATTATATATAGAAATATATACTGATAGGTTTCATATCAGTATATGTATTTTATAAGCTGCTTATTTTCTACTCTATCTTTTCAATAACTGCATGATATTCAATAAGAAACTATTCACCTAATGTTAGATATTTAGATTGAATCCAAGGTTTTCCTATTTAAAATAAAGCCAGAAGGAATATACTTGTGCATACTGTATTCAATGATGTTTTTAGGATAATTTGTTAGGATAAGCATGCCTAGATTAAAATTTATCAAGAGTTTTATAGTTCACTCCATGTTGCCATATAGCTTTTTAAAAAGGGAGGACTATTTGTAATGTCCCCCATAATTACCAAAACTTTTTGTTTTGTGTGTGTTTTTCCTACTGAGTACGTATAAATTGGTATTTAAAAGCTGGTTTTTGTTTCTTTGTGTATTAACTAATAAATAAAGTGAAAGAATGCTTGTTATTTTACTTGCTTTGTATAAATTATATCTTTTTCCTATCTATTGGAAACCTTATACATTTGTAAGAGGTTTAATCCACATTGTACATAACCCCAATTTTTCCCAGTTTGCCAATTACTCTCCACCATAAAAAGAATTACAGTTTTATATATTTAAAGCTTCACTCTACTTCAACACAATACTAAATAAAAAAGAAATCCTTAAAATTATTCAGATCCAAAAAAGGTAACAATATCTTGCACAAACATGAATTTAAATTAAGGGCATAAAACAACAGGGTCCTACAAATGTTAGAATTCTTAGGTGGAAAGTAGTGAAGAAGAAACTGTCAGCAGTTTCTGGACTTGGAAATTAGCATCTCTAAAGTTTTGGTAGAATTTCAATTGCAGAGTTACAAATCCCAAGGAGTGAACTCAAGTTTACTCCCAACACTATCAGGAACTTTTCCTGCGAGCTTTTTTGAGTCATTATCTTCACTTACCAAAAAAAAAAAAAAAAGGCACCTCTACTTATATGCAGATTTGCTGTGAGGGTGAAAGAACCTGCTGGTTTCAGTACCCCACCCCTACTACTCCCCCAGCTTGGATGACTGATTTTCCTGCATCCTAAATCTGGTTCAGAAAGTCACCGCTTCTCACTTTCACTTTGATAGCTCATATGATGCCAATGAAAGACCTACTCATACTTCTGGTTGCTTGTGACTTGCTCATTTGATAGTTTTATCTGGGCTTCGAGAGAGAAACAGGATTTTACTTCAAGGTGTTAAACTTTAATTGCACATTTCAAGAAATGGTTCTTTAAATGAAGATTCAACTTAAGTTGACAAAGCACAAAACTTTAAAGCTTGACACCATTACTGAACAATTAAAGTAAGATTTAACAATAAAAGCAATTAGTAAACAAAAAGTTGCCCCTGAAAAATTTTACTCGGTGGGTCTTTGATGTATAGTCTACATCCCTTCAGAGGCAGAAAAAGACAACACTGAAGCAAGCTTATATAAAATTATATCAAAGGAAATTAATTCAAGCACAATTTTTCAAACAGAATTTGCCTATATTATGTGGCTACTATAGAATTTGAATTGAATATAGTGATTCCAGAGTATACTGTGTAATACAACCCACTGAGATGTGGAAAAAATTAGATTTTTAAACTTATTTCCTAGAATGAGACTAACATTTGAGGGTGAGGTACTGGGTTAAATATATTTATTCACTCATTTAATAGTTAAACTAGGCATAGATGTAATGAATAACTCACTGGAAATCACAGAACTAATAAGTAGCATACAGAACCTGAACCCAGGCATTCTGGTCCCTGATTAATTATTAGCCTATATGCTTCTCATAAAATAGCTTTAGAAACATTTAATATTATATTTTCAACAATTCCAAATGCATATTTTCCTCATTTTAATATTGTGAAAAGAAAATATATCTTTAAATGGATGGCATCCTGTAATTGGCAGTATTTTTTCCTTTCTTGGTGGCATATAAAATCATGGTACAGCTTAGAACCAATGGTGTCTTGTTTTTGATGAAATGCATACTTATTAGATCTACTATGTTAGACTTTCACTAGTTACGTACTATATTCAAGGTATCCTGAAAGAATGGAAATTCCACAATCACAGGAGATTAACAGTGGAGTTCTAACTATCTGAACAGTGTGTTGCAAAGTACTGAGATTTATCTATGCCTATTTATGTGGATTTAGATTCTATCCAGTTTTAATGGTACCTGACCAATGTACCTAAAGTCGTCCTTCATTGTAGACAACAGTACAAAGTATAAAAAGAATGATAAGAAAATAAAAGCACAGAGACATAAAAATAAATAAAAGCTTGACAAGAACTATATAAAAAAATTCGAAAGACTATTTGAAATATGGCATTACTTCAACATTGCTAGCTACTGAGGAAATGCAAGTCAAAACCACAATGAGATACCATTTCACACCTGTTAAACAGCTATACCCAACAGGGCAAGTAATAACAAATGGAGAGGATACAGAGAAAAATGAACCTTCATACACTGCTGATGGGACTGCAAATTGGTACAGGCATTATGGAAAACAGTATGGAGGTTCCTCAAAAAACTAAGAATGGATCTACCATATGATCCAGCAATGCCTCTACTGGGTATTTACTTGAAAACCCATATCCGAAAAGATATTTGCACACCGATGTTCATAGCAACATCATTCACAGTGGCCAGGACGTGGAAGCAACCCAAGTGTCCTACCATAGATGACTGGATAAAGAAGCTGTGGTACAAATATACAATGGAATATTACTCAGCCTTAAGAAGAGACAGCATGGATGGACCTCAAGATAAACATACTAAGTGAAATAAGCCAGACAGAAGTAGTTGAAAATCACATGATATCACTTATATGTGGGATATAAACCTAAAAGCAACAAATGAACAGGATAAACAGTCTCATGAACATGGACAATGGACTAGTGGTTACCAGACGGTGGGGGGAGGTAGATGGAGTAAAGGAAGTCAAATATGTGGTGACAGAAAGAAATCTAACTATGGGAGATAAACACACAGTGTAAACATATATATGCCTTACTGCTAAAGTGTACATCTGAAACTTATTAGATTTCATTAACCAATGTCACCATAAAAAAAAAAATATGGCATTATATAAACCTTACTTTAAGTGTATATTTAGTCTTTAATGATATGTGCAGTGTATGTGCATGTGTGTGTATATAATAAACAAACACATCTGAAGCACATTTGAAGTTTTCCCTACTAAAAAGATAAACAATCAAAAAGTTTAGAGACCACTGGAATAAGACAAATAAACTTCTGGCCTTAAACAAAAAATCTCTTGGTAACACCTTTTTATTAAATAAAATATTATGTTACATAACATCTATGCACAACTGATGGTATGGGGAGGAAGTGGTATGTACAGAAAAAAGAAAACTACCACTGGGTTTTACATAATAAATGTACCAATAAAAGATATGGTTATTCACGGATTGTGCATTTGCAGATAAACCACTTGCTAAAATTTATCTGTAACTACAAAATCAATACTCAAAGGTGCCTTCTCAGTTTCTTAAAGATATGTGCAGACCAGGGAAAACTGACTAACCTGATGCATGTTCCCAGATGAGGTTAAACAGGAGATGTTTTACCTCGTTTCAGCTCTCCTACAGTAAATAAGTGTCCTTTTTGCAGTGTTTAGTACCACGTTATTTGCCTTTTTGTGCTTTTTGTTGGTGAATTTGTTGTTTAAAGTGGCCCCCTAGTGTAGTGCTGAAGTGCTCCTAAATGCAAGAAGGCTGTAATGTGCTTTATGGAGAAAATGTGTGTTAGATAAGTTTCAGTCAGGCATGAATGATAGTGATCCTGGCCATGTATTCAATGTTAATGAGTCAACAATATATATTAAAAACAGAAACAATTCAAAAGGTTATACATTGATTGGTTGATGGAAATGTGACCAGAGGCTTGCAGGAACCTAACTCTGTATTTCCCATAGAAACGATGATTCAGTATTCACTAATTTTGTGTTTATGATGACTATATAGAACACAGCTACCAAGAATAGCCAGAACTGACTTAGATGTCTGGTCATTTTCATATTAATAGATCATTTCGCCTTATACTCCATTCCAACATTTAATGTTAGACCATTCCATTTCACTTATTAGTTTCTGAATTCTAAGTACGGTGTAATTGAATGAACTATTTATTTCAGTCCCTTCATATGAAAGGAATTAAACATTACAAAAAATTTGTTTCAAATGTGTTCAACTACATGTTTACTATTTCTGTACAAAGAGATGCATAGTCACTAATACTGTTTGCATGAGCTGTGATATAAATACATAATAATGTATATTTTACAGTTGATCTTTGAATGCTGGGGTTGGGGCATTAATTCCCCCAAAATATAACTGATAGCTTACTGTGACTGGAAGCCTTACTGATAACATAAACAGTTGATTAACACATATTTTGCATGCTATATGTATTATATACCATACTTTTACAGTAGAGAAAAGAAAGTGTTATTAGGAAAATCATAAAGAAAATATACTTACAGTATTGGGAGAAAAAAGAAAACATGTATAAGTGGATTCGTGCACCTCGAGTCAATTATATTACCAATAGAATGTTTCTTTGCTCTAGTCATATAACACTGATCATGAAAAAGGCCATTCCCCTTTACAATTTGAATTAGGGCTTGGTAATTCCCTTTAAAGGCAGGACTATAACCCTCTAACAAGCCAAGTTGGTCAAAGTCACTCACTTTACAAAAGGTCCCTTTTAAATGAAATCTGCCTTGCTAGCAGCTCCTATAGGATAGACCTATCTAGGTGAGTAAGTCAAGCATAGTAGCTTTCAAGGCAGAAAAACCTAGAGGGAAACCCCAATCAATTACAGAAAGGGCAACCCTGTACAGAGTTGGGCCAACAGGAGTTTACGGCCGATCAAAGTTGAGAATAAACACGTTAAGGAAGCAGAGAAAGATAGAAGAAAATTATAAGCCCCTTGGCAGCCCAACGAAAAGAAGTTTGCACTAAAGCACTGCTAAAAAAAATGCCAATGAGAACTGTACTCCTACAGCTGAATACCTTGAAGCTGCTTAAAAGCCTTCTATAGTTGTTTGTTTGTTTGAATTATCTTGGTCTTCCTGCTATACATATGTTTTGGGAAATTCCGTTTTCCTAATCCTACGACCTACAACCATTGACCATCTTCTCTCCATCACCACTTGAGGTGATTTATCCTAGAGATTGGAAAATTGAGTTAGAAAATGTGAGAGTTAAGCATCCAGAAGAGTGGGAGGTGTAGCTGCTAGACAAACTAAGGTCCTTTCCACCCCCAACTTCATGATTCTAAGCTGCGTTCCTATTTATGTTTTTTTCAAGGTAACACATATCCCCATAAATTTACCATCATTATCAAGTAGTAATTCCTTTTATAGTGCTAAAGTGATCCTTTCAACAGGTGTGCCCTAGTTACAACATTCTAAGTTTTCCTGAACACCCTCATTTTAGCTTTATAACTTTACAGATTTCAATGATAACCTTTCTTACCTCCAGAATGTAGCGCACTTATTTTTTTAGTACCATATTCCACACTCTCTAGTACTGCTAACCCAGTGGCATATTTTACACCATATATATTATCACAGCTTTTTTCATTGAGCATTGCACCTTAGATGTCATTCTCTGTACATAAACACCTCATTCTTTTTGAAAGGCTGGTATGTTGTTCCATTACGCAAGTATATCACAATTAATATTTCACCAGTCTTATTAATGGAGTTTGGGTTGTGTCCAATTATGTACCACTACACACAATGCTATGGGTCAACATCATTTTATGAGTACCTGGGACTATGTGAGAGCCCTTAAATCATCACTGGATCATTTTCAGTTGCTACTTTCTGACCTGTTCTGAACTTAGATACGTTTCACAAGAAGAACAAAGACCAGAAAGCACTAAAACTCTCCTTGCAGACGCAAAAATAATTAGCAATGAGCAACTTTCCATTAAACAGATAGTTCCTCTTAGGTGCAGAGATAAGAAATCTGGACCTGAGAAAGTGAGTGTGGCAGGATGCTTCTGATAATGCTCACATATAAAGGAATGACTGTGGAAGGAGGACAAGTAGAAAGATGGAGAAACTGTCGCTGTTTTAGAGGGATCTCTCATTAGCTTGAGGCTAGAGTTCCCAAGCCGAGAACGTAATTATTCAAGAATCTGAGCTACCTCAGATACGAGGTTAAGAAATAACAAAAGCGTCACAAGCGAACCTTTGAGACTTCAACTGGATGCTTCACTGTTCGCAATATCCGAAAACTCAAAGGTCATGATGTATATTGTAAAAATAGTATATATGCGTTTACACTAAAAAAAAAAAGGGGGGGTGCGACGACGACCAAGAAGATAACTACGTCACAGCTCCTGTTCTCTGTAAGATCACTCTACCCCTCAGCCTGGCTCGGGAAAGGAGACCAGGGAGGGAGGCGCGGGCCCCGCCGCACCCACGCAGCCGCCCCGCCCGCGGGCCCGCACTCGCGGTCCGGGGTCCAGGCCGGCGTCCGCGGCGCGGGCAGGGCGAGGCCTCCGCGGCCGCGCAGGAGGCGCTTCCCCGGCAGACCCGGGCGGCGAGCGCCGTCCCTCGAGACTCTCCCTCACCTCAGTTCTTCATCCACACTCCTCCCGGGCTGCTCGGCCGGGGACACCACAGAGGACGTCGCCGAGCCCTTGTTCTTCAGGATCCCCTTGATGGGCCGGTGCGAGGCCGTCGAGGCCGCCATTGCCCGCCGCTCCGGCGGTCGGCTCAGGGTCGCTGCTTGGCGTCGGGTCCGGGAAGGAAAGAACGGGGCGCGAGCACACACTCGCCAGGCGGCCACGGAGCCCGCTGGGGGCGAGGGCGGCCGCGCCTGCTGTGTCGGAGGCCGCTCCTGGCGTCGTCGTCAGCACACAGCGAGCCTGCCGCCCCGGCGTCCAGCTGACGCCGCCGGCCGGTGGCCCCTCGCGCGCCCTTCGCTGCCGAGGCCTCCGCGGCCGGCCGAGAGCACCGGCCTAGCGCCGCAGCGCGGGACGACGCCGACGCCGACGCCCCGCGGGCCCGCCCTCTCGCGATATCTAGGGCGGGGGCGGGGCGAGAACAATGCCTGCCGCCCCGCCCCGCGTTCTCGCCCCGCCCCGCCCCGCGTTCTCGCCCCGCCCTGCCCCGCGTTCTCGCCCCGCCCCCTTCCTGTCCTCTCGCCGGGCTCGCACCTGCCGGGGGTCGCGAGCCGGGATCGCCCGAGCCGTCGCAGAAAAGCTTCTTCTCTGCAAAGGTGTCCGTGTCTCCAGGCACCCTGCCCTCCCCGCCTTATGAAGTCCATAGAGTCATTCCTGTATCACGTAGATCAGACAACTGAGGCTCCACAGTGACGTCATTCCTCCCAGAGGTTCGCTGACTTTCAGAGAAATGGAATATAGCTCTGCCTCCATTTAACCCGCGTAAAGTCAAACGATTGTAAAGTCACGGAATGTCACCGCGGATCCTGAGAGATCTATTCTGACGTCATAGACGATTGGCTTTTGTGAAGTCACAGAATATCGGCATTGAAACAGTCTCACTTACTTTTACCATTGGAGAGGTTGCAGGACAGAGGGGGAATGGCCCGACCACCGCTGTCACACAGCCTGTTCGGAACGCGTGGTCATAGAACTTTAGATTTTTCTTCTAGTCTGATGTTTCCCCATTTTATCAGATTCTCCCTCTGTGTGGGTAATTCCATAGGAGGTACGGCTGGCACAAGTACCTAGAATTGTGATCCATAATTTTTTCCCACCCCCACTCCCATCCTGGGAATTTATTTAAAGTAACCATCTGTGCAACACTGGGTGAAATAGGCCAGGAGCCTTGGTTGCTGTCTAGGTATTTGAGAGTCCCAAAGGAGAGGAAAAAAAAAAACCCTCACACACATTTCCCAAATTATTCTGTCTGTGTCTGGGTGTGAATAAAAGATCCCAGGGAGGACTTTGACGAGAGAGGGAAAGAGCTCAAGGCTCTAGGGTGTCAGGATATGTGGGTGTCAGGGTTGGGAGTGCTGTGGTGTCACGAGGAGAAGTGGTTCTAAGGAGCACAGAGAAAAGCAGAAGTTTGAAGCCCTAGGAACAATATCAGAACTATGCTGTATTTAAATTAACCTAGGGTCTTTTAAAATTAATCTTGGGCCAGCAGCCGGAGTGGTGTCTCCTATAGCCATGCAGCCGCCTCTCTCTACACAGTGCCTATGCTGGAGTTGTACAGGTGGGAAAAGGGGAGGTCTCAGAAATTAAGCAAATGGTTTCCTGTTTGGGGTCAAATTATGTCCCCCTAAAATTGAGCTATGTTGAAGTTTTAACTTCCAATACCTCAGAAGGTTAAACGTATTTGGAAATAGGGCCTTTGCAGATCTAATTAGTTAAATTAATATAAGTTCATACTGGAGTAGGATGGGCTCCTAATCAAATATGACTAGTGTCCCTATCAGAAGATGGCCATGTGAAGACAGACGAGGAGGATGCCATGTGATGACATAGGATTGAAGTGATGCATCTACAAGCCAAGAAATGTTTGGGGGCTACCCAAAGCTGGAAGAGGCATGAAACAAATTCTCCTTTAGAACTCTCAGAAGGAACCAACCCTGTTGATACATTCATTTTGGACTTCTAGCCTCCAGAACTGTGAAACATTAAATCTCTGTTGTTTAAAGCTATCCAGTTTATGGTACTTTGTTATGGCTGCCCTGTACACCTCCTCCCTTTTCCTTCTTATGCCTAGTCCTGAACTTCCTTATCACCAGGCTTTTCCCCATTTCCTTTTTGTGATCAGGCCTCGTTGTCATCCTTATGACAGGTTAGAGTAAAGCAGGCAAGTCCACCTAGAACTGGCCCCTCCAGCAGACCAGCTCCCTGTGGATTCACAAACCACTAGGTATGGAAGAGATCTGATTAATTCCATCAAGTAGTTGTCCAGCCTCTTCTCCAACAACTCTGGTGGTCAAGAGTTCACCACCCCACAATGCAGCTCATTTTATCTTTGGACAACTCTAACTAAGAAAGTTCTTCTTTAGATTAAGATGACACCTGGTTCCCAGCAATGTCTGGCCACTGGCATAGAGGGTGGGAGGAGAGAATGTGGATGGAAGAAGGGCTGTCTCTATCCTACTCTGATGTCAGTAATATTACTCAAGTTCTTATCTCTGGGCCCCATATCTCATTTCCCTTAACACAGCTTCTATGCCTCAAGGAGCAACACTCAGTTCATTGTCTTTAAAACTTTGCTCCTCAGAAACAACTTCAAGTTCCTAAAAATGATTGTTTTTGTTGCCTGACTCCCAGCCGATAGCTGAATTCCTGGAACAGAACAGGGCCTCGGTAAAGGAATGAATACTGAATGAAGATAATAGAGGGGGAAGTGAGCAGGAAGGGCAGAAGAGCAACAACTTTGCCAGTCTGAGTTGCATATGTTTTCCAGAAATTTTCCCAGGCAGAGGCCTCCATGCTACACCTTGGCACCATTCTCTACTGGCCCATCCTGTGTTCCTAGCCACAGATTTCCCTCTGCCCAGTAGATCGATCTGACATCACACCCTGACAGTCGTGCCCAGCCCCTGGAGCAGAGAGCAAATTCTCATTGGAGGAGAAGATGCATGGTCACCTCCTTTCCTGAGTCCTTTTTACCACAGGTTCCAACACTTGCCTATCCTGCTCTGTCAGCAGGAGCTCAGGTCAGCGGTGGTAATCCTGTTTTCAAGGGAATACATAAAACTTATCTTCATGTTCTAAATTATTGGGCAGATTTGCTTTGTTCTTGCTTGTGTCCAGCAGTCACCTCCCTGGACCTAACTGTGACTGGGCCCTTAATTAAGCATTGCCTTGCTCTGAGAGCCTATAATGAAAAGGGCTGCCACAGTATGACATAATGTGTTTAATTACAGTTATTATAAAGCATTGGAACAGGAGGTGATAAATAGTTCTCTGAAGAAGCTTGAAAAATATTTCCCTCATAAAAAGTCAAACTTTTGTCTCTTTATTATTTCTTCCACTCCCAACCCCACTCAGAGTAAATTCAGATGACGAGAACTTTCTTAATATTTTAAAACATAACAAAATATTAGTTTCACTACAAGACTGTGTCAGTACATGTTTTTTTATATTATAATGTAATTGAACCACACTATTCCTCGAAGTGGCCCACAGATTTCCAAATGCCTCTAAACAGAGCTGAGATCTGCTTTTGTAGGAAGTCATCTGGACCAAATAGCTCAAGCACTGAATTTCGCTGTATTTGTTGTACTTCTGTGTGTCAATGGCTTGACTGACAAGAAATAGATTGTGGATAAAATCTTTCATTCTGCTTTCAGTTTCTGAAGGCAGCTGTTGAGCTCAAGGGAAATGATATATTTAAAAATATACACATATTTAAGGATTATCTGACAATTATTTCTGCTGTCTTTCAGAAAACTTCATCAATAGTTGCCTGATTCAATGCTATATATGGCGGGGGCGGGGGAGAAGAGACACTTTTAATGTAGCCTTTACATGGCTTTACATCTCTGCTCATCAGAATAGGCTACTGAGGTCAGCACCACTTAGTTTCTCACCAAGAACAGAATTCCAAAGCTAGAAATCATTTCTGTGGCTGGCTCCACCCAGCCTGTCTAAGTCATCAACCAGGGTTGTTCACTAAGCAGAGATGTGATTGTGACCACCCCTCAACCCCTGAAAAAATACTCAAAGATTGTCACTTAATGACCAGTGAGTCAGCAGCAGCTCTTTCCTTGCAAAGAATAGCACATTGTTCTTTTCTTTTTCAGGTAATCCCTCCCTGGGACAAGAAAACCACAGGTTTTCTAGTACATGGTAGAAATTCATGGTAACAAGGGCAAGATTATTTAAACAAAATGCGAAAAGTATTAAAAAGTGAAAGAGAAAGCTAAGAACAAAAATTGATCATTTTCTGATTACAAAATGGCTTTGATTTGTAACTAATGGAACTCTCTGCTGTTTCTCTTCTCTTCAAAGATATCTACCAGAAAGATTCCTTGGCCTCACCATAATTGCCTCCAAGTTGCCAAAATACTTTTCTGGAGAGACTGCACACCTGCTGGGTACACAAAGCTTTAATTAGTTTCTAAGTGTTTCCCAACCCTTTAAATACCCTAGTTAAATCAAAGGAAGCTAGAGAAGTACTTACTTTTTTCAAAACTTATCAGACCAAAAAAAAAAAAAAAAAAAGAAAAGAAAGCAAAATAAGTAGTGAGT
Source organism: Cynopterus sphinx (assembly GCA_030015415.1). Lineage (NCBI taxonomy): Eukaryota > Metazoa > Chordata > Mammalia > Chiroptera > Pteropodidae > Cynopterus > Cynopterus sphinx. Next base: position 49,445,896 of record CM057380.1, read on the forward strand.
AGGCAATGTGCATTATTTTCTTGGATAAACAACAAATTTATCTTGTGCCAGAAATCACTCAGTTTTTTGTGATTATAAGTTTTCCATAAGTGTCAACTGGTCTGGTTTAATTATTACAAGAAGCAAGCGATGCCAGGTATTATAATTTCATTGTGCTAATTTTGCCAGATTCTATTGCATTTTATTGTTCTATAAACTCATAATGGAATAAAGAGTGTAGACTTTGATTCAGAGTACATGTGATGTTAAAGCCTGAATAATCGTTGTTTAAAATGGGGAGACTTTTTACTTTAGTAACTATTTATGTCGCTGGCATTGGTTCTAGTTTGAAATTGGTCATATATATAATATTGTTGGCCTAGGGACCAATCTCCCTTTTCTCTACTGTCCATTTGTCTTCATACTACTCTCATACAACAACAACAACAACAAAATAGGTTACATAATGACCCTTAATTTATAAGTTCAGTTCCACTTCACCAGGCACAGTGTTAGCACCCTTCTAATTGTCTTTTGTTCCAGGAACTCAGTCTTCAGTGACTGCTTGTTGCCTAGGATAAAAGTCCAAACTCCTTGGGTCTTCAAAATGTGGCTCCATCTGTTTTTCTAAGCTCTCTATCTTATCATATCCACTTCCTTTCTCCCTGGTGTGGTTCTTCACAGCAGTCAAACTACCCTTCTAAGGTGTCAGAGCACCCTGTGTTTGTTTGTTTGTTTGTTTGTTTCATTTTTCGTCATCATCTTCTTCTTTTAATGCCTTTATTAATCCATGTGAAATGCCATCCTTATTTTTGTCCTGGAATTATCCCAGATCAAAGATGGCCAACTTCCCCACTCCACTCAGGGCAGGGTTAGTCTTTGGCTCCACTGAGATCCTGAGAAACAGTTTGTATTCCTCTGTCCCATAGTACCATAATTCTCTCAATGTCTGTCTCTCCCATTGTGGCCTTTTTAGGAGCAGGCACATTTATCGTAACTCCTCAACAGCTTAACTTTTTGAATGTAGTGTTTTTCCATGAGAACCTCTCAGTTAAGTGCTGCTCGAATCAGTGAATAAATGAGTAAACTGCTCTGAAATTTTCTCCCCAAATAATGGCGTCCTTGAAAACATCAGTTTCTTGGAAAATGACCTGATTATATATCTTGTTCTACATGGCAGAGTGAAATATTAACAGTTGTAATGCTGGAAATAGTAGAAATAAGAAAGACTGCTGAATAAGGTAGAAAAGGCATTAAAGGAGGAGGTTGTTCTGTCAACGGTCAGTCACAAATCTTTCTTGAGGGCTTGCTATATGACAGGCCTTTTTCTAGGTCCCAACTCTTGCTTGGTTTAAAGAATTGAAATACAGCAGGTATTTTCTTTCTTTTCATTTTAAATTCAGAATGCTTACTTAAAAAATTATTTATTAGGCAGACAGACAAACAGACACACACTCACACGCAGGTGCACATACATACACACACATATGCACACACATCTAGTTTTAATTAGGTCTCTCCAAGCTTTGGGTCTGTACTCTGAGAGAGCAATGTTTTCGTGAAATACATTTTCCTATTCATGTCAGTCAGGTGTTCTTATTAAGTGGACCTGTGTTCTGCATAGGATTCCAGACCCTCTATGTTCTCCTTTGGCTAAGGGGTTGAGGGGATTCCTCAGTAGGAACCATGAAGTTTTCACAAGAGCAATTGTCTAATTGTTTTCTCCCCATGGACTGGAAATCAGGAGAAAGCAAGGTAAGGGAGACTGCAGAGAAAAGCTCATGCTTAGGAAACCAGCAGTAGGGCCATGTGGGTTGGTGGAATGTGCAAACATTCTCACCTGGGAGACATACAGTCAAAAATGCTGAAGGTTTCCAATAATCTTTTTTTTATGTCTCCTATCAGCAACTTTCTAGGGCGCAAAAGAATTTGCTTCTCACTGTTTCTCATATATGGGGTTTTCTAGACAGTGTCTTGAACTGAATTAAATTAAAATAAAACCAAAGTGAAAATTAGCTTTGCCCCTAGAATTTTCTTTTTAGTTGTGGCCCCAGTAGTGTTTTTAATGAACTAGAATGTTTTTTTCTAATTGCCTGTCATTAGGGATTACCTACATGGAACCCCGACTCCTTCTGATAGGCCCTTAGTCAATATTAATTTTATCTTAATTTTATAAAGGTCTGCCCTTTACATTCCTGCATTCCTAACATTCCTACATCCTTAAATACACTGCTAAGTTGTGCTTACTAAAGGCAATTGCATTCACTGTAATTTGAATTAGAGTCCAATAAGCATATTTGATTCTGTGTTAGGGCTGACTCGGTAAGGAATCGTAGAGCTCTACGTGTGACCAAAGCTGAAACTCACTTTGATCTTGCTGGATCCTTCCAAATAGGAAACAATGAATTAAGGCTCAAGATAAATTCCCATGGACTTTTTCAGGGTCAAAGAGAACATTAACTGCTTTTGTTTCATGTTTCTTTTCCCTCCATGGTGGAACATAGAAATAAAAAATTTTTTATACACAGTGAGCAGGAATAAAATCTGCTGGTTAATCAAGTTAGCATACATATTAAATGTGATATAATAAAATTAAGCTAATGCTTAAATAAATCCAAGCAGAATTTAGCACAAATGTCTTTTGCTCCTCTGCCACAGGCAGTGAACTCCACTTTCAATCTTTCCAAGCTCTGGGGCCTGGCCAAATCCTTCCCTCCTGGGGCAGTTTCTTTCAGGAGCCAACTAGGCTGGCTGCACTCCTTTCCCACCTCAGCCAGCATTCAGAGAGATCAAATGGCACCATGGACAAACCCTTCCACACCCAGGGCCAGTTCCATTCGCTAGCTTCCCATCGCTGACTGTTAGACTCCTTGGACACGCACCTCTTTCTCCACTTTAATCTTCAGGAGGCACCTCAGTCTCTTCTCCTCAGCCCTGTCTGCCAGGCACTCCAGCCTCCATTCCTCACAAACAGGCTATACTCTGGGCAATAATCAGACTATTTGATTACCAAAATAGTATGGGCTAGTTCTAACCAAGCAGAAAGGAAAATGGCCATCATGTAAATGTGGGTTCATATAATTCATGGAGTCCTCTGCTGTACCAAGTGTTAGCCCTTTAGTTTCTGGGCTCACTGGGGGGAAAGCAATGGTGGTCAAGCAATGGGGAACAATACTCTGGAGGCTCAGAAGAGTGGCTGCTTACCAAGTTGTACTGTATGTACTTGCTGGTACAAGCCTGGCTAAGACCCCAGATGAGTTTCCAGAATGTTGCCTGTATTCTTCACCTTTATAGAGTTTTGGTTTTTCTCTTCCATGCAGCTCTTACAAATCCTGGCTGGCAGTTCACCCATGTGTCATGGAGCATAGAGAACTGGGAAGGGGTGGGGCTTTCTCCTTGACTCTCAAGGCTACTTTCTTCATCATCACTCCCCTTGCCCTGACCCACCCTCCAAGGTAAAAACTCCTTAAAGCTCATGCAAGCTAGTGTGTATCCTTGTCTGTGCCTTTCAGTGGCTGCCATCTCATAAACTCCAGTCCATCTCTATATTTCATCAAGAACTTTGGCTCAGGTTTTTATCATTTGAGAAATGTTTAGTAAGAGTTCACTGTGCCAACCAGTATGCTGTATGTACAAAGATGTGTAAGATATGATTCTTGTCCTTAAGATAAACTCATAGTTTAACAGAGAAATATAAAATAAAGAATTACCAGACTAGATGGTAAATGTCCAATGCACATACAGTATTTATAAGCATGGAAACATAGACGTGGAGAAATGGTTGGTGTATTAGTTTCCTGTGGCTGCTGTAACAAAGTACCACCAACTGAATGGCTTACAACAACAGAAATTTATTCTTTCACAGTCTGGGGCTAGAAGTTTGAAACTGAGGTGTCAGCAGGGTCATGCTCCTTCTAAGACTCTGGGTAAAACCCTTTCTTTCTCTTCCTAGCTGCTGGTGGGGACTGTCATTCCTTGACATTACTTAGCTTGCATCTGTATCACTCTAATCTCTGCTTCCATTGTCACATGGTGTTCTCCTTATACGTTTCTATCTTCACATGACATTTTCTTTTTATAAGGACACAACCATATTGGGTTAGGATCTACCCTAATGACCCATCTTAACTTGACTATATATACAAAGACTTTATTTACAATCTTTCCAGACTCTGGGGCCTGGCCAAGGGTTAGAACTTCAACCTATCTTTGGGGTGGGAGACACAATTCAGTCCATAACAGTTGGGTAGGAAGGAAAGCAAGGGAAAGGCCAGAAAAGGCTGTCTGGACAGCACTAGTGAGCTGGTAAGTTGGAGTCATCCAGGGAGAGCAGGGGAGGGAGAAGGGTCATGTCATCTGGAGTGATGTGTACTGAATGGACTGAAGCTTGAGAGGATGGCATGTTTGGGAAAGTGCAAGTATTTTTTCTGGCAGATATAATGAATCTATGCTCAATAGTGGCAAGAGTTGATCTAAACTGTAGCAGGAACCAGGTCATGAATCTAATCAGCTTCCTACACAGACATGCCTTCCCTCCTTTACTCCCCTTTTTTGGCTTGTGACTTTCCCATCACTTTCCACATCTAGTTAGTTCCTAAGTGTACTTGATTCTGCCTCTTAAAAATCTGAATCTGCCTTATCCTTTGCAATCCCTTAGTTCAGGCCCTCATGATCTCAAACATTATTGCAGTAGCCACCTCACTGGTCCTCCTACTTTTAAGTTCACCCATCTCCTTTCCATCTTCCTCTGTTGCTAGAATCCGCTGCTTGAGCCCCACCAACCCCTTCATCATCAGATCCTGGAATCCCCTGTAGCCTATCTGAAGGCAGAGCATTTTTGCTTCCCAGAGGACTCCAGCCTCTGATCTGCTCTTTAGGGAAGTTTTTTCACAGTGAATCAATAAGTTGGTATTCTGATTTTGTTTTTTAAATGCAGATTAAATTACTTCCTAAATTTAAATTCTTCAATCACTCCTCTTCATCTTCAGATTGAAATCTGAACTCCCTGTCATGATACAAAGCTGTCAGTGATCTGAGCCTTGGCTACCTATCTAGCTTCATATTCCATGACTCGTCCACAGACCCTGGATGCTAGATGCTACTTAATTCTCTGAATTCTCTTGTGTGACAGTCTTTTGCCTGGTGTGCTGCCTCCTTGCCCTTCTACTTCTGGCTAACTCCAGCTTGTTCTTCTAAAGGTGGTTCAGGACTTCCTCCTGAGTGAAACCTTCTCTAACCGGTTCAGGCCAGGGTCATGTGATCCTCCTCTGGGGTCTCATAATGTCTCATTCAAACTTTGATCATAGCTTCTCAAACCTATATGATCTCTGAATCCTATATTGTAATGCTTGATTTTCTTGTTTATCTTTTCCTCTACACTGTGAACAATTGAAGCAGGCTCCCAGTCAGTTCTCCTAAAAGCAGTGTACCTAATATACTTCCCTTTTGGCACATGTGTGTGTGGGAGGGGAAGACCTGTGATTTTATTGCCCAATTTTTGGTGTTTTTATTTATTTTTTCTTGATAGAAATGAAGGATTTCCACAGACATTAAGTGTGGGTTCTAAGGCACCTCCCTTCAAAGAGGTAGTATTTGTAATTATTCATGATGGAGGCTGAGCAGCAAAGCGTAAACAAAGTGGGGAAAGAGACATTAGCAGGCAGTGGAAGCAATGCTGCAGATAAGATACTGAGATTATACAGATACACTGAAGACTACTGTCTGTGGATGGATCCCGGTTGTAAATGTTTGCGATAACTTGTTTTTAGTCACCCACAATGTTTGGTACAAATTAGTGTTTATAATTTATAGAATTTAAGTTATCATTTCAGAATCTAGTATACTATTTAGTGATATTGAGATCCTGATTAATAGTAAATAAAAGAAAAATAATAGCCACAGGGAACTAACAATACTATTCATACAATGTTGCAAATCTGTCATGATCTAATTTGAAATATAAAGTCTGAGGACCTTTTGATCAAAATATTTTTTTAGAGTCTTTAAAATGCCAAAAGATAGGAACAAATAATAGGACAGGTGTTTTGTTTTTTGTTTTTTAAAAGAACTCAAAAGGGGATTGACTTTTGGCCAGGCTGCACACCCAATCATGTGTTAGTTTCACTCCTCTGTACTAGAAGTGGGGGGTACAAAAATAAATAAGACAGGATTTCTGCCCTTTAGGCCCTCACCAATCTAGTGGGGGAGACAGATTAGCCAACCAACAGCTAAGAGTCAAGGAGATAATTTAGAGATGACACATCAAATCTGTCTTTCGAGGCAGTAATTCCAAGAACAAGAATAACTGCCTTCCTGCCAGAGCTAATATGTGAGCTGTTGGCATTCTTGGCCATAATTCAAATAATGTGTCAAACCAGTCCTCAGAGCAGATAACTAAAGACATTGCATAGATTACCAATTTTTGTTCCTTAGGCAGAAAACTACCTATTTCTTGACTATCAAATTCAGTGGCTTAATGTAATGTTTTCTGGGATGTTCTACGGATTCTGTTTCTAGAAAGCATTCTACCTTTTATTACCCTGAAATAATAATATTCTTCATTTCAAATTACTTTGCTTTGTAATTTGTTTTCAGTTTTGTGTTTCAGATTTAAGATACCATCATTCTGTATTGAAAATGGTCTCTTAGGAAGCCATCCATTTAATTGTTCTTTGTGACAACTAAAGATGCCTTTAAGATGGTGATGGAAGTGGTTACTACAACTAGACATAATTAATGAATATCAGTTAATGATGAGGTTAATTTGAGAGCTAAGAAAATGTCTCTAAAATAGGCTATTCTTTAATAAATCACTCATTTCATAGAGTCTCTATTTACTGTGAATAATTCTTTTGCTGTTGGTGGGCAGTGGACTTACTTATGAGAAGATATAGCACCTTGGGGCTTTTATTGTTTGATGTGCAAAAAATTCTTTCTCCTTTCAGTGACAGACAGTGATACTCCTCTATTATAATTCAAAACAAGTTTCAGAACTAGTGACGCTTTCAAAGAAAAAGAAGAAAAAATGAATGAATGAGCTGGGTATACTTCTTATAACATACAAAGAAAAGTGAAAACTAGACACAGATAAAACATTCAGACTTATTAAGAAATTAGAAAAGTTTCTAAGTCAAAGTATTAAGTAAATATAATCAGCATTTGCTCTTCAAATGACAAGGAAGCACCATAGTCTCATGGGAGGAGAGGAAGTATTAGAAGCTCCTCTTCTTCATGCATCCTACACTGTCTCCTCCAGGTGGCCCTCGATGCTGAAAAGGTGTCATGAAGTCAGTCAGTCCCCTGATTCCTAATGGAGTTATACCTTAACCATATAAAAAAATATCCTTAATGTTAAAAATAACCAGAATCTGAGTCCAAGACTTTAACATTGACCATCTTGTGTACTTGGTAGCCCTCAGGAGCAGGACGTCCTTTTTTTCATCTCTAATAACATAACATAGAGTATCCTCAAGCTTATCAAAAGTTGCCTTCTTAATAATTATTCCTTGAAACTAACCCCTTATGCAGTGATTATTGACTTGCCACATGTAACATTGACTTTGTACCATAGTTTTTAGTCTCATGAAGACAAAACACTTTTCTCATAGGAGGTATTTTATTGTTTCATTTGTGAAGAGAAGGAACAAAATGAGATAAAAACCCCCAAATCATTCTATGAGTAAATTATTTCTCAGATAGAAAGTAGGGCCCCACATTTGTTATGACTAGTCACAGTTTTGTTCAAGTCACTTCACTTTGCTGGGCTTCAATTTCTCCAGTTGGAAAATGAATGTACATATGAAGGGTATGGTATTTCAGTGGTAAATATGAGAACATAGAGAATATAGCACATAGGGAAGAAATTTTAGCTTAATATGTTGAAATGCATGAATATAGGATATTTATATTTATTTGGGTTCTGTTTTCATTTTTGTGACTGATTCTTTCTGAGTCCTGGGGCATTTATTCAGCCTCCGTACTCATTCATTCTTTTGTTCATTCATTTATTTGGTAAAATTTATTGAGTGTCTAATATGTGACAGGCACTATCTTAAGCTCTGAGGATATGAGCGTACAAAAATATAGGGTCCTAGTCTTCTTAAAGCCTAAATTCTAATGGGAGAGATAGACAATAAATACATAAGTAAATAAGTAAGTAAGATAATTGCAGAGAGTAAAAATTGGTAAGAAAGAAATAAAAAAGGTGATGGGATGGAAGGTAACTGGGGCAATCACTTTTAGGTTGATGCCTGTAGAGATGTCATCTGAACTGAGACTTGACAAATGAAATGTCAACAACCTTAGTTTCTAAGCCTGCCAAGGTAGAGAGGTTATTCATAGTAACAATCCGTAGGTGAAAGAATCATTCATCTAGATTATTCCTTATGCACAGTATACTTTGTTGACTGAATGTCATTCTGCAGAATGCCACAGATGTTAGCCTCGGTTTTGTAGATTTCCATATGATTTTCCAGTAGGGTTGGTCCTGGCCATTCCAACCACTCCCTTATTTAAGGAGGTAGGGTGCAGGGAGTCCTTTGACTTTGTGGTGTCTACTTGGACTAAGCTGTAGGCAAAAAATGAACATGTGCTTAACCATAGCTGAACTGCACTGGAAAAGGAGTGGCCACCAGCTTCCTCCAGCCCATTCCAGCCAGGGAGCTCCTGAACCTGTTTGTCACCTCGAAGGGTCCAAGCTGACTCACAGAGCACTGGCAGCTCTTCTGACCTGGGAGGGGTTCAGACGGAAGGCTTGGATTAAAAGCAGGTGGAACTGGTGGCTGCCTATGTAATCCGACTGGATTTTTTTTCACTGAGCTGTCTTCAGTGCTTGAAATTCTGTTGCTAGAAGTTAGCCTCCAATCCACTGTTTTGAAAGGTTTATTTGGATTTTAGTCTTCAGGTCTTATTAATTTTTGGAGGAGGCTCCACTTTTTAAAGATTATAATTAACATCTTAAAAGGAACTCACAAATAATTCTAGAAATGACAAGAGTCAGGTAACAGGTGTCATTCTCTAGATCTCACTTTATCCAAAATTGCCCCACCTCTGAAATGACAAATTCATACACCCTACTCTTAGAGCTTTACTACTAGTCTTCTAACCTTCCCACTAAGTTACTCCCATTATATTGCTCTGAACCTCCTGGAGACCTCTCTTGCCATGAGAAGTTCATGGTATGGTCTGATGTGAGACATATGCACATATAACTCAAGTTAGAGGGTCATGAGTCTATGTCTGCTATCTCTCACCATTCAGCTAAAGAGAGAAAACATTACTGTGGTAGGCTGAAAAATGCCTTCCTTCCTAAAGATACCAGGTCCTAATCCTTGAAACCTATAAACATTAAATTTGGAAAAAGGGTTTTTTCAGATGTAATTAAGTTGGGGGTCTTGAGGTGGAGAGATTATCCTGAATTATTTAGATAAACCCTAAAAGCCATCACAAGTGTCTTTATAAAAGAGAAGCAGTAGATTTCACACACATTTGTACATCCACACACATACACACACAAACACACACACAAGATCTTGTGACAACAGAGCAGAAAAAGATTAGAAGACTGGAGTGATGTGGCCATAAATCAAGGAATGCTGGGAGCCACCAGAAGCTGAAAGAGGTAAGAACAGATTCTCTCTCCCCTATGGCCTCCAGAGGTAACAGTGCCCTGCCCACACCTTCATTCTAGCCCAGTGATATTGATTTTGGACTTCTGGTTTTCAGAACCACGAGAGAATAAATTTCTGCTGTTTTAGGCCACCAACTTTGTGGTAATTATCAGTATCCATAGGAAATCAATGTAATTATTAAATTAATGGAAGCTACCTATATTTCCCTACCCACTTGCAACTTCCTGGAGGTAGTTGGAACCTTAAATCTGGTGTTACTTATTCTCTGAACTTCATTATACTTATATTAACTATGTATTAATCTGAAATAATACTCCACTTACACATAGTATCATACTGTATCCTTCTGCATATTGCTTTTGGTTTTATCTTTCTGTATATTTTTATATATAAATACATATATTATAAATTATATATGTTGATACATATAGCGCTAGTTCATTTTCACTGTTGCATAGTATTCCAGTGTGTACCTGTGTACCACAATTTTAAAATCAATTCTCTTGTTGGACATTCAGGTTGTTTCTGGTTTCTCTGTCTTTCAGACAGTGACACAATGAATATTTTTTGCATATTTCTCCTTGTGCTCATGTACAAGAGTGTTTCTAGGATATTTATCTGAAAATAAAATTACTAGGTCAAAGATTGTGTCATCCTCATCTCTGCTAGATTTTGTCAAATTGCTCTGCAGAAATATTGATGTACACTTGGTGGGTTGGATTTTGACAGCCGGAGATTTCAGAAGAGAAATGATGTGTACCAAGGTGTAGAGATGGGAGACACAGCAAGTGGTAGGTTTTCAGTTCTGTCTGACAAAGCATTGGCTCTCAGTTGAGGCATGAGAGCAAATCTGAATTGCCATTCTGAGATGTCTTCCCAAGGAACTGATATATTCTCCCAGGCAATTGTGGCATGCCTTGTTTGAGAATCAGTTGACTGGTGCCTGAGAAGGAACAGAGAGAGAAGAGACAGGAAAACTGGGCTGGGAGGACCACTGAGAGAGCTGAGATGTCAGGCAGGAGAGTACATGTCAATCAGGGGTATCCAAAGTGTCTGAGCAGAAGCCGAGCACCTACGCTTCTACAGATACCTGGAGGCAACATTAGGATTTCAGCACCCTTGAGTTAAGAAATTTGGAATAAAGTTTTGCGTATTTGCCCATGTGTATCAAGATTTGGCCTCTGACAGCAGTTGTCTCAAGTTTCCTTTTAACTATGCTCATTTTATAATACAATGAGCTACTGCTCTCCTGGGTCTCCACATCATTGAAGATGCTGACAATTTTGCTTAAGGTTGGCATGTTTATTTTGTAATTATAATTATCAGCCCAGGAAATTTCAGGAGAGTTAAATATAATACTTCAAATGCATTTATAGAAAATAGCATATTATATGAGTAAAATGTGTGTATTCCTGTAGAAGAATGTATACATCTAAATAATGTATAGTATGAGAAAAGGCATAGATATTGATTAAACAACAAAGTGTGTGTGTGTGTGTGTGTGTGTGTGTGTGTGTGTATGTACCTTGATAAGAATTAGATGAAGGCACAAACAATGCAAAGAGTTGGTCTTTTAAGTTTATGACTTACTTTCCTTATAAGGGTACAAGTACTTCCTCCTTCTTAGCAAAAAATATACTTTATTAATCATGTGCAAAAGTACAGACTTATAAATGTTTGACCTGGAGATGTCCTTAGAGATACCTTATCTAGTTTGGCTCTTTGCACGGTGACATGCTGGAGTAAGTGACGAGGCAGTCTGCAACTGGAACTAGCACTAGATCCCTTCCCAGTGCACTTTCCACCACAGTACCTCTCAACATTACCAACAGTTTAGATTACCCCATTTGTTTGGAGGATATTAGATAACTCTTGATGGGCTTATTTGCATTTCATATTTGGTATTTAGTCCAATTACGGATTTTAGCATAAAAGTTGACCATATTTAACAAATATTAAAAATTTTTAATAGTTTCTCAAAATTATCAAGATAAGTGATCTTTTTTTGGAAATCTTTTATAAAATAACACAGTTTAGACAACTGTAAAAGTAAAAACTTCGTAAATTACTTGATATATTGCTTCACATCTCCCAGAAGTGTACAGAGGAACTACTACATTGCTTTAATAACAGGTCCTACATTCATAAATCAAGCCATTATCTCAGATGTATTGGGAGTGTGATAGGATGGGAAAATGGTTCAAGAAGGCCTTGAAATCTGAGATAATTGTTGGAAGAAGAGGTTTATTCCTTTGGGACTTGACACTGGACTTGCCAGAGAATCAGACTGAACTAGAAGGACTACTTAGGAAATAATAGCCACCCCAAACTATGTCACTTTATAAGTCTAGTTTTAGGGCCTATACAACAAACACCAATAGTAAAACTGAAATAGAAAAAAAAATCACCTTGTAGTTCTACCATTCTAACACATTAATTATTTTCGTTTTTCTGTTCATGTTCAGTTCTTGATTTTATGCAACCATTTCATGTAACTTTAAATGCAACATAGTTAAAAAGATGCATTTTAACTTTTTTTAACTGAACATTATATTGTGAACACTTTTGTCTCAGGGCTATTTTGGTTGCAAAGAACATTCATTTAGTAAAAAATGAATGTTTTAGAAAAAAGTTTGTGTGTGTGTGTGTGTGTGTGTGTGTGTGTGTGTGTGTGTGTGTGTGTGTGCCCAGTTTTACAGAAATCCAAGGACAGGAATCTAAGAGCAAAATTCTACAGGAATTGGAGCTAGGACATGGAAAGCCAGCAGTTACTAAAGCTGCTCTGTTAGGGGCCTTCAGTGGGGTCTCCGCTTATCTTTGCATTTCTGTGCTGTACTCTCATAACTTCAGTTGTGCCTTGCCAATAATAGCCCTCCCAAACTATGTGACTTTATAATTCCAGAGTTTTCAATCATCCTCACTCTAGGTCTCTTAAAGTCAAATCCTGATTTGATCATCCTAGTTTATCTTTACCAACCAGTTAGACCACAACAATCAGAGGTTTCTGTTCAGACTGTGAACTGGTTGTTGCTGGCTCAGGTGGACACACTTTGATCCAGTCAGCTGTGTCTGGGGAATTGGTGCTTCTGATTCTAGCTCTGCAGACAGTAAGGCCATATGCAAGGACAACCCTCCCTCCTTCCCTTTAGCACTGTGAGTGTTAGTGGGTAGGCACCAGCTCCCGTGAGGTTGTATAGTCTTCATAATTCTGAATTTTAATGAATGCCCAACATTACATCAACTAGCTGTTACATAACTTATGATCCCATCCCTCCGCTGTTTTAATTTAGTTCCTTTCAGTTTGGGGGCTACCAGTAAAACTATGATGAACATTTTTGTTCATACATTTTCCCCTTCATCTGGATTATATAAAATTATCTTTAAATTACATAGCAATTGCATTCTCTGAGTACTTTTAGGATATAAAACATAACCTTGCTTTTTGTTGTTGTTGTTGTTGTTTAAAAAGTGTCTGTATTTGCTAGTGAAGTATATGTAGGTAGTTATGGGTGAAATAATAGAATGTGATATTTGGGATTTGCTTCAAAACACTTTAGGAAAAAGATTGGGGGTGATGGGTGATAGCTGAAGCAAGTTTGGTGAACTGTTAATGACTGGTGGAGTTGATGATGGGTATAGGGAGGCTTATTATATAGGATTGTCTTTATTTTGCTGTTTACTTCCCACTTTCCTTCCATTCCTCTTCCTTCTGGATTTTTTTGTTGTTTTTCCTCATGTTTCTTATGGCTACTTGCTGTCCCCGTGCTGCCACCTGGATTCCCCAAAGGTTTTCTCAGGGTCAGTTACCATTGTTACCTGCTTCATTGTTTTCTTTTTCTTTATCAAAAACTTCAAGTCCATCTACCTATCCACCCATTCAGTAATTCATTCACATAAAAAATTTAAGCCTATGTATTGGGCAAGGCAGTAAAAAAGGTACAGAATGTAGTCACTTTTATTACTTTAGATGTTACCAGACAGCTGTTAAGAGGAATACAATCACAACTTGTTTTGTACCATAAGATAAGAAATAGATAGGCCGCTGATCATTCTTGGGAAGACCTGTATGTTAGAAGAGAAGCCAAGTGCCCCCTGATGGGTGGGAAGTGTGATAAAACACACTTCAATACCTCCCTTCTCCATACTGCCTTTTTGCCCAGTGGTATTCAGCCTTTAGGAATTTCGAACTGAAAGTTACATTTTGAGGTCATATTTATTTAGTAAAATAAAAATTGTACATATTAAGATCCTTGGAATTTTTGTAACCTTTAATAAAAAGCAGAGTCTCAAGTGCTCAAGAAAATAAATTATTTCATACTCATGTTGAAAAAGCAAAAATCTTATCAAATGGCTTAATTTTCTATTCATTTCCTGAAACATCAGTAGATTATAAGTGTTATGTGAGCTAACTAAAATTGCAGGGTGAATAATTCTAGGGTCTCTTTCATTCTGAAAGTCACCGTGTAAAAAACAAACAAACAAACAAACAAACAAATAAAAAACTCAAGGTTGATTCTGATGCCCTGAAGCTGGAACACCTGGAGGCGTAAGTGTACAACCTCGTGGGTGCCCATGTCTTATACGGGTTGAGATTTTCTCCGAGCATCCACGGCTCCCTCTCTCCACATCCCTCTACCTTTGCATTTTTCAGCTTGGATTATAATTTCATCTTTACTTGTCAGTGTCCCTTACTAGTCTTTGAAATTCTGTGGAGGACAGAGATTCTGTATTTTTCAATGTCTGGAATGTAGTTGGAATATAGTAAGTATCAGTTGAATAAAAGATTTTTTAAGAATGATTTTCTTTGAAAAATCCCCATTACTTCTCCCTGGTAGATTCTTTGCTTCCTTGCACAGACCCCAAGATGGTCTCATTCTTCAGCTTGATTCTGAAGACCTCTTGATGAGAAAATAAATGCTTCAGGGAAACTGCCTGTCAGAGACTCTAAAACTCTAAATGCTTCCCCCAAAAGGAATGCCTACTGCAGAAAGGGCCTCCTGGATTTAGTTCATTCAGAATATATCTTTGTCATCAGCTTTCCCTTTCTAGAAACAAGGTTGTTACTTTTAAACCTGAAACTGTTCAGTGCTTAGGTTTTTTTTTTTTCATAACCATTTAATCATTTCCAAATATAAGGTTATAATTAAAAACCCACAATAATTGATCCACTTCAGAATTTACCATGAAAACAGCGGGTCAGCAACAAGTTTATTATTAAGCTCGCAAGTTAACAAGATACTGAATGGCTAAGTTTTTGAGCCAACTTTCCTTAAGTTCTTCTCCACTGGCTTCTGCTGCCAAATTTCCCTTCCGGTATTTGCAACGATTTGGCATGGTGTGTTAGTTTGTCTTAATCAGGGGTTGATGGGGTAGGGGAAGCAAAGCAAAAGAAAGAACATGGGGTGAATGCAGCCTCCATTTAGAAACTTATTACAGAAACTCGGAGCAGTTTGTCTGATCTGTGACAGTCATTTTCTTGATGTCAATGTTATTAGAGGTCAGGATACCTTTTAAATAGGTCACTGTTTCTGGAGGAAGATAAGGGTGTCTTCCCAAGATCCAAACGTAATCTATGTGAAACAGCCAGACAATTGTGGTACAGGAGTACACGAGGGCGTAGTTCTCGTAGTCGGTGGCCAGGACCCAGTATGGAGCTGAAGGCATCACTGAGAACCAGAGGAGGGCAGTGTTAGGAGGCATCAGAGCAAGAGAAACCATCATCTCCAGTCCCTGGAAGCCAGGCTCTGGGGTCTTGGTTCTTCTAGATCAGCGGTTCTTAATTCTGGCTTTATGTGGGAATCGGACGGGGCTTTGGAAAATACTAGTCCTGACCTGCCCCTCTCTGGATTCTGATATGGAGGTCGTTGGTACTTTTAAAAGCTCCCCAGTCATTCTAATGTGCACCAGAGTTCAGAGCTAACATTCCAGATCCTCCCTGTGAGGACCTGGTATCGGAAGCCCACAGTAACTGGGGGGTTTGGCTGGGGCCTCTAGACTGACAGGCTGCACTTAGCACTAGTGCATATGGAAGCACCATTTAGCTAAGTGCAGTCAAGAATGTAAGGTGAGGGGACTCATGCTTTCGGAGTCTGTACTACCCAGCTTCTTCTAGAACATGATCAAGAAAGGAGGCAGAGGCTGGCTAGCTTTGGTTTGTTTGTTTTTCTTCCTGCCTTCCCTTCAAAATCCTTCCATTCCTAAGAATATGGTAAATCAAGCAGTTAACAGGTTGTAAACTCTCCCTTACAAATGGCCTATGGAGATCCATTGGCCGATAATCTGAATAACATTGAAAACCCAAGATTAAAGGAGTCCTTAAGAGGAGACAGAGAGGATTTACTCTCTCTTCCTGATCCCAGAAACTTCCTCTGTGAATTTGATCTCCACAGCTAAGCTCCAAGCCAAGGAAAACTCATAACACAGCTTATTGAGGTTAAGTGGAAGACAGACCCACATGGAAGAAAGCTATGTGCTGACCCCATAAGGCTTGGACACATATGCAGTCCTGAGTGATTTGCTTTCCTGGGTTTTAAGCATTCCACCCTCTACTCCAAAATAATCCCACAGTTTGCCAAGTTAAACCAGAGCTCAGCGCTTTGTGAGTGACCATGCGAATCTGCTGGACAAAGAAGGCAGTGTGTGAGTGGTTCGAGTTTGGCTGGGGGTCAAGGACTGAGCTGGGTTTCAGGACCACACAAGAGGACTGGTCCAGATGACCATCCAGCAAGCTGCCTCCTACCTCTCACTTGCCACCTGTTCATAAATATGAAAAAGGAAGAATGCTCGGAGGACATCTGGATAGAAGCCTGGACAAGGCTGCAGGGCCTAGACTGAGCATTGTTCTGACTTACTTTTCTAGCATTGTTGGTGCCACCTGCTAGGCTCACCCATGAGAGCGTATATTCATCAAATATCTGATACCGTTGAACTTCAACTACTTTGTGTGTTTTTTGCTGGACCGAGAGTTCTTCGTCCCTGAGTAATCTGGGGAAAACACATCTATCTCCTCTAGCAGCAGCAGCAGCAGCAGCAGCAGCAGCAGCAGCAGCAGCAGCAGCAGCAGCAGCATCGTGTCCCACTTGCATACACTCAGGCAGACACATTCTGTCTTCCTCCCACACGGTCTAGCGCTCAAGCATAAATTTGCTCAGATATTTCCTCTTAGTAAAGAAAACTTCCATGTCTTTATCAGAAAACTTTAACAGTATCCTATTGCTTAGGGAAGGACTCTCTAAAACAGCACTGGAGGCCCTTCCCAGTCTTGTCTCCCGCTCTGTGGACACTCCTATGTTCAGGGTTTTTCTCCAGGCCTTTTCTCACCCCATTTGCTCCCACTGGAACATACTTTCCTATAACCTCTCATACATCTGCAAAACCCAATGCAAATATCTGATCCCTTCAACCACAATAAATCTCTTCCTCCTCTGTTTCCCCAGCCAACTGCTCTGGCCGGTCTTTAACTCCTGTTACAGACTTCCTAAGAAGGTTGTACACATATTTGACCTTCACTGCCATTCCCAAGCCTCAATTGAGAGTTTGGAGACCTAAGTTTTAGTCCCATCTCTGTCCCTTATTAGTCCAGTGACCCAGCTTTTCTGCCCTTCTGCTTTCTTATTTGTAGAAATAACAAGAGAAACTGACCATACAAATCCCCTTACAGCTCACAGAGCATGTGTTATATTTTATCTTCACAACACTGGGTGTAGATGTGGAGTTAGTTTGCCTGACATCATATATGTGGGAGGAACTGTTTTCTCCTCCCAGCATTTCTATCTTGGTCTATAAAATAAGAACTTCCTCTTTGCCCCACTCTGGGCCCTGGATCAGAGGAGGAATAGAGGAGGAGGATAGTGATTCCTCTTGCAGCTGGTGATTTTAATATCTGCCCCACAGGTGGGAAGAGATGCTTCCAAACATTTTGGCATTAGAAAACCTCACAGTTTTGAGCTGAATTCTCCAGTGTGTCTATCACCAGTAAAACTTATATATATAGTGCTTTCTCTGTTGCCTGTGTCCATTCCTCGCTTAGCCCAGAACTCAGAGGGCAAATGCCTGTGACTAAATCTCTCAAGGACCCCAACAATGTGACTGGTAAGTGGCAGACAGAGCAAGGACTCAAACTTACCTTTACTTTTGCCGTCCCTTGCCTCCAAAGTTTTGTATATGGTAGTTCTGCTAATAACTACTAATTTTTCGGGCCTCAGTTTCCTCTGGAAAACAAGACTAGATTGGGTCTCCTACTGCTCAAGCACTGTGTACTTCGATTTGTGCTTCTTTTATTGAAATATTCATTGTAGTTTTAGAGTAAATTGCCTGAATGCTTGTCAGTATCCTCACTGGGATGTAACCTCCTCAGGGACAAGAGCCAGCTTTGTCTTCCTCATCATGGCATCTCCAGCACCTAGGCCAGTGCCTGGCATGTGATAGGTTCTCAGCAAATAACTATGCATTAAGTCATTATAGATGACACTCTGATATGACATAAGGGCTCCAACCCGGGGGGGCTCTAGTTTGCCTATCTCCTGTCCATGAAACCTTTTGAAAGTGGATACTTACACCAGAAAAACTTCACTTCCAGCTTGGCAGGTTCTGTGAGGTTGGCCTGGAAGGCTTCACCTTCAATTTGATTCACGGTTCCATCAGATCTGCAGTGAGTTAAAACAAACAAACAAACAAACAAACAAAGGAAAAAACTAAACTCATTGAAAACTAAACTCAATTAAAAAATTGATAAAGGGCAAGATCTGCGGAACTGAGAACCATGGTGGCAGATAGACATTATGATTTCTGGTTAGAGAGGCTCTGGAAGGCAAGCTAGACTCTCATGCCACCCCTTCTCCCTTTTTTTGTGACTGTCTCTGAGATCAAGCTGAGGAAGATGACCTTGTGGAGATGAGAAGCAGGAATTGTGATTGGGAAATATGTTAGGTCTTGCAATTAGACTGTTTGCAATAGTCTGCAAGACCATTTCCTCTGGAGAGAGAGAGAGTAAAAGGGAAGGAAAAAACATTCTAAACAACCCAATGCACTGAGAATTCACTTCTTTAAAGTGAATCACTTATTAAAAATGAGAAGAGGCCAAAAGAAAAAACAAAGACTGACTTGATTACTGAAAATACTACAAAACATGGAGTCTGGATATCTGCAAGCTTTTTCCCCTTTTGAGCCCTCAGTGATCTCATGTGACATCATCTGTCTCATTATAGGGTTTGCCCACCTGAACTCTGACACTCGTACCATTTTTGCAAGCTTCTGATTGAGAATGGGAGATTTCAACATAATTCAGGTAAAAGCAGGCAGTGAGCAAACATTTACCTTATTTTGTGATTCTCAGGTGTATCCAGGTCTCAGAGACATTAAATGTGAAGAAATGTGCATCATACAATTAATGCCACTTAACATTTATGTCATTTCTTTCTTAGTGATATGTAAAATGGTGGTGTGTCTTAAAAGTGATGGTTTTAGGTGAATGAAATACTTCCACTCTTCTGAGGGGAACTGGCCCCATTTCTGGATAAACTCTCCATGACCCCATGGACCCAAGAGAGAGAGGAATGGCCTGGGGATGGAGGCCCTGCAGGAAGGGCACTCTCTTTAGAAAGTCAGAAGAGGATTTGCCTGTTCACTAGTCCTCAAGGGGGCAGATGAACTAAAACTAGAGCAATAGTATATGTCAGAAAGTCAGTAGGCTGTGGTTAGTGTTGATGGATGTCCTAGAAATCAGACAATAAGCACCAGGTAAGGGAGGGTGGTAAATGTACTCTGATGGTCTGCACGCATTGTCTGTTTATCATCAAGTAGGGCCAGAGACGTGCCCTACTCTCTCACCTGGAATTCAGCCAGCCTGGGAAGATGGCCCCATTTTTATGTGCATGCAGTTGCTTAGCAACAAGCCAGTCCCTTCCCAGCAGGCTTTCCCCCTTTCTAATATCCTTTGCGTTGTGCTCCAGAACAGCAGTTAAAACACTAGCCTCTGATCATAAACTCACAACTTGTACATGGGAAAATGCATGAGTATTTTCAAGGGCAGCAGCAAATTAACAGTAACAGTGATATCTATTAAATGGTTA
This sequence comes from Cynopterus sphinx, assembly GCA_030015415.1. Classification (NCBI taxonomy): domain Eukaryota; kingdom Metazoa; phylum Chordata; class Mammalia; order Chiroptera; family Pteropodidae; genus Cynopterus; species Cynopterus sphinx. Next base: position 49,465,574 of record CM057380.1, read on the forward strand.
CTATACTCCACATGCTTTACATGTGTTGCCTCACTAACGCTCACAGAGCCTTCTGGGGGCGGTGCTATGCTTATTGCCATTTTACTGAAGAGGAAAGGGAGGCTAAAAGGATTATTACAACTAACCTAAGATCATGTTGTTAGTAAGTGGCAGAACCAGGGTTTGAAACTCAGCAGCTAAACTCCAAAGCCTGAGCCCTTCAGCTCCCAACCCTGTGCCAGCTATGTTGTCCTCAAATTCTTTGACACTGGCTAGGGGTGTACTGCTCAGACTCTCTTGTTGTGACCTCCACTCACTCTGCAGTATTCCTAGAAGGAGTAACGAGACCATTTTCCTGAACTAGCAAATCGTTTTCCATGTGCCCTTGTACCTTAACCAGGTGTGACCCTAGGGGCAAAGAGACCTAATGGTCAGGATCCTGGACAATTCCAAAAGAGAGGTAGTGGGGATCACATAGATTTGGGGTCTATGTCATTGACTTTTGACCTTAGAATGGAACAAAATATTTGAAATGAAGTCATTGCCATTTGGCGGCCTACAAAATGCCTGCAAGATTTTCTGGGTGTCTGCATCTCAGTTCCTGGGCTCTGAAAAAGCTGGATTTTTTTTTGAGGCCTTCAATAGCTTTACTTTGTTTCTTAGGTTTATGCAGGGTCAGGAAGTCAACCCACTATGTTTTGCTCACAAGAAGCTTAGAGGATAATAAGACGGTCTCAGAAAGCCTCTCTGAGCCTAAGTAACTTCCATACTGGCTTGTAGTTGTCTTCTTGAAGTTGAACATAATTCTCAGATCCTATAGAAATTAGGAAGGACAAACCCTCTTCTCAGCCTTCCTTTCATCTGTCTTCCGTTTGCTTTCCCATTTCACTTTTCCTTGGATTGGAATCTCAGCTTTGTCATTTATAAGCTGTGTGACCTTTGGGAAAATTATTTCTCTGTACCTCAGTTTCCTCATCCATAAAAATGGGGCTAATAATAGTACTACTTCAGGGTTGTTATGGGAGTATATATATATGGGTGTGTGTATATGTATACATGTACACACATATACACACAGAATAGTGCCTTACTCATAGGAAATGCTTAATAACTATTACTTACTGCTGTTTATTGTTGTCCTTCCATATTGTTGATGGAAGGTGGGTAAGAATTTTTCTGAGGCATTTTTAAGTTTGTGCTTTTCAAAATGTGAATTTGAGGATCAAATTTCAACCTGTGAGAATACATAGAAAAGCATACTTCTATAGAATATCCTGTTTACATAACTTAAAATGTGATTATACATGTATTTTATCCTTGTTTAATAAGAAAAGGAGTTTTCTAATAGTTAAAGCTGTCTGGAAATGAGATAAAGTGTCATGGAAGGTGATGAGCTACCACTTGCTGGAAGCTTCAAACGAAGTTGGATGCCCGCTGTTAGTAGGTCATATAGAAAGGTCTTCTCCTTTGGTTTAGACATCTGACAAGGTTGTCCCTGGTGTCCTTTGCTACCAGAATCTCTGTTTTGCGGTGAGAGCAGGAACTCTCAGTTTGGGTCACTGTTTGAGTTCCTAGTGCCTCTCACAGGGTCCAATACACAGTAGGTGGTCAGCACGTGGTCATGGAAATGAGTCAGCAACCTCTATCTAGTCCTCACTATCCTGCCTGCCAAAAGCTTTCATCTCAGGACCTGTTGTGAGCAGGCAGCCTAGGCCCAGAAATGATTGCATCCTCCCTGAACTAGACTGCAAGGACACCCAGTCATACCAGGACAGCTCTCTGCAGGATCAGCCCCAGGATGTGCAAAGCCTTTGAAATCACAGCCACTCACCTCAGCTCCTGGTTTATCACTTTGACATTTCCGTTTTCCATTAGTGAGTAGTTGGCTTGGATGCAGCTTCCCTTCTCAAAGCTTACTGGGATCTTCTCAATTTCATACCATTTTCCAAGGTACTGCAGAGACAACAACAAGCAGAACAAAACCCTGTGGCTCTCTGGGGACCTGCAAACTCTTCTCCATTGTTGTATTCTAGAGAAGAGCCCTTTCCTGGGAAACCAGGCAAAATGGTCTGCATTGTTCCCAGTGCAACTGAGCAAGATATTGATTTAAATGAGAATAAGTGAATCGGATGTGTGGGCATTGGTTGAATGCCGCATTCTATTCATAAAGTGCTCTTTATTTAGATATTCTCCCAGTGTCCCCTTCAGCCAGAATCTGTGAGACATTCTAAACTCTGTCAAAGAAAGACATTAGTCAAGGCAATGTAAGGTGTCATCTCAAACATTTTGATTCCACAAGGCATCTCTGAATAGTGTGCAAAGTCAGATATGTTCACTGAGGGGAGCCGAGATTCCAGAGCTGGTTGAATTCTCCTCACATGACCCCATGCAGGGCGTTAGTTACAAAGGCTTTTGGAAAATGATCAGGACTTGGAACACCTGCATCATTCTTTCATGGGGAGCTTTCCCTCAGTTCATAACTTTGGTGTACAGAGTCAGCTTTAAAGGAAGTGCACAACTGTTTGGGTGAGGACAGGCATCCTCTCGCTTTCATACCTTGCCTTGAATAGAAGCCACACCAATTTACAGCCTTCATGAAGGGCATTTTGGCAATAGCTAGCAAAGCTAAAAATACATATACTCTTTGGCCCAGCAACTTCACTTCTGGGAATGTATCCACCTGGTAATAAGAAATGATGTATGTGTAAGGTTATTTGTTGCGGTGCTATTTATAATTATAAAAAAAAGGAATAAGTCTCAAGGAGCATTATTTGCAGTGGACTGGGTAAATAAATGATGGCACATCCATACAGTGGAATGTTATACATTTTTTTTTAAAAGAGAGATGTGCAATTATCTCTAAGATACATTTAATGAAAAGAAGGTGCAAATAATGTATATATTAGACTACCTTTCATGTCAAAATTATCAGTTTTTTAGAAAAAGTTATTAGTTTTCTATTGATGTTATAACAAATTACCACAAGCTTAAAACAACACAGGTTTACTTTCTTATAGTTCTGCAGGTCAGAAGCCTGACCCGGGTCTCACTGGGCTAAAATCTAGATGTTGGCAGGGCTATGTTCCTTTCCAGAGACTCTAGAGGAGAGTCTGTTTCTTGCTTTCCCCAGGTTCTTGAATATCAGTTTCTCTGTCTACATAAAAAGAATGCAATATTTAAAAAGAACCCTAGGCAGAATGAAATATAACTATCTCTATTTGCAGATGACATGATTTTGTACATAGAAAACCTAAGGAATCCACACACACATGAAAACTATTAGAGCTACCAAACGAATTCATCAAGGTTAAAGCATACAACATCAATATACAGAAATAAAATATATTACAACACTTACAATGAACATTCTGCAAGTGACATTAAGAAAATTTCACTTACAGTAACATCAAAGAATAAAATAGTTATGAATAAATTTAACCAAAAAAAGTAGAAGTTATACTCTGAAAACTGCAGTTTTGAAAGAAATTAAAGAGGACCTAAGTAAATGAAAAGATATCTTAAATTCATGAACTGTAAGACTTCAAACTGTTAAGATGGCAATTAAAACTCTCAACTGGCTTCACTACAGAAATGACAAACTAGTCCTAAAATTCATATGGAAATGCAAAGAACTCAAAATTGACAGAAGAACAAAGTTGAAGACTCATATGTTCTGCTTTGAAAAACTTAACTATGAAGCTGTAGTAATCCAGATTATATAGTACTGGCACAGGGATAAACATATAGATACTGGAATAAACTTAAAAGTTCAAAAGTAAACTCTTAAATAAAAAAAGTTGATTGTTGACAAGGATGCCAAGACTATTCATTCAAAGGGGTTATAATAATCTTCTCAACAAATAGTTTTGGGACAACTGAATATCCACATACAGAAGAATAAGTTAGACCTCTATAACACACTATATTAAAAAAATCTAACTTAAAATAGATAAAAGATTTAAATGTAAAGTCTTACTTCTATAAAATGTCTAGAAGTAAATATAGGAGTAATCTTGGATTAGGAAATGGTTTTTTAAAATAAGACATCAAAAGCACAAGCAACCAAAGGAAAAATAGATAAATTGGACTTTATTCATATTAAAAACTTCTGTGCTTCAAAATACACATGACATCACTATAGTTAAAAGATAGCCTGTGGAATGGGAGTAAATATTTATAAATCAGTATCTGATAGGGATTTGTATCTAAAGTATATAAAGAATTCTAATATAGTAATAGGTAAAAGATAGATAACCTAATTTAAAAATGGGCAAAAGACTTGAATAGACATTTCTACAAAGGAGACGTATAAATGGCCAATAAGCATATGAAAAGATGCTCAACATTATTAGCCGTTTGGGTAATGCATACAAAAACAACAATGAGATACCACAGTACGTCCACTAAAAATGGTTATATTCAGAAAAATGACAATAACAAGTATGGGCAAAGATATGGAGAAATAAGAATTATATATTGCTGGTAGGAATATAAAATGATGCAGATCTTTTGAAAAATAGTCTGACAGCTTATCAAAAGATTAAACATAAACTTACCATATGACCTAATAATTCTATTCCTAGGTATATATATACCCAGGAAAACTAAGAACACATATTCACCAAACACACACACACAAACAAACAAGCAAACAAAAAAACCTTGGACATGAATGCTCATCGCAACATTATTCCTAATAGTAAAAAAATGTAAACTATATAAATGAAGAACAAATAAAATGTGGTATAATTTATTGAGTAAAATATTATTCAGCAGTGAAAAGAAATGAAATTCTGATACATACTACAATACGGATGAACCTTGAACACATTATGCTGAGTAAGGGAAGTCACAAAAGACCACATAGTGTATGATTCCATTTCTATGAAATGTCCAGAATAGGCAAATTTATAGACAAGAAGTAGATTATTGGCTTCCTGGGGCAGACAAGGTTGGGGGAAATAGGAAACAACTTTTAATGGGTACGGGGTTTCTTTTTGAGATGACAAAAATGTTCTAAAATTGATTGTGGTGATGGTTTTCTAACTGAATATACTAAAAACCATTGAAAGTGGAAACTAAACAGGTAAATCGTATAGTATATGGACTATATCTCAATAAAACTTATTTTCAACATTCTGCTTTACTCCTCAAAGGACTTTTGTAAATACAGATCAACTATAATTTCCAAAGCATCTAGGGATTTTTACCAAAAAAGCTGAAATGCAACACAAATTACCTAGATTTTTTTTCTAGAAAGCCACCTGTGGACCACCAGGGTTACCTGAATGAAGGGATCAGCTCTTAATAATTAATGGAGTAAGTCAATATAGACTTCAGCGTACTGTATCTCCCCTTCTTACCTCCCCTGTTTGAGCTCTCTATTGACTGTGCTCCTTCCCCATCCCCCTCAGACTTTGAGCTCTCTTCCCTCACTCCTCTACCTAACCCTACTCCCAAGAGGTCCCAACACTCATTCACACCTAAGTGTGAGTAACTGATAACAAAGTAGTTGTTACTATAACAAGTGCCACTGCCACTACTAAGAAGAGACTTTAACAGGGAGTGGCAACGGGCGCCTCTAAATCATGTCATCCAATAGCTACCTCTTTCTGCTGCTCCACCCCCTTGACCATACAGATATCCAGTGAGGCTAGGCCTACTCTGAAGAACAAAAGCCATAGGTGGGGGAGCTGGTTATATTAATATCTCTTTAGTGCAGGTAACAAGAAAGCCCATTGGGGAGTTCTTTCCTCTCCTAGGCCCTGTTTGGGTAATCCTTGGGTGTCCTGAACTACCAAGAAGCCTGGTTTTGAATACCGGTCTGCATTTACCAGCTGTGTGACCTTGTAGCTTACAGGCTTTCGGACATTAAGCTTCTTCATCTGCAGAATGGGGATACGATTACTGCAGCAGCTGCTATTGATGCCCTGTCTGTGTCCGCTCAGCTCACCTCTGGATTTACCTCAGCCACGGTGGACAAGTCCCATGCAGGCTGCCTCTGTGTCTCCTCCGCAAGGTGGCTTTGCCATGGGAGCTCCCATGTCTACTTGCATTCATTTGCAAGCCAATCTGAGGCGCATTACACACATTCCCTCAGAGGATCTCCAGCAGGATTGAACCCTGTTGTCGATAGAGTAACCTGCTCCTGAAAGCACCCTTTATTGTTTTCCTGCCTTCTGTCTCACTTTCCCCACATGCTCACTATGCTTCTTGAGGTCACCTTCCAGAAACTCCCTGCTGCCAGTTTTGTCTTGTCTCCTTCGAGATAACTGTGGATAAGGTAAGTACCTACCCCCAGGCATGCTGTGGCCATGAAAGCAGAATAAGAAAACTGAGCCTTCGTAAGTCGTTTATTCTAACAGGAGACAATAAAACAAATGGGAAGTTAGCCTTTTACCACACCTTATTCACGTCGAAATTCTCCTGCACAGGAGGAGTCGGGCACTTCCCAAGATGGAATGCTTGTCCCTTTGCCACACTGAAGAAGCCAGCCAGCGCAGAAAGCAGCAGCAGTGCAGTCACCATTTTGGTGGCCGGGTGGCTAGAGATGGAACCTAGAATCGAAGGAAACAAAATAGCTAGAGTCTTCTTCTCAATCATTGGAGAAAGATTTCTGGGCTGGCCAGTCCCTCTGTGGGCAATCCTCCCACTCAGCCACCTGAACCGCTTATCTTCCAGTGCCACCTGAATTGTCAGCACTGGTGGAAGGCCTTCCTCCAGGGCCTTTGCACCTCCATTAGAGCATGTTCTGCCTGGTATTGGGGTTTGTTGGATTTATTTTGTAACCTCCAACGCTCACCAAATTAGGCATTTTTCAAGGGTGGACACTGTCTGTTTCTCCTTGGACTCACCCACAGAACCTCTCAGTGCCAGGCACAGTGGATGGATACTTGAATGAACAGAAACAATGTGGCAGCAGGGGGACAGGCAAATGGGGAAGAGATTGAGCAGTCAAGTGAACCATAAGAGAGAAAAAAAGAAAACAAGCCATGAACAACATTTAGTGTTTTAGGTGATTCATAAGAGAAATGCCTCGCTCACCCCTCCGCCCCCCCGCCCCCCATCTTGCTGGGCTGTTTACCAATTTAGGATTAGAACTGGAAACCTTAACAGGGACACCCAGAGTGCTGGGGACACAAGCGTCAATCTGGCTGGGTTTGAATTCTGGCTTTGCCACATACTAAATATAACTGCATCTAATTATGCTTTAGTTTCCTGGTCTATTAAGAAAGAATAATAATCATACCCCCCTCATGTAGTTTTAAGAGAATTAAATGAGATAATTGAAAGAGTATTTAGAGTAGTGTCTGACACAGAGAAAATGCTCAATCAATGCCAGTTATTGTTACTATGAAAAGCAGAAACAAATGATTATTTCCTGAATTTCTTTTTTTTTTTTTAAATTTTTTTTTACATTCTGTTGGGGATGTTTTTCATAGATGTGCAATTAACTAGAGAAGGACTGTAGCTGGCATATAATTGTGCAACAAGCATTTTGGTCCAAAAGCTTCTTCGGGCAGTGGAAGCTGCTTTGAGAAGGGGCAGAGGGCAGAGTTGGGAGGCTGCAGGGCTGCTGGCAGGGTACGAGTGTCCTGGTTGCTCCCTGCTTCTTTCACTGACTTGTTTTCAGTCTGTTCTCTTCCTTGTGACTCCTTACCTGTAGCTGCACAAGAGCTATTTCCAGCTCTTCGCTTCTCTCCCCGTGATGAGGAGGACTGAATCAATGCAAGCAAAATGTTCTCAGATCTGAGCATTTAAAAGGATGTGTCATCACAGGAATAATTATAACCACTTTATTATGAGTCTCTAAACCTTCAAATAACCTTTAATAATCAATAGCTTTTCTTCTGGAGGTTTCCTTGTAGGTTTCAAAAGAAAAATTGCATAATGAGTAAAAACTGCCAGCAGGGGGTCAGGGGGACCCCAGCTGAGCCCCTCTTTAGCAAGTTTGCAGTGGGACCACCTTCCTTAGTCTCTGAAGCTCCATCCCCCACCTGCCCCTACCACCACATAAACAACACCTGTCTTTTAAACTTTCCAGGGATGATGGATTTGCAGAACCCCAGCCTAAACCCACAAAAACTTGAAACCTTTTCCAAGCAGCTCTCAGAATCACTGGTTCCCCCAGTCAGTGCCAAGTTCAGTGCCTAACCTCAAAGAATGCACACTCTACAGGGTCCCTCAAACTGTGCAGGACCTTAAAGGTCGTTTATCCAACCCCTCCGCCACCCAGGTGTACAGATGGGGAAGCTGAGGCCTAGAAGAGCAGAGAGGTGAAACTTTGGCCCCATATCCAGCTCTCCATTTTGCCCCTGAACCATGCTTCTTTCTGCACACCATCTTTGGGGGCTTTCAATAAAAACCTGCCTTTGTTACCTGATGTGACAGTTACACCAAAAGTTAGTTCCACATCTTATTCTGACAACTATCTTATTACAAAATGTTCTATTGTGGGCTGGAACACATTTTTTTTTTAGCTTTGTAGGAGGATTTCAGAGCAAGGTTAATTCCCCTTAATTGCATTTCTTTTAAAGATGCCTCTGTATTGTAGAAATTTTATTCCTATAGTTGAAACATTTTGTAAGAGAAGGGGTTGATAGCATCCAAAATTTTGTATGTCCCTTTCATTCTAAATGACGTTATTAACATGTACCTATGAACTTAGGTATATATGACATATTTTTGTATCTTCTGATACTATTGGGAACATTGACCTAATGAAGAGAGTTTAAATACTTTTTAAAATAAATACAATTTAGATATTATTTTGACTGAATAGTAAATAACTTAAAAATAACTCTACTAAGGTTACTTAGTACCTACCTTGGGCCAGTACCAACTCAGAATCACTGCTCACACTTGCAGAATTTCCCCACCAAGTTCAGGCCTTAGTATTTTCCATGTGTCATGCACCAAATCTTCCCAACATCCTATTTGAAAGAGTCCTACGCTGACATTCTCTTCGTACTCACTAAAGTTTTTTTGCCCAGATTACTCCCTGGTGAGCTTTGAAGCCAGAACTTATGTCTAAGAGTCTGAACTCAACTCTTACTTGTTAGCTGCAGAGCATTAATAACCAGATTTTTAGATTTCACATGATAAAATACATTTTCACAAAAGGGTCTTGAAAACCCATTAAGCTATTGAATCTAACAAGAAAACGTATGTTCTGAAGAAAATATTTTTGTGCCATATTGTTAAGTTCATTTTCTAGTCACAATGAATTCCAGTTCACTTTTCAGTTAGTTTTATTATAGTGCACAGTGGGATAATAACTCCCTGATAATTCATCTAATATAGTATTTGTGTGGAAAACATTCTCATCATCTTGTGCAGTACAGATGTGGGTGCATAATGCCCCACTCGAAGCAGAACACTTTGAGGTGCATCAACATTGAGTTGGTACCCTAGCTCTGGCATTTGTTGGCAGTCTTATCTTTAACCTTGCTTAGAATATCTGAACCTCAGTTTCCTCATCTGAAAAATGATGCTAACAATAACTACCTTGAAAGGTTGTTTGAGGAAAAATGAGACTAACGCTGTGAAGCTACTGGCACAAGCCCTCAATCATGTTATTATTTTTAGGTTTAAAGAGGCAGTTGAAAATCAACAAAATTTCTATTTTTAGGCATTATTTATCATAAATGAGAGTTAAAACTATAGTACATACCTTTTTTAAATCAAGATGTAGGCTGTTTCCACATGCAAAATCATCCGATTCGAGATGCCTTGTCTTTGGTGGTTGGTTTCTCCCAAGTTATTTTATAAGCTTCATCAGGTCATTGATGTTCAATTTTATGCATGCCACACCCCTACAGTTCAGAAAGGCTGGCCTAAAAGCTTAGCTCTGTGTAAAACGCAGAGTGGAATGTTTTGTCCATCTCCCTCCCCCAATTTCCTTCACAGCTGCTCCCTGAAGAAGAAACGAGATATTGTTTGTGTGTGTGGGGGAGAGAGAAAGACAAAGTGCATTTCATTCAAAACATCTTTTTCTGCTATGTGGACTTTCTAATTTAATTTTCTTAGTCTGCATTTTTAAGTTCCAGTAAGATGAGTTGCAACGTTTTCAAACATCTGGTTTTTATTTTTCATTTTTGTATAAATGAAAAGTCAACAATCCCATTTCCTGAAATAGAGCATGAATTCCACCCAATGTGGTCCCTGGCCTGGAATGTGGCTCAAGCAAGCAACAGAGTGAAAGTTAGATTGGAAGTGGCTTTCTATGTGATCCTGGGAAAGCCACCCACCTCTGTGCCTCAGTCTCTCCACTGTGAAGTAGAGACTGTCATTTCCATTTCCATCTCCACCAGAGCTGGAGGTATAATGGAGATAACAGTTTTATAACATTTGGGGCTAAAAGTTGAGAATGCCAAAGGTGTCTTCTGCAGCAACTCTCTACTGTGCTTTTGATGACCCTCCTAGTTACATATTCTAGGAAGCCTGTTACTGCTTGGGGTGAGGGTTGGGAGTGTAGATTTAAGTCCAGGGGTATTTCTAGTTGAGCATCACCTTTCTCTATGGAATAAACAGCTTTGACTGTTATGAATTGGATTCTATGCCTTTGTGATAAGTGGGAGGTATTTTTAGTAGCATATAGATAAGACAGTATGTTGTAGTAGCCTTAGATCCTTGATAAAATTCATTCTCAAATTTGTAAGCAACTGAGAAAAATTTACAGCATTGGGCCTTATAAACATTAAAACAACAAGAGTGAATCCTTAACATACCAAACTTCGGGAGCTCTTTCTTTGGAATGCCTTTACCTTTTCAAGAAAAGAGGGGATTCTTATTTTTTTTCAGGGCTCTGACTCTCACTGTCCTCCTGTAATGCTTTCTCCTCAGAACCTTGCAGGGCTCTCTCCCCTCTCCCACATCTCTACTCAAATTATACTTATTAAAAAAGGCCTTCCTGACCTTTAAAAAATAGTACTCTTGTCACTGTCACTTTGCCTGCTTCATTATTTTATTATATCATCACCTGAAATTATATCTTTTATTTATGTGTTTTCTTGCTTATTATGTTTTTATTTTTCCACATAGGATATAAGCTCCATGAGTGTAGAGAATTTGTCCCTTTGACTTATTGCAGGGCACATAGGTGACCAATAAACACTTCTAAATTGAAAGGAAGAGACCTGTCTATTCAAATAATTTACTAAACATTCTAAGATATGCAAAAAGAGCTAGAAGTAATATTTAAGAGACTTCTGTTTGAATTGTTTCCCAGGAAAGAACTAGCCTGTAAGTTCTCATATTTTTCTTACTTGTATCATATTTGTCACTAAAAATTGCCTGTCATTAAAGAAATACACAATATCTCGTCAACATCATAAAAAAATACACAATTAGTCTCTATTCTGAACAGTTTGCACAATTTCCCACAAGGCAAGTCGCTGAAGTTTCCAAAGGTGTAAGTTGGAGATCGATATATTTATATATTTTATTCCTCTGCACTCAATCAATAACTGTAGAGCTGAAGATACTAGTGTAAAAGTCACAGCATGAGAAAAATCACATTATCTTTCTGGGTCTCCATTTATTTTTTCCTGTAAATGTTGGCAAATTATATAATTTAAGGAAATCTTCTCTTCATATGTTTCTGGAATGTGGAGCCAAGTACAAGTTCTTAGGAAGCATAAAACAAATCAGACCTATGTTCTAAAGAAGTCTTTATTTTTTAGTTCCCAAACAATGCGCATTTGTTGTAAACAATTAAAATAATACCAAGATGTAGGGCTCAGAAAGTGTAAGAGCCTTATAATCTCACACCTCAGAGATAACCATTGTTATGTTTGCATTTATTTTCTAGGTATTTCTATACAGATCCTAACATAATAACAATAAGGGCAAAAAAATCCAGTGTTCTGCACCTTGCTTATTTTCATGTTAAAATGTATCTCTCCATATCGACACACATAGATGACCTTCATTTTTTTACCTGCTGCAAAACCGTGGTTTTACCTGACAGCTTCTTTCTTCAAACAGATGACTTGTGGTTTTACAGGAAAGCAGTTCTGTGGCTAGATGATCTTTTATCGTGTAGGTAATTACTTTAGTTTCTCTGTAAGGCCCTCAGGGAAGATGAAAGGATTTTGGTGGGCTCTATAACAAGAGAGAACTATCTCATCTTAAAAAAAAAAAAAAAAAGTTTTCCTGATGAAAACTTCTCCATTTATTAATAAGTGGTTCTTTCAACTATCAGAGCCATCCTATACTTTTCTAAAGTTATTTTTCTTTTGTCATTTAAAATAAAGGGGAAACACAACTGTAATTTTCATGTGAAAACCAAGACTATATGAGTTTTCAATAGCATGAATTTACTCTTTAAGACTGTCCTCAAAAGTTCCACTCTGGAATGTCTCCCTGAATTCTTGTCCACTCCTTGCAGCATCTCTCACTCTCTACTTTGTGTTTCCACAGCACATGTTGCTTTGTTCTCGGGCCCATCGTACTGTGTTAGACATCATCCTAAGGCTCCTCTTCATCTCCTCTGGAGACTGCCAGGTCTTTCTGAGTAGATTTGTCTTTTTATTTCTGGCAAATTGCATAATGCCTGTATGTGATAAGTGTTCACTAAATGTTATTGGATGATTAAATGAATAACAGAATGTATAATTCTCATTACTTGTGGAGATTTATTATTTACTCCATGATTTATTCAGATGTCTTCTTTCTTCTTCTTTTTTCCCCTTTGTGACCATTTCCTTCATCACTAGGAGATGGAGCCAGTTAAGAGTTCAATGGCACCAAATATCTGGTGAACAGCAAGAAGCAATCAAAGCAATGAAAACTACAACTTGACGTGGTACAGGGGAAAGAATACTCAACTGGAAGGCAGGATGCCTGGGTTCTGGTCCTAGCTCTGTTGTTAATTCACTCATTCATTCACTCTTTGAACAACATATATCAAGCCCTGCCGTGTTCAGACACTGTTTTCAGTCCGGATGATGCAGTAGTGAAAAAGTAAGACAGCAAACGTCCCAGCTCTTATGGAGCTTTTCTTCTAGAGGAGAGTCAGACACACAGATAAATAAATACAAGAGAATAGGATGACTCACTTGGGTGTGACTGGGTGACTACCTCACATGGGTGGTCAGGAATAGCCTCTGTAAATATTACATTTAGGTTGAGATGTGAATGATAAAAAGAAACCAATCGTTCAAGGATTATGGAAAGAACAGTTCAGGAAGTACTGCTAGTTCTAAGACTTTTATTTGAGTTGTTTTCCTGAGAAACTGTCTGAAGAACAGAAACTCAACCCTACCAGGAAAATTCTTAGATCCATTTTCTAGGAAACCTTTAGAACCTTACAAAATGTTCTAAGGTAGGAGCAGACTGTGTTTTCAGGAAACAAAAAGACCAGCATGGCTGAAATGGAAGGGTGAGGAGGAAAGTGATTCAAAATAAGTTTAGAGGTAGGTAGAAGCTATATTATATCTTTTTTTGAAGAATTCAGATTTTATTTCAAGTACAATGGTAAGCCACGGGAAGGTTTTGAGTAAGAGCTTGAGTAGATCGTTCAGGCTGCACTATCCAGAATAGCTTGTAGAATGATTAGAGAGATCAGCTACAAGGCTATTACAGTCATTCAGGTAATGATGGCTTGGACTAGAGTGATTGTAATAAAAATGGAAAGTAGCTGAATTTTGGAATACACTTTGAAGATAAAGTGGACAAGACTTGCGGATGAGTTGAATATAGAAGGTGATGAAAGAGTGGAATCAAGGCTGACTCCTAGATTTATAGATTAAACAACAGGGTGGATGCTCATGCCCATGACTAACACTAGGAAGACTGAGAAAATCTTGAGTCCTTCACAGATAAATCATGTCTGAGTTGCCCATTAGATATCCATGTGAAAACATTAAGAAGGCGGTTGGATATTCAAATCACGTTTTGGGGAAAAGTCAGGGCTGCAGTTAGAGATTCAGGTATCATAAGCACATAGATGGTCTTTAAAGCTATGAGATTGAATGGGGTATCAAAGGAAAGCATACAGTAACAGAAGGAAAGGATGCTCAGGACAGACCCCAGTACCCTCTAACCTATAGAAATTGAATAGAGGAGAAGGAGCCAGTGGAGGAGACAGAAGGAAAAGAGGACAGAGCCAAGGGAAGAGAATGTTTCACGAAGGAGGAAACACATCAACTTTTGCTGAGAGGTCAAAGAAGATAAAAATAAAGAAGTGGCCACTGAATTTAATGACAAAGAGGATGTTGGTGACCTTGGCAAGAGCAGTCTTTGATGAGTAGTGGGGATAGAAGCCCAATCCAAGTGGGTTGTGGCGGCAGGGGTGGGGGAAGGGGTTGGAGGAGACAGCAGCTCTCTTTAAAGTTGAAAGAAAGCAGAAAAATTACTTAATAGCTGAAAGAAGATGTGGAGGTTAAGGACATGCTAAAGGCACCCACATGGGGATGATCCAGTTGAGGAGAAATATAACTACATATGAGAGGGGGGATGGAGGTCACAACAGCAATCCTGAGTAGGAGAGAGGAACAGGACCTACAGGATAGGTGGGAAGGATGACTTTTGAGAGGAGCAATGGTTCTGTTTCCATAGAAACAAGAGGGAAGACAAAGGTAGGCCACCAGAGAGAGCGAGGTATATAGATCTGGTGGTGAGAAGTTGTAGGATTTTCTCTTTGTGTGACTGTAGTCAAGTCACTTATCTTTCTGAGATATGTTGGAGAGACGAAACAGGTTTGCTCGATCATGGTGGCTTCTCTGAACACACTCACTCCGCTAATTTCACCTGCCCTAACATTTGCTTTATTCAATAAGGGACGTAGAGGAGAAGGTGCAAGGTTCAACCTAGAACTAATTATAATAATAGCTGCTAACTATCGAACACTACACATCAGGTCTTGTGTAGTTGCTTTCCATATGTTAGCTCTAATTGCTACCACACCCTGCAAGGCGGGCATTAATGCTATTCCCATAGAGAGATGAAAAACCTGAAGTGGAAAGAGGTGGTCATGCAACTTTTCTAAAATGAAGTGAGTATTTAAAGCCTGAGCTGTGACTCCAAATCCACACTTTTAACCATTGTGTCCTAATGCCCCCACATAGAAAGGAGTGAAAGGGGTTAGCGGCCAGGGGTTAATGCCCTCAGGAGAGCAGAGAAGGATGACACCAGTTGCTCTCTCATTCCTTCCTTGGAAAAGTCCACCTGAAAGTAGAGATGAATCCTACCATTTAGTCCATGATCTAACACTATTATCTTTCAAATTCCAGGAACTGAAACATCTGCTGCCACTTACCAGCACTAGATGAATCTTCAGTCAAGTTATTGTGGCCTTTAACTCTCCCAGATGTTTGTTGGGCTACAATCTTCATCCAGTTTTATAATCCTTAAGGAAATGTGGTCAGTTTTCATGAATACATATAGGACAGCAGGGCCTTGTCCCTACCTTCCAACATAGACAAAATCAGGATTTTCCTATGTAGAAGCAATAATATATGTTTTTTTGTTTTTCTTAATTTTCTAAAGTAATAAAGAAATTGGTGGAAAGAGCCCAAGTCCAGGAATAGGCATACAGGGCTTTTGCCCTGACTCGCTCGCTTCTTATCTGGGTGACCTCAGAGGGTTTCCCAAGCTTTTAGTGAGGGGTTCAGCCATCAGGTGTTTATAAAATCTGTGGAACTCCGTGGGAAGTTGATAAGACTGCATTTCAGTATACTCAAATCCCTTTGTGATCCTGTACTTTTTATTTTATATATTTATGGACACTTTTGCTAAGCTGCCAAAGGAATCCATGGAACAAAAAGGTTAGGAATCGGCCAGAGCATCTGCGGGGTTCCCGCTTGATTTGACATAATTCCATTAGCATACCTTCTGGGAAGTAAACCTCTTTTAACAAAATCCAACGGAGTGTGGGGGATGAAAGGCAGTTTCCTGACGTTGGTCAGAAGGGTCAATAAATAAAAGATAATAAAGCATCATGTATGGATTGGGCCCAGGCCAGCAGAGGGAGAGACACAGGTTCTTGGATACTGGCATCAACAGGGTAGAGGGGCTGCACCATTCACACCCTTGAAAGGGCATGTGGGGACCACCTCTGAGAGGCAGGAGCAGCCTGCAGACTGAAATGTCTTGCGAGCCATGTGCTTCCTTGAGACAGAAGAGAAAGTGCCAGCAGGAGGAAAGCCATAACCTGGCCTTTCCTTCTATCTCCTGTGTTATTTTCTCTCTTGTAACAGTTTCTGGTAATAGAGCATGATGTTAGAATAAATTCTGATTAAAAGAATTATCACTGACTAAAGAGCCACCTGTTATATACTCAGTGCTCTGCATATATAATCTCTTTTAAGAAAGATTTATAGTTATTTCATGGAGGAAAGAACAGGCTCCCAGAGGTTAGTTTTGTGTCGAACATGGTGCAGTGAGTTGCTGAACTGAAATTCACTCCCACTTCTACATTTGCCTTCCTGTGGATGGGAGCTATTGGCCAGTCTCTTGGTCCCTCTTGCTTTCACATTGAAACAGAATTTCTATGACTTCATCTAAGGCTCTAAGAAAATGGCCAAGTTTGATTTATTGGTTTATTATTTACTTTGTCAAAAGTTTGGTTGCTTTGTGTCTGGAGTTTTGTTTGATCTGGAAGCCTTCTTTCAAGTTTTGTAAAATTAATATTTACAAATAGGTCCTCATCAGAGCTATGAAAAGAGTATTATTGGATTTGAGAACCACAGCTCACTCCATTAAGAATAGCAAGTGGGCTACATCTTCCGGAGGGGGCAATGGGTGGGAAGAAGAATGGACGTGGTGGGAGAAGAAGGTCACTGAGAACCATGAATTTAACTGATTTCTGGATTCAGGTTGGGGCTGTATAACAGATTTTTTATAGACTCAAGAATAGATCAGTGTATCCCTTGGTCTTGCATGGTTTACATAGGCTCTAAAGCCAATGTTTCCGAATTATTGGTAGAGTGAACTGTTATAGTACTCTTTGTGCTTTTCTTTTCCAAGCATCTTGTGTTGGTGACTCTTTCTTAGACCCATGATCCTTAAATCTGGTTACATATACCTGGGGTGATTTTAAGACTAATTCCTGGGCCTCACCTCCAAAGAGTCTGACTTCATAGAGCTGTGTGAGGGTCTGGGTATCAGTAATTGTTAAAAGCTCTGCCAATGGTTTTAATGTGCAACCAGGGTGAGAACCACTGTGCCATGGTCTTGCTTGGCTTTGGCCATCTCGCTTCCTTGGAAGGCCTCCCTGCCTTCTCACTCAGCTAGCTCTGGCTTTTCTTCCGAAAAGTCTTCTCCAAAACCCTGGTTAGGCTCTGTAGCCCTCTTCTGTGCTCCCAGGCTGCCTGCACCAACTCACTGTAGCATACCACACAACTTTCCAGTCTTGGATTTGTCTGTCTTTTCTATAAGACTGTATGTGGGGAAAATATATCAATTTATTTCTTTGAAGCTCCAGCTTCTGACACAGTGCATGGTACAAGGTAGAAGCTTGGTAAATGTTTGTTTGAATAAATGAAGGATTGAACGCATTTATGAGAGAAAGAATTAGAAATGTGGCCAGACTCAGAATCTTTGTCTGGTCCTTCCCAGTTCCCCAAAGCCCCCAAAGATATCCCAAGAGAGCTTAGCATGAGTGTTCTCGGGAAAGTCTGAGGTTGAATGTGACACTGACTTTTAGAAATACATGTGTTCAGTTTTTAAAAAGGTCTCCCACATGTCGTCATGATGTATATCACAAGTATTGAAATCTCGGGTGTTGCAGCCCGAGTTACCACTGCGCAGCCATAACCCAGACCATAGTGCTGGCTCGGCTTGAGTCAAACTGCTTCTTTGTTCCTCGCAGAGATGTTGGCTCTGTCTCAAAGGAACAAAGAAAACATTCTGACTGTGAGAGAATTGCTTTCAGGATTTTCCTGATGCAGCCTGGAGAAAAAAGACTTTTATTTCTATCTGTTAAGTGGAGACCAGTAGAGGCAGGGAAGTGTCCGTGGCCTGTAACTGTGAGATTCTGATAAATACACCAGTGGCAGAGCCTCCTCAGAGTGGGCACTCTGAAGTTTCCAGGTGGGACAGTCCTCCCTTTAATGAAAATGAAGGGGCATGAGGAGGAGGAGAAAAGCTGCTTTTATTAAGAACTTACCCAATGGCATTCAAATACTGTTATTGGACTCTGTGTGTGAATTCATCTACTACTTACGGCAATCCTATGGACTACTGTCTCTATTATTTTCACCTTTGAGTCACCTTTCTTCAACATTTACATACTTTCATTCTCTAAATTCTGTCCATTCAGCTCCCTAGATTTCTATTTCATCCTCTCTTTCTTTTCCCAGTGGCAATGCCCTAACTCAGGCCACCATCTAATTTGACATGAGAAGATTTAAGTGTCCCTAAGCTTACACCATATATCACAACTCTACTGGGAGCTCCATTTGGACCTGGGTTTTGGATTAAAGGAACTTTTTCTGTTGAACTAATGATCTGAGACTTACTGAGATTCCCTTGCCTTCTAACTAATACCCTTGAACTTCTTCCTTCTGTCTCTCCCACCCCCAAGCCTGAATCTTTGACCTGATCGCACAAATCAACCATTTATTAATATAACAAATGCTTACTGAGCACTTGCTAAGGACAAGGTATTTTGTTAAGCTCAGGAAGTTTCAACGTACAAGATAAAATCCTTGCCCTTGTGGAGCTTGCTATTCTAGATCTCTTCCTCTCTGAGTAGTTGCCTTGGTCACTTACCTTCAGCTTCTCTCACCTGGCACAGTGGCCTTTACTATTGAAGATCGACATGGTCATTAACCAAACAAACTCTCAAATTCTCAGGAACTCTGTATCTTGTTGCAAAGGGCCTGAGGAGACTCTATTCCACCCATCTGGGGGCTGTAAGTAGTCTCTTCTCTTCTCCCTCCACGACACACCCCCACTCAGGAGAAGGACAAAGGTTAGGAGCCCTCACAGTCTCAGGTGCCTAGTTCCATCATGCAGTTACCACTCTAGCTACTTTGAGACTGCAAAGGTACTGTGGTCTCCAGGGCAAAAAGCCTACTGACCTGAGGTGAGCCAGGAATGCTCTTATCATTGGTGTCATGAATTCTCAAGTAAGCATAACTTATATACATTTTGCCTTTAGTTGTCAAATATCTGCTTTCCTGGTACTTTTTGCTTTTTTGACTTGGATTTCTTTGATGTAGTTACAATAACAAAAATTTAGAAAAACAATCTTAACTCTTAAAAGAAAAATAGTGAAAGAAATGCTTGGCTCATCAGATCTGCTTCAAATAGGGAAATTCCAATCATGAATAGGAGGCCCATGACTTTATTATAAAGGCCAAAAAAAGGCTTATCTGAAGAGAAATTCCTGGGCCTGAAGGAGGTTGTCACTCCTCGATTCTAAGAGATGAACATGCACTGGCCTTTTTTCTCTTAAGTTTGGCCTGAATGATCTTCACGTTGTCATAGTAACTACTCTAGTTTGGAAATTTCACTTCCTGGAGATTTACCCTCACTCAGAAGAACCAAACTGATGCCCTAAAGACTTAGGCACCAACTTAATTCACCCCTAGCCCGTTTTCTTCCACTAACCACAGATCAGGGGTGTGGAATTTTCCAGAGGCTAGTGCCTCCACTTGGGGGAAAATGGCTGGGTTTCCCAGGATCCACTAACTTTAGGAGTGTCTTTTGTAAAGATGTCCATGCCCTGCTTAGGGAGTAATAATAATGCCGGATGTGCTTGGGCAAGGCTGACTTCAGCTGAGGCCCTGAGGGACTGGGTTTGAACCTGGGGAAAAGGAAAAGGAAAAGGAAAACAAAATAAAATAAAACAACATCAACCAAAAAAACCACAAAAACAAGGGTACAAAAGAAGCACTGTCTTTGTGAGCAGACTAATAGTGGGGTCAGCCCAGCCCCGGTCACTGTACCAGACCTCCTACAGTATCCGTGTTGGATTGGGAGGAAGCACATCTCCGGCCCAGAGAGAGTATGGGCCAAGGAAATGGTCCAGGGGACAAATGGTTACATTAGGACATCCTGAGGAACAGAGGGATACCCACAGGACTTTAGATTTGAAAACCCACTAAGTGGAAGATACTTTCCAGTTCTCTTATATGAGACCTGCAGTGCAGACTACCAAATAGTGGTATAGTGAATATTTGGCTTGAAATTTATAGCTTACCTGCTGTATAGGTATATTTACATTAATCAGACAGCTGCCAAATCTTCAGGTCTCACCAGGAAATGTGGACACAAGTGTCGGTTTAAACATCAGGAGGCTGCCTTCAGACCTGCAGCTACTTCTAATATATGTGACCCCATACACACATGGACAATTGGCTGTTCTGCATGCTCTTTAATGCCTCTTCTTTTCCTAAGCATCTATGATTTTACAGCGACTGGGCGCTGAACAGTGTTAGCCGTGCAAGAAATCATGCTACGAGTGGCTGCCAGCTAGACAGCAGACTGAAAGAATTCATGTGACTGAACATGTCCACTATGTTACTAGACCCTATCAGATCTCCTGAGAATCTTGGGGATGAGAAACTTTATAGTCTCCTGTCAATGATGGTATGGCCAACTGAAGCTTATCCTATTTTGTTTTATTTCAATTTTGGTATCTTGACAGGGGTGTTATTATTACACCCAGGTATCGAACCTATGAGAATCTCCGTAACATCTCAATTAAAGAATATTTTCTCGTCAGGACTTCTAGAAAGAGCATAAGTCTGTGAATCAACACAGGAGGGTTCTAGGCCCAGCTTTGTTGTAGGCTTAATGGCTGACAGTGAGAAGTCACTTCCACTGCCCAGATCGAAGTTTCATCCTTTTTACCACTTTAACATTCTATAACTGTGATTTGGTGTCTAGTGTGGGAAGAAGACAGGACCCCAGGCAGGTCAAAGGAGTCTGAAAAGGAAGTTAGGGGAGGATCATATTAGCTTGTAAACTGTTAAAACCTGTGGATGGCTACATAACTCTATACATTTCTTTAAATGAAGTCCACTGGCTGCACTTTACCTCCCAAACTGTCAGCTCTCAACAGGGCCTTTAGGTCCCCATTTCTTTCCTATGCTTGCACACAACATGGGGGAGGGGAGCCAGAGAGATGGCTAAGGGTGGGGAAAAAGGGTATGTGGAGAGTGCAGTTGGGGAAGCTGCTTCTATTTGGAAATCATTTGCTGCAGGCCCTCCAGCCTTGACACCAGGAGGGTACTACAGTCAGGTAAATAGTATCTGGTATTCTCTTCAGATACTTGTTTATCTGAAACAGGAAATGTAAACATGGGTTCTGTTTTTCTGCACTAGGTTACTCTGATAGGAATAGTGGTGCAATCCTGAGGTATGATTGGTAAACTTATTTTATGCTCATAAAAGAGCTGTAAGTAAGCCAAAGGGCACAGATTCCCCAGAGCAGAATCTGGAAATTTTGCAAATTTCAAGCTATTTTCCTGATGAACTGTAGTAACCCAAACAAGTCAAACTCCAAGTACATCTTGTCCTCATAAAGTTTGTTTTGACACCAGAAAAATTTCGTGTTTGTGTCTTTCTCATGGTTTTACCCCTACAAACTTGTTCAGCACTCAGTCTAGCAGACACTTGATGAATGTAAAGATCTGTCTCTCCAGCACAAGATAACTGGCTGAGAAGAGTCTTTTTTTATGAAAAGACTCGAGAGGTCAGATCAGAATCAGCCTCGAGATTTCAGTGAGAGCCCTGAGCCAACCTGGAGAGGGTAGAAAGAAGTAACTGGCTGATTTGGGACAGGTTTTTAGGGGATGGCGGGCGGGGGGAGATCATGCTCTCATTTAGTGCAAATCAAATCCAGAACTCAGTCACATACTGTGTTTCCATAATTCTCCCCTTGCAAGAGGGCTGGTCCTTTCTCTTCCTCATGCTTCTCAGGCATTGAGGGTCCCTTTTCTGACACTTTCCCTGTCTCTATTCTTCATATCTCTTCCCACAGCTGCCTTTGATGTTCATTTCATCCACTTTTGCTTGGATACCAATAATGGAAGAGGGCAGTGAGCTTGTCCTCACACCACCCTCACCCCTCAGGAGGGCCCTGGGCCTTGCTTGGCTTGGCTGAATCACCAGACTTGAAGATAAAATAAGGAAAAAGCCTGAGAAAAGAATAGTAGAGGAAGAGCAGGACTGTGACTTATGAACAAAAGTGAGATTGCCTCTTGTTGACTCACTTCTATCAAGAATCAGGGCAGGAGGAAACTTATACAATATAACTTAGCTCTCCAAAATCTAGGACAATCTTAACCTTTCATATCCACTTTACTGAGGCCACGTCTACTGCTTTCTTGAGGAAGATTTGGGTGAAGAAACTTTGATCTTCTTTATTGTCAGTAGATTTTAATTAGCCATAAAAATAGAAATGAGTTACAAAGCTTGGTCCTCAGACATGCTCTGGTTTTAATTTCAAGCCAAATATTCAGTTCAATTTTCATTTTTTTACTTTATACTGCTTATTAGATCTAAGAAACAGTGATAATAGCATTTTTCATGTCCCTGACACCATTTCTTTACATCTTTTCTTTAACTTTCAGCCATACGATTCTGCAGGTACCATACATAATAAATGGAAAGTTATTTCCTTTTGTTTTATTTATTTATTATATTTTTGTGGATAATTAAAATATAGTGCTTTTTAGTTGATATAAGGTATAATGATCAAAGAAAGTCTAATTCAAGTTGAAAACTAACATGTGGCAGATGGTAAACTTCTCCGGGGTTCTATGTATAAAAGAGATTCTAGTACCAAGTACAAGTATCACAGGTATCTCACTTGCCAATGATATTGTAGCTTAGAAGTAGCATCTATACTTTAAGCAGCTCATGCTGAGATGTAAGATGCTGCTGGCAGTATTTATTTTAAAAACACACAAACAATAGTTCTCTTATCTTTTGCTCCAGCCACCTTAATTATAGTACATAAAGGTACTTTCATAACTGTTTTGTATGTGGGATGATAGATGTAATTTATGTTTAATGAAAAAAAATGTGGAAAACACAGGAAAGCACAAAGAAAAAAGCACAAAGGAGCCAGTAACCTTACCAGTCAGCAAGAACCAATTTGGTATTTCTGATAGATAGAGATGGAGTCATAGAGGTAGACAGGCATATATCTTTTAAAAAGAAAATGTGATCTTATGGGGGGTAGGAAGACAAAGAGGTGACAGGGATGCAGCAACTGCATGAGAGTTCATGCAAATCTTTTGACAGGGAAGTGGAAAATCTGAGCTAGTTAAACTTTGAGCTCTACCAGAACAACTAAGTTCTAGGATTTTGACCCTCTAAGATACCTCAGGGTGCAGCATGATTGTGCTTCAGTGGTCCTGGTTCTGGGATGTCCAGTTTTCACTGCAGGTCAATGCCCCTCAAGGATTCACTCTGCTTTGCAGCTCCCCACATGGGCCTTGGGAAAGGTCGTTAATAAAATGCTTCTAACTTTTCTTCTCCCTTTTTTTCCCCTCCAACCAGGATTCTTGGCTCTATATAGCCGATCTTCTTTGTAATTGGCTTATTATTTGTGATAATGCTCTGCTGTCACTGCAACAGTTCTATATTTTGCTCCCCTGAGATATATTGTAAGAGAAGAAAATATGATTTTTCTTTCGTTCTATTTTATGACCCAGTGCTAAATGTATAATATGAAAATGGCCCCTCATGCATTTCTCACACCTGATACCAAAGAAAAGTTTCATTCAGTGCATCTTCTGATGACTGCACACAGGTCTATTCAATATTAATTTCAAAAGATCTTAATAAAAACCTGCACGAGCCAGGCACCATTCTATACGTTGGGGATACAACACAGAATGAAATAGACAAAAATTCTATGCCTCATGGAGCTCTCATTCTTGTAATACCAGATGGACAGGTGCCACTTGCTACCATGGCATTTTGTTCATTCATTCATTCAACAAATAGCGAGTTCCTACTATAATGGCTTTGTAATGTGTCAACTGGTGTGGCTGAAATACATTTCCAGAACTTTTTTTCCTGTATATTTTTGGTTAGGGTGGACCACTAGAGGAATTTTCACGTGATATTTGGAAGGTGGAAGTGAAGCCACAGCCATTGTGTAGCCTGCACACACTGCTTTTATCTGCTGGCTCACTTCATTGGTATGAACCAATGACCAGGCTCACAACTGCCCCCAGCCCCTCCCCTGGATTCTCCCTCAACTTCTCTGACTCCTGAGCTACCTATGGGTGTGTACCACCACAATGACAGACACCTTCTTTTGACTTGTCAGCCTTGTTATCTGCTCCACTAACCAAAGACCCAATTCTGACATATTTGCTTACCCTCACTCTTGCTGTGTCCTACATTTCATGTTTAATTGGTTAAACTCATGATATATCACTTATTATGAACATTCTACTTTATAAATTTTTCATTTAACAAATATTTTAATAAGATTCTCCTGTATGGCAGATGCTCTGTTAGATGCTTGGGGTATAGTGGAGAGAGCAGAACATACATGGTCAGCCCTCATGGAGCCTATAGTTCAATGGAGAAGAAGGACAGACCAAAATAACAAGTAAACAAATAAAACTGACTTAAAAGTGAATGGGGCTGTGTAAATAGAGAAAAGTGGGCCAAGGTGGACAGAAAGATAGAACCTGAGATAGATAGGAAGGTCTTTGTCTCCAAATGCATTTTTAAATATTAGAAAGTTAAAGGATATGGACCCATTAAGAAAGCAGTTTTTATTAGAAGTATTCATTCATTTGGAAAATACTTCATAGGGTTAAATTTGTTGAGAAGAAATATGAGTAAAGATGGAAAACTACCAGTCTGAGAGACTCACGTTCAGGAGGAAAGAGGCAATCATACAAGGTTCATTGGGAGAATAGGAAATGTTGAGTCTTACCTTTTTCTTTCCCTTTATTTTAATGTTGAATGGGGGAATACATTGAAGTGAAGTCTTACGTTCTAACAGGTGATTTATTAGGAATTATTTATTGAAAGTGAGCCCAGGCCATGCCGTCAAATACCTCTCAATTAAGAAAGGAGTCAGGTGAAAGAACAGGATATAGGGTGGACCATGAAAGAACATGCTCGGGATGAATAACTGATGTGTGTGTGTGTGCGTGCGTGCATGAGTGCACATAAGCGTGTGCACACACACATTCTTTATCCCACACAGAAAGCCTGCTAGACTTGCCCTCTGGGAAAATGAGTAAGGTGATGGCTCTGCATTTTCTCTGATGCTGCACTGGAACCCAGGATGGGTCCCCTCAGACAGGCTGTGAGCACCAGGTTTTACCTGAGCTGGGACTGTTGCCCAGGTAGTCAGTTCCTGGTCAGAGATTCCTGGTGACCCTGGAATAATTAACATCTGTTAGCAGAGTGTAATGGCCATGGCCTTATTCCTTTTGTGTCTCCTCATAGTACTAAGCGAAGTGCTGTGCACCCAGCAGGAGAATCAGAGCTCATAGATGACTTTATATAAAAGCTTTCTACTTGTGGAAAGTCAGCTCTTACATGTTGGGCCCTGAAGTGCACACTCAGGACACAGCAGGGAATTAGTAGGTCTTCTAATTTTTCTCATGACGGCTCCAGGTGTAGTAACTGGCTTTAGGTCCAGAGGAACTATGCTCCTCATGTTGGGAATTCTATAGATAAGAGGAAGAACTCAAACCAAAAGACTGGAAACAAGCCAATGTGATGAGGAACAAATTATTGCTCCTTTCTCCTTAAGAACACTGCTTTCAAAACAAGCATGAATACTGCGTTTTAGAAATTCCAAGTTCTCCTTATGGTTTGCTTTCCAGGCAGATTCAGTATCCCACTGCCATTCATTGGCTTCTATAGGTTTGCTTTAAGCTCCTTTAGCTAAGTGCCAGCATGCTGACAGGTTATAAAGAAAACACAGGAAGAGAAATCTAGGTAAAATTTTTATTTGAACGTTAGTGACATACCTTGGAATCTGACATTGTCTTCATAGGTCAGAATGCTCAGAGTTTCTGGTGTTCGTTTACCCCCGGGAAGATTAAGTACCAAACATTTCCCAGACTTCTGTCACAAAGGTTTTTGTGAACACGGACCCATGCAAGAAGCTCCATTGTCACCTTTAATAACAATCCTGTTTCTTAGCCTTTACAGTCTGGCCCTGATTAGCAAAGATACAAATATCATGGCCCCTAGCATAACCTTGTCACAATTCACTCACCTTGGCTATTATATGACATAAAGCAAATTACCTGTCATGGATAGGGTGAGAAAAAGAAATTGTTAAAATTCAAGCAAAAGGGAGAATATGAATGCATATGTAAAGGTTTAACCCAAGGGCAACTGGTCTGAAGCTTTCAGCCAGAATATGTCACAATCTTGGCTCCCATGAGGCATTACTGGGTAGAAGACAGAGTAAGCAGCATCAGTAGAGTCTATCAAAGTGTAGCTTTCCTGCAGTTCCAACAGAGAAGTGACAGCCTGAGACCCTTCCTCCAGCACTTGGATGTGCCCACGACCTGGCTTCCATCAAGGACTCAGAGGCCAAAGCCTGGGACAGTCTTGATTCACCATCCTACACTGTAGCAGATGCTTAAGGCAGTTTAGCTCAAAACTCCATGTTTATTGCATAAAGCGCTTTTAAAATCTTTTGTTATCAAAGCCTTTGCCTAGAGCCTTGGAGGAGATTACAAAGGAATCTTCTCGGGGCTTTCTTCCTTCAGTTTATTTCTTAGGAAATTACCTCCAGACCTGCCAAAGTCTCAAAGAGCTGAAGGATTTCATTGGTGCCTTTACACAGGGAACATTTGGATGGCCCTCATGATTGTTTCCACGTCTATTTCCTGTGGAGAAAAAAGATCTGGGAAAGAGGAACTGCTTGCTTCTGGTCTCTTGACTGCCCTGATTAAAGAATCCAAGTGGCAGTTCCAGAAATTAGGCTCAGACAATGAGCAGATACATAATTTATTGCTTACGCCTTTGTGCTTCACAGTGAGTCGCCTCACTGTCAGGTGAGGGATGCACTTCTTTCCTCCAAGTGTTTTGCTTTCACCCTTGTTCTGTCATCACAATGCCCGTTCTTTTCTGCCTTCCTTCCATCTATCCATTCATACACCTATTTACTAACCATCCATCCATCCATCCATCCATCCATCCATCCATCCATCCATCCATTCAACCATCCTTCCACCCATTCATCAAAACTGATGTTTTACTATGTGCCAAGCTCTGTGCTAGAAACGGACTCTAAAGATAAACAAGAACAGTTCTTGCCACCTGTCTTGTGGGGAAGGCAGACAAATGTGTAAATAGCTCTTGATATGTGCATAGTTTGAAGTGTGCATAAGAGCAAGGTACTGATAGTATTAAAAAGAGAAGCTTCACTTCCATCTGTCACCTCCTGAGATAGACTTTCTCTTAAAGTGGCCCCTATCATCCCAGTTCCTGGAGTTCATGACCTTGTGTGATCCCCTCTTGCTGAGTGGGTGGGACCCGTGACTTGCTTCTAATTCATAGAAAATGGCAAAAGTGACAAGATATGGGTGATTATGGGGGCATGTACTTACATTATGCTACCCAAAGTTGTAGTGCCTGTCTTTCTGGTGGCTCTGTCTCCCTTCTCGGCAAGTGGCCTCATTGAAGATCCTCACATGGCAGGAAACTGCAGGTAGGCTTTAGATGCTTAGGGCAACCTCTAGCCAACATCTAGTAAGAAATGGAAGCCCCAGGAACTGAACTCTGCCAACAGTCTGAGAGGCTTGGAAGTGGCCCCTTCCCTGGGCCCCAGCCCCAGCTGACACCTTGAGTGAAGACCCTAGAGAGAGGATCCAACTAAGCTGTGCCTTGACTTCTTAATCACAGAAACTGTCAGATAATACATGTGTTTTTTCAAACCCCTAAGTTTGTTGTAATTTGCTATGCAACACTAAACTATTATACCTCCTCAGGAGCAGCTGTCAGAATGTAAAGTTCTGGAAAAGGGCTGAAAGCTGGGAAAGTACCTCTAACTTCCATGTTCAGTCATTCATTCATTCAGCAAGTATTTATTGAGCACTTCCTATGCATGGGTTACTGTTCTAGGCACTGTTCTTGATATATTGCTAAACAAAAGAAAATCCCTGCTCTTAGAAACTTACATTCTAGTCGAGATATAAACATTAAATTAATAAGTTAGTTATATCATGTTATCGGATGATGAGTACTATAGGAAAAAATAGATAAAAGGGCTGAAAAGGCTAGTGAGGTGAATTGAAATTTTTCAGAGTAGGCCTCGCTGGAAAGCTGACACTTTAGTAAAACTTGTTTTGACACGAGGAAAATATTACAGCAGAAACTCCAGGCATCGTCCATATGTACAACTTCGAGCACAGGTTCAAGGTCTAATCCTGCTCTCAGAGTTATGAGGGGGTCATAACTGCCCTTTTCAACCTCATTTCCCACTTCTACCTCTCCACTGCCCAAATCTACTGTGCATCCTCACCTCCTAGCCCTCTACCATTTCCCAAACCTCACTCCTCATTCTGTTAACCTGACAAAATGCTTCTCTGCCTCATTTACCTCAATAGTCTTCCACCCCGAAGTCTCCCCTGAACCCCCCACCGTGCAGAATGTCAGCCCATCCTCCGTATTTCCTCCAGCTTTGTTTATGATTTTATTGTGACATTTCCACTTTCCACGTGTGTTACAGCTGGTTCTCTTTGTCTCTTAGAGAGATTGTGGGCTCATTGAACACAGGGACCTTGACTTGTTATTGCCGAATTTCCAGACTCTGACATACTACAGGAGGTATGTGTTTTCTTTAAAAAAAAAAAAAAAATTAGTTGGATGTCAGTTCTCTGTGGTTTTCTCTTTTTTTTTCCGCCTCTCTCTCTTCCCATTTAGCCCTTGCCCTGACACCCTTGTCTTTCTTTGCACATCTCTTTCTGCATCTCTAAATGTATTTTTCTGTTCTTCAGTCTGTCTCTGTTTCTCTCTCTCATACACACGCAGAGACATGCACATAAATACTTACACAATAATATGTAGAGATTTCTTTTGAGCATCTTGTCTTATGGCAATAGGAGGACAGGTGGGAAAGAAATGAGGGTGGGATGGGATAAGATTGGGGTTGAGGAGGACCTTTGCTTTAAGGGAAAACCTAACTATACACCTGGCTTAAACATTAGGCTAAAATAACCACATTATTATCCCCACATCCACCTTTGGAGGAACTCATTCCTCTTTCATGTAACACAGAGTTTCTCAACAGTGGTCCTATTGATATTTTGGATTAGATAATTCTATTGTGGGAGAATGTCCTGTGTACTGTAGGATGTTTAGCAGCATCTCTGGCCTCTAACTACCAGTAGTGGCCTCCAATTGTGACAATCAAAAATGTCTCTAGATATTGCCAAATGTCCCTTGGGAGCAAAATGCTCCCTTTCACCACTAGAACATTTTTCTCACAGGATCTGAAGGCATTCATCTGCAATTTTTCAGGCAGCCTTTCAAGCATATAATTTCTGCAGGGTGCAACAGAGAATACAGTGCCTGGATTCACAACAGAATAGCAACCTCAGCCTGTTCTCAGTCTTCCCTAAGTCTAGGTCTGACCTTTTTGGATCAAACGTTGACCTTGTGAGGCCTCTGGTAGTTTACAGGGTACATTTGTGCTGGTCCTTCTGTGAAGACCTATCTTTAAGACACACAACTTGGATTTCAGTCCTCATTCATCAACACAAACTAGGCCATTATGTACAGTGCACAAACTGCACAACTGTGTACTGTGAACCTAGACACAACCTCCCATTCTGCTACTAAACGGTGGGGTTGCTACCAGTGAAGTTTTTCTTCTAAAACAGCCCTATTCTTCCCTATCATCACCATAACCGAGGGGATGAGCACCAGTGGGAGTGAGATGTGGAGAGCACTTTTTTTTGTTTGTTTCTTAATGCATCAGACTGTCCTTGCTGAATGTAGTTCATTTAGTAGAAAAATTTGGTTAGACTAGAAGGAAAAGGAGACTATATTGTTGTGAAAATCTAGGTAGAACTCAGAAAACATCAGGATGGAAATGACAGATGACTAGAAAAATGGATGACCCACAATTACAAACCAGTTTCTGGGACTTTGTATGACAGGAGTCTCAGGGACTTGCAAAGGTAAATTTGACTATGTATGTGACCTTAGAAGAATTCACCCCTTGATGATTTATGTAGTTTGATCCTGATCCTGCCTAAATTTGTAGTCAGCCTGAGGTGGTATAAGTGCTGGCATTTTAGTATGATGCTAAAATGTTGTTTAGAAATTTTAAAGTACTTAAAGGAAGTTCATGTCAATTTTTATTTGGTTTGTTACCAAGAGAGTATTTGGATAGCATATTATTTGTTTTACAAATTCTACTTTTGAGCCAGCTTCTTCCACAGGCCTGACCTTCCTTGCAGAATTGCATTCACATTCAAGACACAGCCTTGAACTCTCAAACAGGTAATTTATGCTGTCACATATGTTTTTCCCAAAGAGGTAAAAGACAGAATAATGACTTTTAAATGTCATTAGCAAACACCTTGAGAAAGAAATGTTCTCTTGAGTACAGTTTCAAATATGGTGATTAAAAAGTCTTGCTATTTAATTACTTTTGGCAATTAAAAAAAAAACACTATTGTAGGAAGTCTTGCTGATGGAAACTTCAGTCTGGAATTCAGGCACCTGCATGTCCACAATCCCACTCACCACGTAAGCCAATGACTGGAGGAAAGATTTACTTTGCCTCTGATTACATCTGATTATCATCAGTGATGACAATAAACAAGGCAGAAAGACCAAATGATACTTGTGGGAAGCTCTAAAAAAGGCCTGGGAAACGTTTTCAATTGAAGATACACAAGAGAAAAAAATCAGCTGAGAGTCACGTAGATCAAAGGCAAACCTAATTAAATCAGTCATCAGAGCAGAACAAATTAAAATAACAAAGAGACAGCACTTGATACCTATTAGATTGGCAGATGTTAGAAAGTTGAATAAAGCTAAGTGTAGTGGGGCAGTGGGTTATAGAAAACTCCTGAACTGCTGGTGGAAAGGGCACTGGTACAGCCACTCTGAAGAGAAAAAGAATTTAGTCAAATCATATATATTCTATGAGCCAGCAATTTCTCTCCTGGTTTGTCTTAAGGAAAAACTCATACAGGTTCACAGGGGGTCATGTAAGAGGGTATTTATTGCAGTGTTATTTGTGGAGTTGGAGGCAATCTGGGTTCATCACTGGAGTAATGGAATAAGTCATGCTGTATGCACACAGTGAAGTACTATGCAGCACTTGAAGCAAAAGAGTAGTAGCATGCATAATGACAACTTAAAAATAAAGTGCTGCATTTAAAAAGTATGAAACCAGCACTTGCTTTGGCAGCACATAGGCTAAAATTGGAATGAAGATTAGCATGGCCCCTGTGGAAGCATGAAATGCAAGAGAAAGACAGAAGCTCATAGACATAGAAAACAGTTTAGTGGTTACCGGAGGGAAAGGAAAGAAGGGGAGAAATAGGTAAGAGTAAAGGGGGTCAAATATATGGTGACGAAAAGAGATGTGACTTTGGGTGGTGAACACACAAATGCAATATAGAGATGACATATTATTGAATTGGACACTTGAAATCCATATAATCTTATTAATCGGTCAACCTAATAAATTTAATAAAAAAATATCAAACCACAAATGAGAGAAGGCATTATTATTTAGTCATGCCAAACTCCCAGCTGTCAAGTGTTCTGATCAGAGATAGCCCACAGGTAGCAAATGAGCTACTTAACAAAATTCATTGTAAAGCAAGTTTAGCCATGAATACTTTCAGGGCATTAAAAACTAAAATAAGATTAAAAAATAAAAAATAAATAAAATAAAACAAAACGTATGAAACCAAATAAGATATAGACCACATTAACATTTATATGATTTAAGACAATTATTTAACTACAAAATATAGTTTGTAAGGACACAAACAAAAAGATCCACATTAAACATATTAGGGCATTTACATATATAGGGAACAGAAAAAGGAATGAGAGTTGGAATTGGAATAAAAAAGCATATATAAATAAAATAAGAGGGGGGTCTTGCATGCAATTGTGATGACAATATTTTATGAATTGAAAAGGCAAGGAACTAGGCCTCTCCCAGAAAATTCAGAAAGGAATGCAGCCCTGCTGACACTTTGATTTTAACCCTTTAGGGCTCACTTCTGACCTCTGACCTCTGGAACTTTAAGATAATAAATTTGTGTTATTTTAAGCCATTAAGTTTGTGGTAATTCATTACAACAGCAAGAGGAAACTCACACAATAACTATAATAATATATTAAAGGAACTAGTGGGAAAGTGTACAACAGGCATAAACAAATGGGGAATTTCAGCAATGAGATGGAAGCTATTCAAACTAGTCAAATTTAAATGTTATGTGACAAGCACATTATCAGAAATAAAGAATTGCTTTGACATTCTTTATTTCAGCAGAATGGCTACAGGAGAAGAAAGAATCAGTGGACTTAAAAATAGGTGAGAAATCATGCAAAATGGAACACAAAAAGTAAAAAGTGTAAAAATGCAAAACATACATCCAAGTGCCCTGGGACAATATCAAATGGTTTAACATACATGTTACTGGAGTCCCCCAAAAGGACAAAAGAGAGACGCTGGGGCAGCAGAAATATTTGAAGGGATAATAGATGAGAATTTTCCAAAGGTAATTCAAGAAAACAAAAACAAACAAACAAACAAAAAAAAAAACAAGAGAAAAACAAAACAAAACAAGAAAACAAAGTTAGCAGCTGAGAAAACCTAAAGAAAGATTAAACAAACAAAAAAAACACTTAGTAGGCACATCATAGTCAACTTGTTAAAAATTAAAGATATGGAGAAAATGTTAAAAAAAACAAACAGAAAAAAGAAAAACAATAAACACTGAGGAACAACACAAGCCAGAAACAATAAAGTGGTTTTTTTAGAGTAGTCTAATAAAAAAAAGGTCTGTCAACCAAAAATTATTTATATAGTGAAAGTACTGATATTTTAATATCTATATTTAAATCTACTGACCTACTATCTGTTTTCTTCTCATCTCATCTGTTCTTTGTTGTCGTTTTACTTTTTTCTGTTTTTTTTTTTTTTTAGGTCGACTACTTGTTACAATTTCATTTTATTGGCTTATTATATTGAAAAGTATATTAAATGTAAACAGACTAAACACACCAATTAAAATGCAAAGGTCAGATTGTATTTAAAAACTAAGATCTAAAAAAAATAAATAAATAGAAACTAACAGAGACATGCTCAGAGAAAATAGAGAGAAAAGAAGAAAAAAGAATAGAGACCCCTAGAAGATATGATAAATGATGATAGAATAATATTTGTTATTGTTACCTTTGTGGATATCAACAAAAAATAAGTGCTGTTATAGTTTTACGCGATAGGTTCATACAAATTTAAATTTGGAAGGATCTCAGTATTAGAAAGGATTCTATAGGTTACGTAGTCAACCTCTGCCACGGCAATAATTCTCTCTG
Organism: Cynopterus sphinx; assembly: GCA_030015415.1. Lineage (NCBI taxonomy): Eukaryota > Metazoa > Chordata > Mammalia > Chiroptera > Pteropodidae > Cynopterus > Cynopterus sphinx. The sequence continues at coordinate 49,499,030 of CM057380.1, forward strand.
TAGCATCCCCAGAGCTTGGAAGATCAGCTCTTCTTCATCACTGTTAGTGGAGGAGGGTGCTCAGACTTCATCACGTAGGGTCCAAAAGCTGTGACTCCGAGAGTGAATTGAATCAGTCTCTTCCTCGCACATTCTATCCCAATTTCTTATTCAGGAACACATGGATTATGTCTGCTTCCTGCCCAACTCAAGATATTTGAAAGCTGTGGTCATATGCCCCTTGGAGTACTCTCTCTTCAAGTTAAATATCTCCTGTTACTTTAACTTTCCTTACTCACGATGGATCCTGGGCCCTTCGGCAGCATTCCTGCCACCACCCAGCAGAATTGAGAGACTGATCCCTTTTCCTGTCTGTGGCACAGTTTTTATTAAATTTCATTTAAAGCACCCTCCTGCTCTTGTTGACAAAGGTGTTTCAAATTGCAAAATATATCAGGTATATAAAAAGTACTGACTAAAATAATCACCTAAGAACCCATTGTCTGCTTTGACAATCTAATATGATGCCACATTTGCTTCAGACTTTTTAAGTCACATTTTAAGCCACGTTTGATTTAGACATTACAGCTACAACTGAAGACCCCTATGGACCCCTCTCACACTCCCTTCCCTCTTTCTCCTGGAGAAACCATTATCATGAACTTTGTGTTTACTTTTCCCATGCATGTTTTTATACAGTTATATGTATGAATTAGAAAAAAATAGATAGCACTGTTTTTCATGTTTTAAACTTCATGTAAATTGTGACACACTATATATATATATATATTTATAATTTCAGTTTTTGAGATTTATCTATATTGATTCATTTAACTGCTATTTAACAATCCATTCAATTTTCTACAATGTTTTTATTCATACTCCCATTGATGGGCATTTAGGTTGTTTCCGATTTTCCCTGACAATGTTGCAATGAACACTTGATCATGACTCCTTGAGCTTATGTGTGGGAGTTTCTCTAAGGCCAGTAGCTGTGGCTGGAATGGCTGAGTCATCGTGTGTTTCTCCTTTACTTGACACTGGACATTTATTTTTTTACCATCTGATTCATGCTAAGCCTGTAGTCAGCTGATTTATCATATAAATGCCCATCAAGTGAGGTCTGTCCCAATACCTTCTGCTTTTAAAAAGCCAACATTGTACTCCTTCCCTGTCTCCTATATGTAGGACTCTGTGCTAGGCATTATGGGCATACAGAAAAATGGTAGGTTTCCTTTGCAGAACTTACAACTAAAAGAAGGTAAATCGAGGGCAGAGCTGGATCTGCATATGGAGGGTCCTCAGTAATGCTCTCAATAATTCATGAAAACCCACCGAGGAGATGCATGCCTTGTCACTTGGGAAGGGAGCAGAGAAGTAAATGTGATGACAACTTTCCTTCAGGGATCACCTCCTCCAGTTTTATAATTCTTTACACTTATGTAGTGCTTCCTTCTGTACAAAGTGCTTGCATACGCATTCTCTAATTGCTTATAATATCTTCCTTGGGAGGCTGAGGGCACCTATCATCATCTCCCTGTAGAGAAGGAACTGAGGCACAGCAAGGCAAGTGAATTGTACCACATCTTGAGGCAAGAAATGGCAGAGCCAAGTTAGACTCAGGTCTCCTGGCTCCAAATCAGTGCCTTCCCCCAAATATCACCGACTTCCCTTAGCTGGAAACCCCTGGGGTGGAGGGTGGGCTCTATCTGTCCTTACATCAGACTGAAAGGTGTATATTTAGTCAACAAAAGTTCACAATATGAAGTCCAGGCTCCTGAACTCCATGGCTGGCTAAATGCCCTTGACAGCCAGGTCACAAGTGCTTCTAAGGTCTCCCTCTTCCCTTCCTCTCCAGGTCTGGGAACTCACAACCCCCATGAAAAAGAACAATTCCATTTGTTGTTGGAAGCGTCTGTTTTCTACAAAACACAGTTATAACTATATTTATAAAACTAGGGTATCTGTGCCAGATGCTAGAGCTAGAACTACTCATTGGTTCTCAAAATGCATCCCTACTTTTCCTCTATTAAACTTTTGCTTGGTTTCTTCTCCTGAGTGCTCTCATCTCCATTTCTGCCTATTAAAGTCTTACCCATACTCAGAATAGCCAATACAATATTGAAGAAGAACAAAGTCAGAGGATGGACTCTATCCAACTTCAAGACTTACTATATAACCACAGTAACCGAGACAGTGTGGCATTGGTGAAAGAACAGACACATAGATAAATGGAGGAGTGTAGAGCCCAGAAATAGACCCATACTTAAGCCTCTCATCCATTTCAAGTTGATTTTTGTGTATGGCCTAAAATAAGGGTCCAACTTCCTTGTTTTGCATGTGGATATCCAGTTTTCCCAACACCATTTGTTGAAGAGACTATCTTTTCCCTACTGTGTATTATTGGTGTCCTTGTCAAAGATTAGTGGAACGCGTATGCATGGGTTTATAGCCGGGATCCCTGGTGGGTTCTGTTGGTCTCAATGTCTATATTTACGTCAATATCATGTTATTTTGTTTGCTATAACTTTATAATATAGTTTGACATCATCATCAACAAGGAAAATACATAAAAATCTCAGGAATATTTTATATTTTTCCTGACACTTTAAAGATAATCTTCAAGGTCAAGAAGAGCTGAATAACAGCCTGTTCTGGTTACTTCCTTTCTGGCACAATCTGGATTTTTGACAGTGATGAAAAAAACTGAGGAATGTACTTTTTGGGGGGGTGAGGGGGGGAGAAAAAAATGTAAGTTTTTGAGAGAGAATGAGGAGAAATATAACAGCATGTACTCTTGGTGGACACTCAGAACTGCTCATGAAAGATCCTTTTCAGGAGTTTATTAAATGGTTATTGTGTTTCACAATGTTGACTTCTTACATCCGAGGATCCTATGTTCCAGAAAAACAATTTCTCCCAAGAGAGGCAGAAGAGTCTTATTGCAGTGAAGTTAAGAAGTTAGTTTGATTGGATGAGTAATCCCTAAAGCACCTATCATATGCCTGATGTTTAGGTTTGTTGGAGCCCACAAATCTAGGGTGAATCATCATGGTTTCTGTTCTTAAGACACTGATACTCAAGCTGTAGAGAGAGATAGTGCTCAGCTGGGTGAATATATTCATATTATTTATGTTAAAAATATTTATATGAAATACTTTGGTTCTACTATTACATAGACCTTCACTGAGCGTGACAGCATCAGCCTCAGACTCATAGCCCCTGAGGATGCCCAGCTTGGATGGTATGTCAAGGAGGAGCTCTGTATCACTTTATAGTTGGGCAACAGGAAAGGTGGGTGCTGCAATATGCCACATTTGTGGACCTGCCAGGCTACCCTGGGATTTATGTAGAACCATTCTACCTGCTCTCCAACTGAAGACACAAATGGCTTCACTTCACTTGAGACTCGTGAGCACCAGTAGTGTGTAACTCCAGCCAAGGTCTACTTTTTGGTCTGGATGAAGAAAAGCTTGAGATCCCACAGAAGTAAACATTCTGAAGACCCAAGTCAGAAGGCTCATGGATATTAATATGGCAATGCCTTAGTGACTAAGGGACTGCTTACAGGGCTCAGAGGTAATGCTTGCTTCTGTTTTTTGTTTTTTTTGTTTGTTTGTTTTGAGGCCCTTGCCTAGTTTGAAACCTTTCAGCATGGGCAGATTTTTCTTTTTGACTCTGGGTCGTTGTTGGAGAAAGGCAAGTAGTTCTCCCTTGACGTAGTGTGCGAGTGTGGCCTCGGAAGTGAGCAGGCCCAAGGTTTCTGGTCTGGTTTCAGCAAGGTATTTAACCTCCCTAAACCAGTGTTCTCATCTGCACGCAGAACAAGCACTTCTGGCTTCCAGCTGAAGATAGGTTGTGGCCAGGAAACTAAAGATTAGAGAACCGCCTCGTGGAAGCCACCCTTTTCACACAGAAAACCCGGCCTCTACGAGGAAAGCCAAGAAGATCGCGAGGGAGAGAGAACCACAGGCAAGCCAGCCGGGGCCCTCCTGTGAGCCCTGAATCTCAGGGGACACCTGCCCCGCCCCACACACACGCACAGCGCCCATATCTGCAGAGAATAATAGGCCAATTCAGAATGGGTGTGGGCAGCACTTCACAGTTCGCACACACCAACTCCTCTGCTCTCCAGACACCCAGGCTTTGGTGGTTTCCGAAGCCCCATCTCTCGTGGAAAGTAACGGCACCTGGGTTAGGTCTCTCCCAGCCCTGCCGCCGGGCAGCTCCGCGGCCCCCGAGGCCCTTGACTCCCCGCAGGGCACAGCGCCTTCCCCACCAGGGGAGGGAGGGCTGGGACGAAGGAAAGGACGAGGCCGGGCGCAGGCTGCCTGCCCCATCGGCACGGCCCGGAGCCGCACTCCTGGCGCCGCGGGCCTCCTGGGGCTCGGCGGGCTCAGCCTCGTGGTCTGCCCCGAGCCGGGACGGCCAGCCCCTCGGGGAGCCTCTGCCGCTGAGGCCCACACCTGCCAGGCCCACACCTGCCAGGCCCACACCTGCCAGGCCCACACCTGCCAGTCCCGGGGGGAGCGTCTGCGGCTCCCTCCAGCCACGCGCGGCCCCTTCAGGTCTGCCCCGCTGGGACGAGAGGGATGGGGCGCAGCCGGGCGTGGCAGAGAAGTGAGGCGGACGGACAGGGGCAACTCGGAGCTTCAGGGAGCCTGGCAGTGCACCCTTTGCCTCTCCAGCCTGCTCGCGGGCCGCGCACATCCGTCCCTGGCCCTCGCCTCTTGTCGTACCCCCAACTCAGCCCGCTTGTCACCCCGAAGGCATCTGGCCGCAAGAGGCTCCCCGGCCCTTGTGCCTGAAGAAGGGAAGGATGGGAAAGGCATCAAGTCAGTGTTTGGGTGTGAGAGCGGGCACCTGGCTGCCAGGGGAAAGCGCCAATCCTCGGGTGCTCTCCGTCTGTGCCTCTGCAGCCCTGCAATGACCAGCAGATCAGTCCCCTCTTCTGCAGGGGCGGGGAGTGGGGAGCTGAGCAGCGGTGTAAGCAGGTAGATGTTGAGTGGCATGCCCTGTGAGGTTGGCAGCAGGACTGCCTGGCTTTTCAGGGCCCCGCTGTCTTCATCAACACTACCCCATTCTTTGAGAAGGCCAGCCCACACTTTTTCCAGTCTTCATGGAAGCCTACACAATTCAGAAGGCCCCCTCCTTCTCTTCCTTCTAAACAGATTGCCTTCGCTAAGCCCCTCCTATAAGGAATTTGAGAGCTGCCTCTGGCCATAGAACATGATGTTCGTAGTACTTAGGAGGCAGAGGATTTGGAGAATGAAGTGGTAGAGGATGTACTACTGTTAGTACCAGATCCTCTTCCCCCTCAATCTTGCAAATACATTCAAAATCTTTTTTGCTGCTGTTGTTTCCTATGAATTATAATCTATCTTCAACTCTATGTGACTTTACTGAGTTTAATCAGACCCCAAACTGCTGTACCTACAAGGTAAAATTGAGTGTTAATTGTATATAATTTTTGCCAAGTATATTTCCAATATGTGGAGACAGAAAGAAATCCAACTATGAGAGGTGAACACACAATGTAAATATATATATGCCTTACTGTTAAAATGTACAGCTGAAACTTAATGGATTTTGTTAACTAATGTCACCATTAAGAAAAAAAAGATTTCTGTTTAACTCTAAATGCTAAGAAAACCTCACCAAAACATTTTCAGATTCTGTCAGGCCACCAGCGGGGGCAGAGGGGTGGGGAAGATGATGAAGAAAGGAATTCAGTAGTGAGTGTGGCAACCAAGATACAGAAGCTAGAAATGGTGTTTTAAGTCTTCATCATCATAAAAAAAAAAAATGTTATTAACATAATTTTCTTTTAACAAAGTAAAAAAGTTTTTCCTGGTATTTGTTTGAGTCACCCTAGGTTAAAAGAACATGGCATCCATTTTTTGCAAGTTAAGAAAAAGGCTGTTCTCAGCGTTTCTAGGGCATAGCTCCTAGGGACTAGCTCCAGTGTCAGGTTTTCCAGCATTACAGCATGACCTTCTTTTCAATTTCTCCTTCTGCAGTCCAGTGGGTCTCAAAGTGTGACCATCAGCAACAGCATCACCCAGAAATTTGTTAGATAAGCAAATTACAGACCACTGAATCAGAAACTAGGAGCGATTCTTCTGCACACCATGGTTTGATGGACACCACTGCTCCAGAATGTTCTTAGGGCCCTGACTGGCTTTAATTTTATTATTTTTTTTTTTAGGTGAGGCAAACCTTGATCAACCTCACAGATTGCAAGGACCTTGTCATCTTACAATCCCTTATATTTTTTTTATTTTTTATTTTTTATGCCTACAGCACCTGGTATTCCTAGGTTGTCTCCCATCCAAGTACTAACCAGGCCCGACACTGCTTAGCTTCCGAGATAAGGTAGGAAGGGGCTTGTTCAGGGTGGCATGGCTGTAGACCCGACTGGCTTCAAAGAGAGGAGAGAAGCAAACTCATGGTAATTCTTCCCTTGCTGCTCTCTCCCTGCCGCCAGGCAGGCAGGTCATCCCTTCAAACTCCTGATAATTGTTGCTTTTTCAGCTGTGGCCATTGCACCTGAACTTGCTCAAAAATGAAGTGGCTTGGCCTTTGTTTGATGTTTCACCTAGCCCATACGACCTCTGGATAATAAAATACCTTTACCAAGCACTTTGAAAGTGCCAGATTCGAGACTGCTACAATCTGATGGCCCAGTTTAGTTTTGTTTTAAAGAAAGAACACTCTCTCTTCAGTCTGTGATATGTATGGCTGATTTCCAGTTGAAATAAACTAAAAAGAATCACATTTATTTTTTTTTAGGATAATTAGTTCTCTAGGAAGTGAAAGCTATAAAAGTCTAGGCTGTAGAATTCTGTAGAAACTGCTATTCTCTCCTACGAAAGGCTTTTCACATTTCTAAATAGCTCTCAGAAGAAATAGTTTACCTGAGCCTGAAAGATTGCTGATTCACTTTCAAGGCACTGTGAGCCTGAGCTTCACCTGCACACCCGCTATTGCAGACCAGTGTTATGAGTGCAGACTTAGCAAATGGGGAAAGAACCCTTACACCTCCCCTTGGAGGGCTTTACTTGACTAAAGGTAAATGAAAAAGGAAAAGAATTCTACTGTGTGGGCCTCAAATTGCCCTGTTCTGTGTTTTGTTTTTTTTTTCCCCCTAGTGCAGCTCTCTGGACTACTTAAGGCACTTTTCCTCAAGATGTATTTTATGTGCAGTGTGATGCCAGGAAGTGGGAATTAATTCTACCAGGTGGCAGAGGGGAGGCTGAAGCTTGGGAGAGTGGAGCTGAGTTCTTGCGATACAGGGCAAGGGCACACACCCTGGAGAGCTGACTTCTATCCCCTGCCATGAGCAGCAAGTACAACCCATCTGAGATCTGGCACAAGCTGCTCTGGCTAATAGCAGGGGGATAAGACTCTTAAGAACAAGGGGGAGAGTAGCAGAGGGAGATAAGAGAATCAAGAACAAAATGTCTTTCCTCTAGAACACTGGTTCTCAGCCTTGAGGGGCACATTAGACTAGTGTGGGAGAGATTTCAAACTTTCTGATAACCAGGCCATACTCCGGAACAATTAAATCAAAATCTCTGGGAGTGGGACTCAGGTATCAGCATTTTTAAAAGCTCCCTTGGTGGTTCCAGGGTTCCCTTGTGCAGCCAGGGTTGAGAACCATCTTTTCAGCATTCACTCCAGCAACTGTTGCTTTCCTGCTTCCTCTCAGGAGAAGTCTGCATCAGGGCATGGGCCCCTTCATATTTGTCTTACCTTATATTTTTTTTGGGGGGGGGTATTTTCCACAGCTGTGAAACCTATAGATATGGAGGGCTCACTCTGTTCTGAGCCTGTTAAATGCCTATTTAGCCTTTGTGTTACTCTTCCTAACCTCATATCTTTCCATAAAAATTGGGCTTGCCTTTTTCATCCCTAGGCTTACTCTGGGCATTCTCCAGCCCAAGGGCTAGGAAGAAAGCCTTTGTTAAATCATTAAGATTCCTGCTTTAGCCCAGTTCCCCAGAAAATGGAGCCTGAGGCAAAGTTTGCATGTTAAATCTTTAAGGCAGGGAGGGCTCAAGTTCCAGGAAAGTATGAGTGAGGAAGCATAGCAAATAACAAGGTAGCTCATTAAAAAACAGGCCATAGCTTCTCAAGCAAGTACCACTGGTTGCCTGGGGAATGATTTTAGATGCAGGGGCTGGGGTATATATAAGACTGGCTAAGCAAGATCTGACTGACTTGGATGTCTGGGGATGAGGAAAATTCTAAGGTGGCTCCTAGAAGCCTGGAAAAGTGAATGACAATGCCAAGAGCTGAAGTGGGAATGCCCAAGTTGCCCCTGCAGTTGGAAGTGAAGGAATAAAAAGGCTGAGTGAGGTAAGTGGGCACACCGGAATGGATGAAGATGTGAGGCCAGAAGACCCAACAGGGGAGTGTATTGCACTGGGGCTGCCACTAGAGCAGGAAAGTGAGGGGATATAACATTTATCTTATTTGACTAGTAATTTTTATTTCTCAGTATTAAAGCGAGCAAGTCATCGAGAGTTCTTTCCTCATTTGCTGAGTTTTCCTGGACACAGACTCTACAAGAGGAGGAACCACCCTCAGGGAGTTGAGAGTTCCAAGCCTTAAGAAAGGAAGCGCAGGAAGTCAGCTCTTCGCAGAGGAGGGTTCTCTGGAGAGGAAATTCTGGGGTCCCAAGTACCCAGAGCATGGTCCAGAAGGGGAAGGATGTAGGCCCTAGGTGGACACATCGCCTTGGCCTCATAGAACCCATGCCCTGTAGGGATGAGCACACTCAGAGGAGAGCCAAAATAGAGCTTTCTAGGGTTTGGGACCCATGACAGGGCCTCTCTGGCCCTCATCCCAGGGGAATACTAGAGGTAGAGAAATAGGTGGGCTCAAATACTAGTTGTTTTACATTAATTTTGTGGGGAGAGTAATTTGGCAATAACTTTCAAAATTCAACAGGCAGTTTTACTTCTAGTGATATATCACCTAGATTTACTTGTAGGAGTGTCCAATGGCATATGCAAATTAAATTCACTATAACACTATAATATCAAAAAACTGCAAACGATATAATGTCTTCGCCAAACAATGAATGGCTAAACTATAGTGCAATGAAATATATTTTGTAGCCATCAAATTGGACAAGCTGGTGTGAAGGATCTTAGATATATATATTGTTAAGTGAGAAAAGCAAATTAAGCATCTGATGTGTGTAGTATGACCAACTGTGCGTGCGTGTGTGCGTGTGTGCATGTGTGTGTGTGTATGTGTGTGTGTGTGTGTTATGCTTACAGTTGCTAAGAAATTTTCTAGATGGAAATTGCAAAAAGCTATTAAGGGTTATTACCTCCATCCGGTTAGTAAGAGCAGAGGTTGGTGGTTCTTTTTGTTTATATTTGTCTGAGCCTTTAGAACTTTCATTGTTAAAACAATAACAAGAAAAGCACCCAGTTAAATTTCTTAGATGCAGCTAATAACAACCTAGCCTCAGTCAAGGACAGGAACTGAGAACCAATCACCGGCAGGTGGTGTGCTAGGCACTGGGGCAACACAACCGTGAGTCCGAGAATGTCCTTTCCAGCTCCGTGGAATTGTGTTCAGTTCTCTCTCCTTCTTCACTTCCAAAGTGGCAGAACCCCTACAGAAACCCAGGAAAAAATATGTCACACACTGTAATGTGTTTTCTTCACGGATTTCCCCAGACCTCAGGAAGCCTGGGCAGTGTGGGGGAGCCCCTCTAACTGCTGGTCACGCCCAGCAGGCACAGGGCTGCGGGCTCAGGGAATTGCTCCTGCCCTGACTTGCCCATGTCTCACCGACATGGGCAGTGGATCAGAAGGGTTGTCTTTACTAGGAAAACAAAGTCAGCCCTTTCCAGCAGTGTGTAAATGTCCACACCCTCAATTCTGAGAGAGGACCAAATAGATGCTCTCTTCCGTGGGCATGAAGTCCTCCAGTGCTAGTTCTTGGTTATTAGTCTGAGAGCTACTAGACTTCAGGGACCAGATTGGATTAATCTCTGTACCTCCCATGCCTGCCACAGTGTCTGACACACCGGGGATGCTGTACAAATGTCTGCTAAATTGACAGTGATGCCTTCCTCTCCCCTAGCATATCACACCTCCTCTGCGAAGAGCTGACTTCCTGCACTTCCTTCCTTAAGGCTTGGAACCCTCAACTCCTTGATTCATCTTCCAGAATATGTTTGGCTAGTACTCATCCCTACGCCCTAAGGTAGCTAGCTAAGGGGTGTAGACAGGGCTTGGATGTGTGGGCTGGGTGTACACACACGCACACACCACACACACACACCACAGGCATAAGGCACCTCACAGTGGAAGATGGATCTGGGGTAGGGAAAAGAGAATTCTAAACTTGAATCTGGCCTTTCAGATAGAGATATATTTAAGTTAAGAGAAACAAACATATTTTATTTAAGTTTGCTTGATGTATGACCTTTAAGTATTTAATAATATATGTGGGTATGCATTTGTATTGTTGCTTTACTTCTGCAAATGTTAAGGATGTATCATTTTCAAGATTTTATTCTCTAATAATCTATTGCTAAAAACATAAAAAAATAAAAGGTACATGTAGCTGTGATGGGATGTCTCTAAAATTAGTAAGGTTGAGAACATTTATGTGTTTTTTAGCCATTTACTCTTTTTCTGTGTACTACCTTTTCATGTCCTTTTTATACCTAAAAAAAAATTTTATCTTATTTTTTTGTGTATTAAGCTAATTAGCTCATTGTTATATGAGTGGCATATGTGTTCTCCCCTCATTTTACTTACATTTAATTTTATACAGGGTACTTTTTTTTTTTTTTGCTATGTGTTTAAACATTCTAAGCTTTTAAATTTATCCATCATTTTTCTTTTTCTATTTTCTTTTCTCTCTTTCAATGGCTGTTATTTACATGCTATTGCTATGTTTTTCTAAAACCTACCTTACTCTGAAATTTCTTTTTTAAAAAAACTATTTCTGTTTTTTTCCCTCAGCACATTTTGGACCTATACTGCCTCCTGAGCAAGTCAAAGATCAGCTTCAGAGAGAGGAGAAGAAAGGCAGAAAAGGAAAAAAACAAAAACAAAAACAAAAAAACGATGACTGCCATTTATGCCACTGCATGGCAGCTAGGGACAGATGATTTAACCAGCAAAACTATAGGGCTCTGGGAGAATGCAAAAGGGAGATATTCCTTCAGTTTGGGGCCAAGGAGCAGGGTCCATGGATCTGCCTTGGATCTCAGATTCAACGACAGATAAAATATTTTTCCTCTAAATTTTTATTTTGAAAAAAATTAAATTTACAGAAAAGATGAAGAAAGACTATAGTGAATCCTATACAGCCATAATCTAGATTCATGAATTACAAGTTTGTCACATTTGCTTCTTCTCTCTCTTTATATATACACCCCTGCCTGCGCTGTAAGCACCTAGAGGGCAGTGGCCACAGAGACCTCAGGGCATGGAGAAAAGCATGCTCTCCCACATTCCAGCTTGGCCTGGAACCAACCCTTCTGCCTTTGACCTGTATTCCAAGCCCCCAAGTAAAGGCCTTTACTGCTCTGTGGGGTCCTGCCCTCCCCAGACAGAAAGATGGTGCTGAGGAATCTCTTTCAATGTTGCTTCAGGGTCCAATCAGAGTAGTGGACCACTCTGGGAGGGCGTATTTGTCAGGGTTCTCCTGAGGAACAGAACCAATGAGATGTGTCTTGATGGAGAGGGGGAGAAGTGTGTGTGTGTGTGTGTGTGTGTGTGTGTGTGTGTGTTTGAGAGAGAGAGAGAGAGAGAGAGAGAGAGAGAGAGAGAGAGAGAGAAGGAGGGAGAGGGAGAGGGAGAGAGAGAGAGAGAGATCTGTTTTAAGAAATGGCTCACATGATTGTAGAGGGTTTGCAATTCTAAAATCTGCAAGCTAAATGGGCAGGGTAGAGACTCAGGGAAGAGTTGCAGTTCCAGTTCAAAGGTAGTCTGCTAGCAGAAATCTTTCTCCTTCTGGGAAGGTCAGTCTTTTTCTATTAAGGCCTGCAATTGGTTGGATGAGGCCTTCCCACATTTTGCTTTACTCAAAGTCCACCAATTTAAATGTTAATTGCATTAAAAAATACCTTCACAGAAACATTCAGAATAAAGTTTGACTAAATATCTGGGCACTGTGAACTAACCAAGTTGACTTATAAAGTTAACCATCACAGTCTACTCCTTGTCAATTTGGCACCCATACACATCATCTTAACTCTACTTAATTTCCAAATAAAGACAACATAACATGATACAACTGTCCTGTATACAACTGAAAATGCACTAACCCTTTCCTCAGAGGAGGAGGTGATATTTACTCTTGATGTTTACTCTTCTCCTTGATATCCCCTTACTTAAGAAATCTGATGTAAAGTTAACAGTACTGTGATATATATCATATAAAGTCAAAACATCTTATATTACATGATAAGGGGATAAGAGAGGAAAGGAAACAAAGCTATCACACACATGTGCATACACCTCCACCCCCCGCAAAAGGAAGAAATACTCAAGATGATTATAATCCTCATTTCTGTAATTGGTTACATGGTTGTAGCTGGTATTTATAATTACCTTTTCCCACTGCTCCTTCCATATTCCCTTTGTGCCATCAGCTCATCATGTTTCTTTACCTGGTCGTGTGGCCCAAACCTTCACTCACAGAGTCTAGACTAAGAGCCTGAATTTGGTTGTTGTAATTTTCCATTGACTTTAACCGCAGGGCATAGTAATACTAAGAGACACCCTTAAGGAGCTCCTGGATTCCGGACATACTCCTCCTTACCACCACTGTGATGTTCAAGGGGTATGTTTCGGTCATGCCTTCTTGCAGCTGAGCCCATCCAAAGCCACTTGGCCATCTTGAATTTTTTCTGTTCCTGGTCTGGGCCATACTCAGGGCACTCCCTGGATATTTCCCATCCTATTCAGGCCAGTTCCTGTGCTCATTTATGCCCACACATACCTGGCAGGAAGTGCTCAAGATGGAGCCGGCTGGAGTTGCCCTTTGGCATCATTTTTTCTTATGTGTCCCCAAGCAGCGGCACCTTGACCCTCTGCTTGTCAGAGAGCCAAACTTACAGACATTTTAAGCTTAAAATAAACATTTACAAAGCTGAACTTTGTCTCCATGACAAATACAAAAGCATCCAGAACTCTGAGTGTGTTATCATTAGTTGGCTTTGCTTATCTTATGAGTGTGAGAATCTGCCTTCCCAGCTAAAGGCAGGCATTGAAATAATATACATAAAGCCTGGAAGAGGTCTCCAAGAGTGTCTCTTATACCCTCTTAACTGAGAATAAGAAGATTCTAGGTGTATCTGGCCTATAACTTGTTTGGGGAGGATCCTGCCTGCTGATAGTGCTGAAGAAGTCTTGCTACACTCCTTTTAAGGTGAGAGAATGCTGAATGTGAGAACCATCATTAGAAGGAAAACCTACAAGTCTTGGGAAGAGCCAGGTGTGAGGGGAGCAGGTTGGGAAAGAGCAAACAGGCCTTTGGAAAGCGGTGCTGGCAACCCAAACTGGAGAGACAGGAGCTTTGCAATTAATTTTCCCTTTGAAATAGGCTCTGTCCTTGGTGGCAATCAGCAGAAAATATAAATAGCACAAATTCACTAGTAAAAAAGTGAAAAGTATTCATTTAAATAAGCATATGATTTTGTATCTGGTTTTTAAAACAGTATATTGTAACAGTAAATATTCTTTGAAAAAATAGAATTTGAAGTTCAGAAAATTAAATAAAATTTAAGGGTTGAGGTCTTGTCCCATGTTTTTGTTTAGCAAAGTTTATATGATCAATTAGAACCTAGAATTACTTTTCCTAATCAAAGGCATCAGATCTTGGCATCTGTAGTGTCTTCACTGAAAAAAATGTCCATGTAACAAAGCAATTCCAGCTTCTGGTAGATTACTCACAGAAACAATATCCAATTGGTTATAAAAACATTCTGTACTCCAATAGCCTTATAAATGAGGACTTTTTATTTTTTTTTTCGAAGCAACAACCTTAGGATAGTGGTGATGTGCTTAAAAAGTCTTTTTAGTAGAACAGATTTGGGTGGCACCTGTTTCTGCCACTTCCTAGTCGTGTTTCTGTGAGCAAATCATTCGACCTCTCTATGCCTCAACTTCCTCAGCTGCAAAATGGGGATTGCTTTAGGCTACTTTTAGTACTGTTGCAGAGACTAAGTGAAATAATGCACACAAGGCACTCAGCATAGTGTCTGGAACACACTGATCAGTCACTAACTGCCAAGTTGTATTACTGAAGACAGACACCTGCACTGGCTTATCACTGCATTCCCAGAACAAAGCACGATGCCTGGGGTATAATAAGAGCTCAATCCATGTAAACTGAAGCAAGTAGGTGTGAAGAACAGAAGTGGGGTCACAGTTGTTTTTTATCTCCTCCTACTCTTTCCTCTTCAAAGATTCCAACGACCTCAAAAGAACTTTGATTAAATTTCTAGTCAATGACCCCCAACTCTGTGGTTTAAACGGTCATTTTAATTAAATCTTTTAGAGTCAAGAGATAGAAAGGGAGTGAGGATGTGGGTGCCAATACTGCATCTTTTCCCTTTGTTTTCCTTGTTCATTCACTGCAGGGAAAAACATTGGGCCTCCAGTTCTCATTTATCAGAAGAATTCAGTAATATAGCCATGTTAATTAAAATCAAGAGTTCTTGTCAGCACACTAGATTCTGAGCGCCATAGCTTTGTTTTAGCATACATGGGGCTTTTTCTTTCCTTCACTGTCAATTATAGAAAAAGCCACCTAACACTTTTAAAATTCTGCAGATTAATGGTAAGACAAACAGAAGACCTTGGGATACTATGACCTTGGGATAGTAGAAAGTGTTATCCTCTTTCCCCCAGCAGAACTCAGCACAGAGTGCTGCACATGTGGGTGGGCTCCTTCGAGGTGGCTGACTCAAGACAGGATTTCATCTGCACCATCTGGCATTTAATGCACAACACTGAGGGTGGAGAAGACCAGCGGCGTTCAGAGATGAGGTAAGGCCAGATCTAGCACAGGAGGGGCAGGGCCTTGTGGCAATGACTAGCTTGATCTGACACTCAAGAAGGATGTGAGCTAGGAGGCAATTAGGAGCTGATGATACAAGGACAGGAGCAAACACTGTGGCTCTTTGGGCAGGGGGATCTTCTAAGGGTTTTTTATTACAACTGAGAGTCATTCAGGAAGACACCACTTTTGCAGTTCCTGTCCGGCCCTGCCAGAACTCCCACTACACTGACAGGTCCCTCTTTTAGAAGACTTACAGGTTCTGTACATATTTCATTTCTCTCCTCAAAGGCAGGGACTAAGGATTCTTTCTCTCCCAAACCTACTTTGCTAATTTGCAACAGCACCCTCTTGGTGTTGAAATGAGATGAAATGTGCTAAGTGCCAAAGACTCTGGCCTGAGGCCTCTTATCTGGGCAGAGAACTGCTTTTATAGGGAGTTGAGGTGAAGAGAGTAGGAAGGAGACAGAATCTTGGTACAGGCTATGATGGGAGTGACCTGGATTCCACACTGTTTCCACTTCCATATTCAATCCCAAAGCTGAGTGTTCTCTGTTTCAAAGTCAGCAGCCAGGACGTTGGAAGGAGGGGAAAGGTTTAAGGTGGGGGCTGAGAATGGCTTTCCTGGACTCTCTCATCTAGTCCAGCCCTTCAGCTGATCCTATTTCCTGGGAGTCTCTAATGCATACTGCCTGTCTCAGAGCTTATTAGTAATGTCCTAGAGGGCAGGGCAACTGGGAAATAAAAGGAGCAAAAGCTCAAAGTGAACAAATTAATTCTCTGTCAGCAGGCTTGGGAAAGGTCTGGTGAGAATGAGGCCTCAAAGGTAGACCAAGACGCCTCTTTAGGGTTAAAAAATGGCTTAATCCGGTCCCTCCGTCCCCACAACGCCCCCCCCAAAACCCCCAAAACCCAGAGTCTGAGAAAGGACACGTGTATAGGTAGCTTATTTGGGAATGAATCCCAAGGAACAAGAGTGGAGGACTAGGAGGAGCCAAACAACAAAGAAGGAAAAGAGAGGCAATCCAAGGGTGCATTATTGCATTGATCAAGTTGGGTACTACAATGGGCAACCAACCAGGGCTTTGTTATCT
Source organism: Cynopterus sphinx (assembly GCA_030015415.1). Taxonomy (NCBI): domain Eukaryota; kingdom Metazoa; phylum Chordata; class Mammalia; order Chiroptera; family Pteropodidae; genus Cynopterus; species Cynopterus sphinx. Next base: position 49,515,148 of record CM057380.1, read on the forward strand.
TAGGAGCCATGTAGAATGTACCCCAGAATTGCCCACTGGAAGAATGGAAGAGCAGAGCATTTCTGCACCAACTCCTGTCTGCCTTGGTCAAAGGTCGTCTCATGAGGTGCTAGTTCCTTTACACTTCCAGGTTTATGCACATGTCTGAATGGCAGGGATCCCAGGCTGCAGTGACAGAGAAGCCCTGAGGTAGGAAGATACCAAATGCAACATGCTCTTCAGTATGCAGCTGGTTGCTACAGCCAAGCTGGAGTAAAAAGATGAGCTGGGTAGATGTGAGGTCAGCCAAAGGAAGGGTCTGATATAACCCTGTCTTCCGTAAACATTTTTTCCCCTGTCTTCCGTAAACAGAACTAAATTTCCATCTAATTCTCAGTCCAAAGTCAGGCTCTATGGTTTTCCTAGGTGAAAATATTAATTATTTTAATTAACTGCTTTTCCAGCAATGCATAACCCTCAACATGGGGACCTAATGTAGCGATTCATCGGTATGTCTGCGGCATGATGTCGATCGACTCTTCTGAAGCATAGCACTGAAACCCTCACTGGGCCTTGAGTCTGTGAAATGGGTACAGAAAGCCAAATGCATCCTCCCTTCATGATTCTTTCAGTCTTCAAGGCACTCGAAGCTGGGATAAGAAACTGGGGACAAGGAGACACAGCTTCCACCTTCGAGAAGCTCATGGAACAGAGCTGAAGGTTTTTTTAACACCCCACCACACCAGCACCTCTCTCCCGTGTTCATTTGCCTTATTCCTTTCCAAGCAGTCTTTTTCTGTAATTTGACATAAACATAGCTTTGTCATTCATTTGCGGGGATAGTTCCTTTCTCTCCTTGGCCAGTTTCTCAACCTGGAAACTTGGCAGAGGGTGGAGCAGCCTGATTTGTGCCAACTGTCCTCTGATGCTCTATAGTGGGAACTCTGGGAGGCTGTGCTGTGCTATTCAATTATTTTTAAAGAGCCTTAGGAGAAAAATCTTTAAATAAATTTCATCTGATCAAAAGACAAATTAAAAAACCTACCAACCAACCATCCTGGTGAGCTTGAAAGACAGCAAACACGCATGGGACCTGGGAGGAACCTCGTTCTCAGCAGGGTGTCCCCGCTTGCGGAACCGCACCTTCTCTCTGGAAGCTCCAGGAGGGAGGGGTCGGCGGTGAGATAGACGCGGGTTTCACTGTCGAGAGGCACCGGCAGCAAGAGGCGCCTATCCTGGGGGCACCTCTGCGGGGGGCAGGGCCGGGTCGGACGCCCCAGCGCGAGGTGCTGGCGCGGGAGCTGTCCCCAGCCTAGCGACGCCCGCCCTGCGCGGCCCCAGCCCCCGCACCCTGGTGTCTTAGGCTCATGCGGTAGCTGAGGCCGGGGGAGTACGAGCGGGTGGAGGGGGGGCTTCGTGGAGAAGACTGCAGTGGCCCCCCATCTCGGTGGGCCGAGCCGGGAGCGCGGGATAGGGCGAGGGCGCCGGCTGGGGCCTCGGCGCCGCGGCCCCCCGCCCATTTGGTTCGGGGTAAGAGGAGGGGTCTCCCTCTCTGTCGCTGGGCCGGGATGCGCCGGCGTCCTCTTGTCTGTTTTGTTTGGCCTTGAGTGGTCCTTTCGCGGGGTGTTCGGGATGCGGGTAGGGAAGGGGGCAGCCGCAGCGTGAGCAAAGGAAGGAAGATGGACAGATCCCGCCAAGACCCTCTGAGCTTCAGGTGGTCCTAGCCCACCGCCCTCCTCCGCCTCCTGTCCGCGCTGTGGGACCCCGACCTGGCGTTTGTAAATGAGGAATGAGACGGAGGCTCCGCAGGAGGAGCCCAAGTCGAACTCGCAGCCCCGAGGATCCCAGGTAAAACCCTCAGGCCTCATCCTTCCCTGCTGCGCAGCTTACAGAAGTGGATCCCGGACCCGAGTGGGGAAGGTCCCGGGCCGAAGTCGCATCGTAGTCAGGAGTCGAGCCAGGACCGGAACCAGAGTCCCGCCTTCCAGCCACGGACGCCGGGGACCCCTCCGTCTCTTCTGCCCCGCACCTCCCTGTTCTGCCCGCGTCCCCGCTCACGCGCCCGTTCCGGCAGACCCGGAGAGTGCTCCCAGGGTGATGCTGGGCTGCGGGCCGGCCGCGGGGCTGGCGGCCTCGCGTGTCAGCTGAGCCGGCGGTGGGCGGAGAACCGCACCGGCCGCCGGCCGGGGGGGCGGGGGACCGAGCAAGGTGGAGACGCCGCGCGGGCGGGCCGGGGCAGTGGGCCCGGAGCGGCCAGCGCAGGGGGACGCCCACGCACGAGGGGGCTTTGTCTGGGAGGCGCCGCCTCAGCCAATGGGAGCGCGGCTCAGCCCGAGCCCCCGGGGCTGCCGGCGGAAAGCGACCCCGAAAGTGGCTGCGCGACCCGAGAGTGACTTGGGGCGACCGCGGCCACGCGTCTCCGGCCCCCGGCTGCGCTTTGCTTGGGTGCCTGGAGGGGGAGGGCCTGCGATGGCCGGGGCCGGTCATCCTGTGCGTCTAGACTGCGCGGCCCGCGGACGGTCCCGCCTGGGCCCTTCCCCTGCTGCGGTGAGGAGTGTTGGTCACTGAGCGAGCTGTTGAGCTCCGCGCGTTTTTCCCTTTCATTCAGCCAAAATCGGAACATAGTCAGCTGCTGCAGAGTCACGGTCTAGCCCTGTGAGGGGGTGCAGAGGCACATATTTCATTACGGAGGGCTGCCTGCAAGGTTGCTGCCGGGACCTTTTATGGCAGCAAATGTCTTACTTTCTACTGGCGCTTTGGAGCCTGGCCCCGTACAGGGCCTAGACCCTGGGTAGGAGAGGGAGCTCACCTTTGAGATGTGTGTGGCTTTCCTATTCTCTCTCAGTACACTTTTAAGGAAGTGTCTGCTTCCTGTCGGGCACCAGAATAGATATTTTGGAGGAGCTAGAAGTCAATGACACAACACGTGGATCCTATCTGTGGGCGCTCACAGTCCAGGTGGGGATTAGTGGTGAGGGAGGGGCTATGAATGGCTGTAAGCACACGTTCCTCTAATACTACCTTCCCTAGGTAAGGGCTATTATAGAGGCACAGAAGGAAGGAGTGAAATGCTAATATGAAGAGAGGTTGATTTTTAAAATTAATTTTATTGTTAAAAAATTCTCAATTGCAGTTGACATTCAATATTATTTTATTTTTGTTTCAGGTGTACAGCATAGTGATTAGACCTTTATAATTTACAAAGGGATTTCCCCAATTAGTCTAGCACCCACCCGGTACTACATATAGTGATTACAATATTATTGACTATATTATCAATGCTGTACTTTACATCCCTGTGACTATTTTGTGACTACTAATTTGTGCTTCTTAATCCCTTTGCCCTTTTTGCATCAGCACTTTAACCCCCTCCCTGATGGCCATCTGTTCGTTCTCTGTTTCTAACTATGCATTTGTTTTGTTTGTTTATTCACTCTGTTCTTTTGATTTCACATACAAGATCATATGACATTTGTCTTTGTCTGACTTATTTCACTTAGCATAATACCCTCTAGGTCCATCCATGTGGTCATAAAGGTAAGATTTCATTCTTTTTTATGGCTGAATGATATTCCATTTTATATATGTACCACCTTTTCTTTATCCAATTGTCTGTCAATGGATACTTAGGTTGCTTTCATATCTTGGCTATTGCAGATAATGCTGCAGTTAACATAGGGGTGTATATATCTTTTTGAATTTGTGTTTTGGATTCTTCAGATAAATAACCAGAAATGTAATTGCTGAGTCAGATGGTAGTTCTATTTTTAATTTTTTGAGAAACCTCCAAACTATTTTCCATAGTGGCTGTACCAGTTTGCAATCCCACAGCTTCCTTTTCTCCACATCCTTGCTAATACTTTTTATTTGTTGATTTATTGATGATAGTCATTCTGACAGGTGTGAGGTAATATCTCGTTGTAATTTTAATTTGTATTTCTCTAATGATTAGTGATGTTGAACATCTTTTCATAATTCTATTAGCCATCTATATGTCCTCTTTGGAGCAATGTCTGTTCAGGTCCAAAGTCCATTTTTTAATTGGAATGTTTATTTTTCTGGTGTTTGGTTATATGAGTTCTTTATAATTTTGGATATTAACCCTTTTTCAGATGTATCATTGGCAAATATTATCTCCCATTCTCAAGATTGCTGTGGCTATTTGGGGTCTTCGTGTTCCAGATACATTTTAAGATTATTTGTTCTAGTTCTATGAAAAATGCCATTGGTATTTTGATAGGGATTGCATTGAATCTATAGATTGCCTTGGGTAGGACGACCATTTTAACGATGTTAATTCTTCCTATCCATGAGCACTGTATATATATCCATTTATTTGTATCTTTTTCAATTTCTTTCTTTAATGTCTTATAATTTTCCAAGTACAGTCTTTTACCTCCTTGGTTAAATTTAATCCTAGGTATTTTATTTTATTTTATTTTTTGATGCAATTGTAAATGGGATTGTTTTTTTTTTAATTTCTTTTTCTGATAGTTCATTATCGGTGTATAAAAATGCAACCAATTTCTGAATATTAATCTTGTATTCTGCTAGTAGCAGAATTACTGAATTCATTTATTAGTTCTAATAGTTTTTTTTTTCTGGTGGACTCTAGGATTCTTTATGTATAGAATTATGTCATCTGCAAATAATGACAATTTTACTTCTTTCTTTCTAATTTGGATGCCTTTTATTATTTTTCTTGTCTGATTGTTATAGCTAGGAATATTAATACCAGATTGAGTAAAAGTGGTAAAAGTGGATATCCTTGTCTTGTTCCAGATCTTGAGGAAAAATGCTTATAGTTTTACACCATTTAGTATGATGTTAGCTGTGGGTTTGTCATATATGACTTTTATTATGTTGTATGTTTCCTGTATTCTCACCTTGCTGAGAGTTTTTTTAAATCATAAATTGATGCTGGGTTTTGTCAAATGCTTTTTCTGCATCTGTTGACATGATTATGTGAATTTTATCTTTTTGTTAATGTGATGTATCACGTTAATTGATTTGTAGGTATGAACCAACTTTGCATCTCAGGAATAAATCCTAGTTGATCATCTTGTATGATCTTTTTATATATTGCTGAATTTGCTTCACTAATATTTTGTTAAGGATTTTTGCACCTATGTTTATCAGGGATATCAGCTTATAATTTTTTTTTTTTTTTTTTTTTTTGCAGTGTCTTTGGTTTTGGAATCAGGGTAATGGTGGCCTAGTAAAATGAACTTGGGAGCCTTTTCTTGAATTCATTGGAATAGCATAAACTGTATTGAGTTCACATGTAACTTAGCTTCCTAATAACACTGCCATTTAAAATACTGGGCCGGCCAAACAAAATAGCCAAGTACAATCCAGATTGCCAGTTGTCAGACCCTGGAGCCTCACTCAACTCTCTGGTCTTAAGCTCTTCAGTGTGGAGTTCCTACATAGGATGGTTCCCCACCTAAAACCAGCTTGTCCTCCCCACAGAACAGGGCCTTCCCCTCTCACTTGGTAGGGCCAACACCCACCCCATCCAGCCTTCATGTCCAGAAACATATGACTTCTCTTTCCTGCCTAAGGCCTGCCTCCTGTGTTCCTGTTTCTTGCTGATGCCCTACCTCTTCTGAGGACTGTCCACTCCTTGAAGGGGATACCTTGACCCTGACCCACAGGAATGCAACCAGCTATGTCCTTTGCAAGAGAGTCCTGTAAGGGTGCAACAAGGGAGACCAGCATCAGGACAAGGATGCACACACTGTTATTCTGGGAGGGGGCGCTTTCTATAGGTCACGCATGTGTTATGCATTGAAAATAGAAAGGAGGTGACCTGGAGAGCAGACCTAAACGTTCTCAGTGTTATCTTCAGATTACAGGTGAATATGCAAGCATCTTGATTTTGCAACAGTACTTATAAATTTGGTTGCTGGGAGTGAAGCCCTGTGTGCCAAGTCACCCTGGGGCAGCTAATTGAATTCAAAGCTAAGGAGACAATTCCCAACCCCCATAGGTGCTCTGCCTTTTTCCTCAGCACTCACCTCCCACAACCATTTGTTTCTAAACCAAAAGGCAAGAGAGTGGCCTTTAAAGTTTGAGAACTTTGTATTTAAAGAGAATAAAATCCAGCACAAGGCATTAAGATGGCAAAAATCCTGAAGAGTGTGTGGGAATCTCACTGCTTATAGCATTGTGTTTGAAGTGAAAATAGCAACATGTTTAAGAAACTTAAAAAAGAGAAGAAGAAAAGATTTACAATTCTACCATTCCACATAAGAGACTCCCTTGTGAATAGTACATTATTCAAGGGGCAGAGTTTTTTTGCACTTCAAACTATTTTGACTCCAGCACTTCTGGATATTGCTGATTCTAAGGAAAATAAAATTGAAAGCAGCCTTCTATTTGGAGATACTGTTGAAGCATTCTTTGCCACAGGCATTGAGCAGAAGGGATGATAAGGGCTTTAATTATAGACAACTGGATTTGAAATCACCCAGTGATTTCACTTCAGTCCTGGCGAGAGGAGATGGAGATGTGTGTCCTTAACCAGCTGGCTAGCGCTTGAGTGGGGGGCACTAAGGTGAAGAATCTGAGTCTGGCATGGTCCTGTGCCTTCCATGAAGGGCCAGTGTGGGGTGGGGGGCTGTGAGCACGCAGCTTATCCCCACTCAACAGAGACTCGTTGAATGCCTCCTTTGTGTCATATTTCTTCTAGGCACAGGGAATTCAGTGGTGAATGAGGCATCTGGCCTTACTAATCTTATGATCTAGAAGGGGAAGATAAAGTAATGAAACAAGATAATTTTGGATCGAGGAGTTATAGAGAGCAACCTCTGTGTGCTGCATGGGAGATTAGGGACAGCTTCTGTGATGTCTGGAGGGTCAGAAGGACACCGCCATCTGGAGTGAAGAAGAGAGAGGGCCAGTACCCTGAGGCAAGATAGAGCATGAGAAACTTTCAAAAGGTCAATGTGGTTATAGTGCAGGGAGTACAGGGGAAGACCATGCCAGACAAGCTTGGAGAGAGAGGCAGGGGCTGCACCAACAGGCATGAAAGGAAGCTTTTGGGCAATAGAATCACATAACCTGACTGGTGTTATGAAGATCTTTCTAGCTGTTGTGCTGTGAATAGAGTATAGCGAGTAGGGGCAGGAGCCTGCTGCACAGTCTGGAAAAGATCAAAGGAGTCAAGAGATCTCTATTTGTTTTCCTTTGCTGGGGGTAAAACAGGTTAAACCTCTACCTTCTTACTGCAGTGAGCATTGCAGTGGTTGGCAAGTTAATGAACTTATTACTGACCTATTGGCCCTGGCATCTGATCATCAGTTAGGTCTGAGTGACAACAAAAGGGCAGGGGAGGAGCTCCCTCCCAGGCAAAACCTTGTGCTGGTAAGAGCAGTATAACTAAGCACAGCAGGTGTGCAAAGGACAGGCTGGGACTATTCAGTAGAAAAAGAGCAACATCTCTCCCACCTATCGTTTCCTTGCTCAACTCCTTCCCAGCCTCTCCTTCCTTCACTTAGGAATCATCATAGTAGAGTTAAGCAGAACAGGAAGGCAACAGATGCATACCCTGATCAACAGTTAATAATCACAAGTAGTCAAGGTGCTGTGTAGCCTTGAGGTGAAACCAAGTGAGAAACGTGGCCTGTTGCAATAAGGTTGATTTAATCTCAAAAGGTGATGGGAAGGTGGTGGGAGAGACTGTGTGTGTGTTTTCGTTTAGGTTGATTAAAGCTTGTCTGATTTTGTAGCTCCAGTCTCTATCCTATCATGAGTTCCTGATGAATTCAGCCTTAGAGCCAGACCCTGTGTTTGGTGGGGTGGGAGAGAAAGGTATAGAGCTGAGTCAAATAATACCTGGTACAGGGCTGGAAAAGCTGCCCACGGAAGCATATGGGCAAATTGAGAATGATGGCTGATGTCCTCGATAACCACAGATTGATGATTTTCTGAATATGAGGAACACAAATAAGAGAATGAGGCTGATGGAGTAGGAATCCCTGAGGATCACTCTTCTGGTCCAACCTCTTCATGCTACAGATGGATGATGACTCGTTCAGAATTACCCAATGGGTTGGTGGCAGAGCCAGAACCAGCACCCAGGTTTCTAGATGTCCTAGCCTCCTGACTCTTTCCATCACATGAGACTGCAGTTTGAGAGGAAGGTGCAGGAGGGGACTGCCTGCTGCCATGACTGGACCTGGGTTAAATAGACAGAGCCCAGTTTGACTTTCATAACCTGGAAGAGAAATGGACACGCTTGCCTAAACCCCTGAAGATAACGAGGCAATGCTGAGAGCGCATTTTGTGTTTCAGGACCTGCCAGGAGGAGGCCTACTATTCTACCTCTTGTAGCCACAATGCTGACCACCCGCTTTCCCAGACCCTGTCAGAGCTCCTAGGGAAAACCTTGAGTCTCTCTGACAAAGAAAATGGAACGAGGTAAGAAATTGAAGGGTGGAGGTGGCCTTGAGGGTCACGCTGTCTGGGCAAAGCAGAGCTCCTTACACGTGGATGATCATGAAAGTGGCAATAGGCCTGACTCTTGAACATGTCTCTCGATATCTGCTGTCTACTAGCAGAGGAAACTCAAAGGTGTCCCCAGGCGACTGAGACCTCAGCGCACACAGGGCATGGAAAGATATCTTTCATCAGATGGTTTTTAAACTTTTTACTTTGAAATAACTACACTTGAACGAAAGTTGCAAAAATAATACATAGGGTTCCTGTAGCTTCTTCCCCTAACTTCCCCTAATGTTACAAAACCACAGTGCAATCATGAAAATCAGGAAATTATCACTAATATAACACTGTTAGCTAACCTACATACCTGATTCAAATTTTGCCAAATAATCCATTAAAGGACCTTTTCCTGGCCCAGGAGACAAACCCAGGGTCCCACAGTGTGTTTAGTTGTCATGTCTCCTTACTCTCTTCCTGTTGGGGGCAGTTCCTGAATCTTTGTTGTTCTTGACCTTGACATTTGGGAGAATGTCTCTCAATTTGGGTTTATGTGATATCTTCGTGTTTAGATTCAAGTATGCATGTTTGGAAGAATGCCACCCAAGTGAGGTGGTGCCTTCTTAGGGCATGACATCAGGAGGCACAGGTTAGGATGTTAATGTGTCTCATTACGTTAATCACCTGGAAAGCTGCTCTTTTCAAATCTTACACATGAAACCAGTTAACTAAAACGTCCTCAGACTTCAGTGAACTGCTTTGTATGATTTAGAGAAAGCGTTAAGTAAGTACAAATTAAACAAGCTCTCTCTCTTTGAGAGCTTCTGGGATTGCCTTTTTCAAGGAGATTCAGTGTGCTCTGCCACCTCATTTTCCTCTGTTGCAGCCAGAGCAAGGAAAAATCATACCTTTTTCATTTATATTTGAGAGGAGTGAAATTAATTGTCAGGTTAAATTCAAAGTCCCAGCAGCTATAAAATTGATGGGTATTTTCTATGCCAATAAATATGTTTAGAAGAACATGCATTTAGGCTTTTGGCAGCATTTGCATAAAAGCATTTCCAGTGAATATAGCAGCTTGATAGGAGATAGGGCTTCAACTACCAGAGAACACCATATAAGAAGCATTAAAATAGCCCTTCCAGCAGAGGGGACATCTCATCGAAGAGGGAACAGAGCCTAGCTTTTGAGAAAGGTGATTTACAGCATTTTTTTTTTTTTAGTGAGTTATTCATAGAAATAGCAAAATCTGTCTGAAATGTGGTTTTTAGAGGTTTCTGGAGATTATTTTTTTATAGAAGAGAAAATAATGTCACAGGAAGTTAAATATTTTTACAAAGATTACATCCTCAAAGAGAAGTGAGGAGTTAGTCAAGCTTCTGGCTCATTTGAGGAGAAAGAAAGGCTGTCACGGGGAGATTCTGAATCTTCTGGAAGGATTGTAGAAATAATCCGGTTAGGCAGAGGGCCTGGGTGGTCAGCGGCAGAGCTGCATCAGCATGCCTTAGCTGTCCTCAGGGCAAAGGCTCCAGTAGAGGTCTGGGAGGGAGGCCCAGACCTCTGACAGGAGGGTGGAAGGGGGTTGATCACTATTCCTAGGTCAGGCAGGAGGTCTTCAGGTAGGGAAAAACTTTGGTCTGATTATTTTCCTCGAATGTCATTTGGAAAGGGCCTAATACTCCTGTCCCCATCTGTAGATGGATCCTGTGATAGTGTCTGTAACAAGTGTCCTTACAGCCTTTACTTGACCATCTCCAACCATGAGGCACTCAGTACCTTTGCAGTAGGCCTCCTGTCTTTGGACAGTGCTGCTGGAAAGTCCTTCTTCATATAGAGCAGAAATCTTTTCTCCTGTAAATGCCACCCCCTTATTCCTGAGTCTGCCCTTTGTATTTACACTGAAAAAGTTAATGTTATCCCCAGGGACTCCATGCCACCCCAATACCCTCCACCCTGACTTCTCAATGCATCTGCATGTTTTTTATTGCTCATCTCCTCTGGTTTCCCATTCAGCATCCAGGTCTCCCATCTGAATATTGTCCATTTGTTCTGTGCCCACACTCCACACATGCCCCCCTACCCCCCACATGTGTACCTGCCTCAGAGCAGCAGTCGCTCAGTACACACTATCCAGATGAAAACCTCCCCCAAGAGTGGCTGGATGTGATCCCCGCTCTGACTCCTGCTCTGCTTACCTGCTCTGCACAGCCTCAACTTTTGGATATGACTTAGAGACTTAGCCATATAAAGGAAGAAATTATTGCTACATGTAACATATCTGGATGAATCGCCAGAGAATGATGTTGCGTGAAAAAAGCAATCTCAAAAGTTTGCATACTGTAAAAATTCTATTTATATATCATTCTGGAAATGACAAAATGATAGAGATGGAGGACAGATTAGTAGTTAAAGAAGATGTGGGGTGGGAGCAAAGTGGGTATGGCTATAGAAGGGTCACATTTGAGGGATCCTTGTGATGACGGAAATGTGTTTTCACTGTATGGAGGTCAACATCTGGGTTGTTATATTGTCCTCTAGTTTTGCAAGATGCTAACAGTAGGGGAAAAGGGGGTAGAAGGTATGGGGCATCTCTCTGTAGTCTTTCTTAACCGTACACCAATCAACAATTATTTCAAAATAAAAAGTTTAATTAAAATAACTATCAGGAAGCAGCATAAAACCTAAGGGTTATTAAGACATGGAATTTGCAGAAGGCTTTGTTAACAAAGCTATATCACTGGAAAGTTCTTACACAGTGGCAGTAATGGTCACTGCAACTGCTGGCCCACTGTCTCCTAGTCTAGCAACCCTAAAGGAAAGAGAAGCTCTTCCTCAGTACTACCAGCAGGTTGTCCTTGGGGGCTTGGGGTGGGGAGACAGCAAGTGCTGCTCACTGGTGGCTGTGGGTACTCTGAGTTGCTTCTGCCCCAGGAACAAGGTCTGGGTGTGACTGCCGCCTGTGCTCATGGCTTCTTTTTCTCTTGCAGGTGCATATGACTGTTTTACTCTGTCTCTTTTGTCCCTGACGGCTGTCGCACTATGCCAATGCAGTGAGTGACTCCGGTGAGTGGCAGCCCAACTACTTAGGAACTAGCCAAGTGGTTAGAGCCCTTCCCTCTGGGCCCCCAGGTCCTGAGCCACCCTCAGAGCAGGGCATTGGAGCTTCCAGAACACTAGAGCCACTTTCTTACTTAACCTCCCAGCCCCAAACCTCTCATCAGATAAGTTACAGGTTAAGAGTTTAGACTCTGGAATCTCTCAGGCCTGGTTTCAATTTCAGTTGTTTCACTTCTATCACCAAGTATATTGGGCATTTCATAAATATCTGTTTCCTTACTTGTAACATAGTATAGTAATTATAATTATTATAAGGAGTTATTAGAGTTAAATAAGAATAATGCATTCACAGTGCTTTGTGCAAGTAAGTAATGACAAAGATGACACTGGACGGTGATAATGGTGATAGCTGATGAGGAAACATGTTCAGAAAGGAGAAATAACTTCCCAAGTAACATTAGTAGTTGATGCCAGAGTCTGGGTTAGAACTTGGTTTCCTGATTCTGAGTCTAAGCTTTTTCCACTCTGCTATGGTGCTTCTCCAGACAGAAAGAGCCAGGTAGGGAGGGCCAGGCCTGGCCCACTCCGTGAGTACTAGTTGTTACTGACCAAAGGAGGCCTGATTACTCTGCTTTCAAGACCCTGGTTCGTAATGTGGGGTCTAACCTTCTAAAACAGGTTGGCAGCAAAGCTGTCCTGATCGCAGGCTGTGACTCTGGATTTGGGTTCTCCTTGGCCAAGCATCTGCATTCGAAAGGCTTCCTTGTGTTTGCTGGATGCTTGATGAAGGTAAGAGACAGGTCACCTTTGTTAGTATTTCCTTCACACATGGTCATTGTTTTGTAAGGTGTTTTTTTTTTTAATTGCAATAAAATACACATAATATAAAATTTACCATCTTAACCATTTTTAAGTATAGTGTTCAGTGGTATTAAATATATTCACATTGTCTAAATACCTCATGTAAGTAGAACCATACAGTATTTATCTTTCTGTGACTGGCTTATTTCACTTAGCATATGTCTACCAGGCTTGTCCATGCTGTAGCATATTACAGAATTTTTTTTTTTAAGTCTGAATTATATTTTATTACAATTTACTTCTCCATTCATCTGTTGATAGACACTTGGGTAGCTTCCATATTTTAGCTACTGTGAGTAATGCTGCTGTGAACATGGGTGTGCAACTATTTCCTTGAGACCCTGCTTTTAATTCTTTTGGGTGTATACCCAGAAGTAGAATTGCCGGATCATAGGGTAATTCTATTTTTAATTTTTTGAGGTATAGTCAAACTGTTTTCTACAATAGTTGTACCATTTTACCTTCCTACCAACAGTGCACAAGGGTTCCAGTTTCTCCACATTCTTGCTAATACTTTCTGTTTTCTCTTTTTGATAGTAGCCATCCATAAATATGAAGTGGTACCTCAGTGTAGTTTTGATTTGCATTTCCCTAGTGACAGTGATGTTGAACATCTTTTCATGTGCTCATTGGTCATTAGTATGTCTTCTTTGGAAAAATGTTTAAGCCTTTTGACCATTTTTGAATTGGGTTAGTTTTTTGTTGGTGGTGAGTCTCAGGAGTTCTATATGTATTCTGGATATTAATCCCTTATCAGATATATGATTTGCAAATATTTTGTCCCATTCTGTAGTTCTCTTTTTACTCTGTATCTTTTGATGTATGAAATTTCAAAATTTTTGTGAAGTCCAGTTTGCCTGTTTTTCTTTTATTACCTGTGTTTTTGGTGTCATGTTCAAGAAACCATTGCCAAATCCAATGTTTTGAAGCTTTTGTCCTGTTTTCTTCTAAGACTTTTATTGTTTTAGATCTTACATTTAGGTCCTTGATTAATTTTGATTTAATTTCCATATATGGTATTAAGTAAGGATTGAACTTCATTCTTTTGCATGTGGATATCCAGTTTTCCCAACACCATTTTCTGAAACAACTGTTCTGTCCCCCATTAAATAGTAAAAAATCATTTGACTATACCTGTGAGAGTTTATTTCGGGGCTCTTTTGGAACTCATCCAGTGGAATTCAGGGCATGTGAAGGGAAACACTGGGACATGAGGCTAAAAAAGAATTAGGGGACAGTTTCCCCAATTTAGAGAGTTGTGAAACCATCACCATAGTTCATTTTTACAACATGTCCATTTCTCCAAAATTTCTCGCTTGACCATTTGCACACCTACCTCTAGTCCTAGACAGCCACTTCTTTCTAATTGTCTGTTCTGGCCTATTCATATAAATGCCATCATACTGTGCACAGGTTTTTGTGCCAAGCTTCTTCCACTTAGCATAATGTTTTTGAGATTCATCTATGTTGTAGAACTTATCAATAGTTCATTCTTTTTTATTGCTGGATAGTACTCTATTGTATGGATATACTACATTTAAAAATTCATTCACTTTTTAGTGGATATTTGGGTAAAATATTTGAATTTTAGTTATTATGAACAATGCTGCTATGAACATTCACAGACATTTCTCTGTTTCTACCTTTTTTTTAAATGGAGTTTAGAAACATCTGGCCATTAAGTGTGCTTATTGCCAATGTGGCATTGCTGCTTTTTGTCCTTCTCAGTGGACAGAACTAGAAGATGTATAAATAACCACACACACATATAGATACATATGCACGCACTATATCTGTATCTTTTTATCTCTTATCTACATTTTCTATAAATATCACTCACACACATAATTCACAAGGTTATACTGACCTCCTATTCCGGTTCAACACAGGAGCATCCTTTCTTGCTTTCTTCATTTTGTTTTTGTTTCCTTCTTCTCCTGCAGTTAGAATTCTGATCCTCATTTGGTTAATCCTATGGTATACACACAATAACTTCAGAATTGCTGCATTCACACCATTACAAACAACAAAGCTTCCAAGTAGTTTTCTCAGCCTAGATCCTCCAAGAAGCAGAGGCCGCAATAGGATTAAATATCCAAGAGACTGATTTTGGAAATGTCTGTAATGGCTACTGAGGAACAGGGCAGGTAAGTGCAGGGAAATCCTTTAAATTGCAATGCAAGTCTATGAGAAGAAATTGGAAAGAAGGAGGATTAGTCAGGCAGAGTTTCCGACTGCAGTGCAGTCTGCGTCTTGGCTAGGATAATGGGAAATCTCCAAGCCAAGGTTACCTGTTATAGGAGGCCTGGCTCAAGCAGGTATGATACAGTGTCCCTACTATGTTTGGCCAGTGGCTGAGAGTAGCCTAGGCAAGTGTAGCTGTGGCCGTGGCATTCATGCCACAGTGGATCTGAAAGCGTAGCAGACGGAAACCTTCTGTTAACTGCTCCCACTGCAGGTTGTTCTTAAAGGAGGTCTACTGGGGTCACCACAGTGGAGCTTAAGAGTTTTTAAAAGTGTTTTTTATCTATTGACTGTAGGTATAAAAAGTACTGTATTTAAAAGCTACTTGAATTAACTCTTTTTCTGTCTTTATCATTATATTAGTTATTTGAAGTATAGTTTGATTCATTTATTTGTTTGTATTTTGTTCCCTTCATTCTTATTGGTTTAATTTAATTCTAGAATACATAAAACATTAACAAGGCTCTAGAGTCAAAATTATTTTAAAAGGTACACTCAGAGTAATGTTAATCTCTCACCTCCTATCTTTCCATGCCATTCACCCCTTCTTACACAAATGTTTGTATACTACATATACCCTTTTATTATAATAATAATAATAATAATAATAATAATAAACAACTTAACAATATATCTCAGATATCACCCCATACAAGTTCATAGAGATCTTCACTTTTTTAAAAATAGCATCATAGTGCCCCACTGTATGAGTGGGCCATGGTTTACTCCCCCAGCCTTCTATGTGACCATTTGGGCAGGTTTTCAATATTTTGCAATTAGAAATAATGCCACAATGAATAACCCTCTTCATATGTATTTTTGTATTATTGAGGGGTTTATCTTTAGGGTAAATTCCTAGCAGTGATAGTCCTCTTAGGTCAAAGGGTTAAAATAATATATCCTCATTTAAAAAGACATCCCCAAATTTCCTATCATAAGGATTGTGTAATTTTACATTCCCACAAGTAATGTATGAACATACCTGTTTTCACACAATTTCACCAACAGTGTCCATCAAGCGAAAAATGTATCTCAGTGTAGTTTTAATTTGTATTTCTCTTATTGTGAGTGCACACCCATGTCCTTTAAAGCTGTGACCCAAAAGTTGCACATGTATCACCTACGCTCTCATTCTATTGGCTAGAACTTGGTCACATGGCATAGCCTTACCTGGCTGTTAGGGACACTGGGAATTGTAGTTGGGATTCTGAGACAAGATGTACCCTGCTTAAAGTCAAGGGTTTAGTGCTATAGAAGGAAAGAATGAGTATTTGGGACAACCTGCTGTCTCTGCTTAGTGGCTGAGATATTTTTTTTTATTTTGAAGTCAGTAGGAACCCAGGGAAGGAATTTATTAATACTAGTTTTGATGTCTATAAAAATATCTGTTTAATACAAAAATCTTAATAACATAAACCAGTACAAATAATAAAGTAATTTGCATTGCCATGGTCTGAACTTATTTCCAAATCAGAGAAGAATTTCTTCTTTTTAATTTTTACTTCTTTTGAAGTCTGAAAGTAATACATATTCATAATAGAGTGAAACAATACAGAAGAAGAGAATGATGTTAAAAAGTGAAGTCTTTTCACTTGTCTCCTGCCCCAAAGTAACTAAAATTTCAGTATGCACATTTGTCCCGACCTGTGGGACCTAGTTATTCGTGTGGTCCGAGGAGGATCTCACCTTAAAGAGGAACATGGGCGAGAGAAAGGAGTGGAGGGAAGACAGTATTCTGATCAAGCCTCAAATTTTTATTTTAGAGCAGGTATATTTATACAGAAGAACAAAGGGGGGCAGGACCAACTAGGCAGGGGGGATACTTGTTACAATTTCATTGGTTCCTGGTTGCTGGGGTGAGGGGCTGTAAAGGTTTAGAGGAAGTGGAGTGTGAAGGGGGGGGTGTGAGGGAAAGGGGAACTAGGGAGGAGGCGGGGAGGCTCCTTGGGCAGGTCAACAGCCATTCAGTAGGTCCTTCCCTATCCGGCGGGTATGTTAATACATTCTGTGGTTAACTATTCCCTGGAGCATTATCTGCTCCTGCATTTTTTAGATAGCATACAGGTTTGTTAACGGCCAGGTTCTATGCCGGGGGGGGGGGGGGGGCTGGGCGGTCAGGATGAGGGTCTTGGCTCCCAACACACATTATTTGTGACTTTTGCTATTATAAACAAAGCCACAGTAGATAGTCTTGCACATACCTTTGCATTCGTTCATTAGCAATTCTTAGAAAATTTTTTTAGTTGTGAAATTGCCAGGTGAAAATATGTGTAGACTTTAGATTTTATTAAAATCTGCCAAATTGCTCCTTTAAAAGGCTGTTTCCATGCCTATTCCCTCTGATAGTGCATGAGAGAATCTGTTTCAGGAGGGATTCGAGGGACAGTGGGTATGACATGCTTGCAGTTGGGTTCTCTGTGTAACACGAACCTGCCAGCAAGCCTGGCAGGAGCTGTGATGCCACAAAATATTTTGTGCTTTTAAAGTCCCTTGTCAGTATGTTCAGCACCTGTACTATTGTGCTGGCTTGTCCAATGATACAGGGAGCCTCACCTGGCTTCAGAGTGCAGGGCAGAGCCTGCTCAGTTTGTAGAGGAACCTATGAGAGAGAGTCAGGGCCTTGGGTTCTAGTCCTAGATCAGCCACTTAACCCAGTGACTGGCAAGCACTTCTCTTCCTTGAGCCCCAGGCTGCCCTTACTTGTATAAGATGGCTGGATTGGGTGAACTTAGGTACTTGCACTCATACAGTAGTGATTCTATGATTTAGCGACTGCAATTTTGAAGAAAATACCTGACAAGATCACTGCCAGCTTATGTCTGTTGATGTCTACATCTGACTTTTTTGCTGTCATCATCTGTCTTTTCTGGTCAAAGCTAGAGAAGGCAGAAGTCTCTAGGGGTTTCAAACAATGTCTATCTACTTCTGCCTGGTATCTTGTATGAGTTATGCAAATCAGAAAGTCATCAGAACCACCAGAGACTATGGATAAAGTGCTGTAGGAATTGAAGAGGGAAGATTAGTCTACAGCCTGGTTCTGAGATGTTAAGCCACATGATGGATTTGGGTTACATCAGTACCCAGACACTCTGCTGGTCTTATTTAGAGTTATCCCTCTTCTTGTGCTTCAGACTTCAGTGCCTCTGGACTTGACTCCAGCAAATGTCTCCACCCTCTTATATCACACACACACACACACACACACACACACACACACACCCTACCATAATCCCACATCCTGTGTGCACTACTACCCCATCTCTCTGCTTCTCTTTGTAGAAAAGCACCTCTATGTTACTGGAGCAAAGGGATCTGTCTGCCTGCATGTGTCTAAGTCAATGAGATACATATAAGGTTTTGTTTTTGTTTTTGTTTTTGTTTTTGGAGAGTTGCAAGTCCTGGAGACACCGGCAAGCTATCACTCTGAAAAACCTGGCTGTCCCCATAGAGTACAGCATAGGGAATATAGTCAACATTATTGTAAGGGCTATGTGTAGAGACAGATGGGTGCTAGAGTAATCAGGAGATCACTTCGTAAATTATACAATTGCATATCCATTGTACTGTATACCTGAAACTAATGTAAAAGAAAAATTAAAACAAAAACAAAACCTGGCTTCCAGTGTCTCAAGGGAAAAGGTGTTATCCTTAGTTTAATCGAAACTTATTATCCTTGTGATCATAGGCCTGAGGCTTTATTCTTAAAAGATTTGCCTCTGGCCAGAACCTTATGTCCTAAGTCTTAATGGTTAAGGGAGTAGACATACAAAGGTTGAAGGATAAGGGCAGAAAAACCAAGCAAGTCACATTGCCACTATACTAGGCAAAGCCTGTATAAATCAGAGTAAAAGTAAAGCCTGTATGAATCATACAGATTCATATGTGCAGTTACACATAGAAGGTTATTTGTACTAGACATTTCCACTTTTTTAATTTCTAGTTTTATCTCAACCCATCTAGATCAAATTTTTGCCCCTACCACTCTGTTTATTTGTTCATTTATTCAATAAATAGTTATTGAGCACCCACTATGAGCTGACAAAATTCTATGAAGATATGGCATATTATAATTCAGTGAATAGTTCTTGCCCTTGTTGAGCTTACATGGGGTGGGGTGAGGAGATAAGCAAGGAATAAGATAAATTGGTGAATTACTTCTCTGTGGGTTGGTAAAGGCTATGGAGAAAAGTAAAGCAGGAAAAGAAGATGGAGGGTAAATGTGGTAGAGGGGGTGTTCAGTTTTAAAGAGGAAAGAAAAGAGCTCACTATGAAGGTGACCTTGGAAGTAGGTGAAGGAACAAGTCTTGCAAATATCTGGGGAACAGGGGACGGCTGAACCAAAGCCCCAAGGATGGTGTGTGCCTGGTGCGTTGGAGAACAAACAGGCCTCTGTGGCTACAGCCCAGTGAGTGAGAGAGGAGTAGTGTAAGGTGAGAATGACAAGGAGTGGGAGAGAGAATGATTTGTATCCAAGAAGAAACATGTTGCCTGTCTCTGTTGCCATCCGGAAAGATGAACAGGAGTTCCCTGTGGTGGGTGGAGGTGACATATCCAGACACTGTCAAAAGTCTGATGTAGCTGAAGCCCAGTGCCCTCGCAGAAGAGTAGGAGATGAGCTGGGAATGGAAGGCAGGACGGGATCAGGAGTGGCCCGGAATGCTTCTGACATGGCTTTTATCAAGGATGCCAACAGCCCTCATTTTGCCAAATTCATTGGCCACTTCTCAGACTGTGTTATACTCAGCTCATCTGCAGGCCTGACCAACAATCCACTCTTGCTAGTAACACATTATTTCTTGACTTCATGAACACTCTGCTCTCTCATTTCCTCTCCATCTCCTCTGCTCGCTCTTCCTGCTCCTCCTTCTATTATAATGTTCTAGTCTTGCTTCTCTTGTCAGAGTAATCCTAAGACGTGTGACAAAATGCTCACATATGCCGAGTGTCCTCGCACCCTGCCTTGAAGTGCTAGACCACCTAACAATAAATGCTGAGAGACTGTCGAACCTTTCTGCAGGATTAGCCCATGACCCGCCTCACTATTGTAATAAATTGAGGTGAAGGGGGTTGAGAGTTTAAAAAGGGTTGTTAGTGTGCTATCATATCTTCCCTTTAATCTCAAGTTAAATGAAATGGCTTTCAAGAGAACTCCTTGGAGAGCTTACCATTTGTGCCCTGGACTGTCTGAGGCCACAGAATGGAGTGTTAATATTTACCACAAGAAGTCTAAAGGCCCAAGGATGAGGCTGGAGTGGCTTGTCTGAGTGGCTTGTGTGGAAGGGCTGTCCTTCTACCTGGGCAGGACACTGTTGCCTGAACCTGATGTGGATAATGACAAAAGCTCCTGTAATCATCTTAATGGGACCTGCCCAGTGAAACTCCTGGGAGGGTCCAGGTGCCCCAGCCAGAGGAGTGCCCCACTGAAGCCTGGGCTGAGGAAGAAGATGCCCAGCTGCAGAAGAAGATGGCATGGGAGGTCTCCATTGGAGGGATCTTTGCGGAACCCACAAAAGCACCCCAGGGAGGGTAGGCCAGCCATCATGCATCTGCCATCCCAGGACACCAACAGCAGAAAATGGGTTCACCACCTTCAGAAGACTACAGTCTTGCCTGCTCATTTGCCAGTCCCTGGATCCACCCCTGGGAGGGTCAGAGATTAATGAATAGGAGAGGAGGAGGAGATAGAAAATAAAAAGACTTCCACCCCTGCTACCAGGTGTCCTAAACTAGTTTCCCATACTCCGTCAAGTCTGGGTCAGGGCAGGCTCTAAATTGGATAAAAGTTTGAAAGTTTGGGCATTCAAACCAGGCTGGGCTGGAGTTATTTCCTTAGTAGACTGAACTGGACTCTTTATGCCAAAACAAGAGGCTCTCTATTATCTGAGAATGAGGGGGAAAGCTATAAGACTTGCCTGAAATTTCATCCAAGGGTGGGAAAAAATAGCTTACAGATGAAGTTTAAAGGGGCAGTGAAAGAAGTGTAAGCCAGTTACACAGACACTAATGTAGCAGGACTGTCTTGCTTGTCCCTGAGCAGCAAGACAGATGTGGACAAAGACAGAAACCCTGGAGCCACTGTGGCCCTGGCAATGCAGGTAGATCTGGAAGAGGTCAGACCGCCATAGTCTGCAGGCTGTGGGCTGATGTTGGTTGGAAAAGGTTTCCTTTGATAGCCTAGGGTCAAACTGACAGTGTCTTCCCCTGTTGAGGTGGCTGTTAGGAGCAGGAAGCGGAGGCTGCTCAGAGATGGATGAGGACTCCTAGGGATGTCTGTCAGGTGAAGGTAGAGGGCACAGTTTCTCTCCTGGGGGCCTGAATGCTGAGACCGAAATTGTGGGCAATGAGGTGAAGCCCCAGTTTCCTCTGGGAGAAGGCGTTAGCTGCCAAGCTGCCAAACAGTGTTATGTGGACACTCTGACCTGGGGTGAGCGGCTTCCCCTGGGGACTTCAGGGGCTTTGGCTCGATGCTGGCTAGAGGCACATGGAAAGGTCTGGTGTGGGGTCCAAGAGTTGCTGAGAAATGGCAGCAGGGTTAACAAAGTCTGAGAAGAGCAAAGGCACTCAGAAACCTCTTGTGCGTGTCACCTGGAGCTACCCTGTTGGAGGCAGCTGTCAGCAGCCCCTTGGAGACTTAGATTACTTGGGCTCAGCTCTGAGGGGTGTTTGAGGAGCCACAAGATGAAGCCTGCATTGAAACAAGGCAGGTGTTTTCCTGGTGCCTGCGTGCTGTCTGTGGCACCAGCCCCTCTAACCTTTGGACTTGAAGATGGCATCACGGGGAGTTCTTTTCTTGGGGAGTCCTCTGTGAGAATGGCGGGAGAAGCTCTGCACGTGTCTGCTCCCCTGTAGCTGGAACCTTGCCATGTCATTTGGGAAGGTTGGCACATCCGGGGCATTTCATAGCCAAGCCTTGGATTAGTCAAGGCTTTGTACCTGGCTGCTCTGTGCCAAGGTGACTGTGAGTATAGCTGCCATTCTTGGTGCCAGGCTGGACAGAGACTCAAGGGGCTACACATGTGGCTGCTTCAGCACAGCCACTGTGGCAGGAGGGAGGAGGGCTCCCAGGAAAGGATGATACTTTAAGGGTGGAAGAGATATTAGAGGAGGGGGATCAGCCTGACTTCCTGTCTGACGCCTGGGTGTTCTCTGCAACAGGCTCCCCACCCGGTCCCAACCCCTACCTCCACCCTCGTTTTTTGAACATCTCTCAAGCAGTCCATGCTATCTCCAGACAGTGAAAGTCACTCCTCAGTTTGAACTAAAATCGACTTTCCGGCCCTGGTTTCGTTTTCTGGGCTGCACAAGGCAGGTCGGCTCCGTTATCATCATGTTTTCCCTGAGCCTTCTCCCCAGAGTGACTGTCTCCAGCACCTTTGGCCCCACTTGACCTGATCCCGTCACTGTTCTCTCCTGTCCCTCTGACGTTGCACAATGCGGGTCCTCCAGTCCTGGGGTTCGGATCTTCCTGGTTAAACCTTTTCTGTGAGACTTGGCCTAACCTGTGGAGAACTTTCCACTGCTGACATGTGCTGATTACCCTCACACCTCCTGCTCTGGTCCTTGCTTCGTTACTGGTCGTAGGTGCCCCAGGCAAGCCCTGGGCTAAGAGTAGGCATTCCTCTATTACTTCATCCTCTGACACTATTCCTGTCCTATTGTAAGATGCATCACTATTCCAGGTACCACTGAGGAAGTCATTGCCAATTAAATTATGGCTGACAGTGTTTAATTTTCACATTACTTATAGCTCATTCCTATTGTGAAAAACGTGTGTCATAGAATAGGTAAAATCATATTTTACTTATGATAATACAACGTGCCTCATGATGTGAGGGACTTATGAGATAATGCATGTTAAGGGCTTAGTGTGAATCAGGGTAAATACTCAATAAGTGACATCTACTTTTATTCAGATCTTCCTGCAGCCCAGCACTGCCTCCATGCAGATGCCTGCCCACTTTTCCAGCTTCATTTCTGACAACTTCCTCAGGCCTCTGCTCTGCCTGCAGTGGTTTATGGCAGTACCGCTTACCTCTGCCCCTCCCCAGTGGTCCCTCTGGTCCATGTCCTCAGCTGTCACTGCTTTTGGAAAGCCTTTCCTATCTGCCCTACCTTCTGTGCGGCCCCCTGCCTCCCACAGTCCTCCTGTATTGTGTGCTTACTCATCCACCTCCTTCCCTAAAATGTGGAACTTTGAGAGCAGGGGCTGAGTTATTTATTTTCATGTCTCCAGTTCTTAGCACAGTGCTAGAACATGACAAAGGCCCGAGAAATGTTTACTGAGTGAGTGATACTTTTTTTTATGTGTAATAGTACCTGAATTAACATAGTGTTTTATCATTTAACATGTTTTTTAAAAAATAATTTCTTAATTCCATTAACCTGAGCAGGTCAGGACAGGTGCAATGTCCTTATGTCCAACCATAGCTGGAAAAACTGGGCACCTGTTAAGGGGTGCACCTGAGTGCACGGAGCCTGGTTAGTGGCCAAACTGTATGAAGAGGCTGGCCCTGGGTCTTACCAACTTGGGACTGACAGGACCTTGGCTTAGAACAGAGGCGGCGAACTGCAACCTGCCAGTCACATGAGGCCTGTGGGTATGCTTTGGCTCACACATTATTATTTTCTTTTTAATGCAAATAGGCTACCAGCGCTTAAAAAATTAGGTGATTTCATACAAAAATCCCAATTACAAGCTTAAAAATTTAGTACCTGGCAACCCTGGTCTTGCATATCATATGGGCAACAGCGGGCAGGGACTGAGAGGCCAGGCTTCACTCCTGAGTGTTCCCCCTCTCATGCTATACCCACATATCTGGCCCCAGTAGGTACTGAGTTCACAACCTCTGCTCAGAAAAGGATCCTGCCAGTGAGGCCTTGGGGGTTTGAGGTTGTGTCTGTGGCTCTAAGTTTTGTGCTGGGTATGTCACCAGTGCTCAGGGGTTGAGCAGAACCCTCTGCTGGTGGAACAGGTCTGGGTGTGCTTCCAGAGACAACTGCCTGCAGTTGTTTGTAGCCCCAGGCTTAGGCAGGGACTTGGAGCCAGCTCCCTGCTTGGTCCTGGTCCTCATCCTGGAGGCAGGGTGGGAAGGAGGGGGTGAAGTAGCTCTTCTCTCCTCCCAGGACAAAGGAGATGATGGGGTCAAGGAACTGGAAGCTTGAAGAGTGATCGATTGAGAACCATCCAGCTCAACGTCTGCAAGAGTGAAGAGGTGGAGGAAGCTGTGGAGATCATCCACTCAAGCCTGGAGGACCCCGAGAAAGGTAAGAGGTACCTCGGGGCAGGTGCATAATGCACAGGCCATTCCAAGGGTACCCTTCCTAAATGCTACCCTCCATATTGTTCAAGTGCTTCCTCCAGCACAGAAGAGGAAGTGAGTTAAATTAAACACATCCCTACAATAGGCAGTATGAAATAAAGCCAGAGGTAATTTCAGAATCTACAAGAGTGATGAATAGATGTGCTCTGGTTCAGGTCAGTTAAGCCAGTGCCCATTGAATGTCTATTCTGGGCCAGGTGCTGGGCCAAGGGCTGAGACTACAGAGAAGGCCGAGACTCAGTCCCTGTCTCTAAGGACCTCACAGTCTATCAAGGGGCTGACCCAGATGATTTCCACATCCCCTCTCAAGGAACAGCATAGGACAGAGGAACATAGCCCAGACTTGGGGTGGGGAAGGGAATGGAACAGTTAGGGCAGATTGTGGCAGAACATGGGGATGGGCATTCTAGGAGGAGGGCAGGGCATGTATAATTGTGGGAAGCACACAGGGTGTGCTGGGGATGACGAGTCAGCGGTCAAGTCTAGTGGAGATGGTAGCAGCAAACAAGGTTGGGAGAGAGTTTGTTCAGGGCCTAGGTTCCAGACGAGGGAACTGACCACTCTCTTGAGGGCAGTGGAAGCCACTGAAGGCAGTTTCCGGAGGGAAATGACCTGGTCAGACTTGTGAAAGCTTGCTCTGGGGACCACGGTGGCAGTGTGGAGTGGATTTAAAGAGAGAACATAGGTGTGAATGTCCTGAACTAGGACAGTGAGCATTGAGAAAGAGGAAGATCAGATTCAAGGAGGATTGAGAAGACATAGTTGGCTGGACTTGGTGACTGATGCATGTGGAGATGAGGGAGAGGCAAGAGGTTTCTATCCTGGACACCTGGTACTCCTCACTGGAGGAACAGTTTGAAAGATGAGGAGATGCTGAAGTACCCAAGGGATGCCCTGGGGGAGTGTCTGGACTGAAGATCAAGTGTCCAAGGTTGGAGGTAAGACTGAGTGGGAGAGTTGGCAAGGAGAGTCTACTGGGAAAGATGAGCAGTTAGGGGCCAGAGAAGAGGAAGAGACAGCTGTCAGAGAGGTTGGCTACAGAGGTTGGCCCCAGAATCTAAATAAATAGAAAGTTTGAGGGATGGTAGCCAACAGGGTCACATGCATAGATTCAAATGTCCTCCCAGTGCAGCCCATGGAGGGCCTTGGTGGGAGGGCTCTGTTGTACAACAGATGGGAGGGGATGCCGCTTGTGTAGAGCACAGTGGTGATGGTCCCACCTGGGGAAGCCAGTCGGCCACTCACTTCCTCGCTGACATTTACCTTGGAGCTTTCTGACAGGCCAGACAGAAAGGGTATGCCTCATTCAGCTCTGCTTTTCCACAGAATGGGGTGGGCGCAGATCTTTGGAGTGGTGACTTTTTGCTAGTAGGGAGGGGGGTGAGGTGACCAGAGCCTGTGCTGGGCACTCTGCTGAGCATTTATCAGTCAGGCAGAGATGCTGTCATCCCTAGCAGCCACTTCAGAAGCTCTTATGCTGTATGGCTATCAAAGAAGCTGTTGCTCTGGTTGCTGGCCTGTCACTGATGCATCACTTTGTCAGCCCAGTGCCACCCCCATCCCCTCAGCAGGCCATTCCTAAACCCCTTTGTTCTCTGAGGAGAGGCTTGTGGGTTTCTGAACATCTATTTAATAATTAACAGGGAGACCAGGGCTTCTGTTCTGTCAGGATGGGTCCCACTGGGATGCCTACCAGCTCAGAGGTGCAGCCTGCTTCACCCCCTCACTGGTGGTAAATCTTCTTCCTCCCTGCCTTTCTTGGCAGCTGGGATGTTGCCTTCACAAACTACCAGGCAGGAAAACAGCTGCAGTCAGCACCATAATGCCACTGCATTACCACTTGTGGGTTTGTGGTGACTTAAAACGTCCGTGGAAGGGAGTCATCACTGTAGACATAGCACAGAATGGGGCTACACCAAGGCTGGTGGCTGCAGGACCCTGGTCCTCGTACCCTGCCACCAGGGCAGAACCATTCCCTGGACTGGTCTGGCCAGTTAGCATAACCAGCAAGGCAGAGCCACAGGTGGAGGTGCTCAACTCCCTGCCTTTGGATGGTGTTCAAATCCCAGCACCCCCCTTCATACATAAGCCTTTTCCTGATCCTTTTTCCTCACGCTGCATTCTGGCAAGGGTTGATATACCACTTACCGTGAACTTACTCAAGCAATACTTCATTTTTTTGGAAAAAAACAATTTTGAACATTTTTGCGTTGAAAAAGAAAATCTGTTAGATACGTGTTTGTGCATGTCTCCCCTCCCCCACCCCTCACCCTCACCCCCTCTCCCTGTGGTCCTCCACCCGCCACCATGGACCGTCTTCCTGGTAAAGCCCCTGGAATCCTCGCCTTCTCTGGCAATGCTGCCTTTGAACCCCAGGGTCGCCCTCCCAGAGCTGTCAGACCAGCGTGCCATTTCTGAGCTGGGGGCAGCTTCTGACTCACTTCCCAAGCAGGGAGCTCCCAGGAGAGAAGCGGAGGGCACATTTTGATGCCAAGATTGGCGCCCTTCGCCCTGGCCCTGTGGAACAGTAGCTACCAAAGCTGGGGGAGCCAGCCACCACAGGGGGTGAGATCAAGGAGATTTTCTGATTAGAGCAGGTGAGCCATCTGCCACAGGCCCCTTTGCTTTCCAGCAGGATTCTGAGGGACTGGACATCTGGAGTCTGAGCAGCACTCCCTGCTTCCACCCCAGGGAGAGGCCAAGTGAGTGGGCCGACTGACAGATAGTAGGGCTGGTCTGACCTTGAAACCACTTCCCTTGCTGTCAGTAAACATTTGTTGAGTACTTGTGGGTAGTTGGTAGTGTATTGAGTACCAGAAGGGATGTTCCCTGGCAGGAGAAGTTTGCTTTTGGACACCAGCCAAGTGGAAGTCGGTGGCTTCATGGCAGGAATGGTTATAGCACTGGGGCGGGGGCGGGGAGAGGACATTAGGCTGTGGGCAGGGAAGACCCTACTGTCTGGGACACCCTCAGTCTGGGAGTAAGAAGACTAGACTTACTCTGAGCTTCACCTCCTGTTAGAAGTGTGACGTTGGGACCGTACTTTTGCCTATGTGAAGTGGGGAAAGTGCTTTGAGAGCCACCCAGTGCTCACCTAGATCTGGCTGCTTCAGGAGCATGAGTAGAATTTCAGCAAAGAGCTGCTCTTCGGTGAGGGGTGGGGGAGCTGAGTAGAGCCAGGAAGTAGCAGAGGCTGTGATATTAGAGGGGTGGCAGGCTGTTTAGGCTTCGAGAAGGCAGAGTGCAAGAAGGGGAGTGGGTGGGAAGCCTTTTCACATACCCACTATGGCAGGGAACCATCGGGCAGGAAGTGACTGAGAAGACTCTGGTTAAGGGGGCTGGGTCAGGATGGAGGTGGAAGAGAGAGACTGAGCCTGGGAGACCAGGGAGAAGCTTCTCCAGGAATACAGGAGGGAGGTAACGAGGACCCAACTAATGCTGTGGAAATAGGAAAGAAGA
This sequence comes from Cynopterus sphinx, assembly GCA_030015415.1. Taxonomy (NCBI): domain Eukaryota; kingdom Metazoa; phylum Chordata; class Mammalia; order Chiroptera; family Pteropodidae; genus Cynopterus; species Cynopterus sphinx. The sequence continues at coordinate 49,542,510 of CM057380.1, forward strand.
CACTGATTCTGTGATACCAGAAAAAAGCCATCAACAGCACAGGGGTAAGCATGAAGGCCATGTCCTCACACAGACCTGGGTCCAAATTCTGTCCCATCTACTTTTTAGCTGGTGACATTGAGCAAGGCACTTAACCTCTCTGAGCCTCAGTTGCCTCATCCAAATATGGGACAATTTGATATCTACTTTATAGGTTTGTTGTGAGGATCTGGTGAATTAATAGATGCAAAGTGTTTAGTTCAGGGCCTGGCAGCCGTCCTGCGGGTCTTTATCAGTAATATCAAAAGTTCTCATTAGATAGGGGAGAAGTGAAAGAACTGGAGGAGCCGAAAATGAAAGTGAAACTATGACCAAGGAGGAGGAACAGAGCTGGGCAGCTGGGCCCTGGATGTGTTGGTGTGGTTGGGGTGAATTAGAGACCTGTGGGACGTGCAGGTAAAAGTGACCATCAGGAAGAGGAGGCTGAGGCTAGGAGAGAGCCATGACTGCCGAGGGGGACGAGAGAACCCTCGAAGTAGAGGAGGCAGTGGGGCTGCTGCAGGAACACAGCCGTCACCCAGACCAGCAGGGATATTGTGAGTTTACTCAGAATCCTGGCCGAGGAATCCGGAAAGCTCCCGGGTCCACAGACTTATCAAGCAGCAGAGCCATCACTCAGGATCAGTGTGCTTTCACGGGCCAAGTTCAATTAATCTTTTGTGGATATCACTGCCACGTGTAATTCGTTTTTAGATGGAAAAAAAAGATTATGTATTTTAGGTTATGTGATCCTGCCCCACATGAATCAAATGCAAAGCAGCTGAAAAATTCCATGAACATAAAGAGGAGCTGCCTAAACCCTGAGTATAATTTGAGAGAAGGTGCCAAGTACCAGGCATTGGGGGACACCTGTGTCTGGTGGGGCAGCTAGCAAAAAAGGGGGCAGTAGGATGGAGGAGATCGGATATTCTTAGTGCCAAGAGAGGAGTGAGTGTCAAGAGCTGTGAGTAGTGTGCATACTGTGGAGAAGTTGGGGAGAGTGAAGACAGGGCAGAGTCTTTAGCATGTGGCACCCTGGACACCCTGCAGCAGCAGTAGGGCTGGGACCCCGAATGGCAGGGGATTGGGGAAGTGGAGAGCTGTGCTCTCAGAAGCCTGGCCACAGAGCGAAGGGGAGCAGACAGTAATGTGAGAGGGCAGCATGGTTAAAAGGACGTTTTTAGGATATGAAGACATGACATTTGTATTCACCTGACAAACCTTTATTAAGCACCTCAGGTGTACAATGTCGAAGGGAAAGAGACAGGGCCAATGGAAGAACTGAAGCTGCATAAAAGAGAGAGGATTGGTGGCTTCCCATTTAGAGGCGGAGGATGAAATGTCAGCCTTGGCAAGTGGTGAGAGGCCTCCTGGGATGAGGATACAGGGAATGACTCTGGGAAGTCTTTAGGCTGGGGAAGGGGACGATGTGGTGGCTGTGGGGGATTATCGCGGCTGCGACGAATCAAGGTCACCAGCGAGACCTAAGAGCAGAGGCTCCAGCTCTGCCACGGTGAGGAGTGGGAGTGAGAACTTGATGAGTACTTCGTTGCCAGCAATTTCCTTGCCCTAATAAATGTTCTTAATTTTTCATAATTGAAGGAGAAGCCACCAGAGGTCAGTTGATGAAGCTTTAATTTGGTTAACAAGGCAGGGAAGCAACTGGAAACCAATTACTGTGTCATTAACACAAACTCCATGATTAACTCAGAAGGCAGGCAGGGCTGGAGTTCCCACAGGCCACGGACAGCTCCCAGGAGGGCAGCCCTGCCCTGACGCTGCTCTTTGGGAAGGAACACGGGGCTTTCATGGCCACAGGAGACTGAACCTCAAGGGTTTCCTTGAAGGGGCATGGCCCCGCCCTGTCCTGAGGCACCAACCCAACCAGTCCTTGATCCCCAAAAAACAGAACTCAAAGCGGGCCCTGCGAAACGTGGCTGCCTCATTGCTGCTTCTCCCAAGCCAGCTTGCCTCTGACTTCTGGGCACTCTGAAGCCAGTCCTTTCCCCTCAGGGCCTCTATATCTCCAAGTGTAAGATTAGCTATCAGACTAAGTAAGCTTCAAGGAGCCTTCCAAAGCCAACATTCTGTGTCTATAAAAGCCAGCTGTCCCTTCTCTGGTCTTGCTGGAAACGGTCAACTCAATATACTCGGAGAGTGTACATTTGCTTTGACCCTGCACTCAGCCCTGTGGAGACACACGAGGCTGTGGAGTGTTCTCTACCTGTAGAGACCAGGTGTGTACACATGGGATATTGATGAACAGGTTGCTGGGTCTTGGGGTCTTGCAACAATGCATGGTCCAGAGAAGGAAGGTGAGAAACTGGAGTCATTGTTAGGGAGCGGGTCTCAGGATGGAGCAGGATGGGGGGCCCAACCCTAGATCAAGGCTTGACTGAACCTCTAACTTACTGTGTTGTTTTGGACACTGGGTCCCTGTCTCTGGTCCTCCAGAAAGGGCTGGGCTTGAAAGACTCCTGAGGTTCCCCTGGCTTCTGGTAAGACGGAAAATGCCAGTGAAGGTTCAGAGACAGGGACGAATATACTGGTGCGTAGGTGCAGGGCATGGTGATGAGACTGGCTGGAAGAGAGTGGAAGCGAGTGAGGTGAGGTGGGACTCCAGGCTGAGGAACCAGCAGGGCTGGGTCATGACTGGCCCAGACACTTGATTATTGTATAAGAAATATAAGGATTGGATGGTCTAGACTTAAGGGAGGATCACCACCAGCACTTTAGGCCTCTCTATTGCTTGTTATTCTTGGTGACTCTAGAAAGTCTCCTGAGAGCCTTGTGTAAGAAGCTGGAAAATCGTGGGGGAAAGAGATAAAAGTAGGGAGGAAAACGGGCTGCAGGCCGATGAGTGATAGAGCCACGTGGCGACCTCTGTTCTGTCTCCTCCCGTCCAGGCGTGTGGGGCCTAGTGAACAACGCGGGCGTCTTTATGTTTGGGGATGTGGAGTTCACCAGCATGGAGACCTACAAGGAGGTAGCAGGTATAAACCTCTGGGGCACAGTGAGGACAACAAAAGCCTTCCTCCCCTTCATCTGAAGGGCCAAAGGTGAATTGGAAAGGGACTTCCCTCCTGCCCCTGTTCTGCCTCACCTTTTCATCTTTGCTTAGAATGGAAGTAGGTCTCAGCAAATCCAACATTCACAGCCCAGGGAGGCTGAGCCATGTGGGGCCCGTGGGTGGTAGTGAGTGGAGGTGCTGTGGCCCGGTAGGCAGAAAGAGAGGTATGATTTTCAGAAGGTAAAGTTAGTAACAGGTCAGCCATCTATGCAACAAAGGCCAAAAGATTACAGCAATAATCTCACTCTGGGAACCTCATGTAGAGAAATAACCACCCTTGTGCCCAGAGCTGTGTGTGCACATCATGGTATCAGTAGGAATGTGGGTAAGTAAATCAGGCATATCCATTTCTCAGGTTACTATGCCATAGTTTAAAAATCAGACAATTGTGGTAGCAAGTAAAAAATTAAGAATAATTGAGATTAGACATTTGGAAAACAGAGAAAACATCCAAACCACCATAGTAGCCAAATGTAAGCAAAAGCAAACCACCTAAGAAGTCACTGACTCACATTTTTTCCCTGGAAGAGCAAAAATTTATGGCAAAACAGGCAAGTTCCATATGAACTATTCAAAGGTCCCAGCAATGACAGGATAAAGGCAGGGAGTGCTCTAGGATTTTAGAAGAAAACCCCAACCCTTCAGTGACTTCCAACTTAGAGGTTTCCGAAAGATGCCCACAGTGCCCAGGATGTGGCTGTGCCTTCACTCTGGGTGCACGACCAGCATAAGTGGATCTGTGGTCCACCTAGGCTGTCAGATGGGCTCCACCTCCACTCACACCACTGCCCTGAGGACTGGAAGAAGCTGTGGTCTACTCCTAGCACCCCCAGGCTGGGCCTGTGGGAGTCTCTCGACGTCACCACTCTCTCCCAGCTCCCCAGACTGCCCACGTATCCTAGTCCTGAAGTCAGGTTCAGAACCCTGCCCCTGCCTCTCCCCCTCTCCCTGCCCCTACCTACTTGCAGACAGAGCACTGCTAGATGATGACAATTTAGGATGAAAATGAAATGGGAGAATGTGGGAGCAAGACACAGCTTAGTTGTGTGTTGTGCATTGTACTGTTCTCTCCTGGTACGGAGACATGCTTCTCACTCATTTCTCCTCCCCTGACCTGCCAGGCACAACTGGCTACCTAAGAAACATAAGGGATGTGATGCTGATGCTGATGTGTGGGCTAAGCTGGCCGTGACTACCAATGAGACAGCCCCCTGGCCCTGGGTGGTTCAGAAGGCGAGGCCCCAGGTGTCAGGGGCCAGGGTTCTAGCCAGGCTTCTGGAAACATGCCAGGCCCTAGAACCTCTGCCCTACCAGGCAGTGCCTCCTGAGCAGGTGCTTGCTGTCTTCCTCTGTAGGCCGTATTGTCAACATCAGCTTCCTGGGCCGCGCGGTCATCCCAGCCCGCTCCTCATTCTGCATCACCAAGTTTGGAGTGGAGGCTTTCTCTGACTGCTTGCCCTATGAGATGCACCTTTTGGGGTCAGTGTGGTAGAACCTGGTAACTACATCACTGCCACCAGCATCTGTGGCCCCAAGCGCTTCCAGGCCATTGCCAACAAGATGTGGGATGAGCTGCCAGAGGTGGTACGTAAGGACTGCGGCAGGAGGTGCTTTGATGAGAAGATCGCCGTTGCGGAGACCTACTGTCTCAGAGGCTCCACAGACACATCCCTCGTCATCAACACTGTCACCCACGCCCTGACTGCTGCCACCCCCTACACCTGCTACAACCTCATGGATTACTACTCATGGCTGTGAATGCAGATCATGACTCACTTGCCTAGGGCAGTCTCTGACAGGATCTTCATATACTGAAGAGTTTTGGGGACTTGGCCTCTCTTGGGAGCCCTGGTGGGCAGGAAGGGGGAGAGGGAGGCTGGAAGGGAGGGAGGAAGGGAAGGAGGGAAGAAAGAATCTATTTAGTTGCCTCTTGATAATCCACTTGTGGATTATCCACCTTCCCACTACCAGTTTTAGCATTAAGCAGAGGGGCTAACCCAGCCTAGTTTGTATGCACAGTGAGCATCGGGGTGTGGCATGGGCAGGGTCCCTAAACCTCAGGGCAAATATGATGCATCTATCTTTCTGGAGTTTATTTCCTACAAAGATATGGAGGAAACATCTTTATATTAAAAATAGATTTATTATAAAAATAGAATTCAAGTTCTTTATATCTTTAAACTAAACCATCAGTTCAAAAATATTTCTCATTTGATTCTTAAGCCAACCTCATGAGGAAAAAAACAGGTATTTTGTTCTTTTGTTCACAAAAATCTATAACCTAAAGAGGATACATAAATACTCCTTTTAGTGCTTATAAATGGTCCGAGTCATGTGCTCCTCCCACAGCTGTAAAGACACTTCACATCTTGTGTCCTAGGGCTGCTCTGGAAACTCCTCTGAGAGCTCTGACATCACCTGAGCCTTACGTACCGTGTGCGCACTGTGCACCTCTTTACATGGCCATTGTGCTAGTGTGTGGGGCCTCAACCAGCAATCTGAAACTGTGTGGAGGGGGTGGGGACATTCTGGAGATTTCCACTTGAGATTTCTCCAACTTCTCTTGAGACTTAGGATAATAAATCTTTGGAGTTGATTTTATACAAAGATGTTTTATATAAGAAACATCTCTTTGCTCTTTGACTAAGAGGGCAATTTGTCTCTGGGTCTGCTTGATTTTGTCTGAGGCGGGACCCTTGTTAATGGGGCATCCTTGGCAATACCTGTGGTGCAAAGGCCTGGTACTGTGCCACCTTCTCCCCCACGGATAAGTCTAGGTTCTCTGTCTTATGTGTTGTGCCTGCGTGTGCGCACAAACACGCACACATACTCTCTCTTACACACACACACGCACACACACGCACACGCACACGCACGCACACCTCTCTCTCTCTCTCTCTCTCTCTTACACATACACATCTGTTCTGCAGGGCTCAGGGTAGCCTTCATTGATGGCTCACCTTCTTGCTGTGGCCTTAGTTTTCTTTAAGGAGCCAGGTCACTGGTAGGCAAAGCATGTGCCATCACCTTGGGTTTGGGTTTAAAAGCTGCTTCCTTGAAATTGCCCAGGCTTGGATGTTTGGATCAAAACCAGACACCACCCTCCTCCAGGCGGCTGCAGGCCTAGGACAGGATGCTGAGTGCCGGCCCCACAAATCACACTCGGCGTTCGTCTCTCCCAGGGAGGGCCAGGCTGTCCGCTAGGGGGTGCCCTGCCCCCGCAGCCGGAGCTGCCTCTGCTCCGCATTGGGAGCTTCCACCCAGGCCTGAGGTCTTTCAGGAAACGGCCCAGGCACTAAGACGCAAGACCCTTTAGAAACAGCCTTCCTGCTGCTCTAGTAGCTGCCTGGCTTAATTAAAGGTGGATCCTGGCACTGGAAGGCGATGGAACCTGGGCAGCTGGAACTGACCATGTGGTTCAGGCAGACAAAGAGAAGGGGGTCTCACAAGGAACAAATTCACCCTGCCGTTGGGCCTTTGTCCCCTCTGTCTTAAGTAAGGAGTACCCTGTACCAGCTCCCTCCCTGTGTGGACAACTGGTTGGCAGGCAGGGCTGAAACCTTCTGGATCCCAGAGAGGAGCATCTGATGGCTATCCTGTGTGCCTAACAATAAGATCCTCCTGTATCACAGAGTTTATCTTTCAAAGTTGCATTTTTACATATTGGGAGATTTTTTTTTTTCATGCTTAATTGTATTAAGAGAAGATGAGTGGAATACTGGTTACACTCCTGCATGTATAGCTGGGAACTAGCAGGAAGGGGAGACAGTTACATATTCTGGGCCAGGACCAGTAGTAGATTAAACTGGAGAAGCTGCAATCTGCTGGGTCATCAGGAGTAAGACAGGATTGCTAGGCTGGCCTGCAGGATGCACTAATTTTTAAATTTTTATCCCCATGATTGAAAAGCCCAGAGTATCTCCCCTCCAGGTAATCGCAATGCTAACTAAATAAATCCTCACATTTACTATTTACTTTCTGGCGCCTTAGAGCTTACTGAGGGTTTTGATCCTTACAAGAGCCAGCTGAGGTGGGCAGAACAGAGGTTGTTGTTCCCATTTTACAGATGACATAACTGAGACTCAAGAGGGAAGGTGACCCATCTAGCATCACAGTGGATCTGGGCAGACTCAGCACCAGCACAAAAGTCACTTGAGTGGTGCTGTTCACCATCACCTCACCTTGTGGCCCCAATGGCCCCGGGAATTAGGTGCGTCAGGGTCACCAAGCATCTTGCTATTGGCAGAGAGCTGTCCTTTCTTGTGGGAGTTAGAGGACAGAGGGGGCCTTCCAGAGGCTGCTACCTGGCTGTCACTGTCTAGGAATGCCGAGGGCAAATGGCATCCACAGGTACTGACTTGGGTAGGAACACTGTCTCCAGCATCTGCCCCTTGGAAGGATTTGCCAGATCATTGAGGCTTAAGGATGTTTCTCCTGTCATCTCAGGCCTGCAGTGTTGGCCTGGGCCCCTTGAGTATGCTCCTACCTCCCAAGCCGCAGGTACCAGTCAGCAGGGCTCTGGGCCAGGAACCAAACTTTCATGATCTCATTTTATCTTTCCCAGGGCCTGTGAGGTGGGGACAGAGTCCAGCACCTGCTGCCAATCCTGCTCTGCTACCCCTGTGGTGTGACCTACAGCAAGTGGCTCTCAGTTCAGGGCCTGAGGTGGTGCCTCAGGCTAGAGCAGAGAAAGCATGCAAACAAAGCCTAGGATTGGGAGGGGTGTCAGGGCCTCAGCTTGCACCGAGGACTTCCCCCAATAGTACTTTTGTCTGTGGGACCTATGGACTGCTGCCTTCGGCTAGCACAAACCCTCTCTTAATGGCTGAAGTCTCGGCAAGGGCTTTTTTGCAAGATGCTCCTGAGAGTGCCTTGTTACAGAGCACACGCTGTGTTTAACATTCCACCGGGGCCAAGAGGCAATGTGAGCAGGTGACAGGCCGGCCTGGCCCTGTCTGCTGCAAGCTGCTCCGGCTGTGCCCCTAATGCCCACGGCAGGGGGTCTGCCAAAGACTCCCCAGCTGTGAGGCCTGTTCATTTTCTATATTTCAAATAGGGCTGGGCTCTGCAAAGTTGTGCAGACCTGTTCTGGTGCAGGTGTAGATGTGAGCAAGCAGAGGCTTCCCCGGCTTGGGTGGTGCCAGGCTCAGGCTGCTAGGTAACAACTGTACACTCTGGGCACATTATACAGCCAGTTCACCTCCTTCCTCTCCCCTGATTCTCACAGCAGCCTGCTTGATAGGCAGGGTGGGTTAGTATTTCATTTTACACATAAGGAAACACTACCCCAAGACTCGCCAAGTGTGGGATCGAGCCAGGCAGCCAAGCCAGATCTAACCTTCAGCCCGGAGCTAGTGATGCATGCAAAGCAGGGCAGATGGTACCAGGATCTAAAATAAGGAGGGGAAAAAATACCTCAATTACGTAACAGTAAGTAAAACCTGTAAGCACGTGCACGGTAACAACCACAAAGTGTTGCCGCAAGAGCCAACTCCTGCTTCCCTTAGGAAATCTGCCTTGACTGGGCTAACACTGAGCCCTGTCAGGGGCGTTTCTGAGGGCATGCTCTAGAACAGGGGTCCCCAACCCTCAGGCTGCATGAGTACTGGTCTGTGGCCTGTTAGGAATCGGGTCACACAGCAGGAGGTGAGTGCCAGGTGCGGGAGTGAAGCTTCATCTGTATTTGCAGCCGCTCCCCAGCACTAGCATTACCACCTCAGCTCCACCTCAGATCATTAGGCATTAGGTTTTCATAGGGACACTGGTCCCTGGTGCCAAAGAACTGGGGACTGCTGCTCTAAAACACCAAAACTCAAACCTTGGACAGAGATTCTGGAGCTGTCCTCAAAGGGCTTGAGGGATATATGAGCACAGGGCTTGAGAATCCTCAGGTGAAGAGACAGGACAAGCAGGGCTGTGGCGCTCTGTGCTCTTGTGGGGCCAAACAAACCCAGAGCATCATAAGGCCTTCTTAGTCTATGTAGGCTCTGAAGAAGGTGGTTTCTGAGCTGCAGCTTCAAAGGTATAGAATAAGCACCTGCTGGGCCAGGAACCAGGAACTAGGGCTGGAAGAGGATGCCAAGGCCCCTAGAACCTCAGAGAAGGAAAGCAGACTCAGCTGTCATCAAGCCTGAGATGCCGCCTCCTGGGAGCTGATCAGGCCTTGAAGCCCTCTCCTGACAGAGAACTCATTACTTTCTAGGAGAGCATTTCCTCAGGGAAAATTTATCCAAAGACTCAGCTGAAATCAACCACCTCTAATTTAACTCTTTTGGTGATTGGTGTGACTCAGAACCATGCAGAACTGTTTAGATCTTCTCAACTGGCCCACTGGGTTAGCCACTTCAGATTCAAGAGTCCAGGTCCCTCATTCGACAGGTTTCCATACTCCTCAAGTCTGAAAAAAGTTTCAGCTGTGGTTATCTCAGCCTTCATCTTTGATAATACGCACCAGGCTGAATGACCACCTAGTCTCCTCAAGCCACCAAGAACTTTGAGACAGGTTTTAATACTTTGGGGGAGATGCTCACCACTTCTTACACGCACGTGCCCCCTCACAACTAAGTGTGGCACAACTTTCCTCTCATCTGATCCTCGTAAACAGCTTATGAGTTAGGCAGGCAACTGAGTCTCAGGGAGATGAAGCAATTTGCCTGAGGTCACAGAGCCAGAAAGTAGAAGAGCCAAGACAGAAACCTAGGTCTGGCTTCCCCACCTGGGGCTTCATCCTTTACCCTCACGCTGCCTCGGTCTCCCCTTAAGCTGGGCTGGACACACTGCTCAGAGGCTGACATGTAGCCTATGAAGGAGTGAATGATGGGTGGGGAACATTAAACTCAACTTTCTCCTAGCCCGCAGTTTTGCAGAGAGCAACACTGAAGGGAGGTTGAGCCTTTCCTGCGTCTCACTGCAGGTGTGTCTGTGGTGTCTGTGGGATCTCCCAGTGGCCTGGGCACTGTTGGAGAACCTGAGGTGGAGAGAGAGGGTCCAGAAGATATTCCCAGGGCTGTGGCCAAGGACCAACCTGGCCTCAACATGTGTTAGAGGAGAGTAAATGAGGACCAACCTCAGCAGATTCTGGGGCCCGGAAACACCTTGTACTGCTCTCTCAGTGAGATTTAATTGCTCTATAAAATGTGAGGCTGCTTCCACTTATCAAATTATAGATGAGCTTAATTACAGCTCCCTGAGTAACCACACTGGGCTCCTTCAGAAATAGCAGTGGGCTGGCTGCTCTTCTCAGCTTCAGCTGCAGCGTCCCCCCCACCCCACCTGCACCCTCCATTTCAGGGGGAGCTGGCTTTTCGAGGATGTCAGTGCTGCTAAACTCTGCTCCCAGACAAGAGTGGACTTGGGGCCCTCCACTGGGCACTCTCCACTGGTCACCGCCTGGCTGGGTCAGCTCGCAACCGGTGAGCATCTGCTGGGCCCTTGGCCTTGTGTTCTATTACTGGGCTGTTTAGCCTGCTGGTGCCTCTCTCTCTCCTACTTATGTTGTGTTCTGGCCAAAGGTTTTGACTCATACTGTCTGACTGAAGGTGTGCAAAGTGATGCGTGACCTGCCATAAGAAGTAAAGAGCATGGTGCTGGCTGAGAAAACACGTGCTTTATGGTGTTCAAGGGCACCTTCGAGGAAACAGGGTAAAGGGCAGCAGACCACAGGGACTGGTGAAAGTTCTGTGACATTATGAAGGGCATCATAAGCTGTCCTGTGGGTCAGCAGGATGGACAGACTTGTTCCAGTGGAAGGCACAGTGTGATTTCAGGAAGCTTTGATGGGAACGGAGGAGCAGCTGTGGATGATAATCCAGGTGTCCTAAGTGTCCTCATGTTTAGGTGTGAAGCCCCTTGCTTAGCGCCATCTGCTCCCTCTTTTTCTGCCCCCTTTATTATTTGAGTCTCTTCTTTGGACCATGCCCTGCACTGGGCATGGGGTGTCTAATGGCAGGCAGCCCACTGCCCTCCAAGAGCTCATTGTCTAGCCCAGGGTGACAGGTGCCGCGATTTGGGGGAGGAAGTAAAATGCTTTATTCTACCATAAATGAATAAAAGTACAGCCATTTTCAATCTACACACAACCTAATTTTTTTTCTTCCCTGTCCAGCCTTGGAGTCCTAGGCTGACAGCAGATGTGGGGAGACGTGAATGGGCATGGGTCTTTCCCTAGTGGAGGAATCCCCGGACTTTCTCAAAGGAAAAACAAAAGCGACAATTCCTGGAAAAGCACTGCCAGGCCTTGCCCAGATGCCAATACTATGTGGGCAGCATATGGTGCTGGGACCACTTGCAGAATGACCAGGCAGGGGGCTCTGTGACACATGGGGCTGGGCACGTGGTCTGGAGGCTGAAGGCAGAATCTGACCAGGTCCTCAGGCTGAGCACAGACATGGAAAAGTAGACGCCACCTTGAGGAATGTGACAAATGAGAATTTTCAGCTTTGGGGTTTATTTTCTGTGAGGTTAAATGAACAACAAAAGAATATAATAGAACACGAAAGATGCTCTTGGGGAAGCTCTTGTTTTCCTGCAGCAGAAAAATAAGGGGCAGACCTGGGGAGTCCCTGAGTAGGCAATCCCTCCCCTGTGAGAAGGGAGCCTACTGGGGATGCCGTGTTAGAAATGGAGGGACCCTGCACCTGGAGGGATGGGGAAGAAACAGCCCTTGCTGGAAATTTGTTTCTGGCTTATGTAGAAAGAACACAAGTTTGGGAGGCAGAGAGACCTGACTTTGAATCTGATTGTATAGTGCTGTCAAGTGATCTAGTCTCTCCCAGCCTCAGTTTCTTAATGTCTGAAAACAGGTAACAAAGGATACCTTGCAGGTTTGTTATGTAGATCAGGTGGGTGTGTAAGCACCCTAGCATAGCACCTGGCACGGTGGGTGGGGGGGACTGAGGAGGCACCCTGGCCAGTCAGCATAACGGGGTCCTCCCCCATTCCCACCCAACCTGATCTTTCTGACACTTTAGTTCAAGGGTGTTCTAGAGGCAGAGACATACATTGAGAAACACTTAAGGTTCAACCACAGCAGCCACAACCCATCTTCCTACTCACCCTGCTCCTTCCAGGCCTGAAGCAGAGGAGGTACTTTCCTCTTCCCCTTGCCCCTTTCTGACTTCTAAATGCAGAGCAAACTCTACAGCCCTTCATCACCTCCTTGCCGGAAATCCCTGAAGGGATGCTAGGTGGATTGTGGAATTAATGACCAGAAGGACTTAAGCCTAAAAGCCCAAACAAAAAGTGCATCCCAAGCTGAGGAGGCAGTTTTTTTTGAAGCACAAACCCTTGAAACTGTCCGGAGGGACCAGCCCATTTGTTCCACTTAGGGGAGGGTGTGGGCCATTTCTTCCCTCTCTGCTGTCTGTTTGGACTCTTCCCATTACCTTTTAGTTGTCTTAGCCAGGCCTGCCTCCCTTTCTGTCTTTTCTCCTTTGGTATTCAAGGACTGCAGGTCAAGTGCTGCTCTCTAATCAGGATGCAGGGAATTTGCAGTACGATTTGGTTCCCAGCTTTGAGGAGTTTACAGCTGTGCAGGGCAGGTGGGCTGTGTACCAGCCCAGGGGGTAACCATTTCTCAGTGACAACCTGTGCCACAGCGGACGTGCAACCATTTGTGGGAGCCCAGGGAAGGGAGAAGAGAATTCTGATGGGCAGATTCCGGATACCTCTTAAAGAGGTCGTGTTTCAGTGGAGCCTTGACAAATGAGGAAGATTTTGACAGGTGGAAATAGGAGTCAAAGCAATTGGCAGGGCCTTTCACACGGAAGGGAACAGCATGGGACAGGCCCAGCATTCTGGCAAGGATGGAATTTTTTTTAAATGATCCCTTTATAGCTTATAGAAAGAAATAATGCACACACAAAAATAGTATAATTCAAAGTAGCCTATATAGGAACCAGATCTTTTTTTTTTTAATTTTTTTTTTTAGGTTTTCTTAAGTATATCTTTTTTTTTATGGTGACATTGGTTAATGAAATCCAATAAGTTTCAGCTCTACACTTTAACAGTAAGGGATATATATATTTACACTGTATATTCACCTCTCATGGTTAGATTTCTTTCTGTCACCTCGTATTTGACCCCCTTTACCCTGTCTACCTCTGCTCTACCCCTACCCCCTGGTAACTGCTAGTCCAGGTCCACAAGTCTCTGTTTGTTTGTCTCATTCATTTGTTGCTTTTAGGTTTATATCCCATATATAAGTGATATGTGATTTTCAACTTTTTCCGTCTGGCTTATTTCACTTAGCACGATTTTCTTGAGGTCCATCCATGTTGTCACAAATGGCAGTATTTCATTTAGTGGAGTAATATTCCGTTGTATATATGTACCACGGCTTCTTTAGCCCATCATCTATCATAGGACACTTCAGTTGCTTCCATGTCTTGGCCACTGTGAATAAAGCTGCTATGAACATCGGTGTGCAAATATTCTTTTGCATATGGGTTTTCAATTCTTTGGGGTAAATACATGGTAGAGGGGTTGCTGGGTCCTATGGTAGATCAATTCTTAATTTTTTGAGAAACTCCATACTGTTTTCCATAGTGGCTGTACTAATTTGCAGTCCCACCAGCAGTGTATGAGGGTTCTTATTCTTCCACATCCTCTCCAACATTTGTTATTACTTGTCCTGTTGACTATCGTAATTCTAACAGGTGTGAGATGGTATCTCATTGTAGTTTTAATTTGCTATTGATGCTGAGCATCTTTTCATGTATTTGTTGGCCATTTGTATGAAGGATGGAATTCTTGAAGGGAAAGTGCAATATTTTGAGAGGCTTGAAGACCTCCTGCCTCTCGGAAAAAATGATGGTGGAAGGGGGTGGAGTGAGACCTCAGATGGCACTGTTCAGACAGACCTGACCCTCAGAACTGTCAGAATCAGATCATTTTAAGCTGGACCTCAAAAGCCATCCAGTCCTTGGTTCCCAAACTAACTGCGTATGAATCTCCCGGGGGAACGATTGAAAAACAGAACTAGTGAATCTCTAGTGGAACCCAGGAACCTTATTTCTAAGAAGTGACTTCAAAGCAGAGCTAGGAAAGGGACAGTGAAAAAAGAGGGGATGCCTCATCTGAATTAGTGACCGATCTGGGGCTTGAAGCCAGCAGTCCTGCTCCTTGTCTGTGTTCTTCCACTGCACACATATGAGGAGAGAACTGGTGCATCTGTAAGAGTGGATTTGCCTGTCCCTTTGTAGCTACTAGCGGGGATGCTCCTGAAGTGGAAAAAGCCTGGGGACTTGTTTCAGAAGCACCAGGGCAGAGAGTTGCTGGTGAGCTTTTCCTTCCATTTCAAAGACCTTTGTGGGGTGAAAGAAAGGGTTGGGGAGAGTGGGGCAGGTGTTCCCCGAGTCCCAGGCAGAGGCCAGGTGGCCTGCTGGAGTGTTGTCATTATCAGGAAAAGAAGGGTGGAAGCCCCTAGTGCAGATTTGTCTGACCAGTTTGGCATTTGGATTGCGGTTAGTAGCCCAGCCTCCCCACAATTTTCAGGTGTACACCTTGCCATGGGCAATGCCATAAGGTTGTGCCAAGCCAACACGCTGACTGTGTCACTCTATTTCTTGGAACTTCTGCTTTGCTCAGTATCCTCAACTTGACCAAGAGGGAGTGGTCAACTGCCTCTCCAGTATTTCTCCTGCCTTTAGAGGTGAGACTGGAGAGGGTCCGGGAGGTAGTTAAACAGGATCGGATTTTCTCTGACCTATGGCAGAAGGCCTAAATTCAAGTTCCAGTTCCACATTCTCAGTTGCAGGCTGGGCCACTGGGGGTGGCTGAGGAGAAGCAGCATGCTCCCATTCTTGTTTTTTAGTGCTCAGGAACCTGGTTCTCAGCAGCCTAGCTGGCTCAGACAAGCCAGAGTCTTGAGTCAGAGAATGGTATAGGTCTCTGATATCCATCCTCCCCTTCTGCAGGAGTATACTCTTCAGTATTTAGCTGGGCACAGGGCTGTCTAGAATCAAGACTACATTTCCCAGCTTCCCTTGCAGGTAGAGGTGGTTAGGTGATTGTGTTCTGGCCAAGGACATATAAGCAAATACAGCGTAACAACAGCTTTCAGGAACCTTCCTTAAAAGATAGCTTATAACCACCTTTAGCTCCTTCATCCCTTCATTTTACTGCCTAGACTTGGATACTACCATCTTAGACCATGAGGTCAAGGCCACGTATGGCATTACAAGATAGTGTCTGGATCCCAAACACTGGGGAACTACTTTCCACCCTTGACCACCCATCCAGATTTTATGCGAGAAGAAAGAAAGTTCTGTTTTTTCTGTATTACTACTACTTGGGGATTATTTCTTTGCAGGCAGACCAAATCCTAACTAATGTCGGCCCCAGCTGGACAGAGATGGGAAAGCACACACATGGGGGCAGGAAGCCACATTTGATAATAGTCATAAGCATTTATTGAGTACTTCCTACGTGCCAGTATGTACATTATTCCATTTGATCCAGTAATACTGTGAGGCAAGATTCATAATCCCAATTTTATAGATGATTAAACTTAGGCTTTGGTTTAAATACCTTGTCCAGTCAGTCAGAAAGGGACAGGATTCAGAACCAGCCTCTTTTTAACTGCTGAGCACAAGCACTGACTATTCCTCAGGCAACGAGGAAGGTCCCTGCCAAGCTGGCCACAGCCTCCCTGACTTTCCCTGGGCCATCGAGGCCGTGGCTCAGCTTAGATTGAGAGGAGAGATTTACTAAGCTGTGACTGCACTGAAACTGACTACAAATCAGGCTGAGACCCTAGTCCTTATCCTCCAGACAAAATTCTTAGACTTAAAATATTTTCAAGGTCTATTTCCTTTACCTAATGAGATGTCTTCTCAGAGAAATCCCCGATGAGATCATCTGCTATGGTCTGAATGTTTATGTCCCCCAAAATTCATAGGCTGAAATCCTAGGACGTGGGACCTGTGGGAGGTGTTTAAGTCATGAGGGCACAGTTGTCAGGAATGGGATCAGTGCTCAAGAGGAATTCCCTAGCCCCTCCCACCATGTGAAGACACAGTGAAAGGCGCCAGTTATAAACCAGGAGGAGGGCTCCCACCTGGCCATGCTGGCTGCTTGATCTCGGACTTCCAGTTTTCAGAACTATGAGAAGTAAATTTCTGTTGTTTATAAGCCAGTCTGTGGTATGTCATAGCAGCCCAAGCTAAGAGATCATCTCCTGTTTAGTGGCTAAGAGGGCTCAAGACTCCTCTTTATCCACCTCCTCCTCTCTTGTCCTGCCTTTTTTCCTTCCTCTTACTCCCTCTCTGCCCCTCCTTCGCTTCTGGGAATCAGGGAGTTTGAGCCAGAGGCTCATTATACAGTGTGCCTTCCCTCAAATAGGCTTTAGTTTATCTTCAAAGATTTCCACAGGAGATCAACCTCAAAATGTCTAAAACATAAAGGAGTCAGAAAACCTAGTGCTACTTGCCTCTCTGCTACCACGTTCCCTTGTCACTTGAGTAAGCCCTTTCTACTCTCTGGGCCTCACTCTCCTCATCTTAAAATAATAGTAATAAAAACCACCCCTAACACATTTTTTTTACCATGTCTTGGGAACATGTTCTGAGTGCATTACATACAACAATTCACTTAACCTTACGGCAACCCTATGAAGGCAGTACTATTGCTCTTCTTGTTTGACAGATAAAGAACCTGAGACACAGAGGTGTTTGAGTTGCTGGAGGTCATGCACAAGCAAGTGAAAATGAGAACAAGAGACTTGAAAGAGGACCTCAAGCTTGTGTTTAGTATCACAGTCTCTTGCTTAAATGGCTTCTCATGTAGATTCTCAGTGCAATAAAGACCAAAGAGGGGGTCTTGGGTAGAATAGGGGTGGAGTCTAAACTCTCACCCCTCGGCCTCCCCTTCACTATCCCTGGAGTCCTCTCCTTGGCTCTAGAACAGTGTGAAGGCCACAAAAAT
The DNA here is from genome assembly GCA_030015415.1 of Cynopterus sphinx. Taxonomy (NCBI): domain Eukaryota; kingdom Metazoa; phylum Chordata; class Mammalia; order Chiroptera; family Pteropodidae; genus Cynopterus; species Cynopterus sphinx. The sequence continues at coordinate 49,559,521 of CM057380.1, forward strand.
CTCTAGTCATTATTAGCCCCTCCAGCTGGAACATTCTGAGAGTCTCTCACAGCTGGGGGTCACTGGGCTTGAGAGGCCCTGAACAGAGAGACTGGGATTAGGGGTTGATCAGAACCTGTCTGCAGGTTCCTCTGAAGGATCATGAACCCTCCAAAATGGACTGTTTTCTAGGTGAGCAAACATCTACCTGGAGAGCTGGGGCCCCGGGGCCTTTGGCTCGACCTCAGCGCCTTTCAGAAAGCAACTCTGCTTTCAACTAGTGGCAGCACCTGCTCCCTAGAGCACAGGAATGGCAATGTCTGTCCCTCGGCTGGGCCCCAGCAGCCACTCTGCTGTCCAGGGCAGGCGGTGAGCACAGCCAAAGGGCTCCTCGTGCAACTCCAGAAGGGTCGGCCGTGCCCGCCTCCCCCCGTCACTCCTCACCCCTCTGCCCCGTGCCGGGCAGGTGTCCTGATGTACTGGGGAGCCCTGCCGGCTCCAAGCGACCATTCATGACTTTCCCCAGCCCTGCCTGCCCCTTTCCCGCCTCAGGGCTGGGCAGCTGGAGTGCTCCCCGCTCCTGCGCTTCTCTTCCTTCGCTGGGCTGGGCGGCTGGGATGGACAGATCAGAGAGGGACCCCTCCCCCGGCTCTGTACCACCACAGGGGGACCTCGGTCAGGTCTCTAAATCTTAGCTAGAGCGCCATGTGGGGGGCCTTCGGTGCCTGTCCGTCCCCTCCATCCAAGCGCCTCCCCCACCTTAACAGGATGGTGATGGCGGGCCAGCTGCCTCCGCTCCACCATGGCAGGCTGTCCGTCTCCCACGGCAGGGAGCCAGCCTGAGGAGCCCACCAAAGTCACTCTGTGGCTCACGGCTCGTGCAGTACCCTGTGAGCGTTGATGGGGGGCCCTCGGGGCCCTTCCGCCCCTGGGGCAGCAAAGCCGGGCTGCAGGCCCTCTGAGGGGCAGGGGAGGAGGCAGAGCCAAAGCAGCTGAAAGGAGTTTCCTTCCCTCCAGTTTTGCTGGGCTTGCTCCTACTTTATTCCAGGAAGGGACTCAGACCTCAGAAACATCCTGCCAAACATTCTCGTTTTCAAAGGAGACTAGGAGCCCCTGCTCTCCAGCAAGATTTGTTTATCACAACTGTGTCGATACACTGTCCCCATTTACTACTCCATGCCTCCCTTCTGAGCCTCCTTCTTCAGGGTGTGTGAACAGCCTAGAAATGCAGGAAACTGCATTTTTTTCGATGCTGCACTATGCTGGAGACACCTGTGCTGAGGGTTAGAGACCTGCATTGTAGGTGGTTTTTAAAATTTGTTTGTTTTAACCACTGGTTTATTGTGTGGCTTTGGTCACATTCCACTCCTTCTTTGAGCTTTGTTTTCCCCATCTGCCTAGTAAATTAGTGGTGTTTCCTGAAGTCTCAGCAATTCTTCAGAAGAGCTGATAAGGGATTTGCTTTATGATCTTGTGAAGAAAGAATTCTACTAAAAAATATTTGAAAACCACTAGCCTAGGTGCCCTCACACCTATGTCAGGGAATTGTCTGTTAGGTGTCTGAAATTTTTTCTTAGGCTTAATCACCTCAAGGTCCCTGAGTCTGACATGTCTTCTCTTAGAGTTGCTGGGGTGAGCCTAACGCCGGGGACGGAAGACATAGTAAGGCAAAGGACCCGCTGGGACATCCCCAAGTAGGGACAGGATTTAAATGATTCTGCAGAGCTTTCTTTTCTCCTGGGATTGAAGGTCTTTTTATGGCCACCCTTCTCCCTCCTGGTCCAGGTCTCTGTCTCCATTTCTTACAAGCAAAGCCCTCCCTTGGCATGCCCTCTCTGGACACAGCAAACCTATACTGACTGCAGGGAATGATTTCTCTCACTTCACAAATGAGAAAACAGGCTTAAAGAGATGAAGGGATTAAGCAAGGTGACAAAACAAGTTTTTGGCAGAATGGTATAAGAATTCTGAAATCCTGATAACTTCAGGTGAACCAGACTCCTGCCAGCTGGGGGAATGGTTCTGACAGGTGTGACGCTATAAGAAGGAAAAATATACTCTTGAACCTGCTCTGACCACCAAAACAGGCTGAGGCAGGAAAACACGGGGTGTGACTTTTTTTGGTTCTCTGGGTTCCTCTGAACACTTTCCAAGGCTCCTGAGCCAGGACACTTTAAGAAAGGCGTCACCAAACTCTGGGCTGTGGCCTAGTACCTGTCCCTCGCCTGTTAGGAACTGGGCCGCACAGCATGAGGTGAGCAGTAGAGGTGAGTAAAGCTTCATCTGCATTTGCAGCCACTCCCCAGTGCTAGCATCACCACCTCAGCTCCCCCTCAGGTTGTCAGGCACTAGATTCTTAAAGGGGCACCAGTCCCCGCTGCCAAAAAGGTTGGGGACCATTGTTTTAAGAGATGGGCCAAAGTCAAGAGGCTCTGATACCATTATTGTCCAAACCCCAACACACATGCACCTGGCAGTGAGAGGGTCCTCGTCCATGGCACGTTCCCTGACACAGGAGTGCTGTGTGAACAGAAGATCTCTCCCTGCCAGCCACCACATAAGGTTCTGAGAATCTCCCCCAAACAACATTGGCAGATTCTAAGCTTCCTCAACTTTTTCCAAGACAGGCCCAGGACATTTTCAAGGATGTTTTCCTTGAGTGGAAATCAGTATTCTAGTTACAGCCCTGGTGTCTGTAATCCCTCCCACTTGGGCAGCACTTGGGGTTTACCACTCATATTCACACACGAGGCCTGGGAGGTAGGCAAGGTAATTAGCAGATTTATCTCTGCTTTATAAACCAGACAATAGAGACTCACGGAAGGGTGTGACTTGTGCAAAGTCATGCATAGCACTGGAAGAGCCAGAACTGGAAACTGGGTTGATGCTGTGTCAGGCTGAGGGCTTGGCTCTGTCAGTCCTGGCTGTGCTATGAGGTTTTCTACTCAGATAAGGCTAAAACAGCCTCTCTAGCAAAGAAAAGAGCAAGGTATTCATCCTTTTTCTGGCATTTCCCCATAACGAGCTGCCCATCTTACCATTAGAAAGGGAGGGCCCTGTTAGGGGATAAAAGTCACACAATTGACTTGGGAAAAAAATACTTTCTTTCCATGCTCTATCCTAGCCCTGGCCAGTCCAGGGGAGTCAGGGTCCTGGGTGTCCAGCTCAACAATTGATTCTCTGGGTGGAGGGGTGGGGCAGGGAGCCTTGGTCAGGAGGACCAAGTCTCAGTTTCTTCTTCCATAAGATGGGACAAAAGACTAGGAGCATTATTCTCAAATATATTAGGATTGCCTGGAAAATTTTGTACAAAACTTAGATCTTAGGACTTCACATAGGCCTGGTAGATCAGCTGTGGGGTTAGGGAAATCAGTGGGAACCCTTGTTAACTAGTTCCCTGGGTGATTCTGAGACCCACTGATGTCTGAGAGCATAAGACTAGATGGTCACAAGGGCCCTTCCTGCTCTGACACCCTATAATTTAAGGCAGCAGGAAGTGTGGCAAGTGCACTTTGACTCATTGCTCATGTCTGCCCATGTTTTATCCTTTATAGTAGACCCAGGGTCTTAGAAGTGGAAAATACTTGAAAAGATTACCAGAGGACAGTCTCTTCAGGAAAAGTACAAGTATGAGAAGGCCCAGGAGGGGCAGGGTTTTGCATTTCCTCGAGGCCATGAGCCAATTGTGGGTTCTCTTGGTCTCCACCTTTCAAGGTGTTTCCCAGGCCACCAGTCTGGATTGGATTTGGTGACCCATCCCATGGGTGTATCCCAACGATAGGATGATTTCTCTGATGTGGCCTCTCCTCACAGATTTGTGGGAATTCCGACTCTGTTCAAAGACTCTGGCTCAAAATGACCACCTTCCTTCCCTGTTCCTGGTCCTAACTTCCAGGCTGCCAATGCAGTCCTGCCACTCCTGAGGTGTCTAAAAGCTTGGTGCTTACATGCTTGGCTACACAGTAAAGCCAGATGTCACTGCCCTGCTGGCCCCAGACTCTACTAGTTATGGTTCTTGGTTGAAAACAATAGAAATTAATTCTGGCTGGTAAAAGCAGAAAATAAGTTTATTCGAGGATGTTGAGAAACACTGAGACTTGCCAGGAAGCCTAGAGAACCAGGCTTGGAAAACATGTAGAAATTAAGCCGGCTGCCTCCCAGAACAACTCTTGCCATGGGGATTCCCCCAAATTAAAGAGGGGATTTAGTTATTCTAATTCACTCACCTGTAGATGCAGTAACCTAGAAGAGTCTACACCCCAGAAAAATACCATTGGTGATTTTCACTGTGTTTGGTGCTAATAACTGCATTTTCTGTACTTCTGGCTGAGTTTCAAATCCTGTGTGCATCGCATCTGAGAAAGGTTCTACCAGGAATCATCTCCTTTGCTCTACTCTATTTATCCCTCGTGATGCTATAATCATGTTTTGCACACACATAGCCAGTGTAGGTGCTAGCTTCTTGCCTCTGATTCTAGACCAACCCTGGTGTGTATCTCCCCAGGCTGCCCTACTTTCCCAGAAGCAGGGCATGTGGTCCCCAAAATCATTCACTAGGATTGCACCCTTTTCTCCAATGTTCTCCCTCATCCAACCAATCAACAAATATTTGTCATCTACTGTGTGCCAGTGCCAGTGCCAGGTGCTGAGGCACAGGATACCTTATCTTCATGGAGCTTAGAGTATAGTGCTGGACACAAGTATTAATCAAAGAATCATACAATGTCTTATTACCAACTGTGATGAATACAATGAAGGAAAGGCTCACAGAAACCTTGAAAGCTTTAGTAAGGAGACCTGATCTGGTCTGAGACACTTCCCTGAAAAGGTGACATTTGAGTTAAGACATAAAGAATGAATAAGAGTTAACCAGAAGAAGGGAAAGGAAGGAAGGGCATTCTAGGGATTAGCAAAAGAAAGGATTCTGAAGCAGAATGAAGCTTGTCCCATCCCAGAAGTAGGGTGGCTGGAGCACCTACTGTGAGAGGGAGAGACATGCCCCCCAATGTATGGCCTAGACCCCAGAGCATTGAACCCACATTATGGATTTTAGTTTTTACCACAGGGCAATACAAAACTGTGGGGGGAAAAAAAGTAAGGAGTTGGGGCCTGCAGTGTGGAGAGCAGATTAAAGATCCACAAAAGTAGAGGAGGAGGCCTGTGAGATTCAGGTGGGAGATAACAGTGTTTTGAGCTACCGAGTAGTGGCCATAGAATGGAAAAGAGGGTGGATCCAAGATAAAATTAGGAAGCAAAATTGACAGGACTTGGTGATGAGCAGGAAAGGGAGTGGGGAAGGGGGCGGGGAGGGAAATCATGTGTCTAAGATGACCCTGAGGTTTGTGACTTGTGCAACGAGATGGATGGTGTTAGGGGAACACTTGTTCCTCACTCCTGGTGTTTCCAAGCGGAGGGACTCATGGAAGAGTAACACTCCTGAGCTCTATGCCACCTTGCTCCTCATACGATGGGTGCATTAGGGAAGCAGAGTCGGGCTGGTGTGGCTCAGAGCCTTCTGGGTTTTCTAGTCAGCTCTCCCTGCCACAGATAGGTGTGATCCGGTTTGTTCTCCAGCCATGCAGTGAGCTTAGTGGGGCAGCTCTGCCCCTGTGGTACAGCCTGCAGCCTGGGAGGCACGTTCCATTTAGGGTGGCCTAACCAGTTCAACCAGCCCCAAACCTGGTTCTGACCTGGAAATAGAAGAGGGGTGTCATTTTCTTGACAGCCAGAACTCTTAGAAGTATGTTAATTCAGATAGGGAACATTGATGGAAAAGTAGATTTTTGAGGGAAAGACCATGTATTCAATTTTGGATCTCTTTCCTGGTCACTTTGATATCTTAACTTTGGCTAAAACATCCCATTAAATCAGTACCCTAGCCCAGGTACCTACTTCTTTGTGTTATCTTGGGAGCATTAACTACACAAGGTAAGTATTTCTAGATTTCACTTTGCTTTAGTAGATGAGCCTGGACTTTAAATCTGAGCCAGTTCTCAGAGAAGTGGTGACCTGCGCTCCATCCTGTGGGGATAAGAAAAATAACAGTAACAACCACCACGACTGAGCACTTAACACACATGTCCTATACTGTGCCAAGAGTGTCATATTTCACCTTCTCTGTACCTTCTGGGAAAAGCACTTTTAGTATTCTTACCTTACAGATGGAGAAACTGAGGCCCAGAAAGGTTAAGTGGCCAGAGGCAAGACCATCTGACTAATGAGAAGTGAATCAGATTCCAAAACTTTTGCTTTTAAACACTATGCTGAACTGGAGGATGTGCCAGAAGATTTTTAACTTCCACGTGACCAGCAAGAAGCACAGTTGTCTTTTATGCTCTCAGCTGAGGGATTCCTATGACCTACTAGTCTCTGCTTTCCTCTCCCCATCCATGTTGGTCTTGCAAGCCTTTGAACTCAGAGCCTATCTCCTTTCCTCTCTAGGCATTTTCCAGATATCCCTCCCCTCTGCATTAGTAAAGCCTGGCAAATCCAGCCAGAATCATCTGGAAGAGTTTAGCAACAGGCAGGAAGGTCAGCCTGAAACTGAGTTAGCTGGGATTCTGCCCGAGGCCCTCAAATCAACTATGCAACTTAACCACTGCCAGATGCAGAAAACAGGCCGCTCTGGAGCTAGTAATGAAATCACCTCACTGTCTGCTGTCACTGGCTTGTCCTCATCTACATTGGGAAGAAATGCTGTTGTGAAATCCGGCCTCCTACAGTTCTGCAGTACAAGGTGAGGGAGGATACACGGACTTTGCCTCAGCCCAGCGGGTGGTCTCAGCACCCCTGCACCACAGCCCCTAGGCAGGTGCTTTCACAGCTGCATGGAGACCCCTGCTTCAGGGTCTGAGAAACTAGGTACAGCCCTCTACCCTGTGCCTTTCAGGGTCTCCCCAGGCCTCTGCGTAAAAGGAGTATGATAACTGTATGGACCCCATGGAGCTGCCATGAACATAAATGATTTAATATTTGTAAAGACTGTGGCACATCAAACAGGTTGCTGTCATTATCCTCATCACCATCAATACTTGGTTTTTACTTCATGTTTTTTTTAAAAATCAAAACCAAGTACCACACATAATATTACTTAATACTTTATTGAAATGAATGTTAAATAAACTCACTTTCAAAACATAGCCTCTTATGCAACTCTTCTGAAATCACAGGTTTGATGGTTTTGGTGGTATTTTTATAGACTCACTACAACAGATCCACGCCTGTGAATTAAACATGTTTACCCTGTAGCACTAAGTTATCTTGTGCACCAACCAGTGGTCCCCTCCTTTGAGGAACGCCGCTATAGGCCAGTGTTAGCACACCTCTCGGTTTCCTCATCTGTAAGATAGGTGTGTTGTGATGATGACGTGTCTTCCCAAGATTGTTGTCCTATTCTGTGGCATGTTGTTTGAAACCATGCTTTGTAAAGTGCAATTCGTTAGCCGACTTGACATCATGGAGTCCTCCTCTCTCCATCTCATTCCAGGTTAGCAGCTCACCCGAGTTTGAAAAAAGAACTGCTTGTTATAAGCTTCCCTGACCCCGTCTCACCTCTCCTTGGTATTGTTGGGTTGTCTCTCAGATGGATTTTTTTCCAGCTCAGGCCCCTCCAGCTAGCCTGGAGCATGCCCCAGGCTATGTGCCAGAAGAAGAACTTCCAGGAGTGTTATCTCCACTGGCTATGGGCTCTTCTCTCGCTTGCCTGTCCACCTAACTCAGGGGTTTAGAAACACCTTTACTCTAGATCTGATCAGCAAAGGCAACTGCTCAAATTCTGCTTTTTCCTTCTGCATGATGGCTCACTAGGCGTTCCCTCCAACCCAAGCCTCTTCTCCTCTATCCACATATGCCAACAGAGTAAATTTCCACTAGTCATCTTGGGGTACCTCACCTTCAAGTGGAAAAAGCTGAGGCCTGGGGGTGTGTGCTGTGGGCAGAGGAAGGCTGGGAGTAAATTCCCAGGCTGATGCCTGGGATGCTGTGCATTTCTCTGCCCAGTCTGCCCAGCCAGCGCCCAGGGCTTCACAAAGGTCTATTTAGAAAGCTCCACGCTGCCTATGTGGTGAGGTCTCTGAAAGTGGCTGGCCCCATCAGACACAGGAAAACTGGAGAAAATTGGATACCAACGTTAAAAAACTGACAGCAATATAATTCCTTTTATTTTAGGGGAGAAAGGGAAAAAACGCATATGAAACAAATCCAAAGCTTCTCCCTAAGGAGTGAAAAAAAAAGTTTTCAGTTTCTCATATAACTTTATCCTTAGCCTATCTGCGTACCATGGAGTCCAGAAGAATGTACAAAACAGACGTTCAAGTACGAGTCGTATCTTCCAAACCAGTCAGAAGCTATGAGGTTAGGGGTTGGAAGTAGCTCCTGTACTCCAATGGCGGAGTCCCTGGGCCTTCCCCAGCCATAGGTCCTTCAAGCTAGGCTGGAGGACCCCTCAAATTTGGTTCTCTCTTCTTTCAACACCTCCTACCTCAGTTTATGCCCCTTTAGATTTTCTCACTCCACTTTCTCACTCCCAGATTCTGCCTCACATCCTCAGTCTCCAAGACAGGATACACATTTGGCCACCTGGGGTTCTGCTCTGCCTGGGCTGGGACTGGGGCTGGTAGAGAAACAGTCATTAAGTTCTTCAGGGTGACCTGAGCTTTCTCCCAGCCATGCTGTTCCTTTTTGACCTATTTCCTGAGTGTTGATGTGCTTATGGAATCTCTGTTCTCCTTCCTCCTCGAGTTGGCCTACCGTTGGCTTGTTAGGACCCAGAAAAAGGGAAGGGTGTGGGATGGGGGTCTGTTGTGGTCCAGATGTTTGTTTCCCCCATAAATTCATATATTGAAATCCTAGTCGTCGAAGGTTATACATTGGTAGGTGGGGCCTCTGGGAGTGACTAGATCATGAGGATGAAGCCATCACGAATGGGATGAGTGCTCTTATAAGAGAAATCAGCTCCCTAGCTTCTTCTGCCATGTGTGGGTCACCAGACAATGCTACAACCCTGATCTTGGACTTTCGGCCTCCAGAACTGTGAGCAATAAATTTCTGCAGTTATAAGTTACCCAGGCTGTGGTTGTTTGTTGTAGCAACCCAAATGGACAAAGTTAGGGTTAAAGGGATATAAAAACCCATTCTGCCCTGTAATATATTTAATTATTTAATCGGAGCTCTAAATTTTATTTTTCCATGGTATCTATTTCATTGTACTGGCAATTGTTATCTCTTAACAAATGGGGTTTGTAAATACTTGTTCCAGCTTCTAGATTTCTGAGGAGAAGAGCTTCCAGAACAGCAATATGGTATATTTCCCATAAAATTAAGCAAATTGGAGATTTCTCAAGCAACACTTCTCTTTACGACAGACTCATCTGGTGGAATGTTTAGTAGGTGACACAGGAACTTTAACAACAGAGACTATAATAACAATAAAATAATAGTTCTTATAATCACACTGCAGGCTAAGCGCTGGGCCTGTGTTGGACAGTGAGAATTCAAACATAGAGAAGACATGGTCTCTGTCCTCTAGAACTCTGAGTCTGGCTCATTTTGAAATGACCCTTCAAATGCACTCATCTTTTCCCGTCATCCCAAACCAACAGGTCTAACTGAGAATTAGGCTCCCTCCTTTTATTCCTTCATGGCATTGCTCAGATTTTGTGGGCATGGTGCATGTCTGCATGTCTTTTTACATTTTCCATTTACATTTCCACACCAGTTTTGTTTTTTGTTTGTCAGCTAAGTTCGCAAAGATGAGAAGGGAGTGTGTTTATTTCTTTAAATTGCTTTGTGCAAGGACCCACTCAGCTGAACACCTGGATCGTATTTTGATAATGATGATGTCGATGTTGACAAAACCTTGATAATTTAAGAACTATGTAATATGACTATTTTTAAAAAGAAAGCTGGGCTACAGCCTAACAAGAACCACAGAATTCAGAAGAGGTTTCTTTTAAAAAATGGCAAAAGAAAAGAATTTATAAACCCACCAGATGAGAAAATAGTGCTCCCCCTGACAATTTTGTCTGCCTTTGTCACTGTCCAGGTCACCCACAGAATGACACAATATTCCTGTGGACCTCATCCCATCTGCTTCTGTCTGTCATGGCCCAGACTCCATCAGTCTCTCAATGCTATTCTTCCCTTCCCATGTCCCAGGTAGGCCTGGGCTTCTTCTGTGAGTCACTTTACAACAGCTGTGACCCATGAAACATCTCAGAGTGTCTCGGCACAACAGTTTGTTAATAGCCTCGATGTTCATTCAGAGTTTTCAGGAAGAAACTGCAAGATATTTTTCTATGCCTAATCAAAAGCTGTCCTGCAAAAACAATAGGGAAGTTGAAGACAAGAGTAGCTTCAAAGCTAAAAGTAAAACCCAACAAATATAATCCTGAGAACTTCGTTGTTCAAGCTGGATGCTTGGATATAATCAGCTACAGTAGTGACAAGGAAGTCTCCTAGTGACTTCCTTGACTCCTTGTGACCAGGGATGATATTCAGCTGGTGTGCAGGATAGAGGCAACTCCATCATTTCACCATCGTCCACGTGCCCTCTCATCACTGGAAGCTCCTGCGAAGAAGCTAGTGTGGCTCTGTCTTGGACAGAATGGGCAGTGGCCATAGTGCACATTTAGTGATAAAAGTCTCTAGACCCTTTTGTCATCACAAGACTTTCGATAGCTCCATACGTACCCCCAAAGTTTGCCTGGTCATGTCTCTGTCTCTGGCCTAATACTCTGCTGAACAACACAATGTGAAGTTCTCTGGCAGCCCCTGCATATCTGTGTGCCTGAAAGGTATGCCCTCCTTGGCCAGGGAACTAGGTTAGCAGCTCATGGAAGCTGGTCCTGGCTAGGAGCAATTTCTCTGCAAATATTGCAAATGTAAGGTAAAGACCTTGAAAACCAAATTTTAGAAGGTATCAAGAAGAGAAAAGTGAAGAAAGAGAAAAGTGACCAAGATGAATGCATAAATATAGAATTGGTAGAGTGACACTTGTTCCCAAGAGGATCTCATTATTCCACTGGTGATCACCCTGGGCCAAAGTCTCTCTATTGGTTTGTGAAGATGTCTTGGGTGTGTCCAATAACCTGGGTATCTTCCTTGCCTTCCCTTAGTTTTCAACTAGAGAAACAAAGAAGAGGGAGGATGGTTGGTGTGGGGTCTGTGTGTGAGAGAAAGCTGTGGATGCAAAAGAAAGGAATTCTCCAACTGACATCTGAGGTTTGTCACTCGCCAGAAAACCATTAGTTAAGCACTACCCTGGGCATCCCAATGCATGGTCCTCAGAAATCCTGTGGAACAGTTTCAACCGTACAGTGTCTTTTACACTCATGCAAATATTTCATATTCCTCAGTCCCTAGCCAAGGAAGGGAAGAATGTGGACCTGACAGGCTTGCAGCTAGCCTGGACCTACAATCAGAGGGAGCTTGAGTTTGGTGCTGGCTCAGACACCAACAGTGTAATCTGTCTTTCACAGGATCTTTCTTGGACTCCCTGGACATGCTAGAAAGAATCTTTGGCAGTTTTAAGGTGGTTTGTTGGCTGAAGTAGCTGAAAGAATGGAAATTTGGAGAGCAAGAGCTGGACCACAACAATCTGTTGGCCGCAGCAAGCCACGCTGCAGACTGTGCCCTCAGTGCAGTTCCAGTCACCATGTACTGCGAACTCCTGCCTGCCGACTACCCATCGACTATTGCTTACCACTTCGCCAAACTGGTGGGAACAGATGGTCTAATGTGATGAGAGCATCCCAGAGTAGCATTTGGATTGAGAGGATCCCTGAATGTCAGGGCTGGGAAGCCTTCATTTTATAGGAAACAGAGTTACTGGTTCATGTTTCTGCTTTGCAATTAGATTACAAGTTTCTCTAGTGTCAGGACTATGTTTTTAAAGTCACAAAAAGTCACACCTATCAGAGGTTTTGGCCCATATAAAATTCTCAGTAAATGTTTGTAAAAGGGAGGAAGAGAGGGAAGAAGAGAGGACTTGTCCAAAGTTACACAGGTAGCAGAGCTGGACCTCCCTCCACAGGCCCCACTCTGGGAGCTGCTCATCAGCCTCTCAGCATTGCCGGCTTTAGGCAATTCCTTCAGCGGGTCAGACAGACTATCACTGTTGTCCAGAAAGTGTCACTGATACCTTCAGACCCCAAGGCATCTGCTGTTCCACAGCCCTGGTGGCAGGGGCAGGGGTCTGCTGGTCTGTGATGTGAACAACAAAAGAAGAGCCAAGACTGCCTTCATCCCAGCTCCCCTGCTGGGGGGGCTAAATCTTGGGTATCAAATTAGGCTATTGTCTGTGGTCTGGCAGGATCCAGGGCTGGAGCTAAAGGAAAGCCTGGAGTGAGGCCCCAGGGCACAGGTAGGACAGAGCCTAGCAAGGCCTCTGTGCAAAGGGGTGGCTGAAATCTGGAAAAGTCAGTGAAGCAGGACCTATGAACCTGAGGTCCAGAAAGCAGAAAGGACCTGCTCAGGCTCACCCACTGTCAAGAGCAGACACGGATTAGAGGCAGGGTCGGTCTCTTTACAGGAAGGAGAGATAGACTCAGAATGAAGAGAGGGACCTGGAGTAAGTCACTGAGGAAAAGTAGTGTAGCTGCAGAGTCTGTTTGTGGGGCAGCAGCCTCAGCCAAGGCATGTTGGGAGTACGAATGGGGAGTGGGAAGCTATTAAGAGAGTGAGCCAGTCTTGATGGCTCTTCATTGTTTCAGACTTGCTCCGCTTTCTGCCGGCCCTGGGAATCCACCGTGTGGCCTCTGTCCTTTTCACTGCTCCCACTTTAGGAGTGGGCAGGGACCCAGAATTGGGAGTGACCCTTTAAGCAGCCTCTAACCTCAGGGCCCTGTCAATGTCACTTTCTGCAACACCTGCAGACACTTGCTGGATGTCCCTTGTGTCCCAGGATTGATACTGGACCAAGAGCTTGGTCCCTGTCCAGGAGTCTTAAGATCTTCCTGGGGAAGTGAGGCACATCGAGACACCCAGCACTGGGGGCTCTAAGGCAGGCTTGGCTCCACGTACACCTAGAAGGTCATTCAGAAGAAACAGAGTCTTGCAGACAAGTTGGCTTCTTGGTGGAGGTGAGGCTGGAATTGGAGCCCAAGCATTCCACCTTGGAAGGAGGGTTTTGAGTAAAGTCACTGCGGCAAAAATACATAGGTTTTCTTGCAGGGGCAAAGGGAAGGAAAGTCGTTGGGATAGCATGAGAGTCATGGGGTTAAGCCAGTGTTTTTCTACACACACACACACACACACACACACACACACACACACACACACACACACACACACACACACACACACACATATATATTGAAGTAGAATCCTTCTCAAAGGAAAACTTACTAGGTTCTGCTAACAGTAGAACTGCTCTGTCTTCTCAGTTTCCCTCTTACCCCAGTGTTAGCACTCCCCTCTGGAGAATTTATGGAGCTTCACAGCTGGACTAGTTCAACCTTCTTCTTGGACCAGTGAGGAAACTAAGGCACAAAGATCAGAAGGGACATGCTAAAGCTTACTTGCAATCAGAAGCAGAGGCAAACAAGAATTGAGGACTGTCTCCTTACCCCAGTCTAGGACTTTTACCAGTAAACCTTACTACATCCAGAATAGGGCCAGACTAGAGAAACCTTCAGCCAGGCCAAGAAATGTAGGTTCCACAAGTCGGGGAGCCATGGAATGTGTCTGGGTGAAAGCAATTTTTCTGGCCTTCCAGTTTGACAGCCCAATCTCTTTGTGTTTTAATCCCTTAGTTGAGAAGACTAGCATATATTAATCATCTGAGAAATAACTCCAGCAATTCAAGGTCAAAGAACCTTGTGGGATGATGGTTTGGGCTAAAGAAAGACAGATGTCATTGGTGAATTTTGGTAAACAGACGAATTGTCAGTGAAGAAGTTCAGTGGAAGAATCAGCGCTTCCTTAAACTGACACAGAAATTGTGCCCATTCATTCATTTTCCTAATGATGTGACTTTAATTAGGAACTGAAAAATAACTTAAAAACCTCACAAATAATGCAAAGAACTGGTAAATATCTTGAAAGCCAGACAAGACCTTCTGCCTGTCTTCCCCCGAGGTTTGTCTTGGCCAAGACTCCTTGCTCCAGGCCTCTCTACTAGTTTCCCTGACAAGTTTTGGTTTCAGTTACTTTGTGGTTGAGAAGCGTAGCTGGGACTTGGAGTGAGGATAAACAACGAAAATGGGCAGCACATGTATTTATTTTTTAATTATTTTGATTTATTCTTTCATACAACCAAACTGAGAAAGGCTTATCAGAGAAAATCAGTTACTTCCTGAGGCCCCAGAGTCAAACCACCCCTCCACAGTCACCCAGAAGAGCTGCTTTCTTTCTCAGGCCCTGACTCCCCCAGCACCGTCTGGTACATTGTACTTGTGGAACACTTTACAGTTTGTAAAAAGCTTTTGAGCGTATTCTCTCATTTGATCTTCATGAAAGTGCTCTGAGGCAGGCCAGGCAGGCATTTAGGCATGGTAAAAGCAAACATGAGAGAGGCAAGACTTGCTCAAGATGGTACTGCTAGTTAGCATTTATTCAACAAATATTGGTGCTTTTGCTTATACTTACTTATGAATGACATTTGTTATTACAGCACAGAGCCAGCCAGATCTGCTGACTTGGTTTCTCAGACTCTTTTAGCCTCACCAGGCTCTTTCTCCTAAGGATATAAATCAAAATGGATTTTACCCTAGAAACAGGTCGAATGACTTAATACAGCTGTAGACAATTCAGAGGGACCTGGGAAATCCTAAATGAGTCAAGCTTCATTTGAATAACAAAACAGAGGAACTCTCAAGCCTGCAGCAGGAAGAAATAGAATTATACAGTTGGACAGAATTCAATTACAGAGACCAGTGACTTTTAAACATGTATAAAGCAAAAAGCCATTCTTAAAGTCTCTCCAGGCAGCTCAACGTGAAAGCCTATCAAAGCAGCATCTTTGTAGAATTTGAAGCCTGGCTCAGCATCTTTGGAAAACACTCTTATTTATAGATGAGGAAACAGGCCCAGAGGAGGTGCCTCAGGGAGTTGGTACCTGAGGCTGAAACTTCAAGCCAGTGGTACTGGTGAAGGATCCTTGTGAAGAATGAGCCATGGTCTCAACTCACTTTTTGGCCATGTTGCCCACTTTTCCCTGCGTGAATAACACACTGTCCTTTCTAGTCTCCTTTGCTCAAGCTCTTCCCTCTTCTCAAAATGCATTTCTGCCTGTAAAATGTGATTTTTTTTTTCTCCAGATCTAGGTCAAAAGGATCTCCCCTCCCCCATGAAACTTTCTTTAAGGGTCATATCTAGAGAACTCAAAGTCTCACTTCTAGAAACTTTTGTGACACTCTTAGGACATTCTGCTTTGTCTTAGGGCCATTTGGGGCTTAATCTCACCTCTGAGATATCATCCTTCTTGAGGACAAGGGCTCTTTCCCAAACCTAATGCAGTTCTTCCACCTCGAAAATACTATGAAGCTCTGATCTCAAAAGATATTACTCAAAAATAGTCTTTTTTTATGGAATTGAGGTACAGAATCAGTCTCATATCTGAATACCCAAGTCCTTCTTTTAAAGCTAAACAAAGTTCCTACCATCTTGTTCTCATCCTTATTCTCAAGCGTATACCATGCAGCTCCACATAAACATTGAGTCTGATGGAGCTTGACCAGGGCCTGAGAAACCAATACAGTTGCTGCCTTCAGGGGTACTGGCCAAGGAGTCACACTTGCCTGGGGCTCCATCCCAGCACTACCATTTCTTGGGCAAGCCACTACTTCCTCAGAGCTTCTGCCCATTCAGCCATTACCACGCCCACTCCTCTGTGAGGAGCCAAAGACAGGACATATGTGTAGCGGCATTTATCAACTGCAAGCTGCCTTCTTGGACAACTTGCTGAGATCAGAGGGAAAAAAATTTTTAATCAGTTTAAAGATTTTAAAAAATTGTGTAATATCAAATAACTGCTTTATCTGAATGTTCTCTTTTCAGTGAATTGCTTTGGCCTAAGATAGTTACTGGCTTCCTTCTACTTGTAGGTTCAGGCCCAAGGCCCTTGATTTGCTGCTGTTAGTTGGCTCACTGTAGTCTACTGACTCCAGTTGAAAATCTTCATTCATTTCCAAAATATTTTTTGAGCATCCACTATGCCAGCATATTTTAAGTTGAATTGTGTCTACCTCACTCCTCCCCCAAAAGGTATGCCAAAGTCTAACCCCTGGCATCTGTGATCTTATATGGAAATGAGTCTTTGCAAATATAATCAAGTTAAGATGAGATTATATTGGTGAGCACTGTCATACTCCATATTGGAGTAGTCTTGCCTTACTCCAACATGACTTGTGTCCTTATGAGAAGAGGAAACCCAGACGCGCATGTGGAGCAAAGACTACCATGAGAAAATGGAGAGAGGTTGGAGTTATGCTGACAGGGAAGGCCTGGGGCTACTGAAAGCTAGAAGAGACAAGGAAGGATCATCTCAAGATGCTTTGGAGAAAGCTTGGCCCTACTAAGACCTTGATTTTGGATGTCCAGCCTCCAGAACTGCAAGATAATAAATTTCTGTTGTTTTAAGCCACGTGCTTTGTGGTATTTTGTCATGGCAGCCCCAGGAAACAAACACATTGGCATAATGGGGATCTAGCAGGGAATAAGACATTCTGCCCCCATAGAACTTACATGTTGATGAGGGAGGCATGACAATAAATATGGATGAATAAATATGAAAATAAAAGATTTAGGTACTGAAGAGATTAAACAAGGCAATGTGACATTTCAGGTCTTACTTGAATGGAGGTGGGCTGAAACCTGATCACGTAGGGCCTTGGGATGATGAATGGCAAAAGAGATTGATTCCCGCGGAGTCAAGGTGGCTGTGGACAGGCCTAAATGGGTTGTTCAAATGATGGTGGTGTCCTGGAAGAGAATGGTGGCAATGGAAACGAAACAAAATGGACAGGTTCAAAATATCTCGTGATAATAGAACCAAAGTATTCTGCTGTGGATGTGAGAAAGAAAGGAATTGAAAATGAATCTAGACCTTTAAAACAAAACGATTTATTTTGGGGTGGATGGTGAAGTCATTTACCAAAATGGGGAAGATTAGGGGAGGCACATTTTGGAGATAAGAGGGAATCAAGAGTTCTGTTAAGTTTGAGAAGTCAGTTAAATATCTTTGTGGAGATGCAGGCAATCCATTAGCGGTGTGAGTTCAGTGACATGAGGGCTCCCAAATCCAGGATTCTGTTTCCTATCCTGAGGCCTCCAATGAGATTGGAGAAGTTTTTTTTTCTTTCTTTCTTTTTGGAAGCCTTCTCTTTCTCCAGGGTGACAGCTGGGATTATGTGCCCTGGGTGGCTTTGAATAACTACTGATGCTAAGAAACTTGCTAAGTGGCATGGAAGTTTTCAAACTCTTTCACACAGTATTTAGTGCTTCAAAAGCCTCCTGCAGCATCTTCAGAGCTGTATCTGGCTTTATCAGCAGAATTGGGTCTCTTGGGGCTTCCAAGATAAACTGAGCAGAAGGATGGAGGAAAGCTGTAGGTGACCTTGGACAGTATTCCCAGGATGCCAGGCTCCAAGAGCTTGGTTAATTAAGAAAGCAGAAGAAACCTTTTACTTTGCACAGAGAGTTTGTGGGAGCAGGGAAGGGGTGTGCCGGTTGCGTGTAGGGGGTGAGAAGAGGTCAGAAATGCCTGTACTCTGGGCAGGCAGAGTCTTACCAGAGGATGCTGACTCAGAAATAGCAGCTGCTTGCCCTGGGAACTGGCAGTTATTGGCACAATCAAAGATCAATTAAAACATGCCATTCTGGTTTGTTCTCCCCACACCAATCCCCCCAGGGCACTTCCTCTCACTTTCAGCTTCCTCCAAAGACTTCTTTGGTGCCTAATTAACTTGGAGCCCAGTGGCCCGAGAAGGAGGCTGGGCTGCATAGGAGGGAGGAGCATTGCACCAGAAACCTAAGACCTAGGGCTTATTTTGGCTCTCCCAGCACTGTTCCCAGGACTGTCAAAAATCCATCCAACTTCTTGGGCCTCAGATTTCTCAACTGGTGATTGTCCACTTTTCTGTCCTGTGCTTGGGTGGGAGTGTAGGAGTATCTTATATTTATTTAATCCAGCAACTCACCAGGATGCCTGGGGCACATAAAGCAGAGGATTCAAAAGGTTGAGAAAGCCACTTGGATCCCCAGTGCACCTCACCCATGTCTCATTATTTTTCAAGCAATTTGGATTAAGATAGTGGTCCATCTTATGTTTGAGTGCTCCCTATCTGTAAAAGGGCATTGTCTAAACGTACAAGAGAATAGATCAAGTTCCCCTGGACTTAAACCTCAAAGAGTGTTACAGGAAGGAGAGGAGACCAGACTCAAAGGAGACAACAAGGTAAAAGCTTAAGAGTGTTAGCTGGGGAGGACCAAAGAGAAAGGAAGGTATGGGGTCTTCCTTTCCTCCAGCACAGCCTCTTTTCCCACCGACTGGGTGCTTGGGATCTAGTCAGAGCATCTGTCACATCCTTATGCAATAGTTCTCTGCAAAGTCCACATGCTGGGATCAGTAATGGGCTTTGGATACACACAGGCTTTTCAGCAAGGAGAAGGGAAGCAGGAGGAATTACCTCAGGCAACACCTCACCTGAGAGCAGCAAATTTGAGATTCTCCCCTGCCACTCATCATTAGCAACACCAGAAGTGTGCACAAAAGAGAACGCAAAAAAAAAAAAAAAAAATTAGCTGCTGAACCTGCATATCTCAGACTCAGGAGACACTGGTCTGAGCCCACAGAGTCTCATTCCTTCTGACCTTTCCTCATTATTTCCTGATCAGCTCATAGAGGAGAATCAGCCAGAGTCCTGCAAATAGAATGCTTGTAATCAGAGGTTAAAAAAAAAAAAAAGGTTAAGAAGATAAAGAATTGGGGACTGAGAGATCAAGTCCAACTGAGGAATCCAGGAAGACTTCCTGAAGGAGATAGTATTTTGTTCCGAGTACTGAAGAACACATAGAATTTGAGCACGTAGAGATGTGAAAGCAGAGGGAAAAGGGTGAGCAAGGAACAGAGGCGAAGCGCAGAGAACATGGAGAAAGTGGTGGTCAAGATGACTTCAGGCCATACTAAGGATTTCAGGGTCCAAACCAGGGGCCCAAGGGAAAGTGAAGTTTGCATCTTGAGATGCTCAGAGGAACATTTGATCCACTTGTTTACCTGTTTTTCTCTTTCCCCTTCCTTGAACACATCTTTCTCTCTTGGAGGCTCATTTATAATTCAGGCAACCTCCTTCAGAGGGAGCAGGTGTTTCTCTGGGATGCAACACCTTGGGAAGCAGAATGTTCAAGTGGAAAAAAAGCATTTCATGGCACAAGCAGGAAGAGGGAAGCTAGGGTCGAGACAAGGGCAGAAGGAAGAGGAGACTAGTTGGCATGAGGCAACACAGCAGCAAAAGACAGCATAATTCCCTTTTGTGACACTGTGATTTATTATAAAAATATATATATTTGGTCTTAGTCCCTGTTTTCTGGCACAGAGCTCCCCAAACCCTTGGAATTTCCTGAGTCGAAAATGATCAAAGTGTTTTTGTTATGTAAATGAGGTAACTTTAGCTGCCCACCCTCCACCCCTCAGGGTGGGGGCTGGTTGCCAGGAGAACCAACCCTGTGATTATAAGTTTGGAACTTTAGGTCTCACCCCCTGACCTCCAGGAAGGGAAGAGCGGCTGGAGATTTTGTAAATGCCAATGTCCTAGTCAATCGTGACTATGTGATGAAGCCTCCATAAAATCCCAGGAGGATATCGAGATGGTCCTTTTTTTCAGAGCTTCCATGTTGCGGGACAAGAATGCTTCCTTCCCCAAGCTCCAAGAGGACAGACCTCACCCTATATAGCTCTTCATCTGGCTTTTGATTTGTATCTTTTAATATCCTTTGTAGTAAACAGGTAATCTAGTGAGTGAACAGGTTTCCTGAATGCTGTGAACCATTTTAGCAAATTAATCAAATTGGCGGGGCCCTGATTTATAGCTAGCTGGTCAGAAACACAGATAACAATCTGGGCTTGAGACTGGCCTCTGAAGTTGGTGGTAGTGGCAGGGGCAGTCTTACAGGTGAACCCTCAAACTGTGAAATCTGATGCTCCCTCTGTGCAGACAGGGTCAGAGTTGAGTTGAAGTCTCAGACACCTTGCTGGTGTTTGACAATTGCTTGTGGGTGTGGGGGAGCTTCCACACACGTTAGAATTGGGTCCAAGGACACTTTTCAACTTCCCACCCAACACACACTCTCTCTTTGAAAACCTGAATTGACATTATCCTCCCTAACCACACTGTCCGTGAGTTCCTCATTAGAGTGCCTTTCTTTGAGTCTTAATAGCTCTTCCTTTCAAGACACCCCTTTCAAAATGCTCACATCTTTATGAAGGGCTATCTACCCTGGGTTCATCAGGAAGCAGAGCCTGAGGTAAATCCTTCAGTATATCTGCTTTATTACTAGTGCAATCCCAAGGAGCAGGAGTAAGGGAAAAGGAGAGGGTGGCCAAAGGAGAGACACGAGAAGGGCATGTTTCCAAGCTGGCCACAACTGGTACATTTTATGAGGCCATCTTACGTACGAGAGGCTATCTAACAACTGTATTCAACATTCCTTCTCAGTCTGGAGGAGGAAAAGAGAAGAATGTATCTGCGGGCTCCCCTATCTCCTATTGGAGACATTGGGACCACGGAGTGTTAATGTCTCCACTCCTCCGTGCTGCACGTACATGAACGCCAGGCAGGCCACGAGGCAATTCTTGTGTCAAAGTTAACAGGGAAGCCCCATGACTGGCGGTCAACACTGTGTACTAGAGGAGAGGCACTGTGTGGGGTTAGGCCTGGGTCAAGGTTTTTGGGGCGCACACATAAGTGGTCACTGCAGTGAAGACTGGGGCTGAAACAAGTGGCCTTTGGAGAGGTCAAATGTTTCTGGAGATGCCTAAGTAGTTCAGGAGCGGTCCCTCATTTCTTTTTTTAAAAATTAAGATTAATGGGGTGACACTGGTTAGTAAAATCAAATGGGTTTCAAGTGTACAATTCAATAATAGGTCATATGTGTACTGCATTTTGTCCTTTATTTCATTAGCAGGTCTCGCCCTAGCTACCAGTTAGTGTTGTAGCAGGTGCCTGCCTGCTGGCAAAGTGCTAAGGACAGGAGCCTGACTGGATAGGAAATGCTGGGGGGCAGGGTGGGCCTCAGGCAAGCTCACCTCCCCACCCTCCTAGCCAAGTTGGGGTGTGGCTGTTGTGTGAATTACCCTGAAAGCCCATTTTGGGCTACTCACCTTCATTTGGGAGTCAGGCCCCACCCGGGCCTCAGCAAGCAAATATAACCCCAAAGAAAGACAGGCAATAAGGGTCTCCTGAGAACTCAGTGTTATTAATGGCCTATTCAAGCCAGGGAGAATCAGTAGCTGTTTAGAGAGGGCTTTAGGGAAGAAACTAGTTTCCATTAAGAAAAAGAAAAATAACTTGACTCAGTGAGGATGAGAGTTTGAGGCAGGATTTCCCCGAGGCTGACAATGTTTCTACAAACTTTTGACTGAAACCACCAAGAAGGAGGGTCTGGGTATGAGTAGAAATTAATGACTAGATTGATCTCTTAATCTGATTTTCCCTCAATTTCAAAAGAGAAAATACATAGTTTTCTAAAACACATTAGTACCTTCTTTCTCAACTGCACTCAGGAAGTAAGAAAGGCTTTTAAATCTCCACAGGACACGTTTGAAATGCTACATACTTTTAGTTTGGCAGTGAAAGTAAAAACAAGCCTAGATTCCATTTGAAGGTACGGAGTGTTTATCTAATACTTTTCTCCAGGAGCTCCAAGCTCTGCTAGATGTAAACACTTTCTTCTTTCCCCTTCAGGGAAATAGGTGGTCAGCATTACTGGCCCAGTTTGGCAGCCAGAGAAGCAAAGCATGTGATGGGGGAACGATTAGTCTAAGAGAACACCACGACAGTGTTAGGCATAACTGTTCTTCATTTTCCGTCTTCTTGATTAAATTGCTGTTTCAGGCTAGAAATCATGGTAAGGACTCTGGATTAAGTACCAACATTGTAAAGGAAGAAGAAGAGGAGCACCTTAGATCACAAAGGGTCATTCCTTCAGGGTCTGGAAATCTGCATATTTTTGCTTCCTTTGTCCCCTCACCCTGCAAGACTAAAGCGCAGCACTTAACCTGTGACTGACAGGCCAATACTCCACTGACCCAGCAAAGGCTCTCCTAGGCCTTCCACTAACTTTGTCCAGAATCAGGGTACTGGCATTTGTCCCAGTGACCTAGTGTGGCTTCTGTCCTGACCTAATGATACTTGGGTTCAATACCCTTTTGTTCAGGACCCTCTATGAACTTTCCTGAGCAGAGCCCTGAGTGGCCACATGAGGCTACACTTGGCAGAGATGAAAAGGAGGACCATTTGGTGCTGACTCCAGGGACCATGCCCCTGGGGTGTGGTAGGCCTGCAGGGCCTGTGGCGTTCTGTTACCAGCAGCTTGTACACAGGGGAAGGCAGCAGA
The DNA here is from genome assembly GCA_030015415.1 of Cynopterus sphinx. NCBI lineage: Eukaryota > Metazoa > Chordata > Mammalia > Chiroptera > Pteropodidae > Cynopterus > Cynopterus sphinx. The sequence continues at coordinate 49,582,051 of CM057380.1, forward strand.
GTACTGTGAACAGTGTCCCCGCTTTGGTTCAAACCCCAGTGCTGTTGTAATTGTTGGTCTTGAAGAAGTAAATTGTTTAACCTGCTGGACTCGGGCCTCTTCCTCTATAAAATGAAGGTAAAGATCTCTACCTCAGAGTGAGGGGATTAAATTGTATCATCTGTGTATATGCCTGGCATACAGGAGACATTCAATAATTCTGGTCATTGCTCTGACCGGTTTAGTTCCAAGTGTCTCTAGGTGATCTTATTTCATCAGATTCAAAGCTGTACTTCCCTGATTCCCTTTGTCACTCCTGTTTAGGCTTGTATCTGTCCGGGAGGTCCACAGGTGGAAAATTACAGACATTCTGAAACATGCCTTAAAGCACACCCAATGTTCCCACAGTGAAATCAGGAAGCTTCCTGACTGTGGGGCCCAGGCCCCCTGTCTGCAGGGTGGGGTGGAACGGTGTTTGAACACACTTGTTTTTCTTTGCAGATTCCTTTGGAAATCTGAAAGGGCAGAGCCTGTCACTAATGAGACAGTGTTTTCCAATTCTGTCTTTCCCATCAGGTGGTGGTGTTTGTCTATTAGGCTTGTGGGTAGGGGAAGAGGATCAGATCTCCAGGGACTCAGGATTTGCTCCCTGATTTCCTAACTGGCTAGAAAAAAAATCCTTTAGGAAAAAAAAAATTGTCAGGAGAAGGAGAACCAACATGGTTCCTGGAAAAGTTGCGTGGCTTTCCTCCCTATTTCCATTCCTTCCCATTGCTCCTGCAGCTGCTGTTCAGATGCTAGCACAGCTGACCTTAAGGTTGACAGACAAGCCCCACCTCCTCCCCCACAGCTGATTCTCATGGGGTTGCTATAACTGAAAGGTACTGCATTGTGCCACTTGTGTCCTTGCACGGGTCACACTTAGCCCTATGGGTGAGCAAAACACATATTGTAAGTGCATGTAATTTGTGCAGGAGAAAGTGTCTTCCACTGGCATCATGGAGGTTATGTATGGACTTTTTATTTTTTCAGAGGTTACGTGATATACTGAGTGCCTTCCTCTTATAAGATAGATCATGTCCCCCTCTCAAATTCATATTTTGAAGTCCTAACCCCCAGTACTTCAAAATGGGACTGTATTTGGAGATAAGACCTTTAAAGAGGCAATTAAGGTAAAACAAGTTCATATGGATGGGCCCTAATCCAATATGACTGATGTCTTTATAAGAAGATGAAATTTGGACACAGAAAGACGATGTGAAGACTCAGGGAGAAGATGGCCATCTACAAGCCAAGAAGAGAGGCCCCAGCATTAAACCAAACCTGCTGACGCTTTTATCTTGGACTTCTAGCTTCCAGAACTGTGAGAAAATAAATTTCTGTTGTTCAAGCCCCCGCCCCCCATCCCCCCCCCCCCGTCTGTGGTACTTTGTTATGACAGCACTAGCAAACTAAAGTACTTCCTATTTGTGTACTGTCAAGTTTTGTGATCTGTTATTTTTAATTTGGAATCTCTTTTTTTCATTTTGAGACATATATTCACAGAAAGCTGGTTTTTTCGATGAGTGAGATTTAGCAGAAACCATATCATGAAGCTCTTGACAAGCTTAGAAAAGGACAACATGTAAGCCCATGCTCCCCAGTGTTGGTACATTTGCACTGCAGATCCTAAACTGTAAAAATAACCGGAGAAGATGGGTCTATTTGTACCAACACAATAGTTGTGAGTTTGAGATTTGTCCTGCCAAGCAGTGCCAGGAAAAATGAGCAATTATGATAGAAAGTTTTTAATCTTAAATATTGATTTATAAGCATCGTTAGAAGACTTGATATTTGCCTCACAGAAAAGTCTTTCTTTTTATTCAATAAGAAATATGTTTCTGTCAGTTACAATTCTAGTTAACCTAATACAGTATGTTCTGGGCTTCAGTTTTTCCTTCAGTTGTTAATAATTCAATAAACCTTTAGTACATCAGCAGTTCTTTCTTGAGCCAGAAAATTCTAGAATTTTATTTTTAATAATGACTTTCTTTTGAATAGCATTTTCAAAGAAGTCTCATAACAACCCCATAAGGCAGTACATGTGCCATTTCTAATAACTAGCATTTGTGTAGTATTTTATTTTCTACAAAACACTTCATATCCACTGTCTTATTTAATTGCCAGTGAAGTTAAATGAAGAGAAGTTGAATGAATTCGTTGAAGTTACACAGCGATTTTTAACATTGAGCTAGGATTAAAACCCAAGCCAAAGCTTTTTCTATGACATCGTCTTTTTTCTTCACAAATAGGCTTAGAGTTTTGGCCTCTGATGATCTAAAAGTCCGCATTCTTCCAAGCTCAGTTCAGATGCCATTTTTGTGCAAAACCCCCAGATGCAACACAGAACTAATTGCTCCTTCATCTGTGGCTCCAAGCTTGGGCCCTTCTTCAGAGTTCTCACCTCCTCTCACTTATATTTTGGCTATCTATGTACCCACCTTATCCCAATAGATTGAGCTCTGTGAGGCTGAGAGGAGGATTTAGTCCACCCATCCCAATGTTCAACCAACAGTGCTAGGTGCATGTTTAGGGTGCGAAGCTGAATTGAATTCACAAACCCAAATGTCAGGTTCAGACTTATTCCTTGGCCAAATGGGAGTTTGTTGCTTCTGGGAGTTAATGGGAACATAGGAGCCTCATTGACAGAATTGGGTTCAATTTTCCTGATGGAAGGGTGCCTAATTTAAGCCACCCCACACCTAACCTAATGCCATCTTCCTGCTACTCCCCAGCTGCATCTTTACTTTGGTTTCTCAGTTCTTTTGTTTTTTCCTTGTGTAGGTTTCAGTGGTTCTAACTACCCATCCTACCTCCTGTACCCTCCTTCTGTTCCCAATCCTAGTCCATGAACCTGGCATGTACTCCCAAATCTAAATGATCTTCAAACTGTAGACCCACTGACCTTCAAATTCCAACCTGGGGCCATTGAGGAACCTGGGGCAGCAAAAGCTTGGCTGGGCTGAGGCCTCTCAGTGAAGTTTACTACTCTATTACTATCTCAGAAATGTTACTAACGATAGGATGCTCTGTAGAAAATTTTTCAGTACATAATTTTTCAGTGTGATAGAAACTCACTCTTATCAGTTTCAGCTGCTAAATATTGTTCATCCATATGAGTGTTTTCCATTACTGGTTTTTCTGTAGTCTCTGGGTTCTCTAAAGGTGTTAGATAAACAGTGATAACAGAACATGTTCTAAGATCCAGAACACTGCCTCTCCCAGGATCCAGTCCCCAACCCAGAACTGACCTCCTGAATCCCTCTCCTCACCCACACTCCTGACTCTCAATAGCTTCTTTGTTTGGGGGGAAGGTTTTATTTAAAATTGCAAGTTGAGCTGCTAGTTTCTAATACATAGGCATATATAAGGCTGAAAACAATTCTTTCTGGGCAATTTGCTCAGAGCAAAGAGTGATCTTTTTTGAGGCTCAAGAATGTCAATATGCAGCTGCTTTGCTAAAATGCTTCCCGTCTCTCACAGTCAGAGAAATCTGCTTGCCTTGAGCTAGCCTCCAGTTTCTTGTTAAGAGCTAATTTTAGAGCTAATTTGGGTTCCATTAGTATATGGTTCTGTTGCAAATCTGACATTAACATTGGCAGCTTGATGAGAAAAAAAGGGAGGAAGAGCCTTTTACCCTAACTGCAGCAATGCAGGCACATATGGTGTCATTTTTTAAAGAACAGATTTTTGTCTTTCATGCCATTTCAGAACTGTTTCCCTCTGAAATTTTCAGCTTTAATTTAATGCAGAACATGCCTGGATGTCACTGCAGAGAGCTGGCAGGTCTCACAAATTTTCAAAAACAGTGTTTGTTTGCACAGTATAATGCCTCTCAAGTCCATGTTAATGGACAGGGACTCAGTCATCAGCAAGTGTGGGGCTCTTTGTGCAAGGGTCACAGAGCCTCCTACTCTGTGAGTCGGTGCTACCCAGAGTCCCAGACTGGGGATGCTAAGGAGGGAGAGTTCCAGCATCTTCCCATCTCTCTGCCTCTGCCCTTAGATTGAGAGCCGCTTAATGATTCTGTTTCTAAGGTTGGAACTCTGCTTCCACAAACCTTAATGAGAGGAGGTTAAAGCATTTCCATTTTATCCCATGGCCAGCTAATACTTCCTTTGCTACCTAAGTGTTTGGACCTACATGGCCTTAACTGAGGTCCCTGAGTCCAACTGTGGCAGTGGCAGGGAGGACATGAGACCTGCTCGCTAATATGAACAATGCTCATAGCTGGCTGGATGGCCTTGTTCTCTGAGCCTCTATTGTCTCATCTGTAAAACAAGGGAATTATAAGATTCTCTGATATTGAGGCTCAATAACCTGTAATAGTAACTTGCATTTATCTAAATTTTTATATTTCTCTGAGAACTTTTGTGTGTGTTATTCCCATGATTATCACAACATCCTGTGGGGCAGGTGTTCCTGTCTTATACTTGGGAAATTGTGACTCAGAGAGGTGAGGATATTTCCCCAAGGTCACACAGCTGGAAGAGGGAGAACTGGGACTTGATCCCAGTTGGCCTCACTCCTAGATCAGGACTCTCAGAAGTCAACAGACTGAATCATAAACTAAGGTTTGAACACTGCATCACACCAGCAAGGGCCATCCTAGAAATAGCCATGCCCAACAGACCTACACTGTTCAAATTTTCCAAGGTGAGAATACTGCACAATGACTTAGAAGTTTATGTTCTTGCTTTGGGACATGACGTATCATAAATGAGCACCCAGAGGGGTTGAAATGTAGTAGGGAAAGTACTGGAACTGGTTCTCGTCTTGGCTCTGTCTTAAGTTTCTGTGTGACCTTGAATGAGTACCATGGGCCTCTCTGAGCCTCAGTTCCTAAATAAGGCAGGGAGATAAGCTGCTTTACAAAATTACTTCCCTTTGGATGGGTCTATGGTTCTATGACAATAGGTTCAATGCCAAAACCAAAGAACGTTTGGTCAGGTGGCACCCTCCATGTCCAAGACATTCAAACTGAAAATACAAAATGCTCAGGAAGTTAAAAAGTGCAGCTGAGATGAAGATCAATGAAAGCAGTTTACTTCTGTAAATGACTAGGCAAATGCTAAAATAGGGGTCACACTCACATCCTACAGGAGCCGGGCAAGTTAATAACTAGAGAGGCAGACACAATATGGGACAAAAGGGAGTGGTGGGGACTGTAGTAATTTGGTAAGTGCTGCCTGACTGTAGGGGAGCGTGACCTCTGCTCCACATAAAGGTTGCCAGGCAAAAGTGTAGACGGTAGTACAATTTTCCAACTTTTCAAGAGGATTGGAAATCTGAATATTCATGTGAAATATCCTAATTTTTACACATTAGAAACAAATCAAAAGACTTAAAAGCCTTTTCATACTAAATAAGATGTGTCTGCTAGCCATCGGCTGCCCAAGAGCCCCAGATGGCAAACTCTTTGCTAAGTTAATGCTGAGTTAGTTTGTGTCTGTCTTCACTTAGAACAATTCCAGAGGGCCTGTTTCCTGTCCTTACTTGGGAGCATGCTGCAGTAGTGACCTCCCTGTACCATTTCAAGTCAACAATGATTTGCATCATACAAACTCCATTTTCCTGTCCATGGCCTTTGACATGGGACCCCTGACAGGCATTGGCCTGCACGCCTGGTTCCCACTCTGCCTGCCTGAAAATAACCTTCTACAGAGAGACAAACAGTGGAAAGGGAAAAAGTGATTTGGCCTTGCTCGTAGGGTATAACAGAGGAGGTTATATTTTATCTTAATTACTACTTTATTAGATCATGTAATCATTTTTATTGTTAATTTAGGTACAAATTAATTGCCATATAAATGAACAAAAACACAGATGAGTGCCCTCACCATTACTTGAAACTTAAATGGCAATTACTCGGTTTGTAATCCAATATAGCAAATATTAGTGCAGCTGTACTGCATCCTCTGGCCCAATTCACTGCTAATGGGAAAAGTGGATGTCTCTGGAGATTCCTTAACAACCTGAGCAAACCTGGGAAGAAGGTGTTGCCGACCCCAGTCTCCGAGTCTGCCTTTCTCCTCTTTCCAAGTGTAACTGAATAAAGATTTTAGAGGATTTGACGGTATTTTCATGTCCTGTTTTTTTCTTCTGAAGGATTTCTTATCCCATCTTGTAATTCTTTGCCTATTTTCTCTTCAGAGCCACATGTAAAATGGCAGTCCTGGAAAGCACGTTAGAAAGACTCCTGTCCAGGCAGCACTCACAATCCCTGTCCTGGGTATGAGAACCCTGCTACGTACACCCGCAGTCCCAGAACTGGCCCCATGAAGGTCCTGATCACGCTGGGCTAGAACTCTGCAGTTATTTGGCTGAGTCTCCCCCGAATGGACTAAAAGCATCTTGAAAGCAGGGGACAGCATCTCATCCATCGCAGTGCCTCTGCCAGGGCATGGCATCGGGTGTTGGCATAGGCAGCGATGCTCAGAAACAAACAAAAAGACTTGTTGAGCCTCTCACTTTATCTGTCTGTAGCACCTCCTCAGTGTACTCAGTGTATCCTCTCAGCATGAATCCCACACAAATAATTTCCTCCCTTGTGACATAGACTTTTATAATTTCCTGCCTAATTTTGTCATCTTCCATGTAACAGTGAAAGTGAAAATATCTATCTAGGTATATCTCCATGGTTTCCATTTACCAAATCAATCCCATCTCCCCCTGACAAATAAAATGTAGTTACTTTTTGATCAACTAAAAAGATATTGTATGAATAATGGGATTTCACTGTATAAAACAATTTTTTTTAATGACAGAAAGTCCCTTAGCAGTCAATATCAGACTCTAGATTAAATCTAACAAATATATTTTTCTTGCCTTTGAGATAGTTATACTGGAAACTACTTTGAAGTTTTTACGATTTTAGATTTTCATCACAAAGAACTGAAGGTAAAGAGTTTCGTTACTAGTTTTCTCTAAACACTAGCCATTTGAGTGCCTATAAAGAATTCAGAGAATTTTGAGTCACTTGCAGGAAAGTTTCTTGGTCTGCATATTTTACATTCCAATAGAAGAGCTCTTAACTTTTCCTCAAAAGTGGTTTAAAGCATCACTTGTAAGCCAATTATAATGACTTTTTGTACTTGTTCTTGATTTTCTTATAGAGGTTAATTGCATGAGTTTGTATTCAATGGATTTTTTTGTTTTCAAGTCTGTACTCTGTATAGAGCCCAGTACAGTGCCTTACACTTGATTAATGTTTGTTGAATAACTACATGAATGTATGAATGAATAGATGGATGTCTCTTGAACAAAAGTAACAAAACAGTCATTTCTTCTAGAGAATTCTTTGATGATGCTGACAGACTCATAGATTTAGACTAATACAATGTCAAAGGTAAAATTACACAGAAATATCTAATCTGGTTCAACTTTTTTTTTTTTTTTTTTTTACTTTTCAGATTTATAAGGTGAGTTTCAGAGATCCTCAAGATCACCTGGAACCCTCAAGGAGAATTTCAGGAAGTTGTACCAAATATGAACTCTAAGGTAAGCATGGATATCCATGGCAACCAAACATGGTTTTCTTCATTACTTTCTGTTTTCTTTACTTTTGTGCACCTTTGTGCAATTCTCATAAACTAACTAGAATTCAAAAGTATGTGAAATGACTAGTTTGTCAAAGTTCTTAAATACTTGTTGGATCTCTTTCGCCACTAGTTACTATGGAGTGAATTTGATATTTGGTGGGTCAGAAACCTCCAGAAGGGTCAGCTACCAATGCAGGGAGAGTAGAAAGAGCTGTGGGTCCCAAGTCAGAGGACAGATAGGGCCTAGGCCTCAGCTCTGGGGCTATAGATCCTGAGATGAATCAGGTCCTCGCACCATGCCCTCCTTCATAAAGTAGACGTAATTGTCCCTGTTCTAACACTCTCACTGTGGTTGGAAGAACCAATGAGGTAATGGATGTGAAAATGTTTTAGAAATTGTAAAGCATGCAGATTCAATGAGTTAAGACTATTCCCTGCAGTCTGTTCCTAGAGACAGAGCAAGCAAGCAGATTCCATGGGGTTGGGGAGGTGGGTGGAAGGTTAAAGGGCAACCTGGGGTTCTGTGTCTCCCTGCTCAAGAACTAAAAAATATGGAAAATTAACCTTCTGAGAGTCAAACCATGGTTTCCAACTTTTTTTCAGTATAAGTCCTTCTTTCTATCATTAAAATATTTCTAGGCTCATTCCCACATGATATTTACATTTTTAGAATTTATTGATTGAGAAGATGCCTGTTGATAAAAGCTATTATGAATTATGATCACTTTTTAAATTGTATATATTTTATTAATTGCTATATCATAGGAATTCTTTTGACAAATAATGCTTCTAGACTAGAGCAAACTATGTTAGTTATTCAACCTCCAGGCACTCACAGCTTAGCTGGCTTCTCAAAACAATTCCCTCTTAGACCAGGAAGATCCTTCATTAAACTGTAAAACATAAACATAATAAATGGGTCACAGCCAACTAATGCAATCATCTTGAGTGGACTCTGGCCCCAGGTTGGAGTGAGACTCTACTGATGATGTCAACACATCCAAAGAAACAAGGTACTGGTCACAAGAATACTTGGTTGCCAGTGGAAGCCAGAAGAGGTAGCCCTACCAGGTGAGCACTGGCAGTGCCCGTCCAGTCCTGCTCAAGAAAGATGTGGACTGACCAATGCACTCCGTCTCTAGTCCGCATGGAAAAACTAACCTTTTATGTTCCACGCCAGGCTAAACTGAGTATCCTTGTTGTCAGCAGAGAGCAGCCAAACATCCTGATTGTTGTACTTCATTGCACATGGATGTCCTGGCTTTAGATTATATAACCATCCTAAGAGCCTGGGCAACGCGAGACCAGCCCCAAGTGATGGTTGACAGGGCAGGCCTCAGGTCTTGTCCCTGAGGCCTGTGGGTAGCTTAGGGCAGCCACACCAGTGTCCCTCACTAGGAGAATATCTTCTTTTTCTACCACTAGGAGCCGGGATATCTCATCCTCAGTATTATTGATATTTTGGGCCTGATACTTTGTCACTGAGGGCTGTTTTGTGCATTACAGTGTTGGCTTCTCCCTTCCAGATATTGTTAATACCTGCCCCCGCCCTCGCCCCCCAGTTATGACAACTAAAGATATCTGCAGCTATTGTCAAATATTGTCTGAGGAAATGTCCTCCTTTCCCCAGTTGAGAACCAGTAGCATGAATCGTTCGAGTCAAATGTCTACAGAATGCAATCATAGAGGTTCTCAAAGACCAACTCCTTCCTGAATGCACAAGACATTCAATTTATATACAGTGGCGACTATTTCAAAGAGATGTTAGAACTCTTGAAAAATCAATTTCAAGGAGCTTGTAGTTAATTTAGAAATACAGTTGGGCTCCACTTCACTATAATACAAAGGAAATAGGGATTCTGGCAGCTGAGTAAACCAAAACTTTCCTTCGATGACCTGGAGATTCAAGGGTCATTCTTCTGAACACCAACTGTTCTTACTGTAAAAATGTAATGGGATGGGTTGCTCTAACGGGAGGGGGGGCGGAGGAGGTGTCCCTGGAAGCTCTTGATGTTTTGCTGTTTTAAAGAAGTTAAGCCTCAATTTGTTTTTGATTATTATTTACCTCTTTTTCCTAAAATTAGTACAAAAAGATTTTCCCGTTACCCAAAAAATTCAATTAGTTTTGTGTTAATAAATTGAGGATTTTCGCTAAAATGGTCACCACTTTTTGTAACTAATTCTTCCACTGGAAATTCCTTCATTTGGAGAGAACATTCCCACCACAGTCAAATCCCTCAGCAGTGTGGAGTTCATCAGTGCTCTTACTTCCAGGGAAATTTCCACTCCTGGTTCTGTTCAGGAGTGAGGTTTTCCCTCTTGGCCTCATCCTGGCTCCTGGTTCCCAAAGCCACCAATTGCTGTTCCAGGCCTTTGGGGGTCCACACTGAACCTCACACACAGTGCCCTCCCATCTGCTCCCTTCTTACTGCACCCGCTCCCCTCCACTTCAAGGACTAAGGTGCTTTCACTCCTCTTGCCCAGGCCCAGCTGCCTCTGCCTGCTTCCCCAAGCTCAGTTTTTTCTAGTCTTTGGGAGGGGAAATCTGGTTCTGTGAGCACACTCTGAGCCTGTGTGTCTACGCCCTCTGCAGTTTCTGTGGACATGTGTTTCTGGTCAGTGTGGACTGGGGTGCCCTTGGGTACCAGTGAGATTGCAGAGTGAAGCAAAAACACATAGACTAACTCTTGTAGATGTTCCTCTGTGTCTTACCAACTATCCGAGACAGAAATGAAGATAAAAAAGGATATTAAAGAGAGCCTCTTTGGGGGCCTTTTTTGTGGTTGCTAGACCCCGAAAGCTGGCAGCGACTCAAGGAGACCCCTCTGATGAGAAAAGGGGAACTCACTGTAATGGCAGCTCCTCTCTACCTCGTCAAGGCTTCCAGTGACATAGAGAAGAGGGGGAACTGGGTCTTACTGTGGGGAAGAAGGTGATATTGTTGTGCCCAAAGTTGCGAATCCCAGAAGACCACCAAAGAGCCAACACCGATGCAATCACATGAGGGTTTTTATTTAGACTCGAGTCTGGACTCTCGACTGACACTGATGCAGCAGTGTGGGAACGAGAGCCCCGAACTCGGGGGAAGCGGGTATTTACACAGAGCAAGCGCGGGCATTCCAGACTTGTCCCTACCTGAATGGCTGTATCTAGGGTGGTGTGAGGTTAGGTAGGGGTTGATTGTTTTTTTTTTTCCTTTCAGCAAGGGGTCACAGCAGCTGAAGGCATTTTTACTTTTCACTAAAGGAGGGTTTAGAGGAAAGCTAAGTCTTGAGAAAAAACTAAGTCCCTTTCAATATAAATGCTTGACTTTGAAGTGCCATTCCTTTTTTTCCCAGCAGGGTGGGCTGGGTGCTGACACAGACACCCAGCAGCTGCCGCTTGCTTTTAGGGTGATGCAGGAGAGGCACAGCCTTTGTGCAGAAAAGCCCCAACCAAGCACCTGACACTGCAAGTGCAGCACCCATGGTATTCCAGTCTCCACCCAGCTTCTCTGCTGGGTGCCTTTGGAAGGGCACAATCTGCACAGCCTTTTCTGCTGCAGCCCTTCCTTCCATGGTACTGCTTTTTCTCAATGAGAAGTAAGAGGACCTAACTGATTAAGCCTACCGGGTACCAGATGCTTTAATACTTTGTTAATCTCATTTAATCACCTCAACAATAATGCAAAGTAGGCATTTTTATCCCCATGTTACAGATGAGGCAACTAAGAGTAAGCAACTTGCTCAGAGTCAGCCAGCCAGGAAGACTTGTGAGCCTTCACAAGAGGGACGGATCTGGAGGCTTGGAGTGGTTCCCCTCCTGGTTCACACTGACGCTGTCCCTGAGAAGTTGTGGATGAGCAGTGGCCCAAGCAATGAAAGAATTAGAATCACTGCTGAGGACAGAGAAGGTTTCACCCACCTCCTCAGGCAGGAATGCAGGAAAGGGCTTTGTCTGGGGAGGTCTGCTATAGTGACTATCAAAGTGAGAAAGGGCAAGCCACGCAGTGTCTCCTGAGAAAAATCGTCATTCTCCTCAGAAATGCAATATTTATGAGATTAAAAAAAGCACGTCTGCTTTCTCATCTATAATTTTATTACTTACTACCTTGTCTGTTTCCCAGTTGGCATTCGCAGCAATAAAATCGCTTGAGGGCCAGTCAGGGGCGTGGGGAGGGGGGAGTTGGGGAGAAACTGGAGAATTGTGTCCTCCTCTGAATCCAGTCTGGGGTTGAAAGGAACCCCAAGAGGAAGGAGAGGTGGTGGCAGCTGGAAAGAAAAGACCATGCTCCCTGGGGCTGTAGGAGGAAAGTGGTAGGGACCCCCAGAGGGTCCGTGGGGGGAACCAGTTAACTTCGAGAAGCCGTGTGCTCTGGTCGTCTGGGCCACAGGCCTGCTGTGCTGAGTGTGAAGAGCTGTGCTGAGCCCCACATCCGGTCGGAAGCACAAGTCTGGAGCTCCTGGCTGGGGATGCTGCAGCTGCTCTGGGATCTGCACAATTAGAATTCTCTTAGCGCTCAGGGCCCACAGGAATCCAGTCACGTGGTAGACGTGGTGCCTGGAGCTGAGGTCAGTGAGAGCTGAGTCGGGGAGAAAAAGCCTTCCTTCCCTCTGAGGCACGTCCTGCTTCAGTTTTGTGCTGCTGGGCTTCGTTCACCTAACCACTTGCAGGAAAAGGACCCTGCAAATGACCTAGGCTGGGGACAAAGGAAATCACTTTTCCTTCTGATCAGGGTTTTGCCAGCCTACCGCTTCTATCAGAAGCTCTATTGGTACCTCCTCCTCCCTTGATTCATTCCTCTCTACCACAAGGCTGATTTCTCTCCACGTACACCAGACTCTGGTTCCCAGATTACTTCAGGGCGACAGCTTTAGAGAGATCATGTCTTTCCTATCCTGCCCCCCTTGCCAAAAATAAGTCAATAATTAAAAAGGCAAAACCTTTCATTAGAATTTCCTGAATCAAAACCAGGGCTTATTATTTCTGAGTTTAGGGGGTTGAAGAAATACCAGATTTTCCTCTCTTCTACTTTCTTTAAGTTTCTCGATGGGAATGCATTTCCTTGTCCCTTACGCTCACATCTGTGATATAAATCTAGATACTCTCCCTCCAACCCACTCAACCCCTTCTGCAGAATGAGGATCTTGCCCAGCTGAGCCTCTCCTCATACCTTGTTCTTATAACTGATAACCTCCCTCCACACCCAGAACCCACACCTATTTCCAGAGGGAACCTGATTCTCCCCTTTGTTTTCTATTTCTTCTGTATTGTTGCTTTTCGTCCTTCCAAATAGAAACCCTTATTCCCGTCAAAGACCTCCTGTCAGAAGCTACTGCTCTCCTACGTAATGGGCACTAACATTCTGTCAGAAATCCACGCTCTCGTATCAGCAGTTATTGTTCTGTCAGAAATCACTGTTGTGTCCGAGACTACCACTCTTCTTTTAAAATTCTCTGTCTTGAGAAAAATCACCACTCTCTTTAGAAATTCTCATTCTCTTGCCAGAAATCCACTCATATCCTGTCAGAAGTCAACATTTTCTGCCAGAAATCCCTGTTTTCCTGTCATAAACCATTGCTCTCCTGTCGGAGATCTCTGTTTCTTGTCAGAAGTCATTACTTTCCTCTGGGAAATCGCTGATCCTTCTCCCTATAGGATCTTCAGAGTTGTTTGTCACACTTTGACATTGGTAGCTTTCCTGTGACTTCCTTACTGCTGGCCGTTTTCACCTGTTTGCTGCACCTCTTTCAGCTTAGCGCTGGGGTCAGAAGCGGCCTGGGGCAGTGGGCACAGCACTGGGGAACCCACAGCCTCGTGCACCTTTTCCTTGCTGGGCCTTTTCCCTATGTCTTTGTTAGGGATGGTAATATCATCACTCTGCCTGCTTCATGAGATTATTTCATTTAGGTCCACGACAGTTTGAACTTTCAAAAGCTGCTACCTTGTCTGAGCCAGCATCTCTCTTCCTATAATTTTCATTCACTGTTGCCCAATAAAGCAAGTCTAATCCTTCTATGCCACAGCATTTCAACCCTGCCCCTAAATCTTCTCTTACCCAGCAAAAGTGTGCCCCCACTCCCCCCCCGCCCCCGCACACACACACTTCTCTAATGTTCAGATTAACCCTCTTGGGTAGTTCCTTGTATGACGTGGTTTTCAGACCTGTTGCTAGCCTGGCCACAAACACTCAAAACAGGTGCCAGCACCCTCTTCAGCAGGAGTCTTGGTGGCTACACATGAAAGAGGACATCAGAGTACAAGAAAATGAGGATGATATATTTAGAGGGGTCATCTTTAATTGATTCTGATTTCTATCTTTTAAAGTAAATTGTTTAATAATTTTGGTAATTCAACCACTAACAGCAACAAATTGCTAACCACACACTTTGCAACTGAGCACTGATGACACCAAAGCTGAAAACATCTAGACTGATGATTAAAATAGGCTTTTCACTTTTAAAATGATGAATTATACACTTTTAAAATGGTAAATTTTAAGGTATATGAATTATTTTCCGATCTGCCCCCCCCCAAAAAAAAAAACCAAAAAAAATTAAAAAGCATAGATCTTGGAGGCAAATATTTTGAGTTCATGTACCAACTTTACCTCTACCAGTCTCCATGGCCTTGGGCAATTGCTTGATTTCTCTGTGTCTAGGATGGGATTAAGATTTGCTTCTCCATTTCACTGATAGTAGAAGCTCTCTTCTCCTACCCTACAGAGATATGGAGCTGCCAAGTATCCCACTTTCCTAAACATAGTGATTGGTGCAGACGTATGACCCAAAGAGGATGAGTCAAGGTCTTGGGGCAGGCTGATGTGGATGTTGAATCAGAACAAGATTCCCTCCTTCTGGAATTATACACTGTAAGGCTCCTGGGAACCAGGACTACTGGGAGGTCGGTCACCTTTTAAATCACAGGGAAAGAAATACTGGAAAGTAAAGCTAACATAGAGGAGATGGAAGATTCTGACATAATTGTTTGACATTGTTTGAGCACTTGGATCCAGCTCAAGCAGAAGCTAGACAACTGGTATTTTCATTTATATATGCAAATAATTCTCCCCTACCGTTTTTTTTAAAGCTTATTTCAGTTGGGTTTCTGTCATAAGCAATCCAAAGAGGCCTAACATTAACATCTATTTTATAAGGCTCTTGTGAGAATTATTTGTGGTAATACATGTAAAGCACCCAGTGCTTATACATAACAGGTACTCAAAAATTGAAACTTACGGTTACAATGATGATCGTCATCATTGTGCACAAAAAAGGGGTTCTTTAGAAAGTAACCCCCCAGGGTGATCTGATCGTAAACTTCTAACTGGGCAGGTCACAGTGGGTAGTCATGCCCTCGGCCTATAACTTCTTTAGTAAAGGTTTATCTTTGTCTTCAACAAGCCCTGTCCATTGTTTCTGTGCATCTCAACACCTTTGAAATGCCTCTTCAGAAGCCAACCACCCTCAGGAAAGCACACAATCTTGTTAACCATCCTGTAATCCAATTCTTGTTCTCTCCTACCTTCCCGTAATCTTCCTTACTGTCCTTAATTCAAAATGCTTAAAATAGGCTGCAAACTGCCATCCTGAGAAACGTTTTTCTCAGTCTTTTGCGATCTTGTTTCCAGGTATATCCTCTATTTTGTGTCAATTAAAAGCTAATAAAATTTTATAAAAATTTTCTATGGGTTTGGACAGTCTTATGTTAACATCGCTGTGTACCATTCTGTGTTTGCTTTATACCTTGCAGTAGCTAAGTCAATACTAAGTATAAAGTAAGACCTCAACAAACATCCTTATAGACAAATTGACAGCTTTTCCTTAATATAGAATTTAAACATGAATTAATCAAAAAAATTTTTTTCTGCTTTCTACTCTTAGGAGACAGAAAAATCTGGAAACAGTGTTGAACTGGGGGTCAAGAGACCAAGGTTCCAATTCTGATGATGCTCTTCACATACTGAGTGCCCTCAGGAAGCTCTTTCCTCATTTTCTCCATTTGTCACATTAGGCTATTGGGGCTTGATAATCTTAGTTCTTTGTAAGCCCCAACCCTGAGATTCAAGGGAAAAGATATTAGGAAATTCTTTCAATGCCCGTGATTTCTTGGGGTTGAAAAAAATTCAATCTCATACCCTTTTTGCATCCCTCCCCACAGCCTCCCACAATGACATGAGTCAGAGAGAGAGGGGGATATTTGCTCTTGATCATTTGCAAGATTCTGTATTCCCCTAGGAAGATATGAGGAAGTTCTTTTCCTGATAATGTAGAAATGTTGCTGAGTACATTTTAGAATGATTTTTAGCCACAAGGCCTGAAATATAATACAACATCCAGAAAAAGAAATGGAAACAATACTTTATTTTTCATTCATCAAGTATTCATTTAAGACCTTCGAGGCATATACTATGCCAAGTATTGGAAAAACAAAGAGACTAAAGATCCTGTTCCTGAGGTCAAGGAATCTGGCAAGGACTCTTCTCTGAATGTCTTGTTCATAAAGATTTCACTGAAGTTCAGATGCAAATAGAAAAAAATTTTAACCTTATTGGGCACCCGCTGTGTGCCAAGACTGGACAGACAAGTTTGTACATCGTCTTGTCACTTGGTTATAAATTTCCTGTACTTCCACCTCCCAGAAAAATCTGATGTGGCTGGGACAGAGACTTAAGCCTTCATAAACTGATTTTCCCTTTGCAAAGAGGCCCTGACCTTCACAGTCCCATCCTCTCATCTCTGCTCTCTGATCTTAAGTGAAGCCTCACTCTGTGGTGGAACCTGGAACTATGGTGATGCCCCAGCTCTGTGGAAGACATGAAACAACAATTTTCACTCAAGCATTTAAAATCATTTTTACATTAAAAATAAATATTTAGAGATTATAGAGTAAATTTTAAGATTTGAACAAATTCAAGATTGATTCATTTTTAAACAAATATTTATTGAACGACTACTATGTGCCAGGCATTGTCTTAGGCCCTGAGAATTGAGCTGTAAATAGTACAGTAAAAACAAAACAAAACAAAAAAAAAACCCTGCCTTCATGGGGCTCACATTCTAGCAGCAGGAAACACATAAAAACATAATATTTTAGCTGCTGACATGTGCTATGGAGGAAAACAGAGCAAGGAAGGGAACTTTAAAGACATATCCAGCTTACCAAGGATTGCTTCAGACTTCACAACCAGATTCCCTGGGGCATCTCATTGCCTCTGCCACAATGGTAGCCTGTGTTAGGGATGGGGGTTGGGGGGTGGTGGGGTATAACCAGGAGATGAACTGGCCTAAGAGATGCATCTTGAGCATATTGACCCAAAGAGAAGGAAGGGAAGGGAGGAGGTAAGCTCACTCATCTTGTGGTGCCTCGTGGCCCAAACATATACCTTATATGGTCCCACTCACAACTTGAGCTGTCTCACACTTCTGTCTCTGTATTCCTACCTCTTCACTCAACACAATCCCTGCT
This sequence comes from Cynopterus sphinx, assembly GCA_030015415.1. NCBI lineage: Eukaryota > Metazoa > Chordata > Mammalia > Chiroptera > Pteropodidae > Cynopterus > Cynopterus sphinx. The sequence goes on from CM057380.1 coordinate 49,599,057, forward strand.
TGAGTTCCTCAGATGCCCAGAAGGCTGCCCCGAGAACTTCCTTCAGTTGATCACTAACTTTCACTCATCAAACTTCATCAGCAGTTTTTCCGCTCCTCCCCAAGTTCTTTGCCCTTCTGGTCAAAGGCAGCCCTGCTCTCTGTCACTATTCCACCTCTTATGGCTACAGAACTTTACAGCGTGCCAAACATTCTTCTAGCCACACACAGTGGTGGTTTCTTAGGCCTCATTCTTGCAGGGCAGAAGAGAAGAAGGCAAATCAGAGAAGACAGCTTAATGAGCAGTGGGATGGGGGCTGATCTGGCCACATAGGACAGAAACTGGTTATCAAACTTGACAATGCATCAGAGTCACATAAAGATTTGTTAAAACAGAGACTTCTGGGATCCACCCCTATCGTTTCTGATTTGGCAGATCTGCAATAGAGCCTCAGAATCTTCCTGTCTGATCCTGGAGCCAGGTAAAGCTGTTGCTGCTGCCGCTGGGCCCACGGCTCTAGGCCAACTGTACCCCAGCCTCCTCTTGGGCCCTTCTCTTCCTTCTAATTTGTGGGTCCTTTTCTCCCTCAACTTTCTTTTCTTCCTTAGCCATCTGGCTTCCTCTCTCACTCTAGAAAATGCTTTCGGAGTGTGGTCTGAAAAAATTATACTAAGTTGCATATGGCTGGTCATAGCTATCATCTCTTCCAGAAAAATATGAATTTCAGTTCTCCAGTACACTCCTAAGCTAAGGGAATAAACTCTGATGGTGGATTTGAGGTGTCAGCTAGTGCATGGTGGTTGCATTTGGGAGTTCAGAGCCTCTGAAACTGTGTAGGTGGCCATTTATCTTACTTCCTGCTGTGCCCCTTCGTGGGAATCTTTCCCACCCAGCCTGAATGAGAATTGGAATTCTATGTCCTTCTTCTCTAGAAGCAGTGAGGCAAAGATGCCCTACTGAAGAGAGCAACTAATGGCAATAATTAAATTCCCCAAAGAGACAGAATTCTCAGTGTCTTTTGTGTTCTGGGAGTGTCTCTTGCTTCGGTGGAAAGAAAGGAAATGTGCTGTGACAGGCTCCGAATCTCCCGCTGAGGGAGGCCCCACTGTGGTTGCATCAGGGCCCTGGTCTTTCTCTGAAAAGTAAACTAATCAGAATTTTAAAAAATTAAGGCCATGGCCCTCCACCCCAGGTTTAAAAAGAAAGAATGGGTGAGCTTAGAAGGGTTGGGGAGGGATGCAAGAAAGTAAGGAAGAGGCTGGAAAAGAAGGTGTATGGAGGGAGATCAGCTATGGCCAAACTGTTCATCTGTTCAGAATTTCACTCCTGATCACTTGCCCTCCAATTTTAAGAGGGATCCCTTGGCCTTCCTGCCACTCATCCTTTTCCTGAAAATTTATGAAAATAATTATTTATGAAAATAATGGCTGGAGAAGTTGTAGAGGGGGAGGAGCAGGATCAATGGGTGGGTCAGAGGGAGGGAACTGTCCCTGCAAACTGCCTTGAGAACAACAGAGATGTGGCACAGGTAGGCAAGCACTGACCAGGGAGCCAGAAGCCTAGGTTCTCATCCTTGTGTGGTGCAAGTCGCTGTTGCTGTCCTCTCCAGCACCCACTGGACTGAGACGACCACTAAACATCCCCTCACACTCTGAAATTTTATCACCTTTTCCACCATCCTCATCTGCCATGAGAGATGCCTCAGGGAAGGTTAGGGCATCAAAACTGCTTAGATGACATTCATTTTTTTTTCCATCTCTTATCTTGGCCTCAGATAAAATTGCACACAAGGCATATCTGCTGCAATGCATTTCTCCGATTTGTCCTCAATGATTATTTCTGAAGCCACATTACACACTGGGAAAATTGGCCCATTTTTCTCCCCACAAGTGCAAGAGGCACACTATGCTCCTCGGTCTGTCTGGGTAAGGCCCTGCTCTTGTGTTAGTTATTCCTTCCCTTTTTCCTGCATACACCCTCCCATTCTCCTTTCCCTATAGCCAATCACGGATTCAATGTGTATCTTTTTGTGTGTTTCATGTAATGTGTTCTTGTTTTATATAAATGGTGCTCTTTCGTAGAGTGCATTCTGTTTCTCCCTTCTTCCTCCCAACACTCTGTCTTTAAGATCCCTGGGTGTTGTTGTGTGCACTTCCAGCCTGCTTTTCCTCCCCATCTCCCCACAATGGACTCTGGGTGACCCTCAACTTCCCTGCCTCAGATAACAGTGCTACAGTGAGCTTCCTGACAGCACATTCACCCTCCCTTAACCTGACTCACCTGTTTTCAGATTTGTAGACACAATCTTTGAGTCCAAAAATTCATGAATAACTATCTCTCCCAAATCCTTCTTGAGTCTTGAAGACCCTGGCAACACCCTGGAGACAGAGAAAGGAGCAATGATGTTTGTACCACCCTGTCTTATGGCCCTAGGGGAAGGGGCCCTAGATCCATGGCCCTAGACTATAGGATCCTCTCATATGAATTTTTGTATTAGGTCTAATTCTTTCTTTAATTGGTTGACTGATTAAAGAAAGCGCATCTCCCAAAAGCATACAGTTTTCCCCCCCTCAGAAACAGTAGTCTAAACAGTGAATGTATCCTTCATTAGCAACACATTTACCCTGCCCTTGGGGTCATATTAAGGAGATTTTTGTGGCACTGGATTTTCATTGCGGCCTTGGGTCCTTTGAAGAGGATTTGGCCTCAACTAAATTTTTACATCAGTAATTCCCTTCTAGTCAGGAAGAGTTAAGTGGCTTATGGTCCCTTCCAAAGCTTTAACAAGATTATATAGTGTTTATTAAATGCTATTATTATTAGACAATATTTCATGGATGATTTTCTGACTTTTTAAAAACTTCCTTGTCCTTCCTGTCCCTCTGGCTACTTCCTGAGTCAAATTATTTCTTTTTGGAGAGCAGAGGTTCTGCACAAGACTCAAGGAGCACTACACAGGGAGCCAGTGGGCCTGGCCTGGCCTTCCCCAATCCCTGCCGCCATATCCCTCTGCTATTGGCTTATGACCCTGATCTACTGGCTTGACCTCTGAAGGCCTCAGTTTTCTTGTTTAAAAAAGGTGGGAGGTGTTAGAGAGTTGAGACCGCTGGCTCTTGATGTTTATGATTTTAGTAAGGCTTCAGTATTCCATGAAATTTCCAAGATTTAGCACCTTCTGCCTTCTCCCTCCCCTCATCAGCTATGACTCCCAACCTTCAAACAGCTGTGATCCCAACTCTCCACCATTCCCTCCTGCCTCTCCAGCCACCAGCCCTTTCTTAGGAACCTCTTCATTTCTCGCCTCTTTCCCCTTGCTCTTCTCAGATATCTTCCCTCAAGGAAATTTCCATGCACCTCTAGTCTCCTTATTAAAATGACTATTCTAGATACGTGGGGTCTCTCTCTCCTCTCCCAACCCTCTCTGCAGTCCCACAATCCCCCTGGGGCTCTTGTTAGGTAACTGGAAGCCAAGTGTGCTTTATGGTACTTACTTTGTTCAGAATTACCCCAGATCCTCAAGACTCCTCTCGATCAGAAGTAATTTGGGCCACCCTGCCATTCTCTCTGTCAAGCCAGAATCCCAGGCTACCCCAGGATCCTCTGCAGCAGCAATGCCTAACCTTTTTGGCACCAGGTACCAGTGCTTCTATGAGAACTCAATGCCTGATCATCAGAGGTAGAGCTGAGGCAGTGATATGAGCACTGGAGAGCAGCTGCAAATTCAAATGAACTTCACTCACTTACTCACTGCTCACCTCCTGCTGTGCGGCCAGGACAGTACCCATCCACAGCCCCCAGGAGTTGGGGTTCCTTGCTCTACAGCTTCCCCAAACCTGCTTCTTAGGTGAAGAGAAGACAAGGATCAACAAATCTCTTCTGTGGCAGACTGATATCAAGCCTACAGAGATTTACTGTCTTCTAAGTGCTTTGGGCTACCACTCAGCCTCAATTATGCATTCTTTCAGGCATCACTCATTCCTCAAACATAGGGGAAAATAGCTCAAGGATGCCTAAATGGATACACAGCAGAGAACTGGCTTTCCAGAGGTCACAGTAAAAGGGGGCACACAGACAGTAATGGATGGAGACCTGCAGACAGGTTCCATCTCCTTCTGCCACACACGGTACTCTCTCCTGAAGACTGGGGCCTACAGGACAGGTTAGGGGAGGGAAGCGTTTGACCAAAGCTCTTCACCTAAGCTATTATCACTTAGTTACAAGGTTGCTCACAAGCACACTTGTTCCCCTGGACAGAGTGGCATACATGGCAGAGCACAAGCATCAGAAGGATGAAAAAGACAGAGAGAAGATTGTACAGTGATAAATAGACATTTTTATCAACATGCCATTCTGTCAGAGCTTTCTCCTTTTCTATGCCACCTTGCCTTCCTTTTCTCTCAAAAACCCACCTCAGTGTCACTCACAGGGGAGCATGGGAGGCTGGAAGTCATCCCTGAGGGGACTTATCTTAGTACACACAAGGACCCTGTTATTGCTTTGGACAAGCCAAGCAAGGAGATGTGCTGTGTTCATATGATACTGATACAGACTGAAGAGCTCTTTCTAACTTGGCGTTATCTTAGAACCACATCCATTTGCTAGATATCAATTTTTAAGGGTTCTAAAGTTTTTGGTGTCACTGGTATTCATAACACTAGATCACATTTTTAATGAAGCTTTAGATAAAGAACAAGTACTTAATAAATACGTGTAACACACTCGCAAATTTATACACAACGATTCAGAGGTAAAGAGAAAATATGGGCTTTTTCCCTATGACTGACCTAATCTTTCTCATGAGTCTTATCTCCGTTGTGTAATGGGAAGAAAGATGATGGCAACTTGCCAATCAACAGTCGCCCAGTCTATTTCAGTTCTGAGATGATCTCGTTGGGATGAATGCTTAGACGTTCTATTTTTCCTCTCCCCACATCCTACCCCATGGTAGTGGCAGGGTGTATGGGGAGTGGCATTGAGCTCTTGCCTGTCCAGTGCTGGCCTTGGGCCCTTGTGGGCTCCTATTGCCAGCAAGGTATCTGAGCAGTTTCTGGCTTCCACAGGGGAACTTGTGCTTCATTCAGGGCCTGGTGTACCTCCCTCAGTGGCTCAAACCCTCTGAGTCTCAGCCACTTCCTCCATCTAACCTAAGACCACTGATGTGGGTTCACTCTGCCCCTCACCACAGAGCCCTTTGTCATGCCCACTGGCTTATCCCTCATTTCTATTTCCCGAGGGACATATGGGACTTATAGGCCCTACCATGGCACATGAACCTTGAGTGAGGCCTGAGAGCCCTGATGTAGGCCATTTTCTGAAGTGGCCATTTTTAGCTCTTAATGTGGCCTCTTCCTGTTACTAATGAGGTGCTGCGAGCCAGTTTCCTTATAGAATGCCATCATGGAATGGAAGACTCATAAAATACTTTTGCTTTTGGTTTTCCCCCCAAATTATCTAGCAACCCACCTTTCTAGATTTCAAACTTGGGGGTGGAGTAAACTATAAACTCTGACCTTGTTATTTCTTTCCCCAATTTTTATTTCTTTTACTTCTCCCAGTGCCCCCTGGAGTGGATCCCCACTTCTCATATTCTGTCCTTTATCTTTCTCTCCATTTTCTATAGGGCAGCCTCACAGCCTGGTCACCATGTGTAAAGTAGGACCCCTCTCTACAGTGTGGAAGGAATTACAAGGGACGCTCCAAGGCTTGGCTTTTGATATGGGAGCAGCCAGACAACCAGGAACTAACAACAAAGACACACTACTTTATCATCCTTAAATATCTCCATTACATTTAATATTTATGTATAAATTTCACTTTTTAGATTAGTATTGTTATGTAGGAATACATGAAGGTTAGGCAGGTAATATGTATTTTTAATTCCTACTACATAAAAGTCACCATGCTGAGAAAGGGGAAGACAAATGACCAGACACAGTCTCTGGACACAAGGAACTAATATTCTATGAATGACGACGAACATAAATGATGAACAATTGACCTGCAACAAGTCGTCAGTGCTTGAGAGTTACAGAGAGATGGCTAAACCAAGAGAGTTTTGCGGAGGATGTGGATGTGCTTTGGATGATATACAAGTAGGAAAAGGATTGAAGTCATAGATGACTCAGATTTCAAGATCGAATTCAGGAATGTGAAGGTTTTTGAGGAGAGTCTGGTTCTATTTTGTACCCTCTGCTGCAAGAATTATAGTTTTAATTGCTCATCACATGTTTGGCTTAATTTCAGGGTGTTTCCTGGAGTTTAAGTGCACTTCGTGGGCTGCTGCATGGATTTGCACTCTACGTACCTGACTGATATCTAATGAGAAACTGAACCTAGAGCAAAATTCAATTCTTTCAGAGTTCACGCAAAGGGAAAAAACGGCTTTTGAAAATAAAATTAGCCTATGAAATGCCTCCAAATGTTATCTCTCCTTTTCTCCAACAAACTGATCACCTAACCACCCTCATCATTGCGAGCAAGAGCTACAGCTACAACTATAGCTACAGCTCCAAAGACATAGATTATGGAGAGTTGAGAGGGTTCTACAACAATGAGGGTCCAGGAAGGTCGATGATACACTCTTTAGAAGCTGGTTTAAGTCTGGGAAACCCTGGGCACTTGCAGATGCATTAATGTAACAAATATTTGCTATGTGCCTACTATATATAAGGATTTGTTCTAGGCATTGAGAATACAGTAGTGAGAAAAAGACAGAAAGAGCTCTGCCCTTCCTACATTCTAGCAGAAAGTGTAAACTATAAATAATTAAAAAACAAATGAAACAAGGACTATAAACATATCAGAGAGTGGTAAGTGCTATACAAAATAGTTAATATAAAGTGATGGGCTAAAGAAAAGTCAGGTAGCCTCTTTGGAGAACCTGGTCAGGGACGTTCAGCAAAAAATATAATACTTCCTGTAGGCTTCTGAATTGAGCATAAGTGACTGTAATTGTTATTGGAATACATTGTGTTAATTGTGTCCTGCATTCTCTGGAGCATTTACACGTATATTTTTGACACCTATAGTTTATTAAGTATTTAGCAATAATTTAATAACAAGCCAGACTTACCTTGTTTCTAAGCTTCTATTAAATTGGACTAGAATAGTTCTGTCTACTCTTACTTAAAGTGGATGGAGTGAAAGAGGTCGCTTTGGGGCTCAAACTGCAAATAAATCTGATAACCTTGCTTAGAGAGCAATTTCCATGAACAAAAAATGAGGAAAGCAATTCATTCATTAAACGATGTCTCAGAGGAGAGGAAATGAGGGCATTCGATAATAGGGAATATGGTCCATACGTTGTGAGCAATCTTCTCATTTATAGCTGATGGGAGCGTTATATCTCCTTTTAAGTCGGTCATTTAACAGAACTAATAATCAGCCATGGGTCATTTCCACCTACAATAACCTCTTGTTTTATCTGAAAGGATCCTCTTAAGCATGCACAATGATCAGACACAAAGGAAGAAAGTCTAATTGTAACATCCTAAAACAATAAGACTATAAGCCATTGAAACCTCAGGTTTCTTAGACTTTACAGAAAAAATCACCCATAGGAGATCAAATGAGCTCTGGGAAAAGGTCAGCTCTTGCCACTTTGGAGGCTGGCTTGGCACCGAGTAGGCAGATGCAGCTGTCCCCTCTCCCAGGGAGGACATCTAATGAGCTCTGCTTCATGTTTTAAAGTATTATCGATTTGTCCATAACATTCAAGTATTTCTGAAGATTAGAGTTTGAAACATGTATTTTCAGGATATTTTACCCCACATGACCAAATCTAATAAAGATTAGAATGATATATAGAAATGAAAGGAGACTTAAGTGGTTATTTCTTTAAATCTCATTATCCTTTTGATAAACCAATTAGCTTTCTGTCCAACATTGTTTAATTTTCTTTTTCTTTATGGTGAGATCAAAAGTTTTAGGTATTGTTTCTCCAAGTTTCTATTACCAGCAGAACTCTAAACAAGCAAATAGTCACCACATGCTGAGTAGCTTAAAGTCACAGTACCAGACGGGAAGGATCTAAAACGATTCTTCGTTTTTGTCCTCTCTATGAGAGGGAAAATTTGTTATGACCTCAGAGGAAAACATCTAGATGAGATGAGGATTTGTACAAGCCGTGAAGAGATGCTTGTATTTTGGCATCACAGGGGACTAGAACCAAGCCTAAGGGGGAAAGCTAGTTATGTGGGAGAGAGAGGAATGCCTTCTGGCGAGGAGAGTCACCTTCTCCATGCCCTTTGGGTCATTCAATGATATGAACGGCCCCTGCTGAGCAGGGAAGTAGAGCTGATGCTCAAAGTGCCAGAACTGCCATATTGGAAATGTGGCTGGTTACGCATATGGGAGTCCTGGAATGCAAGCCCTCTTCTGAGAACCAACCCATGTTCTCTTCTCAAAAAATCTACTCCCCCATTCCAGTAAAGATCTACCATCCCCCAGACCCCTACCTTCTGCCCCGCTGCTCTGACCATTAGTAGACATGTGCCCCCAGCTGGATTAATCAGATGCTCTCTCTTGAGAGTGTGGAATTGGGTCTCAGAAACATAATAGATTCCTGCTAGGCACATGAACTATAAATTAGATAGGAAGCTGGGATTGGGGCACATGCTTGGACATAGGTAAGTGAGAAGAGAAATGGAATAATGAAAGCAAACACATGCAAAGTGTCGGACACTTATCAAAGAAATTTACATATATTGATTCCTCAATCTCCCAGAAATCCTATGAGGTAAATACCATTTTTATTTTCATCTCCACTTTATAAATGAGGAAATTAAAGAACAGAAGCTGAAGGAACTTTCCCAAGGTCACAAACAACTAAGTGGTTGAACTAACATTTAAATCTAGGCATTCTGACTTCAGAGATTGCCCTTAACAGTATGCTAAACTGCTTTCTGGAGGGAGGGAGGATGAGGAGAGGAGAGAAAGAAATGAAGCATATGCCTTAAAGAATCAGAAATAAGAGACAATATACCTCTAGAGGAGAGAGAGAGATCTGGAGGGACAAGCCAGCCTGGCTCTCATCAGTTCTGTAGTTTCTGGCATCGGTTCCTATGAAGTCTGGCCTTGTTTTCTGCCTTTGGTTTCCACCAGGTTCCTCTATTTCTCATAAATTTTATTTTTTGCTTAAGCCAGTTTGAATGGGTTCTGTTCATTGCAGCCAAATGATCTCTGACTCAATAAATTGGAATAGGAGAGAATATTTTCCAGCAGGGGGTCTGAAACAAGATAGAATTGTGTTATGTTAATCAGCTACATGAGTGTGTGAAAGATGTTTTAATTTTACTCTTTTTTAAATTCACAAAGGATACTAAATAGAGATGATCTAATTGTTTTAATAACCAAGATTAAATGTCATACAAAAGTATGGTTTAGAAAAGGGGGTAAAATCTATGCTCAGTTCGCTGGGGACTATGCCATCATAGTTTCACCTCCACCTGGTGGAGTTGGACCTACAGGGACAGCTTTTTATGACAGGAGCGAACCAAGGACTGATTAGGCAGAAAAAGGGTATAGAAGATGAATTCTTAATTAGTCTTAACTTTTGTTTCTTAATTAATGTATTTTTAATTATTATATGAGTTCTCCACTGCTGCATTGCAAATTATCCCCCAAAACTCAGTGTCTTAAAACAATGATTATATTCTTTCTCATGGTTTCTGTGGATCAGAAATTCAGAAAGGACAAAGCAGACATGAATTGTCTTTGCTCCACAATGTCTGGGACCTCAATTAGGAAGAGGTGAAGTCTGAGGGGCTCTAATATGATTTGGCAGGCATCATCACTCACTTGTCTGGCTATTGTTGCTGGTCATTGGCTGGGACCTCACTCAGGCTGTCTTTCAGAATACCTACATGAGACTTCTCTCTGTGGTTTCTCCGCATGACCTAGTCCTCCTCACAGCATGGCAACTGGGTCCCAAGAGTGAGCATCTCCAGAGAGAACCAAGTAGAAGCTGGATGACATTTTATGATCTAGACTCCACAGTCACATAACATCCCTTCTGCCACCATCACAAGCCTGCCCAATTTAAGAGGTGGGGACACACAATTCCATCTCTTAGGGGAAGAAATATCATAGTCACAAATAGAAGATTAAATTGAATAGGATATATTACAGACATTAAAAAAAACTAGCACAGAGACAAAATATGACAAATGTTGACGTTAAACATTTGTGGAAGTCTATTAGTCTCCTACTTTTTAAAAAAAGCAGGGCATTTAGTAAACTATGAAGTGGTCTGATTGAAAATTTTGTCATTTGAAAATAACAGGTTACAGCAAGGGGAGCTCATACTCCAGACCTGATTCTGCCAACAAAGAACTGTTAGTGATGTGAAACTCATGAGAGCTTGGAGAGAGTGTCTATTTCTTTAAAGCAGGGCGAGTCAGATGCATATCTTCAGACTTATAGACCTAAAGAAAGCCAACTTTAGAAAATTCAAATAGATGAGAACCTCTGAAATGGAGTATGGCTCAAAAAGGATGGCTCTAAAAGTAAAATACAGAACCTAAAGTTGTGAATGATCCTGATGAGGAAAAAAAAAAAAAAGGAGGTATCTAAAGAAAACGGCATTTCTGTTAATGAGCTCTGATTGTAGGATGACACACACAAAGATGGAAGGAGAGGCACAAAACTCAAGGCAGTATGTAGAAGAATGTCACAAACTTTTAAGAATGTCAGAGGAAAGCAAAGCATATTCAATGCTGAGGTTTCAAAGGTTGGGGAAGCTAAAGAAAAATAACCAAGACGATCCTTCTGACCATACACAGAAAAACAAGGGAAGAATGAGCATGATCCATTTCCAAGCCTATGATATAGTCTGTTAAAACAACTAGATAACAAAACATGCACGTATAAAAAAAATTTTCATAACAAATACAATTTTGTAAAATTTCTTACAATTGTTATAAAGAAAGCAGAATGCTTTTATTCCTTTATTGCTTTCTTCTTCACCGTTATGGACTTCCAAATTTAGGATGACCATATATCCTAGGCTGCGAGGATAGGCTCAGTTTATATCTGTGGCCCAGGTGTAATTATTAATAGTATTCCATGTCATTCTCAGTTTGTGCCCCAGTTTGAATACTGGACAAGATAGGACAGAGATGGCTGCAAAATAACCTGGAACCAGTGCAAAATTCAAATCAGAGGCCCTTGTTTAAAAAGTAGAAAAGCAGTACTGTTAAAAGTACTAAAATATAAAACTTTTTCCTTTCTTCTGTAGCTTCTCTTGACCTGTTGTGGTGGTTTTTATTTGCTATTGTATGATATTCTAAGTAAAGAAAAAAATTATAATTGTTAACATAAATTTTACCTTTCATCTTTATATTGTATAATGCCAGTTTTAAGTACAATATGAGAGCATTTAACTTGTATGTAGAAACACTAAAATTATATAATTTATATTTTATAATTTGTGCATGTATATGTATTTTATTCTTATCAGAACAGTGAAAATACTGCAGGTTCGACTTAATCTTTGGATATGTGCACATTCTACCAACACCCTTTACCTCTGGCTTATTAATAGAAAGAAAGGACCAAAAAGAAAAGCAACTATGGGTTTGTGGGTCCCAGGCCTGGCTGGTCCCAGGTCTGGCTGTGATCCAGGTTCATGCTAGGTATAGGACTCCGGATTTAGAATGTCACATTAGTATAGTAGGGCTCCTGCACCTAAAATATGTAAACATAATTCAGCTTATTATATCACGTATGTGTGGCTGAATACCACTACTATGCTCAGATACGTGTGGAGCCATGTGGTCCCCTGGGGAGAAGGGGAGCACAAGAAGGGGAGCAGAAGAGCAGAAGCAGAAGTGTGCTCCCCGCAATAGAACTGCCTTCCCTACAACAGAAGCACACTTTCCACAATAAAGTGGGAGCCTGCTGTTTTATTCTCATGTCGGCCCTCGTGCATTCTTCCAACTGGGTGTCTCACCACCTAAACCTTTCTTCTCGATCAGCTTGGCGCTGACAAGGTCGTCTTGTCTTTCTCTTTTCTTCTGTGTCATAACATTCAGCATAAGTGATTAGCTAATCCAGAGAAGTAACATGAGTAAGAAAGAGTATGACAGAGTTCCTTGGTCATTGGTGTTTCTTAAAATATCTCTGCCTCTTGTGTAGAATAAGTTCTGGTTCTAAGGGAGAACGTGGCTTCTCAAATCCGTCCTCACCCACTCACTTAGTCATAGATGTAACACACTTTCCTTGTACTCACTTCAAGTCTGGTTTAACTCCCTATAGGGTCCTCTGGAATTTTATACTAATGGGTTTTGTGACAGCTATATGCAAATGGAGGGGCGAGGCATGATGTGTACATGCTGTACACATCTCCTCTGTCCATGTGTGTGCTCCAGTGTCTCATCAGACTTCTCTTGCAAAACACAAGTTTAGAGGTAAAATCAAGAATTTAAAGATAGCAATAATAGTTAGTAAACCATGGTCATATGGCTAGGAAGCCCTTGAGTAAGATAAGGACTATATACAGTTTCTTGAACTTGAGTGTGCATCAGAATCATGTGGAAGGCTTGTCAAAGCACAGATTATTGAGTACCACCCCCAGAGTTCTGATTCAGTAGGCCTGGGGTAGAGCTCAAGGATTTGCATTTCTAACAAATTCTCAGGTGATGCTGATGATCTGGTCCTAGGACCAGTCTTTGAGCTTTGCTGGGCAGAGCAGTGCATCTTGCACTTAATTGTGCATGCAAATCAGCAGGGTATCTTACTAAAATGCAAAATCTGATTAAGTAGTTCTGGGGTGGGGCTGATCCTTCTGGTTTGCAGCCACACTTGGAGTAAGGGCCTAGAGTAGATAATGAGTACTAGAGGAGGAAGCGGGAGTGAGATTTGAAATGAGCTTTAAAGCATGGCTAAGAATAGGATTGCTTATGTGAAGGCAGAATGCTTCCCAGGTGGGGCAAAGGAGAATGTGCAAAGAGAGGAAGCAGCAAGAACAGTAAGTAGATGGATTTGATCAGAGTGGAGGCTGTCCTTGGGGGAATAGGGAACTGAAGATGGAGAGACTGGCAGGGCCAGAATGCAGAATGACTGTCTCCCTAGAATTGACAGTTTTGGGGAGTATGCCCAGGATGTAGATCTCCCAAACAAATTATACCCATTGTCATTAAACCCTGATCACCCAGTCAAACTAGCAGTTCCTGACGGACCAAACAGTCCAGGAGTTTAACTTCCTTTGGTGGAGAGATCCTGTGTTGATTTCCGAGGCATCACAGCAAGGTAGGAGAGGCCTGTCTGTGTTAGGAGATCTGTCTTTAGGATCTGGCTTGGAAGGATGACTCTAAGTGAACTAGACTTGTCCTACTTTTCTATAGGATTCCTTTATACTGTATTGGATAATGCCAGTTTTAAGTGCAATATGAGAGCATTTAACTTATATGTAGAATCACCAAAATTACATAATTCATATTTTATAGTTTGTACAAGTATATGTATTTTATTCTTATCAGAACAGTGAAAATACCACAGGGCTTCTCAGATGATCTCTCAAGTCCCTTCAAACAAAAAGATTCCACGGTTTTGGTAACCTGCATGTTCCACCTGTGTCAACACTGCTGCCGTGAGTGTCTGCACTAACCAAACCCCAGTGCGCTGGGTCAGGACTGAACAGGAGCAGGCAGTTCCCAGAGCAAGAGGAACTTATGGCACTCTTGCTCCCACCTCTTGGTGTCTCTTTACAGTATTAGGGACCGAGTGACCAGGGACTGTAGCAGTGCCAACCCTCAAAGAAACATTTCGAGGAAATTTACCTTGACCACTATGATCTAAAGCATATCCAAGAGCACCTAGAAGGGTAGAGGGTGGTATTGCAAACAAATTACCAAATGGCCTGAATTGCACACCTTGCATCTCCTTCACACCTCTCTCTCTCTGCTCACTGAAGCCACAGTCTCAGGGTTTAGGGGCAGCTTTTGGTGCCCTGGGTGGGGACTGTTGCTTGAGTTTATCCTGGGTGGGAGGAAAGGAAAGGTCATTCTAGTAAGTTGTAGATATTAACCAAAACTGTGCACAACAGATCAGAGAGTTTCTCTTTGAGGGCTGGAAGATAGAAAGGTTATCTACCCTGCTATAAGAATAGAGAGAGCACCCTGAGTTTATCTGCTTTTGTTTGTCCGGCTCCTATCTTGGTCAAGAAAAGACTCTTGGCCTCACTCCCACCCCCGGGGGAGGTGAGTAAACCGCTTCACTGAGGTTTTTAATTCCTGGGATAATCCCTTTCTTCCGCCAGGTGGGAGGTGGGGAAACCCCCTGTATCCAAATCTTTGATCTGTGTTGAAGCCAAAGAGAAAGACTTCTATAAAACTGTCAGGGAGATGGGAAGGGGCCTTGAAAGAGGTTGTAAAAGGACAGTTCACCTTTGATCATTTGCCCTAGATCCTTTTTATATCCTAGGATTATGGGTTTAGAAGTGCCCTTGGTGTGTCCCCACTGGAGCCATGTGATTTAAGAACAATTACATTATTCTAAAGGTTTAGAGAGATTGTGCACAAAAGAAAAAAAGAAAGAAAGAAAAAATTTTTTCATTTTCACTAAAGAAAAAAAGAAAGAAAAAAAAAAGAAAACATCTATCTAAACCATGAAGTTGATCCCTGAATTAGTAATAAACTGGAAATCCAGTCCGTTTCTTTACATGTAATAGAATACACTCTGGCCTGGCAATTCCGCTAAAATCTATTAATCCACAAGAGTGTGCGATGTTTTTTATTCTCTTCACCCCCATCCCCCAGAAAAAGAAAACAAAGCATTTGCTGTCTCTCACTGTTGGATTTTGATTTCATGCTATTAAAATGTCAGAAAAACAGAAACTTAACTGTCTGACTTGTTTCACTTGGGCATAAACAGGTATTGGAGATGACTGCTGGTTTCCAATTAATTTAATGTGTGTGGTCAAATACTGCATAGAAAGACTAATTCATCATTGCTGTGTCTGTGTGTGTTTCTCTAAATGTCTCTATTCCCTCCCATCTCAATACCACTTGAAGAGAAAAAGTCTTTATCTGTTCATCTTCAAATCTGGTCAGTGAAAGGTTTCATCTTTTGCTAGGAAATACTACCGCTTCCTGTCAGTGTTTAGGGAACATTTGTGATTTGAGGAAAGGGAGAGACTTTTCAAATGCGACCCATGCTAACCCCGTTAGCCACAGCCCTCCTGCTTGCTCCCTGAGCTCTCCTCTCCTAGGTGGCATGACCATGAGTTCCCCTGCAACCAAACTGGTGGCCACACCCCAGGAGCATCCCATTTCCTGTGGTAGCCCTGGCTTCCCTTGCCTGTGCATCAGATGGGAGGCAGAAGTCAGAAGCCTGAGGAGCTGGTGGGTTGGCCTGGCATTCAGCACGTCTCCCTGCTTCCCAGACCTGTTCTGAGCCCACTGGAACAATCTCTTCCTTTGTTATTGGCTCTAGATGCCTACCTCCTTCTCAGTACCTTTGGTCCCCCACTAAGATAGAAGTTGAATCAACTACTCCGTTGGCCAATATTGAGGCCTGAGGCTCACACCGAGCTTCCACCCTTTTCTGCAGCAGTTCTAGCCCCAATTATAAAATTATCCAAGCCATCATTATCCCTGGGAGGGGACAGCAAGCACTTCGTGGACAGTTAGGACATTCTTCCTTGCAGTGAGAGAGCCATGGCATTAATGCAGTCATTGTTCCTGAATAAGAGCCTGACATCTGCATGGGAGGGCCCCAGAGCTGGGAAAGCGGACACCAACCTTTTGTAGCTGGACACCATCTACAAACTCAGAGCAGACTCCTAACGACTGATGAGTAATGTGAACAGCAAGGGTTGGGGTCCTCTTCAAGGAGCTGACTAGGGGAGTCCTCATAAAGAAAAACATTTAAAATGTAAGATTTTCCATTTTTGAATAATTTTCCCTGTCCTTGGCTATTCCGCCGCACCCCCCTTTCTCTCTCTCTCTCTCTCTCACACGCACACCCACACCACAATTTCACAATTTCCTCTTTCCCTCATGATTATCAACAAGTACTGGAGATTTTTTACCCCTGCCTTTGCCCAAAAGTGCAAGTTTCCTATTGTGTAAATAACAAGGAAATGCGTGAACTCCAGATGCTTACATCTGTAATACACATGTATTTGAGTATTCGATGCTTGGGACTTGAAGGCGCCCAAATATCTAGTCAGAATAGTCAAAACCTCAGGCAGTTTGAGAAAAATCAGTCTAAATATTCACATATTCATTTGTCCATCTAACAAATAAATTCTGAATGTCTTCCATGTGCCAGGAACTATCCAGGGAACACAGAGGAGAACAAGACAGAGAATTGTTTGGTGATACATAGATATGCCCTTGGTGAATTAGTCAGACTTCTCACATTTTTGCTGTTGTTTTGGCTCTTTAAAAAGCCTCTTTCAGTGTCCTCCATTCTGTCACAGCGATCTCAGGCTGTCAGCTCATAACTGGTATGCACCCAGTTTAGGCTGCTTGCAAATGGGGCGTCATTTCCACTCATTTCATTGTGACAGGATCTATGTGCATATTGTAATTTAAAATTCTTTCTGTTAGAGGTTACTGGTGATCTTAAGTCTGCGTCTGGAACAGTGGGTTCCAGAATGGTAGACTCTCAAGGGGCCAGTGGTGACTGACAGTACAGAGGGGCCAGTCCTCTGGGAAGAGAATGGTAGGGTAAATTAGAAAAAGTGAGTGCTTTTTAGAGCATATTGTTTCTGATGTGTCCAGACTCACCTAGAAGTCTTAATAGAAGTAGAAGCTGGAGCTCTACTAGGTCTGTCATAGGAGAAGGTACTTTGCCAGAAATCTGGGAAGTGGATCACAGTAGGATGGAGGGGTTAGGCCAGGGGGAGCAGACTTCCAAGACAAAGACGAGTGTAAACAAAGGATGAGGCTGGACAAGGGAGACAGCAACAGAAGCTTCTCATCCAAGAGGTCCCTCAAATCTAGTGGCTCAATGGATCATTTTCTCAGCTACTTACCCAGGAATGTCTTAAAGGCCACCATTGGCAGGTTCTCAGGACCCCTGGCTTGTAAACTTGGAATTCTCACCCAGTGATCTTTTCACAGCTTTCCATGGTAAATGATTCCTCAGGTCCATGTGTTCTTCAGCAACTGTCCAAGGACCAGCCCCTGGAGGAGTTGGGAACTCAAACGGGTACCAGGGTCCCACATCCTTATCCATGGAAAACCTAACAGGTAAATTCTACCTTACCAGGTATATCCAAGAGGAAACCTCTGTCTGTGACAAGATTTATGAGACAGCTTAGCAAATCCTTGTGATGTATGCATTCCATTTTTATTGGGAGAAGGTCAAGGAATAGTTTCTGAGATCCTGCCTAATAAGCTCTTTCTCATTCTCCTCCTCCTTCTCTTGGTCCCTGATCTTTTCCTGGCCCTCCACTTCCTAGCGAAGTCTTCCTTGACTCCCCTCTAACCCTTACACGGTCAGACTTAGTGGTTCCCCATCACACTCCTGATTGCATTGGGCACTTGGGAATGTGTTCCTCAGTTTGCTCTGCTACACTTTCAGGGCCCTGGTGGTGAAGACCCTGACTTGTTTTTCTGTCATCTCTCTCAGTGCTTAGCATGATGCTCAGCACAGAGTAAAGGTGCTTCACTAAACATTTGTTAGATAAGGGAATGATGAAGGGAATGAATAAAGGAGTATTAGGGTACATTTGATATGGATGTCAGGTAACTGGGTAGACACCAACAACCAGTTTGTCATCAGTGTGCCAGGGGCCCACTTTGAGCCAGCTGGTGACAGAAGGACAACATTGCTGCTTGCTTATCTTCCTCCCAGCCAAAAAGCCATCTCTACCCCTGGGGCTTGCCCTGGTAGAAAATAATTCCTTCTGCATTTTCAGGACCAGAATAAATGCTCCTTCAAATGTTCTCCTCACTAGTTTCCATTTAAATTGCATTCTCTCCTCAAAATGAATTTATTGCCTCCAAAAGTATAATACTTTCTACAACAGATTGTTTTATAAAATGATTCCCTTCTGCTCACCACATCCCTGCCCATCCCCCACCCCTCACCCTGCCATTACCTTCTTTCAGTGTTTTCTACAGTCCAATGTTGGGCTCTTTTTTCCTTCTCAGATAAACTTCCTTGTCCCCAAGCCTGAGCACAGCTCCCTCAGCTCACCTTGGAACCCCTTGCCAGGCATCTGGTAGGTCTCAGCCTCAACTCAGCATCCCTTGGCTTTGTAGATAGATGATAAAAAAACAAGATCAACCCTGTCTTCTTAAGTGCAGTCCTCACCCTGCTGCCTCCCCAGTCCCTTAGCTCTAGGATTCTTTAGCCTGGGCAGTTTCTGCACCTGATGTCTCAGCAAACTTGACTAAACAATTGAAGATTCATTTAGAGTGTGGGGAGTTCTGCATGTTGTCTCAGTGGGATTCATTTAGTTCTTAATATCTTAGCCTAGGAAGATTCCCCTCGCCTTTCCCCGACTCCTCTCTTAGTGGACTGCAAGGGCACCAGTCACTTGTGGTGGGCCAGCAAGGAGAAAGAGTAGTTGAGTGGGGTGGGGTGGGTGGGAGGTATAGAGCAAAGTAAAAAAAGAAGAGGCTGGAGTGAGAACCAGAGCAGGATTCCAAGGAGCCAGACCACCAGCTATACTGTAGGTCACCTCTGGAAAAGCAGAGGCAGAGAGGTGCTTGGGGTTCGTACCCAGGACTACTAGTGAAGAAAGCATGTTTTTGGAGGGACTGAGATTATAACACGTGCACACACACACACACACACACACACACACACACAGAGTACCAAACCGTACTCTCTCAGTCTACCCCAGGCTAGAAATCCAGACAAGATTGACGTATTGGGCTGTTTCCTTCCTACCCAACTCTGCACAGCTCTCTCCTGGTTCTGGAAACCCATCCCTCCTCTGGGCCCATCGGACTCAGGGACAGTAACAGCTCTGCGACTGCTGGCCTTGGGTTTCTCAACTCTCCTGTGTAGTTCCGTAACCGTGTCTTTGTTATTAGTTGGCTTCCTTATAAATGAAACCTTCTTGAATTATTTCTAATTTGACAGTGCTGTTTGTCCCGTGTTGGGACTCTGACTTACACAAATAGAAAACTGTATTTCAGTAAGATTTCCATTTTGTTTTGAAAAATCCCGTCATGAGCTCAGCTGAGATAGGGAGCTGAGCTGTCAGGTGTCAGAATAGCTGAGTAAAGCAACCATGAGCCAAAATGAAAGTAATGAAGTCTTTAATCACTTGCTGTGGTGGTATAAGTAAGAGGCTAAGGGCTGGGAATCAACCGTGAAGGACATGACCCGGCAAGGGGCTGGAGACCTAGGCAGCAACTCCCTCCAGAGACTGGAATGTACACATGGACTGGGAGCCTGGTCTGGTGGGAGAACAGCTTTCCCAGTGAGGCCTGCCCGGTAAAGCCTTTGTAATCACCTAGGGTCTGGCCTGAAAAGTAGCTGTAGGTTTTTAACCGGGAGCCGGGCTCCTCAAATACATACACACACAAAATGGGGGAAATGCACTAAAATGTTAACGGTGCTTTCTCTAGATCAGAGCTGTCAAATAGAAATGTAATGTGAGTCACATATGTAATTTATGGTTTTTAGTAGCTACATTAAACAAGAAATAGGTGAAATTAATTTTAATAATATTTAATCTAATGGGTCCAAAATATAATTTCAAGCATACGTTTATTTAAAGTTATTAATGAAATATTTTATATTTCTTTTTTAGTACTAAATCTTCAAAATCCAGTGCATATTTTATACTTTCAGCACATCTCAATTCAGATTTTCACATTTCAAGTGCTTTGAGGGCTAGTGCTACCATAGTAGATGGTGCGACACGAGATGAGGGGATTGTGGATTCTGAAAAGTATTTCTCAAGTTTTCTACCACAAGCGTGTGTTTTAAATTTTTTTGTGTAGTCTGTAAACATGATCATATCTAGCTTTTGTTTATTTTAGTTTAGTAAATTTTTATTTTAGTAAAAACTTCCTCTTAGAAATTCCAATGTTGTCTGTGATGACCTAAGAAGGAAAGGAGCTCTTTCCACCTTGAGTGAGTGAGACAGCTTGGAAAACATCGACTTGGCAAGAGCTGCACTTGGTCTGGCCTTGGAACCTCAGCAAGAAGAGGCGTGGCTGCAGCAGACAGAGGGCTGCACTGGGGTGAGCACCTGGGCTGGCTAAGGGCCTCCTCTCTGCCTGGTGGTGCACCCTGCATGGTCTGAGCACCATCTGGACCAAAGAACTGGGATACAGCCTAAAGGGAAATAGGCAACTTTTCCTAAATAACTTATTGTTTTCCAAGTAATAGTGGAACACTAAGTTTCAGTTCTAGAGGCTGAAGGAAGGTTTGAAGATGCAGGCCAGCTCTGCTCTGCACTAAAAGGTGTTTGCTGTTGCACTTTGGGACAGTAAAATCGTAATAATTATTTGCAGCAGAATACATAGTCCTAGGCTTGTAGAAAGCACTTGCAGGTTGGTTAGCTGGTTGGCTGGTTGGTTTAGACACACCTGCCGTGAGAAGGTAGCAGAGATCTTACCCCGTGGCTAGAGGCAAAGTGGAAGCAGAAAGAACCCCGAAGTGGACATCAGGCCTCCCTCCCTCTGACCTCTCTATGTGACTTGAGCAAGGCACTTCCACACCTGGAACATGTATGCTTCTCCACAGATAAGGGATTAAATTAGGATCACAAAATAATCTCTAAGACCCATTCTAATGGAGCATTTTGTGATTTTTACCTCTGCAGAAAGCATTTAAAAGTCAGGCAGCCCAATGATAAATTTAAAAGTGACTTCCAAGTCTGACTCCTGGGACAGCTGGAGACAGAAGAGGAGAAAGCCTGTAGTTATCATTAGGGCCAATATTGGGTAGGAAAGAACTGCCCCAGAGCAAAGGGCCTGAGCAGGCAAGATTTAGTGAGAACTGCCTGGGCAGACAGCATCAGCAGACACAATACTGCTGATTTTTTTCCCCCCACTAGAAAAGTCCTTTTTGTCCGAGAAAATATTTTCCACAGCTCCAGTGGGCACTGGTCATTTCCTAACAAGATTTTTCCTATGTTGTGTGGCTGTGGTCTGGCATTTGAGACACTGAGTATTTTTAAGCTGAGCCTCACTTGGGTACTCCAGAGCTGAGGACTGGTGGGTAAATGAGTGCCCAGTACATTTTGTGCTATGTCCTCTGGCTCTCAAACCATGGTTACTGACTTTTCTTCAGTACCTTGGAGTCAAAAGGTTAAAAAAATAAATTAAATTAAAATTTAAAAAAGAATTATGATATGTTCATATATAATAGAATATTATTTAGCCATAAAAAGTACCTTGGGATTATGGAGTTAAATGCATAGAGTTACAAAATCATAGAGGTATAAGGACCTTGAGAAGTCATCTAGTATAATCTTGTCATTCCATAAGAGGGGAAACTGAGGCCCAGAAAAAAAAAATGACTTGCCCCAGGCCACAAGTCAGTTAAACAGAAGACAGCTCTCCTAACTCTTGATCCAGATTCCTGGGTGCTCAGCCAATACCAGTCCACTGCAGTTCCTCCTTTGTAGATGGGGGCAGGGAAGTGACATGGGAAAAGGAAGAATGATTGCTGTGAACAATTTATAATATCTTTCAACCCTACACATACAACCTTACTTTATCATCACCTGATACCGCATTCTCTATTCCCTGTCCTTTGGCTTTTAATGTTTATTAGAGACATAGATGGAAGACATGGGCACACAGTTTTATTTAATAGATGCTTGCTGAGAACCTTCTACAGCTGAGGATGCAGGATGAGTAAGACATTGGTCAATTGTACCCTGGGAGCTTCGCTTTCTCAGCCAATTACAGTCCAAGGCAACGAGCTCAGTAACAGCCATGGAAAGCTCTGTTTAGGGATCATGGAGGAGAGGTGGTTTTGCCCTGTCTGGGGCAGGTCAGGGATTGCAGAAGAAGGTAGCTTGCCAGATAGAGATCTACCCGCATATAACAGATACTGATATTTTGCTTACTTCTCTTAAAGGAGTTAACTACAGCCTCCAGTGTGCATAGGTTTTTATATTCAATCCACAACCATCAAACAACAGTCATGAGAAATAAGACGTCTCCAGGATTTAGTCTCAGAAAGTTCTGCCTCAGTCTACAATTATGCAGCCCTTTCTCAACTTATCTTTTCAGTGTTCAGTTTACAGTGTCAATTAGATGTTCTTGGCTTATTCTCAGCTTAAAAGCCTCCGCCAAAGTCTTTGTCATCCACTGATGAGACAGACCTCGGGAAGGGAGAGCAGGCTAAGCCATAGGCCTGACTGAGTGTTGTTCAGGAACAACAGTGGGTCTGGGGATTCCCTTTCCATTAAGAAGCGAGGTGAGAACTTAATGGGAATGAAAATTAATCTGGGTCTCAGTGAATAGAAAGTCACTTTGAAAATGTCAAGCACCTGGCTTGGTCCTTTCTCCAGACTGCCATTTATTTGTAAAAGGAACACTATTCAAGCCTTAAATGTCAGCTTCTTACCTCTGCAAGTGTGGGGTCAGGTAACCCCCTGAGTACTACTTCAGCCTATACTCTTACACTGAGGCCTGAGCTCCCCAACTTTAGTAGAAGGCACTCAGACACCCTGTTCTAGAATCAGCCCCAGGGAAATGGCCCTAGCTACTGAAGGTTTTGGGTTTTGGTCCTCTCCGAATTTAACGCATCTTTTTCCTTCATGTATTCAAAAGATGACAACTCTTTAAAAACACAATTAGACGTAAACTTTAATTTCCAAGCTTGGGTTTCTTCCTGGCAGCTCTTCCTGTATCTAATCCAACTTCTCTTAACCACATTCTTTTCTATGAGCTAATCTTTCTCTGGGCTCTCATCTGTTAATGGCCCTCCCCATCCCCCTGAGGCACCATATGCTTAATGATATCCTATAAAGACGACGAATCTCCCTTAGCTGTCCTCTAACTTTTGGAATGTACTGTCCCCTCCACAGTGTTGGGGGGAAAAAAATAAGCTCTAAGGCAGGAGAGCTAAGGGACCTGCCTTTCCCTGACAAGGAAAAAACAAAAGTTCTAACCATTTGCAGCTTCTGAAAATCCCACTGAGAGATAATCAGTCCCAGACCGCCAACCAGCTCAAATTTGCTCAGATTCGCCTATTCAGTGGTTGTCCTTTGTTCAGTTTTCCTCTGTTACCTGAATTGTCTTCCCCACTTTGAACCAGAAGTTCATCTCCAGGACAAGAGTTGGTGATCTGAGCCTCTAGTCATTTAAATCACTAGAGTGATTTCTAGAAATTTGAGGTCATATAAAAAGGTCATTTGCCTTATATCATGAGCTGATATTAACAGAAACATTTCCAGTGTAGATGATTTTAAATGTGAGCGTTCTTTTTTATTGTCTCCTGTCTCTTCAGATCATAGAGTGATTACTGAATACTAACGAGCTCTAATTATATTCACAAAATATGAGGTTCCTCCCCAATATTTCCAAATTATTACTCTAAAAGAAATACACATACAGTAATGAGTCAGTTTTAGGAGACGTGGCTTACCCTCCAAACCTTACATAACTGCACAGTAATCTTGGCTTTGTTCCCATCCAGATACTGGCCTGAACACTGACTAAACAAGCCAGCCAATTCAAAAACTAAGATCTCATTTGACTGCTTCACCCCCTCTAAATTAGCATATTTCTCAGGCATCATTCAGAACAATGGTTCGCAATCCTGGCTGCAATTAGAATCATCTGGGGAGCTTCAAAAAAATCAATGGCCAGGCCCCACTCCAAATCAATTAAAATAGATTTTCTGGGGGTAGACCTCAGGCACGGGAATTTTTATAAAGCTTCCCTGGTTATACTAATGTGCAGTCATGGATGCAAATCACTGTTTTAAGCATGACCAAAATGAATAGGTTTTGCAAAACATAATTTGCATTATCGATCTTGCATAATAACTGTTAATCTAATATTTGTATAAAACAACGTAGTTGCACTTTAAGTCAAATAAAAGCAACAGGAATCTATATTTACATAGTGAAAAGTAGAGATACTGTTCCAATGCTACCCAGATTAGACAGATCTTTGGAGACCATAAAACAATAATATAGACCAACAAATCTGGCCAGATAAGTTTTAGTAACTGGTTTCCTATTTGGTGTGTTTCTAGTAGAGCCAGGGCTGTATGACTGTGGGAGGTAGTCATGATTCACTCTTCATTCTCTTCATTGAGAGAGCTTGGATGAAAGGCAATGATTTAACTATAGTACCAAGGGGAGGTAACAACTGAAATTAGACCCAGGACACAACCTCCTCACACCATCGCTGAGACTACAGAAGACCATGGCATCTTCTTTTTGAGAGTTCTATAACAACTTGAAGCATCCACCTCAGGATGTGTTGCTATTACACCACTTCTTTCTCTCACCCCCAAACACATACCCTGAGCCAATCCTGAAGGCAGCTCTGTTTATTGGGCACAACCACATTCCAGAAAGGACATCCTGGCTGCCGCAGGCCTGCAGCTCTCCTGCTGAGGCAGAGCCTGCTTTTCTGAATTTGTTTGCCAAATTCATGTATCCTCAAATGGGCCTTCTCACAGAGAGGTCTGATCTGCAAGCCTTACAACATCTTCATTGCTTTAAAAGAAATGAAGAAACGTTTGCTTCTAATTACCACATTTACAGCTTCTTTTTCTCTCCTGTAGAAAACAGACCTGGCTCCGTTTTGAAAACTTGCAAATATTTCACATTTGTTTGGAAAGCAGATTTCCTTCTAGGTTTTTGGAAGCTGAAGTCACTGACACATGGCTGCTGGGTGATATTGTTGCTGAGAGAAAACATTACTTGCTTCTCACACAGCCAAACCTGCCTTTTAGGCCATGCCGAGGGCAGGGAGGGGCGAGCTTGATGTGGAACAGTCCCAGAGGCTGCTGGGAATGATACTTCTCTGCTGGCAGAGGCCTCAAAAAGAACTGAATGAGGTGTGTGATGGTCTGTCCCAAACCCTGTTCTCAACCCTCCAGACCCTGTCCCAATCACCAGTTCTAATTCAGACTTCTATTTGGCATGGGACTGCAGGAACACCTGGAATCCATTTGGGAAATAAAAATGGAATTGCATAGATCTTGGGATATCAGGCCTCTGGTCAGATTTGTGTCCATTCTGAGTCTGGTCCCAGTTACCATTGGGCTCCCATTATCTGTTATAAAGGGAACTGATACACCAAGACCTAGATCTAGTCTGCTGTGACCAGGCTCTTAGGGATCCTGCTCATTATTGTGATCTCCTTGGTTCCCAGGTCAAGTCTTCCTCTGCATATTCATGATGATTAAGTGTCATGGGGATTGTAAGGCTAATATAAACAAGAATGTTAGCACGAGGAGGAAACTCTTACATTACAGAGGAGACTGTAAGGCACAGCCAAGACAAGTGACCTTCTCAAGGTTGTACACTAGTTAATGCCAGAGGCAGGATGAGAACCAAGAAATCCTAACTCCCAAACAATGTTCTTTCTACCACACTTCATTTTCAAATTTTTATGAGAACCGGAATATGTGTATAAGTCAGTCAACACATTCTTTTCCCAGAAGAGAAGGTTACTTGGGGATATCATTATGAATAGAATGTTATTTGGAGTATACAGAGGGCCAGTCCAGGGTCTGTGTTAGAGAGAAAGGGGTGAACCCAAGAGTCAGGGGTATAAGAAGCTATGCTGAGAAATTCATACAGGGGACAACTCATTCATCATGGTGGGTGCAGGGAAGACAAATGCAGCTGAGAAACTTTTTATAACTCTCCGGACAGTCATTAAAGAACCAGAAAAGTAGCAGGGCTCCCAGAGGAGCCTAAATCTCTAAATTTGAAATGGACTTACTCTGAGAAAGAGGAGAGAAGCCAACAGAGGGAAAAGTTAATCCCTTCTTAAATGCTCTTTGTTCCTGCACACAAGCTGAAGCAAGTAGGAGGAATTTCCAGTCCAGAACCCCCAGTGAGAAAAGTCTGGTCAGTTGATTCATTTAACCTACAGCCAGTCCAAAAGAGGATATCTGCAGGGACTTAAAGGTACACTTCCATTTTGTGGGGAAAACAACCTGGCTGCTGGAATGGAGCTGCAGTTGTGTCCATTCGCAGCTCGATTGAGTGCCATAGCCAGGAGGTAAAAATATTCCCTTGATGCTAGGCATGGGGCACAGAGTTCTGAGGGGCTGCTGGCAGTATAAAAATGCTCCAATCCCCCACTCTCTGGAAAAATACAAGCAAGGAAATTTGAACTTGGCTCTTGAATAAGCTCATTTTGTTTATCAGTGTAACCTGAGCACCTAGCAACCCCCAGGGCTTGGTTTCTGGTGACTTGCCCCTTCTGAGGCTCTGAAAACTGCCAAAAAGGGCTGGCCCCTCATAGCCCAAGCCTGGTTGTCCTCAAACTCTAATCAAAGAAAAAGGTTGAAGATGATGAGAACATGTCTGATGGGCTAGACGCAGTCCTAGGGCTTGCCCTTCACTCCAAACTGGAACCAGAGTCACGTTTGATGGGGTTCCCTAAAGCCATCCTGGTCACAAAGAAAATGAGCTAAGAAGAAGTATTATTCCTAAGAAAATGGTGATATTTACATCGAACCAAGAGCAAGCCAGAGGTCACTGAAGTGGAGCCCCAGGGTTCTGCTCAGAGACAATAAAAGTGGATTCACACAGGCCGCCACTCTGGGCAGACACTTGCCCCATTTCACCCTCCACTGAGATTCCTTCCTCCTCCTCACAGGGCAGACATCAGGCCTGATAGTTGCATCCCAGAGCCTGAAAATGAAAAAACCAGTCTCTACTCGTGTCCTCAGATCTGGCCACTGTGTTGTAGAAAGCTCTTCCCCCACCACTCTCTGTTCATTTCCAGATCTGAAAAACAGAGCTGCCGAGTAAGTGTTTATTGTGAAAGCACACAGTTACCCACTCTAGAACTTTTTCTAATGCAGGACTGGCACAGTTCTAAAGACCTACACAAGGAGGAATACAGAGTGAAAGGATAGTTCTACCTCAGGGCAAACACCTCAGATAAACACTGACACCCCGCATTGCCTAGGAAGCAGCAGGAGGTACCAGTTGTACTCCAAGCAAATCCTGGATTAAAGAGCACTGGTTAGGGGCCTCAAAGCTATAAAGTTCCACCCAAGGACCTCGCAAGGCCTTTTAGTGAGCTCATTAGTCAGCACAGTTGTGTCATGCAACCACTCTGTGTCTGGCTCTGGACTGGCATAGGGAGGCCACCAGGAGGAAGACAGACACAGCACCACACTCATGGAATTGAAATTCTAGACAGGAAAATAGACAAGAAGACAAAACTACAGGTGTAACAAGGGTTGTGGCCTGGAGGGCCAAGGAAGGCCTCCTCCAAAAGTATAAATCTGAGATCTGGGGACAAAAGGAGTTAGACAAACAAAGGGAGTTAGCCAGAACTCCGAATTATTATCCCTCAATACACATCTCCTCTTCTTCCATAATCATAGAATTTTCAGATGAGTATGTGGCTTCTCGGAAAACAATGACATTTTCCAGTCTCTCCTATAGCCGAGTGTGACGATGTGACCACATTCTAGCCAAAGGGAAATGAGAAGTGGTGTATAAATTTCTGGATTGTGAGGGAGGAGCGTGCCTTCCCTTTGCCTCTTTACCCCTTCTACTAAGCTGCGATGCAGCAGTGGCCGGAGCCTTCTTGGGGCATGAAAAGGAAGGTGACCCCCACAGCAATGAGATAGAAGGAGCCTGGGCCTCTGACGACTTCTCAGACTAGAGCTGCCATGCCAGCTTGGGGCTTTGTATGAGAAAGACATACATTTTATATGAGAGAGAAATACATCTAGCTTGTTTAAGTTACAGTTATTTTGTTCTGTTACAGCCTCCAAAGCAATGTTCTAGCACATGGTCTGAGGAAACGGCATAGTGCCTCTGCATACCTTACCTTCATTTGATCTTCCGAAGAACCTGGTAAATAGGGATTATTATTGACATTTTAGTGTCAAGACATAATGGTCTTGTCCAAGGTCACACAGTGGCGGAGCCAGAGACTGAAAACGCAGATCTTCATCCTCCCAACTCTATGCCCACATACACTGTGCCCACGCTGCCTCCCTCTCTCTGGAATAGGTTTTGGTGCTTCCTCCATTCGTGAAGTGAATGTTCACCAAGTAATCCACACTCCAACTTCACCCCTTCTGCCCTATTCCAGTCTAGCCATAGACTCAAGGTCTTGAGAGCTCATGCCCTGACCAGCCCCAACAGGAGGTTCAAGTACTTAATTTCAGGTCAAGGATATAAGACCATTATAATTTTTCTCATGGAAGCTCTTATGTTTTAGTCTAAAAGGGAGTAGTTGGAATAGTATCCCCCTCCCAGCTTAACCTGCCGTCCCTCGTACAAAGGGCCCAGGAGCTCTTGAAGACCCCAACACTCGAGAGCTCAGGGGACCCTCAGCTTTTTCATCAGGGCAAGTAGCTTCTCTCCTTATTATGAAAGTCTTGACTTCTTACCAGGATCTACACAGCTCCTCTGGGCTCCCCTCAGAACTCTGCTTGAGAACAATTCTGATATTTTATCTTTTGTCAGCCCTCTGACTGATTGCAGGGGAAACTGTGGACTGAGCCATGTTCACACTAATCCTCAGTTGCTGTCCTCTTACTGAGGCGCTCCTTAGGTTATGAATCACCTCTGGGGTATTGCATCTGAATAATTCAGATTTTTATTCCTCACAGCCAGGAGATAACTTTAAACATGCATGTACCTAGATCAGGCCATTCTGTGCCTCAAATGCCTGTAACTTGCAAAGATTTAATGGGGTCTCAGGCTGCAGAAGACCAAAGCAGCCAGGAAGGGAAGGACGCAGGTTCGAGCGGACACGCGTGGGAAGCCTATGGCTTAGTGTGGAGCCTGGGGGGTGGGTTGAGGGTGCAGGTCATGCTGCAGGCATGTCTCAAATAAGCAAAACCCACGTAGCTCAAGCAGGCCTTATCTGGATGCTTTCCTCTTTTCTTTCATGAAGCTCCTTTTATGCTCCCTTTCTTGCTACCCACAAAGGGACACCTGAAAAATCAGACTCCTCTCTCAGTACTGCTGTTTTTCTCTAATTGCTTTTCTTATGAATTGCCATATTTGCTTTGGAGGGCTGCTCCTGACTGGGTGTAATTCTGAGGCACCCAAGGGGTTTTAAAAAATATTGTGGAAATTTTCACAAAAGATTATTGAGACTCTCAGATGACTCTTTCCTCTTCCCACCCCACCCACTCTCCCTGGGTGATTTGCATACTCCCACAGTTTCATCCTCTGCCTATGTCCCCTGGAGGCTCCTGGAACTACCAAGGCCAGTTCCCTCCCTTGAGCTCCTGACCACATGCCCATCCTCCTGGTGGATCTGCCTGGATGTCCCCTAAGCTCCTCAAACTCCCCATGCCCCAGAAGGAACTCATTGTCTTTAATCTCAAACCAGTTCCTTATCTTTTTTTTCCTTGGATGATAGTATCTCTACACATTCAGCCACCCAAGACTGAAGCCGGAGAGTCAGTGCAGCCATCTGGTCACTGATTCTGGCAGCTGGTCTTTAATGTCTTTTATATCTATTCTTCTCTCCATCTCCTTTCGAAGTATGTTTCAGAGTCTCCTAACTCATCCCTTTTACAACATTCTTGTTCCTACAATCCATTTTCTACACCACTGTAAGAGTAACCTTCTACAGTGCAAATCTAATCATTGTGGGATTTTAGAATTCTTTCAGTGGCTCCCTCATGCTCTCAAAGCAAAATTTAAATTTCTCTCCAGGGCCATAGGAGGCCCCTCCTAATCTGTCCCTATCTACAGCTCTGTCTCTCCCGCCCGCTCCCCAGACACAATACTCCCAAACTACTGTTTTGTTACACCTGTCAACTTCTGCTGCATTGTCCTTCTGTCTAGAATGGCCTTCCCCCATCTCTTTATCTAGACAGTTTCCTCGGCACTCAGTTCAGTCATCTTCTCTTTCAGGAATCCTTCCTGATCCCCACAGCCTCTGTACGCTGTCAGAGCACTCATCACCAGCTAGTCTGGGAGCTCCTTTAAGGCAGCAACTGTGTCTTGATTTATCTTGTCTGAAAGTATGTCAGTAGCACAGAGTAGGTACTCATTAAATGTTTGTTGCAACAGAGAAGCTACAGGGAACCCTAGGATGACATGGTCACTTTCTTCCAAGATTCTGTCACTTCTACTTCTCCGATTTTTTGTACTGAAGTTTACAATGTGCCAAACATAGTGCTTACATACATAGTAGTCTCTGAAGGAATATTTGTTAAATGAATAAAAGGTAAAGTTGGGGGATACGAGCATTGTCGTCAGACTCTGGAGAGCAGCCAGGGGAAGAGAAACACACTTGCTCAAGGGGTATTTCAAAGGGTGGGGCCAGGACCGATGCAAACACACTGTGTGGGAGCTGGTTTGGGAAAATTAGGAAGGGTTTTGTTAGTAAAAGCTGTTTCATAGCATGATACAATAATAGCAAATCAATGATAATACAGAAGCTTGTAGAAAGGATTCTTCCAGTGGATTGAAGGAGGTTAAGCCAAATGACCTTTAGGTCCTTTCCAAATCTGAAATTTTGTCATTAAAAACACTGAAGTTTGTCCAAAATATTCAGACATCAACATGTGTAGTAAATTAGCCATTTACTGGTGGACATTTTCTTTAGAAAGGGAAACAAGCAAACATGTCACCATGGCAGTTTCACAGCAACTTCATCCTGAATATTTGGGTATATGGAGACTTCTCTGTCTCACTTGGCACCTGAAATACAGCTCCTGGCCAACTCTGACCCTTGGGAGGAAATCAAGAAACAAAAGGCTGAGGTGCTGTTCACAAAAGGAGAGAAATTCACAATCCTCCTGGACTCGGTTATAAGTTTATTTGATGAAATATTATTTAGCTGCTGTAAAGAATAAAATGGATTAATATACATGTAAGGTATATTAAGTTAAAAGAGAGCAGGTTAGATAATACCATATATGGTATGATCACTTCTGTGTGCTTTTTAAAAAGAATATATGTGAGTAAATAGGCATAATTTTTCTGGACATAATGGTAAGAAACTGTTAATAGTAGCTACTTACTATAGGGGAGTGGTTATTTACTATGAACAGTGGGGATGAGAGACGGTTACTTTCACTTTTCATTGTATACGATTCTATATTGCTTTGCTTTCTAACACCCTATCCTTTTAATGCAACAGAACTTATCTGAATTGTGAAATTAGGCTAACTTTTTACTTCTTCCTTATTTAAAAAATTAAAATCCAATAATATTTTTTATTTCCTAGAGGCTAGAGAAAAGGAGGCAGCATCTAACCAGGCTCGCATCAAGACCAGTTCTAAACATGAGAAATGAGAATCAGGGAAACAGAGGCCTGGGGGGAAGGGAGAGCCTCTTGCTTGAGCTCATTCTGTAAAAAAGACGTCTGAGCTGTGAACAAAGGGCAGATCTCCAGGGTTCCAGCATGACTCTTCAGCTACACCAGCTAGGGAAAAGGGAAAGGGTGGTGGGGAAGGGTGTTAACACTTGCAGAAAGCCCACTGTGCACAGGCATTTTATACATTCACCAGCCAACTTCTGCCCTTAGAAAGCCTTTAAACAGCAAGATCCATCTTATCTTGAGCTTTCCAGAATTAAAAGCCTTAAAGCTGGCACAGAAGTTTTTGGACCCAGGAGGAAACATGATAAAAGTGGTACTCAGACAAACTCCCTTACCATGTATCCTGGGATTCTTACTTTTCCCAGGGTCCCATTTAATACAGAGATATGTTTGTGGAACACAATGCTGATGTCTAGAAGAGACCTTTTATGTAGTGATAACTAAGGAAGGTATGGTCTGGGCAAGTAAGAGTTAATCTGGAAGTCAGGGCCCAGTGCCAGCCAGGAGGTTCAAGAGCAGTATTTAGGCCACTTTGGCATTCTGGCTCTACCTCGTAAGACTGAGAGGAAGGGTTCTCTCAGTCTTCCCAGCTCAGCTCTCCTCTGCATCTCTGGATCTTCGTGTTCCTCACTTTGAACTGGTAACTTGACCTTGGTTCTCAGTTGCTTATGGGATAGAGTTAGGGACTTTGAGGACAGCAGTTAAGGTTTGGAATAACCACCATGTGGACTGGGACCCGAGACAACTGATAAACCTCATTGTTCTTCTGGCTCTCTCAGGATCTCCAGTTTTTCTGCAGCTGATGTGTCAAGATGGATTTCACAAGAGGAGCTTACACCTTATCCATTCCCCATGAGCAGAAAGTGCTTGCCAGACCAATGGGCCAAAGTATGCCCATTTCCCAGTGGGATGGCACCTCTCCCAGGTGAGCAAGATCTAAGACATTGCTCTGAGTTGGTTGTGTTTCCTCTATCTTTCATACAAGCCTGATCGAAAGGGGCATTGGCAGTTATGCCTATTGCATTTCAGTTAACACGATGACTTTGATTGAAATCAAAGGTGGGAAAGTTTATGGGCTAGCAATGAAAGGCATCCTGTAAGCCAAGTCATTCTGCCTGAGAGATGCATGAGTTTTTATCCAGGTGCCAACCTTTTCATCCCATTGAAGTTTGGAGGTGGATGTTATTTCATTCCCAGGTAAGAGCAGGGAGTAGTGTGCAGCAGGGCCCTGAGATTTTCCTGTGACATAGCCTGTGACCTTTTAGGAGAGATCTCAGAGGTGAAGAATGCGAATAATACGGGCTTGTTTACCCAGCACTCCACTGGCAGTTGTCACTGCTGCATGTTTTAGAAGGCATGTATAAGGAGTTGAGTTAATCCGACTCTTTGGTTCATAGATATGAGCATTATTGATCCCTGTGAGACCCCTCGCTTGGATTTATTTACTTCTTCATTCCTTTTCTCCCCATCCCCACACTCCATTTTCCTCTCACCTACAATAATTTTTGTGTGTTTAGTGTGTAGCTTTTTGTTTGCATGTTTTCATACAAATAGTATTTGTTTGCAGTATTTTTGATTTATGTAAATGTTTATCCCATTAAGTTTTTTGTTTCATCACTGTTTTTTCCCTTGTTCTTTTCACCATGGCAGAATCCATCCATTCTGCCATGTGTACATCTGATTATTTGCTTCAGTCCTGCTGCACGGTACTCCCTGGTGTCCAATCAACTATACATGTTTTTTTTCTTTAATTTTAATTAAGTTTATTGGGGTAACATTGGTTAATACAAAATATAATTTTCAGGTGTACATCATAATTTGACATCTGTATATTCTATTATGTGTTTACCACCCAAAGTTCAGTTTCCTTCAGCTACCATATATTTGATCTCCTTTACCCACTTCACCCTCCCCCTCGACCCTATATTTGACCTCTATAATCCCATCTACCTCCTGCCTCCTCTCCCACCCCACAAGTAACCACTAGTAACCACTAGTATATAGTCCTCTGGTAACCACTAGTCTATAGTCCATGTACATGAGTCTCTGTTTCTTTGTCCTGCTCATCTGTTGCTTTTAGGTTTATACCCCACATATAAGTGATATCATGTGATTTTCAACTTTTTCTGTCTGGCTTATTTCGCTTAGCATAATTATCTCCAGGTCCATCCATCCATGTTGTCGCAAATGGCAGTATTTCATTTGGCTAAGTAATATTTCATTGCTTGTATGCACCACAGTCTCTTTAGCCAGTCATCTATCATAGTACACTTAGGATGCTTCCATGTCCTGGCCACTGTGAATAATGCTGCTATGAACATCAGTGTGCAAATATCTTTTTGGATATGGGTTTTCAAATCTTTGGGGTATATACCCAGTAGAGGGATTGTTGGATTGTATGGTAGATCATTTCTTAATTTTTTGAGAAACCTCCATACTTTTGTCCATAGCAGCTGTACCAATTTGCAGTCCCACCAGCAGTGTATGAGGGTTCCTTTTCCTCCACATCCTCTCCAACTTTTGTTATTACTTGTCCTGTTGATTATAGCCATTCTAACAGGTGTGAGATGGTATCTCATTGTGATTTTGATTTGCATTTCCCTAATAGCTAATAGATGTTGAGCATCTTTTCATATATTTATTGGCCATTAGTATATCCTCTAGGGAGGAGTGTCTGCTCAGGTCCTCTGCTCATTTTTTGATCGGATCATTTGTTTTGTTGTTGTTGTTGTTATTGAGGTATAGGAGTTCTTTGTATATTTTGGATATTAGGCCCCTATCAGAGGTGTTGCTTGCAAATATATTTTCCTATTCGGATGGTTCTCTCTTTACCTTGTTGATGATTTCTTTGCTGAGCAGAAGGTTTTTAGTTTGATGCAGTCCCATTCATTTATTTTATCTTTTACTTCCCTTGCTTTTGAGGTCAAATTTATAAAATCCTCTTTAAGTCCAAGATCCTTGAGTTCAGTTCCTATGTTTTCTTCTATGCATTTATTGTTTCAGGTCTTATCTTTAGGTCCTTAATCCATTTTGAGTTAATTTTATTTCTCAGTCTTGGTGATAGAAGTTCAGGTAGCCTCCCACTCCCATCACAAATAACTGCAGGGAACACATAAGCATGTCTCCTTATGGAGTTGTGTAAGGATTTCTTGGGAATTGCTGTGTGCTATACTGAATTTTACTCATAATGCCTGAATGTTCTCCAGAATGTTTGTTGATGCACTTCTCTGATGTCCATCTTCTCACTCGTAGAGTGTAAGCGTGGTCAGGTCCAATACTGGGCATTATTACCCTCTCTCTATATTTTGCTGCTATAAAAGTCATAAAGTGATATATCTCTTTGTTGTATGAATTTGCATTTTTTCATAGTACTAATCCTTTTGAGTCTTCCTTCATATCTACCATGATGGATGCATGGTGTACTTCTCAGATCCCTGCTTCAAGACCAAGGCCCTCGTTATTCCAGCTGCCAGGAGTGCTGGCTGCTGATACTCACAGTGCAACCCTCCCCAGCAATTTCTCTCAATCAAAGGAAGCTACTTCACCCAAGATTATAAACCCTCCTTGAGGGCAGCAGCAATCCAATGACTAGTCAGTACAGGAAGATAAAGCCAATCAATCCCCTTGCCTAAATACAGGACAGCTCTATAGAGACATCCCAGCTTCCACATCCTCTCCTGGGATCAATCAAGCCTGCAACAGCATCAAAGTTCAGATTTCTTCTCTACCCAACCCTGTTTCCCTCATTCCCTCACAGCTTTGTTGTCAAAACCACACTCAAGTTATTCTCCTGCTCATCACTCCCCATCTCAGGATCTGCTTCCCAGGAAGACTGACTTACTCTAACTTGTTAGCTTTTTGGAGTTTTATCTTCTGTATGATGCTTATTTATATTCTTTCCCCATTTTTTTCTATTGCAGTCATAAATGTTCAAGATTCTTACATGTTCTTTACATCAATCCCTCATTGGTTTTATTACTTTTTAAATGTATTTTTCAATTACAATTGACATACAATATTATATTAGTTTCAGGTGTATGACATAGTGATTAGACATTTAGATAACTTATGAGATGATCACTTGGGAGATCTACCACCCATCTGACAGCATACAGAGTTATTACACTATTATTGACTATATTCCTTATACTGTACTTTACATTCCCATGACTATTTTGTAGCTGCCCATCTGTACTTCTTAATTTCTCACCTTTTTCATTCGTCCCTCTAAACACCGTCCTATTTAGCAACCATCAAAACGTTCTCTGTATCTATGACTTTGTTTCTGTTTTCTTTTTTCATTTATTTTTTTAGACTCTACATATAACTGAAATCATATGGTATTTGTCTTTCTCTTTGATTTATTTCACTTACCATAATACCCTCTAAGACCATCCATGTCATTGCAAATGGCAAGATTTTATTTTATTTTTTATGATTGAGTAGAGTCCATGTTATAGATGTAATACTTCATTGGTTTTAGATGTTGCAGATACTCTCTCCTATTTTTTCCCCTATTTTAATTACCCCCACCCCTGACCAATGGATGTTGCCATTTCCCCTTAAGAACTGGATTTCTGAAGGTGGGGTGTCCCATCCCACACAATTGCAGTGTGTACCTGGGGCCTGGTGCATCCGGGGTATGGTCTGTGGCTGCACCTGGGGTGCAAACCCAGGACCTTCTGCTTGCAAGGCAGATGTGCTAATCACTACACTATGAAGCCACCCCCACCCTCTCCTAATTTGTAATCAGTCTGTTAACTTTGCCCATGGGGTCTTTTTTTGATTAGAAATCTTTAATTGTGATGTAATCAAATTCATAAAATTTTGCCTTATGGTTTATGCTTTTGGAATTTTGTTTTAAAAGAGCTTCCCTGAATCACAGAAATATTTTCCTGCACTAATTCTATTAATTTTATTTTTACTATTGTTCTTTAACTTTTTCCACTTCGGTCTTTAAACCACCTTTTTGTGTGTGATATTAAATAGGGATCCAGTTTTATTTTTCTCCATGTAGTAAACCAGTTTCCCAAATGCCATTTACTAAACAATCTATCCTCCCCCCACCAATTTTTGGTATCACCACCTTACTACATATTAAGTTCTGACATATGCATGAGTCTAT
The DNA here is from genome assembly GCA_030015415.1 of Cynopterus sphinx. Taxonomy (NCBI): domain Eukaryota; kingdom Metazoa; phylum Chordata; class Mammalia; order Chiroptera; family Pteropodidae; genus Cynopterus; species Cynopterus sphinx. The sequence goes on from CM057380.1 coordinate 49,635,543, forward strand.
ATCTGAGCTCTCTATTCTGTCCTATTGGTCTATTTGTATGTTTTTCAAATTACTGCTTTTATCATTATGACTTTGTAATATGTCTTAACATCAGAGAAGGTAAGAGGCCCTCTTTCCTCTCCTATTTAAAAGTTGGCTTAGCTGTGGTTCTCTGTATCAAATTTGATTGTCTTTCTCGGTCTTTTACCTTCATAGTTTTTAGAGTAAATTTAGTTCAAGTGTTTTCATCTTTATCTGTTAGCTTTGTCAGAAGTCCTTGGTTCAGCTAGCAGCCGTGGGTCTGCTAGCCAGCATGCCTGAATGATGACTTGCGTCATCAGTAGTGCACACACACAAGCACAAGGGGAGGAATGTTAGGAGGCAGTCAAGCCAAGAGATGATATCTGTCCTGCATCGAACACTAGAAAGTCCTAACAATTGTCTGCAGAGTGGAATTCAATCTGATTCAAGGGAAACAGTCAAAGACACACAGATCTTAATGAGCCTGGACACTTAATCAGAGGCAGTAATGAACGACAACAGTACAGTACTGCCAAGTAGAAAACCCTATCTGGATTCTTGGTTGACTGGCTTGTGCTCCTGAGGATTGCAAAGGCCTGTCAAAAGGTAGCTCATTGCCTCCTTTTCTCTCTGCTGCTTCTGCAGCAATTCAAATTCAATGTTCACAAAGCTCAGCTTTCAACCATGTAGCATTTTTGTTTTGTGATAATTAGGAGACTGTGAGAAGGCCATGGTTAGTCATCCGTGATGTGAAGATGATGGGTACTCCAGCTCTGGAGGTGCTTATGGGTTCAGACACATCAGGGTTATAGTTAAAAGCAGAAGCTAGTGAGAGGGAATGAAGTCGCTCATTGCCGAAATCTTGAAAACTGAGAGAGGGTCAGTGAGAGGGTCAAGGCTTTTCAAATGCAGAATCTGTTCTTTGATGGTGTTGTTCACTTCTGTTTTCTCATTACCCAAGACTATAAGTCACAGAGGACCAATTCTGTTTGGATCAGTCTTAACAGCTGTCCTCGTATTGACCCAGTTCTGCTAAACCTCTTCTGTTTATGTCTCATTCTTCTCCTTCATGCTGTTCTTATCTTCTGCTGCTGTATGATGCTCATGTCCCTTCTTGTTTGCAGAGCTCTAAGTTCTAAGTTTATAGACTTTGAGAGCAGACATTTTTATTAATTTGTGTAGATGGTGTTTTTTCCCACAAGTGGCTCCACAGAATGCTAGTGTTGGCTTCACCTGTTTATGAGAGTGGTCAACGAGTCTGATTCCTTGGTTCTGTGGCTCTCTCTGCCCAGTCTAAATGTGTGTTTCTTTCTTGCGACCATGCTGGATCTCACATTCTGGTAGGGGGAGGCCTACATTATCTGTTCCTTTTGGAGAAGGGTCACGTCCTGATTGGAGTACAAGAGAGCCTGGATGGTACTCTCGTTTGACCTGTGTGGCTTTAGTGAACCCCTGAAGGCTGTGAGTTCAACAGCCTTACTGCTTTGCCTCTTCATACCTGGGGAACAGGGCTACATAGGACCACTTCAATTTCTACTCTTCATTACCAAATTAAATCATCCATTCTCCACCTCTACCATCATTTCCAAACTTTCAGGAGGAAAGGAGAATTACAGTTCAGCTCTTGGTCAGGCCATTTGATAATATGCCAGACTGAGGAAATGGATCACACAGTCTTCTCTGGTGCCAGTAAGATCCAGATCTAGTGGGTTGACAATGACCTTGTTTAGGGCTGTCAAGGATCCTATTCTTTTACCTTTAAAAGCTCCTGCTTGTCCATATGTCTATTGAGACTAGAGAACCCAAAACTCAAGCCTAAAGGGCTGAGAGTTCACCAAACACTTAGGCAGAGTTGCCTCTTACAAAAAAAGAGCAGTTGCACCCCACAAAATGGCTTTCCTATATTTGGTTTCTTCCCAGGGAGATTAAATAAAACTTTTCAGAAGTTGTGAATTTTATGCAGACCATGTAGCCAACAGACTTCTGGACATGGGCTTTAAATTTGGCCTACCAACCCTCAGGAGACCCCTGAAAGTTAGGCTGTACCTAAACCACTCTATAAAAAAGTTGCATGTAGGTTGAAAAAAGCTAGGCAAAGGCAAAGGTGAGCCCAAGTACCTGGATATCAGGGTTCTGTCTCTGGTCTACCATTTCTGCTCCCTGAGCCATCATTTTCTCCCTGGAGCTTCAGAGGAGCTCAGTTCAGCTATTGTCAACTTGGCCAGATCAAACACAACCAGGAAGAGCTGTTCTTCTGAGAATGACACATGGCAGCCACTCTGCTATGCCTTCTTGTGAGCCATGGGGACCCGGGTGTGAGGAAAAAGCTAGGAAGAAAGGTACTTGTGCTCCTTTGTGCTTTAGGAGCTCTAGTTTTGCTTGAAAAAGCAGGGAAAAATACCTCAAAACAAGAAATCAAAGGAAATGGACAAAAGTACTGCAGATAGTAAACTATCCACAGAAGGATGCATAGCCTGGCTAAAAAATGAAAAAAAAAAAATGCAAAGCTAGAGACCAGTCTCAGGTCTCACTACACATTTGTTAAATTAGTGTCCACCCTGGCTAGGAATTTTCAACCCAGGCCACCACACCACCTACCCAGGGACAAATAGCCATAAAAAAATGGACCTCATTCATTTTTTCCCATTTGGAGCATTTGTTTAGCTTCCACTCAGTTCTACTTCTTGGCTTCATCCTTCAGATTCATATCCTATGCTCCTGACTGTTTCAGCTCCCCAATTTGAAGTGGTAAAAATAAACATAAATGATAACAATCAATAATAGCGCAGTCCTGTGCTGGAGGAAATGGCACATTTAAATGGAGATGGAGATATTATAAATTGGTTGCCTCTTTTTTGAGAGTCATCTGGTAATAGCAAGAGCTGATTCTTAACTGTGATTCATTCATTCCATTTGGATATCACATCCTGAACAAATAAACTCAAAAGAACAAAATTAACCATATTGATGTTATTACTACTAATGAACTAGAAATGATACAAATATTCAACCTGAGGCAAATTGGAAAGCAAAATATGATGCACCCACATAATGGACGCAATATTACATTTAAAATGAACAAACATGAGAACTTCATTGACACATAAAAAATCTGAATATGAAATATTAGAGAAGCATGTTCTCATACTGATTGCACAATGTGAAAACTTGATAAGCATCAGAAGAGAATTAACAGATACATAGCTATTTGAGATGCAATGGTTTTTTACTCTAGAAAAGTTGTATAAGTCCATAAGAAAAGTGTTTCTTAAATAAAATAGAAATATGGGACCACACAGCATTTTTGTTTTAGTAAGTGTTCCCATGCCAGTATGGGTAAGGGGCCTGGCTCCTTTTCCTCCAAGTTTTATTTCTGTCTTGTGGATGTTCCCAGCTCAAGGACAGGACAGGAGGCATCCTCCTAAGATCTCTCGGCTTTGCCCTCCACCCTCTGCTTCTGCTACCCAACAGCTGGGTCTGCAAGAAATTCTTAGCTTCTTTTCACTGCTCTTAACTCATTTCCAAAAATCAATCAAAGCCAATAGCCCACTGGAAAATACCTGGAGGACATTTGTCAGCAGCAGTGACAATGGCACCAAACTAGGGGTCAGAGGGTCATGGTTCTGGCCCTGGCTTTGCCACCAACTTACTGGGTAGCCTAGGGTAAGTGTGGATCTCAGTTTTGTCATCTGTAAAATGGCAGTGTTGGACCAGGTGCTTTTTCTAAATTCTGAGGTTCTGACATTTCTGTGGCTCTATCTTTACTGACACAGGACTAAGGAAAGAATTCTACAATCTCATCATTCTGAGGCTGAGAATCAACTCTGCCATCCAAAGCCAGCTGCCTAGAAACCCTGGAGGCCAAGGAACCAGATCCTTTTTGCTGCAGGTGCAACAGATCGTCAAGGATTAAAAGGGGGGAAAACTTTCTTCATATTTTGGGCCTTTATCATCAGACAATAACAGTTAATTGGTTTTTGAAAGGGTTAAGAGCCAGAAAATTTCAACAAGAAGCAGTTCTCCTTTAGAAGAAGACTGGGAGTCCTGCTTGACCTCAAGTTTCCAGGATGAGACATTCTGAACAGCTCTGAAACAGATATGAGGACGACAATAATCAGAATCTGGTGTCAAAACAATTCCTTCCATTGCTGCTGCCCAGCAAACCAAACAAGCTGAACAGGAGTAGGCCACATATGCTTCAGCCAACTGGAGAAAGAGCACTTGAAGTAAGCCAGAATTCTTATAGGTATGCTGTCAGGAAGAAAAAGATGGGGAGAAAAAATAGAAACTAAGAGAATGTGTCTGTCTGTGTTACACAGAGAGGGCCCTCACAGCCACTTCAATCTCTAAATCTAAGGCATACATCTCTCTCAGTGCAGTGAAAAGTGATGATGAGGGAAAGACAAAGGGGTGAGAAGAGGCGGAATCTTTTGTCTGCTTTTGGCTGAGAGAATGAATGGCCTCTTGGGTATTTCAGTGGCTAGGCTGCAATAAAAGAGTAAGTAAAACTCTTCTTGCTAAGAATAGGGGCACAGGGGCACAGGAGTGTCCTGTCTGCAGCACAGATCTTACAGGAATAATGGACATAGCCTATTTTATGGGGCTTAAAACAACAACTGTTTATTTAGATCAGAGTTCTGTGGGCTGGCTGGGTAGTTCTGGTCTGGGCCAGCTTGGCTGAGCTCTGATGCGCTCTCATGCTGCTGTGGTCAGCTGGCGAATTGGCTGGCAGTTGGAGATTGAGGATGGCTTCACTCACATGTCTGGTGGCTAGCAGGCTGTTAGCAAGAGTTATGACTGGGCCACGTGCCTCTCATCAACCAGCAGGCCAATGCTCTTCTGTTATGTGGCAGCAAATTTCTAAGAGCCCCAAGACAGGGAGCTGCAAAGCCCCTTGAGGCACAGGCTTGAAATCTGTATGTGGTCATTTTCAAAGCATTCTAGTGATCAAAGCAAGACACAAGGCCAGTTGTAATAACCAACTTCCCCAGGTGCCCTAGACTGAAGGGTTTCCCAGGACATGAGACTTGCAATATAAAATCCTGGACAATTTTGGACAAACTGAAACAGTTCATCACTCTAATGGCCAGCCCATATTCAAAGAATAAAAAATTTGAGCACTTCTCCAGAGAAAAGTGTACAAGTGGCTAATAAACTAACAAAAAGATGTGCAACATCACTAATCATCAGAGAAAAGCAAATCAAAACCACAATGAGATACCACTTTGCACCTGGTAGGATGCTATTATCCAAAAACAGAATAACAAGCATTGGTGATAATGTGGAGACATCGGAACCTATGTACATTCCTGGTGGGACTGTCAAATGGTGTAGCCACTGTGGAAAATGGCATGATTCCTCAAAAAAGTAAACATGAAATCATCACACGACCAGCAATTCCAGTCCTAGATGGAAGCCCCCAAATATTGAAAGCGGAGACTCGAACAGATATTTGTAGATCTATGTAGAAAGCAGCATTATTCACAATAGACAAAAGGTGAAAGCACCCCACATGTCTAATCAGTAACCCAAGTACAAATGAATAACAAAATGTGGTATATGCACACAATAGAATATCATTCGGCCATAAAAAAGATGGGAGATGGGGAGTTAGTGTTTAATGAGTATAGTGTTCCAGTTGGGAAAAAGGAAAACGTTCTGGAGATGGATGGTGATGATGGTTGCACAACAATGTGAATGTATTCGATGTTACAGAACTGTACATTTTGAAATAATTAAAACTATAAATTTTGTTATGTATATCTTACCACAATACGAAAGTGGGGGAAATAGGCTTTCCTATTAATGAGAAGCGCTACAGATGATTATGACCATTTTTCCGTCTGCTGCACGGGTTTACAGGAATTTAATTAAATAAGGCCAAGCTGTTGCAGTAGAGAACAGTTTCTGAGGAAGTATTCTGAGAGACAGCACGCAGGGTCCAAATATTGACTATTTTGGTAGTCTTTCTTTTGGGAGCCAGTTGCAGCTTATGATTATTCATTTGGGTGGAGAACAAGAGGGAATAAAAGAAGGTACATGTTGATGAATAAACGAGGTGATGAGGATGTGTGGTAAGACTTTGGAACCGGCCGGAAAAGTAAAAGAAAACAAAACTAAGTTAGAGCCATAGAGAAATTACCAACATGTTTGGAGGGGTCCAAGCCACCATTTCCTATTCTCTTCATGACCCTGGCTGCACACAGCGCAGGCTGTCACTAAGGAAACATAGGACCTGGCTCATGCACTGCCTTCCCCTCCTAGTCCCTCTTTGTTTGGTGTTCATGGGAGTCTGTGTTTATGGGAAACTCTGATTGTACCTGACTGTCTAGGCTAATGTTGGGAAGAACAGACTAGTTTTATAGCATGGAGGAGTGAGGAAAGGTATCAGAGCTTATGGGTGGCCAAGTGGGGTGGAGGCAAAGAGGAGGCAGAGAGGGTTTGAAGGAAGCTGTGAAGCAGATGACCATGAGAAACAACCAGACTCCAAGAATGCCGTGTCTGGAAAGGACTTGGAGAGCATCTCATCCACTCTTTCCACCAGAGAAAGAAGAAAATGAATCCAGAAAGCTTCGGGAACCTGTCCAGGGACCACTGTCCCAGGGAAGCAAGAAGTGGCAGAGCTGGTGTTCAGGACACAGTTTTCTCGTTTCTAAGCCAGAGCTTCATCTTCCACATCCAATGGCTTTTCAATTTCCTGCTGAATCTTCTCTGCACTAGTCCCACCATAATGCGCCTCTTTGCCCCAGATTTGATCTACTATGCCCTCTAGTACACAGACACAAGTCTTCCAGCTCTCACAGACCTGTAAAATCTGGTACAGAGGGTATATCTTTCTATCAGTTACTTAATTAAGGTATTATACTGTAGTTACCATTTTCTCCACTCAGGTGCAGGGGAAGAAGTTATTTTTAGGTATTACAAGAATTACAGCAGAGACCAACTCTTTCTTCTCAGTTCAGTGACTAAGATTTAGCCTGTCTAGGTTTGTTGCTTAATATTTAAAGGTCGACAGGGGTGGGTATAGCTTGTCTTAGGAGGCTGAAGTTCTAGGGGATTGAGTAGGGCTGAATGCCATAAGCCTCTCTCTCTCTCTCTCTCTCTCTCTCTCTCTCTCTCTCTCTTTCTCTCTTTTTTTATGTAGAGACAAAAAACTTGGAAGAGCCCCAATTGAGGAGCATCTGGTGTATTGATTTATCGATCCAATTGCCTTTTCCAGCTGGGAAGGCTTCAATGACTAGAAAAGGCTAGTGCTTTTTCCGCAGTACTCTGCACGGTCTAGGACTCATTGTGGTGCTCTAAGAATCCCAAATTTTAATCTACACATATTGACTAAGGGCCAGCTATGGACAAGTTACTGGGAGAACTTGTAAGAGGAGGAAGATACAATGCCCATCCTCAGGGAGCTCACAGTCTGATCACAAGGAAACAAGGCAAGGACTCAGCTCAAAGACAGGTAGACAAGAGAAGAGCTGAGGAGGCTCTACATGCTTGATGTCTGACATCCAAGTAGTGGAGATTGGAATCAGAGAGCAGACAGAATCTGGAAATGCCAGCTTGGCCACCACCACCCTTTTCCCTATGCTTCACTGTCAGGGCAGTGCCAGAGAAAAAGGATCCAAGGCTGCCTTGAGAGGTTAAGTTAGACCAAGTGGGGAGAGAAAAGCCAAGAAGCTGGGAGATGAAGCAGTGGGCTGAAAGAGAGTCAGGGAGAGGGCAGAAGCAGAGCAGAAAACCCAGAATTAGGTGCAGTGGGACATTACATTAGTTAGGATGCAGATTTAGCTATGTGGGGCAGAGACCCAGAGTAGCTGGGGTTTCAACAAGATAGAAGTGTTTTTCTCAAGTAATACCTGAGCTAGTTCAAGGGTTCTGCTCAGAGAATCACCAGAGGCACAGGCTTCTTTCCCTTCTTGCTCCATTGGCTCTAACTTGTTATCTTCATTTGCATGGTTTAACAGGGCTCACCACCACATCCACATTCCAACAAATTAAAAATGCGGGAAGGGCCACAGGAGGAAAGCCTCCTTCCCTTTAAATGTGCAAACATTGCTCTCACTATTTCTACCCATATCCCATTGACCAGAACTTGGTCACATGGCAATGCCTAGCTACAAAGGAGAATAAGGATTGTCGTGTTTATTCTGGGCGATCATGTGCTCTGCTAATATTTCTACTGCCATGAAGAAGAGATTGATAGGTACTGGGGGACACCAATAAGACTTTGCCACAGGCATTAACTAGATGGAAACAAGAAAAAATAGGATTCACATAAGACAAGTCCCAATACCAAGCACAGCAGCTCCTCTATGAATTTGGCTAGAACTGTGTCCCCTGGTCATTGAAAAGAGAGAAGCACAGAGAAAAGTGAGATTATAATTATTGAAAGAACTAAGGAAGGCTTCCTGTGAACATGAATTTGAGCTGAGTCACAAAAGAATGGGTGGGGCTTTGACAATAAAGGGGGAAGAAGGCCACACCAAGAAGACAAGTCAGTCCTGTGAAGAGAGTGGCAAGAGAGCAATCCATGATAATAAGAGCCAATGATGGTGTTTAAACAGGGGGATAGAAAGGGCTGTGTTTCCCCTGGCCTCTCATGGGCCAATGCAACAATGCTTTGATGCTAAGAGAGGTAAAGGAAGAGAACACAGGATAAGATGAAGCTTTTGGGCACTGGGCTCTAGATTGAGCTTATTTCTCCCTAAAGAGAGCTAGACTGATTTTACATAAGCAGGTGCTCTGTGCCGCTCTGCTCTAAATAGCCTGAAAGTCTTGCCTTCTCTTCTATTTTAGTTGGGGGTGAGATGGCTCTGACCTCTAATGTCCCACAGAGGCATCCTCCCTGTCTCCCTGAGCCCCGGGTACAGGTCTTTGGCACTGAGCCTTAACCTGATGCTCTGGTTCTCAGTCAGTGTCTCTATGGGGATGGAGAATGAGGATGGCAGCCAGGCTGGCATCATTCTGCATGTAACCAAGTTGGAAAAGTTGGGAAACCCAGGAGGTTCTGCTAGGCTGTTCTGCAGTAAATGCTTATTATAAAAATAAACCTATCTTGCTATTCAACCACAATGAGCAATACCCTAAGGTTGCCAGTGCTGGAAGTACTCACACATCTCTGGGCACACTGCTGGGTACTGGCCAACACACAGCAGCGTGCATGAGGGCACAGCTCTCACTCGTGGTCTTCTACATCTCACTATAGACTCAGACCTTCCAGTTGCCAACAGATGAAAGGTTAGGTCTGCAGCTGGGTATAGAGAACTGTGAAGTCCTGCCTGTGACTTAAAAACAAAACAAAACAATAATTGCCAATGTGTGGGGGGGATGGGGAGCTTGCTTGCAGCTGGTGTTAACAGAAAGATCTAAGGGTTTTTGTAGATTCTATATTTAAAATGAGCCAATGGTATGGAGTTAGCACAAAGGTGCTACTATGGTCTTTAATGCGTTTGAACCAGTGGAGAGTCCAGAACTAAGGAGGTCATTAATCCTTTTTCAGATCAGAGTAATACATAAGGTACATTCCGAGAAAAGGCTCTAGAATGGTGTGAGAACTCAAAGCTATGGAGATAAGTTAAGAGAACTGAAACTATGCATCCTGGAGGAGACCCAGATGGACATAATAACCATCTTCAAATACCTGAGTGGTTGTCATGGGGATGAGGGAACAACTTGTTCTGTGTGGGCTCCAAGGGGAAGTGATAGCCAGGCAATTTTCTTTCAGAATAGAATTTTAATTGTCTGAAAATGATGTGCTCTCTCATGAGATAGTGAATTCTTCACTGCTGGAGTATGAAAAAAGCTGAGTAAATCTGTAGGTGGGATGCTGTGGCAGAGATTTACACATTGGGCAAAGACAGGACTAGGGGACCTCTTGAATTTCTTCCCATTTTTAAGCCTTATGATTCCATGTGTTTTAGTCTTTAATTTGACTTTTTATTTGGAGATCATTGTAGATGTATTTGCAGACACGAGATGTAATACAGAGAGATCTTTTGTATACTTTACCCGATTTCTTTCAACGGCAAGACTTACAAAACTACAATGTGACCTCATAACCAGATATTGACCACTCCAATAAGTTTGTCCTTCCCGTTCCTCAATCATCCCCACCCTGGAGGAGCTACCATCCCAAAGAGAATAAGGCACATACAGATTCAAAAAGAGTGCAAGTTTGGACATAAAACAACCAATTGAGTGGGACCAACAAATGCCATGGGTGACCAGAGACAAAGAGACTGTATCTACCCAGGGATATCAGGAGAGGCTTCCCAGGGAGTGGCATGGAATTGGGCCTTCAAAACAGAATAGGAACTCAACAAACAGAGGGGGGCATGTTAAAGATCTGTGGCCATTCAGGCTCATTAAGAGTTAGAAGAAAAGTCTCCTGGTGAATTATTTTGTCTTGTTACAAATCTACAGAAAAAGTACCAAAGAAGTGAACATAGACACTCAAAGTTTCTTTGGCAGCCCTGAGCTATGCTTCATTCAGTTTCTACTTTCTCCTTAGGGCCCCATGTATTATAGGCACTTAGCGTCTGCTGAAGGAATGCCTGGGTGAAGAAAAGAATGAATAGATCTCTGCCCCTTTTGCCCCAGTACTGCTTTTTTTCCCTCCAGAGGAGAAGGGCATGCAGTAGTGTGGAAGGCAATGGCACTGGTTAACTTGGGCGAGTGCCTAAAACCTGTGTGCTTTTCTAGTGTTGTGGGAGAGCGTGTGATACTGATTAAGGCTGAGGTCACAGGTGCCCCACAAAATTCACAGAGGGCCAGTTAAATTTTTCTCCTCTGTGGCTACGGGTTCTACACTGCATCTACAGTGTGCCACTGTTCAAAGGGCTCTCAAAATCCACAATTGGTCATCTTTTCCTTAAGTATTTTGATGAGCCTGCAGATCAAGCCCCTATTCCTAGTTACCTTTGTGCCTGTCTAACCTGCCTCACTTCTGGGTTCGTGGTGTGGGAAAGAATGCATTTCCTAGAAGCAATAAGTGGCAGGGTTTGGGGAGGGGGAACCTTGAAATTCAGAAATCATCTGGCCCTACCTCAATGTTTCAAATGGAGGTCAGGAGGGGACATGTCCTGTCCAGTGTCATCTCGTGAGCCACTGGAGAGCAGGGACTACAGCTCCAGCCTCTTGGCTTCTGTCCCGATGTTCACTCTAAGAGCATCCAGCTATTTCCTCCTCCCGACAAAGCCAGCCCCTCTCAAACCTCCTAGCTGTGGCCATGTGCCAAGAGTTTCTAATGCTTATGACAACACAGTAAAAGACTTAGGTGTACTTGGTTTTCTTTATGTACAAAAGCAAAAAAGATCAAAGCATTTACAATTTGATGATGTTCCCAAATGCAAGCGCAAATGGCTAAGTTAAAGAGCCAGCAAGTTTTTTTAGAGGGCTTTCCAGAGTAATTACTCAAGATGGAATTAAACCATGTTTGCCCTCTCATTCCCTCCCACTGCCTGGAAAAGGGTCGGGGTGGAGGCAACAAAGAAAATCATTACCTGCTTGATGTTCTTTTGCTTTGCACATTAATTAAATCAAGACCAGGTGTCTTGCAGATGGGTTAGCTGCTGGCTATCGGAAGTGATTAATAGATCCCAGCAAATGGGTAAAGGAAACAGCTCTTGAGTTTTATGGGTCAATGACGCCGTTTTTCTCAGCAGAAAGCAAGACTGAGAGAAAGAACTTCAGCTGAAGTAGCTTACTTCGTTAGAGAGCCTCAATAGCTGCTCACATGTTTGTCTCCAGAGCTCCCAGGGGCAGGTAGATCCTCTCTGCCAGTAGATCTGGCCAAGCCGTTAGATCTGAAGGAAGTCAAACCTCAAATTCTTTTCCTAAAGGTAATTGGTTCAGAATTTGGAGGTTTGTGACCTGGGATCATGTCACTGACACTTAGGGCCCAGAGTATGACTGTCGGTTACATGATCAGGAGCTAAGTCTCCTGCCTACCAACTCTTCTACTGACTGAAAACTCTTCCCGCTGCTGTCAAAGCCGAGGCAACAGGAAATTATAGAAGCAGAACCAGACTTTAAAAGGTGCCCTGACACTATTCAAAACCTAGCTCTACACCTAAAGGCCAGAGCCCTGTCCCTACCCCTGTAAGAAGGACTTGGGGTTAAAACACAGAATGGCACCCCCATCCCAGATGTATCATGCCTGATTCCTTTGGCAGTGCCAGGTCAGGTTTCCTTCTGGAGGACTCAGGATATGTGCTAAGGCCAGGATGAAGCAGGGAGTGGGAGGAGGCCAGGCAGAGAGAAACAAAGGGCACTTATTATTGACAAAGAAAGCATTTGTCCTCGCGTGTGAAACCCTGCACTTTTGCATGGTGCTGGGCCATTCACTGGAGCCCTGAGCTCACACTAACAATCTAATTGGTTCCAAATACTTCTCAAAAAACTGCCTTCTGTGGTGCTGATTTCTGAGTCACTGAGACTGATTTCTAGATGAGACAAATGATGAGCAACCAAGAGCTGTGCAGGGCCCCCTGAGTCTCGCCCACATGCTTCTAGGAGACAGACACACACTCTTTATCTTTGTGACGCTAACAGAACATGAACACACATTGGTTTGTGTAATTTGAATCCCTTTCTGAAGATCCCTGGACCTAGTCCACCCTCCCTCATAGTGAGTTAAACCAAAATATCCTGACTTTAGAGGGCTGGTAAGAATGACTAAGCTGTATTTTGCAGCCAACAGTCATGTCATGTCAATCTCATCCAGGAAACCTTAAAGTACTTAAGGTAATAGTTTGGTTTGTTCCATTTTTTGGTTTTCTGCCTATTCTCTTTCCAAGCCCAATCCTCAACAGGTCTTTTAGCCCCATGACACTTTCATCTGCAAACTTCTGGGACTCGTGGGCCAGGGAGGGTGTCTCTCTGGAGAGGAGGTGGACAGGGCTGGAGTGAGGCAAGGGTGGCACCTGGGATACATGTGGAAGGAGGTGTTCCCAGGAGCCCACCCTCTGCTTTTGTGACCTTGATAGTGAGTGCCTCCCTCCATTTCGCAGCCAAGGTGACTCACTTGCCTCACTATAGTCCTGGCCTTGGTGTGGAGAATAATTCTAACCCCGAAGGAAGCAATTCACTTCCCAGGTTCACATGCTCAAGAGATTTTTTAAAAAGATACCAAATGCCACAGCTTCACCCCAGACCAATGATATCAGAATCTTTGGGTATGGAGCCTGGGCTCACTCATGCCAGGTGAATCTGTTGTGCAGTCATGGTTGAGAGTTACTAGTCTGAGGGCTCACACCGAGCCACAGGTAATGGATGGATGTTCTGTTGATGTCTGCTGAAATGTTGCAAAGGCTCAGTTTTCTCCCTGCTGGCTTGGCCTATCCAGGATTTTCTCTGGCTAAACTTCCAGGCTGACTTACCCAGGAGGGCTGATCTTGGCTACAGTGCCAGGCATCCCCCATTCCCATCTCCCCAGTCACTTTTAGTTAAGTTCCTTATCAGCCTCTAGGAGCTGGAGATTCTCATGCTAGCTGTATTTCCTTTGATGTGGCCATTGACACCCCCAAGCTTGTGAAGGGAGTGTGTGAGCTGGCTCTTGCAGACCGTGAGAAGAGGACAGAATATTTGCGTTGACTTATCGAGCACATCTTCCCTTCCCCCAGAATGGGGTGGGGAGATGGAGACATATGTCTATCTGACTGCTCAACTCTTCCTCTCTGCTTTCCTTTTCCCATAATCTGTAGGAAATATGGAAATGGGCTTCTCCCCTTTCTCTTTCTGCCTGGTAGGGACCTCCCACTGATAAAATTCTATGATTTGATATTCTAGCCATTTAGAAAAACCTCTTTTTAGCTTTTGACTTTCAGGCCTATTGTCATTTGGAAGACTCACAACAATGTAATTTGACAGTGAAACTTCGGCAATGGCAGAGATGTGCTTTTCCCCCTGAAGTGCTGACACTCCCTGCTACAGTGAATGGGAAGCCCCAGAGCAAAAAGATTTATAGGCTATAGAAGCACTTCTGAAAATATTTCAAAACAGCATTATCTCCACTCTATACATTTTGTGCCAAGATTCAGCATTTTACACAGAGCCTGGGGATGCACAAGCTTCTTCCTGGGTCTCCACTCATCATTCTCTCAGCGTTTGAAGAGGCAGGTAGGGGAGGGTTGTTTTTATTCCCATCTCATGTTTGTACAATGAGGCAGAGTAGAGAATTAAGGAATACTGGGGTCCTCAGAGGGCAGGGGGTGGAGTAGAGGGGCCAGAAGGAGAGAAACAAGAGCTCTTAACCAGGTTTCTGTTAATGTACTTAACTTATTAGGCTCTTTAAACCTCTGAGCAGATTCGGTGCATTTGTGGAGAAAATTGAAGTCTTTGACTCAGCTATGAAAACTAAAAAATGTATAATTCATCTCTTTCTAAACCTGAGTGTACAGTCTAGACTGACTTCATGGGTGTAGGTTTCCCTGACTCTCCCCCACTTCCACCCTCACATTCTGTCTGTCAGTCCCTTCTGCAAACATTCCTGTCTCAGGTTGGTGCAGTCTCACTTCTCTGTCTCCAAGGACTCATTCTGTCTCTCACTGCTCCCTGCTCCCCTTCCCCCCTGTCTATAGCCAGGTGGGGCTCCACGCCAGCCCACAGGCCTCACTTCTGTAGCTGTGCAAACACCACTAAGCTCTCTAGGCTTCCAGGAGCTGGGCCTGTCCTCCACAGGAGATTAAGAGCCCACAATGAGTCAGCAGCCTCACTGGGCCCAAAGCCCAAGACTCTTGGCTGGACCTCTATCAGCTGGGGCATTCCCTGTCCCCTCTTCCTCCTCTCTTTCCTGTGGACCCCTTTTTCTCATTCCCACAGTGCATAAGTAGATATCTGCTTTGCCCCCACACTGGAGTGTCGGAGTCTCAGTGTGTCCCCTTCCCTACCCTGTCCCAGCTTTAAAGCTATCCTGTTAAATGCCCTTGTCCTTGATGGTTGGCCAGGTCTATAAGGCAGAGAGGAGCCTGGGGCTTGGAGGTGACACTGGCATTCCCGAATACTAGGGCTGTAAGTTGTACTACGTACTGCCTCTCCATGGCTGTGCCCCTCTGGGTTCTAGGAGGGTGAGCTGAACAGCTGCCAAGACTCACCCACAGGCCTTTGGTGCCTTTGGTGCCTACCCACTCTGTGAATCACAGCTACTGTACAGTGTGCTGAGTCACTGCCAGGAATCTGGGGAGACAATATAGGTCTATTTTTAAAAGACTTGCTCACGTACCCAGGCGCTTACAAAATTCTTGATAATTATTGCCAAAAATAGATATTGGTTCAGGGTCACCAGTCCTATAGCAGGCAGCTACTTTGATGAGGGCTCTGGACACAATATATGCAGTCTAAACCTCACCACAGGTGGGACCTGGATTTCAGTGAGTAAGGCGCCCCTAACCACCCCAAGGAAGTGTCATAGGCCCACCTTTGCTTCTTGAGGGGAGGAAAGGGAACTGCAGGAGAAGCTCTTAGAACCAGCTTCGAAGAACAGAGTTTGAGTCTTTGTGCCAACTGTTTTCTAAGTCAATGTCATTCCCATTCATTGGAAGGGAGAAATCTGTTGCATAAGGTTTGGATTTTCAATTTCTTAGCCATCCACAGATGTTTAGGTTTCCATAAACAAGTTCCCCCAAACACTACCTCTTCTGGTGGGGGATGTCCTCTTCATAACCTTCTAGTCATTCAATGAGCCTCTAGTGGGCTACAGTCCATAGGCCTTTGGACTATACCATGCTCCTTAGAGATCATCTCATCTAACCCCTCACTGATGAGCAAACTGAGACCCAGAACTGGGATGGGACTTGTCCAAGTTGAAGAGCTAAATGCCAGGTACCTAAACTGATGTGAACCCTTCAGAGAAGAAGGATAGGATACAGCCTCTGCTCTCAACGAGTCCCTGGTTATCAAGGGAAGCAATGATACAATTCGATTCATCAAAAATTGAAATGAAGTATCACGGGAGGGCAAATTTGTAAGATCTCTCTTGCACAAGAGCTCAGAAAAGCTACCATGGGGAAGATATTAGGGTTAACCTTCCAAAGATGGGTTGGATTAGTTACTCCGGGATAGCAGAAGGGGAAGGGAGTATGCAGATGAGGAAACAGCTTGAGATAAGTCATAGAGATGGGATGCTCAAGGAATGTTGGCCAGTTTGGCTGTTGTATAGAATACTGAAACCTAAAAGGAGAAGTGGGGAGGGGAGAAGGTTCAGGGTCAGATGATGGAAAGCCTAGAATGCCAGACTAAAGAATTTGAAATTTATCATCATTGCTATTATCTAAAAGCTCCAGGTGGCAATGTGCCAGGCATTTCACTGAGCATCGTTAATCATGTAATTTAGAGTCTATACTTTCAAGGAGCTTGGAAATCAAGACAGAATGAAATTATGGAGAGATATCGAAGGCATGTGTTAAACATACACATAAATCAAAAACTATTTGACATGTAAGTCTTTAAGCGCAAGTAAAGGACTAAGTGCATTTCACTGACTTGTGAGGGAAAAAGTCATCTGGGAATTTGTTCCTGGAAGTTGTCCCTTTGTCCTCAGCCTCCCTTGTGTTCTGTGGCTCTGGGAAAGACCCAGAAGAGCCAAGACATTAGTCTTAATATTAAACACTGGCTTAGGGTGGCTTTGTCTTCCAAGTGGCTGATTTCTGATATGGAACTATTCCTTGAGCCTCCTACTCATTCTCATTATTGATCCATTTCTCTTCTATGTCTAGTCCTGAGCTCACAGCACACCAAAGACATAGCTGAGAGGAGCAGGGCAGAGGAATCAGGGCCATTGAGTACAGTCGTGTATGTTACCTACTGCACAAGAGGGAGAAAGTGGGAGCTGAAATCCAGACCTCGTCCTCCCATCAAGTCAGAAGACTATGGGGGCTGCATCCCCCTGATGTAGGGGGTGCCTTTCTCTAATCCACACAAATGCACTTTATGGATTTGTGGCTCTGACAGGGATATGGCCAAAAAGCTTCTCTAGATAACATTTTAAATGCTTTCTAGCCTTACACTCCTTGCCCCACCTTCCACCGTGGGACATGAGAAACACTTCCAGCCTGATGCCCCAGGCCCAGTGTCAGCACGCAGATGACTCTCAGCCACCCAGCTCTGCACACTGGACCCCTAGGTCCTCATATGCTCTATTAGGCTGGAGATCTGAAAAAAGGCAGAAGAAAACTTTTGCTCAAATATATCAAAGACCAAGAAGAATCCAAACACATGCTCTAAGCACCTAAGGGGGCAGGCCCTGTCCTCAAACTATTAAACAGACCTCTGACTATCCTGGTGTGTTATGGCAAACACAGCACTTAACACTTCAACACAAAGTAAGAGTTGGAAGCAGAGCTCCTAGTCAGCAAAAATCAGTCCCCACCCCCATCCTGGACCCACACACACACCATCCCTGACAGCACCCACCCAACCTCTCTCAGTCTGAGCATTTTAAATGACTTAGAGTTCACCAGAGAACTGTGAGTGAGTTCTGGCTGTGTTAGCGTCTTCTCCTTTTCTTGGCTGCAAGTTGACCTCTGGATCTTTAACTGTCAATTCTGGTTCTCTCCCTTGTTGCCATACAGATTTATAGATAAAAGGAAAAGAAAAAGAAAAAATTGATTCTCCTTCCCAACCAAACTACTTTTTTTTATTCCTCACTCATTTGTCCCTGCACCAGGAAGACAAACCTCATTAGAAGCAGTTCCTACGTACTCCTAGCCCAACCTTTGCCCATTGCATTGCCCTGTTCCTATTCTTGGCTCCTGACTCCTGGGCTTGTTTCCTGATTACAGGCTGGCAAAATTCTCTTGGACCTGACCTCCCTTAAACATTGGTTCCTGACTTTCCTTCTCAATGCCTCCTACCTCTTTGATTCTGCTCTTCCAGGCAGCTCATGTAAATACCTTGCCTAGATCGGCACCAGGGCCTCCATGAACAGTTGCAGAGGTCGTATATTTCTTTGCTGCACATTAGCCTCCAGACCATATCTTTATTCCCTCAAGTCCCTACTGTGGCAGCCAGTGTCCCTGCTGAGTTCATTAGTTCCTTTTGCAGAGACAAGATATAGGCAGAAGAAAGTGAGGCATACTTCTCTGAGGTCCCCTGGTCCTTCAACTATTCACTTGTTTTTCCCAAGTGGATTGTGAGTTCTCAGAGGGTATAGTATACTTCTTATTTGTCTCTGGGTCCTGAACAGCAAAATCCAACTCAGGGCCCTAGGCAGGGTGGAGACCTAGGGAAGTTTTATTTGAACAAATGCATGAATGAATAAGTGAATGAATGAGTGATGGAAGTGTAGAATTTGATAACTAGGGTGAGCAGCAGGAAGGAATAAGAGGGTCACCCATAAATATGTGCATTGCCTCACTGCTCTGTGCTTTAAGACTCTTAGGGGCCTCACTTTCCTCCTGGCAACTGCTCAGAGAACTTGCCATCAGAAGTGAACATTGTTTTGACCTATTTGTTCCCCATATCACTCTTCTGTGTCTGATTTCTTCCAGATTCCCTATTTCTGCCCCAATATGACCAGTCTGCCCTCCTTTCCAAACTCCATTCAAGCTTTTCCACTGGATCTTTAACACAGCAAGACACTAGTCAGTCCCCTCATGTAACAGTGATGATGAGGGCCCAAAACAGGGTGTTGACAGTAGAGATGCAGAGAATGAAACAGGAACAAAAAGTAGTTTGAATGGTGAATCAAGAGAACTTGTCCTAGGGTGATAGTCAGTAGAGACCCAAGGCAGCCAATTATGAAGGAAATCAGAGGAGTTCTCCCAGGGAGGGTTGAGGTGCTGGAGATGAAACATGGACATTGAGAGGGCACTGACCAGAGCACGTAATGAGTTTAAGTTTGGTTTTCTGCATTTTTGAGGTGCCATCTGGACAAGTTGGAATTGTATAACTGGTTATTGAGGATATAGGACTCAATCATTGATAAGACAACTGTAGTAGAAACACAGAAATCTGAAATGACGGTGAACAGTGATGGTGGGAAAGCTCTTCCTGAGATCAGTTTCAGCATCTCTTAGCTGTTTATGTCAGGGCAAAGGTCCAGCTGTACCTTCCTCAGAGCTGTGAGGAGGCAGAAAGAAATAGAACCTCGTGTGTTCTAGAAATTGTGCTGACTGCTCAATACCAGCCACATCTTTGTCCTTACTAGACACCTAAACCAGTGCTGTCCAATAGAACTTTCTGTGATGATAAAACTGTTCTCTTTGAGCTAATACTGTGGCTATTAACTCCATATGGTTATTTGGCACTTGAAATGTAGCTAGTACAGCTAGGAAACAATATTTAATTTTATTGAAATTTAAGGAATTTAAATATAAATGTAAATAGTTATGTGTGGCCTGTAGCTATCATTTTGGACAGAGCAGATCCATTCCAATCCTCTCAATTCATATGTGAGGAAACCAACTATATGACTTTCTCAGAAAGAGTATTTTCTGTAAGACATAAATTAACTTGCAAAATGCCATTTTCATGTAACTCTTCTTGTATAATTGAGGCCAGGTATGCTTAATAGAAACCCTGACATGGTTAGAGTTTAGAGCTCAAATAACAAGAAAGATCTTTTGAAGAATAAAGTTTTGCCAAACTTGTGCATTGATTTTCAATGTTAGGGTCAACTGGCTATTTTTTAGTTACTTAGATGCTCATTAATATTAATACTGATAAAATAGATAACTTTAATTGTGCATTTACTATATGCTAGGTACTTGCATTAGTTATGTACTGCTCTGTGACAAAATATCCCCAAACTCAGCAGCTTAAAACAATAGATAGTTATTATGTCCCATAGTTTTGAAGGTCAGAAAGCAAGAAGTGACTTGGCCATGTGGTCCTGGCTCAAGCAGGGTCTCTGAGATTGCAGTTAGTCTTAGCTTGGACTACAGTCTCTGACGACTTGACTGGGGCTGGAGGATCCACACAGAGTTGGCAGCAAGTTTCGATTCCTTACCAGGTGGGCCTCTCCACGGGGCCACTAACAACATGGCAGCTGTTTCCCCCTAGCGATCCAGAAAGAGTGAGCAAACCAGAAGTCTCAATGCCCTTTCGTGACCCCGCCTTAGAAATGACACACCATCACATCTGCTGTATAATACTGGCCACATAGGCCAATCCTAATGCCATACAAGGGAGATTACATAAAATGTAAGTATCAGGAGGCAGAGATTACTGGGGACCGTCTTGGAGATGGGCTATCTCAGTCACTCGCACATACCACCTCACTTCATCCTCATAAAACTAGTAAGTTGAGGCCATTATTACCCCCTTTTATGGATGAGGTGATTAAGGCTCAGAGAGGGTAAGTGACTTCCCAAGGTCCCAGGTGACAAATAGCAGAGCTGTTTTATGTGTCGTCCCCCATCCTCCACCCCGTCTTGCCAGCAAAGGCTGCCAGACTTATTAGACCACTCCAGTAGGCATTCTGCTTGATTCATTCCCTTGACTCAAGACATTTTGCAGCTACTAAATCTTTATCAGAAAATTTAACACTCATTCCTGACTTGTTAAAAAAAATATTTCCTTGACACAATCAAATGCAACTCATGACTATAGCAAACATAATAAATACTTAACTGCAAAACACTAGACATAATCTCATTAAAATAAGGAACAAAAATCTCTGCAATTACTACATTTGTTTAATACTGGGAAAATCTGATTAGAGCAGTAAAATATACATAAGAAGTAATATTATTGGAAAGGAGAGAAAATTATGACTAGAAAATTACAGAGCATCAGCTGAAAACACTAGTAAGCAAAGAGCTAGATCTAAGATACACATGCACCAGAGCAGTAGCTTTCCTGAAGATCAGCAATACCAGCGACAAGACACCATAAATTCCCCTAGTTCCCTGACTCCCTTGTGCCTCCCTGGAGCCTGTGGCCAGTGCTCCTTCTCTGGCTAAGAATTTGTGCCTTTTTCTGGCCCACGTGCAGGGCAGGGCCGCTTGAATGTATCCAGGGGAAAGACTGGGAGGCTTGACTGCTGCAAAGGAAACCCCCACCCCCATCCTGGGCCAAAAGATTTCTGCGTGGTCCTAGGACTGTCTCACTCCCTGAGGAATAACAGGAAAGGCCTCTCCTGCCACTTTGGCTTTTCATCTTGAGCAGAAAATGAAGAACAGGAGCTAAGATGCTGACAGGGGCTAGACAGTGTCTCAGTATAAAAGCACCTGAACAGAGTGGAAAGGGTCTCTGGTTTTTGAATCCAGAGGTTGAGTGATGGCTTTGGCACTATGCATCTCTCCTACTCCTACTTCCTTTACTAAAAGGGAGGATTGCCTACCTCCTAAGGATCGCGTGAAGATTGCAGTATGATAAAGAATGGGAAAGTGCTTCGGGAGTAAAGTACAGTGGAAACAGAAACTAAGACTGCTAGTATTGATGACGGCTCTGAGCCAGCCTGCTGACAAAGCCACATGCTGAGCCAATAATCTGACCATCCCCAGGGTGCATTTGACCCAGCCATAACACTACACCAAAATCCCAGCCTGCACAGGACTTACCTTTGGTAAACTGACCATTCTGAGAGGCTTCAGACTCCGTGTTAACTCATGCGGGAAGTTGAAAGCGGGCACTGGAATGCAATTATCTTGCAATTCCTCCCCCACTCCCCTATCCCTCATCCCCCATACTCAGTTTCCTAATCCATAGGTGGGCTTGGATCTCTCTGCTGGGTTAGTTTATATTGCCAGGGTCAAAAGGGGCAGGTCCCAGGGTCAAAGGGGCAGCATTTTTTAGGTATCACTTGCCTTTCCAACAAGGAGATGGTAGCACATCTCCTGGAGCCTCAGGGCAATGCCTCTTGCCCTGAGTTTGGCCATTAAGAGAGCTGACCACCAGCAGGAGGATTCCAGAAACAGAGATAAGCTCCAGAAGAGTCTGGACCAGTAAGAGTGGAAAAACACTGTGAGGGAAGGAGAGAAGGGCCGAAAAGGGAAGCCTCGGCAGTCCTTGAAGCATGAATGGGAACTGGTAGGAATTAGGGGAACACAGGACAAGTTAGGAAGTAAGGATGAAATAGGAGCAAGGGAGAGGCTTTGGGAACAGGGCCCCAGAATGAGTTTAGCATCTTAGGTGTTTGAGGATACCATGCTGATACTAGCTAGGATTTCCTATATGAAGCATTTTCCACTGCCCCACTGTGTTGGGAAATGTGGAAATTCTGTGATGGCTGACTTTAAATACCAAGTTCTCTTCGCTTAAGAGAAGCCATTTTCCCCACACCACCATCCCTCTCCAACTGACTGGAAAGCACGCACACACACACACACACACACACACACACACACACACGGGCATGTGCATGCCTGAGGGGGAAAGGTTGGCTTAAGAAATAGGCTGGCTGTTCCCCACATTCGTGAGATGACAGCAGAGGTCTGCACCCACAGCCAGGGCCAGACCAGCAGCTGTGGGTTGCAGGCCCCAGTTCTCCTGCAGACTCCTGACTAAGCAATGCCTAAATGTGCATCAGGACACTCCTATTCCTCAGCTCAGTCAGCCCACAGGGTCCTTGTCATGGTCCTGTGGGGAACTTTGGGGAGAGCCTGCTCTGAGTCCCCAGGCCTTGCCTGCAGCCCTAGCACATGCATTAAAGGATTGGCCACTGTAAACCACACCCAAAGCCCAGCTGTCCCTGTAAGTCTGCCCAGCCCACTTTCTGAAGCTTATCATCAGAACATGACATTCAGCTAGGTGCCAAGAGCTAAGAAACCACTTCTGTGTGAAGGCTCCTGGGTGCAAACTAGGCACGTCCCCAGGAGAGCTACTGCTTGTCCTGTCTGCCCCTAAGTCTGGCTTTTCTCTTTAGCCTCACTTCCCTATAAACTGTCCCTCTCCCTCTGACTGTCTCTTGTTTCTCTGTATATAGCTCTCCCTCACTGTAGTCCTGTCTTTCAGTCTCTCTACAAGCTTTTCTCTGTGTCAGTCTGTCTTTTTGTCTCCCTGCTACCGTCTCTCCTGGGTGTTCCTGTTTCTTTCTGTTTTACTGTGTATTTCTCTGCCTCTTTCTCTACCTCTTAGTCTCTGTCTCTCGGTTTCCTGTTTCTATCTCTCTTAGTGTCTCTTTCAGGCCTCCTTGATCTCCCCCACCCCAATATCTCTTTGTCTCTCTGTCACTCTTTTAATCTTCGTCTCTTTGATTCTCTGTCTCTCTCACCCTCTCTCTGGTTGGCTCTCATTATCTCTGTTCCTCTCTCATCTTTGAATAAAGGTACCCAGACAAAAAGTTCAGCAGGACCAAAGCCCTCCCAGGAGATCCTCAGAACAGAGCAAGGTGGTCTGCTGGGCTCAGAGAGGTCAAATAACTTGCCCAAAATTGTCCATGCGTCAGGTTGGCAACACAGGTTTGCTGGAAAACTACCCCACTGGCCACATGAAGCCAATGTCAGGGAGCATGTGGAGCAGCGGGCATTCTGCACGTGTGAGACAAGGCTTCATTTGTGCTCACTTCCAGACAATGGTAACGCCGTCTCCTCTCACCCTAGGGAACAGCATAAAGGCCATGATATTCTGTGTCGGCAAATCCGTGAAGCCTTGTGTCTCCCTCTGAGGAATCAGCATTCTGATTCCTTGTATTCTTGGGTTCTTTCAAGTGGCAGGAAAGGCTTTTAGAAACCAGTGTCTGAACAAAATAACAGCAGGAAAACCACAGGTTTCTACTTTCTCTAAGTAAGTGGGAGGGAGTGGAGCTGGGGCTGAGAGATGAATAAAGAATTAATGAGGATTTACTAGGTAAAACAATGCAGGGTCCCATAACCTGAAAGCTTTTGAAAGGAACGCTGGATCCAATTTTTCTGACTGTACATACCTCTGACCAAGTTACCCCATCCCCCCAAAATAGCATCCATAAACAAAATATGAATCAGTAATAATAAGGGCCGTTTCTCTTGGATCAGGGGTATCATCGATCACTCCATGTATTACCTTAATCAATCCTACCAAAAATCTTAAGTAAGCAGTTATCTCTCTATTTCACAGTTGGAGAAACTGAGGCTCAGAGAAGTCAAATAACTTGCCCAAAATTGTACACCTAGTGAGTAGAAGAGCAAAGATTAGAACATAGGATGGTCAGACTTTAAGCCACATGCTTGCCCCATTGTCATACCAAAGAAAAATTTTTAGACAAGTGGAAATGGTTCTTTTTCTATCTGACTGTTCTTTCTGACTGTTCTTTCTGTGAGTGGATTAGAACGTAGAAACATCCAGACACAATTAAGTATCAGGTCAAGCTGACCTCGCCTCCCTGCCTTCTGGGCAGCAGGTGGCTCCTGAGCAGGTCCAGGAGCAGTGCTGTTCCAATTAGGCCAGATATCAAATGCCCACAGTGAGGTCTGCAGAATTTTGGGGAAAAAAAAAAATCTACTTGCTGCACCTTCATCTTACCAGTGGTCAAAACAAACACGCACACACATACACAGAAACCAGACACTAAAAGCTAAAGAAAAATTTACAGTGGATAACACCCCATTATTTTTTCTTTTCTTTTAATTAAGATAAAACTGACATTATTCTCATTATTATAGAAGAAGGCTTTTTTTCCCACTAGATTTGACCTCAAGCTCTATGAAGAGAAGGAAGGGCCTTTTGGAGACCTCCTCCCAAATGTAGCTCCTTCTCTGGTCAGCAGTGATTAGCAGGTCTGCCTGTGCCTTATAGTTTTCAGGTCAAAGAGAACTTTAGAAGGAGAAAAAAAAAAAAAAAAAAAAGACATTTGGTCCACCTACCTGTAGGCTCAGATTACTTCCTTCAGTGGAGAGGAGAGTCCCATTCATAGTTATTGTTGCTGCAAATTCAAGGGGGAAAAGAGCTGCTTCGAAGCATGCCAGGCACTGTACTGTGCTGCACATACTCAAGGATATTTAAACCTGCCAAGGCTAATCTCTTCCTGTAGTGACCTCGTGGGGACAAGATGTGTACATTTGATGCCAGGATGAGACTGGCTTCATGTAAAAAAGTTTATGAGGTTTAAAAGAATTCATTACTCTAATTACACAACAATGACCCAGAGAAAACACACCTAACATGGATTTTGGCCCGATTGTCAATTTGGTAGTTTTTATTGATGACATTATCTTTATTTCATTCCATTCGCAAATATTTCCTGCGTTCCTACTGTGCCAGTGCTGAGCTAGACACTGAAGGTACGGCTGGCTATAAATCAGCCATGCCCTCTGACCTAAAATAGCTTACAGTTCTAGGAAGGGAGATCAACAAGTTACTCAAAAACAGAGGGTCATTCAATGGTCAACACATGTTTTCTGAAGACCTACTAGGTAGTAAGTATGCAGAATGAGGGATTCATAAAAAGGCTTTTTGGAGAAAGTCTGATGGCAAATATGACTCTTTTTGATCAAATAAAGCCAAATCAATTTAATTTCATGGAAAAGTTCCTATCATTTAGGGATTACTAAAAATTATTTTAAATGCCTTTTCATTTTAATTTTTAATGTCTTTCCTGCTAGACTGTAAGCCTCGTGGGGGCTGGACTATAGACATACCTGTGCACAGTATGTCTCTAATGCTGAGATAGTGTCTAGTCTGGGGAGCAGTCAAGAAAATCATGAATCTAGGGAAGTTCCTAAGCTGAAGGAGTGGGCATGAAATGGAGAAAGGATGAGGGGGAAAAGCTGTGCTCAAATTATCCTACATGACAGAGAGGCAAAAGTTTCCTAAGAGAAATAGCAACACTTCGCCCCCAACACACACACACGCATGCACACATAGTCAATTAAGGACACAGGATGAATTGTGGGCTTCTAACATCTGTGGCTAACTAAACTTGCCATGGTTTTCAAGCTTTGAACCATCAAATAGATAACCTTGGTTGGCTTTCTCAATACTCACTTCACCCTCCTTTCTCTTGTCATCTCTACCATAGAGTCTGGAAAGCTAAAAACTTAACTTCCCAGACTCCTCAGCAGCTAGGGATGGCCACATGAAACGGCCATTCTTAGTTGGATGAGATCGAGCCAGTGAAATGGTGGAAGTCCCTAAGGAGGACTTCTCTTCAAGAATACAAAAGCAAATATCACGAGGAGCAAGTTTTATTATTTATGTCCTTCAGGCTGCCCCTCCTTCCTGTCTAGAATGAGGTGCTAGAGGTGGGAAAGGGCTCTGCTGCTGCCTCTGCCCTTCACCACACCCCCACGAAATCTCCTTTCAATCTCTTCAATGAAGTCTTTCTCACAGGGTGAACCCTGGACTTTCAGCATCAGCATCTCCTGGGAACTCGTTAGAAATGCAAATTATCAATCACCACCCCAGACTTACTGAAGCAGAGGCTCTAGAGGTGGGGCCAGAACTGTTTTAAAAAGCCCTAAAGAGGATTCTGATGTGTGTTAAGGCCTGAGAACCACTGGTTTAAAATATGTGGAGAGCCTCCATTGTTCTTTTCTGGATGCTCCTCGTTGCAACTTCTGTCAAGCTCCATCTTGGGTTTTAAATCTTAGAGCCATTTCTTGATCTTGGGTTGCAGCTGCCTTTTTGCACGAAGAAAATGGATATTTTGCTATTGTGGCCCCAAGTTCATGTTGAGCCTCAGATCTGCAGCCATCTAAACTCAGTGGTATCTCAAGATCCCATCCATGCAATGTCGGGAACAAATCTTTCTAACTGAGGTAGCCGAGCCCATCCCCAACCCAGGTCGAATCAGCTCATTTGCTATTCCAGGCTCTCCAGTCTCTTTTCATATATGCCAAAGCACCTTCCGGATTTCACCTGGGAAGCCCCACCTGAAACTCTCACTTCCCTTCCAACTCCATCTTCAGCCCAGGTGGCCTCTAAGAGTCTCTCTGAATTAGGGCTTGGAGCCACACAGGTGATTCTAATTTTTAGGTTTTGTGACTTTTTTTTTCACAGACTCAGAACTAGAAGGAGTCTTTAGGACCATCTGGTTTAATCCCTCTGATTTTACTAGAAAACTGAGGCAAAAGAGTAGAAGTGATAGGTGTACATTCCTCAGGGAGTTGGTGAAAGAATGAGGTAGAGCAGAGTCTTCCATGCAGGAAGCTGCCTCTCTGACTCCCAAGACAGCATGTCACGAGCTCAAGACACATACCTACTGATTGTTCTGGGGCAGAGGGCAAACAGGCCACAGATGCTTCAACTTTTGTTGGACAATGTTCAGGATCAAATCTTGGACTCACCCATACTTACTGATGCTCTTCATGTGTGTGGAGAGAAATCTCAGACCAGTGAAATGGAAAAGAGAGATGAAAGGGTTACTTGCTTGGTTGGAAAGAGGCCAAGAGATTTTCTACAGTGACAAGGATTTCCTTTGGAAGTAAACCAGCCCAGGTTTGAGCTGTCCATAAGGGAATGTTAAGTGGCTATTTATGATGTTGATGGGCTTAGAAAGAGAAAACTGGGGACCATAAAAAGGGAACTTTAAGGGAGAGCAAGAGTGATTGTTTTTTCCTAAGGCCACTGGCAAGACAAATGCAGTCCCCTTCAGAATGGCTACTTCCGTGTTCCCTTAGTAAAAGGTCCCATTTCTCAAGATAATAATGGCAAAGGGACAGCGCTCCTCTAAAGTAAATCCCAGCAGAGAGCCTCTGTCTGCTCTAGAGAGTGGCTCAACAGAGGCCAAGTTAATTTACTTAAATTGTGCCATATCCAGATGCTCAGCATAATTTTTAAGTGACATAAACCTCAGAACCCTTGTTTCTGGGTAGGTTATCTAGTGGTGCCTCCTGACATTCAAAGGCAGCCTATTTCTTCCTAAGGAATTTCCACTAATCTCTTCTCCGGGAATAGACCTTGGCTCCCAAGGCAGTGTCAGCATGTTCAAGGCATAGCTTTACTCAAGCCCTAGCATTGCCAAAGCAAGATGCCCCAGCTGTTGGCAAGTAGACTGAGATTTGCAGTACCTTCTCTGAGGTCCCCAATTCAGATGGTTGCAGTGAGTGGTCTGTGAACTTTGGAGTCCTACTTGCTTCAGGTACCTGGGAATAAGAGACTTGAGGGAGAAGGAGGTGACAGTAAAGGAGAGCAGAAGAAGCTCATGTACGTGTAATAAGCCTGAGCCTCTCTCTACTTCTTCCTTATCCACTCTTTCTGTGGCAGCTTTTTTTTTTTTTTACTTCATCTGCCCTTCATTTTTATGCCAAACAGATTTAAGTTATTTGAAGTGAAATAGTATTGGTTTCTGATTTTCCTTGGGAATGGTCTTCAACCAAATAGAAAATATAATTTGTGTCTACGGCCATGTTACCCTGAACGTGCCCAATCTCATCTGATCTCAGAAGCTAAGCAGGGTTGGACCTGGTTAATACTTGGATGGGAGACCACCTATGAATACCAGGTGCTGTTGACGTTTAAATACACACACACACATACACATATGTGTATATATATGTATATGTATGTATGTATAAAATTTGTAAAATACTCCATTCAGAATTGCTTCAAAATAATATAGAAGGGGAAAATGTTAGGATTATAGATGACACAGAACTGCCTCTGAGTTGATAACTGTTAAAGCTGGGTGATGGTATTTTCACAATAGCCAAAATGTGGAAGTAATCCAGTGTCCATCAACAGGTGAATAGACCAACAAAATGTGGTCTATACACACAATGAAATATTATTTAGCCTTAAAAAAGAAAAAAATCCTAACACAAGCTGCAACATGGATGAAATTCGAGGAAATCAAGTGAAATAAGATAGTCACAACAAGACACTGTGTGATTACACTCACAAGAACCACCTAGAGTAGTCAAATTCACCAAGACAGAAAATAGAATGGTGGTTGCCACAGGCTGGGAAGAGGGAGGAATGGGGAGTTTTTGTTTAATGGGTAATGAGTTTCAGTTTTGCAAAATGGAAGAGTTCTTGAGAATGGTTGTAGAACATGAGAATGTACTTAACACTAACAAACTGTACACTTAAAATGGTTAATTTAATGTTATGTATATTTTGCCACAATTAAATATTTTAATGAAAGAAGTTTTTAAGTTGTGTGATGGTCACATGAGTGTTCATCGTACTATTCTGTCTACTTTTGAATACATTTGGAATTTTCTATAATAAAAAGTGAAACATGTTCCAAATATAAAACTATAAAAATATTTAATAATAAACTTAAAAAGAAATGTCCACAATCCAGATTAAAAATACCATAAAACTTTACTAAAGGATATAAAAGAGGTCTTGAATAAATGGTTATTTTGTTTCTGGATGGGAAGGTGCAATCTTAGAGTGATGGCCATCCTCTCTATATTTATTATAAATTTAGTTCAATCCTTTCCAAGAAGTCAACAAGGAGATGTTCTGAGGAACAACAGACTAATTCCAATATTAGTCAGGAAGAGGAAATGCATAGGAAGAGCCAAGGTAAATTTGGAAAAGAGAAACAAAGAAGGAAGACATGCCTTACCAGGAATTAAATTTCACTTTAATTTTACAGTAATTAAAACTGCGTTAGTGGCACACTAACACACAAAGAGATCAGAATAACTGAATGAAGAGTGAAGAAATGGATTCTGGGACAGCAGCAGCTTAATGTGTCTACTTTCCCTCCACATAAAACACCACCCACCAATTCTTAGCCACCCACCAATTTTGAGCCAAGCAGCTGCTGAGACCAACAGGAGGCAGGGGCTTGGAGGAAATAGGCTGGATAGTTAAAGCGGAGTTTTCTCCCCTAACAGCTGGGGCAAGACTCTGAAGCACAACTCCTGCCACACATACACATTCAAGTCTCTCTGGCCCCTGAAAAGCTAGGGAGGACTTGAACAGGTGAGCAGAGGGTGCTACACCTCTGGGGCCGTGAGACCCAGGCTCATAGAGTTCTTCCTGCTGTCTCAATAGGGGGTTGCCTACCTGTCTGCCTGCTCTGACTGGGCCTTTCCACAACCAAGTCAGTTTCCTAGCTACAAGGATTAGCCAAAGAAGGGAAACAACAAACCCAAGAGGCTGGTAGCAACAAAGGGGGGAACATACTTAATATCCAGAATAGGCCTCTAAAGGGTCACCAGAGGAGACAAATGACAACAACAACAAGAACCTAATGCAAATATCCTAAAGCTAAAACACATGCTTTTTTTAACCAAAAAAATAAATAAATAAAGTGGATGATTTAAGGAAAAAGATAAGGATGAGACTTGAATTAGTGTCTTGGAAGATAAAGTAAGAAAAATATCACAAACCATAGAAAAAAATACAAAGAAATTGAAATCATGAGAGGATATGTGAGATTTTGAAGGCAGATCTGGGAGACCTACTATGGGACTAGTTAAGTTTCAGAAAACAAAAAGTCAAAAAAAAAAAAAAGATTGGAATAACATCTGCAGATGTCTGGGGTCAAGACCTATACCTAGCCAAGTCATCATTCACATATAGGAGTTTTAAAAACTTATTACTTTAAATATATGCAAGGATCCAAAATGTACAATTCTAACAAATATGCAATAATTCAAAAATTATAGCATTCTCTGAAGAAAATAGTTTTTAAAAGACTCCAACCAAAATTAAATGAATTATAATAAATAGGAGAGGAAATAGGGTGAGTAATAAATCATATTTATATATATACACATATCTATACATTTACCTATATATATGCATGTGTATATATGTATTATTGTGCATAAATACATATACATATATAGTTCAATAGAAATAATGATAGACTATCTAGAAATGTGTAATGCTGAACAAGGATTCTTAAAATAAAGGTAAAATACTGCAAAGAAAATTCTAATAAGATTTATAAATAAAAGTACTATGCAATTTCAGCAAAACCTAAGAGTTGCAGGGCAGGGCATGAAGAGTGAAAACATCCCAAAGGCTCTTGGGGTAAGAAGAAGAAAACAGGGAAGGTAAAAGTATTCTACATATCTTACTGACAGAGGAAAGTAGCGCTCAAATTGGAGAAATAACAAAAGAATAGAGTATCCAAATGGGAGAGATAATATCTCATTTTCCTGGAATAGAAAAAAAAAGAGTTTGATTGTGAACACCAGAAAAGGAAAGAGGAAATAACTATTAATGGGATGAAAAAGGCTCAAGAGAATTCCCACATTAACAAGGGTGGGAATTAATAGCAATTTGAGCAAGCTGGCCAAATTAGGAAAAAGAAAAAAAAAATTACAAGTCAAGCCAGAAAGAATCAAATCAAGTATAATAGTTGTATGCCAAGTGTGAATGAACTGAATTCTCTTTAAAAAAACAGAAGCTGTCAATTGGACTAAAAAGCCCCTAAAATCTTTCATAATGCTGTATAAAGAAACATACTTTAAAGAAAGCAGTAGGAAAAGTTAAAAGTCCAGGAACATACCTATGTAGATAGGAAGTTTTACTATCTGGTAAAAGCAACATTTCACATTAGGGAATGGATGGATATTTCGTAAAGGAGTATTGAGACAATTAGATATATATATATTTGAAAAAATTCAAATTTGGATCAAAAAGAAAATATCTGTAGCAAACTAGGCACCCTAAAAATAATTTTCTTTTAAAGACATGCGATAAATTCAGGGAAAATATTTACAACATATGTTATTCATAATAGACAAAGAATATCCAGAATTTGTAAAGATATCATACAAATCAGTAGGAAAAAGGCAAACTATCCAGTGCAGCAACCATCAATGGATAAGTATGTTTCACAGAAGAAGAAAGCCAAAATGTCAATAAACCCATAAAATGATGCTAAATCTTACTTAAGCGGGGAAATGCATATTTAATACAATACAATGCCATTTTTCTCTCAGTAGATTGGCCAAAGTGTTAAAAATTTGTAATATCAAGCAATGGCAAGGTTTTGGAGGAATATAAATAAAATCTCTTTGGCAGTCAATCTGACAATATCTAATACAATTTTTCTTATATGAGTCAAACAGAATTTTTGAAATATATTTCTTTTGACTCAGAAATTCTACTTTATTGTTATTTGAGAAGAAGGCACATGTGTGCACGGAGGCATGTACATAGCAAACCATTGGGACTAACGTAGATGTCAATCAGTAAGGAAATGGTTAAATAACCTGTAGCACATCCAAACTGTGGACTCGTGCAGCTGTTTGAAAAAATGAGGTACCATATATTCAATGTATAGAAAAATTAAAAGATATCTCTGACACACTGTAAAGTGAAAGAAGTAAGCTGCAGAATAATTTACATAGTATATCACATTTGTAAAAAAAAAATGCCACAAAACTGTTATACTTTCATTGTATAGGTGTGTAAGTGGGGAGGGGACCGGGATTGGCGATAAGCAATAGGAATTTTAGTTTTATCTGTTTTACACAAAATCTAATCACACATGTATGTGGAATTAAAATACATGTCTAACCCACGACAAGAGGACCCTTCACGCTTTAAAGGGCAAATGTTTCTGTTAATACATTCATAAATGCCTACTGTAGGCCAGTTGCTGTTGGGGAGAAAAAAATGAATCATACAGAGTCCTGGAGGCATTCTTTCTCTGGTAGAGGAGATAAGACTTATAAACCAGTAAGTGAAATGTGTCAGAAAAATGTGATCCAAGCTCTAGGAGGCAAAGAAACAAATGCTGAGGGAGTTCTGAGAGGTGATTAGTTCTTGGGGAGAGATGAGGGAATGAAAAAGAAGCCAGAAAGACTTCATGGAGAAAGGTGTGTGTGTGTGTGTGTGTGTGTGTGCTTGTGCGTGTGTGTGTCTCCCCGTGCCTAAATATATGCATTTTACTCTGGAAAGGAAGACCATCCCATATTGGGGAATCTGTATGTAAAAGTGTAGATGAGAGGAGAATTGGGGTAGGAGAGAGAATTAGTAGCTTAAGGGGGGGGGCAGTGTGAGTCGGGGAGAGTAGTGAGTGACGAATCTAGAAATGGAAACAAAGGCAAAAGTGTTCATTTGTTAGACGTAAGTGTCAAAAAATTCTACTGTCTAGTGGGGGAGGAGGAAGGTTGTCTGGGGTAAACAACACTAAATACATGACCATCTATTTTAAAAATAACTGTAATACCACATGCGTGCTTGATTACAAAATAAAGAAGTCCAGGCTAAGAGATTTGGATTCAATTTATAAAGTGATGGAGAGCCACAGAAGGTGTTTGAGGAGAGGAGTGATATAATCAGCTATTGGAATCTCACCAAGGTACTGTGTGCACATGGATTGTGATAAGTGATTACAATGGTCTGGGCCAGATGTAATTCAGGCCAACGTAAGGGAATGACGAGGAGAAAGAACAGATTTGAGCAATATGATGAAGGAAGAACTGTTAGGATTTAGTGAGTCTGTTTTTCAGCATATTGCCTAGGAAGTATTTGGGGACACTCAAGCAGAGGTGTATTGGGAAAAAAAGGAAGCTGGATCACAGGAGCTCAGGAAAACCAGCTGGCTGGAGATAGTAGATTTAGGAATCTTTGTTTCTGGGTGGAGGACAAAGTGTGGGAGAGATCCTGCAAAGAGAACAATTTAAATTTTAAAAAGTTTCCAATACCACAAAATGCAGAAAAACAATAATATCTTAATTGCCTGAAAATTCTGTATAATACATTTTTCCCTATATGTTTTCTGCATGCTCTGCCTCTTCATGTAACAAGTTTATAAAGTAATTTTCTAAGAAAGAAGGCAAATACATAGAATCCAGTCTTTCCTCTAGTAGGCTTGATTGAAATATCATAATATAGAATTGGTAATGTAAAATTATTTCAGTTTCACAACTCATTGTTTGTATTATCATTTTGATAAACGTAATTTTGAGATTGTTGTCCAATTTGAGAAGACCTGTACCTCTTTCTTCCATAAGTAACTAAGATTTAGGGTATATCAAATATTCTTGGGCAAGAACTAATCCTAAAAAATACTCTTTGAATTGCTGACACTGAGAAACCAACTTGTCTTTGATGTGCCCATGTAGTGGCATACCATGAGTTTCATGTTATCCTCACAGAGGGTGCTGTGAGGCTGCCTTGATCCCCTCCTGGGGCCAGCACAACTATCCCTCAGCTAGGGGAATATCAGATCTGCTGAGCCACATGCAGGTCTGCTTCTCCCATTCCTGCCAGCCTCATTTCCTTACAAATGAGTCTCTTGAGAGCTCTCCACAGTAAGCCATCTGCATGCAACTTTCCATTTCATAGGCAGTTTCCAGGGAACTTGATCTAAGACATCTTCATAGACGTCAGAATTTTCTATCAAAGCAGCAGCAAAAAATGTAAATTTTTCCCAATGAGCTCATTTACTTTATTTCTCCTCATCAACAAGATTATCAAATAATCTAAGGTCCTTTACTTTTATTTGCATTTTCTTTCTTCCTCATAATAAATTACTAATTTTGGTATGACCTGATATTTTTATGCTATCATGAACATAGGAATCTAAAAACCAACTTGTGAAATTCCATTTAAAAAGCCAATAGTATGGGGTGTTTATAGTCACGTGTGCTGCAATTTATTTCTGACAACAAGAATGAATTCTCCATTTACAATTTTACAAGTCTGATGATGGGCCACAGACCAGCATCTGGTTTCACACATTACAAACCTCAGTTCTCTTCATTATCCACATCCTTCAAGCTGGGCACCAAAGGCCACACTCATAGCACAATATGACCTCTCTATACCTTCCAGTCATGACATCAGTGAGTTGGAGGTAAAAATATTCCTGGCAAGCTGTTCCTATGACACGACAGCTACCGATGAATTAAACATATGCAGAAGTGACTGTGAGCAATTTAAATATATCCCACCAAACCCAAACTCATCTCCTCTTTAATCAGATCCCTAAAATGCCCCCTGACAACTCTCTAAAGCCACTAACATCGTGTGTGTGGCAGAGGGAAACTAGGATCAAAAATATCTTACTTTCACAAAATTTGCCAAAAAAATTTGCAAAAACATATGACATATGAGTACATTGCTAGGGCTTTTCCCCAAGCCTGGGTAGGAGCCTCTGCATGTGTGGGACCCAGCCTAAACTTCCCCAGCTACATTGTAAATCTACCTCCACCTGGCTCTCTCCTTGCAAGGTTGCCTTAACTTGGAGCTGCCTCTGTTTCCTCTAAGGCAGCCACTCTACCTGACTCACTGTTCTGGTCATGGTCTCTGCGCTTAAGGGTGAAACCGTCTTGGCATTAACTGCACTATTTTTGAGCCAGTTTACTGTACTATATTCTTTGTGGTTCCTCTATGCCCACAACTTTGCAAATATACCCTCCTCAAATTATCCCATTTGGGCTATGCCTTCTGTTTCCTATTGGGACCCTGACTAACTAGCTATCACTCCCTTTTCCCCCAACAAGCACCTGTTTCCCACCCGGAGGTCATCCATTGTCTATGCCTCAGCTTACACCATGCCCCCGCCTGATTTTCCTAAGCAAATCCTACCCATTCTTCCAGGCCCAGCCTCATCCCACCCTCTACCTTAGTCAGAGTGGTGCTCTAGAAGCACTGTGTGGTGAATGCATGCTGGAATAGTATTTGAGCAGTGTCTGCTTTGCGGAAGCTCCAGGGAAGGGGGAGGGTCTCCTGAAGATATTGATTTCATAATCAACCCTCCGAGAAGGAGGCTCTTTACAGCATCTTGCCTGGGGAGTAAACTCACCATTCACCCTTCCACTTAGGAAAACCCTGTCAAACTGAAGGAGGTTTCTTCCAACCCCCAGGCGAATGGGGCAGGATTCCCTGTGTCTGAGTATGTGAGTGATTAAAAGGGAGGCTGGCAGAGTTCCCTGCACAAATCATTTCCAGCCACAGTGCCCAAGGGACTCTGCAGGAATGCAGGGCAAGAACATAAATGGACCCTTGCTGGGCTTGTCTTAGAGGAGAAAGTCATGTCAGACTGAGAGAAAAGGGTTTTTGGGAGAACAGAGAGAAGAGCAGCACGAATCCCACAAGGAGCAAACAAAGACTTGGTTTCCTTCTCTCAGTCTCCATGAAATACCTCATTTCAGGAAGTGATGGGAAATAGCCTCTGCCTGGGTAAATGGGAATAAGTCATGGTCTCCTCCTAGAAAAAGGAGACTGGGAAAGAGATGGGCTACAGGCCTTTATTCCAGAGAGCAAAACAGCCAGGGAAGCTTGCTGGCTGCCCATGCAGGCTATAGGCAGAGATGCATGTGGGGCCATGCATTTTTCTGAGGTGATAAAATGGGGCAAAATTTTGGCCTGAGAGGAGGTTATTATTACTGAGAGTACAGGAAATCTGCTTAGCATTTGAAGAGCTTCATGAAAAAATAAGATGGAGCATGGGAGCCAACTCTCTGATTTGACTTTCTAAGACTTATGCGGAAAATATGTAGGGGTTTTCAAACCAGAAAAGTACCAGATGTCTTGGGAATTGCTTTAACCACTTGGTTTGAAATTTGGACACATTTTTATCTCCTTTGTAAAATTGGAAAGGTATGTCTGTCTAAATGTAGGACATGATTGATTACCTCTTTACTCTCCATATGTAAGTGTGTGAGGAGGGGTCTGGGGGGCCGTAGTTAATAGTGAAACATAATATTAAACATTAATGGAAAGAGCACTGACCACAGACAGTGGACTTATGACCTAGACCAAGCTCCACCACTAAAATTGTTGTGACCTTAGGCAAGTAAATTTCCTATTCTAAGCTGAAGTATTCTCATTTACAAAATGAGTTAATTGGAACAGATGATCTTTAATGTCTCCAACAGTTGTAAAAATTCTGATTCTCGTAAAACCAATCACAGGCCACTGAGTACTCCAATTAGGAGAGTTTATTCTCTTTTGAGCAGTGCAGTAATGAAGCCAGGATCACAGTACTTGGCCTCTTATCTTGACTCTGACTCTTCCCATCTGTGCAAGTTTGGATAAGGCAGCATACCTCTCTGAGCCTCATTCACTTCCCCAGGCCTCACAAGGTCAGATCTGGTCTCTCATTCGCCAGAGAGAAGCTTTGTGGTACAAAACCCAAAATGTCTTGGATTACATAGGGCTAGTTTCAGTTGAGGAGACAGGCTTTCTCTCCTGGACACCCTATCACAAATAAACATTATCATACATCTTGATTCAAGATCCACCTTCAAATGTAATCCCATAGGATTTACACGGAGCATAAATGCACAGCAAATGGAATTACCTTGGGATATTCTACATTTAGGTTCCCATTATCTTCTAAAGATGGGTCTTAATCCCTGCCATTGGTCTCCCTGTATGGCTCAATATTTTTAGAACACTCACGAGCCATTTGGAGGAAGAGAAGATTCATCTCCTTCTGGTGGTTTTCCGCGATTCTGAATCTCGGAAGCAAAACTTTTCCCATTGGGTCTCAAGTCCTCAGACTGCTTCCAGCCTACGCATTCTGCTAATTTATTGGTAACAGAACTTCCATACACACAGGAGCTGAAAAGAAGTGATGTTTTCACAAGGAAACAGGTACAGCAGGTAGGGCTTGAAGGCCTTTTCCCGTAGCACTAGTTTTGAATCAGGCAAACCCTTGATTCTCGGTGGATTACTTTCTAGCTGCATGACCTTGCGTAAGTTACTTAACCTCTCTGAGACTCAGTTTCCTCCTCTGTAAATATCTAGCTTCCAGAATGGCCATAGGTTTAGAGATGCTATATATAGAACAATGGTTTCAGTGCAGTAGCTCACATACATCTGGTAACATTTTAGTTCCTTCCCCTTCCTTTCATGAAATGTTATGAGAAAGTAATATGTCATCATCATGTGTCATTGAAAAATATTATTGATTGAATTAAATGAATAGAGATATATTTATTTGAGATAGGGTAAGATAAACAGTAGCTCTTCAGAAAAGGAAACAGAAGTGAAAGAGAAATAAGCACTATTTGTAGGCATACCTATTATGTGAGACGGGTGTTGAAATCCCCAATTTACTGAGGTAAACAAAATGAAGCCAGTGAAAGTTACTATGTAATAATAACGTTATATAACAATTAATGGGCCTGGCTATGTGCAGGGCACTGTTCCTAGTGCTTCTCGTGCATCATTTCATCTAACGCTCACAACAACCTTTATGAAGCAGAATTATCCCCATTCTGTAGATGAGGAAACTGAGGCTCAAGAATTTATGTAGATAACCCTAGCTCATCTAAGGGTGGAGACTATATAAATTTATACATTGTATCTCAAATGTATATAATTGCTGCATCCTTTATTTTCAATAACTGCCCATTTTGTCCTCAGGAGCCACAAATCTCCCTGAAGAGCAAGGGAAAAACAAAAACAAAAACTTGTCAAGTCAAAAATCTCGGAGTTTATTTGTTTGTTTGCTTGTTTTTCAGGGAGGATGGGAGTAAAATAGTCATTTTTGGTTTTTTTTCCAATTATCTCAGTTTCCTTTGAACAAGTGTGGAATAATCCAAGGCTTAAACTCCACACCAGGTTGTTTCTCTCTAAGCTTTGCCTCTCCCCCACCTTGACCTTGATGCTGGTCCTCGTTTTCCCCTCTAGGTACTCACTGCCCTAAGTGGAGAAGTTCTTGTATGGGGCCCTGTTCACCCCTGGACCTAAAGTCCATGACACAGAAGCTTGTGGTCTCTTCTCTTGACCTAATTGGGCTCACCTGTGGCCCTGGTAGGACCTGGTGTCCCTTCCTTCTCTCCTTTGTGCTGCTGGTTCAGCGGCACCCCGGCTCTCACTAGTATAGCAGACCTGGGTCTCAGCCTCTGTCTTGTGGTGTGGTCAATGTTCTTCACAGTCTCAGCTTTGGGGCATTTTTCCTTTGCCATAGAGGCTCATGGCGGCCTGCTGGTCTCAACTCTCAGTAATCTTCTGCATTCCCATGGAGGGCCCTCAGGAGCTCCTGACTCAGGCTGGTGAACGTCAAACTGAAAGGTAGTCCCACCTCAGGCCCACTCTCTGTTCCATGAGCCCACCCAGGTCACTGCGAACCCTCAAATGATGTGTCCTCCCGGAGTCTCTTAAGCAGGAAGAGGGGTACAGACTACCACTCTGGGATCCCTCTCAACTGAACTGACTTCTAATTCTTTCTTTCTGGCCACTTGTCTCTCTCCTTCCCCTTTCTCTTCACCTGCCCCTCATTCCCCATGTTGAAAGGGCTTTCTTTCCCTCCCACTGTTTGACAGGAATATTACCTCTCTCCTGGAGTACTGTTCATCTTTTTTTCCCCCCTTTCCTAGAGTCACAATGACAGAATGGCTGAAACAAGAATATATAAGAAAAATATTTTGAAAAATATTATCCTGGTTCTACTTGTGCTAAGAATTAAATCCAAATATGTCCAACTGTAAAGCTTTTCTCTTAACCACCATCCTGTAGAACCCAACACTATAAAACTAGACTAGGGGAAGTCTGGGACCTGAGCCCAAGTCTAATTCAACCTCAAAATCCAAGCTTTTCTATTAAACTGCTTTTTTTTTTTTTTTTTTTTTTGTCCTTTTACCAACAGAAAGCATCCTCAGACACTGATCCTTCCAGATATATCCGGGGGCCTCCATTCCATAGTCGAGGCCTTCACTTCAACACAGCTCCTCTTTCCTCCCTCCTGGTCAAGTGGAGTCTGCAGTATCTCCAGGGTTGACTCAGGAGTGCATTAGGATATGAAAGGCAGAAGACCTGTCTTTGAAAGCACCTGCACATGTGTTTGCTGGCTTTGGATCACATAAGGCAGGCTTGAGTGGCCTTTTAATACGTTTGTTTTGTGGTTGATTTATTCCTTGGACAGGATGAGTGAATTTCACTTAGCTGTGTAAAGGAGGAAAGACAGTTTGTGAGCCAAGTGGAACAGCAAACATCAGGTCAGCCTAGAGAATGCTGAAGTTTCCCACTGGCCTCAAAAACCCTCTTGAGCAACTTACTCTGCTTGTTTGGTGCAAGCTTTGTTTATTGTTTCCCACTAAGCCAGATATTCAGAATCTGTTGCACTCACCGGGAAAGTTGCATAGTTTTGGCAAGCACAAGGCAGTTAAGAGGTTTCTAGCTACTGCTGCTGCTACATATGAACAAGGAGGGAAGAAAAGATGTTTGACCTCTCAGATGTATCTTCATTGGAAAATAGAAATGGAATGCTAAGGCAACATTTCAGATCATTCTAATAAATATAAACTGTTTTTGTCCAAGATATGTTGGGTCATCGTTTTCAGATAGAGGCAAAGGTAATGCATCTCCTTGTTTATCTCAATTCTTTCCTATGGGCTTGGAGAAATCCAGTGAAAGAATTTAATTTAGCAACCATTTATTGAGTTCACAATACACAAGAGAAAAAGTCTGGGCAGATCAGCACTTTGATTACAAAGACAAATAAGACACAGTCTTGAACCTCACGTGCTTTCTGGCTGAGGAGGGCATATGGGGTAGATGATATAGCACGTAGTGTCTGTTCCCATTAATAAAATCCTCCTTGTTTTAACTTTGCCCCTACGCTATTACCTCACAGCCTGATTCCTAGCACTGTCTCCCAGTCCCCTCCTGTGTCTGCACCCTGTGGTCTTCTGATCCTGCTTTAACCACTATGTGCATCTACATGTGCATTTTAGTCATTACCTTACTAGAGTTATCATATTTAGCAAATGAAAATTGGGGACATGCTTATACTAAAAAATTTCTATCTGAAATTAATGTTAACTGGATATTCTATATTTTATCTGGCAATGCAATGTCTTAAGTGAGTTGGCTGCCAGCTGTAATCTAGTGAGTGTTCCTTCATTCTTGAAATGATCTCCTCCGTTAGCAGTTATGACATGACTGACATCACTCTCTTCTCCCCCTTGCACCACTCCTCAGTCTCTTAAACCTTGGGCTTCCTTAGAGCTCCAGCTTCTGTTCTCTCTTGCTCACTCTTCTCAGGATGCCTTCAGCACACTCATGGCCTCAGCCCTGGGGGTGTTCACATAATGAGTTTACTTCTAGCCTGGAGAGTGAAAGTGCTGTCCTCACTCAAAATCACTACACCTTATGGTCTCTTGGACAACTCCAAGATGTATCACAGTTTCCCCAAACTCAGCATAGTGAAAACTTATTTTTCCATCCCTTTTCATTTCTGCTCTTCTCATCTCAGTGAATTTACACCACCATCAAACCCACTGCTCATATCAGAAACCCAGCAGTCACACTCTACAATCTCTCTCCCCACCACATCCAATTTTTCTCCATACAGAATGGATTCTGTCTTTCAAGGAGCTCCCACCTGTCTTTCCTCCCTCTCTGCCATTGCCCTATTACAGGCTATCATCATCTCTAACCTAGATCATTGCCATAGTTACCTAATTAGCCTCTCTGCCTCCTTCCACCCCTCTTCCACACTGTCCGCTGAAGGAGGTTGCCAACACAAATGTTGCACTATGCCCTTCACTTGTTCTGTTGCATCCTCATCAACCACTGGGTAGCTTGTTGTATGGGACTATTTACCCTGGTAAATGTCTACTTCCCTAAACTCATCTGCTGACATAGAGCAACCCCAGTCATACTGAACATATACTCTTGTTCCCAAGCACACGGAATGGTCTTGGAGTCTGATTTCACACATGTTATGGCTTTTGCTACAGTATACCTTTACTCACACTTGAAACCATGAAAAACTGCTCATCTTCTCAGCCTCAAGTCAAATTTTGCCTCCTTGCAGAAGCCTTCCTATATTTTTTAAGAAGGCATCATGGGGAAGGGGTGGGGTACTCTTTGCTCTGTGTTATTCTAGCTGCTAGAGTCTAGCACCATGCTAGAGCAATGATCTGTCTGCAAGTCTTAACGGTGTACATAATTGTTTATGT
Organism: Cynopterus sphinx; assembly: GCA_030015415.1. Taxonomy (NCBI): domain Eukaryota; kingdom Metazoa; phylum Chordata; class Mammalia; order Chiroptera; family Pteropodidae; genus Cynopterus; species Cynopterus sphinx. Next base: position 49,677,179 of record CM057380.1, read on the forward strand.
ATTACACCAGACCCTGAGTCCTTGAACACAAAAACTGTATTTTTGTTTTGTTAATATTTAGAACTTTCAAAATATCTATAAAAATAGAAGTGAAAACTACCAATAAGTGTTCAAATTGCCCAGAGTTGACTACTATTAATATTTTGTTGTATTTACTTCCAACCTTATCCTTTGATCCTACTCTTACTCTTCAGAACAGCAAAACTGGAAGAAAGAGAACTAGATAAAGGGATCCCAGAGTAGGTGTTTAGGAAGAGCTGAGGTAGGCTAGGAGTGATCCAGGAGGAACAGGAAATGGGTGAAATATAATCATTCAAGGCATTCCTGTAGTGGTCTTTGAAACAGCAGAAAATTCACCTTTTTCTTAAAAATGCTCATTTTTCCAAAGACTAATGACCCATTTGAGCTATACACTGGTGGCAAACTAAAAACATTAAATGAAAGAAAATCTTACTTTATGTGGTTTTGGCTTAAAAAATTTTTTTTGAAGTGCATGACAACACTTTAAAGCCCTGACGAAGCTCACTATTTTATTTTGGTGCTTGTTAAAAGAACTCTCTTAAATAACTGAGAAGACTGCACTAAAATATTAATTGTGATTATCTTTGGGTGGGAGAATTGGAGGCAATTTTTTTGTTTTTCTGTTTGCCGATCTGCACTTTTTAAAACAATAAAGAAGAGGGAAGATGCTTTTCAAACTACATTTTAAATAATAATCAAGGAAAACTAAACAGAAATTTTTTCACGAGAGACAGGATTTGAAGAGAGGGAGACTATATGTTGATAGCCTAGAATTTTAGGCTTGAATTTTACTCAGATTTCTCCCTGTCAGGATTACGGATTGATTGTGCCACCCAGGGAACAAACAGCTGACCTCAAATCACATGCCAATATATTCACAATCAGACAATCAGTCGAGAAGCTATTAAAGTACACAAAATGCATAGTGGCTAAAAATAACAAACAAATGAAGCTTCTGTGTTTTCTTGCCTGAGAACAAGGGGCCTGTTCTTTCAGGCTTTGTAGTGAAATAGTGAGACTCTGTGGAAAAAAATACAGCACTTGGTAAATGTTCTAAATGAAGCATTACAACCATGTCATAGAATCTGAGTGCTTCTGGCTTCACCTGTGATTAGCTAGGAATGAAGGACGAGCTATGAGTAAGTGGCCAGTGGGCCACTGGATTATCAATTCAACATGGAAAGTGACTATACTAAAATCTCTATTTAAAAAAAAATTTTTTTTTTGGTTTTCTAAACTGTAAAATGGGGTCATTACAAGATGAGAACGATTTATTTAGTTTTTCACTACTAAAACAAAGTTATGCTTTCTCCTAAAGGTAACATCTTTGTTCCAGGACAAGTTATAACTGATGAAACAATTTAGAAAGCTTGCAATATTTTGAAGCATTTTGAAAGCAGAACACTTTTCTCCATTTATTTAGTTCTGTGCATTATTTGGCACAGAGAGAGCAACAAAGCAAAATGCCCAGTTTTGTTTCTTTTAAATAGTTGCTCACTTGGGTTTAGCTGTTTTTAGTTCCCCTTGCCTCTTGGGGGAGGAGGGTTGGGTTAATGCTGCTATTTGCACATCCAAATGATGGAGGTAGTTTTGCACTAACCAGTCCATAAATACCTTTTTAACACTGTGGTCAGACATCCACATTTTTTCTGAGAACACTTACCTAGACAGCTGCCAGGACTCCACAGGGTGCAACCAAATTCTATAGTGTGAAGTGGAAAAATCAATGATAGCACTGATGTTTGATGCGCAGTGAACTAAGGATGGCAGTTTCGCCTGCTACGCTCTATTCCAACAAATCCCCTTTAGAGAGTTGACCTGTTTGCTGGGTTTCCCTCTTTCGGATACCACATGGAATTCTGATGATAAGAGGAGATAATTGAAAGTACTTATTCAGTCAGTCAACAAATCTTTACTGGGCATCTATGATGTGTTAGGCACTGATAGTTGCAGATAATTTTATAAGAATAGAAACTGAGACCTGTGAAGGTATCTCATAACTTACACTGAGCTTTCATCTGTGTTATTTCAAAGAAGATAAAGCAGATATGGTCCTTGCACTTAAAAAAGTTTATAATCCAGAAGGGGAGATTAAGCACGTAAATAGATCACTGCATCACAGACTAACATATGGTACATGTCATAAGAAAAAAGACAAATCCCTGACCAGGTAATGGACAGCTATCCTGGAGTTACATGCCAGTGTGTTCGCAGTTCAGAGAATTTGAAAGGGGAAGAAACCACATCCAGCTTTGGATCAAGTCTATATCTGGGCAGGACCTGCGTTGTGGAATTTGGACATGCAAATATAGAGGATAGAGTGGCTGGACTTTTGTCGCCTTCAAGTTGTTTAATTAAAGCTGTGCTCTCTTGGTTTCAAGTCTCAATATCTTCTTCAGGAGGATATGCATACCAACCATTTAGTTGTACCTTGAAATCTGGGAACATTATTGGAGTCTTTTAAAGATGATCAAATTGTGACCAATAATTCATGTAGAATTAACCTACTGATAGCAGCTCTAAGTCTCACACTTGGGCCATTTACTAAAAGCACACAATTTAAGGGATAATGTGTGTTTTTTTTTTCCTTCAAATTGTGGAGGAATAACTTGCAGATTTCCATGGCTTAAATTATTAACTTAGTCCTAAAATTTATAAGTCTTTAATACAATCTCAATAAGAGTCTTCATGTTGCCTAGGGAGTGAGACCTCTCCTGAGTAAAGATAGTTATTCAGTAAATATTTTTTTTGTTTCAACTCTATATTCTGATAATTGTTCTCATATAGCATAGAACGACTTCCTGCTTTGGTAATAAATAGTTTTTCTTTGGTGATTAAATAGCTTGGTGTCATAAATGTTTTATTCTGAATACCAATTACCATTGAACAAGACTATAGATAAGAAAGAATAGATGAATGTATACTGACTCCAGAAAATTCCTTTAAAAAAGTTACTAAATCCCCTTTGATCTCTCTGTGTGTGTGTGTGTGTGTGTGTGTGTGTGTGTGTGTGTGTGTGTGTGTGTGTGTGTTGATCTTCTTGCTTCTAAAAAGAGAATAAAAACAAGAGAAATTTTTGAATAACTCATTAGGGATTCTGATTAGTCTGATATTTTGGATTTCTAACTTTACTTGTAATATACAGCATTCATCTGGTTTTCATGACTCTAATGTCTTGATTGTCTGTGTCTAAGAAGCTAAAGACTTGCCTTAGAAAGTTTTCCATATTTCTACACCAAGAGAAATTAGGGAATATGCCAAATTCTGAGCTTGACAGAGCCTACTTTTCACAACTGATTGGAACAAAGAAAAACATACTCCTTAAGAACACATACAATAATGTGGTCTTTGTTTAAATAAAAAACACAAACTAGTCATATTTATTTCCAGACAATTTTCTTAAGCTTTTACAGTGCCCAAATCAACCATTATCATATGAAGTCAAAAGCCTTACAGAATGAATTCTGTTTCAATGGGCTGAAACATTTCTGTTAATCTCTAATACCCCTCTATGATGAGGCAGAAATGAAGATGAGAAGCAAACTTAGGTCTACTGGCAAATATAGAAAATGTTTTGCGTACCAAATGAGTGTGTCCATGTTTTTCCGTTTCCATCTGGATCCTTTTCAGTGTGATTATTTATTTTTAGGTTGGCATTTTAGATGGAAGATGAAATGGCTTCAGGAAATAAAGCAAAAGGTTAAGAAGATGGATGAGAATTGTAGGTCAAGGCTGTCATGAAGAAAAGTGTAGCCTCACAGATTTATGTTCAACACATTTCTTAGAAAAACTAGATATCCATATTTCTGCTAAATCTATATCTTTAAGCTCTGTAGACTTAAGTGGTTATGCCTTAGTGTAAAGGACTATAAGAGAAAATGTGGAATTTGAAGTCACATAAGCATAGAAGAAGGCAATATAACCAAATGAGGAAATGGTAAGAGGCTCCTAAACAAGCTGATACTCTTTAAAACACAAGTCTTGGAGTCCCAGATGGGGGAAGGAGGTATGAACTAGAACAAGGAGCAATTTGGTCATGTTATTGACTTTGAACCCAGACAACTTACCAAAGCGGAATTACATACTCTTCAAAATAGTGTTAAGGAAAGAAACCCTAAGAATCTGAGTAAATATCAACTATTTTCCTAAAATTTTGAGGAGCCCAAGCATATCCTAGAAAGTTTCATATTCTTGTAACTTCTTTATGAGACAAGTAACAATGAAGTAGTCAGTTCCTACTGCATCTGTAAGCTAGCCATCTGATGGGTACCAAGACAGGTGAGAGCAAGGAACACTACCACCACTGTTTAGATGTTCCATATTTTCTTCGACCAGGCCTGTTCTGTCTCCCTCTGACTCCTGATTCTAGGTTCCCCCTGGGTTCCACTCCAGATTTCTGAACTATGTTTGGTATTTGTTCATCTTTGGCTGAATCTGGGCTTTCTGTCATGACATCAGCTCATATTCTTCCCTTAAAATCTTCCACTGAAGACTGCTTCAGTGACTCTCTCAGTCCCTCCTACTTCCAGCCTGGCTCTAGCCTCTATAGATGCAGCCTCAGCTGATACCCTTGCCCCTGGAGAAAGAGAAATCCAGGAGTTATGATTTTCATTTTCTAAGAATGCAGAGATTCACATAGCGGACCGTTTCCTTCCTGACACAGAAAACTGTCTAAAGTCTATTGGAGTCTCTCCCTCCCTATCTTCTTTACTACCAAAAGTCTTTACTGAGCTCCTCCTATGAGCAAAGCCCTTTGCTAGGTGCTAGAATTATAAGAATACTGTCTCTGCTCTTTAAACTCACATTCTGGTGTCTTCTGCCTTGAAGAAATAAGACTAATCAAAAAAAACTATATGTTCATAGATTCATTCAACATTTTAGGTTTTTGCCTTTGTTTAATATGGGGAGAAATATGAAATTCTTTTGTTCTTTATCTCACATTGACACCATAATTAAAGACATTTAGGAAGAGCTTGTAAGAAAATGTATGTCTTAGAGACTTTTAACTTCAACAGCCCAACCTGAGGTCTCCAGAATTTTTTTAATCTCCATTATGCATTTTTGTAAACTTTTTATTTTGAAATTGTTACATATTTTAGGACATTGCAAAAATAGCTTACAGAGTCCCTTGAACCCAGTTTCTCCCAATGGTGACATCTTATATGACTGTGGTAACATCAACACCAGAAAATTGACTTTAGTACAATACTATTAGGAAGCATATAGACTCCATTCAGTTTTCACCAGTTTCCACATACACCCGTGTGTGTGTGTGTGTGTGTGTGTGTGTAGTTATTTGTAATTTGATTCCTCATACATATTGTGTAACCACCACAACAATCAGGATATAGAACTGTTCCATCACCACAAAGAACTCTCTTTTTAGGGTCACACCTCCCTAACCTATCCCTGGCTCCTGGCAACCACTAATCTTCTCTGCATTGCTATAGTTTTGTCATATGAGGATGATTACAAATGGAATCATACATAATGTAACTTTTTCAGATTGCCTTTTACTACTAAGTATAATACCCTCCATATCTTCCAAGTTGTCGCATATATCAATAACTTGTTCCTTTTTATTTCTGAGTAGTTGCCACTATATGAATATATCAGAGTTTGTTCAACCATTCACCCACTAAAGGGTATTTGTGTTGTTTTCAGGTTGTTGTTTTCTTTTTTTTTGCTAATATTAATAAAATTGCTGTGAACAATTGTGTAGAGATTTTTGTGTAAACTTCAGTTTTCATTTTTCAGAGATAAATGTCCAAGAGTGCAATTGCTGAGTATGGTAAGTGCCTGTTAAGTTTTAAAAAAAATTGCCTGTTCATAGCTTTTTAAAAAAAACTTTTTTTGAGGTATAATTGACATACAATAAACTACATGTATTGAAAATGTACAATTTTATATTTCAACAAAAGCATATATTCTGATACTGTCACCACAATAAAGATAATGAACACATCCTTTACCCTCAAAAGTTTCCTTATGGCTCTTGATAATACCTTCCTCCTACCCCCACCTGTTCCCCAACCCATCCAAAGGATCTGCTTTCTGTTACAATAGATTAGTTTTCATTTTCTAGAATTTTATATATGTGAGAATATGCTCTGGTTTTTTGTTTGTTTGTTTGTTTTTGCAGGGGGTGGGATGTCTGGCTTTTTTCACTCACCATAATTATTTTGATACTCATCCATGCTGTTGTGTGTATCAATAATTAATTCCTTTTTATTTCCAAGTACTATTTCATTCTATGGGTACATCTCAATTTTTAAAATCCATACTTATGTTGATGAATGTGAGTGGTTTACAGTTTTGAGCTTTTACAAATAAAGCTGTTATGAACATTGATGTACAAATTCTGCATATGGATGTCTACTTTTATTTCTCTAGGGTAAATGCCTAGGAATGGGATAGTTGGGTTTTGTGTAGATGTGTATTTAGCTTTTTAAAAAATTGCCAAATTGTTTTCCAAAGTCACTTTATCATTTTTACTTTTTAAAAAATTGCCAAATTGTTTTCCAAATTCACTTTATCATTTTTACTTTCCACCAGAAGTAGATGGATGAATGGATGTTTACATTTTATCATACAGGTCAATGTTTTCCCAAGTTTTTCGGAGCTCCGGGTTCAACAGAAGGGCCGTGAATTTACCATGTGGGATCTAAGGGGCTTTCCAAATAGGTAGGACCCTGGCAGTTCCACCTGTCCCAACCCCACCCCTCTTTAACCAGATTAGTTCCACTTTTATCTGTGTTATATAGTTGGACTCCACATAAAAAAATTTTTTTTTAAAAAAGATATTCTTCTGCTACAAATTAAAAGTTTTAAAACTACTGACATAGATACTGATTTGCTGATAATTCCTTAAAAAGGGGAAAAACATAAATCTTAGTCCAATTTACACTACAATGTGCAGTGATGCAAGGGCTAATTAATGACTGGAAATGAGGCGGATATCTCAGGATTATCATAAGACATCAGTGAACTCCCTGCTAATAAATGTCAGTATGTTTATGGACTACTGAATCCTCCCAGACAACTACACGATGTCTTTTATATTCTGGGAGAAACTAACACATTGGTAGTGGTAGCAAATATTCTTTAGTCTCCATAAAAAATTTAACAAAGGAATGGAGGCAGGTTAAAAACTCTGATCAGGTTAGTGTGTGCATCAACATTTCTTGAGGCAGAGAACCTAAGCCTTTTTCCTAAACACCTGCATGGAAGAGGTCACAGGTCAGTAAGAATGTTAGCAAGGGCCCTTAGACTTCTGAGTATATATGACTCTGGCCAAGTCACATAAATATGTCTGAGCATTAGTTTTCTCATCAGTAAAATGGTGATAGTAATACCTGTCTCTGTTACCAGGAAAAAATGTTGTATACGTTATAGAGGATAATGAAGATGATAGTACTTTGTGAACCTCAAGGTGCAATACAAACGATGAAAGGTGCTATTGCTGTCACTTCTGCTCTGGCAGGATCTTCTTGTTCTGGACCTTCCTCTGACTGAAACCAGTGTTGCTCCTCCTTACTTGCTCTCTTCCTCTCATTTTCCCTCAGATTCTGAGAAGTCAGTATACTCCTCAGCAGATCCACCTGACAGGTGTAGAACCAGGAAAATACAACCTGTAACAAAGAGAAAAACAGTAAAGAGAGAGAGAGAGAGAGAGAGACCCCTGAATAACAGAGGATGTAATTAGCAGACAAGACTTTAAAACAGCTAATATAAATATGCTCAAAGATTTCATGGAAAATTACTATCATGAAGAAAGAAATGGAAGATACAGTAAAAAACC